>OX422143.1:20008266-21404603 GCA_949129095.1 Volucella bombylans | reverse complement strand
GCCAAACAATAAAAAATCTTAAAATTAGCGAGACCTCTGGATATGATTTAATAACCGGAAAGATGCTCAAGAAATTACCAAAGAAAGCCCTGATCAAGCCTGTGCATATTTTAAATGCAGCGCTAAGATTATTATACGTTCCAAGGCAATGGAAAGTTGGCTTTCCTTGCGTACAGAGCGATATCGCTCCTGCCGATAGTATCTAAGTAATTTCAAAAATTTTGTTAAAGCCCCTACAACCGGTCATTGAAGAAAGACGTTTGATTTCCGACAAACAATTCGGCAAATTAAATAGAGAAAACCCTAGAGGAGAAATTTAATATTAAAATACAGATTCACTTGAATTAGCTACTTGGAAGACACTCCAAATTAAGCATATACAACAAACTGATTTTATACAAGCAAGTGCTTAAATCTGTTTGAACGTATGGTATACAACTTTAGGGTTGTACTAAATAAATCAATAGAAATATCCTACAATCTTTTCAAAATAAAGTTCTAAGAGTCATAGTTAATGCCCCATGGTATATCAGAAACAATGACATTCACAGAGACATAGGAGTAACTAACGTCGATGACGAAATAATGAACTTTGCTCGAAAACTCCGTATTCGTATTCATGGACATTGCAAAAACGTTATACTCAAAATTCTGGACGAGAACCTTGTGCGCCGACGAAACCGTTTGATTCGCTGCCGCCTTACCACTGCGAACTCAATCCCATAGAGTTGATATGGGCTCAAAACTTTCGAAATGAAAAACGTTAGGACAGACATTAACATAAGCACTCGAGAAAGTGGACAGTGAAAATGGTGAAAGACAGTGGCTTAATTGCGTCAATCATGTTAAAATAAATGCTGAATCTAAGATGCTCGATGTGGGTAGCCGGGGCTCAAGTGGTAGTGTATTGGTTTACCAATCGGACAGTTCGAGGTTCATACCTACAGTGCCCGAGACAATTTTTTTAGGCAACTAAAATCTCTCTATCCAATTTCCCGAAAAACGTAACACGTGCTCCGACATTTTAAAAGTGATCATAACCTCTTGAGTGTTCAGTTCCTTAAACAAAAGAAAAAAAAACAAGATTTTTTTCGCCGAAACAGCAATAGAGAAGATTGTTATAACTGTAAATGATGAAAAATACAGCAGCAGTGAATATTTACACTGTTTGGTGCAATAAATAAAAATAAATAATAAATGTAACTTATGGGATTTTTTTTTCTCAAAAACATAATATCATAAAAACAGGTAGATGACAATCCTATGGTAATTATCTTCAGAAATCCCTATCGAAAAATATGTATATCATGATATCCCTATTAGAGTTTTCAAGAGCGAAGTGCTTATGTATTTAATTGTAACCAGCGTGAGGGGCAAATATTCATATCTTAACTATACTACAGATTTTTGTTGAACAGGGTATCTATAGAACCCAAATCTTCCTACCCCATTTGAAATTTTTGAACCGCCTGTGTACCAGTTGAATTCAAATACTGTTTTAGGGCTTCGAGCTCGAGCATGGTTCGATTAATGCGATTCGATTCACCTAAGAGAGGGGATTGAGATTTTTCTTCAACTAGTGTTTAACTAGTCTAATGTTTTTATTGTTGAATAGCGCACAGCTCAACTATCTAGTAAAACCTGCGCAAAGTAGAGTTCTTAAAAAGAATAAATAAAATCTACGCATGATAGTTGTATTCTGTAATAATGAGATAAGATGTCAGTTTGTAGCTTTTTGTTTTAATTCCCTACTTTATCTGCAATATATTATTCAGTTAGAAATCCTGAATTATTAATGCCAATTAGAATAGTAGGTACTTACTCAATACAATGAATCAATCCTCGCCTTTAGGGCGATCGAGTCTTACATTAGCTGCGCAATGGTTACTCTTTAAGGACACATGTTACCCAAGGGTGTCGGAGATATCCCGAAGGGCACAGAAAACATTTTTTTGGTTTCACAGCGTCTCCTCACTTGTGCCGAGAAGATGATACAAGGCTGTTACTGTCAATTTTCACTGTGGGAAAATGGGTATGTATTTAAGGAATGTTCTATAAAGGTAACACTTTGAATGCAAGAATCAATGAACACTGATGTAAACTTGACCAGAAAATTATGTTCAGCCATTTTTAGGTTAGATTTGTTTTAGAAGATCACTTCATTAGCTTTCCTCTGTTCCGTCGAAATGTGTGCAAGGTCAAAGTTGAATCTGAAGATGGCTATAGAGATTTTATTTATCTTATTTTATCTCGCCCGAGTTTTGTGCAAACATCTTAAGGGTACACAAAATCCCTTGTGCGCGGCCAATTGTAAAAAAAAAAAACAGAACTGTTTGATTTCTGGACTATCTCATGATAGCAAAAGAGATTTAATCTTTACTTTGCCATACTCCGTGAATGTCTACAACTCTGTATATAAGTTAGATCAGGCATATACGTTTGCAAAGCATTGTATTGTATTGTATCTTTATTTCGTATAAAAATAATTACATTGGTTTGTTACCACACATTTTACATTTTACAGAGATATGATATTATATACATCTTTCTACTGAAACATTATTTGTTGGTTGTAAAGATAGTGATTACATTTCAAAATAAGATTTATAATTTGGAGGAAAATACGAAAAAAGACCTCCATACAAAAAACAAAAAAACAAAAAAAAACATTAATAGTAATAATGAAACAAAAATAGATTTTTAGACAAAAAAGAATAAGTAACAGAAATTAAAAACTAAGTACATGAACGAACAGATGAATAAATAAATAAATAAATAAATGAATAAGTGAATAAACAGATAAGTAAATAAATAAATAAATTAATTAATTGATAAATAAATAAATGAGCAGAAATAAGAAAAATAATCAAATAAATAAATAAGTAGATAAATAGATAAATAAAAAACCAAAAAAAACATAAAATAAAATAACTGAATAAATAAATATGTTAATTAATAACTTTCATTAAATAAATTTGATACAAAGCAATTGTCAGCTAAAGCATTTCGGTTTTTAAAATTTTCAGTAAGCTTTTCGATTCTTTTCGATATCAATTCAACATTCGCTCTTTTATGGAGGTCCATCGTAGAATGGTGCCAGGATAGGTAGAGCATCATTTTAACTAATTTATTTTGCGACACTTGCAGTTTTTTAATATGGGTCTATGCACAGTTTTCCCATACTGGACATCCATATAAGAGTAACGCTTGGAAGACTACTTTGTGTATAATAATTTTGTTTTCGTTTGAAAGGGCAGATTTTCTGTTTATGAAGGGATATAATATCCTAATAGCTAAGATGACTTTCTGTAAGGTTTTAGCAATGTGTTCATGAAAAGAGAGTTTGGTGTCCAGATGAATACCAAGGTATTTAATGCAAAATATTTGCAATTGACTTTTTGGTAGATTTTTTTTTTTTTATAATTTACGCGCGCCTGAAGGGTTAGATACCCTCTTACTGTTGCATGGGCGCGGGCGGAAAGGTAGAAGGAGGAGAAAATTGTTTGTTTTTTAGTGGTTTGAAACTCAGGTGTGTTTGGTTTCGATATTCGCTCTCCAGGGGTTGGAGTCCGAATAGGACGAGAGTTTGTTCTTCACTCAGAGTGATTCGAGGTATAATTCACCTGTGCTTGAAACTCTACAACAGCCAAATCTACGTGTCAGTGTTATGCATTCACATGCAGAATTTTTCTGTCTGAGTTCCAATTACGCAAGTGAAAAATTGACTTGTCATGGGCAGGATTCGAACCTGGACCCTCCGAGTGAGAAACGATTGCTATTACCAATACACCACGGCCAGAAAGGTTTTCTTTTTCGGGTAAAAAAGATTGCTTGCGTTTTATCACGGTTTAACTTTATTTTCCACCTATTGTAATACCGTTCTAATACTTCCATCGCATTTCGAAGATTTGTCTCAACATTGAGAGCAAATTCGTGCGATGATAGTATTGCAGTATCATCTGCAAAAATGGCGGTTTGACAATTAGTTAGACTCGGGAAATCTGACGTGAACAAATTGTACAGTATGGGACCAAGGACTAAGCCTTGCGGCACACCTGACTGGATGGATACTAATGAAACTAGAAACACTACTATTGACAACTACCTGAAAAGAACGACCTGACAAAATATGTTTGACTATTTTACAAAGAAATAGAGCAAAGTTGAGGTTAATCAATTTGTACACGAGGCCATCATACCAAACGGAGTCGAAAGCTTTGGCAATGTCCAAAAGGACCATCCCTGTTGATTTTCCTTGCTGACGATTATATTGGAAATTATATATTGGAAATTCGGAGTACTTGATGGGACGTTCTATGTCGTGGCCTAAAGCCAAACTGGATGTCAGGATATATGCTACGGTCAGTTATGATCTTAGTGATTTTTTGCTTAAGAACTTGTTCATATAGTTTACTTACACTACTAAGCAAACTTATTGGCCTATAGCTCTCGGGACTCTCAGGGGGTTTCCCAGCCTTGAGTATAGGTAGCACCTTAGCTATTTTCCAAGCGTCAGGAAAGTACTGGAATTTTAAGCATGCATATTAAATGTTTGTAAGGTGTTCATTACCAGCGTATTTGTAAGAGGGTCCCCTCGGACCGCAGATACATGGTGGTTATTTGAAAAGCTAAGTCCAAGGGCATCTGTGTAGTAAAAATGTGTTCCATTTCGTAGGCCAGGTAGTTGTTTATTTTTATTTTTAATTATTTTAACTACGTTCCAAAAAGGTTTAGCATTTTTATCCAGAGAACCTAATTTTCTGTTCCAATCAGCGTTGCGTTGTTGGATTAACTGTCTCCTAATCAGCTGGGTAAGAAATAGCATCTCGTCACGGTATACCGGCTACCATTACCTTTGCCAATTTCTTCTTTGAATAGTTTCAGTTTTCAGTTTTCAATGCATTTTATTTCCTTAATCATTAACTCTTACATACTAACAAAAAATGCTTAAATGCTAGCTTAAAATTACTTAACAATCTTATACTAACTTACTGGCCCCACACAGGCACTCTAAGCTACTCTAAATTCTTATATCTATGTCTTTCGACTTTATTTACATTTTAATTGGAAAT
The DNA here is from genome assembly GCA_949129095.1 of Volucella bombylans. NCBI lineage: Eukaryota > Metazoa > Arthropoda > Insecta > Diptera > Syrphidae > Volucella > Volucella bombylans. Next base: position 21,399,531 of record OX422143.1, on the reverse strand, counting down.
ATTTATTTTATATACTTAGGGCTAAGAAAACTTCTTCTTTGAATATTTCTTAGCTTTATTAACTCTAGGACATAAGAAGGAAGTTTATTGTGGCACTTTTTCTTCCTAACTTTAGGTACCGAGTCGTCTATGGCCTCAAGGATGAGTTCGTTAAAGCTATTAGCAAAAATGTCAATTTCCTCCCTATTGGAAACACTTCCAATATTCGCGGGTCTTTGTTCAAGTCTTGTCTTAATTAGGGAGCGGTAACGTGTCCAGTTTGCGTTTTTTAAGTCCTGAATGTATTCTACATTTTCTTTGCCCGCACGAAGAAGCATACATGAGACTGGATTATGATCACAACTTAGTGCGTTTAATGATATGGGTTGAGTTATGTACTCGGGACGATTTGTAATAAAGATGTCAAGAACAAAGGGACGACCACGAGAGCTAGCTGGGATATAAGTAGGAGATGGGGGATACAAAATCGAGATAGGAAGTGTGTAAGAGAGGCAAGATAGTAAATTCCCCCAGGCATTTGCTCTAGTACAGCCCCAATCTCGGTGCCTACAATTCAGATCACCGCCTATCAGAAAATCGCCAATATTACAAAAAAAAATCCTCAAATCATTTTTTAACGTCATCCTATTTACAGCTGTCTTGATAGTACCGGCGAAATAGACGCAATAAATTTTCAGGCTTTGCCTATTAATTAGTTGAACCTCAATTCCCACATTTTCTAGTAAACGCGTTCGAACAATTTGCAAAGGCGAATGTTGAATTGATCTTCGAATGAGTATAACAACACCCCCACCTCTTCTATCTGTCCTATCCACTCGAAAGCACTTAAATTCAGGGGTGGATAATTTATCATCTTGGTAAAGCCAAGACTCTGTGACCAAGGCAATATTAATTTTGTTGCTGCTTATGAAATTTAAAAATTCAATGCTTTTACTACGTATGCTTCTAGCATTCCAGGTTATAATTTTTATATGGCCTACCATATTATTTAAAATTAGTACGTATATAAAAACTTAGAAGCTAAATGTGCGATAACTTCAAATTGTTTACTTTTGTATTACATACAGATAATTTTGTTATCATTTCCATAGCCAAAGTGTTAAGCTCTTCAAATGAGAAAAGTGTAGAATTGTTGTTGGAGTTGTTTGAGATCGAACATGTTTGAAGAGGGCTCGACCAGGCGTTTGACGGCTGCGCACCTGCAAGCGTTGGATTGCTCTGAATAGTTGTAACAACTTGCCGGTGTTGTGTTGGCAAATGAAACATGTTTCTCAGCGTTGAGAGATGTAGAAGTGGTTTGGTTCGTGAAAGTTGAGCGAGAGCTTGGATTACTCTTTTGCGTAGCGTTTGCTTTCATCTCCATGTATTTTGATCGGATGATGCAAGTGACATCAGTAGCCCTGTGGCTTTCATTGCAATTTGCGCATTTAAGTATGGTAGGATTACAACACTCGGCAGTCATATGGGGACCAACGCAAACGCGGCAGTTCCGTTCACCATGGCCAAACAATTGGCAATTATGACATTGGGTGACCTTACTTTTAGTTTTCGTTGGAAACTCCAGCTGATCTGTGTGTGAAAGATAGAGCGATGGTTTTTGCGTAGATCTTTAATGAAGTGGAACCACGGGGAGAGTACGATAACTTTGGCGCCAAGAATTGATAACGGTATTTTGTAGAGGGGTTAAAAACTAGCATTTTTTACTATGGCAGGGGGGGTCTATTTCGCCCCGTTTAGGAGTTAGGGGCAATTTTAGAAAAAAATTACTTAAAATGGGAAATAAATTATTAAAAAAAACAACGGCAACACTTACAATAAAGTATTATAGTGGATTTAAAAGCCTAAAAGTTGCTTTTTAATATAAAATTTACATCAAATTATTCGTGTGAATAGTTTTTGAATAATTCGCATTCAAACTTACATTTTTGGTAAAAAATTAATTTTATTTTTTAAATCAATATTATTCAAAATTGTGAGATGATGTTCCCAATTCTGAATCGAACACAAAAAACCGCATGGCTTTATATCTTCTAGTTTTTGCGAAAATTGAAAATTACTAAAACTATTTTTTATAAGACGTTTTTGTTTTTGGTATTTATGGTGATCTCACTTTGAGGATTAATCTTTGTAAGTAAAGTACAACAAATCATTTAGCGTGACCCAGAATTGCATTGGATTGCGCGTCCCAGTCAGTCAGTTTGTGAGTAAGTTAAGTGTTAGTTAAGAGTAGTCAATTAAATGTTCAATGTACGAGTACATATTAAAAAGGTATGTAAGTTTCATCAATGAAGTCATCGTCCGTACTGGTGTCAATGTCGAGTTCGTTGAGTTCGTCGATGATTGTGAAGAACCGAGGTTGTTTTGGTGGTAAAATACCTACTAACTGCTCATTGTGAACGGTCGGAGGGTCGAAGACCTTTAGCTGCAAACCTAAACTTTCTTTACCTTTGACAAAACCTGGGTACATTTTTGTACGTCAATTAAAAATTCCGTGATTTGGGAGCCCATGTCATCCTTATAATTTTTTTCAATGCAGTATTTCCGGTAAAAGAAAAGTGCCATATATTGGTGAAGGTGCTGCGTTGTATTACGGCTTAAAATTGATTTTTTCAGAAGCTTGTTCTGATTCTCAAGATCATTTATAGTATTGGTTGCATCGGTCTTGTCAACATATTCGCCTTTGCTGTGGTTTGTAATTTCATGAGTCCTAGAAGTAGGGAACATTTTCTCAATACCTATGTATTGGCGTGCGCTGTCGGTACAAATACGACTGCTGTTGGGGTTAACGTATTTGTGTATATAAGGCCACAAGTCTTCTTTACTTTTGGAGTTCACTTTAAAGAAGCGTCCGACCTTATCTTCTTTACAAAATAACCCCAACACTACGATTTTCATTTGTTCGGTTACACGGCCTCTGTGGTATTTTCTTTTTGTAAGAAAGGTCTCTTCGATTTGTACAGTTTTTCCTTCGCCGCCAATGTTAACATCGACGTGAGATGCTATTATTTCGGCTATTTCACGACAATAGTTATAGTAATCTATTATAGTAGATTTACTAAGCTCACTTTTATTGTCGTGATGGCGCCAAGCGATTATATGCTAAAATAATCATGTAATGTAATAATATTTTTAAAAAATCCTTAGGTTGTAGCTTAAGGTTTAATCAATTTACCTGAAAAACCGTGTTCACAGGCATTTTGATAACAAAAGCGATAATTATTGCAAGCACCTCGCGAATCTCTAGCCGACATTGAGGTCCATGGAAAAATGTACCGATAGATGGGTTGATTGTATTTCTACAATTTTTGTCACCTTTTTTTTAGAGCTTTTCCTTGAGCATAGCCACATCCGACCCAACTTTACATTTCTAAACTTTTCTACCTTCATAGGTAATTTGCAACACAGTGGGGGAATTGATGTTTTAGTGGGAATTAAACCAGATTCTTTTAAAATTTCGATGCTTCTTTCCTTGGTCGACACCAAATCTCCGAACGAACAAAACACTGAGAAGTTATTTAGTTTAGGATGGATTAGAGGACGCTTAGCCGTCATTGCTTATTAAAAAAAATTCTCAAAAAATATCACTTTTTGTTAATATCTTTGTAAATATCAATAACTATATATATATATATATATATATAACTGTATAGTACTTTATTGTAAGTCTTACCGTTGATTTTTAATAATTTTTTTCCCAACTTATAGTCATTTGTTTTTAAATTGCCCATAACTCCTAAACGGAACGAGATGGACCCCCCCCCACCATCCAATAGTAAAAAATGCTAGTTTTTACCTCCTCTACAAAAAATCTTTATCAATTCTTGACGCCAAAGTTATCGTATTCGTACCGGAACCACTTTCTAAAGATATTAAATAGATGTAGTCTATATATTTAGCCTTGTTTATTTCGTATTTTTTGAAATTTTTTTTATATCAATTCACTTTAGCGAATCAACATTGATCTGACTCATTCCGTAGTGGACAACTTTAAATGCTTTTACCCTTTGAAAAAATTGACAACTATCAGATTTTAATTTTTCGAGTACTAACCCGTACGATCCGACTGTTTCACAATTAATTTTTATCCCGATTGATATGTTTTTAATGTAGTAGTCAGTTATATTAAGTGATTTCATTAATTGGTGCACGTAATCACTGGATTTTTGTAAAAGTTTTATCGGTGGCATAAACACTTTTTGGGCAAAGGCGCAATATTCTCGTCCATGCTTTCATTGTCAGCATTATCATCATCCGGCTGGCACTGCAAGGGACTCCAGTAATTAAATCTAGAGTTCCTTTTATTCGCACTATTACCGGACATGTTTAGACAATACTTTTTGCCCGAGGACGGCCGATTGTCCTTGGAATTGGGTGATCTAACACGTTTACTAATTTTGCCGATTACTAGGTTATTAATATCAGATAGAGACGTCTTACGCACATGAAAGCTCCGAACTGACTCACTGACTTTTGCAAAGCAATTCTACCGTTTCTATGTTGAAACTGTTATCATTGTAGTTCTTGAGAGAGCTCTTTGAGTCTTAATTAAAAATGGGAGCTAATATTTTTTCTCTGGAAGAACTTTCTCCATGTACAGCCCTTTTGATTTCGACATTTCATTATCTAACTTGATGCGCATCGTCCATGCAGCTTCTACAAAAGTTTGTATAGACGCAAAATCTTCTTGCATGCTTGCCTATAAGGCAGTGTCCAGTGATCACACCTATGATGGCGCTGAGATATTTCAAATCCAGCTTTGGCCAGATCTATTTGATAGCTGGTCCAACAGTCCACCTAAGGTCTGTTCTTTTATTAGCATCCAGCTTTAATATTGATTTACACGTACCGATTAGTATATCTATGTTATCCTTTTCCGGTAAAGTAGGTAGAGTGGTTTCAATTTTGGTGAGTTCGTCAGCCCTACAATTCCCTGAAATGTCTCTGTAAGAGATGATCGGCATTCTAAGGCGGTTTTAGAATTTAATGATATCACGTTTTTCTTCAGCCAGTACACAGCTGCTTTAATCGCCAAAATTTCCGTTTGGAACACGCTACAGTGATTTGGAAGACGGACAAGCTTAGATTTAGCTTATCTGAGAAAACACGTAATTAAAAGTATTAACCTTTTACCAAATTTTTGTGAAATTTGATGAGTTTTATAACATCTTCAGGAGAGGAGTGGTTTTATTATTTGTAAAGTAACGTGAGGTACTTGTGATAATTGTAATAATGCATTAATTAATCAGGTCTACGTTTCCAAACTATGGGCAATTGTGGAATAGGAAGGAAATTATTTTAGTACAATAATTATGTCGGTGAACCCGTTCCGTTTTACTAAATTAGAATAAATTTATGTAGATGTGGGACAAGGAAATCATAATTTCACATAGTTTTTTAACTTTGAAAACTAAAAGGCAATTACTCGTATTTCCGATGGAAATTGATGATTTTTTAAAAGAATAAAAATGTGTTTAAGTTGTAGTTGGTTGTTGTTATACATACACTAACTGAACCCGTGGGTTCTGCATTAGGATTGCGTCTAATTAGCATGTTTTTAGTAATCATGTTTTTAAAGCCGCTGGAAATTGATGATTTTTTAAAAGAATAAAAATGTGTTTAAGTTGTAGTTGGTTGTTGTTATACATACACTAACTGAACCCGTGGGTTCTGCATTAGGATTGCGTCTAATTAGCATGTTTTTAGTAATCATGTTTTTAAAGCCGCTGGAAGGAAACAATTCAATTCAATTCAATTTATTTACAAAGAGAAGTAGACATTAAGACATTGTCTTTAAAATGCAAGCAAAATTTTCAAGTTAAATTTAAGTAAATACAAAGTTAATAATAACAATATAATGCATAAATATGGTTTGTAAATACATAAATGAAGAAAGAAAAGGAAAATAGAGAGATGATAGGATAAGAAATGAAAAGGGTTATTTTTATTTTTAATATTTAATACTGTGGAGCATACTATCTTATGAGTGTAGCTTTATAGTTTTTGGCATTTGATAAAGTTTTAGAGTTCCATAACCAGATAACTGATAAGGGGTAAAATGTTCATTGCGGCAGGTTTCTGCATCTTTTTGGTGAAGAGTTATTCCTCATCGACATAGTATAATGAATGAATACAACGTATACAACATTTTGTTGATTCAAGATTTTCAGCACTCTTTTTAAATCCTAGGTGTATAGGAGAATGATATAAAACTCGAAGTGATCACCGATATTACGAAACTGAAACAGTTCTGGCAAAGAGATACACATTTATGTGATTGATATTGATTGCTTTCATTGTAGGGTGTTTCAGCTACTAGCATGGGAGCTGATTTTAGGTTAGTTGAAATAGTTAAACTAAGAAATCTGCAAATTATAAAAATTTTATACCGAAATTCGGAGTCCGTGACTGCAACTTTAAGAGCGTTAACTCCAATTTTAGGTCGTAATTCTCGCCCTAGTAGACAGGCAATAACAAGTTTAGTGCAAAAATTTGAGTCTACATATCCGTTGTGTGATGTTGTCGTGTCAGTGAGACAACGGGTTGGTCGAAGTGTCGAAAATATCCCTGCCGTTCAGGCGTCCGTAGCAAACGATCCAAATCAGTCAATTCCACGGCGTTCTCAGGAATTGGGCATCGCTCAGACCACATTATGGCGTATTTTGCGTAAGGATCTTGGTTTACACCCATACGAAATGAAGCTGACTCAAGAATTGAAGCCGATGTAACATTTGAAGCGACGTACCTTCTCCGATTGGGTTCTGGAGAAGATGCGCCAAGATGATTGAATTTCATCTTCAATGACGAAGCTCATTTTTGGCTCAATGGGTTCGTCAATAAGCAAAATATGCGTTATTGGTCGGGTGAAAATCCACATGTGCTTCATGAATCACCACTTTATCCACAAAAAATAACTGTTTGGTGCTGTTTGCATGCCGGCGGCGTTATTGTGCTATATTTTTTCGTCGACGATAACGACCGTCACGTTACTGTGAATGGTCGGCGTTATCGCGCCATGATCACCGATTATTTTTAGCCCGAATTGGAAGATATGGACATGGATGACATGTGGTTTAAACAGGATGATGCCACAAGCCACACAGCACACGTTACAATCGATTTATTGAAGAGTAAGTATGGTGAGCGTGTTATCTCAAGGGCCAGTCGATTGGCCGCCTCGTTCGTGCGATTTAACGCCGATTGACTATTATCTGTGGGGCTACGTTAAGTTATTGGTTCATGACAACACGCCGACGACGTTGTAAGAGCTCGGAGTCAACATTGAACGAGAAATAGCTGCCGTTTCGGCCGAAATGTGTCGCTGAGTCGTTGAAAATTGGGTCCAACGAATCGACTGCTGCAAACGTGCCCGCGTTGGCCATATGAACGAAGTCGAGTTCCATTCATAAATGTTTTGATTGTACTTCAAGCCGATAATAAAGTTTTTGAAATATCTCAAATGGTTTGCGTTTTAATTAAAAAAAAAGTTGTCAAGTCCTTATTGGAAAACCCTATATAAGCGAGGATCGGTAGTACAAATTAAATGTTTGCTAAGAGTAATTTTTTAAAGTTTAAATGACTTTGTCAAAACGTGTTGTACCTACACCCGGATCATACATAAAAATACATAAAATAAAATAAGAAGAAGATACATATCTACATATCGAAAATTTAAAAAAAGTTTGGTTTTTAATTTGCTCTTCCTGTAAAAGGATGAAAAGTTTTGTTCGGTTAACGTTCAAAGTTGTAAAATGTTCCTATATATTTTTTTGTGTGTTACAATTATGTAAATCGTTGACTGAAATTTTACATCATTAAGGAAATACTTGTAAGACAATTTGTTGTAGCAAATAAAACCCTTAAATGACATTAATTTAGAAATTTGCAAACCTAAGAGAGAAACTCAAAAAACATCAGCAATAAACTGTTCCAAAAGCCTTCGTAAAAAGGCACATTACCTTCAAGTAAATAAAAAGGCAACAAATAGACTTATTTTTGTATCGTTGCGTACCCGGCACCTTTTTATTTAACCCTTACCCTAAGAAAGTTAAAAAATCGTACCTCAGAGAGAAATCCGCCCTTAAGTACCAGCGGGAACAACATACCGAATCAGCAGGAAAATTTACATTTCAATAAACCATAATCGTATTACTCCTGATCCGGGATATGAAAACCAGGCACAATCGATTACCCTTTGAAACTGCAAGTGTGAGAAGTATAGGAATTACAGTAAAGCATGAAATAAATAAAAAAAAAGGTATGCCAGGGTCTATCCAATAACCCGAAAAGAACACACAAATTTCGATTTGCATGCAAATACTTGACCAGCTTACTTGATAATGGCCAAGGAACGGATTTGTTCAATTGAGTGCTTTCTTATTGCTTGTATTGCATACTCGTATAGTAGACCGGGGAATTGCTCAGCCCGAGTTGTTAAAACACCCAAATAAATTCTTAAAGGACAAAAGAAGGTGACAAAATAGTGTCAGAGTATAAACAATGATAAATAAAAGTATATACGGTTTGTTATTCGATATAATGTATAATATATAAAATTAATATTGTTGTTTAAAACCTAAAAAGAGGATCTCTTAACGCAAATCTTAAATACACGTGTACTTAGAATTTTAAAACTGCAGCGTATTGGTCGATTCTGAATGCAATTTTTAAGAATTTAATGCATTTATGGTTCATTTAAATATTTTTACATGTGTTATAATTTTTGGAATAAGCGGGTGTTCGTCTACTCTATTCAACCTAGCCTTTGGAAAACCTATTAAGATTGAAAACTTTATGATTTTGAAGACGTTTGATTATACAATATATAATTCTCTTTCAAAGGCAGCAGTTTGCTTTATCAATGTTTATATACAGAGAATACTTGTATCTCATATCCGCATTAAAAATAAATCATTTTGAAAAAAAATCGTGAAAAGTACCTTTTGTGCTGACATTAGAATTTTGCACTATGTTTTATAGAAAAATGTCAAAGAACCTGCAGAATGCCATATTCAAAAGATATATACTCGTAGTATTGGCATTAAAAAAGTTACATCTACATTTTCAGTAAATTATGTTCTTGTCGGAAATCAAATTTTGAGCTTGAATACAGAGTAATGGAAAATCGCTTCGAGTACTTTGGTACTCAAACTCTTGAACATGAGTAACTTGCCAGTATATGAAAAGAAATACTGTATTAGCCTGTACTCATACCCCTACTTGTGCTACAGTCGCACCCATTACAACAATTTTGATAGGTCCGCTGAGATTATTTTCAATGAGATATCTCTCTTTGGAACCCTTTTACTTTTAGCCCCAGCGATTGTTTGTTGCAGTAATTGCTTGTTAAAAAAATTGAAGGTTTTAAGTGGAAGCTGATGTTACAAACCATCTAAAGTCATCATGCGACTGGAAAACTCCGGGAAAATAGCGAAATATTATTTGCTACTAATTTACTGCCTGGAAAACGACAACTAAGAAAACAGTTTACCTTGTTCCATTTTCTTTCATTTTTTATGTAGGTACAACATACTGCTTAAAATCGAACTTCGAAAAACCCACAATATGTAAATTTTGAGACTTTCACGAAAAGGGCTGTGAGTGAGTGATTGGACCGTTCTTATTTAAGAATGCAGCTAGCAATGCGGTCACCGTCAACGGCGTTCGCTACCGTGAGATGATATAGAATTTCTTCTGTCCTCAAATTGCTGAAATGGATCTCGAAGACATCTGTCAACAGGACGGCACAACCTACCACACTGCGATCGAATGGAACTGTTGAAGACGAAATTTAAAGGAAGAGTTATTTCGGGCCGCGGCGATTTAAATTGTCCACTGAGATCATCAGATTTGACGCCATTGGATTTCTCTTTTCGGGGGATTTTGAACGGAAAGGTGTATACCAATAATCGAAGAAAAAATCCTAAACTGAAAGATGAGATTCGATGCGTCATTGATGAAATTGAGCCGAGACTATGTCATAATGTCATCGAAAATTTCGTCAAAAGGACCAACGTGTGCCATCAGTCATTAGAGGGCCATTTATCGATATTGTGTTCCATATATAACCTCCATATCTACCCAGTTTATTAAAATAAAAACTTCAGAACTTTTCAAATAAACACTGGGTTTTTTTCAAATTTCAAAAAAAAACAGTCCTAATGGGACATAGAATTAAATTTTATCTAATGGTACACGTTTCTCCCCTGTATTTGTATTGCGACTGCTCGTCTAAACTCGTGGAACTTAGTACCATTATACAAGACGCTCTGGTTTAGCTCACTTCGCTAGTGAGGTTAAGATTTTACTGATGTTTTGCATTTGGGTGATCCAATTATTTTTCTTTGGGACTTTTTCGAACTATGCTAAAACTTAAGCCTCTATAGCTTATGGACAGAATTTTCCGACGATTTTCTGGGAAAACAAGCTGATTTGTTTGGACTAGAATTGTTTCACTATTGGTTTCCTAAAGCGAAGACTTTTGCGAGTCCGAGGTGTTGTCATACACTCTGATATCCGTAACATTTTCATTTCTTTTGTTATAAGTTTTCCTTTATAATTCTTGTACATCGTCGAAGACTGCAACGCCTATGTTAGGGCTGTACGAATGACTGGCGTGTCTAACAAAACTTATAGTCTTGATTGCATTTCATATTCTTCAACTTTAACTTCGATTATTCCGGCTTTCGTTTCATCGTCATCGAGAGTACATTGCATAAGATCTCTCTTATATGAACTCTACCGAACGCATTTTTTAAAGTGACACAAGTCTCTCAAAGCAGCGCGACATTTCTTCATCATAAGTCATAATCTTTATATCATGCCGTATGTCGACTCTCCTCCCACAAGGCCGCATTTACTGGCACGATGTTCAGAAATATTGTGGTCAAACCCTATTGTACATTTTCATCGTATGAAACATCTGCGCCTCCGTTGGCTATTGTGCAATTTCCCGTATCCCAGAGTATATCCAATCCGACTACATGACCCCGGTTCATTTTTTTAACCCTTCGGTCTCCGTAAAATCTACCGCTACATCTGCTTGAGCATCCTACTATGGAATATTACTTTGCGGGAATTCTTCGTAACTCTTTTCTCTGTGCAATCTCTGCTATCTTAAAAATATGAGCTCATTTGCCTGTGCTTAGACATTGCACTTCTTGCATTTCTTATCGCCTGTTTATGAGCTTTTAAGGTATGTAATATATCTTTGAATACCCCATATAATTCTCCTGCTACTTCCGTACGCGGTACCATTGTTTCTATTACAACTTACATAGACACACTTTACACGTTTTGCTCTTTTGCTGTTTTTAGATCACATTTAAAAATCTTGCCTTTTGTTCCTTCCGTTTTTTTCTTATCACGTTTCATTACCTATGTATATTCATGTGAAGCATTGAATTTAAAACACCGAACAGAGTTTTTGCACTTATCTATTATTTTTCATCGAAGTCGTTCCACATACCTACCTTTCGCTCAAATTTCTTGCTTTTCGTTTATTGCATTTTAGAGCCATTCTCGCATATTTAGGGTCCAGAGCTTGGCTCTCGCCTTATTGAAATTTATTTAAGTGTACAATGCCGCTTTTCATCGTCAGCTTTTTTCTACTTTCTTTACACAAAACTCTTTCTCCAAGTTGGTGGTGATTCATTCAAGATCGCCTTGAAATTTTGCGCTTGCTTTTTCCTGTCATACCATGCTAGATGGTAATATATTGTAATGTCTGGGCTTGGTATAGTATAGGCTTGGTGCCAACTGATGCATTGCGTATATGGAATTGTTTGCTCACTGCCTACTTGCGGCATAAAAGCGCTAACCATATTTTTATTTTCATATTCAAATACCAGTTTTATTGCCATTAGTCACTGATTTTAGATAAGCCTAATTCCGCATCTATTGATTTTAGGCCCGGGTCAACCCCGGACAGTTTATTGAACTGTTTAATACAAATATATAACTTAACAAACTAAGCTTAAAACTGTGACTTATAACTAATGACGGGGAAAATGGTTGTTCCGGGAATTTCGAAGGGCTAAGCTACTGTAGTGAAAGTCGAACACTTGACGTATACGGTTTGTTTCACGTAGCATTCGACACAGTGCACAGTGGTCCTCCCATAGGTCATAATTAAAAAAAATTAATGTTTTTATTTGTGTAAATAACTTCGTCTCCTACTTTATAATTGTCAATATTCCATGTAAGTGTAAAAAAAAGTCCCGTTGAACATATTAATTTTTTTTGTTCAAAGTGAGCTCATTGTCAGTATAGTGCAGTTTACCTTTTGGAACGGCAATATTTATTTAATTTTTTTGTCTAAATATAAACATTTGGTAAAGCTGTGTTGATTTTTTTACAATGGAATATGAGGATGAAGGTACGTATTATGTTATTATTTAGTGATTTAAGAAAATATTTTCGAAATAGAACAATTGTGGTTTTTTAACTGTATTCCAGAAGAACTTTTTAGATTGCAGTAAAAGATTAAAACGTAGAAGATTAAAAGAGTTGTCAGACGTGGATGATTCTACTGTTAATGCTTTGTTGATCAGCTCCAGTCAATCTTCATCTTCAAAATGTTTCACACCAACATTTTTGTTGTCTCTTATTGTGGAGGCTAAATTTTGTAAATTCCCATTTATCTTTTGATGTCTTGCCCTCTTACAGCAAGGTATTAAAAGCGAAAAAAAAAGTTATCCTTCGACATAGAAGTTACGAAATCATCTGCAGAGGTAGAACTGCAAAGTTAACTAAATCACACCACGGAGCGTATACTTCAATTCCAAAAACAAGTATTAAAATATATAATAAATGACATGGTTATGATAGGTTTCGATGGCAGTACTATTAAGGAAAAAATAAATAACTTAAAACCCTATACCTTTCATTTTGACAATCGCGAAATATTCCTTACATTTAACTATGGTCATAACGTTCTAAGTGAAACAGCTTCAAGTAGGTATTGCATTTGCGGTGCTTCGCTGAAAGGGATGAATGCAATAGATAAATGCCTAGAAAAGAGAGTTGATGATAGCAAGTATGAATTTGGCTTATATATACCTCTTGAATGAAGAAGTGCATTCATGGATTAGGTTTTTTGAATATTTCATCCATATATCTTATAGATCGTTTATCAAAAAATGGCAGATAAGATCAGATGAAGATAAGGCACTTCATACATTCAAGATCAGTTTAGACAGAGATTAGGCTTACTTATTGATAGACAACGAAGTGGTGGTAGTGGAACATCAAATGACGGAAATACAGCCAGAACATTTTTCGCAAATTCTATCATTTCTGCTGACATTACTGGACTAGATCAAAGCCTCATTGATCGATGTTACACTTTGTTTATTTGTATATCATCTGGCTATAACGTAAATAAGGACAAGTTTAGGGCCTTCATGGGTCTGAAATGATTGGTTACGCACTTTAGTCAATAGGAAAATTATCTGAAGAGGCTGCGGAGTCAACAAATAAAAATATTTGTAGAAAATTGGAACATGTAAATATTCACTTATGTTTAATCAATATTGTTCTCTTATATTATATAACTGTACTCTTCTAAAATGTGTCTATAAAAGAAGAGTTCCTTTTCCATTATAAGTAGTCGATTTTGTGTTGCCTTACTGCGAGAAATAAAGTTTTGTTAGTTTTAAATCGAGCCTTTTTTTAATTTATTGTTTTTCTTCAATATTAAACTGTTCAGACGAGATCATACCAGAAAAATATCACAAATAGTAAGCAATACCGATCATTTGAATAGACTTCTTCTTAATTCTGATCCATTGATAACTCGGTTGAGAAAACTGCTTCGAAAGAAAAATCTTTTCTATCGGAGGCTGTGATTGGCTTAGAATTAGAAGTAGAATTAGATAAGAAGAAGTTTCCTAGATAAAATATACTTTATTTCTCGATTCTTAACTTTTATCTTTTTTAATTATTGCTACTCTCACTTTTTCCATATTAAATTCTTTTTTGTGGAGATAAATATTAATTAATTTAAGAAATGTACGTTGTTTTTTGAAGTAATGTTTAAATTTTGTTTTCTTATTTACTTATATCTTTAATGTGAACATACATATGTATCCGAAAAAATAAAGTTTTTGTAGTCATATCGCACGTTTTATCTATTAAGAATGCCTTGCTTTATAAGAGGAACCATTGCGATGTACCGAAAGCAGAAGGTGCCAACCGGATGGAGCAAAACAGATAACAGACTCAGAATCAGTGCCCCGAAGTTACTCTAGAACCGACTAATTTAATTTATTTTTTAGTAAGTAATTATGACCGCTCTTATTTGAGAGTGGAACCACTGTGCAGTGGCTCGTTGAAACCATAAGTTGTCTTGTGATTATTCGGACGAAAAAGGAGAACAGATCTTAAATGACACGGACAGTAGGACAGTCGATGATGCCTGTCGCAGAATGCCCGTCGAAACAACAACTTTGATACACATTCTGCTTGTGAACGTAGTATTATTCCCATTCTTCTTTGACTGACATTTGTTTAGTTTTCTTTGGCTGTCACTTTCGATCGAGCCCTTTATTAATTTAATTGTCATTTTGCTTTCAAAGAGAAAGGGAGTAAACTGCGGTAAGTTCGCCACATAATTAAAATTAAAATTGTAAAACCTAATAATATCTATGTTATATCAACAGAAATAAACGCATTTCATCGTTAAATCGCACCCCTTTTAATCAAGCCAAAACAACTTTATTTCGCAATTTAGCACTGTGAATTGCCGCCATTAGCATAGTAATCTGCCGCCGCTGAGTTCTATCATCGCCTAAAGAAAGGAATGAAGCGTACGCCGCCAAGGAAGAGCAAACGCTTACAGCAGGAAGATAGTACCGTTGATGTTTCTATGGAAGGAACAAAGAATGCCGAAGCCACCGCTGCCACTGCCGCCGCAGCGACCACAAATTCCATCACCGCCGCCATTGCTACCACACAGGCTGCTGCTTCCACCAACATCGTTCCTGCATTGCAGCCAACAACCTCGAAGAATACTGCCAATGACGCTGCAGCACAACAAGAAAGTCTTCTCGCAGCAATGCAGAGTCAAATCAAAGCCCTGGAGAGTCAGCTCAGGATGGCGCAAGTCAAACTGAGGGATAGTGATCTACAATGTCAGTCGTTAAGGGAGGCGCTGCACAGTAATGCACAACAGCCAGTCTCCGTTTCGCATGGGACAGTTACGCTGTCAACAGTTTCGCCAGAGACAGTAACGTCACCATCACCTACTTCATCTACTGTTACATACTGTTCAGCTGCAACCGTAAGTGCAAATGTAGCGGTACAGCCTAATACGTCTATGCGAACCGAGGTTCCGCTATTGCCGTCAGCCAACTTTGCGGTACCGCATGAAAGCACCAGTTACAGCATTACTTCTAATCCCGTGCCAATCAATTTTAGATCGCAACAGTCGTCTGCTAATAACAGCACCTGGTTTCGGCCGAGTCATCATTCAGTAGAATTTACGCCGAGTTATGATGGAAATAGCAATCGTACATTTGCAGTGCCACGCAAGATTCAAGATTTGCCGGAGTTTCATGGTCATGCGGAGGACTGGCCAATCTTCTCCACCGCTTACATCGAATCAACTGCAGCGTACAACTACAGCAACTTAGAAAACAGTCAGCGCCTACAAAAGTGTCTGAAAGGTGAGGCACGCGAGACGGTGAAGTCGCTTCTAATTCATCCCAACAATGTAAATGCTGTTATGGAACAACTCCGATTCCGATTTGGCCGTCCAGAGCAGTTGATTCGTAGCCAGATAAGGCAAATTCGTGAAGTTGTTCCTGTTTCTGAGACGTCTTTGGGTAAATTAGTCCCATTTGCAACGAAGACAAAGAACCTTGCAGTTTTCTTACAATCCGTCAATGGCCAACAACACCTGTCAAATCCCACCTTACTGGAGGAGCTTCTTGCAAAGCTACCTATGAGCAAAAGGATCGAGTGGGCTGCCTATGCAAAGCCGATACAGCAGTATCCTACTATCGTGGACTTTAGCAACTGGCTGAATGGAGTCGCTGCTTTGATTTGTACTGTGCAAGATAGTGCAGGTAGTACCACGATGGAGCCAAGGCGTCGAGTCGTTCTACATGCTGCTGAAAGTGGCAGAGCTGATACATTTAAGTGTTCGATATGCCAAGGTCGACACAGGATCGTCGAATGCAAAAGATTTCTGGATTACAGTGTGGGTGAAAGATGGACTGAGGTCAAACGTACTCGATTATGTTTTAGCTGCTTGGAAATGGGACATTCAACACGTAACTGCCGCCGTCGAAAGCCATGCGATGTTAATGGATGCCATAGAAGTCACCACAAGCTGCTACACGAGCCCCGAAATTATGTCGTTGAAAGCCCATCAGTGTCACATGGACAGCCACCACTAGAAGCCGACACAAGGAGAGAAGCTGTTCTAAGCTGTGCAGCCAGCCCGGTGCAGAACCTTAAATTGCTGTTTCGAGTATTGCCTGAGACTCTTTACGGTCCAAGGAAACGAATCGACACCCACGCCCTGCTGGATGAAGGTTCATCCATAACTCTAATGGATAACTCTCTTATCGAGGAGCTTGGTTTAGAGGGTCGCCAACATAAGCTTAATCTTCAATGGTTTGGGGGAAGAGCCGCCCAAGAACCTTCAACAGTGGTCAACGTACATATTAGTGGCGCCAGCATGAAGAAAATCCATACGTTACGCAACGTCTACGGAGTGTCGAATCTACAATTGCCAACTCAAAGCCTATATGAATACGACTTGCGCGGGAGTACTGGACGCCTGAAGCACTTAGCGACGCAGCCGTATTCCAACGTTACGCCGAAGCTTCTCATAGGCTTAGACCATTGCCATTTGGGTTTGCCTACTGAGACAGTTCACCTTAAGGAGGGAGGACCCTATGCCGCCAGCACCGAACTAGGATGGACAGTTTTTGGCCCAACTCAAACGTCCACTGAAGCGACGCCTTCATGTTTGCTGATGAGTGCCGCAAGCGACGACGCCCTACATGAATTAGTAGCGGACTGCTTCAACACCGAAAGTTTTGGGGTGCAGCCAGCACCAGAAGTAGAGTCCGAAGCCGACATACGTGCCCGCAGCATTCTGCAGCTAACCACTATCAAAGTCAGCGGTAGATTCCAGACTGGGCTTCTCTGGAGAAATGACAACATTGAGTTGCCTGATAGCTTTGCCATGGCTAAGAGGAGGCTAGTCGGGATTGAGCGCAAGATGAAGCGTGACAAAGCATTTGCTGTAGCCTATAAGGCAATTATTGGGAGTTACGTCGTCAAAGGCTACGCCCGTAAGTTGCAGCCAGCAGAAGCCGCCGTCGTTGGACCAAGGACGTGGTACCTCCCACATTTTGTCACAATGAATCCTAACAAGCCGGGCAAGTTGCGCCTTGTATTTGATGCCGCCGCCAAAGTAGATGGTATTTCTTTAAATTCATGTTTACTGAAAGGACCGCAGGAGTATCAGCCGATGCCGTCAATTCTCTTCAACTTTCGTGTGGGTGCAGTTGCCGTGTGTGGAGACGTTCGGGAAATGTTCCACCAAGTGTTGGTTCAGCCGGAAGACAGATGCTCACAAGGATTTCTCTGGCGTGATGGCAACGTCGATAAGCCACCAGACATCTATGAGATGTTGGTTATGACATTCGGAGCCGCTTGCTCGCCATGCGCGGCCCAATATGTCAAGACCGCAAATGCCCTGGAACATCGCCATCACGACCCCCGAGCTGTTGAAGCCATCATGCAGCATCACTACGTTGACGACTTCGTGGACAGCTTCGAGTCAGTGGAGCAAGCCATCAACATAGCGAAGCAGGTGAGAGAAATCCATAAAGACGCCGGATTCGAACTACGTCACTTCGTCTCAAACTCTCCGGAGGTTACAACCGCGTTGACCGGTGCCAAAGAATCCGCAACAGTTAAAGTCAGCTGCCCTGCTCAAGACCGCTCTATTGAAGAAAGCCTAGTGACGGAGAAGATATTAGGCATGTACTGGCATCCATTAAGTGACACCTTCAGGTTCCAATTGAAATTCAACCGAGTGGATGCGAAAATCATCGCGGGGGTTCGATGCCCTAGTAAAAGAGAATTGCTGAGCATCATTATGTCAGTTTTTGACCGACTGGGATTCTTATGTCACTTTCTAATCGGTGCGAAGCTATTGATGCGAGAAGTGTGGAGGCACGATATACGCTGGGATGAGCCGTTGCCCAACGGTATCAACGCAGCATGGACTAGATGGTGTCAGCACATAAACCGTGTAGTCGAATTTCAAATCCCTCGCCATTACTTTGGAGATGTTGTGCCGAAGCAGCTCCAGCTCCACGTATTCGTAGACGCCAGCGAGGAAGCCTTTGCCGCCGTAGCGTATTGGAGAGCTGTCAACGCCAACGGACAGCCATCAGTCGCGTTCGTATGTGCCAAGACGAAATGCGCCCCGTTGAAACCGATGACCATCCCACGCCTGGAGCTTCAGGCGGCAGTCCTTGGAACTCGTCTGATGCAGATGGTTACAACACAGCATACAATTGATGTCGTCGATTGTGTTCTCTGGTGTGACTCGAAAACAGTTGTCCAGTGGATCACATCAGGAAGCCGCCGGTACAAGCCCTTCGTGGCCCACAGAGTTGCAGAAATCCTAGCTGCTACCAAAGTATCCAACTGGAGGTGGATACCGACTCAGGACAACGTCGCCGACGAGGCCACCAGGTCAAACAGTCACATCGACTTCAGTCCTTCATCACGCTGGATAAAGGGCCCCGAGTTCCTGTGGAAAGAGAAAGAGTTGTGGCCTGTTGGCCGTATCTACGACGACCGCAATGAAGAAGATGATGAAGAACTTCGCTCTAAGTTTGCCCTGTTTGCCGTAAGTTTGAACTTCATTGACTTTAATCGATTTTCTTCTTTCACTAAGCTAAAGCGCGCTATTGCGTGGGTTGTTCGTTTTGTTGCTCGATGTCGTGGAGAAGATGGCTCCGGGGAGGGGTATCTTTTGAGCGTCGCTGAGCTTGATAATGCGGAAGGAGTCTTGTGCCGTCAAGTACAAGCTGAGATTTATGCTGCCGAGCTGAGCAAAATTAAGAGCGGTCAGAGCCTAACCAGAGATAGTCCCTTACATAAACTACTGCCGTACCTTGATGAGAAGGGCATTTTGCGCGTAAATGGTCGACTTGACGCAGCCAGCTGGTTACCATACAACGCGAAACGACCAATAATACTGCCGCCTGATCACGTATTTACCAACTTGCTTGTGAGTTACCACCATTGCCAGATGAAACATCAGAACGTCGAGGCGACGATCTGCGAAATTCGCCGTAAATTCTGGATTCCGCGCTTGAGACAAGTTATGCGCAAAGTAATTGCGTGCTGCTACGTGAGCCGGATAGCGCGAGTCGTACCCTTTACGCCTTTAATGGGGCCCCTACCTGAAGACCGTCTGACGCCGTTTGTGAGGCCGTTTTCCTACGTGGGCTTGGACTACTTCGGCCCCCTTGCAGTAACAATCGGTCGGCGTACGGAGAAGCGGTGGGTGGCATTATTTACCTGTCTTGTCGTCCGGGCCATCCACCTTGAAGTCGCCTGCGATTTGTCAACAGATGCCTGCATCTTAGTTATCCGCAATTTTATGAATCGTCGTGGAAGGCCAGTTAAAATCCGCAGTGACAACGGCAAGAACTTCGTTGGCGTCGATCAGGAATCGAAACGCTTCTCGGAGGTATTCGACTGTGACCGTGTCCAGAACGAGATGTCATCAAAGGGCGTCGAATGGGTATTCAACTGTCCCAACAACCCATCTGAGGGAGGTGTATGGGAGCGCATGGTCCAATGTGTGAAGAAGGTTCTGCGTCACACACTAAAAGAGGTTGCGCCCCGTGAACATACGCTGCAGTGTTTTCTAATTGAGGCCGAAAACGTTGTCAACTCACGACCCTTGACGCATCTACCAGTTTCGGTCGACCAAGAGGAGCCGCTCACTCCGAATCACTTTCTTCTCGGTTCAGCTAGTACCGCGCAGACGCCTGGTGTATGTGAGCCCTTGGGAAGGTCGTGCACCCTGCGAAAGCAATGGCGTCAGCTAAGGGATCAGTTCTGGAAGCGCTGGGTGGCCGAATACCTGCCAACTTTAACGCGTCGAAGCAAATGGTGCCAAAGGACAAGACCTATAGCAGAAGGAGATTTAGTGTTCATATGCGACGCGAATGTTCCAAGGAGGCAGTGGTGCCGAGGGAAGGTTGAGAGAGTCTACGCAGGAGTTGATGGTGAAGTACGAAGAGCTGACGTCCGCACACCCAAAGGAATGCTCAAACGCCCTGCATCAAAGTTAGCCGTTCTAGACGTAGAGTCTGGTGAATCGGAGCCGATCCACGTGGGTGGGGATGTCGCAGAATGCCCGTCGAAACAACAACTTTGATACACATTCTGCTTGTGAACGTAGTATTATTCCCATTCTTCTTTGACTGACATTTGTTTAGTTTTCTTTGGCTGTCACTTTCGATCGAGCCCTTTATTAATTTAATTGTCATTTTGCTTTCAAAGAGAAAGGGAGTAAACTGCGGTAAGTTCGCCACATAATTAAAATTAAAATTGTAAAACCTAATAATATCTATGTTATATCAACAGAAATAAACGCATTTCATCGTTAAATCGCACCCCTTTTAATCAAGCCAAAACAATGCCGGTTAAGAGTTTGTGGATAAAGAGAATATCGGCGGACTTCCGACGTTTTTCCAAAGACAGAAGACCGAGTATTTTGAGTCGATTAACATACGGCGGTAGAATATTGTGGTCAGCCCATGGTAGCCCGCGTAATGCGAAACGCAGAAATCTCCATTGGACGGCTTCAATGCGCAGAATATGTAAATCGTAGTAAGGGGACCATATCTCTCAGGCGTACTCGAGAAGTAGGAGAACAAAGGTTATCTACAGGGATTTGGTGACATAGGGGTCAGAGAATTATTTTTTCCATCCTTTGACAAATAGGTGAGCGGAGTTAGCTTTCCTAATTGCTGATTGACAAGGGAACGAAAATGGACAAGATAGTAGCATTTTTTAATGTAGGAATTAATCCTAGAGATTAGTCTAGGTTCGAAACCAAGAGCTTTGAGTTTGAATAGAATTAACTTGTGCGAGATTTTATCAAAGGCCTTACTAAAGTCCGTGGCGATTACATCAATTTCTTTCCCTTGCTCTAGGGCGCACACTGTACTAGAAACAAACTCAATGCAATTGGTGATCGTTGATCTGTCTTTCAGAAAACCATGTTGGTTGTGCCTCATAAACAATACTTTCAAAAACATTGGGGACGCAGGATAGTTTAGCAATGGGGCGATAATTAGTGATATCGTACTTTGGCCCTTTTTTGTGAATAGGTGTAATAAAAGCGCTTTTCCAGAGATGAGGAAAGGGCCCTTCAGGCAAAGATAATTTGAAAATACTAGTGAGGGGATTAATTAGATTATCAGCACATTTTTTTAAGACAATCCATTAGGACCTGAAGAAAAATCGTCTTTCAGTTTATGTATTTTGTCTAGTAACTGCGCTGAAGTAATTTCAACTGACGAGGGAGATATGGTTGTTGAGTCATCCGAAGACATATTAGAACATTTGAGAGTTGATGGATAGTAAGCGGATGTTTTTTTGGGTTAATAAATGGAGAGAATTTTTTAGGGTCTGAAATGATGGTAGATTGCATTTGGCTGATATATCTTTGGTAACGATATTCAGCAAGTAGGGAGAAATGATTGTAAGCTATGAGGAAGTTTTTTTGGTAGAACCAGATATAACGTATTGTTGCCATAGCCTGTTTCTCTTATTACGAAGTTTTTTGTTATACCAGGGAGGAGATGACGAAGGATTTCTGCGTCGAATAAAAGCAGTAGCTTGCCTTATACAGTGGAAAATCTTATCGGAGAAGATAACAGATTCTGCTGTATCTGCGGTTACGTTACTGTTTTGAAGGAAACTAGAATCAACATTTTTGAGAAGATTATTGAGCTTAGTGTAATTGGTTTTACGGAAATCGAAGTGGAAGGAAGTTTCTGAAAGCCTCAAGGAATTACTGTTATCCTTGGGGTGGGTGGTGGGTGTAGATGGTCTAATTTCGAAAGAAGAAGTTCACTCTCGAGAGTAAGAAAGTGTCGGATGTAAAGATCAGATTTAGTTTCCGACCCATGAAGTTAGAAATTGGGTTTATTTGAAAAAGGCCAGAGTTTATGAAACAATCTGTAAAGAGGATTTCTTTGTCAGAAGCTGCATTTGCGGCAACAAGATAGGATTCTTCATCCGAGTAAGTCCATTGGAGATGGGGAGATTAAAATCACCGAAAACAATGATTTCATCACAGGGATCTGTGATTTCAAAGAGGGAATCGACAAGATTAGTCTCGAGCTGATAACTGGGTATTGGTTGGGAGGGGAGAACATAGCAACAGAGGATATAAAGTTTGGGTTTGGAGGGAGTAACTTTAACACAGATGAATTCAAAATCGGCAGTAGATGACTTTTTGACGAGCTCAGGGTTCAAACGAACTTAGAGAAGGACACCTCGTTCAATAGAATCATCATTGTTTTCACGTCCATCGTCGCGAAATAAACGGAATTCAGGAGTGAATATTCTGAATCCTTGATATTGAATATTAAATTAGTTTCGGTTAAAGCAAAAATATCATACGACAGGTTTTGAGAGTTTGGTAGTAGAGTGATAAACGATTGTTTGCTGGATTGTGGGGCGTGTTAGGGAAGATATTAGTTTTTAAAGCTAGAGCGCATTTTTTGGGGATCCAAGAGACATGAGAGGCGTATCGTTATCGACGTCTGTAGAAGAGATATTTATTTATGATTTTATATATGATATTTGGTGAACAATAAGCCAAGACCAAAAAAACCACGTCCTTTTCAGTCAAAAAAGAAGGCAATGCTCGCGGTTTTCATGGACTACAACCGTGTAGTGCATCATGAATTTTTGCCAGAAGGCCAGACCAGAATTGTGGGCAGAAAACTCGTGGATTTTGAACCATGATAACGCACCGTCGCACAGTGCCATCATTATTCGTAATTTTTTGACGAAAAATGAAACAAATACTATCCACCAGCCACCGAATTCACCTGATTTGGCTCCCTGTGAATTCTTTCTGTTCAATCGATTAAAAAAAAACACTACGGGGAACGCAGCAGCCAAGAGGAAGTAAAGAAAAAATCGCAGGAAGCACTGATAAACAACGGAAAACCGAATATAAAAATGTTTCGAGGATTGGATCAAGCGCTGGCATAAGTGTGTTGCAGTTGATGGGGATTAATTTGAAGGGGACAATATAGATTTAGGTGAATAAACTTGTATTTTTAATTTTCTGAATAAATTCCGGAATCAAAATGGTATATAAATATGATACATTTCACACCACAAACCGCCAACTTGGATTCGAGAAACTGATCGTATGCACTGAAAATCAGCGCAGAAAGATAAACTTTTCTTCTGGGAAAGGGAAAATATGCGTCAACCAATTGTATACTGATTTGAAACGGACACCATCAATATGATGGTCAAAATTATAAAAATTATATCCAGTTTCTTCCGAAACAATTCAAATGCATATAAGACTTTCCAAAACACTGTATTGCGATTAGTCTTAAAGAAATATCCACCAAGACGTGGGTGATGTGTTCAAAAGCATCAACTCTCTTGGTAGCAATTCAAAGAATTGATTTCCTGGTAAGCCTCATTGTATGCGAAAAACTTTTTAGTTTAACGCTACTCTTATTAATTTTCCTAAAAAATGATTCCTTGATTTTCGTGTCTGCAATAAATCACACAAAAGAAGCCTTAAAGTCTCTTAAAAACATAAGAGAAAATGCCCGAAATTTCAATCCGCATCTCAACTTGCCAATGATTTATTTGAAGTTAGCATAACGGCTCCGAGGATTTCCTTAAAACAACAACACGCTCCAATCCAGAAGCATCATGTCCTGAAGATTATTTTAGAGTTTCTATACTCTAGATTCTCTAATACAACTGACAGATTTATGGTCAACGAGGATGTTCTACCATCGTTTCAAGCTCTGCTTCCAGGTTTTGCTGCCGTTAATCGAGAAAATGAAATGGAAAAGCTAACTCTGTACTTCGATAATGCAATGTCCTTGTCAGCTGTTAAAGCGGAGTACATGCTCTAGTGCGAAAAAATTTAATCGATTGATCCCTCTACCGATGTTCTGAAACTGCTAGATATATGTGACAAGACCTACTTCAAGATTATGGCCACACTACCTGTTACAGCAGCTAGCGTTGAAAGAACCTTTTTAACGATGAAAAGGATCAAAACAGTATCCCGAAGCGTCGTGGGCCTATCCAAGACTTAGCGCACTTGCAATGCTGTCTGTTCAGTCAGGTATTCATGTGGATTCAGATGAAGTAATCGATATTATGTCTAAAAATCAGCCAAGTAGTTTATTGCTGTAAAAAAACAATATTATTATTTATTAAATTTAAACAAAAATAAAATATTCATATACAGAATTACTTCTTCGAAAGCAAAATATTTATACTCTACTGGACGACTACAAATCCGTATCTGCTTCATGAGACGCGTAACAAAAAGTTACCCGGTGGTGTAATTTTCAAGCCGCGGTGGTCGATTTAGGGTCATTAGGTGGACTTAATTCGGATTTAATTTTTATATTATGTTCCATAAATCATTTTAAAATCATTTCCATGACTTCAGGGGGTGGTGTCTTCTGTTGTCGGGTTGGTAGACGTCGCAATTCGCTTATCTTTGGATCAGAAGATATTGTATCAACATGGTATGGAGCACATCAGTGTTTTTTGCGATTCGGGACATCTTTCTTGAAAAAGCGCTTCGAAAATTTTTGTAATCTTCTAAGACATCTTCCGAAAGATGCCCGACAGAGATTGGAAAACTTTCACTTACAGGCAATTATATTTGGAAACAAATAATTTTGCTGTGTACGGAATTTATTGGTATCAATTTTCAAACTTTAAAATAATTGAAAAACGTTTGACGAGTTTCGAGTCTAAGCCTATAATTTCAGCAGTTTTTGCTGGATCCTTATTCCAATATCGTCATTGGTATTTCCTCCACCTTGCTTTGAAAAATCTACTAAGATTCCCAATTCAGATCTAATTTCATTTTGTAATAATTGTTTTCTATTTTTAACTGCTAGTTTCTCTCCAGCTTCTCTTGCCTGCCAGCTTTCATTTTCAATTTTTTAAGATACATTTAGCAGTGCTTCCATGAAGACTTTGTAAGTCGTATGAATAGGCAGTGGTGTCAGGAGGTTTTTGTAAGCTAAGTTCAATATTGTTCATGTCCCTAGGAGATGCCTTGCATATATAGCAAACTGAGCTAGCTATGTTCTCCATAACAGCATTACATGTTTTGCCATCTAAAATTGTTTTGAACAAAGTATGATTAACTAAAACAGTTTTGTCGTTAAAGACTACCACGCGTGACGTCTTTTGGCCGTATTTTTTCGTTGGTAACATTGGCCGCCACATCACAGTTAACGGAAATCGATATCGGGATATGTTTGAACGTTATTTTTGGTCCCTTGATATCGCTTCTCTATAACGTGAAAACGTTCGAATTGTTCGGCACTCATAGCACCTAGGTTTTTAGAAAAGTAAATCTAAATGTGAGTGCAGGATATGCATTTTCAAGGACTTGTTACACCCCAAAGCTTTGTAAGAGATCAAATGTTTATTAATTAAATTTCTGTAATTCTCCAACCTGTGGGGTTAACCAAAAAATTGTGTACAACATTAACAAAATATTTCTGGATGGATTTTTCAAGATCATTTAGTTTTTACTCAAAGCTGCTATCCTTCATTCCTTCCTGTATTTGTGGACCTTTTTTAATTTTTGCGTCGCTAATTTTGAGGAATTTCTCTCTCAGATATAAAAATAGATTACCATTTTTATAAATCGCTTTTACAAAAGACTTTATGAGGCTGAGTTTAATATGCAAGTAGTTATCTTAACTAAGAACATATTCCTAACATTCTAATGGATTTGGAGGTGTTGGCACAGGCAATTTGGCCTACATAATGCCATTTTTCTCATTGGAGATGATATGTAGGTCTGATTACTTTGCGTTGAGTTTCGACTTAATTGTGATACCCTTTATAGCAGTCAATCAAAAATAAAAAAAACACTTAAATGATTTTTTGGTTACATCCACACCATTCGTAACACAAAGGGCATGTGTCTAGATCCTCACACATGTTACATAGCAGATATCTGGAACCCAGAATTTGCCTTGATGGCTCACAGGAAAAACAAAGTAATCAAAAAAATATTTGGCGCTGAGACGTAAAAGTTAATTCTCCACACACATAACAAAAACTGTCTGGGTGATTGAAATACTTTCGTGGCATGTTTACAGCCTTAACCAATATCAATAAATTTAAATTTGTATATCAGACAGCTATCTAGTCGCAGAAATTACGTTATTCAAACTTACATACGGAAAATGAATAAATGTATAAAATTAATATGTAACTGTCATAAAGAAACTGAAGGTGACTGAAAAAGGTGTTTTTTTTTTGTTAGGAGGACACATAAATCGTCAAAAATCGTTACAAAATTCGTATGACAAAAACAGTGTTGACTAGTGTTATTTATTTAATATGTCAAAGAATCTCGAAAAATTCAAGCCGAATAGAACCAATCTACCATAGTATACTTAATCGGTTTGAATTCGAGTCTAAACTGCTTGAAATATTGCTGGAAACTTGTATTCAAAAGTAAATATTATATTGATATATCCGTACACCTCAACATATTTCGAGTCGCCTTCTATTGCTAGTAAATTTACAGATATCACTGTCCAATACATTAAGAGGATTTGAGTAAATATTATAATACATGTTTACACGAAAATTTATTTATTTCTTCGACAATTATTGTAATATTTATTGTAATATTAAATTTTCTAGTTTATCCTCACATATCCTTATCAAAACATTGCGTTTCCACATAAATTTTATGTATATCAATGGTTCTTATTTGTTTCCCTCCATTATTTTCCATTAGGTCCAAGTAAATTAAACTTAGTATCATCGCTTCGAAGTACCTACTTTTTGCCAATATGAGAGCGGTTCTTTTGACTGCTCTTTGGCAAATCCCGAACGCCGTTTTATGTTTTTCATGGAAACTTTTGATTTTTTGCAAACTTTGTTTCCTACTTCCAGAAGCTTTTTGGGCTGGCAGTTGGACAGATACAGCCCCATGGATTTCCGCACTAGTGGAAAAAGGATTTATTTTGCTTTGCCGATGAATGAGTCTATTCTCTTTAGACATGGTTTTTCGGGGAATTTGTTAAGGGTTTTCTAAACTGCCAGCTTCTGTATAAATATTTTTTGAACAACATTGATCTCTAACAATGATATACAATGAGCAAATTTTCCTAACTATACCTCTGGACTATTACTTTCCTTATCTCAGGCGTTCAGCTTTTGTTTATGCCATTTTTTTTTTTTATTTGTAATTCTATTTCAGCCGCAAAATTTTCTCTTGCGATATTTCATCAATTGACTAAAAAGAAAACAAACGCTCTTAACATCTGGCAGTAAACCATAGTTTTTTTTTATCTCTTTCCTGATCATCCATGTTAACGTGGTGAACGAACTTAAGTTATCTCCAGCGAACCGAGGAGTTAAACCGGAGTTAGGTGAGGTGCACGGGGCTAATGGCTAGCAATCGCCGCTAACAGTAGCGAAAACTAATGGATGGTCTCTGAAGTCGGACAACCCTAACGTTACTCTAAGCGACTCAGACCAAGATCGAGCGGCCTAAGGGAATAGTTCTAGTCTGAAATCCTCTACCAAAGAAAGTAGTTTCAGACGAGGAAAAGTGGGAACATTCGACATCGGTATGAAAATGCTGCCACAAAGTAGAATTAGGGCGTGTATAGTTGCAAAGTCTAATATTATATTATCTACCTCCAGGCTCCTAAGCAATGACGACCATGCAGTAGTCAGCTATGTGCGGGCGAATAAACCGCTGCCCAAGATTGCCTCAAAAAACATGCCGTATGAATCGACTGACAGACTCCTTCCAGGAATATTTAGCTAACTTATAAACAAAGTAGAATAGGAAAGGTCCGATGTGATTCTGGGATGTGACGCTAACTCCCATCATATACAATGGGATGTCATGGACACAAACTCTCGAGGTGAGACCGTATGACAATACATAATTGACCATAATCTTGTAATCGCCAACTGTATCGGTAATGAAACAGACGGCAGGTATTAGATATCACTTTACTGAGTAAGCAACTGGAAAAGTATCTTCGGATCATAGAATGATCAAGTTCAATGTCAAAGACATTCCCTTATCCTCTCTACTGTACAAAAATCCCAAAAATACTAACTGTGAAAACTTTACAGCAGAAATAGATCAAAAACTTTATGTCCCGAACGGACTCAAAACGGAAACCCCCGAAATAGACTCAAGCTTTTGACCAAGCATGCCCTACGAAGATCAAGAAATCGAAGAATTCCCACATTGTTGAACAACTACAATGCATTAGGAAAGAGGCAAGAAAGCTTTTCAATTCAGCCAAAAGCTTGTGGACTTATACGACTGGAACAAGTATAAGTCCAGTCTGAGGAAATACAAGTCCGCTATGTGCATCGCTAAAAGAACATCATGGAGAAAATTTTGCGCCAACGTTGAAAGCACAATAGAGTGTGCGAGGTTAAGGAAAGTCAGATCTAAGGAACCTTTACTAGTGGGTGATCTAAAACTAGCAAATGCTAGTTGCTAGCTAGCACTGACACTTTGGGACTCCTGTTAAGAACCTGTTTCCCTGGATGCACTCCTACTCAAACACTACTAGCAAATACAGACTCATTCTTCCCTAGCCAATGTGAAATCCGAGATGGGATACTAGAAAAAAAGCAAATAAGCTTATAGACTCATTATCTGTGTCAAATTGTCCTGGACTGGACAGAATCACACCAATCATACTTCAAAAAACAAAGCAGGCAGTGATCTCGTTCCGAAAAAGATTATTTAGCAATAGCATTAGGTATGGATATGTGTATAAAGTTGGAGGGAAGCAAAGGTAGTTTTCATGCCCAAGGCAAATAAGCCCAGTCATACCCATACAAAAGACCTGAAGCCCTTAAGCCTAATATCATATATAAAACTTTACAATCATTTTCAAAGTAATCTGCACCCAGAAGAACAAACCTCCACCCACCATACCTATACAAAAAGCACGATTGAAAAAAGTCTTCACGACAAAGACCACACATTAGCAGTCTTCCTCGATATCGAAGGGAATCAATCCGTAAAAAACAGAGTTTGTTCTATTCACAAATAAGAGGATAATGCCACAATTTGAAATTCCTTGACAAACTTTCGACTATCGAACAGTACCGAATACCTGGGTATTTTACTCGTACTAGATAGTAAGCTGAGTTGGAAGCTCAATGTCGAAGAACGAATAAAGAAAGCAACGAACGCCTTCTACGCTTGCGCCTACATATTGTGGAGAAAATGGGGGCCTAAGCCCAAGACTATCCTATGGATGTACATGGCAAACGCCAGACCCAATTTAACCTACGGCACCTTAGTACGGTGGCAATCCACAAATAAAACTAGCAACCTTAGGCAAGGCAAAAGTACAGAGGATTGCATGTTTAGGCACGACTCATTCCATGAGAACGACGTCAACCGTGGGTCTGGAAAATATACTTGGCTTCCTGCCCCTAGATCTATGCATTCAAGCATCTGCAGGGAAAGTGCTTCAAGATTGAGGCAGCTTAATGGGTTAAAATCAAACCCGAAAGGCCACGCCTCGATCCTTACAAGCGAATTGAGTTTATGCTCCAATACGGACAACATACTACCCCATCATGACCTCGAAACACCATTCGTATGCATTTTCCCAAGCAGAGAGAAATGGGACAGGAACCAAATGGTACCAGACTCGATATCCATTTTCACGGATGGATAAAGATGGAGATAGGAAACGGTGCCGAGATCTTCTTCGATCAATTGATCTTACGATGCTCACGGCGCCTTCCGGACTATAGAAGTGTCATCCAGGCTGAGATATCGCCTGTAGCAGAAGTAGCCAAACTTGCGGCAATAAGGCAATATCCCACGAGGATATTACTATTCTCGTTTTTATTGACAGCCAGGCTGCCATCAAAGCCATCGCGTCAGTCGAAATCAAATGCAGCGTAGGCGCAATGGCAAAGACGGAAATTGGAAACCAGAAGGAGGAACCGCATTCAAATCTCTATCCCCTTCCAATTCCCCCATCTGCTCATCACAGTGGGTCTACACGGACCTGAGCGTGTTAAGGTATAGAGTGGACTCCAGATATCTCATCTACCCGCCAACCTAACCTAACCTAAACCGCAGTTTTACGTTACAGAAATCTTACATGTTAAAGCTTTAAACCTTGGGACAAAAATAAACAAAACTCATTTATTTGATTGTTTCTTGTTAGCTTTCTACCACTGTAGGTATGTCTAGTTTGGGCATTCCGGACAAACCGGAGAGTGATCGCTGGACGTTACATATTCATGTGCTATCACATATATTCTGGTACATTCTGGTAGAAAGAAACATAAATAATTTAAACAATGCATTTAAATTAAATTTTCAGGATAATACCCCGTTTTCTGTTTTTTTTTTTTTTTTGATTAAAATTGCTTTAAAAAATAAACAAAAAAAATTATTTACCCGTAATAATTTCACTTGAATGGAAAATTTATTTTATTAAAGAAACTAAGGTTTTTTGTCAATTTATTTGGGAAGGGTCAACATAACCTTAAATGCGTTTAAACGAATGTTTACCACTGTATGATTTTTGATTAATATTGTACATAAATGGTATTAAAAAAAGTGTTCTTCACGGATTAACATTTTGTAAAAACAAATTTTTGCGTTTTCTAATTTTCTTGTCTGTGTTGATTGCCTAAAAGTGTAACTTTTGTATATTTTTTTTGAGATAAAGTTGATGTAGAAATCTCAGCTCAAAAGCAGAGACGGAATTTTCCAAAAGTCTATGCAACTGCTTACATACTATGATAACAGAATAGGCAGAATGAACTGTGCTGTTACTACTGCAAGTACATATTGGAACAGAAGAGGCAAAAATCATTTTGAATGAGCGCAAAATCTAATTAGTTAGGGGTTTCGTCTTTCCTAAATCCGCTATTCACACTGATAAAGCTACGTTGTCAGTAGGCTAGCAATAAGTATTTATCAATCGCTGTTTCTTTGAGGTAATTGATAAAATGGTAGCCATTATAACAATATAGTACATTATAATATATAATCAATTAATTTTAATTTTAATTACCCGCTCTGTGTATATAAAGTCAAGAACTTGGTAGGACGCCTGGCTTATAAGTTGCTTAATTTAATTTAAAAAAATCTTTGCTCTAGATAATTTCCACGGTTTGAAATGTTATTATCTCATAATATGGTGGCCGTGGTGTAGTGGTACTAGCAATCGCTTCTCACTCGGAGGGTCAAGGTTCGAATCCTACCCATTCACAAGTTTTTGTATTTGGAACTCAAACAGAAAAATTCTGCGAGTGAAGGCATAACACTGACACATAAAATAGTGTGAATTATAACCTTCGAATCACTCTGAGTGAAGAAAAAACTCTCCGTCCTATTCGGACTCCCACCCCTGGTGAGCGAATATCGAAACCAAACACACCTGAGCTTCAAACCACTACAAAAAAAAAAAAATCTATTTTCCTTTCTCCTCCTTCTACCTTTCCGCCCGCGCCCAGGCAACAGTAAAATGGTATCAACCCCTTAGGCGCGCGTAAATTATAAAAAAAAATAATACGAGTAGGCACATGCCAAACCATCACGTAATTTAACCGACTCTAACGGCTGGCTTAGGACTTTTTACGACCGAAGAAGCAATAACTGAAATATCAAGTCGAACGAAATTTAACTTATTACCAACATAGAAATTTACTTTTTACCACTCCTTTCTCTAAGACATGCAATGATTCCAAAACTCTACGGGCCCATACTTCTGCTATGGACTCGGGCTTTATTTATCTGCCTGTATAATGAAAGCACCTTTAATTTCATCATTATCTGATCCGCAATATTGTACTCGTATTTCTGCCTGTCGTTGTTGTTTGAATAAAAGTTACGAAAAAATAAAGTTAGTGATCATTTAAAACTTTCCAAATGAGTCTGAAGAAATAAAGGTTATTTTCCTATTACATATCTTCTCAACATGATAGAAAAGTAGCAGGATATACAATTTGAAAATAATAAGCGTAACATTTTCTCAATAAAGGTTTACCCATTCTGTTGAAATTGGCTCTTCATTGGGTGTACGAGTATTCGCAAATTATTATTATTATAAGAGTGAAAAGGTCTAGTCAAATTGCCGAAAAATTACTAAATCTACAATATTTGTTTTTATGCTTAAATTTGGTATATTTTGATTTTCCCAGTCTCAGGCACAATAAATCATTTGGTGTCTTATTGATGTTGCAAAAATGACGTTATTAAAATGTTAAAAGACTCATCAGCTATTCAACCCCAAACATTTTATTTATTATAACAGTAAGTATTATATCTCTTTTATATATCGTACAATTTTCCTCCTCGTGGCATGTGATTTCAAAAATCTGTTCATGAACAAAAAAAAGATTGCGAAAGAGCATGAAAGAATTGCAAATACGAGTAGCTGCACTGGTGTACTCGTATATGCCAGATTGTGGCAGCTGCGAATGCATATCAGAAAAGAATTTCATTTTTGTTTTTTAGTCACGATCGCTGTTTAATGGCTTCCATCAAAAATCTTCGATTGTCAGCAGTATTTTATGAAAGTTACGAATACATAATACACGAAGCTCGTAGACATGAATTGCCATTATTTAGTGAATTTTTTTGTTTTTGCTTTCAAAAAAAATTACAAGGATATTTGTACTCTGTTGCATCGAGCAACGAGCAACGGCAGCCAAATCCAGTAATGTTAAATCTTCATATTTCATAGACGGTAGCGAGGATGGACATCATTTGTTCAGTTGGATAACGACTCTCCTGCTGAATGAAATTGCAGTTATGGTCATAGAATAGTGAAGCTACGTACATTTTTCCTGTAAAAAATACTCGTAAATTACTAAAAAAAGAAATATCGTACAATTCCGTCAAGAATGACATATGCATTGAACTCCGCTAAAAGTATTCATTTTTTGAAAACAAAAAAAACATATTATACTTGAAGCAGATAACGCAATTTGTTTGAACTCAACTGAATAAAAAAAGATTTATTTGGACCTCTTCAATCCTAAGTCACTCTTATCGATAATGTCGATTAATTGACAAATTGTAAAATTGTTTTGCTCTTTCATGACTTCAAACATACATAACATGTTCATTGTTCATGCATGTATTTTTCTTTCTTGTTTTTTTTTTTGATTATTAATTCAACTGAGGACGCAATATAACTCATGATTCTTCCAATTGTATGTGAAACATCCGATAAGACAACAAGAAAGAAATCTGAATGGGAACCATTGTAATTAATGTACACACCAACAATTGGGAAGTCACAAACAACAAGAACATCGCCTTAGTAATCTGATTATTCCCAGCGGATCAGAAGGAGTTTAAATGACCCGAGCGGCCAACTGTCATAATGAATTAGCTTCAGGGAGTAAGATAACTTGGAAATAAATCCAATTACAAAACCACTAATTGGGAGGGACTGGTGGCGACTACTTGTCTTTGCCGAAGCGAATAAATTATTTTTCCTCCTATTAATTATCAATTCAAATAAATTTATTCGTGTTGCCGGAAATAATGCTGATTATATTCATTTGGCTACTATTCCCACAATTTTTGCTGATTCCGGTTACTTTTCATGTTGTATATTTTTTCCTTTTCATGGTCATATTTGTTTTGAATGCAATAAGTTATACTATGGTATATTGAATAACTTGAAACTGCTTTGAAGAATTCAATTTAAATTACTAAAATAACATAATCCAAAATCAGAAACCTGAAGTATATCATTTTCAAGAGCACTTAGCAATTTTGAAACGTGGTGGACCATTATTGGGTTCATGTTAAAAACAAAACACAAGATATATTTTACTTTTCTTGTTTGAGCTATTTGTGTTACCTTCATTTATACAAAAATACGTTCAATACCTATCAATAGACAATATATATAATACAATAAACAGAAGTCGAAGCATATTTTACAATAAATATTTTAAAAATAAATTTAAATTCATTTCATAGAGCAGATCCTGCCGAAACTACTCGTATAACGTATTATAAATTTGTTTGTCTTTTGCCCTTTATTGTTTTTCTATCAGGTAGTTATTGATATTTTAAGGAATTAAGAGAAATAAAATAATTGTTTTCAGCCGTGGGAAAAGGAAAACGACTGAAAACCGTTGAAATTGGTCAAATTAAGCTTTCAAGATCTCAAAAGCATGTCAAGATAATCCTTAAATTGCAAAAGAAATAAAATAATACGAAATTGACAGCTCGACAAAAACACCAAATTTTTCGCGAAGCAATGGAAGATCGTCTGAATTATGGACAAAAAACAAAACTAGAACTGCTTACTGTTTGCCAAAAATTATAAGAACTGGGCGAATGGGTGGGGAAAGCGTAATTTGTTCCGATGAGAAAAAATTCATCGGAGAGAGTATTGGAACGATCTTTATGGCTTGGTAAGCTTTTGCTTACAAATTGCGGCTGCCGATTTACTACATTCCGACAAAAATGTCTAGCATGAACACTGAATTTTTAAATGACGGTCTAGTTTCTGTTTTGGATGATTAGCATGTAAAAACCTAATTTTCCAGGGCAGTGGTTCTTACATACAGTTACAGCATACTGTTTTTAAGTTGGCCAGTCTGTAGCCCTGATTACAATCCAATTCAAAATCGATGGGCCATCCTTGCTTCAAAAGTATTTATATGATATGATTGTCAATAACTTTTTATAATTCAGAAATTCGGAACCGTATTCAAGACGATTTTCAGGATAATGAATGTATTTAGAAATTGTAGGTCTTTAAATAGTGATATTTGTGCGGAATAAAAGATCAATTTCGCGTCAAGAATATTTGACATATTTTATTTAATTAGGTATTGACAGTATTGTCTGTTGCCAGACACCAAATTTGTATAAAAACCTGTTCCCGCGAGAAAAAATATTGTAAAAGAGAACGCATTTTTCATTTCCCCACCCTGCAAATTGTTACAAATTTCTACACGAGATTGTTCCTTAGTGAAAAACGTTAAATCAATAAAATTTTAAAAGAACTGTAAGATTCGTAAAAGTTAAAATTAATTCAAAAGACGACTTGTACGAGTACATGTACAAAGAGGGAAAAAAAGAGCTTAATATTGAAGCGAATTGTCCGCCTAATACAGTAGAACTCATCAAACGTATATTAAATTAATGAAATAGTAATAGGAACCAATCTAAAAATCTTCCGCCTGTTTTAAATTTTTTGTTTTTTTTTTTTCAAAGAACTTAACACTCAGGAGCGTATTACTACTTTTAAAATGCCGGAGCCGGAGAGAGACAGAGAGAGAGAGAGAGAAAGAAAGAAATGTTGGGCTCAGTGGTTATTTCGCTCCATGGGTGGCATCCAACATTTAATGATGAGACTAAATTAACTAAATGTCGTAGAAATACAGATTGACCTTAGTGAAACTTCGTTTGATTTGAATTGCTTCTTCTTCTTGGTTCCGAAACAACAGCAGAAAGTAAAGTTCGATGTTGACGATCGTGAAGTCTTTTCTACTGGAGTATACCAATTTAATCCGGAGCGGTATGAAAAGTGGATAACAACGTGGCGTGTGCATCATCGTCTTTTGGATTTCTAGCCATGATTTTAAGAAAAGCTGTTTTGAAAGTTCGTACCATCCTCTCGATCAACCCATTGGGCTCGATGTTGAATGGTGCTGATATCGTATACCGAGTTGAATGGTCTCGACAGAACTGCTGAACTCTTTAGAGGTAAATGGCGTGTCATTGTCAAACACGATAGCATTTTGAAGACTTTCTAAAGTGAATATGGAACGTAAATGATTGCCTGAGAATTTGTAGAAAACATTCGAATGAAAAAATGAAATATTGACTTCGAATCGATATAGATTTTTTGAAAGAGCCAGCAAAATGTTGTCTGATGCCGTCTAACTGGAATATTTTTTTGGTGAGCGGCTTGCATGCGATTGGCAGGCATTGCATTTTTCGACTATTGTCTCAATGATGTCATCAACTTTGGGCCACCAACAATATCGACGGGCCATTTGTTTCATCCGAGTTACTCCCCAGTGATCTTGAGGTAGGAGTGTAAGTACTTTAGGTTGAAGTACTCTAGGTACTACCACCCTTGGACTTTGGCTGTGAAAGAGAAAAATGTTAGCAGACACACTTATAGAAAACATTCCACGAAAATATGGAAGTAAAGTATTTTGAGTTGCAGGCAAACGTGTCATATCAGAATAATTTTCTGAAAATCTAGCGATGACATCTGAATTAATAAGAAAATATTGAATAGTTGGCGACGGTAAGTGCAAGTGTACCCAATTAGAAAAATTAGGTACCCAGCGTTGAAGCCTTTGAATGGTCATACATATATGGCAATTTTTTGTTAGGGCTAAAAATGGAAACCAGCCGCTGGTGATCCATTATAAGCCCAAATTTACGACCATAACAAAGATTATCGACAGAGCCTCTTTTCCGGTCTGGCTGTAATCTATTTGAGCTGCATCAAGCGTTTTTGAGGCAAATCCGATTGGTTTCCATCTGAGTAAACGTGCGAAATGACTGCCCCAATGCCATGAGAAGAGGTATCGCTAGCAAGAGTAATGTGTAGATAATCTTGAAAATGGGTTTTAAGGATTTTTTTCTTTGAAAAGCCTGAAAGACTTTTCTTGGTCCTTTCCCCATTTCAAAGTTTCATTTTCGCTCGTAGATTGCTCAGCGGTGCAGCTATTTGAGCAAAGTTATCTAAAAATTTGTTATAATAATTCAGTTTACCAATGAATGCTTCCAGATCCTTATGGTTTTTCGGTGCAGCCAAATCGATAAAGGCTTTAATACGGATCTGTTATGGACGTATGCCTATTTCATCAACGATGTGACAAGCTCTTCTATTATACATCAGCCTTGGCAAACTATTATTTTTCTAGTCGACAGCGGCGCAGAAAAATTTTAAGGTTGTTTAAATGTTCCTCGTTTGTACGCCCGGACGAGATCACATCGTCTATGTACGAAACGCAGAAATTCAAATTGGCATTGAGTTAATTCATGTATCGCTGAAAAATACCTATTGAACTGGAAGTGCCAAGTGGTAGCATTTGGTACTCAAATAATCCGAATTCAGTACTTACTACGCAGATCTTCTTCGATTCTTTGTCCAGAGAAATCTGGTGACACGCATCAGAGTTTCTGGAAAAGTTCTTCTATTCGTGGCACTGGATGGCGATCTATTTCCAAGTGGGAATTGATTGTGATCTTGAAATCATATATGCACACGCAAACGTTCTAGCTCCAGGCGGACGCCTTCCTTCTGAGATAAAGGCACAGGACTATATTTAAAATATTTAGGTTGGCAATTTGATTTCATTGTTAGATGTGCTTCATAAAATTTACTGCATCCTAATTCGGATTTAAAAACCGCTTCATGTTTTTTGAAGAGTGACATTGCATCAGATAAAAGCTGCTCCTTAGAAGCAGATCCAATTTGTAAGACTGAATTCGACTTTGTAGCTTGAATCTGTATACCAAATGCTTAGGACCAATCCAAACCCATTACGTTTGCGCGTCGTTCAATATTACAAACTAAAAGGGGCAAAGTTTGTGTTTTGGTTTCTTATTGTACACTCCCACTTAGTAAACCTTTAACCGGCACGGAAATGTCTCCATAAGCTTTAAGCGAAGAGGGCTCGCAACGTGGGTTGCCTAGTCTGTTGTACCCATCAAGACTTATTAGTGAGCATGTGGCACCTGTGTCTAGCTACAAAGTTAACGGACGCTGATTTACCTGAAGCAACACAAATATTTTGTTTTTTCTTGATATCGGTCTCTAGGAGTAAATATGCAGATGACAGAAATTCCACTTCACGATTGTGCACTACCTTGCGTCTGCTATTTTGTAGATTAAATGTGCAGATTCTGCCTGCATTTGGTATGGTCGACTGTGGTGACGTTAGTGAGTACCTTTGCTTCGTGAACGCTTCCTTCGTATTTTTTTGCTGATAACGAGATTTCGATTGCGAGTTAGAAACTTCTGATTGTTTAGGTGATAAGCAAACACTACGTATGCGACTACGTCGTTGACAAAAATCGCAAATGGAATCAATGTGCTTACAAAGATTTCTGGGGTGTTGAGCGAAACAATTTGGACCCAATTTGTTGGTTTGGAGGTGATGCTTTCCTTCAATATATTTAATGTTTGCTGTGTTGATTCGTAAGCTGTGGTCAGTTTCTCAATTTCTTCCAATAATGGGTTCTTTTGCGTTGCAGCAATACAAACAGCGTCGTGAATAGCATAAAACACTATCACGTCTCTTATCATGGTATCCGCATATGATGGCTTACAATCTGCTTTTGAATAGACAAAAGAGCAAGGCCTCGTAAATCCGCTAGCCATTCTACATATGACTGTCCTGGGAGCATCTTTTGTTTCTCTTTGGATTCGAAATGTTTGGTTAGTTTCGTAGAATGGTCTTTGAATGTAAGTCTACTTACATCTTGTGTTCCTACCAACCTTTTTAGCAAATCGTTGGTTTGATTCCCACATGTTGACAAAAAATTGTCCTTTTTTAAATTGTCGTATTCCAATTTTCGCCGTTTGCGGCGAAATGCTGCTGTAGTTGGAAAAGAAAGCTTTCCCATAATTCGTTTTCGTGGTCAAATGCATGGAATTGAGGGATTGTGGGATTACCCGCCGATAGCCATTTGTTCATCAAACGTTCCCGAGTAGCTTGGTTGTCAGCTAGCGTTTGTTTCATCCATTCCTTTTGATACTTAACTAAGCATTTCTTTTAACGTTGCTGGATCCATTTTAAAATACTCGTCGCCACTTGATATGATTAGAAATAACTTTTTAAAGTTCAGAAATTAGGAACTGTATTCAAGATGACGTACAAGATATCGAATGTAATTAACAATACTAGGTTTTTAAATAGTGATATTTGCGAGTGAATCCATTTCGCGCCAAGAATACTTGACATATTTTATGTAATTAGGTATTGACAGATATTGATATAATCTTAACTTAATTTTGCATGTGCAATAATATGATGATGTAATACAGCGTGCATCAGTTTGGACAATTTCAGAGCTTCGGCAATATATCTAAATATGTTGGAATAACACTGATGAAGATGTTCTGAAGACTTTAAAGGCAAAACAGGGTTCTTGAAATTATTAAAAACAAAGGAAACCACATAAAATATTAATTTTGTTTTTACATAATTTCTTGCAAAGAAATATAGGTAATGCGTGTAAATGAATTTTTTAGGATAATACCCCGTTTTTTAAAATTAAAATTGCCCGTAATAATTTCACTTGAATAGAAATTAAGGTATTTTGTAAATTTATTTTGGAGGGATCAACATAAACTTAAATGCGTTTAAACGAATATTTATCACTGTTTGATTTTTCGTAACAAATGGTATTAAAACGTGTGCTTCGCGGATCAACATTTTGCAAAAAACATATTTTTCAGTTTTCTTAATTTTCTTGTCTATGTTGATTGCTTAAAAGCGTGACTCTCAAGCTGTACATGACTTCACATAGAGAATCGCTACTTCATAAAACAACACTGAACTTCAAAAATCAACATTGTGGGTTGCCGTGGCTCAAGTGGTAGTGTTTTGGCTTCCCAATCGGACGGTTCGTGGTTCAATACTAGCCGTGCTCGAAGACTTTTTTTCAGGCAACTAAAATCTCGTGAGATGTATGGTTCATGGTTGTTAAATGTAACATCAAGTTAATTTACACTAATAATTTAGTCTCCCCATTAAATATTGGATGCAATCCATATGGAGCGAAATAACCACTGAGCCCAAACATTTTTCTCTCTCCCTCTATCCAATTTTCCGAAAAACTTAACACGTGTTCCGGCATTTTAGGTGTGACTGCTCTTAATAGAGGGTCAACATAATTCAGATAAGATATTTTTTCTTCCACATCATAAATCAAATATGTAGTTTTTTTTTCTGTGGAAAAAAAAAAACTATCAATAAGTTAAGCAAATCAATATATTCTGTTTAACATAGCATTTTCTAGCTATTCGTTCAAAACTGAGTTAAAAATGTAAAGTTAATCGTTTTTTGCTGAGAATCATTCAACCTAGAGTTGCCCTCACGAAAAACAGCCAATGGAAGCCGTTACCGGAGTCGTATGTGTGTATTCAAATTGCAGGACCAGGTTCTGAGGAATATTGTTGTAGCAATACTCGTATGACATTGGCAATCTCATTTTCCGCGCATTCTCGAACTAGTTTCGAGGGAATAAAACTAGACGAAATTATTTCATCCTTTCCACCCGTTTCTTAAAAGTAGTTTATTGCCAATAGGTAAGATTGAAGTTGATTCCAATTTGTAGATAAACATATCGTTTTCCTACAAAATGTAAAATCTAAGGTTATAAGATTCTTGCTAAGATAAATCAGTTGTTAGCCCTAAAGTGCACACTCCTGTTGTCCTTCAGAAACGTATGTATAAGGTTAGATTAGCTTATTATAATGAAGTGAAAAGTGCTTACTTACCTACTTATTTACTTACTTAGATGGTGATACAGCCAGGGGTGAATCCAGCTAGTACGATCCCTTGACTGCTGCCTTTTCTGACGAGGACGCAATGGCTGTACAGCCCATACAGTTCGCTGTTGAAACGTCTTTTCCATTCTCCATTGATGCACCCGGAACAGAAACATACTTGAAGAACTTTTCTCTCCAAGCTTCCTAGAGCGGAGCAGGGGTACATAAAACCCTTACTACCACTAAGTTTTAGCTGCATATCGTGACGTTTTGTCGTAGGAGCCTATCTTGTGTGTCCCTCTTTGTTGACAGAACATACTTTGTTGAAGATATCGGTTTTGTCATTATCGACCTCGACGAATTAGTGTGCATTCTTCATCCCACCCTGCACAATCGAGAAATGCCCAAAACTAGAAATAGCTTTGCATAGTTCGTCTCTATAAATGCTGTCATATGAGGCTTTGAAATCTATGAAAATGTGGTGTGCATCAATTTGGGACTCTTGGGTTTTTTGCAAGATCTCCCGTAATGTGAAAACTTGATGTATGGTGGACTTCTCTAGCCTAAAACCCCACTGGTAAGGGACGGTCAGACCGTTTGAGAAGGGTCTTTCGCATTCACATAATATGGCAGACAGGATAGGATGATACGATGTTGAAGGGACTTATTCCCTTCCATAGGCGCAGTTCATCGAATCTCCCGTCTTTAAGATTGGACAAACAATTCTGAGGTTACATTCGTCGACCCAAATCTTAAAGATGACTTGATGTATACTCCGTATTCAATCATCACCTGATGTTTTAAACAGGTCCGCAGTTGAGCCACCGGATCCAGCAGCTAAGGTTGGAAATGGCTGGTCTGACTTCAGGTAAACGGAAATGTTGCCTGTCTTCATCCAGGTTTGTTCGCATTTTTGTTCGCGCCTTACAGATTTGACATATTCGTTTTATTTTTTTTAGAAAGGCTCCCAACTTCTTTCTACGATCGAAACCTTATAGGGCACTTTTTTTCTTCTGAAGAACATACATAT
This sequence comes from Volucella bombylans, assembly GCA_949129095.1. NCBI lineage: Eukaryota > Metazoa > Arthropoda > Insecta > Diptera > Syrphidae > Volucella > Volucella bombylans. The sequence goes on along the minus strand of OX422143.1, from coordinate 21,357,729 downwards.
GTTCTTCCCTTTTTCTCTGCTCGTAGAGGTAGCGAGTCAATCTCTTTCTTTTCTACAAGGCCGGTGTATAGATCTAGATTTGCCTGTTTTCATTCCTTAAAGATGGTTACGTTTATAAAATACATATGTCTGTATTTGAATTTGTTCATCTTATATCTTTTGTGAAATAAGTGAAAAATCAGCACTTACTATAGTTTTTGATCATCTTAAGCGCTATACTATTACACTATAACTGACAGCTAACTCAACAAAACCACAAATAAGAGAAAAAAAAAGTGTTTTTCGAAAATCATTTGGCGCAACATTAATTGTTTCCCTAAGAAACATCACACACTCCACAACCATCCGCCCCCTGCGGAAAATGCCTGTTTTATTATGAACGGCTCAAGCATCATCATCAACGTTATCCCTGGTGAAGTAAAGATTTTGTTGGCACTAAATTAAAAGTCACTCACCCTTTGGAATTATTACTTACCACAGAGCCAGCAGCCTTGACAATGTGCAGAAACTTAGGGGGAAAACTCAATTATAACAATCTGTTCTAATTTTTGTACACATCATCAACTGCCAAGTGAATTCCAGTAGTAGAACCCATACTCACCCGAGAACGATAATATAGCGTACATACCAACTCGTACAAACGTTAGTATGTTTATATCTACATTTATATGTATGAAGCGACAGGAATCTAATTTCGTTGTGCTTTTGGAAGCTGAATAAACAAACATTGGGCATACGAGTTATATACGGTGATCGTAATGATGAGTTATCACTCCTCAATTGATGTTATGCGGCTTACTCGTACAAGCAGAAGGGTAGATGGAAAAGTAAGGATACTTTTGTCTAATACCTGCTAAAAATAACCCCTCCCGTAATATTTTCTCAGATATGTACTCGTACGAGTACATATGTATGTACTTATCAGAGGCAGAGGCAGGCAGAGGAGATAGAATCACTTCTGCTTTATAGACCTAAGAAGGGGATTTGCTTTGTTCATTTTATTTTATCCTATTAAGACAAATAAAAAAATATATTAATATCTACCATTTAATTTAAGTTAAAAATCAGGAAAACACAAAACGAAATTGGAAAAGTTGTTGGTTTCATTATAGTAACAAGATGACGTATCATTTTTGAAGTTTTTGTAAAGGGAAAGCTCGGAATCAAAAAAAAAAAAACTCCTCAATTAAGCCAAGTTTCTTTATATTATAGATACTAATGAAGGCAAATATTATCACAGTGCAGTGAATAAGGCGTCGAAAGACGAAGATTAGGTGTAGGCCTTTGCTTAGGGCACCCTCATGTGACTAGTTAGTAAGCTTAGCTAAACTAATTTTATGGGGGTTCCCCCGTGTGATGGGTTCTAAAAATCGTTTTTTTTTGTTTGCATAAATTGATTCCTTAACATGTGTAGAATATGCTGGTAAAATGATTATTTACAATTTGAAGTCGTTATAAAAATAAAAATACAGCAGTTAGAAGAAGCAATTATTCGGAGCGCTGAGCTGAGTAGTAGGAGGCCGAGCCTATTGAATGTGTCGGCTTGATACCTGAAACCATTCTATACAAATGTGCACTTATAAAACTTAGACAAGTTTATACAAGTATAGAAGGAAATTTTTATGGTCACTTGTTTTGTCACACTTCGCATCGCTGACTGATGGTAAGTTAAGATTTTCATTGTTTTAACCGTACTTGAAACTTTAAACGCGTTTCTCTCAAAACTGTGTTTTTCAAATTTTCCTCCGTCATATCTCGCGAACAGTTTGACCGATTCCCTTGAAATTTATAGAATAAACTCAGCAAATGTAGACGCACACAGAATGACCTAGAATCATCCTAAAATTCCGAGTACTTCTGTTTCTACATTTACATAGCTTACAATCAGCCGAAATCGTGGAAGAAGTAAGTGTCCTTTCTTTCAAGGGGGATGTCTTCGTAGTGGTATAACTTATGTTCCAGTAAAGGTTTTTATTTATTTTACATACTCTTAAAATAGTTATAAATAAATGATAAAAAACTCAAAGTTCTATCTTTTCATTAGACGTAAAAAAAATGCTTAAAAAACAGCCCGTCACGCGGACGCCCCTTTTTTTGTCTAGCATATACAATCATTGGAATAAGTATACCCTTATTTAAGAAATAAAAAATTTCAACTACAATAAGTGATATTAACTAAGAGTGACTCTCTTAAAACTTGGTCAAGCTCAAACGCAGAAAATAAAATTAACTTTTCACGTTATCACCCTCTCGGCAAGTGATGGCACACCTTCGATAGTGAAATCTTTTATCTATAAAAGAGTAGCTCTCTAATTTTCCCCCCGTTTGGGGTCAGAAAAAATTCGTAGGATCCATCTCACTGCACACAATATAATAAGACAAATCCACAGTAAATGGAAATGACGGTTTAGGGAAATAAGTCCCCGGGAACTAAGCCCACTGAGGGATGTGAAATAGATTCCTAAAAATTTGAGTTGTGTTCTTTCCCTTTAAATGTGAACGAATTGTCCCTTGAACCAAGAAAATAAAATGAGAAAGACAATTATTCACTGAAAAAAAACGTCATGTTTGAAATAGACATGTAACATATAATACATATTTTTATATATACGAGTAATTTAGAAAAATAACTAAAAACTAGCTCAAAAAATAGTCTTTTGAAAAAAATGTTTGTGTAAAAGAGTGTGCTAACTCACTGTTGTTTTTTTGGCCCAATTCCAATAGTTGGAAATTAGTTCCCTCTTCTTAGTTTAGATTCTAAATAAATAAATAAATCCCTCAATGGGATGGACCAACTACACCTTATGCTGTTCCGGACTATTAAAAAATTTGCGAATATACAGGGTTCTTCAGATGGGATGGTTCGCTGAAGAAAAAAATTTTAACGCTCATGTGCCATTTGTCTAATTTGTATATATTGCATGCATATAGTGAGCAAATTACATATTCATATGTCTTCACTTAACTATGTGGTTTAGGTCACCCGAAATGATAAATGAATTGTTTAGTTAAAAAATTCTTCTATTTTCGTAATTTTTAACATTTTGACTAAGTTGAAAATTAGTAGTTTTCATAATCAACTAGGACGTTATGAGATTCCAAATAAAAGAACTGATTATTTATATTTATATTTACTGACAAGTCCCAGACAGAGTTTAAAGTAGGATGAGCTCAAATAAACTAACTGAAATTTATCAAATTTTTATTGGCAGCAAACCCTCCATCATTTTTTTCACTCAATAACATAACTATTTATGTTAATCTGAAGCGGTAGGGCCATTCAAGGACTCGAATTAGCATTTAGTTCAATATCACTTCCCTCTGGGTTTCTACAAACTTTCTACTTATAGAGGTAAATTAAAAGGCAGACGAGTTGAGCACACGCGGTGAACCACTACACAACCCACTGGAGAAAAATGCTCTCTTTTCGATTGGTATCGCAAGAATTAAGATCTTCCAGCACTTTCGGTCTTTAAGTAATCAAAGGCGGAACAAAAGTAAATTGAACGTGTGAGCCATAATGTAATACAATATGATACTACCGCGTCTATAGTATCTATAGTACTAGATTTTACATATGACGTCGAATGTCAATTTGGTTTTGACATTTGTGAATGTCTTGAACTTGTAGGAATAAGCAATGGAATGCTTCCTGAATAACGCGGAATAATCGTCACAATATTTTTGATGAACGACTCGTCAGTTAATTTGTCGCATTGACGAGACCCATTTCGACGGTCGAGTAGTGCACGGAGAGCCATTACACCCATTCAAAGTCACTGCATGTTGTGCTGTTTAGGATGCAGGAGTTTTTTTTTCAGAACAGCGCGGGCAAAGGCTCACTGATTGTTGTATACGAGTACATACAGTTTTTCACTTCATTTGCAAATGCCTGACTCTATCTATGTATTCAATTCTGCCTCAAATCCACCTGGTGGATATACATAAAGAACACATTAGGGATTACGTAAGTTATTTTATCAAAACATTAATGTTATTGAGACTAATACCTGAACACCCGTTACTTACCCTAAGTTTTCTTTGAAATTAAATTTTCTTTATAACTTCTGGAGTACATAGATCAAAACAAGTACAATTGAAGAGTTCACAATATGATCAAACATTGTTTCCTAATTTTCCTCATATTTATCAAGCTTAGTATGATTTCGCCTTTAATAAACTTTAAACAGTGATCAATGATTACACATAATTTATCAAATAACACGAGAATTCGGATTCCTTATTTAATTAGCTACTCATTTCAATTAAATAATCTAACCGGTAAAGCCATTTGAAATGATTTTATGCAAAGTGATTTATGAACTTATTATACTCGTACATGGACATGCCCAAAGGTCAGTAGGATCGTTTGTGTTTATAAAATTTAATGGTAACATACATATGCATCTCCATCTCCATTTTCTTGTTAATTGTTTTTTTTTTTTTTAATTTGAAGCTCAACGCATCCACTCGCTAACCTAATCTGTTTATTTATGATTTCTCTTCCTTGATCTAAGCCGGGCAGTTCGGTTCGGTTTTAGCGTGCGCATGTGATACGACAATGCTATAAAGTAGTTCAAATATTTTATTGAGGCGAGTTTTTTATGCCACTATGGAAGGTTGCTTTTGTTGTTATAATATTTTTCGAATAAAATATTATCAATTTAGCTGTGCCTTAGTTTTCTTAGGTGTATCAACATAGCGCACAGCTGGAGCTCGAAAAAGTATCCGAATATTAATTTCACGGCAATTTCATAAGTTATTAATAATTTGTATATCTACGGACTGTCGCTATCACGCCTTTTTTATTTGATGTTATTTTCTATTCTGGATAGAATGGGTATTTATATGATTCGGCCGGTTTTCTCAGGTAATATTTTGTTCTCTCTTTTTTTTGATTTAATTTGTTTGGGTGCGCATACATCGAATGAGAAACCTTATCCTCGAAACTATATACAATAGAACTTTGATGTGAAATGATTAAATATATTTTCGCTAGTTACATTTAGATGCTTGTATTTTTCAAAGACAATGAAACAAGAATTTAGAAGATCGGAATTAAAAAAAAAATGGTATTAAAAATCAGAACAGGATAGCCACGCCATTTGACACTAAAATAAAGGCGATTAAAATCTATACAGAATGAATCCTTTATACAAATTTTGCAGTGAATTGAGAAAATTAAGTATTTAATGCATGAGGGTAAATTAAATTAGTATTTTTAATTATCTGCACCTTTGTGGATATTCGACGTACACCCTACCCTACACAAGGAATTAGTATATTGTATATATATCTTTCTTATATTCTGACGTCATATTCCGCATTTCAGCATTTCAGTTGAAATTTTGAAACGTTTGATTTTTATTTTGATATTTTTTATAAACAATTATTATCTAATAATAAATTAAATATAACATCTTTACAATTTCTGATCGGGTTAAGGTGCACTTAAGGTACATGTAAATAGTTGCATAGAATTTAATAATGAGATTTAAATTCAAATGCAGTTTATTAAAATTTTATGATAACGTTATCTGCAGCCTAACAAGAATAGTATAATGATGAGGTATATCCACTACACTTGTTCTTGTTCTTGTTTTTTTTTTTTTTTTTTTTCATATAACTAGTGCGCACAAAGGATTTGTGTACCCTTAAAAAGTTTGTACACAGCGCGGGCGAATTAAATTTAGGGAGCAAGAAATGTTTGCAAGTTATAATGACCAGGAAATAGAGAGCTTGCCAAGGCATTCCATAAGCGAGTTGTACGGCTTAGGAACGGGTCACGATATTTTAGAGTACGTCTGAAAGTGGGCTTGAGGGTATACTGATGAGCATTCATAGCAAAGAGGGTGTTACGGTTGAAGATTTGAAGCGGAATGCTACTGGCGATTTCAATGGAGCACTGGTGGTGGAAATAGCGATAAATCAAAGTGGGACAGAAGACATTACGTCGGTGTTCGAGAGTGTCAATTGACTGATAGATATTAGTATCATAGAACTCATAGGTCTATAGCTCGGTTCTGAATCCTATTTAGCAGATGCAGAGACCTTTAAGGAGCACTTGATCAGACGTGGTCATCGTACTGCAATTTTGGGCGGATGAATGCCTTATATATAGTGCCCCTATCAGGGGGGGGCACTATACATTACATCACTTGAGGAAACCTAGACATTTCGCAGTATTTTTGACGACATCGAATATGTTCATTCCGTCGTAAAATGTCACTGGCACACATACCGAGAATGGAAAGTTTTTCGGTTTCGACGATAATGGATAATGGCTGGGTATTTAAATTTCGCTTTAACGACACCAGGCAGCATTGTGTTTTGGAAGCATTAAATTCCCCTCTGTTGCTAGTTCCCCAATTGTTTATGCTATTAATATTGGAATTTAATGAGCTTGACATACGCAGTCGTTCCTGTTCTACTGACGAAGAACAGGGACGTGAGTCCGGTAACGAATATGAAAAGCAGAGAGTACTGTCATCAGCAAAGGAATATATCGGACTACAAGCAGCAGACAAGAGATCATTACTGAAAATTAAAAAGAGTGTCGGAGACAGAACGGAGCTCTGGAGCAAACCAGCATTTATTTTTTAATTGAATTGAACGTTCCGAAAGGTAATTTCTAATCCATTGAAGAAAGGAGTCATCGATCGCAAAAGCACGCATTTCATCAAAAGAGCCTGATGCCAAACTCTGTCAAATGCCTTAGAAATATCAAGTGCAACTATCTTGCTTTTGCCAGATTGAGGGACGCTTGGGTTCCACTTTTCGGTGAGACATGCGGCATGCCATCAAATCACCGGTGGACCTGTTTCTACGGAAACCATACTGCCGGTCATTGAGAAGTGTTCGTGTTTCGAGATATATCATGAGCTGAAGGTTTATCAGCGTTTCCATGAACTTATAAGGACGTAAGTGCGATGGGTCTGTAGGAAGAGAGAGAAGAAGATTCGCCTTCTTTAAAGACGGGTTGGACAAATGCTGTTTTCTATCTGCTCGGAAAGAGACCTAAAGAGTAGGATTGATCCATAAGCTTATGCAATGGTTTTGCCAGCGAAGAAGAACAACACTTCAGAAGAAGGGGAGATATGCCATCTGGACCACCGGATTTGTGTATGTTAAGATCCTTGAGTATTCTTACTACTACATGAGTGCGAAAGTAGATGCGCCCCATTGGAGATTCGACGCACTCAAGTTAGGCGGATAAAAAGCATAATCTGGTAGTGTTCTCAAAGTATGCAGCAAGCAGATTGGCATTGTCCAAAGAGCTGACACCTGGAACGTCATTCTAAATGAGTGTTGGGATGGCGGAATTTCTAATGTTTTTGATGAACGACTAAACATTTTTACTGCCTTTGGTACATTGTAGTATTTTTTACTTCGGTTTTAGGTTATATTGAAATTTCACGCGCTTGAGAAAAGACATAGCGGCCATTTCTGGGTCGTTTGAACTTTTTTCGGTTTTCCTCTGTCGTGTTGGTCTAGTAGGACCGAAAAGACATTTATCTATCCATGGCAGCTAAATCTAGTGAAATGGGCTTTCTCGTATTGGCATCCGCTTCTTTTATGAATCTTTTCTCTAACTGTGTAGTGGATGTACGAGAAATTAGCTGATATGACACAATGGTCCGATGAGGCTAGAGAGGAGAGCATATCAGCAGTGTACTTATCAGGGTGAGAAGTTAAAAACAAGTCCAGGGTGTTGGCGGTATGACTATCAACGTCTGGTATTCGTGTGGGTTCATTTACAAGCTGGGTCAAGTTATTTTCCGCAGAGAAGATCTCAACACACCGTCCTTGGGTGTTATCTGTCCAGAATGTCGAAGCCGCCTATAATTGGGTGTATTGAAATCGCCCGTAATCATGATTTCTGTATGAGGATACAGTGATACAATTCTTTGTATGGAGTCAGACAGCACATCAAATTCGTTAAAGGTCGCATTGCTATCCAGTTTGGGGCTTCTGTAAATAAAGCAGTAGTGGATAACTTGCTTACGGAGATGGAATTTTAACCACATGAAGTTGAATTCTGGGTTAGAACATGAATCACATTGCGGTGGAGTTTGGTAAGCTGCAATAAATATATCACTACGCACGTAAATGGTGAGACCGCGTTGAGAAGGAATAATGGCAGTAGTTTGTAGCTATTCAGCTTCAGATCAGAGTGATTTAAGAGTGTAAGTGGGGATCTATCTGTGTTTCACTAAGTGCCAAATCTGCTGGTCTGTACTTCAAGACGTGGACACTCACGTTTATTGGCTAAGTCCACCCTGAATTCCCTGGTCATAATCAGAAACAAACACAAAAAACATAAACGCCGACTATGCTAAGCAAGGCTGTAAAGTGAAAATTCTGACGTTGGTTTACCAAATAAAATTGCTGTAGGTGTTATGCTCGTTCAACAATATGAAACAATGCACCAACAAAATTCACACTCACACCCGGCTATTCATCTTTTGTTACTACGGTTGTCACTGCCCGTGGCATATGATAAATACAGTAACGGCAATGACCGAGTGCAAGCAACAGTATTTCGACCAAGAGCGGTAGAGATGGCATATCCGTACAGTGTGATTTTTTTTTCCACTGCACAGCTCTATTTTTTACGAGTGCACTGCTCAACGTGTGGACAGTGTCGACTCGGTTTTTTTCTAATCTGCGAATGTTATCATAGACAACTCACTTATAGCTAGCGTTAATGAAGTGGATTTTTCAGCGTAATCGGAAGACTAATCTGAACCATGATCACTTCCACTTAGCTCTCAGATATTCTTCAAGATCGTTGCCCCTAGCCACGATCTCGTTTGCAAAATTTTTAAAACTGAAAGAGAGCTCTGAGGTTTAAGGTTTCGGCGAAAAAACCGGTAAGCCACTGTTGTACAAATTTTTAATATGCTCCCTATGAAATTAAAAGCGATCTGGAACAAGGTGCGATTAATTCACCGAGCATACTCTACAGCTTTAATGCACAAGCAATATTATTGTATGACTAAACCATGGCATAGTCTACGCAGACAGCTTGATTGCGAACAGATTAGATCCAAGGATCTACATCATTAATATACGACGACTAGAAGTTAACTAACTTTAAGAAGCCGAAAAATATTCACGCACGTCTTTGTCTGAGGCCTCTAGAGAGTATATTTTCTGTTATGGCATAAACGGACAGATACCTTGTGATCTGGTATGATCATCATATGTTTTCATTTTAATAGACACATAGCCACTGCTCCAAAAGGGCCTTGGCTGCACTCATTCTGCGTCTAACCACACTCGCAGAAGATATCATCCTTATCCAGGAACCATGGATTGTAGAAAGCGTGATTCGTGGACTTGGGAAACTTGAATACGTTCGGCTCTATACAAAAGAAAAAGAATGGTAAGACAAGTACTTGTACAATATATTAGTGAAACGTAGCACTAATGTACTCTCACTTCCTCATATCAGCGACCCCGACATAACCCCTGCTTTTTTTTTTTTTTTTTATAATTTACGCGCGCCTAAGGGGTTGATACCCTTTTACTGTTGCCAGGGCGCGGGCGGAAAGTTAGAAGGAGGAGAAAGGAAAATTGTTTTTGTAGTGGTTTGAAACTCAGGTGTGTTTGGTTTCTATGTTTGCTCTCCAGGGGTGGGAGTCCGAATAGGACGGAGAGTTTTTCTTCACTCAGAGTGATTCGAGATATAATTCCCAGTATTTTTTTCATTGCTTGAAACTCTTATAACAGCCAAATCTACGTGTCAGTGTTATGCCTTCACACGCAGAAGTTTTTTGTCTGAGTTCCAATTATACAATGAAAAACTGATTTTGCCATGGGCAGGATTCGAACCTGGACCCTCCGAGTGAGAAGCGTTTGCTACTACCACTACACCACGGCCACCCCGTGGTAGTAGACTGAAAACTGTCATCGGCATATGTTGGCCGCGGCTTTTTAGGCCCTCCCCCTGATGTCAACTTGCCTTGGAAGTTAGAAAGCAAAAACCTGGCCTCATCATAGTGTGTGATGCACTTCACACGGTATGAGGCAGTACCGACACTAACGATAGATGTTAGTTACTTTTTGATTATATTATAAGTATTAATCTAATTGTTTGCAATATCGGCACCTTCATAACTAAAAGACGTCTGAAAACATCACAAATACATCCAATTCCATTTGAATGTGCTCCTCCCCGCCAACTAGCATTCCCGAATTATCGGAAACTTTGCAGGAAACTTTTCAACCAAGCAAAAAGCACAAGAAAAGTCACAGACTGGAACTCAAATAAGGACCCCTCAAAATATACAACAAAAAAACTGAGGAAGCAAAGCGACAATCCTGAAATTCATTCTGAGACATAATAACAGAAACCTCTGAAGTTTGAAAACAACCGACGGCTCTTGGATAACCTCAAGTGATGAACACTCAATCTGCTACTGGACAGACACTTGCCATTTAGCTCCCTATTCAGTAACAACCTTAACATAGCTACAGCAGCCGTGACTAACATTTACGGTCTGATTACAAGAGATAAGCTGATCTATCATCTTTCTTTCTGAAAACCCTAGACTGACTGACTGACATCAATATACGATCTACAGTTGATCCATGACTTTTATCTACGACTCTACATTGACTGTATAGCCACATCGAATGATCCCTATATAATGGTCGCATTCCTGTATATAGAATATACTTCTAACAACGTCAGCATATCCGCAATCACAATTGCTACTCTGAAGGTAGACGATGGATGGGCCTTCTGCGAAAAGACGTGTCAGTAGTGTTACGCCACAAGGCGGAGTCTTTTCACCCCTTCCTTGGAGCTTAGTGGTCAACGAACTGCTGATATATGCTATAGCCGTCTTAGAAAAGCATCTCGATAATCTTAACACATTAACCCGTTGGGTGGATCGCTATTGATTGGGACTAAACCCCCATATAACTGATCTCATCCTCCTTTCCGGGAAATATAAAATTCCAATCATAGACTCTCCTGCAATAAACCGTACCAGCTTAGTCTTTTCCGATACAACGAAATATCTTGGTCTTATTTTTAACACGAAACTAAACTGGAAATCTAATATTCCAGAAATAGTGAAGAACGTTGCAGTAACTTTATTCTCTCGCAAAAATGCCATTGGGAAAAATTTGGCTTCAACTTCGCACTATTCACTGGCTATTCGTCGCGGTTATAAGATCGATAGCAACCTGCGGGATGGTTGTCTATTGGATGGCCTTAGACAATGCAGTCTGCTACAGCAAAGGCCATCGACAGCTGTATGTGCACAAGCGGAGCCTCAAGTACAACTCCTTCGCAGCACTGGATATTTTGTTTCATTGATATCCCTCGATATTTTCAGCAGGCAAGTTTTTTTTTTTTAAGAACTTAACACTCAAGGGGATATGAATACAAAATACGATAGAGAGAGAATATTTTTGGGCTCAATGGTTATTTCGCTCTATGGGTAGCATCAAACCTTTTATTGGTTTTTACGAACGAACGACGTCTACAGAAGCTACACTGACGTACATGCCCAGCTTTCTCCCAAAGAGGAGCGCTAGACTTAGGACTTAATTGGTTTTTCCTCATGGCTACTCTTACCTAACTTAATAGATACTGCTCTAGACAGACCAAATGGTTGTTTTGATCTCAACAGGCAATGTGATCTCTGGTGCTTATGCATGAATCACAAGAGTCTTCACTTGGTTGCATTGGTTTCCCATTAATCTTTCATGTTTAATGAATGAACATTCCATGAATGTTACTTCGACATTCAAGTTTCTGTCTATCAAAAGCCTTTCCCTTTCTCACTGATTGAAATTGTATAAAATCAGTAAATACCTCTCATCTGTACGAAAAATTATAAGACGAAGGAACACCAGACCGTCAGCAACAGGAAAGAGTGCTTTTATTGATTTGCAAGTGCAAAAATAACCATTTTAAAAAATAATCAACAGGTGTAGAAGGCCAGCCATTTCCGAGGAGGCGATATTTGTTTTTCGATAAGGAAAATCAGTAAATAAACAACACAACAACACTTCTGTCGAAACAGTTATCCGAGCTTATACTCTAAAATAAAGTTTTCCCAAACCTAAAGGGTTTTCCAATAGGGACTTGACAACTTTGAATTTAATTTGTGAACGCACTCTTTCACTAATCATCAAACTGTCACTGTCAATTTATTCAGTAAACTCAACGTTTTCATCATGGTAAAGTACACGAACGAGCAACGTCTGCAAATTATAAAAATTATCTACCGAAATTCGGAGTCGGTGACTGCAACTTTAAGACCATTAACCCCAATTTTCGGTCGTAATTCTCGCCCTAGTAGACAGGCAATAACAAGTTTAGTGCAAAAATGTGAGTGTACATATTCGTTGTGTGATGTTGCCGTGTCAGTGAGACAACGGGTTGGTCGAAGTGTCGAAAATATCGCTGCCGTTCAGGCGTACGTAGCAAACGATCCAAATCAGTCAATTCCACCGCGTTCTCAAGAATTGGGCATCGCTCAGACCACATTATGGCGTATTTTGCGTAAGGATCTTGGTTTACACACATACAAGATCAAGCTGACTCAAGAATTGAAGCCGATGGACCATTTGAAGCGACGTACGTTCTCCGATTGGGTTCTGGAGAAGATGCGCCAAGATGATGAATTTCATCGCAAAATCATCTGCAGTGACGAAGCTCATTTTTGGCTCAATGGGTTCGTCAATACGCAAAATATGCGTTATTGGTCGGGTGAAAATCCACATGTGCTTCATGAATCACCACTCCATCCACAAAAAATAACTCTTTGGTGCGGTCTGCATGCCGGCGGCGTTATTGGGCCATATTTTTTGTCGACGATAACGATCGTCACGTTACTGTGAAGGATCAGCGTTATAGCGCCATGATCACCGATTATTTTTGGTCCAAATTGGAAGATATGAACTTGGACGACATGTAGTTTCAACAGGATGATGCCACAGGGCACACAGCACACGCTACAATCGATTTATTGAAGAGTAAGTATGGTGATCGTGCTATCTCAAGAAATGGGTCAGTCGATTGGCCGCCTCGTTCGTGCGATTTTACGCCGCTTGACTATTTTCTGTGGGGTTGCGTTAAGTCATTGGTTTATGCACTTAACACTCCGACGACGTTGGAAGAGCTCCGAGTCAACATTGAAAGCGAAATGGCGGCCGTTTCGGCCGAAATATGTGGCCGAGTCGTTAAAAATTGGGTCCAAAGAGTCGACCGCTGTGGCTATATGAAAGAAATCGAGTTCCATTCATAAATGTTTTGATTGTACTTCAAGCCGATAATAAAGTTTTTGAAATATCTCAAATGGTTTGCGTTTTATTTAAAAAACAATTGTCAAGTCCTTATAGGAAAACCCTATATTATACATATAATATTATTATGGAATGTTTTATACTGCTTGGAACAATAAAAAAAATTGAATAATAAATGTAACTTATGCAATTCCATTTTGTTTTTCTCAAAAACATAGTACCATCAAAACAGGTGATGGTAACCCTAAGGAAATATATTCGTATCATGGTATCCCTATGAGAGCTTTCAAGAGCGAAGTGCTTATGCCTTTCACTGTAACCAAAGTCATCTTCCTATCTTCTCAGTACTGCAGATTTTTGTTGAACAGGGTATAGTTCCAAGTCATCAATTTGGTTTTTAAAATAAGCACGCTAAAATTGAGTATATTTAAATATTCTAGATATCATAGGCATACGTAACAACATAGCGAATAAATATTACTTTTCATTTAGAGAAATTAAAATAGCGATGAGTTTATTATATTGGACCATGTGTCGAATTTCCTCCAGAAAGTGAAGAAATAACTGCAACTCTTGCAGATGATTCTTAAGAGACTAACTATAAAAATGCTAAAAAAACAGTAATTAATATGTACTCGTATATTAACTATATTAGCTAAACTAACAAAATTGCGCATATTAAATGAAATGATTTGAAGGCATTTATTAATAAAAATGTGCGTATAACATGTTACAGTGTACATTTACAATCGTTTATAGAATACTTAAACACAGCTATATACTAATTAGCTAATATACTAAACTAAATACTTATATACTATGTAGATATGATCTAAATATTTAACTTAGCTGGAGAAGAATAAGACGAGGAGAATTGGACATCGCATAACTAAAAAAAACTGCTGCTTTACAAGCAAGTTATAAAACGAGTTTGGAGTTATGGGCTTTAACTGTAGGGATGCACTGATATATTACATTCAAAGCAATATAACCTTCCAAAATAAATGACTGGGTCTCATAGAAGGTGAAGATAAAGTCAAAAAGAAGAAAGGATTTAGGAAACATCAACTAAGGCCTCGAATTTTCGAACATGTTGATTTTAACTAAACCAAATTAAACATATTATTATTTTGTTAAATATTTAATATTTAAAACAAAAAGAAAAAATAAAGACATAATTTACACATTTATGAAAAATATATTCTTGATAAGTTGAAATATTTAGTACGATTCTTTGAAGACGAATCAGCAAATCAGCTCCCGGATGGTTTTTATATATTGAGTTAAAGCTCTCAGGTTTTTTTGGGGTAAACTGATGAGCATTTATACCTAGACGGGTGTTACGGTTGAAGGTGTGGTGGGGCGGAATGGTACTGGCAACTTAGATGTGGTTGGAAATAGCGATAGAACAAGGTAAGGCAGGAGAGCTTGTTAATTGAATGGCTAATATTGTTATCACCGAATATTTTTATTACGGTTTTTAATCATAAGTAGTAAGTAAAGAGAGGTCTGAATATGAAAAATATATACTTTCCGTCTGATCCACACAAATTAAATTTCGATTCATCAGAAAATAAGACAGTCTTCCATTTCTGAGGGCTCCAATTTAAATGTGTCTTAGCAAAATTCATACGAGCCTTCAAATTTTTCTTCGAAATAAACGGTTTTTTGGCTGGCTTGTAGATCTCTGCGATGAGTGATGATCTCTTGTTGATGAGTCAATATCCAGCTGTAGTTCTACCTTGATTTCTTTGGAAGACGCCTTGGGGTTTCTCCTTATAAAATTAATAATTTTGCTATGGTCTGATACCACAACTCCACTATTAACGACACGACAAATTGTTGACTTGTGGATCGAATATTTGGTCGCAATTTCTTTTTGGATAAGCCCATTAAAATCTGTTAAAATTTTGGACTTCAATATTTGTTTCCACCCATTTTATTAATAAGAACACAATTGTTTTAATTGCAAGTCTGTTCACTACTACTTGTATTTGACTAATGCGCTGCAAATCGACAGACGAAACTAAGGAATGAATGCAAACAAAAAACCGAAAGCAAACATAAAATTTACCGTTAAAAAAAATCATTGTACCGGATAGTAATAGCAAAATGTTAGTTGCAAATGTTTTGCACAGGCAATTTGTAGGTTTCAGTGCAAAAACTTCATGCTTATTTTTGTTGTCAAGAAATATGTCCAATTTGATTTGTTTCGAATTAAGTAAAATGTATAAGGATAATTTATAGAAATATTTCAGTTTAAATAACCACTAAGAACTAAGTTATATATAATTGCAATTGCGGTTGCAAATGTGTTGCACAGCACTGTATGTAGGAGAAACAAGAGTGAAATAAAAATATTGAATCCTATATAAGTTCTTTCGTTAAAAAAGCTCTAGATTTGGAGGATTTGCTGTTGTGTATAGAGCGGCGCAAAACTACCTATATTAAATTCGTTATAGCTTTTTTCTTTAATGATTTTAAATAATTTTTTTACAGAATTTTGCTAACAAGAATTTTTAAATTTAATATAAAACGAAGCACAACAGAACAATAAGCACAAATCATTGAACTTATATTAAACACCCGCTATCAATCGTTTCCAGGAAACGTGCACATTGTCGAAATTGGATGCGCAGATTGCCCCACTGTGCCAACAATAAATTGTCTGGTTGCGCGATCTCAGCTAGAGTCAACTAACTTTTCTCTTTGGCAGATAAGACTACGTGGATGAAAGTAGTCAACATTTTCTGAGGAGTGTACAAGATATTTCAGAAATATTTATTGAATAAGTAAACGTCCGCGGCCATCGTGGAGATCGGAAGTTCAACTTTTAATATATTTCAGTATGAAATTTTAAAATATTAAATACATACATATATGAATGTGAGTAGAATTATTGTGCGCAGGTATACTTAAAAATTTAATTTCAATATTAATCTTCAACTATCATAACACTTTATACTAAGAAGAAACGGTTATTTCAGGTTTACGCATTCATTTACATGCTCATGAGTAACAAATCTGAACAAATATACGAGTATCTTCACCTTTTTCAATATATTGAAGCAAATTTGTTCCAATTTAAACCAAATTCATTTGTCACGAATTACGAAAAGAACTGAGAAACAGTCTTAAGTCTTTTTTCAAGAGGACAGTTAACGGTATGTTGGTTTCTTTATTTGCCAGCGACATTTGTAAGCTCCCTTAATAAGAACAAAGCAGCGAACCGACTCTTCCGTATGTTCTTGTACTAAGAACCGCTGCTGAGACCTGATGATATGTATTCAGCGTTCGACCTTCTAAATACAAAAGTAAATGGTAAACCATTCAAAATAAATCTAGATAGTATTTTCAAGGATTTTTTAATATACTATAAGCGACAATGGATGGACAAGGTAATGCATTATTTATAGCTATTATAACTTTTGTTTTAAAGAAAGATAACTAATTTAGGAGACTTCATCTGCTGTGTCTGTATTTGGGAGAATAAATAGGACGACAAGTGCTCTTAAAGACTACAATTGTGGCCTGAGTTAAAAACTGACAAAGAACGGAATTTTCATTAAATTTGTTGACTGATTGCTAGATGAAGATCGTATTAAATCAAGGGAATTCATCATGTCTTTAGATGGAATATTTGATATTTTTGAATCTCAAAAAGAAAATTTAAAAACAAGCAAATACAAATTGAGACAAGTTTGAACAAATTACGAGTAGACAAAAAAAATATTTCTATCAATGATTTCTTAAATCAAATAACAAATGATCATAACAACCTTCTCGACGAAAAATCTGCAAATATAACATATCGTCGTGAGAGTGAAGAAGTAGCAGACCAAGATCCGCTGATAACGATCTTTGTAACGCAGCTGAAACGAGAGTCCTTTACGTAATTTGCAGCACAAATGAACGTACTATCCTTCTACAACTATGTAACCACTTTAAACTATGTTTAGATTGTTTTACACAAATTTCAGAGAAGTACTTGAAAGACAACAATACAATTTTGTGTCCAATTTGTAGACAAATTGTTCAAAAAAGCACGCGAATTTATTGCTAAAATGGCATGACTTATATTAAAATTTCACTTATTCCAAACACTATTTGTTTGATTGTTTAGCTGCAGAACGGGACAAATTGTTTCATTTGATTTTTGCTAAACATGTTACAAATTAGATTTTCTGAGATAGCGTATAGATACATACATAAGTAATCGGATAATCAAAATTATTAACTGTATTAAAGAAGAAATATCGTTTTATTCAAAACTATATTGTGCTCAGTATCTCAAAGCGCAATAAAGCCAAATTGGTCTTATTTCGCTTTACCGTATTTTTACGGCACATTTTTTGAGCATAGCTGTGCAAAATTATCCACAACAAGATGGAGTCAGAAAGCATACTACAAAGAAAACAATAGCTCTGCTTCAGCACATCTTCGACGAGCAACATACTCATACTTCTTCGATTGGTTGCTGATCTATTCGAATATAACCGCTCCCAATACTGTCTATACGCCTGTTTAAAGAATGAGTGTACGTCAGGGATAAAGTAAACATTCCCCAACTAAACCAAAACCGTGTCATAATATATGAAATTTTGCCAAATTTGATAGAAGGAGGAATTATTTAAAAACGAGGAAATGACCACAGTTTATGCTATAAAAAAAAAAAAAATTTAATTTACTTTGAAAAAAAAAAACATTCAGCCATAACTCTTCACCACCTTGTTCCTAAGTAATCATTTATAAGACGAGCTAATTATAAATTAAAACAAATAATGAAACAACAATGAAGTGCTTTAAATCACGAGACGCAATCCACATAATAGTAGTAATAGTAATTTATTACTAGCCCCAGGTACTTTTTCACAATATTGATTTAGTACTTAAGTTTAGTGAATTCGACACTTTTCTTTTTGTTTAAGATAAAATATTTGTTTCGTTATTTTTATATTAACATACATCAATTTATGTAAAACAATTTAATGTCAACATCCGAAACGACTTTGAAGTTAAAATCAGACTCGACAAAAGGTTAATTTTGAAAACCATAATACTTCCTTCGGGATGAAAAAGCATCATTAACTACAATTAAATTAAGAATGGTATTAGTTGTCCTTTCCCAATGCAAGTTGCTAAATAGATTTTTTTGATATTAGAGCAGGACTTTCGATAGAAATCTCTATTATAAGTATAAAGTCATCCAACAAGATGTGTAATTTTAAATCAATAAAAAAAAACGCAAAACTCTTATTAAAAGTGGTGATATTTTTATAATATTTTAATATAAAGCACGAAATTTGAAGTTAGTAATGGAACACAATATCTGCCGAATATTCACCTCGGCCCTGAATATAAATATCATTCTTTTGATGAAATTTTTCATCAAGCTTTCGCTTAATATATATTTTATAGTGCATGAATAGTTGTTCGAGCATTGGCGTAGCCCCCAAAGGAAAAAGTCTAACGGTGTTAAATCGCACGATCTCGGCGGCCAGTTGAAGTGTTCATTTCGAGAAATCCAGCTGTCAGCTGTCATCACTCAGAATAATTTTGTGTAAAAAATCATGGTCTTGTCCATTCATTTCCAGCAACCAATCAGCGAAAGTAAGGCGTTGTGCGTGGTCTACTGACTTCAATCCTTGTGTAGGGACTTTATAGTCACGTAGGTCACGATTTCCTAGTTTTTTCAGTTTAAATGCATTTTTTATTCGATTTCATTAATTAACTCTTACATGCTTGACAAAAACGCTTAAAAATTAGCTTAAATAACTTAAAAATAATCTTATTGGCCCCATGCGGGCACTCTAAATTAAACATAATACTTAAAAATTATGTCTTTCGACGTTTATGGCGGATTTTATTCTTATTCTACAGTGACTTAACTATAGCTTAAACTAAGAAAACAGGTTTAAAACCTTAGTACATGGACTACGAGTATTTTAATTTTATTATAAAACTTAAAACTAAAAGCTTACATACTACCTAAAACTAAATCTTAATCTACTTAACCTACTTAAAGCTACATGCATATATATATATACTTCAAATATAAATATATGTATATATATACATATATTTTTTTTTTCATTTTATATTTTTATTTTATTTTTTTTTTTATATATATATTTTTTTAAATCTAACTTAAACCTACCTAAAACTATGTAAGCCGGGTCAAGATTTCCTATTTCAGCACGTTGTGCAAATATGTATCGATCCACATTAATAAAAGTCATAACTACCAACAATTATTAATTGGAAAATTAGAAAGAGATTTACTTTTCTTGGGACTTTCGTGATATTGCAACCTTATGATCGAACGATGTGCAGTTTTATTTCGTGTTTGAACTGTCTTTAATGTGCAATATTAAGAATGGAATGAATTTCGCCTTGCCATGTACTTGTGTGGTAATACAATAGCAACGAAGCAATAAAAATAGAATTGCATTCATTTGTAACGCATTTTTATTAACAAAACCTTGTACTTAATAAATATTGTACAAGGTTTTGTTAATAAAAATGTGTTTTGTTTCACTTACTATATAACAGTACCCATACCTAAATCGTTTCAATTGATTAGAAAGCTCTCACCAGATTTTAACGAACAATTCTTTTTTGAGATAGCATAACTATGACACATGCCAGCAAGAAAAGATTTCCAAAATAAATAAAACTACAATAAAATTATATGATATAGTTTTCTAACCAGTTAAGATCAACCGATTTCACCACATTAAGAAGTTAAAATGTTTTATTATAAATATTTGGACTCGCTCACAATAGCGTCACATCTCACAATGTTCCTTCGAACACTGTAGCCATAGCCTTTCCTTTTACGTTCTTCGGTTTCGATCATGCTTAAAAATTACCAAACACGTCTTTATTTGATATTTTCATACGAGTTTGTTGTTTATTATTAACAATATAGCTGTGTGAATGTACACGTAAGATATTGCGCATCTACATATATATTATACATACATACGTTCATCGACGATGAAACTGTATAAGTACTCCATAGCATGGAAAAATGTTGTTAGCGTCCAATTTTCCTTCATGCGGTTGACAAGTCCATTTTGACACGTTCTCTTTGATATTAACAAAACAATTAAGAACAAGTTGTACCAATTACATTTCGTCTAATTTGAATCTGACTTGCTTATTTCAAAATTTCATCAGTGGTGGTTAGACTCATAAACGTATGGCTCCTAAACTATCTTTTAATCTCTCTGAATCTGTCTGTAATGCTTTAAGTTTCCGTTCTGATTCTTGAAATTGACAGCTGGTGGAGTGGATTTAATCAAATTGGCACGTTGGGGGCTTCGATGGTTTGATGAATTTCTAGCTCGAATCTGTTTTTTTAACTTAGTTTATATATTTACAAGTTTAGATACACTTAATAAAGTCTGGATAAGAAATAAGTAAGGAGTGGATTTTAATTATCGCCTCGTATAAAATAATTCATAAATGTATGTAACTAATAACCAGATAGCAATGATAGTTTTTCCAATTATTATGTTTCAGCAGTTGTCAAAGTGGTTTCCAGCTGTCAGTAAGGTTTGCCATTTCATCGCTAATCGTTTTACGCTTGCCGAACGTGCGGAAATTATTAAAAATTATTATCTACATTCCGGCTCAGTTGTAAAAACGCAACGTTAATTTCGTCGTGAGGGCGGTCATCATCATGGCTTCAGTATGCATGTAACCACCAACCAGACAGAGATTGGTGCGAAATGAAGAAAACATAGCCGCCATAGCGGCTAGTATCGAAGGAAACTTATAAATGTAGATTCGGCGCCGATTAGCTGTATAAGAATATGCTAACGCAAGAATTAAAGACAACCATAGACAACGCCTTGAGTTCGCTAATTGGACGCTGGAAATGTGGGCCGGAGATCCGGATTTTGGCCAAAAAATCATCTTCTCGGACGAAGCCCATTTTTGGCTCAGCGGCTATGTCAACGAGAAAAATTTCCATTATTAGAGCGAACACAATGCACAAGTGTTCGACCACGCATCAATGCATCCACAACGATTGACTATTTGGTGCGGCTTATGGCAAGGCGGACCTAATTTCTTTCGAAATGAGAAAGGAGACACCCTTACCGACAATGACCTCAGGTATAGAATGATGTTAACCGACTTTTTATGGTCAGAGCTCGACAACATCGATATATCTGAGCTGTGGTGTCAACAAGATGGCACTACATGCCATACAAGCGACGCAACGCTCGAAGTTGGAAAGGAGAAATTTGGCGACTGGGTCATCTCACGGCCAGCGTTCATCAATTGGCCGCCGCGGCCATGCGATTTGATACCACTCGATTATTTTCTCTGGGACTACGTCAAGTCCTTAGTCTACGCTAACAAGCCAACCATTTTGGACAATCTCGAGGCCAACATTCGACACGCTATTGCCGGTATAACGCCGCATATATTGAACCGAGTCATCATCATATGTAATTTCCACGCATATAATACTGTTCAAAATAGCGGGAGGTAAAATCGAATTTCAATAGAATTCGGGAGAAGAAATCATATCCAAATACGTTCAAATTGCAAAAATTAGTTGACATCAAATTCTTCGTTCTAAGTTTGACAACATAGGTAGCTAATTTCAAGTGCTGGACTTCAGTTGGTAAAATAATTATTAGTGACCAGTGAATTGTTATGCGTTGTATACAAACTTCAGGCTACAGAACAATGGGCTCAGTTAAGACAACCTTTACAAAAATTTTCATCAACTTGGACTATTCATTGGTAAAATTCATTTTGCAATGAATATACTCTGTAATATTTAAGTCCACATTATGTTCTGATTTGTACCTCATATGCAAATGTATCATATACATATATGCAATATACTCGTATGCAGTATGTGCAGTGTACGCATTCAAAATTCTCATAATTTGCGTAGTAGAGGCAAATATGTATTGTATTAATCGTAATGAGAAGAACTTTACAATTTTTTGATTTTTGATTTCATTTGACGGTCAACATGTTCTAAAAAGTAACAAGTAGTCGAAGAGAGCAGAATATAAGTACGAGTATCACAGATATACGTAAATCACGCAACGCATTCCCTAAGGGAACAGCCAGATCAGATAGCAGCGAGGATAGCCTGAGACTTATTGACGTTAAGCTCAAAGAAATTCTTCTGACACCAAATACAAAACCTGTCTAGATCTTTCTGAAGCGGTAGACACTCTGAGGAAGATGGTATATGTCTAAGAATTTCATTACATCAGCGTAAACAGATATATATAATTCATACAACGATACAATCAACATCATTAATAGCCAGAAGACAGAAGATATAATAACGGACTAAGGTGGGTCAGAAATCATGGACCTAAATAGAACATAGTAATGTCGTTCATTTATATAGGATTGAAGCCACGTTATCAAGCTTATTTGGAAACAAAGAGCCTTTAGTTTTAGAATATTGTATCATGAGAAATTTTATCAGATGCTTTGTTGAAATTGGGGCAATCACGCCAACTTTATTTCCTGAGTGCACATAAAATGTTTGATAGGAATTCCTTTAGGTTGGTGGTTGTAGATCTACGAGTATCTTTGAGAAATCCGTGGTGGTTTTGGGAAACAATAGATTTACATCGAGACAAGCATTATGTCAAAAAGAATAATGCTCTCATTATTTCTTAGACCGCTGTCCACCCTTTCATTGCCGAAAATCTTAGACCAAATAATATTAGCTGCGGATACTGATTTGGCAGTTTTTTTCTTTTACATCAACACAAAATTGAGTGTTACAAGAAGCCGTTTTTGAAATTCATTAGCAACTTCTTTAACTTCGCAACCGGTTTGCCACGTCAAAATAAAACGAACACGTTAATTATCTTACGTTTTTTACTATAAGCCTTCTAACGATAGAACCCAAAAAAAAATATAGTCATCTGTTAAGAGACCACTTTGAAAATGTGCTATAAATCTAATGAGACAATTATTGCGATCAACTCAACCACTCAAATGGCAATACAGTAGTTGAGTGAAGATCTTTCTTAGCCTGTTAAGAATTGATATACCCCTACATACATATACTAGCAGGTGCAGAGATTTTTCACACTCAAGTATCTCCGCTTTAAAACCAGGGGCCTCTGCAAAACTTCAGCACGTATTCGAAAACTAAATAAATCCAATTTTTGTGGCAACTCGATAATTTTTGTCAGTTGGCAATGATTTGTAGAAGCTCAATTTCCTAATGAATGCTTCATGTTCTTTCAAAACATTTGGTGTAGGTAACGCAATGATAGCACTAATCTGTATCTTTGATAGAAATGTCCATCAAAAATGAGATCCAAGTTTTCAACTTCCGTCTTTGGCAACCTGCATTTCTAAAGACCACAAAACAAGCCGTTATTCTTAAAAAAAATATTTGAATTTCTCAAACCCTTGATTTTGGTGAAATTCTTGCGCCTTGCACATTGTGAAACTATCATATTTTTATAATAAATCCGAGATACCAGATGCCAATCTATATTATCTCTGTATGCTGGTTTCGGGCGAATTTATTCCGTTTGCTTTTTTTACCACCAATTTAGGTAAACACAAAACTTCACGACGAATGTACAAAGCTATTTTTTAAAATATCGGACTTGATCATCTGTTTTCAACTACTGCACTCCAACTAATGTTTGTTACTTTAATTTGAAATCCAAATGGTTCGAACTAATTTGTGAAAATGCATCGCCTACGCCTTTCAGAAAACAAGAAGACGCTATTTGTATGAGCTCTTCGGTGACAGAGATCACACACTGATTCGAGATGAATGCATGTGACATGACATAAGGCTAAGTTTACAAAGCCTCGCACAGTGACTTGATATCATACTTTATTTTCTTCTAAACAGCTACGCAGCGTATCGTCTAAGAGATCTAAAATGTTGTGGAAGGTTCCGATTTGAATTTCGAGGTTCAATTCCAGACCGCATCTCAAAAACATTATTTTTTTCGGGCCACTGGAAACCATGTGTAGTGAGTAGTTGCCTAGAGTACAAGTCCAAATGCAATAATAATTTAGTCTCCCTGGTAAATGTTAAATGCCACCCATGGAGCCACTGAGCTAAATATCTTGCTATTCCATTTTCCAAAAACCTCAACATATGTTAAGTTAAAAATGACAAAATTAAGGATAACATTTTTCAATATTAAAATGACCAGGCTATTATACTTACTCGTGGTTTTCTGATTATATGAGTTGTTCATTTGACCTACTTAAAGGTTGGTTGATGAACTAGAAATATATTACTCTTCTCATATATATGTTTGTTTGATGCGATTTGGGGCAATTCCTCCATGTTGTATTTAAAAGGATATCTTATCATCTATTCAATGTGTTGTGATCATATTTCGAACAGACGAAAGCACAGTCCCTTAGAAGACCTGTCAAGTCTGTTATCTATTCCGCAAACAACTGCTCAAAATATATTGCTGCCTTAAAAACATAAATCCCTATGCGAGTATGTGCGTTTTCCATTAAAAATATCATAGTTTGTCGATTTCATCAAAAGGTCTCTGAAAGTGAATCTACTTACTTCTTCTGATCGTACCAACTTCTTGAGTAGAAGTAGATCGCTGATTTAATCACAAGTCTTCTGTAGCGGACTTAAAAAAAATATCGCGCAACTGCTATTCTATTCCGAATGGTCAGAATTCTGTTTCTTTCATCATCTTTTCTTCTTCCTTAGAGCTCCCTAGCTGGAACTTATACTTTAACTAGGAACTAATGACCATGCAAAAATACGTCCATTCTAATTTACACATAGAAAATATATATATTCCGCCGTCCTAACTTTGGCTTCGAAATTGACAAATTCCGTAAGGTTGTATACGACTGTCTTTTATTGAGTTAAATAATTTTAACTTAATCTCAGGATTTGTTCTCTCGTTTAATAAAAAAATATATATTCATTTTACGAAAGAAAACTCTTACTGATAGATATTTATGTAAATTAATTAGTTTGTGATATTCTGCAGATATGTTGCAAATATTGTTGCCTCTTTATCGCGGCTCGCATTATTTTGCAATTAAAAAGATAATACATATTTTGATACAACATCATTGTCTCACTTCAATATTTTTCCACTGTCAACCATTGCTCAGAAATTTTCAAAATATTGTACATGTTAAACTTTAAAACTATAAATTGAAAGACAAATTTGTTTTCTCTTAACTTTATTCTACAATTATTGCATTTTGTTTTGTAATAAATAATAATTTCTACATTTTGTTTTATATCATTATTATGTACGCATACCTATTCAGAAAGTACAATTAATTATTAGTTCGTTTCTTTTACGTAGATCATTTTTCAGATTTATGTGCATTTTTCGCAAGTCGTCAATTATTATTGCAAACTTTACTTCTCAATATTTCTTAAATACCTCAGGATGAGTTACTACTAAATAAAAGTGACTCTATGCTAAAGGGATTACTCCTTCGAATACTTATTTGATGATGGGTGGGGGATTTATCAGCCTTCATAAAGTTCGTCTGAGAGGTATTAAATGTAAACGCGGGTCTCTCAGCAACGTCCTCCTGTGGGACGGAATACTGTGACGGAGGGCTTTCTATACTTGTTGGGCTCGCTGTTGATTGAAAACTGTTAGTTAAATCATTGTTTGAGCTTCGGAATGAAAAATCTTCAGGTTCATCATCACTGTCAGTGCCACCGACAACATCTATCTGAATGCCGTCATCTTCGAAATCTGAATCTGAGAATGCACCACTTCCCCGATGCTGCGATATGTATTCAGCCCTAAGAGCTTCTAAGTCAACTGAAATGCCTTTAGCTTGCAGTTTTCGTGCCTGTCGGTCGATAGCTTTGGCCAATTTTTTACGTCGCCGCGCTCTAGAATATAATTTGTGAAATATTTAAGAAAAAAATGGAAATTAGAGTATCTATATCTACCTTTCTTTGGCTTTTAATTCATTTGGCGGGATAGGTTCACCGGAGCATGTTTGCGGTTGAGCATTATGGGCAGGTCGGCCAGGTCCTTTTTTTGTGTGCTCACGCTTTCTAACTTTTGCTCGCCGATTCTGGAACCATACCTATCTGAAACAAAGTGTATAATTCAGCAATTGATTTAATGTTTTGTGTCAAACATACAAAAAGTATAAGCACAAAATATCTTAATTGTATTTCTGTTGTTGTTTTTAACTGAAACTAAACTTACCGCAACGCGACTTTCTTTTAAGTCCAACCGCATTGCCAACGCTTCTCTCATAAAGATATCTGGGTAATGGCTGGCAGAGAAGGCTCGTTCGAGTTCCTCTAACTGCCACGAATTAAAGTTCGTTCTTGAACGTCTTCGCTTTGATGAACTATTATCTTCATCGCCATCAGCAGCAAACCCTGAAAGTTAACATTATGGTAATAAGAAATTATAGTTAAAGGCTATGTAGATACGAGTATGTACATTTGCACAAGTATGTGGATATTTAGGTAGTAGTTATTACTGGCAATGGTATAATTTAATGGTGTAGTGCACTCGGTCAAACCAACATTGCGTATACCAGGCTTATACGAGTAATGTACGTACAACTAATTGGAAAACAAAATTGAATTTAAGCAAAGCGTTCCGATATAAAGGGTGCTTTTTTTCGAGGTTTGATTTTTAAAATGGCAACACTGTTTATACAGATTGTCAATTTGACAGTTGAAAGTTGATTTATGGTTAGTATATCTTGCCATTTTACGAAGAATAGATTAACGCCAGAACAACGTGTGCAAATTGTGCAAACTTATTTTGAAAACATTGGTTGGGTTCGCCAAACTTATCGTGCACTACGTCCATTTTACGGTCGACATAATCGTCCATCTAAGCAAGTTATTTGGAACACGATGAATCGTTTTCGCACCACGTACACTCTAGTGGATTATACACATCCCTAAAGGCGACCAACATTGCGAACAGAAGATGTTGGTGCCGTTGTGGAGCGCAGTGTTGAGGAGAATCCGAATGAGTCGATCCGCCATCGTGCAGAGCAATTGGAGCTATACCCATCCACTTTGTAGAAGATTTTACGGGAAGATCTTGGCCTAAAAGCTTATAAGATCTAGTTTGTGCAAGAGTTGAGACCACGTGACTATTATACGCTTCGTAGGTTCGGTGAATGGGACGAAAACGTGATTCACCTTGATCCTCATTTTCAACGCAAAATTGTTTTCTCCGATGAGGACCTTTTTTGGTTAAATGGATATGTAAACAAGCAAAATTACCGAATTTAGAGTGGAGAAAACCCAGAAGCCTTTGTCGAGACGCCCTTACAACTATTAAAACTCACTGTTTGGTGTGCTTTATGGGCTGGTGGAATCTTCGGCGAATATTTCTTTAAGGACGATGCTGCCCAGAATGTTACCGTCAATGGAGAGCTAGCCGTGGAACGCATATGCGCGATATTATATTTAAGCACTAATAGAATAAAATTATCTATTAAATAAAGCCAATATCAAAGGCATTAACATTAGCTTCAAGTATTTTATTTCCTATTGGAGTTGCATACCTCTAAAAAAAATATCCTTTACATATAGTATGTTATGTGCATATGTATGTATATGTATTCACAAAGTAATATTCAAATACTAGTTTAAGTAAAAAGTACTAGGTACTAGTACAAGTACATGATATTAGATTTCAAAAGCCACGATAGCCTCTGACAGTATAGCCTCTGACAGTACTACCTTCAACGGACCTTAGTTGAAGGTGGAATAGCATCCGTATAAATATAATTTATAATTTACCGAAAGTCAAACTCTTCCAAAACTCTGTAGCCACCATCAAAAATTCAAAATTATTCAGCAACTGTAATAGTCCAGGATAATCAATTTGTTATGTTACTTGTATTTCGTAAGATAGATGTACCAATAATTGTAAACTTCCTTAGTATTAACCTTCAATACTTTGTATTCCACAATTAACAAAACTTGCTGAGTTTTTTTATTCAATTTCACAAGTTTTCAACTTCAAAGACTCGTAGTACTTTCTCACTGCTAAAATGAAATACCCGTCAAGATAATATGCCGCAAAGTATGTAAGTAGGCCTAAAGGAATTTGTAGTGCTTAAAGATGTGGTTTTTACTTAGGTATTGTATTTTAAATCTTGGAAATTAATAATAATTCCACTTGAAATGTATTTACAAAAAATCAATTGTGAAAATGCAATTTTATTTACGCATCCTTATGTAGTAGGGTATGTTATCATTTGTATGTTCACACTCGTAAATGTGTTGTGCATGGACTCCTATGTACATATGTGCAAATTAAGCAACAGGAACCTCGCTTTTCTTATTTATATTATATTTAAAATTGAATTAGTGAGAAGTTGTAACACAACATCTGGGCAAAGCATTAGTATTCATGTGCCAGTGCATGCAAAAATAATTTCAAACTTGGAATACAAATGCAAATAAAAGAAACGCACCTTTCTAGACATGCGTATGTGCATATTCATATGCATATTGAACAGCCGCCTGCAGATATGGCAATGTATGTATGTAATAATTCAAAGGGCTAAATAATCGAATATACTCGTATGTGCATTCACGAGTATAAATCTGAATATCCATTCATAAATTGACGAGCACAAACCGAACAGAGAAGCATTTCGAATACCTCTACGGAGGTATTCATAGCAATGCAAGTATAGCCTTCCCTGACCGGTTAATAGTTTCCTTGTACCCTGTCTTAAAAGGTAAAATAATAGGGTTGCAATATGAAGCAGTTCACAGTAACCTGTGCTACTGTATTGTACTCCAGCGTAGGTCATAACTCTTTTAAAAGAGAGTAATTGAAATTTATTATGATTATCGCGGCATGGGTTGGTGGCATGGTTTATTGAGCTTTTATATTATCCAGCCGACCAATTTGTGTTGCTAGAATTATATGATACGCACACAGAGGTGTACGAGGACATTAAGGTCGGTGCAAACAGGGTTGGACAGGAAAGTTAGTTTAATTTAAAAAGAAGTTGCAAACACGAAGTACTAGATATGTGATTAAGATGTTTCTACTCATTGAATAAGCCATTAGTTAGTCAGTGAGATAGAATTATATGAAATATATACGCGCACAGAAGGCTATTTAAAAAAGTAGAGTGGTGTTCAAGTATTAAAAAAATGTCTTTTGCCTTTATTGTTCTTATCTAATCTTGTATCAGACACATCTTTTTAAATAGAATAATAAATATTCTATGTACAATACATAATTTTTCTCTCATCAAAAACATCAGGATTACAGTTTGTTGAGGCAGAATACCTTAAATATATACCCTTATAATAAGACTGCACATAGAGTGAAGAAAGATGATAACGGCAATTATATCTTCTATTTGCTTTTGGACAGAGCTTATGAGCAATAATTAACCATAAGGATCGTCCTCACTGATTTTAATATTTATAATGATAAGGAAAGACAGTATTGTCGGCAATGTAGCCTGACAATATAGTAACCAGCCACAACACAACAGACATATGTAAATAGGTTCAGTGGTACTGCTTATGACAAATATGTATTATGTGATGACATTTTTCAATCTCTCATGATCATGTGTTAATTATTACGAGTATGTCTGAATTTTCCACAAATATAAAATAACTACGACTGTATCAACGCTTTTATCTTAAACCATTTTTTATGGCGTCGATTAGTGAATTATGATTATTATGAACCTTGCCTTGTTGAGTTACATACTTATGTATCTCTTTAATATTGCTATCTAGTGTCATTTGACAAAATAATGAATCGTATATATTACAATATATGCCCATAGACGAACTTTCGGAGTAAGCAACAAGGGTCTTCAATAATAAATAAGCACTTATTTTATTTAAATATGCTGCAGATTTATAAACAAATCTTGATGCCAAAATCGGCTAAGTCTATAAAAAACATCTACGTCACTTGTGTGGACCTTATAACCATTCTATAGGGCGCTATTGCTTTTCGAACCTGATTTTCTGATGAACGTCTTTGTATGTTACAGTTTCTCAACTTACTCGTACTTACTTCCATTTTGGTCGCATTTTGATATCCGTAATATTTTCATCTCCGTATTTTATTTATATTTTTTATATTGTACTCCTCATACAAGGTAAAAGATAAGAAGTTGGGTAGGTAATAAGGATGACAACAGGCAATATTCTGTGTCATTTGAACAACAAATGATTATGATTAAATCATGCCTTACCATAAAAATAAGTATTGTAGGAAATTTTATTGTCATCTATCAACATCCTGAGTTCTTAATTGTTGTGTTGGCAGAGTAATGCATGCTGAGCTTTAACAGGTGTGCTCTAAACGTCATAGACCGCCTTCTTTTGGTCTTCGCACTCAATTTGAAAATTTTCAGATCTGCATCTGCTTGACCGGAAAATTCACTCAAATAGAAAATATCGTCATGACCACAAAATCTAAGAAGACAATTGAGTATTAAGCCCTTGTCAATAAACACTAAATAAAACATAAGGATATCGGTGGTCGGGTTGAACGCAAGATTCTTTAAGAGATTTTTAGTGCCGCTTACATTGATGGAGCTTGGAAGAGCAGATTTAGGAGAGTAAATCAAAAGAGCTGTAAAATGACATCAGCATGGTTAGCAATGAGCAGCATACATCTGAGATGGATAGGACACTTGCAACTGAAGACAGTGGGCTAAGGAGTGAAGTGAACTTAGGCATATGTTCCTGAATTCCCTCTACCAAACCTTTCATACACACACATACATATAACTTACAGACTACTTACTGAACGACTGATGTGAAATTAGTGTCAAATTTAGGTATACCAAAGTGGCAATAAAGGCAATCAATTACCAACAATACGAACAAAAGTTGGTCAAACACTTTCATAATGAAATATAATAATAATGAGATATATGCAACATACTCTTACCAGGTAACTGCGACGCAAGCTAATTAGGTAAAAAGCTGCAAAATTAGCAAATCACAGTTCAATTCAATGCCATTGCAAAGACGACTTACAAACGTACCATAGCAAAAGTATTCGTTTATGCTATAGAAAGCACAATTGATTTAGATACTACAATTTATTTATTTGGAATTTATGTATATTCAAACAAAATAAAACAAGACTATAAATATTTTTTTTAGATTTTGACGTGTTTGTCTTCAAACGTTGTTTTAGGGAATCGTTTGCGTCGTCGTTAAAATATGATAAGATTGGTTCTTCATAGAAAAAATTTGACTTTGGAAATATTCTATTTTTTTTCGAACTTATTATAAAATAAATGCAACAAATTACTAAGTGAGTTCTAAACAGTCGACAATAGCATATTATTAAACTACATGGTAGCCAATACGGCAATTCAAAGTTTACGAATAATAAGGGAAGAACATTCCGAAGCATTAAAGGATATTCGTATTGTTTTCGTGGACTTGGAAAAGCGTTCTACAAAGTTCCCAAAGATCTTATTTGTACGACGCTAAAATCTCAAAATGAACCCAAGACATACATATGTATGTACGTACGCGATATGTACGATGGTGTTACGAGTAAAATGAAAGTTAAATGCACAGCGTGCATTGTACTCGTACTATACAAAGTCCGTTGCTTTTTAATGTCGTGTAAGATTTTCTATTGAAACCGCACATCCGGAACAATTCCTTTGCCTTTCGCCGCTGACAGGGCTATCATAAGCAATTGTTAATCATTAGAAAAAGGCGCTAGAAGCCAACGGGTTTCGAATCAGTCGTACTAAGACCGAATATCTGTATTGTCGTTTTTCTGAAGCAGCAAACCCAACTCCTGACATCTAACATACAATAGAAGGAGTCATCGTGTCAAAGTGCTAAAGATGTAAATACCTGGGCTCTGTCGTCAACCACCAAGGATATTGCGATGACGATGTTGCACATAGAGTCAGTGCGAGGTGACATTTTTTTATAATTTTTGCGAGGTCAAGAGATTTGAGCACCCTTAAAATGATTGCACACAGCTCGGATGAAGGAAAATTAGAGAAAAAATAGGAGAGGTATTCTTAGGAACGAATCACGATACTTTAGAGTGCGTCCGAAAGTGGGTTTGAAAAGTGTACTGATGAGCATTCATAGCGAGACGGGTGTTACGGTTAAAAGCTTGAAGGGGCAGAATGCTACTGGCGATTTCCATAGAGCAATGGTGTTGGAAATAGCGATAGAAAAGGGTGAGACACGAGGCATCATGTCGGCCACGAAGTGATATAAAATAGAGGGGCCTATAGTTTCTAAGGTCTGCAAATTGAGCTAACAAGGTGTAACATTATATGTACTGATACGCATTACATATTTCAATGGTTTATAAAAGAAAACGTAGAAATGCAACAATTGAAATTTCATACAATATCTGGCTTTGAATATATTTAAACATTTATTTGCTAAATGTATCCTACTGATATATTATCACTTAGTGAAGACCTATTATTGTAGTTCATGTGTTGATTATCTGTATTATTCTGTGGTTTGTACCAGCTAGTAAATTTATTGTACTCGTATTGTTACTCATTCACGATCATAGCTTATTTTACTTCACTTGTTTTACAAAATAATCTTTTGTGCAAGAAATGGGTACCAACAACAAGTCAGTATCCAGAGCGTTTACTACCCATCATTCCTAAGTTTCCTGATAGCGAGTTAATTCAAATGTATCACGGCATTTCAACCAGTGGACACTTTGAATCCAACAAGACGTTTGCCAAATTAAAATCCCGGTTCTATTGGGTCGGAGCGAGAGAGGTCGTTGAGTGTTACTGTCCGGAATGCGATATTTTTGCCAAAAAGCGAGGTCCACAAAATAGAATCCGAGGAGACTTGCAGCTCTATTTGGCGGGTAAACCCTTCTAACGCGTTGCTGCTGACGTTCTAGGGTAATTGCCACCAACTAAGCGGGGAAATAAGTACGTACTCGTATTTTTTTTTTTTTTTATAATTTACGCGCGCCTAACGGGTTAGATATCCTTTTACTGTTGCCAGGGGGCGGGCGGAATGGTAAAAGGAAGAGAAAGGAAAATTGTTTTGTAGTGGTTTAAAACTCAGGTGTGTTTGGTTTCGATATTCTCTCTCCAGGGGTGGGAGTCCGAATAGGACGGACAGATTTTGCTTCACTCAGAGTGATTCGAGGTATAATTCGCAGTATTTTTTTCTGTGCTTGAAACTCTACAACAGCCAAATCTACGTCAGTGTTATGCCTTCACACGCAGAATTTTTCTGTCTGAGTTCCAATTACAAATGAAAAACTGCCTTCCCATGGGCAGGAATCGAACCTGGACCCTCCGAGTGAGAAGCTATTGCTAGTACCACTACACCACGGCCACCCGTGGATGGATTATTTCTCTAAATGGATTGAAATCTTTGCACTGCCAGACCAAACTTCCGATACTGTTGCTAAGACACTTATAAAGTTTTCTCCCGCTATTGAGTTCCACTGGAGCTATACTCAAACCAATGTCGGAATTTTGGGTAAACGGTATTTTCAAATGTAATGCAGATTATGGGGATACAAAAACTCGCACCACACCATTACACCCTCAGTCCGATGGACTTGTAGAGCGGATGAATGAATAAATACTACACTATCTAGCCAACTGCTAGATATTCACGACCGAGCCAGAGAGGAAATGCATCGATCTGAGCGGCAAATGAAAACCAGGTATGATTTAAATTCAAATCCTTCCAGATTTCAGGTGGGAGATCCCGTTTAGTTTCACAATCCTAAGATTAGATTACGAGTTTTCCCTAAACTTCAGTCAGATTGGGACGGACCAGATCATGGAGATTTTAACCGACGTTACCATCCAAATTTAAAAGACACCGCCTGGCATTCGGAAGAGCTTTCGAGAAGACTCTCCATTTTAAGAAGGGGGGAGTGTTACGCATTCACGAACATAGCCAGCCACCATCTTTTGAAGTTGACAGCTCAATTGACACCACTTCATTTCTCTAATGTCAATTGTCATAGTCAAGAATTTCCGCTGTGGTTGAATAAAGTGTTAACAACATAACAATTTACATTATGTCTCTTTTTGTTTTTTTTTATCCAAATTCTTCTAGACATCATATCGCCGAGTATTGCCGAAATCATAAAATTTATAACAGTATATTATCATTTTAATGCATAACAAGAAATGCAAAGTTAAAAAAAGCCCAGCACCTTACTTAAAGAGTTCTGCTATCAAAATCTAACTGATACAGTCGTAACGGAGCAGAGAATGGCATACTCTTAAAATCATCGTTGTCTTAACTTCCTTTCTTTTAATCCGATACTAGCATCATCTTTATAATAAGAAGCCGAACATTGTGATTCCAAATAGAGCAAACTTACAATAAACTGAAATGCTCACTTCCATGTAAGTTGACAGTAGCAAATACACACAAAACTAGTGGGATTCTTCTCAGATTTTTTTTTTAAGACGGGCACTTTACAGTTTGAAATATAAGGAATATAAAAGGCTAATAAGGCCAAGAGCTTTAGACTTATCCGTCCAACTTCCTTTCTCTTGAAGAGCATGGAAAGAATAGTTGAAATCCATCCAAAAGCATCCTTTTGTTAGACAACACGTTACGGACGAACCTCTATTTTTATGTATTAAAGCAATGTTAGCGAACAGAAATTTAGTTGCGGAAACATATTTATGTAGTGTATGTACCTACATTTGTATAACCAATTGAGTAAATATTTTTTTAAATTTGCAGACTAAAGCATTTAAACAAGTGAACAAATTAATAAACAAAGCTAATAGTATTTTGACATTGGCGGCCTTGTCGAATTTCTTACCAAAATTTAATACTATTGTAGAAATACTTATGCTTAAGATTTTGTCTTATCTTGATGACCATTTTATTAAACAAGACAACTTATGAACTTATGGATTGCTGAACTTTGTACTAAGCTCGAAAGTACCTCCCTGACGTTTTGAGGAAGCAGAATGATAGATTTATGTGCCTTCATAGCGGAAATAGTATTAGATGAAAACCTTTTGAAAGATTATTTAAATAAAATTCATAAAAAAAATAAACATATGGACCAAGAAAATTTGATAAAGCACCATGCTGGAATAATCAACTATCGCAATTCTACATAAATCTAAAAACAAAAACTGGCAAAATTAAACATTCTGATAGCGGTTATAAAATAAATTACTACTAAACAAAAGCTAGTAAACAAAATAAAAAAAAGCATTAGCCACCCACTGTCTTACAAAGAAACAGTAACCAGACAGCAAGGGAACATTGGAATTAGAACAACACCAAAACGAAATGATGATGATAATATTACCAATGAAAGCAATACTATAAAAAAACAACGAACCCGACAGCATAAGCATCTAATATCGATTATTATTAAACAAAGAACCAGCTGACAAAAGGACCACAATGTTTTTTTTTTGGTACATAATATTTTTAACAACTGTTTGAGTCAAACTTCAGAATGAGTGCATGAGCTTTAAATCTTGTAAAGTATTTATCAGTGTTTTTATGTACATACATAGGAATGCTCATTGTTTTGCTCTCTTCTTTTTTGTTATGTAATTACATGACTGAAACAAAAAGTAAGTTCTAAAGTACACGATTTGTTGAATTTATTGGTAATTGTGTCGTTGAACCCCCACAGCCCATATATTCATAAAATTTTAGTATGTTGTAGTATAGCCACATCTGATGCTCGTGTGTTATTTAACTAAATTTAACACTAAATTCGACCTAATACCCATCTATCCCACCTTTCATAACCTACAAATAAAAAACAGCAGTGAGCGATGAAGGAATCTCGCATTTATTTATACTATGGCTTTTTCAAAAATTAAACACTTAGTTAATAGTGGCAAATTTCAAGCTTTCTCAAATATTAAATAAAACAAATTTTTGAACTTGAAAACCCTATTAATAAATTTGATTAACGAAACACATAAAATATATAAGATGTTGCTTGTAGTTCATCATCAACGTAAAAGATGTGAGAGTATTAAATACTGAATTGTCAAAACCAGTTTAAATTCACTTTAAGCTATATGTGCATATGCAATTAAGTCCCTGAAAAAAATATGCACTCTCCTCAAATATCTCATCAAGACACTCGAATAGAAGCGTTCGAAATCGAGCCATTTATTACAGAAATAACCAATACTTACGAGTATGTCAAGTATCATTACTTTTATTTTTACTTTTGCCTTCTTTTCTCAAAAACACCAAACATAAACCTAAATATACCAGATTCATGAGTATATGAGAAAAGAAATTTTATTTCCCTATCGTTGCTTTGTGTTTTTACATCCCATGCTTGCATTCGCATGCAATTAGCCATCAATTACGAGTACAGAATGCCAGTAGTTTCTAAATTCGTTATTTAGTCAACTAGATATGAACGGAACCTATGAACAAAAATTGTAGCTCATAGGCATTTTTCGAAAATTTATGGAAAACATCGAAAAACATGTGTACATATGCATCCAAACTAAAATATAAAATATCTGCTTCATTTTTCTGGCTGTCGGATTAATGTAAACACCTACTATAATTTTACAAAAATCAATAAGCGCAAAATCAATAAAAATATAAAAGCTTATAAAGGTCAACAGTATTCTTTCGTGTTAATCAATTATATCATTAAATATTTTTATAATGAAAAATTCAAAGATTCCGTAATCAAGTAAATAAAAAAATCGAAACCCATAATCAATTATCGAATTATTGATTTTACGAGCGTGTAACTTCCCAGCCCAAACCAGATCGTAAATCTTTGAAAATAAATTTCTAACATCAGAGATTTTAACTACATACTCGTATGTATATGCATATGTGCGGATCAGTAGCAGCTTGTTTTAATGGATTTCATTTTCTATTATTTCATTTTTAATTATTTTATGACTGCAAACATTAAACTTTCATCATGCTACAAATCATTTATTCGTGAAATATTCACTTCATTCTAAACAAACCTTTAAATGGAATTCTTGCAAAGTTTCTTTTGATGTACTGATACGTTTATAATGATGTAAGTATCCTGATGGTAAGATCTACAAAAGGAAATGAACAACTGTCACTTAACTCAATCCATCAATCACACAAATCGGTTCAGGGAAACAGTCAATAGCAAACTCATGGTATGACTTTATAATTAGTATATTTTCATTGAATATATGAATTTTATTATCACTTGAAGATATTCAAGATACATACATACGAGTATCTGCGCAAGATTCAATTTAGATAAAGGAGCGTGCCCTTAAAACAACATAAAGAGGGCAGTTGGAATGACTCTATTTATTTCTAAGCCAGTCTATCAAAAAATGTGAAAAACTATTTTTTTTTGGTTTTTCCTGTTCAATAAAAACTGAAATGATTTTATTGTTTAATCGAAATACTTACATGTATGATTGTAGTGCATAAATTTCTTTGAAATAATTTAAAACGGAGTAAAAATCAAAATCACTAGGAGAGCAACAAATAAGTTAGTAAATCTTTACCCCAAATGAAAAATATGTAGAATTAAAGTATCGAAAAGGAATTAAGATTACTTGGTCTTTAATCAATAATTTTTTTAATTGCTTCCTGTTCTTCGAGTGGTTCTTATTCATACTACCTTTTTTTAATTACAGTGATCTCTGATTTTCGCTCTAAGCCTCCCCGTGGATCGGAAATGAGAACGAAGCAATTTAGTCCAGTGGCATGAGAATTCCTTTAAATTTAAATTATAATTCAAATATTTTTTGTAAAAAGTTTAAAAGATAGACAAAAGTCTAATATTTTTTCATGACGGTTGTGTAGTTAAAGCGATTGCTAACATTCGTGTATATAAAACTGTGCTTGAAATTGAACAAAACTGTGCAGTATGGAAAGTACACTTGAATATTTAGAACAGGTGAACAACCACGTTTAGCTGAATTTAAGCGCACTAAATTGATGGTCAACGTCTATTACGTGCACAACGCGAATTTCGTCCACATTCTAATTTTTCACCTCGTGCTCCTGTTCCAAGCAGTAAACCATTTCTGTTTGGGCTAACAACTTGCCGACAAAGGGTCAAAAACAAGAAGAAGGGGGAGAAGTGCAAGAACTATTAGGACAGCTGGGAATGTGGAGGCTGTGTAAGTAACGATTATTTTAACCTTCGAAGAATTGCCAGGCGCCACGGTATTTCTATTTGACTTTCGACTGAGACAAGAAGGAGAATTTGCCATGTGAACCCGGTATATTATCCTGTTATTAAGAACAATAGCTCATCGATAATATAGCATATGTATAACCAAGGAAGCTAATTTTTATCACAATTTTCGCTATTGGATCGCTGCCAACCTTCAAAAATTTTACAAATGGCCATAAATAAACTGGATACAAAACTCTACTAACATCTTTACAATCAAGTGTCGCCTTATACACATACACTTTAAACCGATTCATACATACTGTTGCATACGAGTCTCTCACAGAGCCCACCATAACTTTTAATGGATAATATCGACGTTGTTGACAACCCAGACTCAGACAGAAAATCGCACATAATATATTTGTGGCAATAGTGGAAAGCCGTTTGTGGAAGCTCCAAAATCAGAAAAGATCTCCATCATTTATAGTTACAGTCTGTTGTGCGATCTGTTCGAATTGCATTACCGTGAAATATATACTTAGACAATGTGAATGAAAAAAAATGTTGCAAACTTCCTGGAGAGTAATGCTGCACTGCTCATATGATTTTTGTGTTGTTATAAACGATGACAATAAATGTGTTCATATAAAAAGTGCAATTTGACTTTCTCAAAAACTCGAATCGAATGCTTAGTTCGATTTGAAGGCTGATTGAGCCACAAGTCTTATATTTATTCTCACTCAAACTTAACTAAAATTCTTATACAAATATTATATCCAGAATTTTGAAAAGCAAATGGAAATAAGAACTTGAACTACAGTATGTGAATCTGAAATATTTAGTTTTGAAATCGATATTAAGATTTGTATACAATACATATTAAGTGAGGTTGAATTCAACGAATAAAACTATTTAATTTTGATGGCATCAATACTTATGGTTATAATTCTCTTATGAATTACTCTTCAGAGCTCTCTATTTCGTTACAATTGCAAACGTTTAAGACCAATACAGCGGTACCTCTCTTTTCTTCCTCGCTAAGTTTCCTTCGTTCAAACATTTTAAGGGTATAATAATCCCTTGATCGCACGATAATTATAAAAAAAAAAATTAACTTTCAATTCACTCGATATTACTTGGTGAGAAATTCATATTTAAAAGAATACAGCGAGATACAATTCGTGAGATGAGAATGGGCAGAAATGAGGCCCGATCAAAGATTATTTCGATTTGCTGGGACATGAAATTCCTAGGAATTAAGACCAAATTGTGTGTGTCAAATTTCGCGTTTTACCACTATTTCTCTGGATGTTTTTACCAAAATGTGTGTAAAGATGTTAAGCTCCAGTTTTAAGACAATGACGTGAGCAAGGCAACCATCAAACAAGATCTACTTAAACTTCATATACATACAGAAATGGTTGAACACATTGGATTTAATAAGATATTTGCTCTTGCCTAAGTATGAGAACATAAGCTTCATGGAATAATAAAGGTGATTGAGCGATAAAATCTCGAAGTGATAAGGGGTAGATCTGATCAACTCGCATAGCTGGTTACTGTTCGATTATGAATTGTGCTTTAATATACTCGTTCCTTCTATCAAAAGTGACCTTCTATCACTTATATCACAGTTATACACTGTTTTATACGAGTATCCCACACGAATGTGTTATTTATTAGCTTGAGTATTTGAAACAAAAAGTCTACAACTTTTGAGAATTTAAGGTATCGACACCATAGGTTTCAGCAAAAATCTCCATCTTCTTCCATTTATTGAAGAAAAAATTACGGAAAAAGTGAAACAAAAAGACTGTTGTCATAAACCTGTTCCGCACTGAAGCTTTGCAATGTTTGCTTTCTTTTTTTTAATGCGATTTCTTTGAAGTTTTTCAAAGCACATACGAGTAGCATTGACAAAATTTCTTGTTACGTTGGTCTGTATTTAGCATGTATTACTATGTATATGCATACTACTATATACTACTTCTCTTTCAACATGTATTAATATTTTAATTACTGGCCACCATAAATTTTAGGGGAAACAGCAAATTGACCGAAATTACA
Source organism: Volucella bombylans (assembly GCA_949129095.1). Classification (NCBI taxonomy): domain Eukaryota; kingdom Metazoa; phylum Arthropoda; class Insecta; order Diptera; family Syrphidae; genus Volucella; species Volucella bombylans. Next base: position 21,317,293 of record OX422143.1, on the reverse strand, counting down.
TAATTCCCGCATGATAGATGATCAAAATCCTAATGACTGCAGTTAATGCAGTATTGTTTTGCTTTTGAAATACTATAACATTTTCATTACCCAACATAGGCCACTTAAAAGAGTAAAAAAGAAAACATAATATATTATACATGCATATGTTGATGTTTTTAACCTCGAACGACTATTCTCGATTTACTCGTCGGTTTTTATAAGACGAATTCTTTATATTCTGTCTTATATTTCATAAGACAGCATTTCAAAAATTAATTTCATCTATAGAAAAACATTTGTACCTACATATATGTATAGTATACCATCAATATTTTTAATTTTATATGGCCCGTTGTTGTGTTATTATTTTTCTAGTGGTTATTACCGTTACTTATTTGAAATAAAGACTATAACTCGTTACATATAGCAACTGACAAATGGATGAGTAAGTAACTCAGCAAAACCGATAGTTTCCGATACAAGATATGTCAAAATATATAATGACGTTATATTGTTAATAGGAACAATAGGTAACTGCCTTTAGTTGCGTACTACAAATCTACTGAGTTGTCCCTCTGAGTTAGATTCGAAGACACTGAAAGCCGGAGCATTGGTGTCCATTAGCTCTACATGTCTTAGCCATCTCAGGCGACTGAAGCGCAGGAAGCGCAGTTTTCTGACTAGGTCGATGTCGCTGTGCAGCTCGTATAGTTCGCCGTTGATTCTTCTCCTCCAAAGCCCGTCAACCCAAATGGGACCGAGTATTTTTCGAGTGATTATTCTGTCGAAACGACCGAAGATATCTTCATCTGCTTTCGATAGTGTCCATGCTACAGCTCCATACAGTAGCACGTGAATCATCAAGGTTTTATATAGAGACTCATTAGATTTTCAGGATAGGGCGTAACTACTTAATTGCCTTCCTAGCCCAAAAAACCTCGATTGACATGAGAATTTATAGCAGAACCGTGATAGACAAAGTCCCATACCTCCTCGAAATTATAACTGTCGGCTGTGACGTTCTGTCCAATTCGTCGATGTTATATGTCCCTTCTTGATGACAGCAATTTTATTTTTTTTTTTTTTTATAATGAGCGCGCGCTCAAGGGGTTTGAGTACCCTTAAGGTGATTGTACACAGCGCGGGCATATACTTTAATTTGTCCTCATTTATCTTTAAACCTATTTCGACAGTTTTTGTTTCTAAGGTATCAGTTAATTCGTTCTCAATCGTCATTCTGCACAGACGGAAGAGTTTGGTAGGGATCCAAAAACTAGATATGGCTCTAGCGATGAGTTACGTTATAAATGTTACTATATGCGGCCTTAAATGGATGAAAGATGGGTATCGATTTGGACTTCTTGACGGGCCAATCTGGTTGTTGACGAAGGGTTTCAGACATGCACACAATATGGTAGATACGATCTTATATGCGATGTTGAGGAGACCTATATTGTCTCTATAGTTGGCACAGTTGAGTAGGTCTCCCTTTTTTGTGGACCTGGCAAAGGATACTGAGATTCCATTCAGCCATACACTCTTCTGACCAGATCTGAGAACTGATATGATGTATGCTCTCCACAAAGTCATTTCCAGCAGCTTTGAACACCTCCGACGGTAAGCTATCAGGTGCAGCTGCTTTGTTGGATTTCAACTTAGATATTGCTATCCTTACTTAATTTTGGCCAGATAAACGGAAGTTTTGGCTGTCATCCTCTACGTTGAATGGTTCATTCTGCTATACGCCAGGATTTTGGTCTTCGTAGCAGCTATACAGTCTTCAAAAAAAGTTTTTTCCATATTCTCGACACAGACTGTGACACTACTACAAATTTCCTTCTTTATCTCTACATGCTAATATATGAGTCTTCTTTAATTGGCACGTTCTTTAGACTTCCGTACGTTATTCCTGGAGTGCAAGCCCTTGTGCTCTTTTTGCTTTCTGCTGGAGATGCTGATGTTCTTCCCATCTCTTCTGCAGAGAGCTCACGAGAGGCTCTCGTACTTCGTTGCAACATCGCTTCCTGTTTAGCTGCATGTGCTGGTCTGCATTCATCAAGCCACACACTTTTTTTTTGGTGGTGATTGAGTAAAACTCAGTACATCAGCTGCGAGATCTCTGATGGCACGTTGGCACGTTGGCAGCATTGCCAACGGTTTTCGGTACTTGATGCATAGATGTTGTTGACGCGTTCGTATAAAATACAGCACACTTTATTGTAAAAACTCTGTAAGAGTTCATTTTTTTGATACTTTTTTAAAAAGGTGGCACCCATTAAGATCAAATCATTTATTTACCTGATGACAAGCGTACACCGGACTTTTATCATATGACTATACGTGCTCATTTACGTGATGTCAATCACTTCCGCCCTTTTCCATTAATTCTATATTTAATACTAGTAAACATACCCGATTTGATTTGGACTGCTGCGTTTATATTTCACCTAGTGCCCTGCGTTTTAAATATGGTACTGCCAATAACTAAGTTCTGCCACTTGAGATCATTCTGGACTCATCTGTCCGCCTTTTGCGAAGTGATAAATATAGGTGTTTTTTGAAGATTTATAGACGTTATTATAATGTTTTTTTTGTAAAGCAAATGCCTCCTAACTTGGCATGCCTCTAATTTAGTTTTTAGAAGTCTTCTTTTAGTCACGTGGCTACTAGTCAATTAAACTCGATCTTCGATTTAAAAATAAGCACAATTCTTATATTATCTTAAATTGATATTAATGCTATCTTCATATTCTGCTTCGAATACTTTTACCTATTTTATCGCTATCTAAGCTATTCTGAAGGAAGATAGATAATCTGACTTTCTTCTGCAGTTTTTTGTTTGTGTATTTCAATCAACTTTTCAAAATGTACATAGTCAAACAGAGTGAATTTTGAATGTTAAAAAATAACAAAAGACTGCTATTTTGTTATTTAAGGCGAAGATTAAAAAAAAACTTTGAAAAACAAATGTGTTTACAATGGTTTTCATCCTAGTTTCTTTTTCTCGTTTATAGAATTTGTGTCACTGAATCTTTATGTTCAACCACAATATTAGGGAAACTTAATTTTCAATGATTTTACTATTAATGTGACTACTATATATTTATGTACATATGTGTATTTAATGTTTACGGTATATCTAATCAAAATTGTTAATGTTTATCTTATAAGTTCTGTCTGTATATTTTCGTGAAATAAGGCTGTATACAGAAATATAACATACATATGTCGATGTATTAATATTTTTAAAAAATATCCTCAGGCTTGTACTTTCGATGTTCTAATTTGTACTTTGCATGATAATATGACGACGACAGTACAGTGGATTGTGAGCCAATTTCAACGTATGTAGAGCAAAAGAGCTTGGGCAACTTATCAACGAAAGATGTAGCCTATTTCCACAACACAAGGAACAAATTTTGTTCGTTATCCTACATCAATTCTGTAATTTTTTGTTATTATTTTCAATTCGTTTAAATATTTATTCTTTTCTTCTTTAGGGTTTTGCTTCGGTGCACCAAATGGCCACGATATTTTAAGTGTTCATCTTGAATGAGTGATGTAGCCCCTCAATCATGTTTTTACATTACTTTGGGAACTAATAAACTAAAAAGTCATGATTTTTGCAACACTTGTTCTTTTATTAACCACCAAATTAGGACATCATACGCAGTTTTTTCTATTTTTACTTATTTCATGCAAATTTTCTTAATTGTTTTTGTAGAAAATCATTTCATAATATGCTGAGATCAATAATTAACAGTTTTATCTGCCATTGATACATATAATGTTGAGCACACAAAATGAAGCAGCAAAACTGGAAAAGCTCCTAACCGTCCTCTATTTTGCAGTTCAGTTTCGATATTTTGATTCATATTAGAAAATGCAATTGACTGACCAACTGAATTGACAAAAAGGAAACACAGAGTAAATTGAAAAGAAATTGCCGACAAACTAACTTAGGCTAGGTAGATTAGATTAGATTAACTATCTACACTCAAAATACAGCTTATTTTATCAAATTAAAGAATTTGGTGTATTATTCAACCTTCAGAAAAGGTCTGGTTTTACTACCAGAGCCACACCAATTTTAACTAATTTCGTTCTACACCAATACACTTCTTACATCGAAAATATAATTGTCTATTCTCTGTAAAAAATACCCTACAACCCTGACTAAGAGAAAAGTGTGCGTTTATCGTCGCTTTCAGCTCCTCCTCGTTGGAATATTGCTTTCTACGAAAATCCTTCGTAAGATAGGGGAACAGGCAATAGTTGATTTTTTTTTTAAGAAAAGAACTTAACGCTCGGAAAATGGGACAGAAAGAGAAAGAAAGATGTTTGGGCTCAGTGGCTATTTTGCTCAATGGATGGCATCCAACATTTAATGGGGAGACTAAATTATTAGTGTAAATTAAGTTGATGTTGTATTTAAGCAACCATTCATCTCACAAGATTTTAGTTGCCTGAAAAACGTCTTTCGGTTACGGCTGATATTGATCCCCGAACCGTCCGATTGGGAAACCAATACACTGCCACTTAAGCCGCGGCCACCCACACCACTCACTTGGTCTCAGGTCTACACTATAGGGTGGTGGACTAATTTCTTCAAAGTCATATTCTCTCACAGCAGTCTTGCAAACACTCGCCGTGTGAACCAGTGCGTTGTCCAACTTTACCCCAATTTATTTTGCTCACTTTTGTCATTTATATATTCGACCAACAAAATTCTTCTTGAGTTCCATAATACAGTGATCTTAGTCTTTCCAGATGATGGCATGACCCAAATTTCGTTTGGATGCCTGGAGCGTTCTTATTCTAATGCATGGACTCCTGCTTGCTTTAAGGTAACAATTGCAGTAACAATTCGCTTGACCACACAAATGTAAAGCATTGTCGTGTAAGTTATTAGTAGAGTCCGACCGAAGATTCGGCTTTTGCTTCGGCTTCGGCCACATTCGACTTAAATTTCCATCTTCGGCAAAACATTCGGCTTCGGCAAGAAAAAACCGAAGATTTTGCCGAAGCCGAACCATTTTTCCGCGTATGATAGGCACCGTGTTTTGGAGGAGATTTCGAGCAATTCATTTCATATTTGTTTCGTTTCTGTAGCATGTAGCTACAAGGAATGATGATATTTTTAATTATTGGGTCCTTATACTTATACCTACTTGAAAGAAGTAGCTAACAAATATTTATCAGCTCCTCCTACTAGTGTAGCGAGTGAGCAATTATTCAGTGCTGCTGGACAAATTTATGCTGATCGGGGCTAATTTGCAGGGAGAAAATGTACAAAAACTTTTGTTTCTTGCATATAATATTAAGTTATTTAATATTGATTATTAATTCTACTTCATCGTTTGTCTTCTCATATTAACTTTGTTTGTTGTATTTACGTGTTATCGAATGTACCTAGGGTTTTGGATTTTTTTTATTTGTTATTTTTTGTTTTTATTCCTTTGCTAAGCATTAATTTTGATTGTTCCGTATATGTGTTATTTAAAAGAGTCTACTGCAATAATTTACTGGCTATTTTGCTGTTTGTGTCTTTGTAAAATAAATTAATAAAAAAGAAAATATCTACCTATCAATTTTATCAAACTGATCACTATATTTTAGGCTCCTTAGCATTTTGAATCTCCATGAGATTCGGCTTCGGCTTCGGCTTCGGCCAAAAAATTCACCTTCGGTCGGACTCTAGTTATTAGGTTGTCTTTCACTTAGGATTTTTGGAAAACTAATGATTACAATTGTACAAAATTTTGTTTTCATATTTTCAGATAATGTCATTATTTAATTACATAATCAAATTTCCTATATCAGAATACATTGAAAGCCACAATTTTTTTTTTAGAATTCAATAAGAAAATTATTATTATTTTTTCTTTTACTTCATTGGTAGCACAATTTGTCTTTAGTAAAAAATGTTAAAAATGAATACCGGTTTCTTGACATTATCGCAAATACATTGGATCCAGTTAAGGATAAAATTTTAAAACAATCCATGTTATCACCTAAGTCTTTTCATTGACTCTCTCGGCCATAAGCGACTGAGCATGACAAGGGTCCTGCAGATCACTACAGCACTTCAAAGCAGACATTAAAAATTAAAAACTTAAGCGTTTTAAAATGTGCGGGGTCAGAAGAATCCTTAGATACATATAAAAATAAAATAGATATATGCAAAGTGGCTCCACATCGAGAATAAAATATTAAGTGTCATTACATTATTTTCATTTGATTTACAAGTGCGTTTATTTAATATACGTAATGTACATTAGTCAATGATGTATTGACCGTTTTGTTTGACGACCTTCTGCTATCTCTCGGGCAATTTCATAAAACTTCCTACCTTTCTCTGCATCTGCTTTGATGAGATATTCAGAAGCATACTATTCAAGGAATTTTGCGAGGAGCGAAATAAGACTAAGTCTGATGGCACAAGATCTGGGCTATAGGGTGGATGTGGTGCAACACCACATCCTTATAATTGATAAACTCTGGACGTTTCTATGCGATGTCATCACTTAATTTCTTTAGCAATCTCACAGCAGACGTCGGAATTAATAGTTTTATTCTTTAGAAGCAGCTCATAGAAGACTGGTCCCTTCCAATGTCGCCAGCATCACCTTCTGTTGGTGGATGTCCGATTTTCCCTGCCTTTCCGATGCTTCACCTCGCCTACTTGAACTTTTTTTTCCGCTGAAACTGACACAATTCATTTTTAGTTCTGTGAGTTGACCGCAGACGAAATTCTTTCAACTCATGCGGTACCCAAATATCAAGCTTCTTTACTAAGCCAAGGGATTTCAAATGGTGGCCATTTGACGCTCCCAATTAACTCTTTTAGAGCGGTAGTAAGCTCTCGATCCGTTGAATGATTATTTGTTTGCACCAATGCTTTGATTTTATTGTCGTCAATCTCGGAAGGCCTACCGAAGCGATGAGCGCCTTCATCTGAAAAATCAACATCACGGATTCGGGCGAACCAGTTCTGGGACTGACGTTTTTCGATTACATTTCTGCCTAAACTTTACGCAACCTTTACTTGCCTCAGTTGCTTTCTTCCCCAGCAAAATATGGCGAATATGCTGTTGTTTAAACCAAAATTGCCAGCACAAAATCTGGCAAACCTTTTTTCTGGTCCTAAGTTAAGTGTCAACATCAAAACACGCACAAACATTTGATATACGTATATCTCACGCTCAGTTACAAACAAATGCGGGCAAAGCCGCCTATTGCAAAAAAAAATGCAACGACTTTTTGAACAATCCAATATTAGCCGATCCAACGATATTTTTTGGACAGTTTTTTGTGTGTACTTCTTTTGCGCAAAATTTGGGAGAGCAATTTCACTGGAATCATGCATTGACGATAATTTGTTCTCGAATTAATTATCTTTTTTCAATTTTGTTAAGAACGACAATGTTAAATTATTGTAAAATTATCATGCAGGAGATATCTCTTTTATTTTCAACTATGCTCTTTGAGCTGTTTTCAATCAGGTTTCAACGTTTTACAATTTCTAAAATTAGTTTTTATTATACGAAATGGTTTTGCTCTGTTGGACCTCCCCAAAGACATAGTGCTTACTGGTAAAAACTTGTTTGGACAATGTAAGACTATTTAATCATGGGAAGATATACTTTTCAACAACGTTTTCAAATCATCCAAATTTGTTATCAAATTTCGTGGTCAGTTTCAGTGTTTTGAAATCTTCGACCATTATCATCCTTCCAAAAAGCGATCGTTTAGTGGAAAAATTTTAAAAGACTATGCTGTCGTACCAGTGAGACAGCAAAATGCCAAAAGTGAAGAGAATATTACGACTGTAGGTGAGGATTTAAGTCAAGACAGTAATCAATCGATTCCGTGAGGTTTTCAAGAGCTGCGCATCTCGTGGCCTATGTTCCACAAAGATCTAACTTGGGCCCTATTAAAGATGGAAGAAGATTCAGATTTTCATCGAAAAATTATACTCAGTGGTGAAGCACATTTTTGGTTAAATGGCCTTGTTAATAAGCCAAATTGCGGCATTTACTTAAACGAATAGCCCGAGGTGCTATAACAGTAGCCATTACATAGTAAACATTTTTCTGTTTGGTGTGATTTGCATACCGGAGATGTGGTTGGGCTGTACACCTTCCAAGATGAAACTGACGAGTCGATTTCAGTCAATGGCGAGTGATATTGTTCCATGTCAACTGTTTTTTTTTTTTAACAAAGTTGAAAGGCTTGGAGGATATGTGGTATCAACCGAACGGCGCCAATTACTAAAATCGAGTTATTAAAGATTAAGTTCGATAATCGTCTTATCATCAGAAATTGCCTCTTCAATTGGCCGCCGCACTCGTGCGATTTAACATCTAACAACTCTTTTCGTTAGCCCTACATTAAGTCTCCAGTCCATACCAATAAGACAACACCATTAGATGACCTGGAGGAGAAAATTTGACGATGCAATTGCTGGAAACCTTTTGAATTATGTAAGAATTGTCGTGAAAATCAGGTTCAATTCCGTAAAATACTCTTAAGTAGTTCACACGTATTTTTATTGAAAAACAAATTGGACTCATCTATATAATGGAAAACCCAGTACAAATCTGTCATAGTTGCTTGTATGACTTTCACTTCTTCAGTTTTGAAATGAGCTACCGTTTGTTAACTGCTTAATCGAGGCAAGCATTGTGTTTCAACTAATTTCTGTACGGAAAAATATGAATGCGCGAGCATTTTTTTAATGTTCATCTTAAACAAATTAGTGGCCTATTTTCTTATTTTTTTTTTCTTATTCGGCACGAGTGTGTGCCAAAGTTGGCATTTATTAAATTTCTATATTGAGCCACAATATAAAGAATAATGTATTTACAAAATCTCATATAATTCGACCCAGAGCTGCTGGAAAAACGTACGAATTATTTTTTACATTGTATGCATCTAATGCCATGTATTTCTCTCATGTATCTGCATTACATTGTTCTTCGAATCTCTTCTGCTCCTAATTGCTTTCTGGACCGGATTCTCCGACGACCTCCATTGAGCAAGGCAATATCAGCTGATTTGCTCGCCCTGAAGTTTTTCACTGTCGGTTTCATCATTTTAAAATGTCGTACTGTTAAATTAACTTAACATTTTGAGGAATAGAAGAACTCTTTTTTCTTTTCAAAATTCAAAATAAGTCTCTAAACAAAAACATGTCATATTTTCAACATCAAATTTAGTTTTCATTGTTATTTTCGCAAAAATAGTTCAACTAAAAATGCAACCGTAGATCATACCGCAAAAGTGAGCTCATATAAAAACGTCAATTCACGAAAATAAAGGTGGTAGACATTTTGGTATTTCGTCACGGATTGGTTTTTGGCACTGTTCCCATTTACAGCTGTATAAATTTTAATTTTGCAAAACTATGTTACACTCAAAATAATTTGTAAAGCTCAACGGTACAGAAAGCCGTTTTTCTATATGTAGCCTCCATACTGAAATGCATTTTCCACTACGGATTCCGATAAATATATTCGTCGAAAATGCACTTGTAACCATAAGGAGCTTTCCTATTCTTATTAAAAAAGACAATAACAGAAAATCTCTAAATCAGCACTTGTTGCCTCTGGTATAAAACAAATGAATCAAAAATATGCAAATATAATTAAATTATTTTTACTGAATGTCAAGCAATGGAGTAACATTTTGTAAGTGAAGCATCTTAAGCCAACGAATTGCTGACATTAGGTATACACGTTTGAATTGTATTTTGAACTTAAGTTGTAATATTTCAAAATACTTTAAGTCCAAACTTTCTTGAACATAGTAAATAGCAAGTATGTAAATGTTTCAATTAGGTTTACTTAATAATGCAACCTATGTAATATGTATCATATAATCAAACTGTGTGTCTGAAGTCAAGGCTGTTTGTTTTTAATTTCTTTTTGTTAAATAGAAATTCCTGCAACTCGAGCCCGTAAGGCAATTTCATACAAAATTTTGTGCTTTTGTCAATGGGTGATTTCTAATTTCTTGCTTGCGGCTCGATTTTCCTTGACTATTGTATTTAAACTAAAGTCCTTTGGCCCTTACAGTAACTGTGTTGTTTCGGTTTCAATTGCTTCTATGCAATGTATTCCATTTGATGTATGTACATATCTGCGTTCTACATACAATTCACTTAAAACCAAATGTTTAATGATTAAATGCTAGCATTATCCATCAACATAAAGTGGAATTATACTGACAAATTTCAAAACAATTAAAAGCAACATTCACATTTACTTAACTAACTTAATTGTCAATGATTTGTTTTCCATTTTATATGTTTCTACTGAACGGTCGTATCTTCAAGTGGAATAAAAAACACCCGTCGGGTGTCCAATGTAAATTAATTTCTGATAACCAGTTGTGCTGATCAAATTGTAACGAAACCTTTACGTAACTTAAAACGGCGATTTCAGCGATTGATTTTTTGTTGATCTAGCCTTTCACAAAAAAAAACATTAAACATGGTCTTTATAAACTCGTGCTTTTTTCAAGGAATAATTATAATTTGTGAAATAGACAAGGGTACGAGTATTCCTTACAAATACCCTTTGGTTTGATTTGAAAAGTTGTTTAAGAGATATCTATATATATACGAGTATATTCGGTATAGCTTTGCAAATATGTATGTAGTCTAATTTTTTTTTTACACAATAGGTAGGTTACTGTACATAAATATATTTATCCAAGTATGTATTAAGCTTTCACTCTGGAAGCAGGAATGTTGTTGTTGAATTTGAAGCACAGAGCTTTATTTTATTTGTAAAAAAAAGTAATGCGTAAATAATTACCATTATCATCGTTGGATCCTTCACTGGGAGGTCCCTGTGGCAATTGCCTATTTCCTGATGATATCAAAAGCCTGTGATGTATCGCAACTGAGGCGACTGCCGCTGCTGCAGCGGTTTGTTGTGCTGAGACATTTCTCATCGCCGCATTTAATCCACTTAAGTTAGCAAATGCATTTGCATTTGAGTTGGCGGCTACCAATGCTGCTGCACCATGTCCGGGATTTCCTTCGAAACGATGTCTACTCAAAAACGAGGTACCACCACCACCCACACTATTTGAGACAGCAGCCGCCGCAACTGCGGCTCCAGCTGCACCTGCTCCACTAAACACCCCAGGCACACCGAATTGAAGAAACGGTCCCCACGGCGGCACTCTAACCCCCGGCGCCCCTAAATGTGCCGCCGCTGCTGCATACAATTGCAATGCTGCAGTTGGATGAAGACTTTCCGACGGTACACCAGATGTTACATTTGTTGGCTGTTCCAAAACCATCATTACCCCCTCACAATTCCACACTCAACACAATCACTGTCAAATGACGAATAAATCTCATATATTGCACATATGTTTGTACGAACAAAACATTAAACAATAAAATACTAGATAGATATTACTGGTGCTCATAAAATCTTGTATCAATTAAAAGTCTAAAACCCCACCGCGTCAAATCAATTCACTCACTGCACTGATGTTCTGCCAATTCAATTACATCCAATTAGAGTCAATTATGACATATCAGCACATACAATGAAGCACACAGCACACATTCTGACTGATTGTCTGCCACACTGACACTAGAAGTAATAATAATACGACCGACACCCCTAAACTTCCGATTTCGACTAAACTACAAGAATGTTGCTTCGGCTGAAGGAGCTCCGGTATGTGATTCACAGAGAGGCGGGCACAGTCCCAATGGGATCTCTGCCATTGCTGTCCAACACAAGCGAGATGGCTTCCGTTTGTAAATGCATCGAAAGAAAAAGAGAGAGCTATGCGCATTTAATTTTTGAACGTTGTCAAAGAAATGGTCTGGTAACCCCTGAATAGGGGAATGACAACCGTCTTTATATTGTACCGTTGAAAGAGGGGATGAAATACAGGGAAGTTTTCAAAATTCCACAGACATTTTGGGCGGAGTTAAAAGTTTATTTTCCCTACGCTTTGTGATAAATCGTTTTATTCACCCAGTATAATGTGTGGATGAGTTATATTTGGTTTGGAAAGGCTGAGATGGAAATACGAGCCACCTACTACCATAACCATATTCTAAGGCGACCAATTTGCTTTTAATTTGTTAACATAAACGCCTCGCTTTAAAGATAATGCGCATGAATTATTTTTTTGGTTTCTGCTCACTTTTAGAATGTCTTTTTTTTTGGGGGGGGGAAAGGTTTTTGTGCTTTTGTCATTGTTGTTGTTGTAATTGTTGTTGATTTTGGAGGTGAGTTGTCCTCTTTCGGCATCTCCACCAACAGTTGGAAACGATATCCTAACAAAAAATTCTTGTCTCGTTCATCAGTTTAAGGAATTACTTTTTTGGAGTGCTGACCTCGCACTAGTGTGAGCAGTAAGGGGCTTGTTTCTCATTCTTTTTATATCATTTGGCAACAGAGTCACTCTGCTGTCACTGTCACCTTGACTCCCCACTTTACGGGTATCGTGTATGTATGTTTGTAGATTGGGCAGGGCTCTGTCCCCTCTCTTAGTTATACCGCCATTATGTTTATACATCTCTCTTTCTCTTTATTGGTTTTGCCGGTATCAGCATGGAATGCAAAAGGCAACGTCAGATTCCAATCGGCGGTGGTGGGCTTGAAAATATTTGATATGTTGGCAGGTTGCTTAATTGGTGTGTGCCATGGTGATAATTTTATAAATGACGTCAAAGTTTTGTGGTTGAATCTGAATCTTTTTTGGTTGGCTTCATTTTCCTATAAGTCAGTCCTTGAAGTATGGTGGGAAAAAATCTTTAAAAGATGGTTTGATTGTGTTGAGTGAGGGCGAGCTCCATTATTTTGCTCCTTCTCTTTTTTCTCAGTTTTTTTTTAAGTAGTAGATTTTGCCGCTGATGTGATAAAACTTAATTAATTCGACTCTCACTTCGCCTTCCCCTATTCATGGGAATACGTAAAGAGATAAAAAAAAAGGAATTTATAAGAACTTACTCGTGTATTTCGGGAGCAAACATTGACGTTTATTTGTAGAACATATTCTGTTACATTCTAATTGAGTTGGAGTTTGGTTCGCTTTAGATTGACGGTGAACTTTAATTAAAAGGAAATTATGACAAGCAATTCCGTTATTAATTTTCATCGGGTAGAAAATACAATTACGTTGGGAGATATGCAACAAGCCAGTGACATAACGTACACACATACATATATATGGATGTGTATAAATATGTAAATGTGTACATATTAGATTGTAACATACTCAGTACAGAGCGTTTATTGTTTTTCTTTTTTGGTAATTTTCTGATCGACATAACATACACAAGACAGATTAAATGCGTAAACCGTTATTGAAATTAGTGTTTGGGATACATTGCTTATTCAGTCCTCAAATTTCGGATTGCTTACATTGTTGTTCGTATTTTTATATGAAATGTACGGAAAAAGCAATTTAAGAATATCTTATTGTTTTTATTTTAGAAACACCTGAATGGAAGGATAGCCACTATAGCCTAGAGGAATCCTAAATGTGTATGGAGAGGGCTTTGTCATCGAGTTCAAGTATCGCCGCTGTGTAGAAGTGACAATTCTGATAAAAAGAATGAACCTCGTTCGGGTTGGGCAGAAACCTCAGCAATGCGCTCCACTGTCGAAGAAGCCCTCTTTGACAGTGAGGGAGCTCGCAAGCGAACTCAGTGAAATCCATAAGTTCATCCACTGAAACCTAATTAAATGGTAAAATTTTGGAAACATGCATACCACATATTGCAAAATGATTTTCGACGAAATTCGATGTAGCGTTTTTGTTTCTGTCATCATCAAAAGCAGGATTTGAACCCCATAGTTACTGGAAATGAAAACTGAGTTCTTCACAATAGCATCAAAGTCGCCAAAAATTGCTTAGTGCAGCAAACGGACCAGCAAAATATTTAAGAGATGAACTCTACCCAGTTAAGGTTACACGTCCTTCCAAATTGAAATAATAACCTAGACTCTAGAGGATCTGGAGAATTTATTTTTTTTGCCAAGGCCCAACAATCTTTTTAGTGAATACTTTAAAAAAAATCTGTAGAAGATGTATAAAAGTTTTGTTTTATAAAGGAAATAGCACTGACGTCTAAACTTTTGCATTTGGTATAAAAACAAAAATCGGGCAATATTGTTCAATTATTACATGATACTTAAATTTAAATAACAAAAAGAACTCGTTTGTAGGTAACCCAACAGTTTAGTTGAAAACTTTAACTTTCCTTAGTGTATCCAAAATAAAAATACTATAATACCTTCGTAATAAATTGTTATCGATAAACCGACAGTTGATCGATCAAACTATTGTAAAACGACAGTAATGTGCCTAAAACACAGAACGCACCCCATACAACAAAAACGCATTGGTGTGTTATTGGCTACTCCATAGGCAGACAATCTGGATGGGGCAACTGCGAGTGATTGAAAAAACATTGATAACTTAAATAGCATACTAATTCAATTTAAAACTTTTCCATTATCGAAATTATCATGGAATTGACCTTCCGTCTCCACTATTGTCCGAAAGTTAAAAAGCTATTTTTAATCTTTAATTCTGAATAAATCGAACATAGAAGAGCTACATGTTTTGCTTAATAACAACAAATGCTGGTAGTTAAATATGTTTGGTAAATATAACGCAGTCCGCTGAGTGAACTTGTTTGAAACAATAATAGAAAGGAATATCACGCCTATCATACTACGTATACGTACACACTTTTTGAGCAAACTGTGCTGCGACTAATATAAAGGTAAGAGCTTTCTCAAGATCCCATCTACTGCACTTTGTGAGCATTTAAAGATTAATTGTTCTGCAACTACCATTGTGACTTATGTCCAGGCAATTCCTTCATACACAAAATGTTCAGGTCTTAGAGAAAATCCTTAAACTACATCGATGGCATTCCGAGTGCAAATATCCGTGTAAAATCTCTGCTGCAATCTTCAAGGGATAAGTGAACCTGGGCCTCAACTAACAAGCCCCTCCAGTTAGTCGTGTCTTTAGCTAACTGCCTCCAGTTGGGCACACCAAATTGGTTGACGTCGCCTTTTACTTGTGCGCGCCACCTAAGTTGAAGTCTTGCTCTACTGCGTTGTCCCTCCGGGCGAGATTCTAAGACTTTGCGGGTCGGAGTATTGGTGTACATCCGCTCTATATGTCCTAGGCGACTAATGCGCAGTTTTCTGATTAGATCGATGTCGCTGTACAGCTCGTATTTAGTTCGTCGTAGTTCGTCGTTGAATTTTCTCCTCGAAAGCCCGTCAACGCAAACGGGCTTAAATAATAGCGAACGTACCGGTGACTGTGAGTTCCAAAAAATTCTTTCAAGTAGAATATTAAAGAAGTCTAAACCCCTTTTTGGCATCAAAAGTCTCGGTTAAACCGTTAACGACTTTGACGGACCAGCAAGCGTTCTCAATCGTTATTCTGTCCAGACGGACGAGATTGGCAGGGATCCCAAAACTAGACATGGTTCTATATAGTTCGTATCGTAACTACATAGCTATAGTTGGCGCAGTTGAGTGAGTCTCCTTTTATGTGGATCGGGTATACGGTGCTGAGATTCCATTCATCAGGCATACACTCTTATGAACAGGTCTGTTGTAAACAAGTTGTACTGTTTATTCTGCTTGACGGCGGCATGTTGGGCTTCTTCGCCGTTATACAGTCGGCAAAAAAAGTTTTTCCATATTCTCAGCTCCGACTGTGCCTCCACTACAAGGTTTCCTTCTTCATCTTTACAGCCTTCTATACGGGTCTTCTTACCATGACACATTCTTTTTACCTGTTAGTAAAACCAGGGTTTTATTGGTGGTGGTGGGGTGAAACCCAGCACATTAATTGTGGATTCTCTGATGGAAATTCGCGTTCGCACCTTGGCTGCAACAAGATGGTTATCCGAGTCAATATTGGCTTTCCGGAACGTTCGGACGTCCAGAATACCGGAAGGATGCCTTACCTGCATCGAAAAATTATCAATTTGATTTAGCGTTTGATGATCCGAAGATCGCCGTGTTCCCTTGTGTACCTATATTGGGATGAGGAAAGCGTGTGCTTACTATAGTCATATTTCGTTTCACCGCAAATAATATGCCTAAGTCCTTTTCCAGACATGGTGTCATGTAGATTATGCTTACACACTGTACCATCAAAGATGTCTTAATTTCCGCATATGGTAAATCCGTATCTGAATAAGAGCTGTTTCTTTTCCCTATATCAATCACCATAGCATATATCATCGTCCTTATGTTTGTCCCATCCCATCGCACTTCCTGGATAGCTAATTGTTCAGCTGTTCCTATTAAGGATCCGAACATTCCAGGTGCAAATCCGAAGTCCGTTGGTCTTTAAACGTTTGATAGGGTCGTCAAAAGTGAGTCAACTTTTATCCGACTCCATTAGTTGGTTCGTCACATACTTTAATCTCTTCCGTATAGGGTTGTGAGCCTTGGGACGACGTATGCCAGTTTAATGCTAATGGCCGGGCATGCCCTTTCCATTTTAGCCTGCGTCTGTAAGGGTTTATTCAGTCACCGGGACCACTACTGGGAGGTAAAGCAAGCACTTTGCGACGAATTTGATTATTGCGCTGCTGGACCAATCCAAGTTAGTGGACACTCAGCAGTTTCCCGATCAATCGCCACGCAGGCGAATATGCTTCCGAGAAAACCACCTAAGCTCGAAAGTAAAAAAAAACACGTCCTATGTATACTCATACTCATATCTATTTAAAATATAATTTTTTTTTTGCCGAGAGAACATAAAAATCTTACATATAGAATATGTGAATTGCATGCACGTACTATAATAATAGTAGTGTGAGACTCTTACTTTCTAAAAACACCTCATTTCTAAGTCAATGCTAAGATTTGTAGGACTGTATTACTAATGAGTTCCCTCAGTTTTTTGTTTCCTCTTCATCAAGGTATTTGTGCAAATCGTCATTTCTTACGTACCACGGTGATTTTTTTGATTTTCAAGAGTGTTTAAAACAATGGCATTCGTTTTCTTGGTACAACCCCAAAATTGTATACCATAGGTTCACACCCGCTTCAGCACTCGCTTGTATATGCTCCATTACCAACTACATAATACCACATTATGACTTTGAAACACCATTCACTACATTTTCCCAGGCAGATAGAAATGGGACAGGAACCAAATGGTACAAGACTTGATATCCATCTTCATGGATTGATCAAAGATAGAAATAGGAATCAGCGCCAGGATCTCCTCCGATCATTTGAACTTACGGTACTAACGTCGCCTGCTGGACTAGCGATAACTGCCAGGCTGAGATATTGGCAGTAGCAAAAGCAGCCTAACTTGTGGCAATATCTGAAGGTAATATCGCATGAGGATATTACTATATTTTTCGATAGCTGGGCTGCAATCAAGGCCATCGGAGCGGTAAAAATCAAATCGAGGCTTGTGAAGCGCAGAAAATGAGCATGCAGACGAGGTAGCTCCAAAAGGATCCTCCCTAGAAAGGAAACTGGCAGATAAAAACATCATCAAACGTACACTCTGAGAATACAAGTGAAACGAACGATACAAATAAAAGCCAATGAAAGGTGGAAAAACTTTGTTTTCGTAGCAACAGGTCCACTGGTGATCTGATGGCATGTCTCACAGAAAAATGGAACCAAATATTTCTAAGGCATTTGACAAAGTTTGGCATCAGGCTCTTTTGTCGAAATTGCGTGCTTTTGGGATCGACAACTCTTTTCCTCAATGGATTCAATTCAAGTTGTCTTGGATGGTTTCAAGTCTGATATTCACAAAATAAATGCTGGTGTGTCACAGGGCTCCGTTCTGTCTCCAAAACTCTTTTTAGTTCTCATCAATGATCTCTTGTCTGCTGCTTCTAATCCAATATATTCCTTTGCTGACGACAGTAGTCTCTGCTTTTCATGTCGTTCCCGGATTCACGTCACTGCTGTTCGGCTATAGAACGGGAACCGCAGCGTATATTAACGACATTAAATTTTAATATTAACAGCATAACTAATTTTGCTTCCAAACACATTGCTATCTGCTATCGTTAAAGCGAAATTGAACACTCAGCCAGTATCCATGAATGGCCTTGCATTGTCGAAACCGAAAAATTTTCCATTCCCGGTATGAGAGTCAGTGACAACTTACGTTAGAATGAAATTGGAGTACAATGCCCACATCTGGTCAAGTGTGCCTAAAATATCGGTGCACCTGCTAATTTTCTAATTTTCCTTCGCCCGCGTTTTGTGCACTCAAATTATAAAAAAAGAACGATTTCAGATGTTTACTGTTAACAACTTAAAAAACTGGAGGCAGCAACCAAAGAAAAATGCCCAGAATTTGCAAATCTTAAGAGGATCGTGTTCCACTATGACAGGGCTAGACCACACATATCTTTGGAAATTCATGTCCCACATCAAAGTAGAACAAAGTATACCTGTAGGCAAAAGGGACACCAACACCAAAGCCCAGCTCGCACGCCGCAACAGAAATTACTTTGAGATGGTAGAGGACTTTGCCTACCTGGGCTCCATTGTAAATATAAACAAAGATACAGCTTATACATAATAAGCCTTTCTTCCAGACCGTATCATATACTGCAGTAGGGTATTTTTTTATAATTAGTCAATGGTCTTGTTATAGGGTATATCGAGCGTTCCAAAAGTTTGTAACAGGTGCTAATGGGCTAAATCTTACAGTGAGATTTATTGGTTTGAAGGCTCTAGTTTAGGGATTATTTTGGTACATAAAGTACAATTTTCTAGGTCAATACCATATAATATTGAAGAAGCTGTCATACTGATCCATCTTCTTTTTCTCATTTTATTGTATTTATTTCTGAGATTCAGTGAAACCATTTTACAAAGCACCATTCTTGCGTGACTAAGTACGAGTAGCTCGAAGAAATATGTTTATTTATCTTAGGCAAGTATTTCTACGGTGTTGGGATTAGTACCACTTTGAGTAAAGTAAATTAATTCACATGGATTTGAATCAACGCACTACAGAAGTCGAGAGTGAAAACTTAAAAGAAAAATGAGTATAAAAAATAAACTATTAATAAGATTATGTCCTCATATGTAAAATTGTTTATAAGATTTAACAATGCAGTTAAAAATTCTTTTAACAAAGATGTTTTACTACGGAAGAAATGCCGGATATTATTTCTTTTCTCTTTTTTCCTTTATCTTATACATATGATATCTTGCATAAATCTACAATATTATATTTCACTTGTACTCGACAAAAAAGGAATGGCTTTCAATAAATATTACCAATGTATAATATTTTTATGTGAATTTTAACCAAACACAAAAATAAATCAAGTTTCCTTAGGATTTAAGCTACATACTCGTACATTTTATATCACAGATAGTAAAGATTAGTAAATGGTTGAACGCATTAAGTGAATATTTTAATTATATGAATGCTTTTGTCATAATTAATGCATTAATTGTACAGTATATACTACTGGTTTGGCATATATGTATTGTATATACAACCACCATTCTCATTTTAATACAACCAAACCCACTTTCCCCCCCGTCCCTGCGTAGGGTTCAAATTGAAAGGTATAAACACATAAAATTATGTACCATACATGTGTCAGAAAAGAAATGATTAATTACTTTGTCCCTTCGATGTATGGATTTTGTGCGGAAAAGAATGAAACATTCATCAGAGCAAATAGAAAATGTATTAAACTATCTATTATGAAGGAATCTCGTATTTCTATCTATGCAGATGATATGAAAATCTATCAGAAGATTTCAACGTACTCTGCCACTTATACAATGCAATATTGTTTGTGTAGCTTCTAAACTTGGTGTCAATAAATTGCTTATAACACAGTGTTAGTATATGCCAAGAATTTACTAACCGTCGAAGGGGTTTTCCACAACCACCAAATATGTTTGCTACTTTATTATACATTGGTAATGATTTAATATCTTCTGAAACTTCATTAGACGATCTTTTGTGTTATGCGTAAGCACTGGTTTTTCGCAACACTTTTTCCAGTATCATCTAATTTGACTCTGTCGAATTTGATTTGTACTCTGATACACTGATTTGTACTCTGTTCGGTTTGTCATTTCACCATGGATGATAGACTTATACCAAAACTTTTACAAATTGCGGAAATTTATTTCGAAATAGTAATTTAGTTCGCAAAACTTACCGTGTGCCACGTCCATTTTATGGTCGAAAAAATTGTCCATCTGAGCATGAAATTCGAATAACTATAATATTAATCATACTCTTATTGACAATACGCTCGTACAGTGTGCACTGAGGAAGTTGTTGCTGCTGTGGAGCGTAGTTTCGAGTAGGAGTAGGAATGGAGCTGTATTACTCTATAAAAGATCTTGGTTTACGAGCTAACAAGATTCAGTTTATGTTAGAATTAACGCCACTTGATTGTATGCGCTCATGCGTTCGGGGAGTGAGCCGAAAACGATATTGCTCTTGATCATCCTTTTTGCCATAAAATATTGTTCAGCGATGATGCTCACTTGTGATGAGTAACTACATCAATGAGCAAAATGTCACCATTTGGAGCCAAGAAAATCTACAAGCCATTATTGAGAAGCCGTTACATACACAAAAAGTCACTGTTTGGTGTGCTATGTAGGCAGGTAGTATCCTTTATCCATATTTCTTCAAAAATGATCCCAGTCAGAATGTTGCAGTTAATGGAGAGTGCTATAGATCTATATTTACCAAATTTTTCGTTTCCTAATCGAATCCCTAATTAATGTGAGAGAACTGCGGTTTCAACGACATGGTGCAACATGCTACCCAGCTCGCCAGTATCAATTTATTGAAGGAAACATTCTATGAGACCATAATTTCGTTTAATATAGCTTCTAAGATCATGTGACCTACACTACCATCATCTGATCTATCCTTCTTCCCCCTCTATTTCCATCGAACCTATTATTCAGTTTCCGCAATCATATCATCAGCAAAAGCTTTCCGACCGACCCTCTGTTTTGTTTCTAATGCAATTAATTCAATTCTACCGAGTCACAGAGGGAATCGCAGGAACTATAGTACCCGGAAGAGCACCTTTAATTCGAGAAACCTAGGTGCAACGGCCAAAGTTAAGAGCGTGGTCCTCGCAGATGGAGGGAGAAACCAATTTTGTTAGTACTTTTTTTTTGTTTTTATTATTAAAATGTTATGAAGTTGTTAAGATTTCCGGATACTACAACTAATACAACTAATGAGCAGTTTTAATTTAACAAAATTAAATATGTCTAAAGTTATATGTTTAAGTATTATACATTGAAGTGCATTTGAACAACAGTTTTGACGAATTTTCAATAATTTACAGTGTTTGTTTACTAAACATTTAATCACATAAATCGAGTGGTTTTACTTGCCTCGGGTCTGTCCATTGGCATCACTCAGCCTTACTGTTTCGTGTTTGAAATGTTGTCTGACCTTGTTCAGTTGACTCTTGTTCGTTTTTCGCAACTGAAGCACAGCTGAGTCATCAGTAAACGTGTCTATTGTAAAGTTGGAAGGCGTTGGTATGACGTTGGTGAAGAGTAGGTATAATACAGGACCTATTATACTTCCTTGTAGAACTCCTGCCTTAATTTCTTCAGTTCAGAAGTTCAGAATAGGAGTTGCCTTGTCTAATTCTGAAGTATTACAGATAAGACCTTAGCACATCGGTATATTCTCCTGAAAAGAGCCAAACTTTGTCAATGCCTTTTCTATGACGTCAGTAATACAATGCACTTGCTCTAAGGTGCGATACAATGTCGATCCCTGAAACTAAATTAATGTTTTGGAATCAAATTTCGGCCAGGTATGGATGGGCTTAGTCTCTTTAAAAAAAAAAATTTCAAACAATTTTGATGAAATAGGCAAAAGGGAGATGGTTAATGAAGATCTTTTCCTGGTTTGGGGATCATGATTAAATCTGCTACTTTCCAGTTATAGGTAACATACTTCATACAAAGCTTGCATTTATTAAAATTGGTTGTTGTTGTCTTAATAATTGGGTTAACCTATTAAGCAGAAATTTATAGGGTGGATATCTCTTACGTTGTCATTTTTTTCTACTATTTCTTTTTTCTTCCATTAGGTCCATTATAGCTTTGGAATATTAATTTTTTGGTTACAGGAGGCATACTTTTCCAGGCTGCATTTTGTATTTGTTGAGTGAACCAGACAACAATTTGTTAAAAACTAAACTTTCATCTAATAAAGCTCTAAAATTTTGCCAATCTGTGAACTAGTTTGTAAGATGTGAGTTTGAGTCTATCTTTACAACGCCTTCACTAAGAGTCAGATATATTGGAGAATGATCCGAACCAAAATCTATCTTCTATTAAATAAAATTTTTTTGATACTTGCTTCAATGTGATGAAGTCAATTATATCTGGTATTTCTACTTATCTTTAGGCCAATATGTTAGCTTAACAGTGGAAATGAAATCGTATCCTTCTTCTTGGATCCCTTTTAATAACTCCGGTCATTTTTTAGTGATCAGCTGGGATCCCCAATTTGTATGTTTAGCTTTGAAATCCCCACCCATTATATATCTGTGTTTATGTTTAGGTAATATATTTTTATACTGTTCGCAATTGATTTTATGCATTATTGGGTTGCAGACTGACGTAAGTATCTTACGTACAGCTCTAAGCGCTAATCTTCCTCCTCTTGCATTATTGAATGTGTGATTTGCTGGATATGCTTCGTAATACTAATTTTGAAATGAGTATGGTCTGTAAGGTGTGATTCAGAGTCTCAACAAACGTCAATTTTGTTTATTTCTAGTATAGCCTGAAGTAAATGATGATCTAGAATTTTCACATCAGGTCCATATGGATTGATATGTGTGTATATATACTACACAAATCTTGAAGCTTTCCGCCAGTGTAAGACAGCCGTTCTCGCTATTTTCGCTATGGATGAACGTTTGTTTTGGGACTTGCGTATACATATGTATATTATGTTCATAAATATTGTACACTCTATTTTCTTAAAAAAAGGCCTTCAAAACCTAAGCTCGGATAAGTTTGGGTTTTTTTGTAAAGAGATTTTTGCTATTCTACCAATTATGACAATTATAATCAAAAACATACTATGCTCTTAGATTTCTTCTGAGTACATTTGAAGCACTACTTTTTCAAAAACTTTTTAACTTTTCTCTTCAGCGAAACAATTTGGACAGTTGCACCATATCTAAAAAATTTTTAATCAGATTCAAACATACCACTCTGTTGCTATACGTATATCAAAACATTTTATATTTATTAGTCCAAAGCATTTCAACCCTGAACAAAGACAAGGCCTCTTCATGGTTTAGAAATTCAATTATCTGGACCACATGTTTTAATATTTTTATTGAAGCACTCCCTGAGGAAAGGACCGAGACGTATTTATTTATTAATAAATATACAGGCAGATCTTCCAAACCATAAACAACAACAGAAATAAAGGTATAGCTAGAATGGAATGCAAAAGGGGTTGTTTTTCACTATGACAAGTACCAAAATTTGGTTCTTCGCATAATTACTTTAACACTGGCTTTGGTTTTTTACCTCAAACAAATGAAAACCTGATATTTCTATAAACTAGTATTTTATTAAAACCAAGATGTATAATTAAACATATCAGACATTGAAAGCACACCGAAACCGCAAATCACGTTCCATTTTTCAAGTCGTCGTCAGCCAGTCTCAGGGGGGTTGTACACATAATGTTAAATCTGCATCGCAAAATCTGAATTACATCGCAGAGTGAACCAATTGTCTAACTACGGGTATACTCGTATACGAAGACATCATGAATTAAAAACGAACGAAATCATCCCCAAGGACAAAATTCGAGTTTACTTATTTCCTCCCTCAAATGGGGGTGGATGACAGCGACAACCACATTATACACCACAATGGCAAAGTGTCAACAACAACAAAAGCCACAAAAAGTAGGAAACATGAGTAAGTGAGCAAGGCAACGTGTAAACTTAATCATTATAGGCAGCAAAGAAGCATCGTCACGACAAACAATACTATACGTACTCGTACATCGAGCCGAAAATATACGAGTAGTAGAGTAGGTAATCATCGAACATGACAAATGGGCCGTAGCACATACGAGTACTATTCGTACAAGGCATGTCTGCATTTATCGACTTGAATGTGCAATCGAATTCGTTTTTGAAGAGTCTTTCTTTGGTTTTTATTATGTGGGGTTGTTTACGGGGATGTTATTGCATGTCTATTATGCCATTGTGCCTGTAGTTAGAATAAAAAGTGTTGTAGGTACAAAGGGTGGAGATTTCGTGTTTATTTGGTGCTTGATGAGGTGTGAAGAAATGTGAACAGATTTCTCAAATTGGATTTTTTGCAGAGATTGATCTTTTGCAGAAAGGACAAGTGATTTTTTTTTATTTTACATACATATGCTTAAAACCTTAAGATTTCATACGCACCAAAAAAAACTTAATTCGGAGACACACGATCTCGTTATGAGTATGAATTTTGTTATATGCATCACAACCCATTTGCTGCAAAACATAGGTTGCGATATTTCTTTTTAAATGTACCTTCCTCAATACACCATCGTATCGTCTCGTATCGTTGCTCGCCGTGACTGACTGACTGACTGTTTGCTGCTCGCTGTTATCTCGCCGTTATGGAAAAAAGGTGGTATGATGATGACCAAATATGGTCAAAGAGAAGTGGTACTTTTGTTAAGCGGTATTTTACCGCTTGTAGTTTTGAATTGCTCTAAGACAGACTTAGGGGCATTGAAGCATACTAATTCCACATACATACATATATTGAATACTTTCTCGAATACCTTTCGAAAGCAAAGCAATTCTTTCTTTTTGTGGTTTAGTGTCGAAGGAATAAAATAAGTATTGATTGTCGTCAACTTAGCGATGGATAGTGCCGTAATTATGGCTATCTGGTTTGCTAAACTTATTAGCGCGAGTGTTGAGCAAGAAAGCAAAATTTATCTGGATGCCGATTTGTAATGGGAGACAGACAATGATGAACCATTTCTGCAAATAGTATAACGTCAAGGATGATCAAAATTCCTCTAACAACCATCTGAAGCACCTGGAGCTGATACTTATCTGTAGAACTGTTTAAAAAAGCGGGAGATGATCTGGTAACGAACATGCACCAACTCATCTGCAAAATATTGTCGTAGAAAAAAATGCTCGATAAATTGGTTTAAAGAAGTTTGAGTCTACTCAACATTGCCTACACGATTTTACATGCTGTACTGTTTGAGCGCTTACAGCCTTGCGTTACAGAGTCATATTTTAATTTGGGCAAGGGGCTTATTGCAATGATTATTGCTTGTGGTTTAAAAGCTACTCAATCAACCACAGCTCGAAACTCCTTTTTCATTCCTGGCATCGAAGAGAATTAGCACCGTGTCCGGGGACTTAAGCGCAAGCCATACAATTTGGGGAAATAATACGCTTGGAATAAGAGGAACCTATTTTTTATTAAACCGATGGGGGGAACACAGTATAGTTCCGATGAACAATTGGTCATTTTCCAATTTCGACTTCTATCTAGATGTCCGTCTGTTTGATGTATAGATATTATTAAGAAAATCAACAAACTTTTTAATATCTAAAGATATGTACGTAAAACAGATACTATGTAAACCGTACGTAACCATATATGTATGAATAATTTTTTCTTTGTGGTACCTGATAATACAATTGAATGAGAATGACCAAATTGCTAAATTCACAGCTGGCTCATTAAGTTCTCCCTTTCTAGTTCGAAGTGGTATTTCCAAGTTCCAATGCTTCAAATCTGTCACCACGGGTGGCCGTGATGTAGTGGTAGTAGCAAACGCTTCTCACTCGGAGGCTCCAGGTTCGAATCCTGCCCATGGCAAGTCAGTTTTTCATTGTGTAATTGGAACTCGGACAGAAAAATTCTGCGTGTGAAGGCATAATACTGACACGTAGATTTGGCTGTTGTAGAGTTTCAAGCACAGAAAAGAAAAAAATACTGTGATATACCTCGAATCACTCTGAGTGAAGAAAAACTCTCCGTCCTATTCGGACTCCCACCCCTGGAGAGCAAACATAGAAACCAAACACACCTGAGTTTCAAACCACTACAAAACCAATTTTCCTTTCTTCTCCTTCTATCTTTCCGCCCGCGCCCTGGCAACAGCAAAAGGGTATCTAACCCCTTAGGCGCGCGTAAATTATAAAAAAAAAAAAAAAAAAAAAAGACGCAATGTTCAATGCAAAAAACAGAATAAAGTGGACATCTCTTGAAGTGTGTGTACCGTTTGACTAATTTTAATGCATTGACTGTTTGTCGTGGTAAATCTAGTTGTTTTACCGTACGTAACCGCCGCATCCAGTATTTATTTTATAATTTTTTATCACTTCTTTGTCATTTATTCTTGAATCTGATTCCTGGTGAATGGTGTTTGATCACCATTTGAGGCGAAGAGGCGAGTATTGCCATTTTATAATGTAGTCGATAAGCCATCGTCTAGAAAGTCAAATGGTTCTATTTTGGAGCCTTCTCCGTAATGCGTTACGGGTAATGTCCTGAAGAGGATTGGATTCTCTTTTGAGATGGTGTGACACACAGGGGAAATTGGGTAAGGTTCTTTGTGAAGAAGTCTATGATGTCTATACGTACATCCGTTTTCTCCATTGTATTGCCAAAAACAGGTTCGACAAAGTTTTTTTTCTTTTTTACTTCGGTTCACCTTTGCTGTACGGTATAACTGAGAAATGCTGGACACATGCTAATGGGCATTTACAAATGATTTTTCTTGCGCTTGCGGGTGGCCGTGGTGTAGTGGTACCAGCAATCGCTTTTCACTCGGAGGGTCAAGGTTCGAAACCTACTCATGACAAGTTTTTCAATTGTGTAATTGGAACTCAGTCAGTAAAAATCTGCGCGTGAAGGCATAACACTGACATGTAGATTTGGCTGTTGTAGAGTTTTAAAGCACAAAACAAGCGTGAAAA
Source organism: Volucella bombylans (assembly GCA_949129095.1). Lineage (NCBI taxonomy): Eukaryota > Metazoa > Arthropoda > Insecta > Diptera > Syrphidae > Volucella > Volucella bombylans. Next base: position 21,290,295 of record OX422143.1, on the reverse strand, counting down.
TTGATATCCTTCGAATCATTCCGAGTGAAGAAAAAACTCTCCGTCCTATTCGGACTCCCACCCCCGGAGAGCTAATATCGAAACCAAATATACCTGAGTTTCAAACCACTACGCCACAACAATGTTTTCCTTTCTCCTCCTTCTATATTTCCGACAGAGCCTAGGCAACAAAAGGGTACCATAACCACTTAGGCCCGCATAAATTATAATAATAAAAAAAAAAAAACTTTTGGTCTTTCTTCTTTTCATGGGCTGAAGGATAAATGTATATCACACCTTTTGCTACACGACCGACCATGAACTAAATTTAGCATTGTCAATCGCTAATTTAAACGAAGTATTGGGGGTAAACATTCTACTAACTCTTGTAGTAAGTTGTCGCGTAGATATTTTCACCATCGACTGTATACTTCACAACCGAATCTACAATAATTTATCGGTTTTCGGCGGTGCCTTGCGGCTTAGTTTCTGTAATAGTGTGTTTATTATTAATTCAGGACGTCCAAATATCCTTTGGAAAGTTGTCATTATTTTGCGTACTTGGCCTGGATATGATAGTCGGCTACTCATCGCCTCGAGTGCCTTTCCATTTAGGCAAGCGCGAAGACCTCCTAAGTTTTCTTTTTCTGAAAATCCGCAAATCCTTGTATTGTTTTCAAATGTACTTACAATAAACAATTACGAGTGGCCGTGGTGAAGTGGTACTAATCGCTTCTCACTCGGAGGGTCAAGATTCGAATCCTACCCATGACAAGTTTTTCAAGTTTTCCATTTGTGTAATTAGAACTCAGTCAGAAAAATTCTGTGCGCCTTGGCAACAGTAAAAGGGTATCTAACCCCTTAGGCGCGCGTAAATTATAAAAAAAACCCAGTCTTCGGGATCACCATTGAACTTAGGAAGTTCTTTTGGCAAAAATTGTCTTACAGCTATTTGCCGCTGTGACAATTTCGTACTTTCTAGTCCACGATGTTAACTTACAGGATTATTTACAATAATTGGCATTATTTCTCGAGAAAAATTGGTCGGTATTGTGCAATAAAATGCTATCGTGCTGTTGTGGAACTTCGGGTCAAAACCATGTGTTGTTGAGTAAGTTGGGGTTCGGTATTCCTACCTTGTTCCTTGCAACGTTGTTTAACACTTCTACTGCTGGGTCGGAGTTGGGCCGGTTCGATGAATTTTGGCGCCCGGCGCAGAATAATAATAGCGCCATTAAAAATGTAGATTTAAACAATATGAGTAAATTTTAAAACGATCGCATAATCGAAAATATTTAATTATGTACTCGTATGTATACATTTCCACATCACTCAAGGAGGTAGAATACCAATGCGTTTTTTGTTTGTGTTTTCCCCGGTAGGCCTATTTCTCTATACATATAAATACAAATTAAAAAAATTCAGATGAGGTTTACTTGTTAAACATTTCATGCATTAAAAATAACCAAACATATTAACAACGAAAAAAAATGTTAGAAACTATAAATTAAATAAATTAAACTATTGAATAAATAATATCCCATACTCACATATTATTGCACTTGCGCGTTTTTTGGTAAAAAGTTGTTGCCCAGTAAAAGAAAAAAGATGAAAAAGTTTAAAACTAAAATTTAATTTTACATGAATAAGGTTTCTTTAAAGAAGTCACAAAAAACATAAACTAAAGAACTAAAGTTAGGTATTTCCATAGGCAAGAAAGCTTAAAATTAAAAAGTGAGTTGCCTTGAAAATGATCTTACGGGCAAAATTTTTGGCAAAATCTTCCACTAGAAAATTACTATCAAGCTCCGACATAATTTCTTTTTCAATTGATATGGTTGTTAAAGATACCAATCGTTCCTGGGACATTGAAGAAGGTAAAAAATTTTTTATAATCTTAAGTTTGGAAAATGGGCATTCTCCTGATGCTATAGTAACTAGTAAAGTTAAAACTATTCTTAGGGCTATAACAGTATTTGGAAAAAAAAGTCTTCATATTTCTGTTATTAATAAAATTAAAAATGTCTATCGCGGAATCATTTTCATTAATCAAAGTTGACAACATGATGATTTCTCGATAAAATTCTGAGCCACTTATATATACACAATATATGTATAATTCATTGTGCAGTTTTATCTCATCAAATCCTTCAGAAATTAGTGAAATGGCTTGATCTAAAACTTTAAAAGAAAATTCTTCTTGCGGTTCTATAATGGGCTAATTTCTTCCTTCGTAGGAAAACCGAGTTGTCCTTTTTCGGGACTGCAAGACTGCGATAACTGGAAAAGTGCAAAGAACTTCCAGATCAACAGCTATGATCCTAGCTTCCTCTAAAAACAAGGAGAATTTTTCATCATTTCACAATTCTATGAGAAATTGTTTTGTTGAACACAAAATCTCAAGTGCCAGCTTGAGGCACATATTCCGTTGTTCAAGGAACTTGCAGCAATATTAACCCTATCTGAAATTGGGTTCCAAATTACAGCGCAGCAAATAAATCTAGAATTAGTCACCTTGCCGCCAAGGGATTGGGCCATATTTTTGGATTTAGGGTCGTCAGTTTGTGATAGTTCAACAAGGGATTCATAAACTTCTTCTAAGTATAGGTATAATGAGCTGATCGCATCTATTCTGCTCACCCAGCTGATCATACAATGTTTTTTCAGAACCCACCATCTGTTTACAGAACTAGAGAAAAAAACATATAAATTCTCAACCGTGTCAAAAAATGCCACTGTGCCAAAAGAACATTGAACAGCATCAAGGATGACCAGATTCAAGGAATGCGAGGAGCATGGGACAAAGCTTGCGGTATGCATGAGTTGCGGAAAATTGCCGTTGTCTTGCTCGAATAAAACATCGGAGCTTCCTCTAAATGCTAAAGGCTGTGTAGCAAGGAATTGCACGAGAATTATAAGCCATTTCAGGACATTTCTCCAATGCTCAGTTTCCTTGGCCATCTGGTTTTGCTTTCCATAGTCTATTGTTTTGCCTTTTTGCAAACCTAAATCTAAATATCTCCAAGCCCGAAAAGCTGTCATATGTAAGGGACTTGTCTCATGCTCCTAAATAGCCCTTGACAAGTAACTCCAGTAACTATAGCCTGTGTTGGACAAAGCGACACTCTTTTTCGCTCGCGAAAATAGGAGGCAGCCGAAGCCAAAGACAGATTCCGAAGATTTCGAGTAAACTAACCATGCCCTTGATGTTTTTAGTTACAGGCAAATCAAAATTTTCTACTTGAACAGGACCCTGCTCCACTAATAATTGAATAACTTGATCATTTAAATTTGGCCATAATTTAGGCTCTTCAGATGCTGGTAAAACATAATAGCAATACTTTCTTCAACATCATGTAACACATGTAAGGCTGATCCTGTCTGAATTGCCTCTGCAATATTTTCTGTAGGCAATAAATTATTGCAACTTAGACTTAGACTGTTGAAGGACAAGGTATTTCCTGAGCTGCAGCGCCTGTTTTGTATTGTCTGCCTCAATCGCCTTCCGTTTGCTCCTAAGTCACTACCTGTTAGTTTTTTCTTTCCTGATTTTTTTTTTTGAAAATATTTTTTAACCGACTTGACTCAGTTGTATACAGGAACTTTTTTTTACACTTTAGAAATAAACAATTACAAAAAAGAGACAATCTATTTACATATTATTTTAACACTGACTGGGTTTTCTAAATTCTCAAAATTAAAGCACAATTCTAAAATTATCCAAAAACAAATCTGTGCAAAAAAAAAACATACTCTGACATAACATCCATATGTTAATACAATCTTAACAGAACAAGCGCGTACCTACTGTCAAATATACATACATACTCGTATAATCTACAACTCAATGTGATTGAAGCAAACAACACGTTCTCTTCTACCTTCTACCTCGAACACCTCTGCCATAGTTTGTTGGAACCAATTTTATTTGTTATAAATAACTTGCATTTGACGCAGATTCGAAACTCTGCTCCAGAGGAAGTTTAATTTGTTAGTGTTTTCTGTGATTTCAGCTGGAAAAACTATGACGTATGGCGCAGAAACTGTGACGTATGGAGCGGCATGATACAACTGCTCCAGAAGCACATACAACAAAAAAGCCGTGGATATTAAGTTATAGGTGATGAAAGACGGTATTTTTTTGGATGAACTGCAACTGCGTTACTATGCTGTTGAGGCTGCGTACAGAGTACAGGCACAGACACTAGAAAAGGCTGTAAGCCGATGTTAGTTTTCAGTGTACATTTGGTGTGTATTATTATTATGAGGATGTAAACTATGAAGTGTTGCCACGTTGCGATTAGGTTAGTGGGAAAAATATTTTCTGTTAATTTTGAAATGTATTTAAAAACTATGTTTGCAAAGCACTATTTAACGAATCTACATATATAATCTTGCGCACAGTGCGGAATAGGTTTATTCCCTCTATAATTCATGTACGTTTGGTAGAACTTGAATTAACAAATTGATTTAATTTTTTTTCTCTATTTTTAATTTTTACTTGATATGTAGGTATGTAGGTTGTGACAGTTCGACCGTCCGGATAGAAAATTAAGAAAAACAGGAAGTCTCATAAATATCGTGATTTAAGGAAGACATATTTTTTGAGTATTCGTGCTATCTAGATTTGAGAAAGGCCGATGCTGGCAGAGTCTTGTTTTTTTTTTAAAAAAGAACTTGACACTCAAGTGGGTATGAATACATTTAAAGCACAGATAATAAAAAAATGTTCATCTTTTTTGCGATGAGCAAACAACGACGGGCAAACAAAAAGCTTTTCTACTTCGATAAGAAAAAAAACCGAAAATAAATTTTTTAATTTTTTCAGTTAACAAATATCAAGTAAAATGAATATTTGATTAGAAATTAACAACAAGCCACTTCCGTTAAATGTTGGATGCCGCCCATGGGGCGTTAACTCGCCTGAGCCCAAACATCTTTCCTTCTCTCTCTATCCCATTTTCCAAAAAAAACTTAACACATGCTGACTCATTATAAGTGTATTCTCGAAAGAACAAATCCCATTTCTTAAACGTTTTCGTACAAAAATTTAATAAATTTAAAATTAAAATTTAAAATAAATTCTTTGTTTTAAAAAATAAAACATTTGTTAAGACAAGCAGCCGTTCAAGTTCTTTACAGAACTTATCATTCTTCAAAATTCAAAATCAGATTTCACGTCTGTCACTCGGGTGGCCTAACGCCAGAAGAAGTCATCAGAGCCTCATCCGTTCAGATCATGGTCATTAGCCAACAATCAGATCGCATCAGATCTTCATTTGCTGCCGCTTTCGCACGGAGTCTGGGGTAAATCATTATGTCTCATATTTCTAGCAATAACTGTAGAAAGGCAAAAAAACCAGCTTACCCCTCCCTACGCCCCGAAAATGTAAAAGACCAACACAGTTGTGATGTGTTTCTGTGCGATGTGTGTGAGACTTGGTACCATTTCTTATGTGTGGGCGTCGACGAAAGTGGCGCCCAAACAGATTGGATGTGCGACAGTTGCGTACAATCTCACGCCTCAAACAACACGAACTTAGTCCACAACTCTTAGGAGTCAGGCAAAGTCTGCACAGCATCAACATCAACGGCAGTGTCCTCACAACCAACACTATCTTCACAGCTGCAACTTCCACCAACTCTAGTTACTTCGTAGCCACATTTCAGAGCCGGCTTTCAGGCTGAACGGGAATCAAAACAACCGTCTGTGTGTTCAAAAAACAGCATGTCAACTTCGAGATCCACCAATCTCAAATTAAAAAAACTTGAAGAAGAGCGTCTTCTTAAAGAAAAAAGAGATCGTGAATACCTCGATAAAAAGTATGAAATACTCGGTGAAATGGACTCTGACACGGAGGAAGATGCAGTTTCCAAAGCTCTTATTACAAGGCAAGAAAGATGTATTAAGTAGAGTCCGACCGAACATTCGGCTTCTGCTTCGGCTTCGGCCACATTCGGCTTGAATTTCTACCTTCCACCAACTATCATACGCACCGTGTTTTGGAGGAGATTTCGAGCAATTAATTTCATGTTTGTTTCGTTTCTGTAGCAAGTAGCTACAAGGAATGCTGATATTTTTAATTATTGGGCCTCAAGTCCTCAACTCTCTCATCCCACGACTTTCATAAAGCAAACTTTCACAAAATCAGTGAATATCTCAGCAGATCCCACTTTAACTTTCACAACTTAAGTATAAATGATGCCTTATCCATTTTTTAATATTTAATTCTTTTTCACTTTACGTTCCGTTTTCCCGCCTTAAAACATCATCTACTAGTCCTCCCTGGTATAATCGCAAGCTTCGTTCCTTACGAAATAAGAGAAATAAGTTATGGGCTGTTTTCCTGCGTACCAGATCCTTTACCGACTATTCCAACTATCTTGGTGCTTATCTTCATTTCACCGAACTTTACGATTCCCTTTACCAGCGCTACCTTAACAATGCGCAAGTCAACCTTATAAACCACCCTAAGTCCTTTTTCCAATTTGTTAACTACAAAAGAAAGTCCGATGGTTACCCTCCTTCCCTCTCTTTCAACAACAGGTCATCAACCGATCCCCTCACCATTGCCAACCTATTTGCCACATTTTTTAAACAATCCTTCACCAACGACTCCTTTGTACCAGATCCATCCTATTTTAGTTACCTACTGAACTTCTCCAATGGCCCACTGCTTTCTCATATTTTGGACCCGTCTTATATCGAATATAAATTACACCAACTCAATGACGAATTCACACCCGGCCCAGATGGCCTCCCTGCCATATTTCTTAAAAAATGTTCTTCCTCTCTTTCCCTTGCCCTTTCTAATCTCTTCTGTCTATCCCTTTCACAAGGAGAATTTCCTCAGGCTTGGAAATCCTCCTTCATAACCCCGATCCACAAGAAAGGATCAAATAATGAAATAACCAACTATCGTTCCATCGCTAAACTCTCCCATATACCCAAACTCTTCCAAAGTATTTTGTATGAAGCTCTAAGCTTCCAATGCAAATCACTTATTTCTCCTAGACAACATGGCTTCCTAAAGAGTAGGTCAACCACCACAAATCTCGTTGAACTCGTATCCTTTGCCCTCTCTGCCCCAGAGAATGGCAATGAAGTCGATGTAGTTGCAACCGATTTTAGCAAAGCCTTCGATAAAATCTCTCATCTGTTAATTATCTTTAAATTGTCTGCCCTCGGCTTTGAACCCATATTGTTAAAATGGATATCCTCTTACCTCGAAAACCGTTTTTACAGTGTTCGTTTTAGGTCAGCCCAGTCCGCTCCATTTTTGGCCACCTCTGGAGTTCCAGAAGGCAGCCATCTCGGTCCCCTTCTTTTTATATTAACCATAAATGATCTCGATATGATCATCAAACACTCGTCTGTCTCCCTTTACGCCGACGATACCAAATTTTACAAAACCATTTCCTCTCCCCATGACTCTTTCCTCCTTCAACAAGATCTTGATAGTTTCTCGATCTGGTGCCTCAAAAATTCTTTGGAACTTAACATCGCCAAATGCCAATCCATCACCTTCTCACATAAGCGGAACCAATCTCCTCCCCGACTCTATCTTCTCCTTCTCCTCCGTACAGTCTCTTCGCGACCTCGGCATTTTGTGTGACAGCGAGCTCAACTTCCGTTTACATATGGATGAGATAATCCTCAAAGCCAACTCTGCACTAGGTTTTGTAAAACGGTGGTCCAAAGAATTCACCAACCCATACGTGACCAGGTCCCTCTATATTACCTTTGTTCGCCCCCTCCTAGAGTACGCCAGTCAAGTATGGTCCCCATATCATCGTGTTCATATCTCGAGAATTGAAAGCATTCAGCGTCGTTTTCTTCGATTTGCTCTTCGAGGTATGCTCTGGGACGATCCTTTTAATCTGCCCCCCTATCAAAATCGTCTCAACCTTATCAACTTAAACACCCTCGAAGATCGCAGAGATGCAGCAGACTTTCTCTTCATTCATCGACTCCTTTCAGGTCACGTGGAATGCGCGTCCCTTCACAACTCCATTTTCCTCAACACTAACCCTCGTAATCTACGTACCCCTCGACTCTTCTATCTACCAACCCACCACACCTCCTATGGCGCGAACGAACCAATCTCCCGTATGCTACGTCAAATCAACTCAAACCCTACCGTCTTTGACTTTCACCGCACCACTTCCTACCTCAAATCTGTTCGCCTTCACCACTCCAACCAACCTTAGTTTTAAGTTTTAGTTTAAGTTTATTTTTTAAGTTATAGCTTGTATTAAGCCGAATAAATGGGGGCATTCGCCCCCACCAAAATTAAATTAAATTATACCTACTTGAAAGAAGTAGCTAATAAATATTTATCAGCTTCTCCTACTAGTGTAGCGAGTGAGCAATTATTCAGTGCTGCTGGACAAATTTATGCTGATCGGGGCTAATTTGCAGGGAGAAAATGTACAAAAACTTTTGTTGCATATAATATTAAATTATTTAATTTTGATTATTAATTTTACTTCATCGTTTGTCTACTCATATTAACTTTATTTGTTGTATTTACGTGTTATCGAATGTACCTAGGGTTTTGGATATTTTTACTGGTTATTTTATGTTTTTATTTCTTTGCTAAGCATTCATTTTGATTGTTCCGTTTATGTGTTATATAAAAGAGTGTACTGCAATAATTTACTGGCTATTTTGCTGTTTGTGTCTTTGTAAAATAAATTAATAAAAAGGAAAATATCTACCGATCAATTTTATCAATCTGATCACTATATTTTAGGCTCTTTAGCATTTTGAAATACAATCTCCATTAGATTCGGCTTCGGCTTCGGCTTCGGTCAAAAAATTCAACTTCGGTCGGACTCTAGTGTTAAGTGGATATCAGATGTCGACACCATATGTGAAAATCCTGTGCTTGAGAAGGGCATTGAAAACGAAAGTGAGGTGAATAACGCTAATGGTGAACGATCATACCGACTTTCTGATCGTCAACCTCGAACATCTTCTCCCTCGTATATGGAGTATGTTTTATTCGGGTTGTTTTAAACTACCTATATCTATTGAAAATTGCACAACCCGCAACCGTGACAACGAGCAAAACGAGCGATAGCAAAAGAGAAACAAAAAAACGAGGCTTTTACAGAAGAAAAAAACTCTTTATTTCTTCCAGGTTTTTATAGGCTTCTGTGAACAACAGTTTTTATGAGCGTTATTTAGTCAACAATTTTATAATACAAAAAAAATGTGGCGATTGGTATATTCGGGAAATTCAAATGTTATACCAACTCTATCTGCTCCAACATTCACTGCCTTTCAAATTAGCAAGGCTGCTAGATTGCATACATGGCGACGCATGGTACCTCTGGATGTCGTTACATTTACCACTCGGACCCTCCCATCTTGGCCTTCGGTGACGTTGCTAATCCTCCCCATCTGCCAACTTTGAGGAGGGATGTTTTCGTCATGAATGATGACTAGAGTACCAGGCGCTATGCTTGAACTTGGTGTGAACCATTTGGACCGACATTGCAGCTCGTTGACATATTCCGCCGACCATCGTTTCCAAAAGTGTGTCTTCACGACATTTATCCTTCGCCATCGCTGGATGTAACTGATGTCCAAGACCTCTGTTGCTAGCTCGGGAATGGCCTTTAGGGAAGACGCTATGAGAAGGTGACCTGGCGTGAGTGCTTCGAAGTCTTTAGGTTCTGACGTCATCTGCTTAATTGGCCTCGAGTTCATGACCGCCCAAACTGCGATACAAGTGGCCCTTGGCGACCTTGATGGCCGCCTCCCGAATGCTTCCAAAGTGCGGTTCCCTGGGGAGTATAAAATTGAAATTTATATTTCTATTAGTGTAAAAATTAAATATAATTACTTGTGAGGATTTCTTCATCAACATATTGTGCAAATCGAGAAGTTTTGAATGGGCACATACGAAATTTGATGCGTGAATGAATTTCTCTCGGAAGTCCTCTACGAGCTATCATTCTTTTTAAGGCCGCAATAAACGCATCTGCCGAAAGATCATCCAAATGAACCGCTTTAGAAGAAAAACATACAAACACGGCCACGTATGACTTATAGGGTACCTTGCCTCGAATCTTTAAGTAAGTGTTTATTGAACCACAGAAGTCGATTTCGCAAACCAACAAGGGACGTGAAGCTGTCAATTTCTCCCGAGGTATATGTCCCATCATTTGCTCCAATAATTTTGGCCGATATTTTACACAATGTATGCATTGCCAGACGTCCTGCCTAGAGAGTTCCCTTGCATTTATAATCCAAAATCGCTGTTTTATCAGAGCCACGAGTGACTTCGCCCCCGAATGATAATTTGACCGATGCAGATACCTAACGAGAAGCTTGCTTAATTCGTTGTTTCGTGGGAGCAAAAGAGGGTATTTACAATCTTCAGAAATGTCTGCATGTTTGAGTCGTCCACCTACCCTTAGCAAACGCAAATTGATGACCTTTTCAACGAACGGATTAAGCCACTTTACGCTGCTCTTCAAGTTTCCATTCTTCGCGATGGATACTATTTCTTTAGCGAAACAAGTAGTTTGTACTGCCGAGACCACAAGTAAAAGTGCTTTGTTCAAATCCGATGGAGTTAACATGCTGTTGACGTGACTTGTTTTGTTCCTCAAACGACTGCAAAATCGAACAACATATGCAGAATTGGAAGAAGTTTTGTATATGAACTACAACGCTCTACTAATTCCAACAAAAAATGTTGCTTTGGTTGTATGCAGATGAGAACTGGTTTTCGCTTCTCTATCGTAAGATCTTCTGGGGAGAAATTCAGTTGAACAATCGACGGCCAATTTTCTTCCTGTTGACGTAAGTATCTAGGACCCTGAAACCATATGGAGCTTTTTAATTCCTCTACTATACAGCCTCTAGACACGATGTCTGCTGGAGTTTCGAGATCGGGAACGTGTCTCCAGATTATATCTCGCGATTCCTCCTGTATTTCTGCAACTCTATTCCCTACAAACGTGCTGAGCTGCGACATATGATTGGCAAACCAATGCAGAACGACTGCCGAATCCGTTCAAAAAAAGGTTTTTGCCGGAGAGCTTCCGAAGTTATTTTTTATCTTTCTCCAGAGCTTGGATAAGAGATGTACAGCGCACAGCTCCAAATGAGGTAGCTGCTTTTTCTGCGTTGGCGCTACTCGTGATTTTGCCACTAGTAAGTACAACACCTGACGAATCTGTAGCTCTCAGATATAAACAGCACTCATATGCTTGCATAGAAGCGTCCGCAAACCCATGAATTTGATAAGTACATGTATCTGCTATTAAGACATGTCGTTGAACAGTCAGTTTTGTAACGACTGCAGATCACCCATGAACTGTCTCCACTCGGAATCAATACTTTGTGGGATTGATGCATCCCAGTCCAGTTTTTCGATCCACAATCGTTGAAGGATGATCTTTGCCCTTATTATTATCGGACTCATAAGTCCCATAGGGTCAAAGAGCGACGAAGCTAGCGAAAGGATTGATCTTTCTGTGTACACATCGGATGTACGATGTGGTTTGTCTTTGTACGAAAAACTAAACTCGTCAGAAGCAGAGTTCCAAATGATTCCCAATGTGCTTGTGAGATTGGATTCCGTGAGATTTTTTTTTTTTGGCATTTTATTAATTTGAATGAACTTGGGAAACTGGGAACTTTTACAAAAACGGTAAACACACGAGAACACTGAACGACACACCGTTGAATTATGAAGTTTACAGGAGCTAATTGCGCGGGAGAACGTGATCTCTACCAGACGGATAGATGAAGTCTGTCACAATGAGGTGAAGGTAAAGTTTTTGAGGGATCGAATTTGAATGCCAGATGAAGTGGGTCGGATGACATTCACGTAATAAAGACGAACGGTTGGTGCTGTAAAAGGTTCTCGGTTGGTTGCGGTTCTTTTCCAGGGATACAAGACGAGAGTTCCAAAGGCCTTGCGGTGTATATTTGGCATTTAGATGTTTTTTTTTCTTCAATCGAATAACGAGCGTCTGGGTACCTAATTGTGCTCTAATGAGGTTGTGTACTCTACGGTTGCCATCACAATAAAATTTTTCTTTGAAAATTTTCTTCCCATCTTTCAACTTATAGTGTCTACAGGGTAGTCTCCCAGGATTATGCTGTGCTCATATATGAAGATTCAAGAAATTTGGAGGAAATGGCATTGTTGCAGCTTTTCAAGTAACATGGCCAAAGGAGTGATTAATAAGATTAATCTCCTTCTTTTCACTATTTGAAGTCTGAACGATCGTGGGACAGTTGCTATTCCATTTAGCCAATTCTAACCCTGATGACATCAATATTTTCGAAACCTCTTCTTTTATCTGCAATACGACTTCTAGATTATCATCTCCGGTCAGCATGTCATCTACATAAAAATCCGTTTTTAGAACATGGAAACCGAATGGATAACTGTTCCTACTTAGCTTACTCAATTGCCTCGTTCTCCCTCCACAAAATGTATTGAAATCGACGATCAGACAGGTAAATCAGGAATTGCCGGTACATTTTTATGATGTCTGCAGTAATAGCATACCAATGCAAGCGAAATCGAACAAGGATGTTAAAAAGATCGTCCTGAATTATTGGACCAACCATTAAAATTCCGTTAAGCGAAATTTGGGACGATGTACGGCAGGATGCATCGAAAACCACTCTTAATTTTGTTGAAATACTATCTGGTCTAACTACGCATTGATGAGGCATATAATAATGTGGTTCGTTTAAATTACGTTCCCTTACCAGAATCATATGACCTAACGACTCAAATTCTTTGAGAAACGCTATATACAAGGACCGTAGCAAATCGTTTTTGGAAAGTCTGCGTTCAAGTGATAAAAAACTTCGAAATGCAATGTCGTAGGATACCCCTAAACAACTCGGATCCTTTTTAAAAGGAAGTCTAACCATCTGTCAACCACTGGATAAAATTTCAACACTTTGTTTGAAAGAACTGTCGCACTCCTGCTGCTCCTCTGTCCAGATTGATTTGCGTCCTTGAGCGTCCTCCAGTTGCCAGTATTTTTCGACATAGTGCTCGAAGTTGTTTTCTCTCAACAAAGTTATGCAGCAAGATTGATTGTCCTTCTCTACCGTTGTTTTGTATCTGCCCGACATTATCCAGCCCAATAACGTCCTTTGTAGCGTTGGAAGTTCTTCGCCGAGCTTGATTTGCCCTGACTGCAGCAAGTCGAAGAATGTTTCAACACCCAAAAGCAAGTCTATTGATGATGGTTGATTGAAGTGTTCGTCTGCCAACTCCAGATTACAGGGCATGTTCCAGTTCCTCACATTTAACGTTTTTTTCTGGCTGGTATCCGGTTATTGATGGAGCGACGAGCAATTGAAGAGACAACTCGAAATTGTTGTACCTCGGGCGAATAGTTGTCTGCGTTTGGAAATTTATTTTTCTCTCACTGACACCGATTCCAGCAATGCCTACTCGTTTTCTCTCCTTCTTGAGATGAAGACTATTTGCGAATCTTTCATTAATTAGGTTAACCTGCGAGCCTGAGTCAAGCAGAACCCTACCTGTTTGGAAGCTACGTGACGAATCCTGAACAAGAATCAATGCCGTTGCCAGAATATTTCGGCTGTTTTGGACCCTTGTACGAGGGGCGTTCAATATATTCTCGGTATCGATATGAAGGAAAATGCGAATTCAATTTAAATTGTTTTTATTTTTCAATATAATCTCCCCTAACATCAATGCATTTGTTACATCTTGAGATAAGCTTTTTAAAACCCTCAAAAAAATAAATTTCCTCGTTCTCTGCAAAATACCCATTTATTGCCGACTTGAGTTTTTCATCATCCGAAAATCTTTTTCCACGAAGACATTTTTTCAAATCCGGAAACAGGAAATAATCACTAGGGGCAAGGTCTGGACTATAGGGTGGGTGTTGGATTTTTTCCAAACCACAATCTCGCGCAGCAGCCTTGGAAACTCGCGCCGTGTGAACAGGAGCGTTGTCATGAAGAAGCAACACACCCGCTGCGAGTTTACCCCGTCTTTTCTTTTTAATTTCCTCCCGCAAATTATGCAAAGTGGAAGCGTAGGATGTGGCGTTGATGGTTTCACCTTTTTTTTGTACTCAATGAGCAAGATTCCCTTTGAGTCCCAAAAAACTGTGGCCATGAGCTTCCCGGCAGACGGAGTGACTTTGAACTTCTTCGGGGGTCTGTTCCTTTTTTATGCCACTGCATGGACTCTTGTTTGCTTTCAGGGTCATAGTGGTGGACCCATGTTTCGTCCCAGTAACAATTCGATCCATAACACCGTCCGCGTTCTCACTACACATCTCCAAAAGCTCTCTACAGCATGCGATTCTCACTTTTTTCTGAGGCGCTGTGAGCATTCGTGGCACCCACCTTGCACTGACCTTTGAAAGGTTAAGATGGTCATGAAGAATGGTGTGAATGGTACCAATTGAAAGCTTGGTGATCTCTGCCATCATTTTCACCTTTATTCGGGCATCCTCAAGAACAAGTTTTTCGACTTCTTTGATGCTTTCTCCCGTACAAGCAGTAGCCGGGGCACCGGAGCGGGGGTCGTCTTCAATGCTCTCTCTGCCTCTCTTGAACTCACTTGTCCACTTTTGCACAGTTGATAATGAAGGTGCGGAACCCTGGTAAACAGCCACCATCTCTTCATGAATAGTTTTTTGACTTTTTCCTTGCTTAGTGAGAAATTTAATTACAGCGCGATGCTCAATTTTTACCATCATCGTCTCAGTTGCCATTATGATTCTGTTTAACTAGAGATAAAACGCGAATTAATAATCACATTTATATGAAATTTTACATGAATTCACTAAAATAATAGTATTACTTGATAAATAAGTCAATTTATATATACAACCAGAGCTTCACCCCGATACCGAGAATATGTTCGTATTTGCAACTGTTGCGTGAACTGCTGCTGATGTCGATGGTCCGTCACTTCTGCCCATATTGCGTGACCTAGAAGCTTCTCCGTTCCTTCCAGTGCTATCGTTGGGTTGTGTCCGGTGTAAGAGAGTGTGATAAGGTTATTTGCAGTTCTTGCATATATATGTTAATGGGCATTTTGCTACACCATGACCTTTTCCTAGACAATTAAGACAAAGCCCTAGTTTCTTAGCGTTTTCGAATCGATCCTTGACAGAAAGAGTATTGAAACTGGAACAACTTGAGATAGAATGGCTACCATCGCGGCAAAAACCCAAGACCGTTGAGTCATAGGCAATGATGTTAGGGAACGATAATTCTGATGTGGCCTATTTAAACTTCGACAAGCTGGTTCCGATCGAACTTGTTTACTTTCCCTCGCTTCAAGATATTGACATCGTTTGCTGAGTGTGTTGGAGCATTCAGACCACTTAGGCAGGGGTGTATAATCCAAATGTTCATCCCATTTTGACTGAGATTCAGAATCGAGCTTGGACATTGCGATATATATTTATAATAACCGCGTTACATATACCCTCAGATGACCCAATTGATTGAAGTGAACTGTAGAGAGCTGAAATATTGTCTATTAAGCTTCGCAATGCATTGGCAGATGACTTTTGAACCTTCGGAAAATCGAATAGCTCTGAGTTGTACTCTAAAAAGATTAAACAGTTATTGTCGTATCTTCCCTTGAGTGATGCGATAGCTCTTCAATGGTGTTCTCTTCATCCGGCATCTTTACGTAATTTAATTGGTGCAATTCAACAATAAACTCAACGACACCTGATGCGACAGCGATTGAATGAAAATCAATAAATTATACTTTTGCCGCGGAGAAAACGGCTAAACGGCAATTCAAAGTTGACTAATTTTTATTGCAAACAATGATCGGCAACAAAACTCCTAACTGACAAACTAATTCCCCCGGCGAAAGATTACTGCTTATCCGTTGAATTAAGAAATTATTGTATTGATTGATGGAATCAATAAAGTTAATATAAAATTGCTAAAAATTTAATTTTGTTATTTCGACGAATAATAACGTTGATTTCGAAAGAAGCTATTCTGCTGTAAGACGAGGTGAAAGCTATTCTTCTGCATACGATCGACGCAGCTGACTCTCCGGCGATGACGAGAATTTGTGTTGAGTGATGGAGAAATGGGCGAAATTAAGATTAATGCGGAAGAAAGCTTTTATGAAATTTTCTAAAGGCAAACGATCAAACGACGAAAAGTGCAAGTGCAGTTTTATGAGCGAAGCTTCTTGTTGCGAAAAAGGAAAGAGTTACGTGAGAGGAAGTGTCGAAAAATTATGGAACGTAATATCCCCTTGTGAATCTCTATGAGCGAAGCTTTTTGATACGAGAGGCGAAAGAATTACGTGAGAGAAATTGGCCTCGAATTTGTGGATCGTAAGATCTATTGTGGATTATAACTTTAACCATCTTGTGTTAGCATGGACGATAAAACTTTTATACAGTGGAATTTGCAGTATATATATATATATATATATATTACCTACGAATATGTATGCATACCAATATTCGAATGTGCGTTTGGCTTTTTTGAAGTTGATTTAACTTTACAGGAACTTCTTTCCTAGATTTATGATTTTATTGGAACTTTTTGATTCTTATTGAAGAATTCGATTGAATTGACTTTTTTTTCATACCTGGATTCCCTACCAATGGCTTCTAAGTTGGATGGCCGTTGGCTTCTAATTTGGATGGGTGTTGGCTTCTTTGTCTCCGGCTTCGTTGCACTTTGTGTGTTTTTTTCTTTTTTACCGGGGTTTGGGAACTTGGGTGCTAAAATGAACGATCATACCGACTTTCTGATCGTCAACCTCGAACATCTTCTTCCTCGTATATGGAGTACGTTTTATTCGGGTTGTTTTAAACTACCTATATCTATTGAAAATTGTGCAACCCGCAACCGTGACAACGAGAAAAACGAGCAATAGCAAAAAAGAAACGAAAAAACGAGGCTTCCACTAGTGTGGCTTTACAAAAGAAAAAAACTCTTTATTTCTTCCTGGTTTTTATAGGCTTCTGTGAACAACAGTTTTTATGAGCTTTATTTAGTCAACAATTTTATAATACGAAAAAAATATGGCGATTCGTATAACTTTTGCGGGAAATTCAAAAGTTATACCAACTCTATCTGCTCCAACAAATGGTATAGTTGAAAACAAAAAAGTCCCCTCCGAGGTATTTACCTCGGCTAAGTGTAATAACCCGCAAATTACGCAAAGAGACCAGTTCGACTTAAGCTCCTCTCACATTGCTTCACGGCATAGAATTAATAGGGAACTAATGTATTCAGTGGGAATCCAGAAGATTGGCAACTATTTAGCAGTTTTTTTCATAACTCAACACGCACATGCGGTTACTCAAACGACGAAAATCTAATTCGTTTGCAGCGAACCTGAAGGGCAACGCATTAGAAGCCGTTCGTTATAAACTATTATACCCAGAGCACGTTCCAGCAATTATTTTGACTATTCAGATGCTCTATAGAAGACCTTATATCGTAATAAATACACTTCTAACAAAAATCAGGAAGGCGCCACCCCCAAGAGCCGACAAACTGGAAAGTCTTATTGCATTCTCATTTGCAGTGCAGAATGTATGTACCATAATGGAATCCAACAATTTAAAGGCGCATATCGAGAATCCCTGTCTTATCCAAAAATTGGTCGAACGACTACCGCCAAACATCAGGCTTAATTGGGGTATACACAGACAAGAGTGTGCGGAAGTAGATCTGTCAACATTCAGTGGATGGCTACATCAGATAGCTCAAGCAGCAGTCAACGTTTCACCAACGTTTATATGATGAACGTTTCATCATATACTTCGTTTACTGAGAAGAAAAACGATAAGCGTCCATTTACAACGAACAGGTTTGTAAACACACGAAAAGGGTGAGACTCCAGAAGGCAACAAACTAACCAAGAAGTGCAAGATCTGCAGCACCGACTGCAATAATGTGGAGTGTTGTTCAAAATTGAACTTAAATGATAAGTGGAGCATTTTAAAAAAACACCGGTTATGTAGAACCTGTCTCCGAGCTCATGGCATGCACATGCACTTCACACAAATGTGGACAAGACGCTGCATAAGAACGCTACTCTCGATTCCGATATATCCGAAACAACTAAAATTAATAAAAATAACGATAAATATGCAAATTGCAATATGCATATTTCGAAGAATAGTTCCACACTTTTTAGAATTATCCCAATGACATTATATAGCAGAACGACCAAATGCGATGCGTATGCATTTCTCTACGATGGCTCTTCAGTTACCATTATGGACGAAAGGCTGGCTCGACAACGGGAACTCGATGGTGATGTCGCCCCACTCTGCTTAAAATGGACAACCGACAAGCGCTACACAGAAAAATAATCGGAAAAGGTTACCGTCAAGATTGCGGGCATTGACATGAAAAATAAATTCGAGATCTCTAATGTAAAAACAATCCAGAACTAAAACTTACCGTTACCGTTAGAACCGCAAGAGCAGCTTGTCAGAAGTTCGAAAACGTGGTACCTGCCAATATTCCCGGTAATAAACCCAAATAAGCCGAATATGGGATACTGCGGCATAGAGTCATGGTGTATCGTTTAATTCCCTGCTGTTAAGTGGAGCAGATACGGTGAACTCGCTTACTACAATTTTGTATAAATTCCGTCAAGGAAAGATAGCAATATGCGCAGATATACGCGAAATGTTTCACCAAGTGTTGGCAAATATGTAAAATATATTCATTCGAAAGCTGGGTTCGAAATCCACAACTTCTTGTCAAATTCCAAAAGTGTTTTAAGAGAGGTTAACTCTGAAGTACACGACGAGTCGCCAAAAAATATTGCAGTATGGCATGAGTTTAACGATGCTGAAAAGATACTTGTTCTGTGGTGGTCACCGACTAAGGATACGTTCTCCTTTCCCCTCAAAGCACATAAACTCAGGACGAGAATATTATCAGGTCAGGTACGTCCAACGAAGAGAGAAGTTTTAAAGGCATTAATGAGTATTTTCGACCCCCTTCGCAGTATCGTAAATTTTCAGGTTCTCAAGATATTACTAAGAGAAATTTTATGCTCATCGACGCAATGGGATTATGAGATAGGCGACAGTCATTATGAAGAATGGAAGCAATGAGTAAGCCATCTACCAGAGATAGAACGAATTGTATTCGTCCATATGCTCAATCACTTCTCTTCAGCGATGCGGTACATATATTTGTAGATGCCAGCGAGAATGCTTACGCTGCTCCAGCCTATCTGCGTTTCTCTTCGGGATTGCACGTCGAATGCTCATTTGTAGGTGCAAAGGTAAAGGTAGCGCCTCTAAGGGACTTGTCGATACCTAGGTTAGAGCTAGAAACAGCAGTGCTGGGGGTACGATTATGCAGTCTATATGTCTTAATCTACACGTGAAAAATTGCACATTTTGGGGTGACTCGAAGACCGTACTTTTTTGGATAAGATCAGAACAAAGAAGATACAAGCATTATGTAGCATTAAGGATCAGATTTGTTCCAAGTAAGGAAAACGTGGCAGACGAAGCTACCAAATGGAAACGTAATGATCTGTTGGAGTCCGATAATCGATGGTATCGAGGGCCAGTATTCCTATACGCCCAACCAGAGGAATGGCCTAAAGAAATGCAAGAAGAATCCTTAAACTTCAGCACAACCGAAGAAGTTAGAGTACACTTCGCTCACGGCATCGCCAACGTAACAAGCATCATTGAGTACACTAGATTCTCTAGTTGGAACAAATTGGTGCAGTCACTTGCTTTTGTTTTTATGTTCACTGATATAAAACTAAAAAAACGAGCTAATTCAAAATGGAAGTGTGTTGCGGCCTACAATCTTGAACCGCCTGTACCGCCAATGTCAACAGGAAGCCTTAAGAGCTAATTTGAATAATTCTGCAATATTTAATAGAAACCACTTGTTGTATAAACTATCGCCCTATATGGACAAGAACAATGTTATAAGGATAAACAGTCGTATTGACAATGCTAACATTGATATGTGCGAAGTGAAACGGCCTACAATCTTGCCGAAACGACATCACATAACTGAACTCATGATAGATCATTTTCACCCAAAATTTCACCATCAGCATATAGAGACAGTCATCAACGAACTTCGACAACTGTACTACATTCCGAGCCTTATAATTATCTGTTTACGCTCTGTAAAACAGGTCTGGTTGGGTATGGGACTGACTCGAAACCCATCAGACGAACTTCTGCTGAGTATGATTGCGGAGGTTGAGATCATAATTAATTCACGACCATTGACCTACTCGTACGTTCCTGTCGAGAACGACGGCGATGAGCCTCTGACACCGAACCATTTCCTCATGGGTTCATCAAGCGGAGTGAAGCAATTTGGCGAGGTAACTGACGACGGAGCTGTAATGAGAAAGAACTGGATGACGTCCGAGCAATTTGCAAATTCCTTTTGTAGACGTTGGATCCAGGAGTACTTGCCGACACTGACGAGAAGAACCAAGTGGCATACTCCAGCCAGTCCCCTTGCGAAAGGTGATGTAGTCGTTATCGTCTATCCAACCAATCCTATTAAACTGGGGCCGTAAGGGATCGTGTCCGAAGTCTTCCCAGGAAGAGATGGGCAGGTCCGAACAGCAACAGTGCGTACTTCAACAGGGACCTATACTCGACCAGCTACAAAACCCGCCAAGTTAGATGTTCTACGCCAGGTCGAGAAACCAGAGGGTAACCAGTACCGATCTAGCTTATCAGGAGGAGTCTTAGCACACCTGGCAGCACCGAAAGTGTATTATAGCTTGGCACCATAGCCCGGGAGTGAGAGTGACAAATGGATTAGCACAACGACTGGGCATTTCTCAAAATAACTGTTATTTTTCTTTCTTTTCCAATTTAAATTCTCGAAAGAACAGACACATGGATTTAAATACGAATTTTCAAGTTATTCTTCCCTTTTCTTAAAAGTTCTTGTACAAAAATTTAATAAATTTAAAATTAAAAGTTAACAGTTAAAAGTTAAAATAAATTCTTTGTTTAAAAAAAACCAAAACATTTGCTAAGACAAGCAGCCGTACAAGTTCTTTTCAGAACTCAACACTAACTATGATATTGACATAATTGTTAGAACTCAGCAGACCACCTGCCAAAATGGGTTAAGCGGTAAAGAGCAAAAGTGCTGTAAACAACATGGGACATGTCACAGACGACAGCTATAAATTTGAGTTAGTAAGGGACTTTGTCTACCATGGCTCTGCTATCAGCTTAGGTTAGCCTAGGTGGTTAGGTAAGTGTGGGTGTTGGAAAGACCAACCCACTTATGTCTATTGGCCCATTGTGATGCCACGTGGATCTGTGATCCTCCTACTCTTGGAACCAATTTGAGCTTCTGATGAAGCGTAACATAGGAGACTGTCAACGTCTATATTCTCTTGATCGCTTAAGTCATTGTAGAAGAAAGCTTCTAAGTGGAGTTTCCTTCTTTGAGAGAGAACTGGGTATGTAGGTGGAGGGTTGTATCTTCCTCCTTCTCGTCCATGCAGGTTCTGAAGAAATCATTTGTAATGACACCAGGCCTTTTTGCATGCTTGCCTATAAGGCAGTGTCCAATGATGACATCTATGATGGCGCTGAGATATTTCCTGTTTAGAAAGATCAAACTCTTAGAGCCATTCTGTTTGATCGCTAGACATGTTAATCCAACAGTTACTTTGCTAGCATCCAGTTCTAATATTAGTTTGCACGTACCGATTGGTATACCGATACTACCCTTTTCAGGTAGAATAGGTAGAGTGGTTCCAATTTTATCGAGTTCGTCGACCCAGCAATTGCCTAGAATGTCTCTGTGACCCGACACCCAACATAGGTGAATTTTGAACTGCGCTGCCATGTCCCTAAGAGTTGATCGGCAGTCAAGAGCAGTTCTAGAATTTAGTAAGACTGAGTCCAGGGAATTGACAGCGGCCTGACTATCCGAAAAGAACACCGCTATCAACCCTGCTATCAGTCTTAGATCCATCCGTATAGAAGTCGATTGACTTGTCATCCATGAAAGCATCTTCCTCCTAGAAGGATCTAGAGGGGATGCTTACATGAAAGTCTTTGTCAAACCAATGTGTAATCGATGATCTCTGGGTAGATTCCTACAATAGTATATTAAGAATATTAGCATGGCCAAATAAATTATTTGTGTTCTGTGTAGTTGCTTTAAGGCGCATAGCTGCGGTCACAGCTACTTGTCTGCTGAAGTGAAGTGTCAAGTGAAACAGAATATCCAGTGTCGCGGAAGGAGTAGTGCGTTGGGCTCCGCTTATACATTCTGTTCGTGGACTCTGCTTAGTTTGCTGCAGTTGATTGCATTGTATAAGGCCGTCCACCAGGCAACCACCCCGTAGGTAAGTATCGGTCTTATAACCGAGACGTGGGTTATGCGAGAGGCTCTGCTATCAATTCTACCAACAACACCTCAGTAGAAATCATTTTTGCCAGGCGCTGTTTCTCTAGGCTAAGAAGGCAATTGAATAGTAAGGCCTTATTTCGTACAACTAAGGAGGCTCTATATAAGACCTTGACTATCCCAGTCTTATTTAATGGCGCTGAAGCATAGATTCTATTAAAAGCGGAGTAAGATATCCCCAGTCGATTTGAGAGAAAAATTCAAGATATTCAGTTTGCTTTTCATTGACATTTCAGATTTAACGACGACCTCTACGAGCTGTACAGTGGACCCTAGTCAGCTTAGACGGCTAGAAGATGTAGAGCGAATGAACGACGACGCTCCAGCCGAAAAAGTCTCCGATTCCAACCCGAAGGGATAACGTAATATAGGGAAACCTCCCCTTAGGTGGCAGGCGCATGTGGAAAGTGACCTCAACCTACTTGGAGTGCGCAACTGGAGGTAGTTAGCCAGGCACCCCGATAACTGGCCTTAACCAATGCCAAGGCTAAGTAAAGTAAAGTTTTACACATGTTTTTTTCATATTTATGCGGACGGAAATTTATTAAGTTCGAAGAATAGGAGTGAAGGATAAAAATGTGTATATCTTTTTTTGTAATCAAGTAATCATTTTAGGTTGAGGTTATCTAATTTACGCATATGGGTTTTGTACCGCGCACAGTGGGTCAAATTAAAATAGCTCGAATTAATTTAGATGACCGCTAGATATGGTGAAAATATGTTTGTTATGCAAGAACGAGCTACTTGCATATTAACAAAAGTAGTTTGAATTTTTCAAACATTTATTTCAATGCTTTATTCATGTTTTTTAAAGAAAAATCAGAGACGAAAACAATATCATAATTCTTTTTTTTTTAATCATAAAAAATAAATAAAAGATAATTCATTGCATTAATTCTAAGAAGCTTAATTCAATAAATAATATCAATGGGGTTATACGTTTACTGTATCTTGTAAAGAATTCTAGAATTCAGATTGACTATATGAACTATCATCATATATGACTATATGAACTTTCCTCGCTATTGCTAGAGGTATCAGGATTTAAAGTACCAACTTTTTAAAATAATTAAATCAAATACTTCTTTTGAGCATATTTCTATTGGTTTCGGAAGAAGTTTTCTATTGCTTTTTGTTAATAGGTCTGATGTTATTAGGATTAAATTAAAGTCATCTGTGTTACATTGTTCGCAACCAAAAAAGTCGGGTTATTTCATCTCAAGCCAGTTTAAAATGTCTGTTTAATTGTCTAAGACTGGTATTTGGATGGTTTCTGACGTAATGTAAATCGTCTTCGTAGCTGTGAACGTCTTCTGCTAAAGCAGAATGTGAGTCTTTCGATGATTTCCGTGGTGTTCCTGCCTCCCTCAACCACGAAAATGTTTTAATAAATATATGGCCATTGGGGTAGTCCTATCAGAGTATCATTTCAAATATCCCAATCTCGCTCGTTGACCGTTACCGTTTCTGAAACCATAGACATAACCCATGTCTGCGTATTCTTATGTTGAACAGTCCATCATCGAGGATATTATGAATTTAATGTCAATATGCATCTCGATTAAAAACTACAGACTGGTTTTGCAAATAATTTTGCATTCTTTTCGTATTATTTCGTAATAGATCTGGTTATATTTTTTCAGGACCTATATCTGTTTTTTGACCCTTTCTTTTTCCATTTTAGTGATTATAAAATATACATTTTTTTTTTTAAATTGTCTTGGACTTACATTGCGCAATAACAAACTTATTTTATGAGAAAAAAAATCTAAAGCAGCTGTTAACTAGTTAATTTTATAACGCTGTTGTAAAAGCATACCCCATTTTTTAGTTTTATAGTTTGAACAAGTACAGATTTCAAAGTTGCAAAAAGTAGGGGCTAATGAGATATTTTTCCGACGAAAATTATGACAAAATCAAAATTTTAAGTTTAAGACAAAATTTTAAAAATTGTATTTTTAAAAGAAATCAAAACAAGGCAGCGTACCCTCAAACGATTTTTTTTCTCAAAATATTTCAAGGAATCTCCCCTTAAAATTTTCGACACATTATCAGGAACACTATGTATATCTGCTCTTAAAAATGACTCTTTGGAATGTATACTAACGCTGTGTACAAACATTTTAAGAGTAAAAAAAAAGTCCATCTCTTTTGTTTCGTTTCTTATTTTCTTCCAGCTGTGACATATGAGCGTCCCCACTGTGCGGGTATATTTTTTGACATGTAAAACTTTGCCTGTCTTATTAGAATAGAGCGATAAATTATCTACATGTTTTTTTACATGTTTTACTGGAAATAATCAAACAGTTGTCCAAACTGACATGGCATGAATCATGATAGCAAAACTAAACTACTTCAACTTACCGCCCCGAAATGCATCAATGCGATTGAAATGTAAGATCCTTAGAATTATCGAGTTATTTTTCACAATCATAAAAGCCCTATCATTGGTAAATAGATCAATCTGGCATCGTTTTTAAAAATTTCAAGAATATCTCTAGTCATAGAAATACTTAAGCGTTAATTCAAACTGCACAAATAGTTAGTACAAATTAAATTCAATTAGTATAGTAAATAAGTTTAACATTAGTGTTTCTTACTTCCTGGCCCCACTCATATTGCAATTATTTTAATATTAATATTTTCTCCGATGGCGTCTGCCGTTCCCATATTATTACCACGACCTGCCATAATTAATCTGATCTTCATTATATCATACCTACTTCTATACATATATTGAATTACATCAAAAAATTTCATATATTTTCGCTCTAACGTCTCCGCTCTTCCGATCTGCTTTTTACTCAGTAGAAATACTAAACGCAGTTTTTCGAAGGATGCATCCCAATGTTATTATTTAACATTAAAATAAAGGATGTGAAGCTCAGTGTGAATAATTTAGCTTGAGTGTAAATAAAATCATTTCCCATTATATAGCCACCGTCCAGTCCACAGTGCAATGATATTCACATTTACATCCAAGTGATACCAAATCCGTATTTTTTTTATATTCTTTCTTCAGTTCAATTGCGAGATTATAAAAATAATAAAACAAGCAGGTGTCATTTGTAACTATATTTAAATTTATCCAAATTACTAATAATAACTTAAAACAGACATTTCGCACTCTAGCCTTACGCCAATCTGGATGACGTTGTCTGTAATGATCATGCCGCCGCCGTAAACTGATTCTCAAAGTGGTTATTATAATTACGACAGCAAAAGGCACAAACAAGCCCATCCTTCTCCGTTTCTCAATGTGAATTACTTTTTCTCGTCTTTTTTAGTTTTTATTTTTTGAACTCACAAAGAGGGGTCAAGTAAAAGGTGTGAAATCCCTGCTGGGTTAAAACACTGACTAAACGTTATAAAGAGCTCGCGTTTGCAATTTGGACGGCATAGGCAGACATAAGAAAATTCAAGTTTTTAAATCATGAAAAAACATTTCTTATTCTTTTTTTGGAATCGTAAAAACTTGCTTATCTGACCAACAACAACAGGGGTGGATTTGTGGATTTATGAGCCTCACACAGTACTTTTTTCGTCAATTAAGATGGAATTTCTATTTAAAACTAATACACAGTGCACTTCTAAATGTTAGCAAAAACACTTTTTGGAACTCTGGAAGTTAAATGCTTAATTTTTTGTTTGACACCTATTCCAGTTAAGGTTTCAGTAAAAATGGAAAATTGTTATATGTTATTATTATTGTAATTAATATTAAAGAGTGTTTTCTTTTAAGAGGTGCAGAACTTTAAATCGTGGTAATAGCCATAGTATAAAGCCCAATCTTGAAGTACGAGTATGATTTTCATCCACTTTTCGGGCAGCTGGGCAAAAACGAATACTGGCTTTTAAGTCCACAGAAAACTTGGGGCTAATTCACAGGCCTATTACATGAAATTATGGGCTGGTTCATTCAATAAGTTGATTGTGTCGACTGTAAACGGGAGGAAGGATTTCCAAATAAATTTGCACGAATTTCAAGCATTCAGTCCGTCCATAGGGAAATGGCCATAAGAACTGAGCACAAATCCGGCTACCAAGGAAGTGTTGCCAATTCAAAAAAAAAACATTTAAAAAGAAATCCATTATTACTATTATTGTTATTGATTTTTTAGCTTTTGCACTATCTCTAAATTTTTAAGTAGGATAACATTCACCTGCCATTGGCTAGGCTCTGGTGGACATGCGGGTATAAACCAAATATGTGTATATTTTTTTGCATTTAATTAAGAAATCCCCTGGCGATCCGGCAACTATCTAGAATATTTGTTTTTCCATTTCGTAGACGAACTTCTTATTCACATTCAGCTTTGTCATAATAGAGACTGTTGTTTTTGGGACCAGACCTGTAGATGAAAACACCATAGGTAGTGTTATCGCGCTGCTTGCTCTCCACAATTCCCTAAGCTCATCACAAAGCGGTAAACATTTTTGGATCTTTGTGAGATACGTTGAATCCATATTGTTATTATTGACAACTTCAAAGTCAATAAGGATGATATTTTTTTGTTTTTTTTCTATGGATCACTATGTGTGGCATATTAAACTGTCTGTCAGAATTGTTCGATCCCAGGTAAGTGATAACATATTCTGGGCTATCTGCAACCGTACTTAAAATAAGGCACAGGTGTTGGTGAGGTTTGTGGGAGACCATATACCTTAAGCAGTTCTTGGTGGAGTATTTTTCCAACGTTGTCATGCCTTCTCTTGTAGGCCTTATTGGCAATAGAAGAACCATCTGCTAGGACGTGCTGTATTATTTCATGGACAGATCCGCAGCGATGGCAATTATCAATTTGGTACTTGCTGGGTTGTTCGAATGGATCCTGTTCTTCACATACGCTGGTGTAAGGTTGTCGTCCGCATTGAGGATGGCAAAATGAAGTAGAGACGATGGAGCCTTCCTAAAAATGCAGTCATTTTGCCTGTTAACAAGGCTTTGGATATAACAACGTCTCTTTTTCTCATGGTTTTCGGGAGAACTAATGTCTCGACCACAAGTGGTGATGGTGGTACTTAATCATAAGTGTTCTGAATACTCTATCTAGACCTTCTAAGTCAGTTTTACTTCATCTATAGCTGCCGAACATGTAATTATAGGGACGGCAAGGTGTTTATTGCCGTTACCACATTTCTTGAACTAAGCAATATCCCTTCCACACAGTTGTAGAATGACATACTCAAGCTGACTTTGATGGATGTGTGGTTGATCATTCTTTCCTGCTCAACTAATCAGTATTCGTGTTCTCCCATGCATTCTATGGTCTCGTTGTTAGAGGTAGTATATTCAAACCGCTTGGACATCTTGCCTCTTATGATGTTTACTACTTTGCACTTCTGAATGCCGAACTCCTTTGTTATCGTTTTATATCGTTTGAGAATTTCTCGACGATTTGGAGAAGTTGTTATAGGCTCTTGGCAGTGCTGACGTATACTATGATATCATCCATATATATGAGGTGAGTGAGCCCGGCGCTCTGAGTACTATTTCTTACTTAATAAGGCCCAAAACCACAGCGTCGATAGCCAACTGCTCCTTTTTTTTATAATTTACGCGCGCCTAAGGGGTTAGATACCCTTTTACTGTTTTACTGTTCCAGGGCGAGGGCGGAAAGGTAGAAGGAGGAGAAAGGAAAATTGTTTTGTAGTGGTTTGGAACTCAGGTGTGTTTTCCGTTTCGATATCCGCTCTCCAGGGGTGGGAGTCCAAATAGGACGGAGAGTTTTTTCTTCACTCAGAGTGATTCGAGGTATAATTCACAGTATTTTTTTCTGTGCTTGAAACTCTACAACAGACAAATCTACGTGTCAGTGTTATGTCTTCACACGCAGAATTTTTCTGTCTGAGTTCCAATTACACAAATGAAAAACTTGAAAGACTTGTCATGGGCAGGATTCGAACCTGGACCCTCCGAGTGAGAAGCGATTGCTAGTACCACTACACCACGGCCACCAACTGCTCCTTACTTCCAAACGATCTCTTTTTACAACCTTTTTGCTGGTCGGTTGATAAGTTCGGCTACGCAAGACGTAGAAGGTGTTAAGCTAAGTGATAGTCCGGAAGTTAACAGGATGTTGAGTGTTGTTTTTCTTAGGGATTAGGTACGGATTAGGGAGTAGGTAGCTAGGTAATGCGGTTGGATCTTGTATAAACCGGTTAATTTCTCTCCGCATGAGATGATGGAGGGTGGGAAAAGCCTTTAGCCAGTAGTTATGTATTCCGTCCATGCCGGCAGTGTCCCAATTACGCAGCTTTTTGATTACCATAAGGATAACTTCCGCTGAGACCTGGTCTACTGCTATCGGATTAATTCTATTTGTTGTTGTATCATTTTGGTGTAGCAGTAAATTAGATTCGTTGTATTTGTGGGCCAAATTCTATTCCAGTAGTTCTCTAAGTCTTTTTTTGTGGGAGGTGGTCAATAAGTACTATGTCTTCTTTACATTTATTAAGAAACTGTCCTTGTTTTATTATTATTACTATTATTCTTATTATTTTTATTTTTATTCTTATTATTATTACTATTACTATTATTAATATTATTATTATTATTATTATTATTATTATTATTATGGAGTTTCAAATATCTCGGCTTTTCTACCGGAGATTACATATCCCGGGTATGCCCTACCAAGGGATTATGCTCTGTTGGGGAGTAGTCCAAGTTCTAAACCCTTGAATTGAATATTGTTATAGTTGCAGGAATTTTCGAACAGTATTACACGTATCTAGTAGAACCGCCTTTTGCATCTGAGCCAACAACTTTTCCATGTCGTATTTCTTTAAATCTGTAATCAGCTTTGTTGGAATTAGACCAGTTGTTGACATGACAATTGGTGTAATGTGAATGCGGTCGGCGTTATAGATAGCGCTCATTTCTATTGCTAGAGGTGTGTATTTGGAAATCTTCGTTGCATATGTTGACTGTAAGTTTCGATTTAACGTTATTGCCACATCAAAGATTTCTATTCGTCGGGCTGCCTTATGGAACCAGATGATGTCCGGCCTGTTGGCTGGAGTATGCTGATCGGTTGTTATGGCTCTATCCCAGTATAACTTAAAATCCGCATTTTCCAACACAGGAGGTGGATGGTATTTGTAGTACGGGATGTAGTGTTGGGCCAGGCCACTGTTTAGAGCCAGTTGGTGATGAACCTGCTTGGCTACGTTGTTGTGTCTAAAAGTGTAGTCTTGTTGGGCTAATATACTGCATCCTGATGTTATGTGTTCTATCGTCTCTCCTGCCTCACCGCATCGTCGGCACTTGTCCTCTATTATTTCTTTGAGAATAAACTTACGGTAATTCCGTGTTTTCACTACTTTGTCTTGGATAGCCATTACGAAGCCTTCAGTTTCCGAATATAGCGTTCCCTGCGTGAGCCATAAATTTGAGGCATATTGATCAATGTTGTCAAGCTGCATATCAGATGGGTGTTCTCCATGCATGGGCTTCGCCTTCCAAGACGCTGTAAGTTCGCTTGTGGTTTTGACATTCACGGGAATAGGGAAGTGGTCTGTTTTTAGATGTAAAGGAGTAAAGCCATCATCGGCTAGGACAATAGCCTTTATCAATGGTGATGTGCTGGTTAAAAAGTATCGGCGGAGATTTAAATTTTGCTGGTAGTGAAGCCGGCTAATGTTCACAATTCCTCTTCCACCTATTCTTCGCGGAAGAGATGTTCTTTCTATCGCACTTTGTGGGTGTTGGCTTTGGTATCTCGTCAGAGATATGCGTATCAACATGTCGAGATTCGTAGTATCTGTAGGTGACCATTTTATAATCCCAAAGGAATAAGATAATAACGGAATTGCCCAGCTGTTAATTGCTCTACATTTGTTTCCTCCGTTAAGATTAGTTTTCATTATAGACTTTAGCCGCAATTTGAATTGTGCAGTTAGTCTTCTTTTTATAGAGTCATGGTTGATTCCTTTGAGCTGCAGGAAACCAAGATATTTGTACGACTCGCCATGTTGCATATCTTCGATGATGCCATTATAGTCGATGGGGTATCCTTCCTCATTAGCGTCTATTTTTCCCCTTACCAGGTGTATCATTTTACATTTATCCAAACCAAATTCCATCTGAATATCGCTGCTAAAACTTTTGACCACTTCTATCATCCGGTGGAGTTTTTCTCTTTTGTTGGTGTAGAGTTTGAGGTCATCAACGTATAAGAGGTGGTTAAAGGAGTGGTCAAATGTTTCAGTTTTGATAAGAAATCCAGACCTCATTTGGCTCAGAATTCTGCTCAGCGGATTGAGTCCCAAGCAAAACCAAAGAGGGCCTAGAGCATCTCCCTGAAAAATTATTATTATTATTATTATTACTATTATTATTATTATTATTATTATTACGAGTATTATTAGTATTATTATTATTATTATCATTATTATTATTATTATTATTATTATTATTATTATTATTATTATTATTATTATTATTATTATTATTATTATTATTATTATTATTATTATTATTATTATTATTATTATTATTATTATTATTATTATTATTATTATTATTATTATTATTATTATTATTATTATTATTATTTACCCGCCTCTTCCCCCTCCCCATACCGCGCGAGGGGGAGTCCATTTAAACTGAACATGGCGGCACCTTTCGATCTGCAAGCCACTTCAGTACTATTTTTTTGTTTTGTGTTTTGTTGATATATATTATTTTATTATTATTAATACATTATTGTCGTAGAAACGTTCTGACTATGTTACATGTTTCCAGAATTACCGCCTTCTGCATACTTTCCAACAATTCTTGAATATTATGCTTCTTTAGTTGTTGAAGAAGACTTTTTGGTATTAAGCCCGTCGCCGAGATGATTATGGGAGCTATATTTACCCTGTCTGCTCTATAGAGCCTTTGCATCTCGACAGCGAGGCCGGTGTATTTTTCCAATTTTGTGGTGTAGGTGTTTTGCACATTTTGGCTGAGGGGTATAGCTATGTCATAGATGTTGATGACTTTAGATGCCTTATCAAAGAGTACTATATCGGGCCTGTTTGCACTAATCGTCTGGTCCGTTGTGATTGGTCTGTCCCAATAGAGTTTAAATCGATTATTTTCGATAACAGGTTCAGGCGCGTACTTATAGTAAGGGACTTCCTCTGTTATCAGGTTGCATTTTATTGCAAGGCGTTGATGTGCAAGCTTCGCTACTTGGTTGTGCCTCCTGATGTATTGGGTTCCCGCTAAGTTTGGGCATCCTCCAATTATGTGATCGATGGTTTCCAGGGTACTGTTACACCTTCGACACATATCGTTTTCGATAGCTTCATGCAGGATATGCTTCCTGTAGTTTCTTGTAGCTATTATCCTGTCCTGGATAGCGATCATAAAGCCCTCCGTTTCAGAGAACAGCTTTCCACGTTTAAGCCATAAGTTTGAGGCAGCTTTGTCAATGTAACTTTGGTGCAGCTGCGCAGGGTGAACACCATGGAGTGCCTTGGCTTTCCAGCTTTCCTTTCGTTCTTCTATTGAAAACAGATTGGGAGGTCTCGTGGCTTCAGCCGATCTTAAGTTAAGCGGCGTGTAGTTCTGGTCCGCCATGCATATTGCTCTGATCAAATCGGATGTGTGCATGTGGCTCCTAAAATACTCCCTCATTTTGACGATTTGGCCATGATGCAGGTTTGGGATATCTACAAGGCCTCTTCCACCTTCTTCTCGTGGAAGTGCGCACCTTTCGGTGGCACTTTTCGGGTGGTGGCAGTTAAATTTCGACATTTTCCGCCTAAGCATGGTAGATATTGTATCAATATCAGTGCTAGACCATTTAATAATGCCAAATGAATATGTAAAAACAGTTATTGCCCAGGTGTTGATGGCTCTAATTTTGTTTCCCGCATTAAGTGATGATTTAAGGACCTTAACTGTCCTACGCTTGAACTCCGTGCAAAGCTTGTCCTTGACTTCGGTTTCAGATATTCCTCTCAGCTGTAGAAAGCCAAGATATTTATAGCGCTCACATAAGACCAAATTAGAAATTATATTTCCATCTCCTATCGTGCAAACATCTGCTTCATTTTGAACGACTCCCTTCCTCAAGTGAACCATATTATTATTATTATTATTATTATTATTATTATAATTATTATTATTATTATTATTATTATTATTATTATTATTATTATTATTATTATTATTATTATTATTATTATTATTATGGTGTTTAATTTCACGCTATTACGGTTATGTACGTTACATTTTCAGGACCTTGAATCGAACAAAAATGTAACAA
The DNA here is from genome assembly GCA_949129095.1 of Volucella bombylans. Classification (NCBI taxonomy): domain Eukaryota; kingdom Metazoa; phylum Arthropoda; class Insecta; order Diptera; family Syrphidae; genus Volucella; species Volucella bombylans. The sequence continues at coordinate 21,257,628 of OX422143.1, read as the reverse complement.
GTCTTTATTGTTAATTTAAAAATTGGCGAACTATATGACACGTGTCTAGAATGATGAATTTTTGAATTTTCGCTATATATTTCTCACTGATATCTAGGTCTCTCAGATGTCTCTTGATGTTTTTTTCCACTAGTCCTGTGGCACTTATTATTATTGGAACGGTCTTGACCTTCCGTAGGTTCCACTGGTTTTTGATATCTATTGCTAGACTTTCATATCTCCTTTTCTTCTCATCGTACGTCTTTTTGATATTATTATTGTTAGGAACAGCAAAGTCAATCAATATTGCTGTGTTGTCCCTTTTGTTTAGAATAGTAATGTCAGGTCGGTTATGATCAACTCGATTTGCAGTATGAAGCGTTCGGTCAAATAGAATCTTGACTTCCGCGTTTTCCACCACAGGCTCTGGTTCATAACGGTAATACGGTTGCAATTCTTGCAAAAGTCCAGCATTTTTGCATAACTGTTGGTGGAAGACCTTTGCAACATTGTTGTGCCTTCGGAGATATTCAGTCTGTGCTGGATTTGTACATCCTGATATGATGTGTTCTATTGTCTCATTAGGTTTTCCGCACATTCGACATTTATCTTCTACGGTATTGTCTCCTAGGACAAACCTTGTATAATTTCGTGTTGCGAAAACGTCGTCTTGTATTGCTATCATGAAACCTTCTGTTTCGGAAAACAGTTCTCCTACCCGGAGCCATAAGTTTGACGTTTCTATGTCAACATGTTCGCTCCTAAGGGCTTGATAGTGTCTTCCATGCAAAGGTTTGGCTGCCCATGTTCGTCTTCGATCCTCCATATCGGGTAGTTGTACAGGCGGTTGATTTTTTAGGTTGAGTGGAGTAAGATTATCGTCAGCTTCAAGAGTTATTTTTGCAAGGTCTGAGATGAGACTTTTCTCGGTAAAGTATCTTCTAAGTGAAAATACTTGCCTAGCATGCATGCCTTGCAGATCAATTATTCCCCTACCTCCTTCTCGCCGGGGCAACGACATTCGTTCTATACAGGACTTCGGATGGTGAAGATTGTATTTAGTCAATATGGTTCGGATCTTTCGCTGCATGTCCACAAGATCTGTTGTGGACCATTTGATTATACCAAAGCTATAGGTCAGTACCGGTATTGTATAGGTGTTTATTGCTTTGACTAAATTCCTACCATTTAAATGGGTTTTCCCGATTTTATGCATTCGCCCTTTAAGCTCGGATATAAGTTCTTTTTTCATTTTCGCAGAGTGCATCCTATTACTTTGAGCTGTTCCCAGATATGTGTAAACTCATTCTGCAGCATTTCTTTAATCCCGAGGATATCGCCTTGTATTGATGGTGAGACTTTTCCACTCACAACACTTAGAGTCTTACACTTATCCAACCCAAACTCCATGCATATGTCTCTGCTAAACATGCTGACTATTTCTAGGAGATGGTTAAGGTGCATCCTTGTTGATGCGTATGTCTTTAGGTAATCCATGTACAAAAGATGGTTGATTTTATACTCAAAAGAATTCGATTTAATTTTGTAACCATATTTACTCGAATTGAGCATGTTGCTAAGAGGAATAATGGCGATACAGAACCATAAAGCACTGAAACAGTCTCCCTGAAACATACCTGACCTGATAGGAATGTCTTTTGTTTTTGTCGTTATGCCGTTGTTAAATATCTCGATACAAGTTTTCCATCGGCCCACACTATGTGCGAGAAATTTAATTATTTGTGGGTGAATACGGTAAATTTTTAAAACATCAATGAGCCAAGTGTGTGGTACACTATCGAACGCTTTTTTATAGTCTATATAACTGACGTATAGGTTCCTTTTATTTTTCGTAGCTTGTTCGATAATAACCTGGTCTACAGTCAGTTGTTCTTTACAGCCTCGGGCTCCTTTGATGCATCCTTTTTGCTCCTCACTTAGTATTTGTGTTTAAATGGTTGTAAACTATTTTGTTTATACATGCCGTCATTATTTTATACAGGGTGGGAAGACACGTTATCGGTCTTCCATTAGCGGGGTCTCTATTGAAGCCTGTATTTTTGGGTAAGAGATAAGTTATTCCTCTTACTAGGTGCTCTGGGAAGTCCCCTGGCCTTCTTAGAGCTTCGTTTAGTAGATCTAAAAGCTTTGGTTGTGTAGCATCGAAGCGTTTGTACCAAAAGTTCTGTATTTTATCAGCTCCGGGAGTTTTCCAGTTATGAGATCTTACAAGGACTTCCTTAAGCGTGGTCATTGGGATGGTTTCACTTGTCATTTGTGGTATGTCGCAGAACTTTTCTTGTTCTTCTTTTATCCATTTGGCAGTGGGGTCATGCTGTTTTGGGGTAGACCAGATGTTAGACCAGAAATTTTCGATATCACTAGTGTCGGGGATCTCATCATTTGTCGCTGCGTTGTGAGTCCTCAAGTTTCTGTAGAATGCTTTCTCCTTGGTACTAAAAGTTTTGTTGTTTACGCGTCTGCTTAGTGACTTTTTATATTTTCTTTGTTTTGCTATTTGTACAGTTAATTTTTGTGTGAGGGTATCTAGAACGCGGGATATAACGTCATGGTTAGATTCATACCTAGAGTGATTGCGGTGTTATTATTATTATTATTATTATTATTATTATTATTATTATTATTATTATTATTATTGAGTTTCTAAATTTCTCAACCTCTATGAGGATGGAAAATACCTATCCCGGGCTATACCAAGGGGTTAGGCTCTGATGATTTTTTTATTTTTGTTTTAATTATTATCAGACATGTTCTATTGAATAAACCGTCTTACAATGTTGCAAGTAGCCAGTATAACTGCCCTTTGCATGAGCTCTAAGATGTTCTCCATTTTCCACTTTTTAAGACTTTCTGCAAGTGCTTTTGGCACTAAACCCGTTGCTGACATAACGATTGGGTTAATTCTGACGCTGTTGGCCCTGTACATTTTTTGCAGTTCTTTTGCTAAATCCGAGTACTGACTTTTTTACTGATTGTGGCTTGGATGTTGTGGTTCAGAGGGATCGCAATGTCGTATATTTCGATATTATTTTGTTCCTTACAAAACACGACAATATCAGGCCTGTTTGCTAGGATGGTCCGATCTGTTATTATTTCTTTTTCTTTTTATTTCTGCACGGCACAGTGATACTTTTTGACAATTTTAATGCCAGATCAAGTAATTTTAAAAAACTTGAAACTATTTTTCAAATTCGGAAAAATGTCAAATGTTTTTTTATCTCTTTTGCAAAATTGGTCCTAAGGATAAATGAATGAAAGGTGTGTGAATTTAATAATAAAAAGTATAGAAGTTAAAAACCTGAATTAAATTTTATTGCTTGAACATGCATTTTATTTTTTTGTTTACATTTTTTTTCCTCACTGTTTTTGAAATTCGACAATATTGGCCCGGTATGCACATGTTTTTGGATTAAGTTTTGATATCAAAACTGGAAGAATTATGTATTATCTCTTTAAATTATTTATTTTTACGTATTTATTCATAATTGCTTCATGTCCTAAAATTCATTTAATTTAGTTTCATTTAATTTTATTCATTAATCTTAGTTTTTGAATAAATTTATTTTATTAAAAAAAATATTAAATTAATATATTTTATTTATTATTATAATATCTTTATTATATATTATTATTGTTAACGAAAATAGAGATTATGTCACTCTTTTATATAAAATTAATTATTTACGATTTTATACATGATTGTGGTGTGAGCAGTAAAATAAAAGTAATTAAAATTAATATAAAAACAAATAGAAAATTAAAAGTTCAAAATTAGCTTATACCCGCAACTTCGCTCAAGATCAGACACTAAGTTTTTTTCACTTAAAATTTATTATCTTAGTTTTAGCTTTAATAAATGCAAAAATAAAAATTAAAAATGGACTTTAAAAAAACGTCCAAAGACATAGATTAAGTATTATGTTTAACTTTGAGTGCCCGCATGAGGTCAGTAAGCTATAATAAGATTGTATTTAAGTTATTTAAGCTAAATTTTAGCCGTTTTTTCGTATAGCTTGTAAGTGTAAATGAATGAAATATATCTTCCCAATCGGAAGGTCCGGCGATCAATTACTATCGGAGCTCGAAATGCAAACATTTTTGCTGGCAACTAAAATCGTGTGAAAATCGTTTTCGTTTAAAGAGTTCTCATATCCTTTTGAGAAATTATTTTATGATTTACAGTGGTGAATCCAAAGTAAATGTTTAACCAATTCTTATTGAATTTATATTAGTATTTTTAATTCGTTGGTTCCAGGCTTTACGTCACTAACAGTCAAGTTACATTTTTCAGCGAACAACTTGCGGAAGGAATCGAAACATACTCTCTGTATACTACACTACTTGTTTGGTTCTTGGGAGAGTAAATGATGAGATTCAAGGCGCCCAGACCCTCGAACATGCGACGAAGAGTTGGCCCATGGCGAAGCAAAGTCGAAAAGTCTTTGACTCCATGATTTGTTTGCGGACATGGTGATGCAGAGGAGGCAACGGGGAATTAGAGGAATTTGAAATAGAAAGGGAAGTTAGAAGGAGTTAGCGGAATTCACGAGATGAAAATATCCTATCCGTGACCACATTGTGACTTCTTTTACGTTCATTAGTTGTTTTTGTGACAATGAGTCCCACGGCATAATTTCGGAAGATCCAAGTTGCGCATGAGCATTATAGATGCCTCAAATTTTAGTTAATAATTTTAATTAATCAAATTCATGAATTATACCGTTATTCCACAATGCGGTCAAACTATTAAATAATTTTAAAAATATTTCCTTTACGTTTGCACATCGATTACTCGAAAACGGTGTATCCGATTTAGTCAAATTTTAATTCGTTGTAAAGTGTTACGCTTAAAAAAAATGTAAGGTATCATACGTTACCCCATGCGATTAATATTAGTAGATTTATTTACCTCACAAAATCTAATTAGAACCCAGCGAAGGCCATTGAAACCAATGACACACGAGTAAGCATTGAAAACAAAATTTGTTTCTTTTCCTTTGTTTCTCTTTTGTTTCCGCTAGCTCAGCAACTGCACCTGAACTATGCATGTAGTACATATTGTTAGTTATCAAAAAGTACATACATATGCATATATATGCATACATATGTATACAGCAGATGTAGTAGTAATTCAAATCTTTCCAATATTCCTATTTTGAAATGTTTCTTTAATTGTAACTCAGGCCCTTTTTAATCAATCGTAATGAAATATATCATATCATACATATACGAGTATAAGAAATTGGCTATCGTAAAAGCAGTGAAAACCCCTTTATTATCAGTTGCGCATTTGTTTTGTAGTGTAATACTTGGACAAACAGACAAGCAGACAAAATTCTAAAATTCCACACGACATAATTGAGTTATGTGTTTTTTTGAAAATGTCTTCAATGTACAGATACGGCTTCATTAGAATTTTATAATAGTAGAGAAGAGATTTCAAACAATGGATTGTAAAATTGTTAGTTATCAAAAAGTAATTGATTATATATTTTTTACCACAATAAGTAAATATATTTGGAAAGGGAGAAAGCTACAAAACATTTCATTAAATCGTATTTAAATGTAAAATGTTCCGCATTTTGCCAAAATATAAGATTATTTGATTGAATTTGCAATGCATTACCATGAAAAGGTCACCTCTATGCATGCATAAATATTTACACAAATCTATTTATATACTCATAAACTGCAAAAATTTCCTAGCTAATGTGCGCCTTGCTTCTTTATTCTAAGTTCAAGTCAAATGCGCTACTGACATTTTACCTCTAAAGGTAGGTAGATACATATGTCCAATTGCATTTTGTTTAGGATATTCACAAGATGACTGAATGATATGCTGGCTCAATCTCCGTATGCGAGTTGTAACCCCAGGCTACATTATTCCGCGATGCATCTCGCCATCACCATCTATATTCGCTACAGTAAGACGGGTTGTTAAAAGAGGCTAGTAGCATTAACTCTCAACATATTCAATCGCGATTCGCTTATGTTGTGCCGATCAGTTTGTTGTTGCACAATACACTCTTGAAATAAAGTCTTCATACTGACTTAAATATAAAATACCCTCATTGAATGCTAGACTTGTCAATATATTGAAAGATCAACGAAAGAATGGAAGAGAGAGAGAGAGAGAGAGAGAGAGAGAGACAAAGCTAAAGTACGAGTATGAGTATTCATGACTTGGTCAGAGATCAGATAACTCAATTATCCTTACCGTAAATAAGTAATAGGTTGTTGCCGAGAATCAGTAAGATTGGCTGTGAAGGCATCCGCGTCACAAGACAGCCTTCATCATCATCAGTACCCATCGGTATAAATGATTTGTAAACTTGATTTGTATGACCATTTAACAAAACAATGCAATTAACTACCACAAATACTGCTGGCTGAGTGAATAAGCAGTTGGCTCGGCATTAATACCGTGTTCGTGTTAGTCAAATTGTTTGCATTTAAATTTACGATTGACTTTAGATAAATTTTTATAGCTATTAAATTCAGTTGTTTTCATTGTCAATTTGATGGGCATTAGGTAAATTAGGAAGCATACAAATATACCATATAACATGTACATGCACATATATTTGAAGCATGACCGTGAAGTTGATTTACTTTTAATAGGATTTTAAGACAGACGAAATACACGCATTGCAGTTGGCTTATTAAGGCACAAGTCAATGCTTTAACAACTTTAAAAAGTTTTTGCGGTGTTGATGCTCCATAATACTCATTAATTGATATCGAACATTACCCATGAATATCAAATTCTAACTGGCCAATGTACAGCCATTAAACGCATCCTGTATAAACAATTTTTTGGCTGGTTTGAGTGAGCAATGAATTTAAGATGCAATCGTGGCCGTTATTTTCTGTAAGTCTTTACCCGAATAAAAAAGTTTGTTTGTATTACAAATGTAATATGTATATAGAACTATGTATATGTTAGATCCTCATAGTGAATATTTACAACAAGGATTACGAGTACTTTGGAAGAGCATCACAAATTTAAGTTTACAAACAACCGTGTTGAGTGAGTTATTATTGGGCCACAGCGAAATGCGTTTTCTATTCAAATTTGGAACCATTTGGCGATTAAACTAAAAGTGGGGAATCTAGTTAAGTATGAACAACTTTTATGAATACCATTGCGGTAAAAACTTTTAATCATTAAAACTTTTAATCCAACTTTAAATTGTTTCAGTATTAATTGCATTAGTAATTCGGTGATACTAAAAGTATGATACAATAAAACTGTATCTTGATGTAGAAGAGAATGGATCTGTAATACGAGTATACCCTTATGAAATATATTATTATGAAGGGAATGCAAAAACCGGGCAAAATAGCATCATCATTTCGAAGTGGTTCCGACTGGATAGCTATCTAATAGTGAACCAACGATGAACGTATACGAGTATGTGGAGCTGAAGACTCGGAACAGAGCCAACTCAGCCGGATGAACCTCAACATGACAGACGAAGCATCTCTTCCTGGGCTGATGGGCAAGTGCCCTGCGGGTGCAGCGGAGGAGTTCATATCAATGGTATCAACAAACTAGCGGAGGCTTCATTTGAGCAAATTTTCGGGGGCAGGTCAATTAGGAACTGTCTAGACCGAGGCATGATCTTGAAAAAAAAAAAATGGGGGCGGAGATGCCATTGATGGGCCAACGGCAGCGCTCGCAACCCCGAGGTGGGTTACTGGCATCGGAGCATCCGACCCCTTATCACCGGTGTTAAAACCAGGGACCTGGCCGTCCAAGTTATGGGTTTTGTGTCGCGGTAGCTTCCCTAACACATAAATGTTCACGTGAAATGTTCAGATCCTTAACAGGCCACGTGCAGCCGAACCATTGACAGAGGTTGCTGATTGCTATCATGCAGGTATCTCCGTCATCCTGGAAGTTCGAAAGGAGGATGAAAAACTGTGATATCAGCTTTGGTGATTGCTATATGAAACAGAAACAGTCCTAATTCAGCGGCAGAATTAGGCAAGAGCTTGAGTCCGAAACGCGAACATCTTATGACAGGACTAAGTTCGGTAAAATAAGACTAATATGAGCTTATGCCCCCAAAGAATACAAGGACGACTCCACCAATGGAAGTTTCTATGCGCGCCTCGACAGGCATGTGAGCAATGTCATAAGTATAACTTTAAAGTCGTACTACTTAAGTGTTAAAATCATACAACAAGATAGAAAAAAGGGATATCTTTGGCAGGATAGTTGATAGTTTGCAGCAGGACGAAATGTCACTATAGCAAGCACATAGTTTTCTCATCTAAATATACACAAGAAGACATGGATGTCTCCTATAATTAACCAAATTGATTATTTTACGATGGATGTAAGAAATGCCTCCAGCATTTTTTACGTGCGAACACTAATGGCAGCCAAAATTTACGCGGATCACTATCTTGTTGCAGCCAAAATAAGTAAAGCCTAGATTCACTTATTTCACTCTGTAAATGTTGTTGTAGAGAATATTAAAAACTAAACAAAAATTCATAGAAAAGACATTTTATTTCATGATTTTCTAAATATTAGAAGCACAGTTTCAGAGAAAACAATTATAAACAAATATAAAATTGTCATATATGTATTCAATATGTATTCTTAAATCCATGGTAATACATACAGAAGGCCTATGTAAGCGTCGAGGGGCATATCGTGCTTTGCGTACTTACTTCAAAATACCCAAAAAATCAGGTCACTTTAAAAGTTTAATCCTTAATACTGTTGTTTCTTTCCAAAATACCAGTAAACAGTGACAAATAGACAAAGCATCGATTCTTAGTATTTATTCAAAAGAAATAATAATATTTCACTTTATGATTTAGTGTAATGCAGAAAAGCAGCAAGGATCAACAACATCTTAGTTTTAACAGATATATATCTTCAAGAGACTTAGTTTACTTATTTAAGTCCTGTATCCCGTTGGAAGCCTTAGGGAATCCACTACGCTTCTGCGGCATCGTAAGCAACCGATGTATCCGTCGATCAGCTATTTTTCCATCTTCCACTTTCCGCAGTAAATATGTCGTATACACTTCCACTCTTCATCTTATGGCTATAAAATCGTTACGGTGGAAGGGTTCGTTCATGTACACCGTGAACTTAAATACAATATGTACAGCGACAATCTTCTGTAGGTAATTACCCTAGGATCGCCAAATTCCTGTTTTGATATTTTATGTTTAAGAAATAAAAAAGATGCATATTTATTGTAGAAGACAGTGTAAAATATAACATAATAAAAAAATGGTCATATGCTGTTTGTTTTGTAATCTTCCTGGCCATCACAAATAAAAGCCAAATTTGGTTGTAGGCTTGAGTATTCCGTTAAGTGTTGATGATGTTTTTGGTGTTGTTACCAAGCAATGTTTAGTTAGGTACTTCGACGATAGTAAAAATGATGATGTGATGACGATGCTGATGGTGTTGCTATGCACCTAATTTGTGCATTGTGCACTCACCCACGACGCTCGTGGCTTATTCCAGCCGAGTTAGTACCCTCCACGTTCCTCTCCCATGTCTCATTCTGGCCGTGCTGCCTCACCCTCCTCGGAATTACTGCCCAACAAGTCATAAGTATTATCACTTCAAAAATGAACACAAATTTATTTTAAGAAAATTCATTGCTTCTGACATTCGCATCGATTAAAGTAATACCAATCCTCTGTTACTCTTTCGGTTAAAACATTTTACAATTTACAGTACCTACACTATCACTAAAAATAATTTTGTTGTGACATTGTTACACAACAAAATTTTCATTGCTGCGCGGTAGTGTCACAAGCAAATTGTAATTCTCACACCTAACACAAGCGCAGCGTATGATAAAATTTTTATGTTTTGTATGTTAGAGTTCCCACAATAATTTTTGTCAAATAAGCATAATTTTAGTATATAAGATAGATTAAGGAAATAAAGTTTTTGAGTTGTTCATCACCTACAGAAATATTGAGTTGTTATTGGTCCTTCGATAGTGAACAAACCATACCAAAGCTACTGACATTGGTATATTACAAACAAAAAACATAGCGTTTCCAAGGCTAATGACATTGGTGGTAAATTATAATTAACAAGTAAAGTGTCGGTGGAAAAAAATTTTTAAACAAGTCTTAATACAAAATCAATATGGCGGATGTAACAGATGTGTTTGTCATCGTTGCAAGACAGAAACCGCTAGCAGAAGAACTAGAGAAGGCAACAATAAACTTCAGAAAAGATAGTGCTTCTAGAAAGCCACAGCGTTATAAGTAGGAGCGTTTGGAGACAATAAATGCATTATGGGACGAGTTTCGTAACAACCATGAAACTATAAAAGACTCAGTCAAACCGAGAAATACAGAGAAACACATATGGCTGAGTGGAGGAAACGTATAAACAACTAAAAGGTTTATTAGAAAGCATAATTCCTCCTGAAGACGGAGGTATGGAATCGGCGAAAGTATCCACGTCTAAGGACATCAGCCTCCAATCGCAAAGGTTCAGAAAACTTTACGTGAAAATTGAAGCAATAATTGGTAACATGGAGGAGTTCGAACAAAGTTTCGCTGCAGTCAGCATATATCAATCAGTCGAAATACACGGATATTGAAAGAGACATAAATCAGTGTCTCTATCAAATGGCGTCTATAGGAAAATGGCAAGGAAAATAAATTCAATACTGGGATGGAATCTAGTGCAAAACTGCATCCATTAAAGTTACCAAGATTTCGGGGAAATTATCTGGAATGAAGTTCGCGTTCTATGATGTATTTTCAACATTAATTCATGGAAGGGATTCCTTAAGCACAACAGAAAAAATGGAATATTTGAAGACCCATTTGGAATGAGAACCAGTTTAATTAATTCAACATTTAACAATTTCAAGTGCCAACTACTACTGGGCATGGGAAATCCTTAAATCGAGGTACGGTAACGAGCGCAAAATCGTGTCGATGTACATTGATAACATGTTGAGATCCTATGCAAACCAGTCACGCGCAACTGCAATTAAATCAGTTTTGGATGCCATTAAGGAAGGATTATCAGTTTTAAAAAATCTGCATTTAATAATGAAATCACTAGATCAAGAAAGCCGAAACTTGTTCAAGCAAGGTCTCACGGAACGAAATAAGATGCCAACCTTGAAATCATTACTATACTTCTTAGAAAGAAGATATCCAGCTCGAGAACTACAATTACCTGCTAAGAAAAAAGAAAATATGTGGGTAGACGATTCGGAATATCCAGTGCGTAGCTTCCTTGCAACTTCAAAAACAATGGAGTGCGTAATTTGTATAGGCGATCACGCAGTATACACATGCCCAAAATTCATGAACAGCACACCAAAGCAACGGCTTGAATTTATCATGCACACTAAGCTGTGTATAAATTGTCTACGATATGGTAAGGAAATCTACTCGTAGTGCTATAGCAAGTGGAGTTGCAAAATCTGCAATAAAAAGCACCATTCATGGAATGACAAGAAAGAATTCCACAGCTTAAGCAAATGAAATAAGCAAGCTGTTCAAAATCCATTAAACAAATGATCCACGGCGAGCAGAACCAAAATGTATTACTTACGACTGCAATTGTAAACATAAGCAGCAGTGATTGTTTTAGCTACAGTGTATGAGCGCTCATCGATCCCGGCTCTCAAGCTTCACTTATCACGGAATCTGTCGTGCAATTATTGAGCCTCAAGAAACAAAGGGTCCTTGTTAAGGGACCTAAGGGACTGCGAAGCACAAAGTCGAAGTACGATTGAGATCACGATTCCCATCTGAATTTGTAATACATTTATTACTAAAACTTCCAAGGCAACTACCATCCGAAACCGCTAAAAATATAAAATTTAATCAATTCAAAAAACTTGTACTAGCTGATCGTACACACAGCTGCCCAGGTTCTATAGACATTATAGGATTATAGGAGCTGACTCATATGCTGACATTATTCTTGAGGGGCTACGAAGAGATAAAGAAAGTTCACTGATACGAGTAACTCAAAGGTCGCAATTAGGATGGCTCATCTCAGGACGGACATCCTAAAAAAAACATTATGGGATTGGAATTATGGGAATAGTAGCCCAAACATCACTTGATCGACCGTTGGAGAAATTCTGGAAGCTAGAAGAGGTTGCAGCGCCGAAATAGTTGAAGTCATGTGACAAGGAATGTGAAGATATATAAGAGAACACATTATCGACGACCTGACGGAAGATACGTGGTGAAGATTCCATTTAGCAAACAGATATCAATATTGGGAGACTCGCAAGATATTGTCAGCTGGAAGCAAAGCTCAACAACAATTTGCAGCTAAAAAATGAGTATATAAAAGCCATGAACGAATTTCAAGAGCTTGGACATATGATCGAGGCAACTTCAGGTAACCATCTCCAGCATTCCATTTACTACATTCCCCATCATGCTGTCCTAAAACCTGAGAGCACTACCACAAAGTTATGCGTAGTGTTCGATGGATCTGCGAAAACTTTGACCGGCATTAGTTTGAATCAGTTAATACTAGTTGGCCCGGAGTTTGAAGAAGGCATCACAACTATGCTAATCTGATGGCAAAGCCATAAGTATGTCTTTACTGCAGATATTGAAAAGATGTATCGTCAAATCATGCTACATTAGGACCAACAAGATTATCAACGAATTGTATGGCGACCACCGACCAACCCATAAAAGAATATAAACTAAAGTTACGTAAGGAACTGCGTCTGCACCGTATTCAGGAATTAAGACACTGCAGCAACTAGCTTTAGACGAGAAGGAAAAGTATCCAGTTGCATCAGAAATTGCAAAACATGATTTTTATGTTGATGACGTATTGTCCGGGCAAGATACTTTGTCCGAATGTATAGAGGCTCAGGCACAACTCATTGCAATGCTAGGAGGAGCAATTTAGAGACTCAAAATAAAATAAAGATTTTAGAAGAAGAAACCATTAAGGCCTTAGGAATCCATTGGAATCCTGTATGCGATATCTTTCAATTCAAGACGTCTTGAAGAAGCGGACAACTTTGTCTGAAATAGCCAACTTATATGACCTACTTGGATGGTTAGCACCAGTAAGTGCAAAAATTCTAGTGCTATAAATTTGGAAAACGGATGTGGAATGGGATGAGCCGCTTTCAGCTAAATTGAGAAGTCAGTGAACAAAATTAAGGACAATCTTGTGACTCTGGAGGACATTAGGATCCCTAGATGGTGGGTAAGGAAAAACCAAAAATTTGAAATTCATGGATTCTGTGACGACTCAGAAGCAGCATATGCGGCAGTAGTATACTCAAGAGTTGCTCAATGAAATTGATCTTACGCTACAACGTTGTTGACAGCAAAAACAAAGGTGCCTCCAATCCGGAGAAAACTTCTTCTTGACAAATTAGAACTTTGTGGAGCACATTTACTATCAAAAACATTGGCAGAAATACAAGAATTAACTAAACAAACTTCATGGAGTCATATCACGTCATTCGATAATCCTGCGGATTCTGCCTCTAGAGGGTGTTTACCAGAATAACTGAAAAACAACCACCTGTGGTTGAATGGTTCTCAGCGGCTGCAACTCGATCCTATTAAGTGGCCAAGCTGTAAAGATTCTAGAACAAAAGCATATTTTGAATCTAGCAGTGCACACAATTAACGATTTAACTAAAAGATTCTCGTGCTATACCTAACAGTTAAAGGTAATTACATACTGCGTAAGAAGTAGTGAGTGATCTAAGCAGCTGTAGGAAGGTTTACATCAAGAAGAGGAATGTGTTCACACTTCTATAGCGATAACGGAACTACTTTTATTGGCGCTAACAAATTCAAATTCAGCACTGCAGAACATGCATCAAGAAAACTTGTTTTGGATGAAATTCAGTGGCATTTTATATCTCCATACCACTTAAAACGAGTAATCGGAGATACGTCCTTGGCGTTCGAAGAACTTTCCACTTGTGTGCCACGAATGCTCACAGCGCTTCAGAAAAAAGTGAGAATTGCATGCTGTAGAGAACTTTTGGAGATGTATAGTGAGAACGCGGACGGTGTTATGGATCGAATTGTTACTGGGGACGAAACATGGGTCCACCACTATGACCCTGAAAGCAAACAAGAGTCCATGCAGTGGCATAAAAAAGGAACAGACCCCCCGAAGAAGTTCAAAGTCACTCCGTCTGCCGGGAAGCTCATGGCCACAGTTTTATGGGACTCAAAGGGAATCTTGCTCATTGAGTACAAAAAAAAAGGTGAAACCATCAACGCCACATCCTACGCTTCCACTTTGCATAATTTGCGGGAGGAAATTAAAAAGAAAAGACGGGGTAAACTCGCAGCGGGTGTGTTGCTTCTTCATGACAACGCTCCTGTTCACACGGCGCGAGTTTCCAAGGCTGCTGCGCGAGATTGTGGTTTCGAAAAAATCCAACACCCACCCTATAGTCCAGACCTTGCCCCTAGTGATTATTTCCTGTTTCCGGATTTGAAAAAATGACTTCGTGGAAAAAGATTTTCGGATGATGAAAAACTCAAGTCGGCAATAAATGGGTATTTTGCAGAGAAAGAGGAAATTTATTTTTTTGAGGGTTTAAAAAAGCTTATCTCAAGGTGTAACAAATGCATTGATGTTAGGGGAGATTATATTGAAAAATAAAAACAATTTAAATTTAATTCGCATTTTCCTTCGTATCGATACCGAGAATATATTGAACGCCCCTCGTATATTATAATAATAATAACACTTACTCCTGGACATTTTCTTATTGGATGTACACTTAACGCTGTCCAGATCATAGAGGATTTAAAAGGTTACCGTTCCCGTTGGTTATTAATACAAAAGATGACTCAGGACTTTTGGAAGGGTTGGTCATCTGAATACCTCTCACAACTCCAACAACGAACCAAATGGAAAATAAAGGAGCCCAATATAAACCTTGGCGATATTGTATTAATTAAAGAAGATTGATCACCACCAATGGGCATCATAACGGAAGTACACCCCGGAAAGGATAACGAAATTCGCGCTACTACAGTATTTAGTAATCAAGAATACTACTTCAAGAGGCCCATTACCAAACAATACCTCATTCCTATTGAAAATAAAGAGATACAAAAAGAGCTGAAAAAAGATTCTACAAAACTGGAAACGCCAATTCAAGTCAATGTTGAATGTACGGAAACATCAATGAAGGAAGCCGCAAAGGGAGCAGAGGTTCTAAAGAAGTCTTTACGACAAAAAAGCAAGAAGCGAATCAGGCTACTTGTCATCGGCGCCGCCGCACCAATTAAAATAAAACGAATTTAATAATGTTGCTACTGCTGAGCTGCTGTTTATGCTTTTTATTCTCTTTAAAAATACAAAATTAGGAAAATCTTCACTTACTTATTGGTGTATCCTGGCAGATGACTCTGCGGCTGATGAAGATGAAGACAAAATGGGAAAAAATCACTGCTATGCCAGTTAACAAACAGTATGAGATAATCCAATTCAACAATCAGCCCGGTATTTATTTCGAAAATGTTGGACGAGCAAATCTGATATCTAGCTCATGGAAAACAATTATGTTCTTCAATATGAGCAACTATTGGTCAGAATATTATACGTTCAAGCAATATATCAAGCACATTAAGGAAATCTGTGTGTCCACGACAGTAACAAAGGTGGAAACCATTTTATGCGAAGAAACTTTGAATCAATTTAACCGGCAACATCAGCAGATTAATCTAAAAAACGATATCCTGTTACACGCAAACGATGACTCCATCCATATATCAAAACGGTCTCAAACCATAATCATTGATTCAATGTTAAACGTATTTAAGGAAGAACAGTCATTCACTAAAAGAAAACTTAACCAGCTGAATGGAGTATTAAATCAACTCTGTAAGAAGATGGACAAGTACGATGCATAAGAACAGCTGTCGTCCACTCTTTTAAATACACTAGTGATGGTGATAAATTATCAAAACACTCAGAACATTTTACTCAATATTGTGTTGTCAACACACAGTGGAACAATGCATCCACTTACATTGACTGTACAACAGTTTAAGAACGAATTGACTCGAATACACGACCACATTCCGTATTCATTGATAATACCTGGCGAGAGGGAGCTCGAATCTATACTGCAACTTTATAAGAGTCTTCAGCCAAGAGGACGAGTTACTAGACGCAACATCATTATCGAAATTGCCTTCACTCTATTATACAACGAAGAGTTTAAGGTATACAGAGTGTTGCCAGTACCTGCTTGTCACAATGGAAACTTTACCTATAGTATATCATACCCTCTTCATTTCTTGTGAAATGAGCATTCTACGCTACAATCAGTAGTTGTCAGAGATATTGTGGACCCTGACGACAACCCCCTTATTCGGACACACCTCAACCTAAATCACCTTTACTACCACGCCACACCATAGCGGCTAAAATTAAAAATTCATTGCTTTAATAGCGATTACAATAAACAAAATTTACTATGACTTTAATTAAGCCAATTCAATAGTTTTTATTTTTTCTTTTTGTATATACAAGTAGTACCATTGGAAATACTTAATCTGCATGATCAAAATAAAACGCAAACCTTCGCATTCTACATACAGGGTGTCCCAACGTCAAGCCGGAAACGGGTGATAGGTCAAGTGATGTCGGTTATCACAAAATTATAAAAAAGAATCTGAGTCATGTACTTTTAAAACTATTGGCACTCAAAAAATATTGAGAAATCTGACACCCTGTGACTATCTTTCAAGTGCTGTGACCGCAAATATTTACTTTTCTTCGATTTTTTTTGTCACGTAACCCTGAGTAACTCTTCTGTAAATTACGGTCCAAAATTGAAACATTACTATATCGGTTTTAGCTAAAATCGTGGTCTATAGCATCTGTGCTAAAATATTGCTTTTTTGTCCATCCATGTATCTGAAAATCATTAATCATCCAAGTTGAATTGACTGTACTGACAAAAAAATGTACTATGCCATTTTGGCAAGTAACTTTAAAAAGGTCCATCATGCCGTTGATCTAAATAAAGGGACCCAGGCCATGAGCAGAGAAGCGAGTCCAAACCATAAACATGTTTGGCATTCACTTTGCAAAACAGGATTCGGAATCTCTGACATTTACTCCCTTTAGCAGTACATATGCCATCTTAATTTATCATATTAAATTTTTACTCGTCAATAAAAAGCCCTACCTCCACTTTTCTACATACCAATCAAGGTGTATATTAGCGGAATATATCCTACAAATGACAAATTTATCGAAAGTGATGCAATTATAGGATCAAGTCACAGTTGTAACTTTTGCTGGATTTTTTTAAGCACTGGTTTCTTTTTAAACCATTTTCTATTACACGCCTCCGAGCGGTATTAGCATGGATATTTAAATTTAAAGAAATTACAGTTGCAGTTGAACTGATAAATCGGTGAATCGGTCTTTATGGATTTGAAAAATCCGTTCGACAAGTTGTTTTACGGTGTCGACCACACAAATGCCGACTGTCCACAATACCTGTTTCTTTATATTTATTTATTAAACAAAAAATAATAGACTTATGCACATTATAGTTCTTTGATAACACAATTTACGACTCCCCATTATTATACGAGTAATCATCAATAATTTTAGATTTTAAGCTAATATGGCATTGAATTCATGGCATTGTAGTTAAATTATGTAGTCTTTTGCCTATAGCAACGCAAACTAAAAGAAAACTTCTTCCAATTTAATTACATTGTATTTAGCATTAGAACATGCTGGAAAAGTTCCGTTATAAAAGCGTAGTACTGGCAAAAGTTGCTTATATTTTGCACAGGCAATTTCAATTTTTATCCCAATCCTTTTCTGTTGTTTATTAGACTTTAAGAAATAATATTAATTACAAATTTTGATTTCATTTTCTTTTGCGAATTAAGCATTGAAAAATTTAATATCGAAATTCGAAAAGAATATGGCTGCTTATATTTTGCATAATACTGTATAATCTTATAACGAAACATCCGGAGGGCCCCCGTTGTTGCTGACTGAGCAACCTCGTACTCTGTTACTATGATAGTTGTGATTTTGGTGTCGAATAAGATGCTAGGGCCTGTGGCTCCGTTTTGACTGTAGGTATATACTAGTATGTACATATACGAGTACATACATATTTAATACTGTTTTCAGTGAAAATAATTACCTTATATCGGGTAGTGTTGTCGGCTGCAGGGATTTGTGAGATCCTCGTACTTGTCTTCTGATGGCTTTCGATGTCAAGCCTCATATCATTGAATCGAAAGGAGACTTTACACCTCATCTCAATTGGGTTATTCCGTAGTACTCTGTACGACTTTTCAATACATATTTAGCGTTCAGGCCGTCATAGAAGAAGAAAGAAAAGTCGGCCACATAAAATCGGAAATCACTCAGTGCCTGAACCGATTATACCAGTGAATAAGAATACTCCTTAAATGCATGCATCGGCGTCTTGGAATGCATGGAACTAGGTAAAAATTAGAAAAGAGGGAAGAGAGAGAAGTCGGTAAGAAGACATTGATCGGAAATATATAGATTGCTAATTCTCGTAATCGTTTTCAACACCTTGATGCGATTAGATATCATTGAAGAGGTAGGTAGATAGGTAGGTAAGAGTGGCTGTTAGAAAGATCAACCCACTTAGGGATATTGGCCCATTGTGATACCACGTGGATCATGGAACCAGTTTGAGCTTATGATGAAGGGTAGGAGATTGTTAATGTCTATATCCTTTAGATCGTATAGGTCATTGTAGAAGAAAGATTGTAGAGGTATCTCACTTCAGATTTTTATTTGGTCCTTTCGAAAGAAGCATTATTAAAAGTGATATAACATTTGTATGGTCCAACCCTTCTTTGCAATTGGGTGTGGGCTTTCGTTGAACGTTTATTTTGTATCTAGGAATATGAGAAAATATATCATATACATGGTCCCTTGGACCAAAGTCCCACAGACTTCCTAGTCTGATAATGCCGCCCCCATTTATTTGGCTTAATACAAGATTAATCTAACTTAAAATCTAGGACTAACAAAGATTAGATTAGATTTTTTTTTTATAATTTACGCGCGCCTAAGGAGTCATGATATCCTTTTACTGTTGCCTGGGCGCGGGCGGAAAGATAGAAGGAGGAGAAAGGAAAACATTGTTGTGATGTAAGTGGTTTCAAACTCAGGTATATTTTTTTTTTCGATATTAGCTCTCCGGGGGTGGGAGTCCGAATAGGACGGAGAGTTTTTTCTTCACTCGGAATGATTCGAAGGTTATCAATTTTCACGATTGTTTTGTGCTTGAAACTCTACAAAAGCCAAATAGTGGGTGACCGTGGCTAAAGTGGTAGTGGACTGGCTTCCAAATCGGAAGGTTCGGTATTCGAATCCCAAGCCTCGACTGAAAGACATTCATTTCTTCAGTTATCGAAAATCAAGTAAGATGAACAAGCCTACTTCCACTAAGAATTTAGTCTCTCTATTAAATGTTGGATGTCACCCATGGAGCGAAATAACCACTCAGCCCAAACATCTTTCTTTCTCTCTTTCTCTCATTTTCCAAAAAACTTAACACATGCTGAGGCATTATAAGTGTATTCATACCCACTTGAATGTTAAGTTCTTAAAAAAAAAAAAACAAAGTGCTTACTTTAAAATCAAAACGGCGAAGCTTGAGTTGACTCTACGGAGAATGCTGGAGATTGTTTCGTTGGAACCATACGAGGTGGGATGGGTTGAAATATAGAAGAAAAGAGCACATCGTAAATTATGAGATTAGTGTTGAAGGAAATAGAATTGTTAAACCAGCCGCAATCCATAGAACTAGAGAGCAGTCGATGAATGATGAGAATGTCAACAACCTCTCTGCGTTTTTCGAGGGTATTCAGGTTAAGAAGTTTTAGTCCTCAAAGGGTGAATCGTAGGAAACAAGGTTGTATGTTCTTGATTCGGGATATATGAACTCGCTGATAGGGGGACCACACTTGGCTCGCATATTTGAGAAGGGGTCGGACAGGGGATATGTAAAATGACCTTGTCATATAGGGGTTACAAAATTCTTTAGATCATCATTTGATAAAACCAAGTGATGGGTTGGCTCTAAGGATTAGCTCATTAATATTCGAATAGAAGTTCAACTCTCTATCGTATAGTATTCCAAGGTCGCGAATGGATTAAACCTGTGGTATAGGTTGGATATGCAGAAAATAAAATCGAGGAGGACTTAGGAGACAAAGACTATCCCAAAGGTCATTGATAATGACATTCCGGCCGTTAGCTCTTTGGATAATCTGCTTCCCACACACTTTGCAGCCAGCCGCCTACATTTGAGTGCATCTTATCTTCAATGGGGCGAATCCACTTTCACACTTATGTCGTAGCTGGTCCAGATGCAATATCTCCCTTCTTTTGATAGAGTGTTCTTCCACGCTTGCAAAACCATTGCGTAAGCTTCTTCTTAACTCCTTTATAACTCTTTCAGAGCAGGTACAAAACAGCATTTGTCCAGCCCGTCCCTAAAAAAGGTCAATATCCTTCTCGATCCTCCTACAGTTGAGGATGAGGAGAAATATTGGTGTTTCTTATAAATAGTTACTCCTCTTCTGTAAATTTATTAATGTAATAATCTCGAGGATTTCTTTATAGGCTTCTGTTAAGAAAGTTAATGTGTTTTCCGCGGAAATCAAAATTTAAAATTCTATCACATCTTCTGATTTTAAGTTCAGCAATATCAGTTGTAGTCATTTTAAAAAAAATTGCCTGCATGTGTGTAAAATTCCTGCCCCACTCACGTAAAAATAATGCAACCAATCCAGCTAAAGTGTTAAGTTAATCCTAATGCATAATATAAGTATTTTATCGTAACCAAATTCAATTCGTATATATAAGTCATTATCTAATTATCATACATAATTATAGAATTTTACAATAATAAAAACTTAGTACTTGGACGCATGGTTTGTCATTATAACCTTAAAATAATTCTTGACCTACTTAAACAGCAAAACCGATAAAGTGGTTGGTTGCTATCGATTTGATAATCCTTCAATACATGCGACAAAGTAAATATTTCGTCGATTATGGGTTTGTATTCTAAAAATTCACTGTCAGATTAATTACGACAGATCTTGTGTGCGATATTGAGTAGGCTGATGCTCCCGTAGTTAGCGCAGTTCAGAGGATCGTGTTCCGTCAGGACCAGCAGACGATGCTGAGGTTCCATTCATTAGGCATGCGTTCCTCCGTCCAAATTTTAGAGATAAGCCAGTATATGCTCCTTACCAGATCATCATTCAACTTTGAAAGAGCAGCCAGTGCATGCTCCTCAATAAATCATCATTCAGCGATTTGTTAACGGATTTTATTGTCTTCACCCGTTTTGTATACCTTCCGGTAAAATTTCTGAATCTCATGCCTTTTGAACTCCCTACAGAAAAGTTTCCGTTCCACTTCTTTTGTTTGCTATTACGTGCCAACAGCAGCTTTAATCGCAGTTCTCGTCGCCACACACAATTTTGCACGACACGCCTTCTGCTTGCCTGCAAGTGGTTTTCGGCATTCATTGGTGGACTATTGGCTTTCTATTTATCGCCACCTTGTCAAACCTATCACATCGCAGGTGGTAGATCGCAGCTGGTAGTCCCAATGTCCTCCTGGTAACATTTGATGCAATTGATGCAGGATTATTGGAATAGTGGAAAAAACGCGACCGGTAAAGACTAAGGGTAAGGCAGTCTCTTGCTTTTATAGCCGCCCAACATAAAACGTTCTCATAATAATTTCCCGGCATTGTAGAGCCCTTGTAACCCATATTTAAACTTTGGCTACTACTAAGTAGTGGTCCAAGTCAATTTTATCATCTCGGAATGTATGAACCTCCAGAATGCGTGTCTATTGTAATAGTGAAGAAGTGGGAAAGACCCACTTGGTACGAAGATATTCATTTCAAATGAAAAATCAATTAATCTGTGTACAGTTCAGCTTTAATTTTGCATATAACATACCAATATCACTTCCAAAGAAGTACTTGGTTTGTTCGTCGTTGTCCATGTCAAGTTAAAATGGATCATGAACATGTAACATCGATATTAGTCGAGACTTAAAAGGCCTAAGACCACGAATGCTTTATGGATCCATATTTACATTTAGTGGTCAAGGTATGCCCTCTTTCTCCTGTAGAGCTTCTCGTTAGGATTTACATCATCAATATTGCTGCGAAATGACATACAGAACTGGTTTCATCCAGTTCAGTGACGAGAATATGGCAAATAATGTCATCGCCAATGAAGGGGACCTACCCCCGTTCATCTCAAAGGAAGAATTCCATGAAATCTTCGACACAATAAGAACTAAAAAATCAGTGGGAATCGATCGATTACCGAATATTATGCTTCGACATCTCCCTCTAGAAGCGGTAGACATTTACACTGCCCTGTTTAACAATGCAATGAATAATGCACATTATCCAGACCATTGGAAAACTGCGGAGGTTTATCTCATCCCTAAAAGCGATAAAGATACATCCAATCCGGCGAATCTTCGGTCGATAAGTCTCCTTCTGAATATCAGTAAGGTGTTCGAAAAGATAATCAATAGGGTTTTGACTCAGTGGGTCGAGGACAAAAATCTAGTTCCGGATAATCAATTAGGTTTTAACGCAGGTATGATATCATACATGCCGCTTCTAAACTAGTGTCAGATATCCAATGGAATAAAAGCAATACACTGGTGCCTGCCTGGTTGACTTGGAAAAGGCCTTCGACACCGTATGGTTAGAGGCTCTTTTCTACAGGCTGACCAGACTGGACATCAGTAAACCACTTTTGTATATTCTTCATAATATGCTCACCAACAGACAGTTCATCGTGAAAAATGGCGATGCGACTTCTGTTGGAACATTTCACATTAAAAACTGTCTGTAACAAGGTGCGGTTAATTCGCCGATCCTATTCAACATTTACACAAGCGATTTGATAGGTTCACTTCCCCATTTCCTTTGCACACGCAGACGACTTGATAGCGTACAGAACAGGTCCAAAAGTTGAGGTTATTAACATGCTTTTGCAAAGTGACTTCGAACAAATTAGGCGATTTTGCGATGACTGGAAGTTGAAAATCAACTTTCAGAAGTCTGAAACCATTCTGTTTAGAACGCCGTTGTCTGGTGCCTCTAGGGACACCAAAAAGAATTGGCGAAAATTCTCGATCATTGGACAACACGGCCAGCCACTTGATTGTCGAAATGTAGTCAGATACCTTGGGATCTGGCTAGACCAATATATATATTTCAACAAGAATGTAGATGCTGCTCTGGCCAGAGTCAAAGGTGCTTTTGCCCTAACAAAGAGACTGTTTTATAGCAGCCAACTCAATGCGAGGGTGAAAGTTATCTGCTACATGGCCCTCATCCGGCCCATTCCGGTATATAGGTGTCCCGTGTGGTCCAACGTGAGAGCGAACTTAATGGAAAAGATTCGGGTGTTTGTGAGGACTTTCCTTAGGGTTCGTATTCATCCTTACAGAACACCAGAATCGGAGTACATAAAATTCTATCCCAATGAGGTGCTATACAACAGGGCGAATCTAATAAGAGTGGACAACTTCAGTTTCTGATCCAGGATAGGTTCGCGGTGCCGCTAATCTTCCACGTCAGTTGGTGAGGGGCGACTCAACTACAACAGAAACGTCGCACACGACAGTACTGAACGTCTCAGGTTTAGCAGGGCGGTTTCAAAACGCGATAAAAAGATGTTGTTTTGCAGCACAAAAATATTTGGTGGTTGAGTGAAGGAGACCCGATTTCTTCATCGTTTCCTTTAAGTCCAGGTTAGCCTAGTCAGAAGGCAAAGTGGGCCATATTTTCCTTGCTATGTTTAGCAAATGGCCGACGTACATAGGTTAGGGTAGTCTTAAGGTATGGAGATTGGTAACCTTGGGTTAGCTAGCAATTAGGTTAGCAACTTGAAGTTTGCTAACAATTAGGTTAGATTAGATTGTATGATTAGGCTAAGTAGTGTAAGGTTTAGTATAAGTTAGCACAGGTAGTTAGTTTAAGTAGTTTAAGTATCTCTACCTCTAGTATAAGTTTTATGTAAATAAAAAAAAGAAATGCTCATTTACTAAGTTTTTTCTTAAACACTTAATTTGTTCTTAGTTTAACTATAATATATGTTAATGAACAGTTATTAAGATTGAAAGTTGTAAATTAGACGTCGGAAGACATAAAATAAAAATATATTATAGCTTAGCTTAGAGCGCCCGTTTGGAGGGCCAGTAAGTTAAAATAAGTTAATTAAGTTACGATAAGCTAGCATTTAAGCAGTTTTTCTGTTAGCATGTAAGTTTAGTAAATTTGAGATGAATAGAATAAAATGAATTAAAAATGAAAATGAATCGTCACAGGGTGTCAGATTTGTCGATTTTTTTTTGAGTGCCAATACGTAATTTTAAAAGTACATGACTTAGATTTTTTTTTTATAATTTTGTGATAACCGACACCACTTAACCTATCACCCGTTTCCGCCTTGACGTTGATTTTTGGGACACTCTGTATAGTTACATAGATACGAGTATGTATTATTTTTTTTTGCTGTTTAAATTTTAGTTCGTAAGGGCATGTTTTTATTTGACTTGATTGGAATTTTAAAACAGATAAGATTAATTTTATGCATATGTAGTAAAAAAAAGTAGATAGATTAATTATACTATTTGTTACGCCTGCAAACACCGAAATATGCCAAGATATGCATGGATGGATTTGTACCTTAATAATAAAACTCGATCAACCGCAGATCAGGAGTGAACTCTGGATAGCTGATAATGTTTTGTGTTATGGAAGTTTGGTATATAATATGTATGTAGATTTTATTTTTCTTTTTTTGTTAATTGGCAATTTTCACTGTAGGTTAGGCTAAGTTAGTTTACACAAATTTAAGTATATTTAGGAAGAATTAATGACATTTTAGGGTGTTTTTTTTTTTTGATATACTTGGTTTTTTTTTTTTTTATTAAAGCAATTTGATGGTCTGTTTATTATAAGAAAATTTGTTAGAGTTGAGCGTCAATGTGAGCGAGCAATAACGTTGGCGGCAGCAATTGGTCTAGACCTTCTCTGCGACGGCCGTGACTGACCTAGCCGAGTCTTCGTCGCCTTTATTCCAACTGCATGTGGTTTGGACAAACTGTGCAAGACTCTTCTTACGAATTTCCCCAAAATAAGGTTGTGAGATTGGGTTTTCTGCATCCAAACGAGATTTAAGGTTTCCACCAAATATGACCAGTGCCTATTTGAGTGTATGTCTCCGGATAGGGATCTTATACGTGCACGTCTTGATAATGCATAAAATCCAAAACAAATTTTTTTGTTTAATTTTTTTTTTTTAATGCACCAATTTTTAATTTTTGTAATCTCTTCAGTTTATTTTATTTTTATTTTCTTTTTTTTACTATTAACTTTACTGCGCACACCTATTCGTTGGCCACTCTCTACGGCTGCTGGCGAAAAAGAAGAAGAAAAAAGCGTAGAATGCCGGAAGAGCAAGTCAGCCATTGCAAAAAAACGCTGACGCTTACCAATTCCCATTTCGACCTTCCATTGGGAACCGTGGCACTTGAGGGCTATGACGTAAGCTTGAATTTACTTAGGTTACTTTTTGACAAAACAAAAATATGTTCCCTTATTTTAAAGGGATCGCTACAACATGTTTAACTCACTCCATGCCACCAATAGCATACTGGATAGAAATGCATCAGCTAAACACTTGGATCTTCAGCGTGCCAAAGGAAACAACTGTTAATATTATTTGCAACTTTAATTCAATACCAAAAATACTAAAGTGTAATGGCACAATACATTTATCATCAAAGTGCATCATTAAAGATCATATGCTGATAGTTATTGGGAAGCAGATAATAACTAGAACGATAAACTCATAATTTCTTCCATCATACAACTTTTGGATTCAAAAAAGTGCGCATATTGAGCGATATAAAGACGCACAGAACATATCAGTACTCTATATTTGGATCCACAGGATGTTTATTACTGATCACACTCCTTTACGCTGTCCTATTAAAATGGTGGAGAAGGCGTACTTTAAGCTCAACCATAACAGTACCTGCAAAAATTATAAAGGAGAAAACCAGTAATCAGAATTTTGAAGATGACGATTTCTGTATTATACTCGTAGATGTATGTGAGGAGGCCCAGCAATGTCACACAAAAAAATTTTCATTGCCATGTGTGCACATTGGTCTCAAATAACACAACGCGTTGTAGCACGCAAATTGTAATTCTCACACATTTTCGAGTAAACAATTGTTTCAAATGACAACGCGCAGCCTACGATACAGTTTTTTATATTTTGTATGTTAGAGTTCCCATAATAATTTTTGTATAATAAGCATAATTTTAGTATATAAGTTAGAGTAAAAAAAAAAGTTTCTAAATTGTTCATCACCTACAGAAATATAGAGATGTTATTTCCCCCACCACTTTCATTACAAAACACATGTTTTTGCTAGCTACGAATTCTTTTACTTGAGTCCATATAACCATTTCTCAGGGAACTTCTCAATTTCTTATATTTTCCTTTTGACAGACAGAAATACATAAACAAAGCCGATGCATTATCACTATTATACTTGATAGGATCCTTTTGTGGAGTAGAAATGCTTCCTTTTATTCTATTGATCGCAGTGAACTTGCGGCAGAGACTGCCTTGGTTACATCAGCTTTCATCTTTTCATGATCCTTAATATACTTTACTTCTACCGCGAGCATTGAACTTGCCGAGTTGTTGAGTCTGAGTAGGGTCAGTGAAGAAATTCTCTAGACGAGACCTGAAACCAAAGGATGCTCCCCCCCCCCTCCCTCCTCCCACAAAACCGCTGCTAAATAAAACAAAACCCGAGGCCGGTACTCCTCTAATACCGGGCGGTAGAACGGTGACTGCACCGACTACCGGCAAGGCTCGTGCATTGTCGAGGGGAGGTTAAACTATGGGAGGCCATGGTGCACCATCCTCTTAAGGCAAGCGCAACGAGTCAGTAGTTCGTAAATCTCCGGTGAGAATACACGTCTTTCGGCTTTTCAAGTAACAAAAAAAATAATAATAATTCAGTTTATAAACATAATTAATTGCTATTTTGTCAATTGACTCGGCAGCCAAGCGGTTAGCGGTGCCAGTCAACAAATCGTGGGACACGGGTTCGAATCCCGAGTGAAACTTGGAACTTTTTTCTTGTTTTTTTTTATTTGTTCCTCAAATTGTGTAATACATATCAAAATCAACAAGCAATAAGAAAAAAAAAAACGAAAATCAAAAATCACGTGATGGAGGGTGGAGAGCGCCCCGCTCTTCCCATAACTGTGTCGAAAGGAGGAAGAGGTTGAAAACACCTCCTAATCTAACCAAAAAAAAAAGTGCTGTTTTAACAGCTGAAGAAGACAAAGAGGAGGAGGGCACCAACAACTTTGCCTCTCTAGAAATTAATAATATAAAAACCAGTATACAAAAGCTGGAACAAAAAGTGCTTGCTATTAAGCAACGACAAGCTGCACGCCGGCAGAGGGAGTAACAAGACGTAGAGAGCAGAAACAACAACTGCAGCAACAACATAAACAGCACAGCCGAAACAACAAATGCAGCAAAAGCAACAGCAGCAACTGCTGCAAGAACAACAACAGCTGAAAAAACAGCAACAACACCAACAACAACAACAACAACAACATCAGCAACCACAACAACAAAAGCAGCAGCAACAACAACAACAACAGCAGCAGCAGCAGCAGAAGAAGAAGAAGGAGAAGGTGCCTCCGATCAACAACTATAAACTAGAAGTAAATGCAACCAAGGACCTGTGTAAGTTGGTCATTGGTAATAATTTTAACATAAAGAGATTGGGGAACGATCGCCATCGTTCGGAGGGCTACGCGAAAGTGAAAGAGCTCCTAAAGGAAACGACGACGGAGCACTACTCATACACACCGAAGTGTGAAAAGCGGCAATCGATGCTGCTGAAGGGGTTGGAACCGTCTTCTGATCCTGAGGAGATCCTGGCTCTGCTCAAAGAGAAGGAGTGCGAAGGACTCAAGTTTGTGGGGGTAAAGCCATTTACCACAGCTAGAGCCAGGCGGGAGAAACGGAGTCTGCCGTTCTTCCTGGTGCAGCTCAGTCCCGAAAGCCGTCTGAATAGTCTAAGGAGTATCAATGTCCTAGACTACCAAGTAGTTCACTGGGAAAAACTAAAAAGGAGCGAATGCGTTATACAATGCGTTCGCTGCCAGAGGTTCGGGCACGCCGCGTCGAACTGCCAAATGCAGCCTCGATGCGTGAAGTGCGCAAAGAACCACAGTTCCGAGGAGTGTGCTCTGGGTAGGGACTGAGCATCTGATAGGACGCAGCTCTCGTGCGTGTTATGTGGGAACGTGGGACACACCGCCAACTATCGTGGTTGTCCTAAGTTAGCCGACATTAAAAAAGCAAAACTGGCTCGGCAGCAGAAGGTGGAAGTCAAACGTTCACCTGTTAGGTTGCAAACACCAGCCGTCACGTTCCAAATTTCCTACGCCCAAATGGCGTCAGGTAGAGGGGCTACGGTACAGCAAGCGAATGTTGCTTCTCCGGCGCAAACGCCGAGAACAACGGAAGCGGCACCTGACATGCTGGCCATCTTGCTCGCAATCCAAGGGCAGATGGCTCAGCTGCAAAAGCAGGTGCAAGAACAGGCCAAGCGGGTGGACCAGATCTACGCGCTGCTGCCGGGCCTAACGCAACACATGTCGTAATGGGTACGCACATGGTGGAGCAAACTTTGAAGGTCCTTGTGGCGAATGTTAATTCACTGATCAGGATCGAACGGGAAGCCGCGATGTTTAAATTGCTAAAAGACCAAACTCCTGATGTGCTTTTCGCTAGCGAAACCAAGCTAACCAATAGGCACAAACTGGAGTACAAAAATTATATTGTTAGAAGAAGAAACCGGCCCAGATCCAAATGTGGAGGCGGTGTCGCGATCTTCATTAAAGAAGGTATAAAATTTCACAGAGTGTACAAGGGAGTGTTGCGCAGGTTCCGGGTGTTGGAGGCAGTCGTCGTTTACATCCCGCTCCGCAGTGGAAAGCGGATGTACTTGGCCTCGGTTTATGCACCTGAGGCTTCACAATCCACTCTATTCATTACAGAGCTCGACACGCTTTTTCGAGTTCTGAGGCTGGAATCGGGGGACAATTATTTTATAATCGGCGGGGATTTCAACGCTAGACACAGAGATTGGGGAAATAATTTGCCAAATACTAGAGGGAACCTACTACTCGATTGGTGGGGTCAGCACGATGCCATGTACAGATTCGGCCATAAAGCGACGGATAACCCGTCGTTTCCCAGAAGCGGGCCTTATTTGGATCTACTACTGTACGACGAACGCATACTACTGACAGGTACGAATTTACAAACATTAAACTGTCTGCGCACATTCGTGTATGACAGCGACCATTGCGGTTTTAGCACCGAAATTACGGTTCCCAACGAAATTGCGGAATTGCAGGAGTTTGTCCAAAGATATTCTTACAACTACAGTAAGACTCGATGGACACGGTTCTCCGCAACCTTGACCAGAGAAAAGTAGACTTCTGTCAAGACTCAAAAACATGTACAGACAGTTAACTGACCGACAAGACCCGGAGATTGGGACACTGAAGTCGTCGATTAAAAATATCCAAACGCTAATAAAAGAGAATTACAGAATTTCTGTAAGTTTGTATTAAAACAACAAGGTTCGGGCTGTAAACACCAGCAACCCGAATATGTTTCCGCAAATGAAGAAACTATTTCGGAGAAAAAATCAAAACGACTTTCAGTGTCTTAAAATAGCCCGGACAACAGACAACGAACGGTTATTGACAATAGCAGGTATTGATCCAAATGAAGCCGCTGATGATGACGACTTTTTTGTGATCGAGGATCCACAGGAGAAAGTTGAGGCCATAGGGGCGACTTTCCAGGCTGTATACAAGGCCACTGATACCATTGGCCCTAATTACGACCTGGACAATCGCGTCTTGGTGCACGACTTCTGCATTCGAAATGAAATAGGGAAGTGGCGATCCGAGGGCTCTGGTTTCACCCGGTTTAGCGACGAAAATATGGCAAATAACGTCATTGCCAGAGAGGGTGGCCCACTCCCGTTCATTTCGAAGGAAGGACTCCATGAGATCTTCGACACAATCAGAGTTAAGAAATCAGTGGGGACCGATGGTATTCCGAATATCGTGCTTCGACATCTTCCTCTAGAAGCGGTGGACATCTATACCACCCTGTTTAATAATGCAATGAATAATGCACATTATCCAGTGCATTGGAAAACGGCGGTGGTTCAACCTATCCCCAAAAAGGGGAAGGATATATCCAATCCGGCGAATCTCCGGTCGATAAGTCTCCTTCCGAATATCAGTAAGGTTTTTGAAAAAGTAATCAATAGAGCTCTGTCTAGGTGGGTTGAGGACAAACATATAGTTCCGGATAATCAATTCGGTTTTAAGGCGGGACATGATATTTCACATACCGCGTCTAAACTGGTGTCCGATATCCAATGGAATAAAGGCAAAAAACAATGTACTGGCGCCTGCCTTGTTGATTTGGAGAAGGCCTTCGACACCGTATGGTTAGAGGGTCTTTTCTATAAGCTGACTAGGCTGGGGATCAGTAAACCACTCTTGTACATTCTTTATAATATGCTAACTAACAGGCAGTTCATCGTGAAAAATGGTGATGTGACTTCTGTTGGAATATTTCAAATTAAAAATGGTCTTCAGCAAGGCGCGGTTAATTCGCCGATCCTTTTTAACATTTATACAAGCTACTTGATAGGTTCACTTCCCCATACTATTGCGTACGCAGACGATTTGGTAGCGTACAGAACAGGTCCAAAAATCGAGGTCATTAATACTCTTTTGCAGCATGACTTCGATAAGATAAGACGATTTTGCGATGACTGGAAGTTGAAAATCAACTTTCAGAAGTCGGAAACCATTCTCTTTAGGACGCCGTTGTCTGGAGCCTCTAGGGATACCAGAAAAAATTGGCGAAAGTTCTCTATCGTTGGACAACGCGGACAACCTCTTGCCTGTCGAAATGTAGTCAGATACCTTGGAATCTGGGTAGATCAGTTTCTGTATTTTGGCAAAAATGTAGATGCTGCTCTGGCCAGAGCTAAAGGTGCTTTTGCCCTTACAAAGAGACTGTTTTATAGCAGCCAACTCGATGCGAGGGTAAAGGTAATCTGCTACATGGCCCTTATCAGGCCCATGCTGGTATTTGGTTGTCCCGTGTGGTTTAATGTACGAGCAAGCTTAATGGAAAAGATTCGGGTGTTTGAGAGGGCTTGCCTTAGGGCTTGCCTTCGCTTGTACAGAACACCAGAGTCGGAGTACAAAAAATTTTATCCTAATGAGGTCCTTTACAACAGAGCGAAACTAATACGAGTGGACAACTTCGTAATTAAGCTGACTCGAGAGCACATTGCAAGAGCAATGACCTCGACGAATAACCTGATATCTGGGGCTTACTACCCCAATTACCTTTACCATGAGAGTGTGCGCTCTCACGGCTTCGTTCCACCGGAAGCATTCCTCTACCTAGATCAGATAGGGTTGATCCAGGATAGATCAGCGGTGCCGTTAATCTTCCATGTCGCTCGGACAGCTGGGGACAGGCGACTCAACTACAACAGAGACGTCGCACACGGCAGTGTGGATCGTCTCAGGTTCAGTAGGGCGGTGGGGAATCGCGATAAGAGGGATGTCGTTCGGCAGCACCAGCATTTCTGGTGGTTGAATGATGGAGAAGATGTTTCGTCGTCGTTTCCGTCAATTACGGACCAGCCTCATTAATGAGGCAGAGCTGACCAATCTGTTTTCTCGGTAAAAATCGATGGCCAGCTTACATAGGTTTAGGTTAGCATTTAAGAAACATATACATATATCAGTGTATACAAAGGTGTATACTGATATATGTATATGATTGTGTATAATGACTATGTGTGTTTATGTGTGTATTGTGCGTTTAGGTTAGGTAGGCTAAGGTTTATTTTAAGTTAGATACTAAGTTTTTATAAAAAATAAATGTACATATGCTAAGTTTTTGTAAACAAATTTTTTCTTAGCCTTAAGTATAGAAAATAAGTATTTATAAATAAAATGTAAATGCAGTCGAAAGACATAGATATAAGTATTCAGAGTAGCTTAGAGTGCCTGTGTGGGGCCAGTAAGTTAGTATAAGATTGTTAAGTAATTGTAAGCTAGCATTTAAGCATTTTTGTTAGAATGTAAGAGTTAGTGTTAAGAAAATAAAATGCATTAAAACTGAAAACTGCTAGTATTTCCTAATACAACCGTTTGGTTTAATGGTGTAATTATTTTTTCCTGAATTGGTATCGTATGACAATATTTTGGAACAAAAGCAATAATAAATGTTTATTACTCATTACAAGAAAGATGACAATTTGGGTTTCACTTTATAATTTTGCACAGCGCTGTACTTCTCCAATGGGAGAGAGAGAAAAAAAAGTTGCAACAGTCATTATCCACTAATTTTTTTCCCAAAGGAATTCAATAATGCTAAATTAAATAACTTTATTTTTTACTATGCTTAAATTTCTTAATCATTTTACCAATTTACTCTAATACAGTTTAACAAACAAATGTTAAACTACCCTATATTGTATTGTTATGTAATTTTGCCAACCAAATGTCTAAGTACCTACCCTATATTTGTTTTGAAATAAGGAAAAATATAAACATACGATTAAAGCTTAAATTTTGGACTATATAATTACACAAATCGTGTAATTCGTTTTCTTTTTCGCATTAAAGCTGTTCGACTCGCCATTCTAAAGATTCACTAAGAGGACTAGTCTAATTAACTTTAGTGCTGCGATTTGATTTTTGAGATATAGTCCTGGCATTTCCTATGACTTGTTGCCAAGGTTTAAGCATAAGTGAAAATAGGATTATTATTTAATAATCTTCCTCAATAAATATCAAAAATATAAGTTCGAATCCACAGATTTTTTTTCTTCTTCTTCATTTAGGGAAGAAGAAATTAAATTTGGCCAACCTCTTCAAATCAAATCCCTCTGGCACAAAGGAATGCAAGTCGACATACCTGAGTTCTTAAATATATTTCTGTTGAGTTTAGGTCGGACTCTTTCGGACTCTTTTTTGAAACTCATCCTAAAGTCTTAAAAGTTCAAAAAACATTAAATTAAATATGTAGCTTTAAAACAATTAAAAAAATGCTTCCACTGCTAATTTCACAAATAAATAAGTATAAGAAAAAGAAATGATTTTTTTGAAAACCTTTGCATAGTTTTTACACTCAAAACTAAAAAACCAAAAAAAAACTTTTTTAGGTAATCTTAGAAATTACTCAACTTTGACTGGCTCTACAAGCTAAACTATTGATCCAAAATAAATAATTTTTTCTACTACTAGAGCTCCAAACATTTGTTAATGTAATGAACTGAAAATTTTTACATTATATGTAGACCCACCCGAAAATTTAATTATGTAAGAATTTTTTCCAAATGAGCCACAGAGCCTCTTTTATTTTCCAAATGGTTATCGGATTCCAGAATTAAAAACTTTTAGTCATATTACGATCGGTGGGTATGCCCATATATGTTTACCACAATTTATTGGTGAAATTTATTCTTTTTATATAGAAAATGGCTACATAATTATTTATTTCTTGTAAATGATTTCGTCTCCAAGAAAAAAAATGTTCTAGCATACGAGTATAAATTTTATACTAGGCATTTTAATTTCTATATCAGGGAAAGAAAATTTATCACGGATTCACCACGCCCTAAAACACAAAAGCCGAAAGCATTACTACAAAAGTAAGCAAAGAAACAATATCTCTTTGAAAAAATAACACACAGGTAACCATGGTTATTTCAAAAAATCCACCATCGTGTTGGGGGTGTCGTGGATTATTAAATAATTACAAAAACAATTTCAATGTAAACCAATGGCGCTTCAGTCGCAATTTAAGTCCTATACTGCAGATTTTTATTATGCAGAGTATACTTGTAGTTGCTACATCAGCTTTCCTTTATGTGGAGCATGACATTAAGATAAGACACTGTCTTATAAGCAAGCATGCGAAAAGGCTTGGCATTTTTACAAACAACTTCTGCAGAATCTGTATGGACGAGGACTAGGAGGAGACAATCCCCCACCTAGTTTGTACATGCCCAGCCATATCTCCACTTCAAAGCTTTATTCTGCAAGACGAAACAAAAGGGAATTTACAGGTAGTCATTGCTTCAGCCAATACCCAGAACAGCGGTCTTGTGGTGATCAAATTAAATTAAAGACCATCCTAAGTAAGGTTTTCAGGTAAAAGTCAAAGTAAATCGAGACTTCAATAGTGAATTGAATATCCACAGCATTCAGCTTGGTGTTCATCGCTTTTGGAAATACTCGTATGTCCGAAAGTTTCAACAGAAAGCTTGTGCGATAAAAGTCATTGGTGATACTAATATCAGTCACAAAGGTAAAAATTATCAGACTCAATAATCTATACTCGTTATTCATCGGCTCGAATTTACATTGCTGGGAAGGAGTGTAGATAGTATATATTTTTCAATATCTTGAAAATACTTTTTTGTCTGACAATAAAAATGAACAGAATGTTATCAGTCGCATACACAGAGAAAAATTCGCGATAGTAGGAAACAATTCAATAATCTTAAATATCAAGCTCCGACTGTTCGGCATTAATAAAGTGTGCTGTTACATGCATGCAGCACGTGGAAAGTGACAAACACCGAAAACCGCAAACGTCAGCCGGTTGGTGTGTACTATACTTATAAAGGATGTTCTTACTATATCTCCAATAAACAGCTTAACAAAATGAGCTTCATCCTTTTTTGTGAACAGAAAATATTTATTTTAGAGAGAAATGGCTAGCGCACCAATCGAGAGCGTAATAGCGCTAAAAATATGACAGCGTTAACAAGGGACAGCCAATATGCAGAATGGACCCGTGCTTGTTCTGGTGATCTCACAAGCAAGATGATCCGGCGTTGGTATGTACACTGCAGAACAGTTTTACACACTTGAAGCTCAGCCATTTTCTCCATACACTTTAGGAACAAGCAAAACCGGTTGATAAATAGGAAAAGGGAAACATAAAGACCGAAAATTTATACTTTCAGTTCCTTGTAAGTCTCAGATTTTCTGAGTGTTTCTAGTCTGGCTGATTTGCCGTTTTCGAGGTTTCACCCAGTGTTTCGATCTTTTTGCAGAAGTCCGCATGTTATATTCTTTTTGCTTCAATCTGTAAAGGTTAGAGTCTTCTTTCATATTAGTTTCAAATGATCTGAAATGATGAAGACGCAAGTATTTCGTACTCGTATTAAACTACGTAGATGAAACGAAACCAACACGCATCCCCTAAGACTTGGGTATAATTTCGGACGCTAAATTAAATTGTATTAGTTACTAGGATTTAAGAAATGTCCATTAAAAGTAAGATTTTACTGTATTGTCAGATATTAAAAAGTTAGGATGTAAATTTATTAGACTTGTATTTAAACAATAATACCTTATCCTAAGGTACGATTACTTAAAATTCTTTGGTTGGTTATCCTCTGGGATATGTTTTTAGTACGATAAGAATCCCACACCGCTCTGAGGAGCTTAACTCCACGGCATCATCCAGATTTTCACCTAAAAATATTAATAAAAAATAAGAAATTAAATTATGAACAGCATCGAAAATTCTTCTGATTTAGCCGTTGAACGATCATCATTAAAGTCATGTATAATACTGGAAGAATGTTCTCATATGTATAAGCTCTTACTGCCGAATAACATCTTCAGATAAACTGACTAATTTAATTTTAAGATTATAGTAAAACTACCGTAAAATGTTGTAATACTTCCTTCTACATATGCATGTACTAAAATACGTATGCTCAATAAATTGACACTTTTATACCCCTCGTTCTAAAAAAACTTATTCACCATCAAATTTTAAAATACAAAACAGCGTTAAAGTTAGAACATGACTCAATTATAGCTCGATAACTTTAATAATATCCCGTTCTCATCTACTGATATTTACGTTGCTGATACCTTTATACTCAGGTACTTAACTTTAAGATGCTTATGATCATGAAGATCCAAGCCCAATCGATTCCTTAATGTGATACCAATCATTATGTGATTATGGTGTTTACGGGTATTTCTCCAATAATTGTTATTGGCGATAATGACCAGCTATATAAAACCTGGTCAACATCTCATTATGTTGCAACGATGCTGACTTTTGTCTGGTTGGCTTATTGGACTGTCATGTACTGAGGATCATTGGGACATCGTAGGAGTAAATTCGTACTTAATTTACAATACTAAACATCAAAACAACAAACTGAACTTAGAATAATTCTATTTCAGGCTATGGATAATGAAGACATGATTTTACTACTGTAATACCTAATGCAATATATTAGGTAAACTAAACTGGTAATTCAACAGCCTGATGTGAGTCAAGACCTGGCAAAGCCTCTCAAATCGTATGATCTTCATATTGCCATTTTGTGCACAGAGAGAGGGACGTACGAAAAAAATACTTTTCTGGTTTACGGTGCTAGCCTGATTCAAATTTCCTGATGTACTCGTAGCATTGCTGAATTAATTAATTGTGTTAGACTTCATCTTGTCATGACAAATCATTCGGAAAAAGGAAGGTAATGCTATATCTGAGATTTAAAAATAAAACAAGATAAAAAGACATTGCTACATTCATTCAATTCCAACGTTTTTCTTGATAAATTTTGTGTTTGAATAATCCATCGCCTGATAATGTAATATCAAATTGGAATCATTGAAAACAAAAATTTTGAAATTAAACAAAAATGTATTTTTAATATTAAGTATACAGGTTTTTCCAGTTAAAAAACATAATCCAGTAGCTCCGGAAAACCCTAGAATTCTCATAAATGAAGGGTGGAGTGGGGGTCTATTTTTACCCTCTGTAAAGTTGAAAAGCGACCTCGGATTTAGAGAAATAAATATTGTACTCAAACTATGACCCAAGCTATAGGGTTGATTATTGAACAAGTGTGATTTAATGCGTCCGAAAAAAAAAAATTATAGGTAGCTTCTTAAATTCGAAATGCATGAAGACTTTTACATAATAAAGAATTATTCACAATTTTGGAAATCGGAAAAAACCTCAATGGTTGTAATTTTATAATCAACTCCAAACTAAGTTCCAGTGCCCTTTTAGAAAATTTTAATACGCTTTTAAACCTATCCCCTAGTGTGTTCAACTTTCACTTTCAGATACTCGTAGGAAACGTACTCGTACGAAAAAGTTATCGGTGCGCTATATTTCTTCAGAATTGACTGAATGATCTAACGGTATACCTTCCGGATTTTATAAGTACAGTAATGACGAATTATACAGAAAGTTCGCGACCATAATAAAATTTTGATAGTGGAGTAATTCGTAACCGTTTTAAGCAAGCGATCATTTTTATAATTTATAAAACGAGATGGTCAGCGATTCCAGAAAATTATAGAGCAATTTCACTTTTAAATGCGTCCTATAAATTATTTACAGCACTTATATAGTGTCGTCCAGCAGAATCTATAAAAGAGAATAAACCTATGTACTTAAAGAAGCCAGGATATTCTACTATCGATGATGTGCTTGTTTTGAGCAGCATAGCCAAATCCTTCAAAGTTTATGCATTCTTTGTGGATTTTAAATCTACTTTTGATACGGTGGACAGAAATGCTCTACTCTATAAGTTGTACGGGATGAGTATGTCGATGAAGGTTGGACGAATTATCGAATGTTTACAAATTACACTGTACAAAAAGGTAGTTTTTTGGGGAAAAGGTGATAGTCCGTTGGAGAAACATCATAACCTTTTCTGAGTGAAGACCTAATAATTATACGGTACAAAACGGTTCATTTTAGTGCCTTAAGCTCAACGATGTACCGATTTCAAAGCGGCGTAATTTTTGTGCCTCGTTCAGTTCATGGGGCACCCAGTTTTCGAGTTTTATACTTTTCCTATTAGAAATAGGTGTCAACTTATTGTCATGGGAGATGTTCTGTGCAATGTCCCGCACTATTTTTGTTGGGTCTGTGTCTACCGTTGCTTTTAAAACATTTTCGTCAATTATCGCGTCTGGTTTCCTACGTGGTTCGTTTTTGAGGCTAAGATCTTCCAAACGGAACTTAGGAAACCAACGTCGAATGTTGCGTTGGTTTAACTCTATATCCTTAAATGCGTCATTAATATTTCTCGCTGCCAGGGAAGCATTATCTTCCAGTCTAAATTCATAAATGAAGAGAGTCCCAGTTGAAGCCGTCGACAGCATGGTAAACAATTCCGAGAAAAAATTAAACGCATCTTATACAAAAAAAAAAAGTTTGTACTTTTTGACAGATGTTTACTTGAGAGCTTCTTATTGCGAACTAAGTAAAAATTGAACATTTCATACATTTCTAATATTTCTTACATCGCTTAAGGAAATCTTGACATTTCGCAGCGACATTAAATATACGGTCATTTCGACGTAGGTTGTCATTGACACACATACCTACCAAGAATGGAAAGATTTTCGGTTTCGACGATGCAAGTCCTATCCCAGGATAATTCCTGTGTATTTTAATTTCGCTTTAATGACAGCAGACAGCATTGTGTTTTTGAAGCATTACATTCCACTCTGTTGATAGTTTCTCAATTGGTTATGCTGTTAATATCGGAATTTAATGAGGTAAACATACGCTGCCGTTTCCGTTATACAGCTAAGGAGCAGGGACGTGAGTCCGGGTTGTGAGTGTCGGAGACTAAACGTAGCCCTGCATTTATATTGTGAATATCAAGACTTGAAACCATTCAAGACAACTTGAATTGAAAGTTCCGAAAGGTATTTTCTAATCCATTGAAGAAGAGAGTCGTCGTTCCCAAATGCACGTATTTCGACAAAAAAGCCTGATGTCAATTGGCGAACCACCAAAAATGTTTACTATCTTTGGGATATTGTACTATGTTTTTGCCTCAGTTTTTGGACGTTTTTGAAATTGTACACGCTTAACAAAGACGTTGCAGACATTTCTGGCTCATTTGAACTTTTTTCCGTTTTCCTCTGTCGGGTTGGTCTTGAATGAACGAAAAAACATTTATCTAACACTGACAACCTCGCTACAGGTCGAGTTGTACCACACCCTTTCTTTTGGTTTGATACTCTTCATCCGTTGAAAGATAAAGGACCTTATTCCAAAGAGAATTGTGTCTGTAATCATATCAAGCAGCGGTTTCCACGTCGTTATCGAGGAAATATAACGATCAGTTAAAATTCCTCAAGAATGTGTTAAGTCCGCTTCAAGGGGCTTTCTCGGTTCTTTTAGAAATCCAAACTGTTTGGTCGATGTACGAGAAATTAGCTGATGTAGCACAGTGGTCCGACGAGTCTAGAGGGGATATAACATCGGCCTTGTACTTATCAGGGTGAGAAGTCCAAAACAAATCCAGGCGTGTTGCGGGTCAAATTGTTTTCCGCAACGAAGATCTCATTCGGGTGTTATCTGTCTAGAACGTCGAAGCCATTCAGAATTGTGTATTTTTAAATTGCCCGTAATAACGATTGCAGTATGAGGATACAGGGATACAGGGGCTTCTGTAAATAAAGCAATAGTGGATAATTTGCTTACAGAGATCGAATTTTAACCACATGAAATTGAATTCCGGATTGGAACAGGGACTACATTGTGGTGGAGTTTGGTAAGCTACATCACTACCCACGTATATGGTAAAACCGCGATCAGAGAAAAATAATGGCACTAGTTCATATTCAGGTTGCTTCAGATCAGAGTGATAAGACAGGTGTGGGCGGGGATCTACCTGTGCAATACAGCTGGCCTGTATTTGAAGACGTGGACTTTCGGAGGAAAGTAATTACTTTTTAGCCCGCGTATATTGGCTACGTTTACCCTGAGTTTCCGAGTCATAATTACGAACAGTGCACCAACAAAATTCGCACTCACATCCCACTATCCATCAGTTGTTACATACACCCAGTTACTGCCCGTACCATATGATAAATACAGTAATGGTAGTGACGAAGTTTAAACAACAGTACTTCCGCCAGGAGCGGGAAAGATAGAACACTCGTACTATGTAATTTTTTTTTTTTGTTTTTTTTTTCTTTTTCACTCCTCTATAATTGTTTTTTTAATTATTTATTTTTAATTTTATTATTTTTATTGTCGTTCCTTTAAAATAAAAAAAAAACTAGCTGTTAAGGTTTCAAACCTTTTTTATTACTTATTTTCTAGTTGTTTACATTGCAGTTTCTTATTTCTTCTTTTTTTGTTTCTCACGAACCTAAGTTTGAATTTTATTTTCTAACTCAGTCGTTCATAGACCTCGACAGAGGATAGACGTGTGATTTTTTCGTGTTCGGCTTCACAGTGTGAAAGACAAAAAAACAAAAAAAAAGGAGTATACTTTTACTCAATAATTTATCGAGTGTTCGTAGCCTAAGTGGCAAAAACCCGGGCGACAAATCTCGGGGTTGTGGGTTCGCTTCCCAGCCCCTGCGAACGGGTTTTTCTTATTTAATTTATCAGACAGACAATTTTAATAAGAGAAATTAAAGTGTTCACAAAAACAAAAAACAAAATAACGTGATGGATGGTGGAGAGCGCTCCGCTCTTCCCATAACGGAAGTGGAAAAAGGCAAATATAGTGTTGCCGGTGCCGTGGCGAAAGCCGTTAAAAGGAGGAGGAGTTTGAAAACTCCTCCTATTCTTACAAAAAAGAGAACAAATGACGCTTTAACGGCTGATGAGGTCAATTACGAGGGGGGCAATAACAACTTTGCCTCTCTAGCGGCATCCGAATCGGAGGATGAGGATGAGCAAATATTAAACAACATCACCAGCAGCATACAAAGGCTGGAAAAGGAAATGCTTGCTATTAAGCAACGGCAAATAGCACGCAGGCAGAGGGAGCAATTGGAAGTATCGAGCTCCCAAAAACAAATCCAGCAGCAGCAGAAACAACAACTGCAGCAAAAAAAACAGCAGCAGCAGAAACAACAGCAGCAGCAGACACAGCAACAGCTGCAAAAACAAAAGCTGAAACCACAGCAGCAGAAAAAAAAGCAACAGCAGCACCAACAAGAACAACAACAACAACATCAGCATCAGAAGAAGAAGGAGAAGGAATACCTATAAATTAGAGGTGAGTGCAACCAAGGACCTGTGTAAGTTGGTCATTGGTAACAATTTTAACATTAAAAGATTGGGGAACGATCGTCATGCCATCCACTGTAATACAGTGGAGGGCTATGCGAAAGTGAAAGAGCTCCTGAAGGAAATGACAACGGAGCACTTCTCATTCACACCGAAGTGTGAAAAGCGGCAATCGATGCTGTTGAAGGGGTTGGAACCGTCTTCCGATCCTGAGGAGATCCTAGCACTGCTCAAAGAGAAGGAGTGCGAAGGACTCAAGTTTGTGGGGGTAAAGCCGTTTGCCACAGCCAGAGCTAGGCGGGAGAAACGGAGTCTGCCGTTCTTCTTGGTGCAGCTCAGTCCCGAAAGCCGTCTGGATAGTCTAAGGAGTATCAATGTCCTAGACTACCAGGTGGTTCACTGGGAAAAACTAAAAAGGAGCGAAAGCGTTATACAATGCGTTCGCTGCCAGAGGTTCGGGCACGCCGCGTCGAACTGCCAAATACAACCTCGATGCGTGAAGTGCGCTAAGAACCACAGTTCCGAGGAGTGTGCTCTGGGTGTTGACGGAGCATACGATAGGTCGCAGCTTTCGTGCGTATTATGTGGAAACGTGGGACACACCGCAAACTATCGGGGTTGTCCTAATTTCGCTGACATTAAGAAAGCAAAACTGGCTCGGCAGCAGAAGGTGGAGGTCAAACGTTCACCTGTGAGGTTTCAAACACCAGCCGTCACGCCCCAAATTTCCTACGCCCAAATGGCGTCAGGTAGGGGGGCTACGGTACAGCAAGCGACTGTTGCTTCTCCGGCTCCGATGCCGAGAACAACGGAAGCTGCACCCAACATGCTAGCCATCTTGCTCGCAATCCAAGGGCAGATGGCTCAGCTGCAAAAGCAGGTTCAAGAACAGGCCAAGCGGGTGGACCAGATCTACGCGTTGCTGCCGGGCCTAACGCAACACATGCCGTAATGGGTACGCACATGGTGGAGCAAACTTTGAAGGTCCTTGCGGTGAATGTGAATTCATTGATTAGGATCGAACGAAGAGCCGCGATGTTTAAATTGCTACAAGACCAAACTCCTGATGTGCTTTTCGCTAGCGAAACCAAGCTAACCGATAATCACAAACTGGAGTACAATAATTATATTGTTAGAAGAAGAAACCGGCCCAGATCCAAACGTGAAGGCGGTGTCGCGATCTTCATTAAAGAGGGTATAAAATTTCACAGAGTGTACAAGGAGGTGTTGCGCAGGTTCCGGGTGTTGGAGGCAGTCGTCGTTTACATCCCGCTCCGCAATGGAAAGCGGCTGTACTTGGCCTCTGTTTATGCACCTGAGGCTTCACAATCCACCCTATTCATTACAGAGCTCGACACGCTTTTTCGACTTCTGAGGCTGGAATCGGGGGAGAATTATTTTATAATCGGCGGGGATTTCAACGCTAGACATAGAGATTGGGGAAATAATTTGCCAAATACTAGAGGGAACCTACTACTCGATTGGTGGGGTCAGCACGATATCATGTACAGACTCGGTCTTAAAGCGACGGATAACCCGTCGTTTCCCAGAGGCGGGTCTTATTTGGATCTACTGCTGTACGATGAACGTATACGACTGACAGGTACGAATTTACAAACGCTAAACTGTCTGCGCACATTCGTGTATGACAGCGACCATTGCGGTTTTAGCACCGAAATTACAGTTCCCAACTAAATTGCGGAATTGGAGGAGTTTGTCCAAAGATATTCTTACAACTACAGTAAGACTCGATGGACACGCTTCTCCGCAACTTTGACAAGAGCGCTCTCCTCGAACACGCTCCACCCACCGTCCAATAGGAATTTGTCAAACGAGGAGATCGACAATTACTTAAAACAAATGGACGAGACAATTAAACAAACTATGGACACTACAATACCGCGGTATCGACGTACGACTAACGAAGACCTGTTCCGCAATCCTACTATTGACGCACTGCACCGACAGAAAAGTAGACTTCTGACAAGACTCAAAAACTTGTACAGACAGTTAACTGACAGACAAGACCCGGAGATTAGGACACTGAAGTCGTCGATTAAAAATATTCAAACGCTAATAAAAGAGAATTACAGAACTTCTGTAAGTTTGTATTGGAACAACAAGGTTAGGGCTGTAAACACCAGCAACCCGAATATGTTTCCGCAAATGTTGGGGGTGGCCGTGGTGTAGTGGTAGTAGCAAACGCTTCTCACTCGGAGGTTCCAGATTCGAATCCTGCCCATGGCAAAACCAGTTTTTCATTGTATAATTGGAACTCAGACAAAAAAATTCTGCGTGTGAAGGCATAACACTGACACGTAGATTTGGCTGTTATAAGAGTTTCAAGCAATGAAAAAAATACTGGGAATTATATCTCGAATCACTCTGAGTGAAGAAAAACTCTCCGTCCTATTCGGACTCCCACCCCTGGAGAGCAAACATAGAAACCAAACACACCTGAGTTTCAAACCACTACAAAAACAATTTTCCTCTCTCCTCCTTCTATCTTTCCGCCCGCGCCATGGCAACAGTAAAAGGGTATCAACCCCTTAGGCGCGCGTAAATTATAAAAAAAAAATAAATAATAAATAAACTATTTCGGAGAAAAAATCAAAACGACCTTCAGTGTCTTAAAATAGCCCGGACAACAGACAACGAACGGTTACTGACAATAGCAGGCATTGATCCAAATGAGGCCGCTGATGACGACTTTTTTGTGATCGAAGATCCACAGGAGAAGGTTGAGGCCATAGGGGCGACTTTCCAGGAAGTATACAAGGCCATTGATAACATTGGCCCTAATTACGACCTGGACAGTCGCGTCTTGGTGCACGACTTCTGCATTCGAAATGAAATAGGGAACTGGCGATCCGAGGGCTCTGGTTTCACCCGGTTTAGCGACGAAAATATGGCAAATAATGTCATTGCCAGAGAGGGTGACCTACCCCCGTTCATTTCGAAGGAAGAACTCCATGAGATCTTCGACACAATCAGGGCTAAGAAATCGGTCGGGACCGATGGTGTTCCGAACATCGTGCTTCGACATCTTCCTCTAGAAGCGGTGGACATTAACACCACCCTGTTTAATAATGCAATGAATAATGCACATTATCCAGCGCATTGGAAAACGGCGGTGGTTCAACCTATCCCCAAAAAGGGGAAGGATATATCCAATCCGGCGAATCTCCGGTCGATAAGTCTCCTTCCGAATATCAGTAAGGTTTTTGAAAAGGTAATCAATAGAGCTCTGTCTAGGTGGGTTGAAGACAAACATATAGTTCCGGATAATCAATTCGGTTTTAAGGCGGGACATGATATCTCACATGCCGCGTCTAAACTGGTGTCCGATATCCAATGGAACAAAGGCAAGAAACAGTGCACTGGTGCCTGCCTTGTTGACTTGGAGAAGGCCTTCGACACCGTATGGTTAGAGGGTCTTTTCTATAAGCTGACTAGGCTGGGGATCAGTAAACCACTCTTGTACATTCTCTATAATATGTTAACCAACAGGCAGTTCATCGTGAAAAATGGCGATGTGGCTTCTGTTGGAATATTTCAA
This sequence comes from Volucella bombylans, assembly GCA_949129095.1. Taxonomy (NCBI): domain Eukaryota; kingdom Metazoa; phylum Arthropoda; class Insecta; order Diptera; family Syrphidae; genus Volucella; species Volucella bombylans. The sequence continues at coordinate 21,212,792 of OX422143.1, read as the reverse complement.
ATTAAAAATGGTCTTCAGCAAGGCGCGGTCAATTCGCCGATCCTATTTAACATTTATACAAGCGACTTGATAGGTTCACTTTCCCATACTATTGCGTTCGCAGACGATGTGGTAGCGTACAGAACAGGTCCAAAAATCGATGTCATTAATACTCTTTTGCAGCATGACTTCGATAAGATAAGACGATTTTGCGATGACTGGAAGTTGAAAATCAACTTTCAGAAGTCGGAAACCATTCTCTTTAGGACGCCGTTGTCTGGAGCCTCTAGGGATACCAGAAAAAATTGGCGAAAGTTCTCAATCATTGGACAGCACGGACAGCCTCTTGCCTGTCGAAATGTAGTCAGATACCTTGGGATCTGGCTAGATCAGTTTCTGTATTTTGGCAAAAATGTAGATGCTGCTCTGGCCAGAGCCAAAGGTGCTTTTGCCCTTACAAAGAGACTGTTTTATAGCAGCCAACTCGATGCGAGGGTAAAGGTAATCTGCTACATTGCCCTTATTAGGCCCATGCTGGTATTTGGTTGTCCCGTGTGGTTCAACGTGAGAGCAAGCTTAATGGAAAAGATTCGGGTGTTTGAGAGGGCTTGTCTTAGAGCTTGTCTTCGCTTGTACAGAACACCAGAGTCGGAGTACAAGAAATTTTATCCTAATGAGGTCCTTTACAACAGGGCGAACCTAATACGAGTGGACAACTTCGTAATTAAGCTGACTCGAGAGCACATTGCAAGAGCAATGACCTCGACGAATAACCTGATATCTGGGGCTTACTACCCCAATTACCTTTACCACGAGAGTGTGCGCTCTGACGGCTTCGTTCCACCGGAAGCATTCCTCTACATGGATCAGATAGGGTTGATCCAGGATAGATCAGCGGTGCCGTTAATCTTCCATGTCGTTTCCGTCAATTACGGACCAGCCTTACTAATGAGGCAGAGCTGACCAATCTGTTTTCTCTTGTAAATAGCGATGGCCAGCTTACATAGGTTTAGGTTAGCATCTAAGAAACATATACATATATCAGTATATACAAAGGTGTATACTGACATATGTATATGATTGTGTATACTGTCTATGTGTGTTTATGTGTGTTTTGTGTATTTAGGTTAAGTAGAGTAAGGTTTATTTTAAGTTAGATATTAAGTTTTTATAAAAAAATAAAAAAAGTCCATATGCTAAGTTTTTTCTTAACGAATATTTTTTCTTAGCCTTAAGTATACAATATAAATAATTCTAAATAAAATGTAAGTAAAGTCGAAAGACATAGATATAAGTATTTAGAGTAGCTTAGAGTGCCTGTGTGGGGCCAGTAAGTTAGTATAAGACTGTTAAGTAATTGTAAGCTAGCATTTAAGCATTTTTTGTTAGTATGTAAGAGTTAATTAGTAAGAAAATAAAATGCATTGAAAACTAAAAACTAAAACTTTATTTTCTAACTACTTGCATTGCAGTTCTTATTTCTTCTTCTACTGTTCTCCACGAAACTGAACTTGAGTTTGTATAGTTTTTTATTTTATGGTTCAAATTCAATTGCAATGTCTCGTAATAGGATTAGTATATTTCAAGACATTGAACTTCCGCTCGAAGAAAAATTGCAATATGTTTCTATAATTTCCAATTGATGGGAAATGTTGTTGGCGTCGATGGTGGTGATTTACATTACGCGGCGCTGAGTTTTTTTTTTTGCACAACACACACAACACAACAAAATTTACGAGTGCACTGGTTTTTCAGTTTTTAGTTTTTATGCATTTTTATTTATATACTTAAATTACTCTTAAATGCTAAACAAAAAACGCTTAAAAATTAGCTTAAATTACTTACAAATAATCTTATTGTAACTTGCAGGCCCCATGCGGGCACTCTAAATTAAACATAATACTTAATCTATGTCTTTCGACGTATCTTACAGTCTAATTTTATTTGTAATTTAAACATTAATTAATACTAAAACTAAGAAAATAAATTTTAGGTAAAAACTTAGTAAATGGACATTTTTTAATTCTTTATAAAACTTAAAACTAAAAGCTCACAAACTACCTAAAAATAAATCTTAATCTACTTAACCTACTTACGTCTAATACATACACATACATACATATATATATATATCCATAATACTTATATACTTTATATATAAGTATATGTATATATATATATATTTATTTTTATTTTATTTTTTTTTGTGATTTTAATTTTTTTTTTCTTAAAACCTAACTTAAACCTACCTAAAACTATGTAAGCCGGCCATGGCGAAAAAAAAAATTAGGCAGGCCCACTTTGCTTCACTTGAAGCTACATATCACTGGAGGAGTTCGACGACGAAGCATCCTCCCCTTCAACAAGCCACCAAAAGTGTTGGTGCTGCTGAGCAACATCCCTCATGTCGCGACTCCCTACCGCCCTACTGAACCGGAGACGCTCCGCACTGCCATGTGCGACGTCTCTGTCGTAGTTGAGTCGCCTGTCCGCAGCTGTTCGAGCGACGTGGAAGATTAGCGGCACCGCCAATCTGTCCTGGATCAGACCTTTATTATCCAGATAGAGGAACGCTTCTGGACGAATAAAGCCGTCAAAGCGAACTCTCTCGTGATACATATAATTGGGGTAGAAAGCCCCGGAGATCAGGTTGTTCGATGAGGTCACTGCTCTTGCAATGTGCCTTCGAGTCAACTTAATGACGAAATTGTCCACTCTTATTAGATTCGCCCTATTGTACAAGACCTCATTGGGATAGAATTTTATGTACTGAGACTCTGGTGTTCTGTATAAGCGAAGACAAGTCCTGAGACAAGCCCTCTCAAACACCCGAATCTTTTCCAATAAACTTGCTCTCACATTGAACCACACGGGACATCCAAATACCAGCATGGGCCTGATAAGGGCCATGTAGCAGATCACCTTCACCCTCGCATCGAGTTGGCTGTTATAAAACAGTCTCTTTGTGAGGGCAAAAGCACCTTTGGCTCTGGCCAGAGCAACATCTATATGTTTGTTAAAATACAGAAATTGATCTATCCAGATCCCAAGGTACCTGACCACATTTCGACAAGCGAGTGGCTGTCCGTGTAGTCCGACGATAGAAAACTTTCGCCAATTCTTTCTGGTATCCCTAGAGGCCCCAGACAAAGGCGTCCTAAACAGAATGGTTTCCGACTTCTGAAAGTTGATTTTCAACTTCCAGTCATCGCAATATCGCTTAATATTGTCGAAGTCACGCTGCAAAAGCATATTAATGACCTCAATCTTTGGACCCTATCTGTACGCGATTATGTCGTCTGCGTACACTATGGCATGGTGAAGTGAACCTATGAGATCACTCGTGTAAATGTTGAATAGGATCGGCAAATTTACCGCACCTTGTTGCAGACCGTTTTTAATGTTAAATGTTCCAGCAGAAGTCACATCGCCATTCTTCACGATGAACTGTCTACTGGAGAGCATATCAAAAAGAATATACAGCAGTGGTTTACTAATACCCAACCTGTCCAGCTTGAAAAAGAGTCCCTCTAACCATACGGTATCGAAGGCCTTCTCCAAGTCAATCAGGCAGGCACCAGTGCACTGTTTCTTGCCTTTGTTCCATTGGATATCAGAAACCAGTTTCGACGCAGCATGAATGATATCATGCCCCGCCATGCCTCCGGAACTATATTTTTGTCCTCAACCCACTTAGTCAGGACTCTATTGATCACCTTCTCGAAAACCTTACTGATGTTTGGAAGAAGACTAATCGAGCGGAGATTCGCCGGATTGGAAGTGTCTTTATCCCTTTTGGGGATCGGATGTACCATCGCAGTTTTCCAATGCGCTGGATATTCATTGCATTATTAAACAGGGTGGTATAAATGTTCACCGCTTCTAGAGGGAGATGTCGAAGCACAATGTTCGGTATTTTATCGGTTCCCACTGATTTCTTACTTCTAAGCGATTCGAAGATCGTTTGGAGCTCTGCCTTCGAAATGAACGGTGGTAGTACCATTTCATTGGTGATGACATTATTTGCCATATTCTCGTCACTGAACTGGGTGAAACCCGAGCTCTCGAATCGCCAATTCACTATTTCATTTCGAAGGTAGAAATTGTGCACAAGGACTCGATTTTCCAGGTCGCGGTTCGGGCCAATGATGTCATTCGCCTTATATACTTCCTGGAAAGTCGCTCCTATAGCCTCTACCTTCTCCTGAGGATCCTCGATCACAAAGAAGTTGTCATCATCAACAGCCTCATTTGGATCTATGCCTGCTGCTACAAGTATGTTCTCGTTGTCCGTCGTTCGGGCGATTTTAAGACACGAAAGCTCGTTTTGATCTTTTCTCCGAAATATTTTATTTATTTGCGGGAACATATTCGGGTTGCTGGTGTTTACAGCTCGAATTTTGTTGTAACAATACAAACTTACAGATGCTCTGTAATTTTCTTTTATTAATACTTGGAGGTTTTTGATCACCGACTTCAGCCTTATAATCTCCGGGTTATGTCTGTCAGTAAACTGTCTGTACAAAGTTTTTAGTCTTGACAGTAGTCTACTTTTATGTCGGTGCAGTGCGTCAATAGTTGCGTTGCGGAATAGGTCTCCTTCGTCAGTGTGTTGGTACCGAGGTATCGTTTTGTCCATTGTTCGTTTGATTGTCTCGTCCATTAGTCTTAGATACCTGTCAATCTCCTCGTTTGACAGATTCCTGTTGGACGGTGGGTAGAGCGAATTCGAGGAGAGTGCTCTAGTCAGTGTTCTGGTGAAGTGTGTCCAACGCACCCTACTATAATTGTAGGAATGCCTTTGAACAAACTCATCTAATTCCGCAATTTCGTTTGGAACAGTTATTTCGGTGCTGAGACCGCAATGGTCACTGTCATACACGAAAGTGCGTAGACTGTTTGTAGTTTGTTGGTTAGTGCATGTCAGTTGTATTCGTGCGTCGAACAGCAGAAGATCCAAATAGGACCCGTGTCTGGGAAACGACGGACTATCCGTCGCCTTAAGCCCGAGTCGATACATCACACTGTGTTGTCTCCACCAATTGAATAGTAGATTCCCTCTAGTATTTGGTGTATTATTTCCCCAATCATTATGTTTGGCGTTGAAATCTCCGCCGATAATATAATAGTTGTCTTCCAATTCCAGCCTCAGAAATCGAAAAAGTGTCTCGAGCTCTGTGATAAATAAGGTGGATTGAGTAGCCTTAGGTGCATAGACAGACACCACGTACAACCGCTTTCCACTACGGAGAGGGATATACACGATGCATGCTTCCAGCACCTGGAACCTACGTACTACACCACTGTATACTCTTTTAAAATGTATACTTTTTCGTACGAAAATTGCAACGACACCGCCCTGAATGGAGTTGGGTCGGTTTCTCCGTATTATTTTGTATCTTCTGTGCCTCATTTTGTGTCTCTTGGTAAGCTTAGTTTCGCTAACCAAAAGCACATCAGGGGCTTGGTCTTTAAGCAACTTAAATAGTGCGGCTCGTCGTTCGAGCCTAATCAGTGAATTCACATTCACAGCAAGGACCTTCAGGGATTGCTCCGCCACGTACGTACCCATTACGGCAAAAGGTGCGTTAGGCGAGGCAACAGCGCGTATACTTGATCCACCCGCGCTGTCTGTTCAGTCAAATGACGTTGTAGCTGAGCCATCTGCCCCTGGATAGAGAGTAAGATAGCTAGCATGTCAGGTACTGGTTCAGGTGCTCTGGGCGCTGGGGCCTGAGAAGCAACCTTCGCTTGCTGTACCGTATTTCCCCTACCTGCCGCCATTTGGGCGTAGGTAATATGGGGAGTAACGGCTGGAGTTTGCAAATGCACGGGTGGACGTTTAACTTCCACTTTCTGCTGCCGGGCCAGGTTTATTCTTTTGATATACTGGAATTTGGGACAACCCCGATAATTTGCGGTGTGTCCCGTGTTCCTACATAAAGCACAAGAGAATTGGCTTTTTTCAGACGCTCCGTCCTTACCAAGAGCGCATTCCTCAGACTTGTGGTTCTTTCCGCACTTCACGCATCGAGGCTGCATTTCGCAGTTCGACGCGGCGTGCCCGAACCTTTGGCAGCGAACACATTGTAAAACGTTTTCGTTCCTTTTTAATTGTTCCCAATGGACAACCTGGTAGTCTAGGACTTTAATACTCCTTAGACCATCCAGATTGCTGGTGGGACTTAGTTGGACCAGGAAAATGGGCAGTTGCCGCTTCTCCATTTTGGCTCTGGCTGTGGTGAATGGCTTGACCCCCACAAAATGGAGCCCTTCGCACTTCTTCTCTTTCAGCAGTGCAAGGAGCTCCACCGGATCAGTCGACGGTTATAATCCCCTCAGCAGCATTGTTTGCAGCTTGTCCCCCTTCGGGGTGTAGGAGAAGAATTCCGTCGTCGATTCCTTCAGTAAATTTTTTATTTTGTAATAGCGCTCCACTGTGTTACAGTGGATCGTATGCCTATCTATGCTAAGTCTTTTAATATAAAAATTATTTCCTATGGCCAACTTACATAGTTCTACAGTTTCCTTCAGCTCCATATTGAATGTATTTATGGGTGGTACCCTTTGTTGTTTCTGTTTCTGTTGCTGTTGCTGTTGTGTCTGTTGATGTTGTTGTTGTTGCTGCTGCTGCTGTTGTTGTTGTTTCTGATGCTGTTGTGGCTGCTGCTGTTGTTGTGGTTGCTGTTGATTTTGTAGCTGATGCTCTTGTTGTGATTGCTGATGTTTTTTCTGTTGCCGTTGTTGTGGCTGCTCTTGTTGATGCTGCTAGTGTTTATTTAGTTTTTGTTGGTGTTGTTGTAACACTTGTGTTATTGTTTTGGGGTTGATGCTGCTTTTGAGCTAGCTGAGTCTGTTGTTGCTGTTGGGATTGCACTAGCTCTTCCCTCTTCCTTCTGAGCATTTGCATTTCCTTTATGGCAAGAAGTCTTTGCTGTAACATTTTTATGCTGCTACTTAGAGACACCATTTCTTCCTCTTCATCTTCCGATTCGGTTGGAGCCAAGGAAGCGAAGATGTTCTTTCTCAGAGAGAACTCACCACCATCGGAGATATACTGGTTGTTATCAGTAACTTGCAATGGATGATTATTTCCTGTCATTGCAGACGTCGAGTGCGCCCCGTCCCGAACTCCTCTAGGCAGCATTTCAGTGGAAGCTTGTCGGGAGGGACGTTCTACCAAGTTAGAAATTGGCTTTATTTTCCTCCTTCTTTTAGTTTTTGGTGTCTGGCTAGAACTACTAGACGCCTCACCTGATTTGTCAGCAGATCCCGCTATTGGTATAGCGGACCGCTCTCCACACTCCATCACGTGATTTTTTTTTTTTCTTTTTTTTCGTTACACTTCACTTGTTACTATTTCAACAAACAAACAAAAAAAAAAAAAATCAACAATTTGTCTACCGATGGGAATCGAGCTCAGGCCTCGGGATCTTACACACCAGGTATGAATTTCGTCCGAGTGTTTGCCACTTTGGCTAACGAACACTTGAAAGTTTCTTGTTTAAAGGTATACTTATTTATTTTTCACACTTACAAAGCCGAACACGAAAATTGCGTCTAATCGCCACTGAGGTCTATGAACAACTGACGAGTGCACTGGTTGACGTGTGCACATGTCGGTTGTCGACTCGTCACTCAATCGAAATTCTGGCAAGAGGTGTTGATTACGCAGGACTACTGATCAAAGCATTACTGTTTGCTGATGATATAGTGCTGCCCAGCGCACGCACCAGAATCGCTGAAACTAAAGTTTCAAGAGTTTATATGAGTATTTTTAACTATGGAACCTTATCGTTAACCTATATAAGTCGAAGATCATAATATTTAAAACAAAATAATAGAGGTTGTGAAGGAATATAAGTATCTTGCATTTATTACACTAGAAACCTAGAGACACCTATTGGAAAAACTAAGCACGTCTGTAACGGCTATCAACACTGTTTGGAAGAAGTTTCTCAGCAACAAGCACATATCCCACAGAAGTAAATACATATAAGGTACGAGTATTTATGGCGTTATCTGTATCCATACCGTTTTATGCGGAGAAACTGTTATGATGCTATATAAAAAGAGCATTCCATCTGCCACTCAATACCCCAAATTATACGTTAAGTTCGGAAATATTTTTATCCGCGCTGGGTTATCAATATAACAACTCCTACAACAGTTGTATTATTAACATAATTTTTTATAAAAATTGTTTCCTTCAGCTTCACAAACTGCAAGTTACATTGCAAAAATCGTTGGGACCTTCTCACTAATAAAATGACAAGACGAACAACAGCATGAGTGGGAGAGACTAGGCCTTTGTCCATCTCGTCCCATTTCGCCAATAAAAGAAAAAATGTTAAAAAAAAACAACAGAAAATCAAAAAAAGCTGGACCGATTACTTTCTTTTTATTTACAAAGCAATCCAGGTCTAAGACCAATTTTTATAGATGCTATAGTATAAGCTAAAAATAAAAAAGTTCTTCATTATCTAATGCTGGCACGCAAAACCTTCCGACTTGGAAAAAAGTACACTACCATTTAAGCCATATACTACATTCGCTTAACCTGAAGATTTCCGATAATATGCAAACTTTTTTTTTTATAAAATGGTGTAATTTAAACTTTCTTCCCAATTTCTAAAATTCCTGAATTTAACATGACACTTGCCTCCACGTCGCAGGCACCTTAAAGAGAGCGTTATCTTCAATGACGCCACCGGTGCGGAGCCTTAAGTCGCAAAGACTCAACTGACTACGGTCGGCTGAGTAGTGGCGAACTAAGTACAATCAAACCTGATTCCAGTGGTGGTGTGAGCATATAGCAAACCGTGCCGAACGGGGGGTCAAACCAACCGCGAACGAGCTCTCTCAGGGCTTTAGCGCCGGCCTGCTATACTTACCCTTACCCAGGTTTCGGCCTTACCCATACTCATACTCGTGGGAACCAAATTTTTTTAAAAATGGAAAAACATAAAACAAACAAAACGCAACACAGACCATCCCCATCCAGGAAGAGTTAGAGGTGAGTGAAGACGAAATTTCGACTTCATCCATCTCCTTCCTGGTAGGGGAAATGGAAAAATGGAGGTATAGCGATAGTGAGGTGTTCGAAAGAACAAAAGCAAATCTCAGCAGCAAGAGAAAAGATCCGACCACGTCGTGTAGCCGAACGATGTAAAAAAGTGAAAGTATTTCATCCGCATTGTGTCGTAAGCAAAGCGACCCGAAAGGCATATAATGCACTTTTTATCCCTAAAAGAGCAGTAGGAAAAATTTGGGCCTCAAAACCTGCTACACCAATGGCTGTATACGGTGATGGTAAGACACATACTTACATACGGCGCACTAGTATGGTGGAAAGAAAACGATTAATGGAAATTTAGCGGCGGTTCAAAGAACGGCTTCCATAGTCATTACGGGTGCGTTCAGTACCACCCCTACGGCAGCATTGGATACCTTTTTGCACACCGCTTGATTTACAGATCAAAAACTTGCTGGCAACAGTGCGATACGACTCACTAATCTGGGTATTTCAAGACCAGTAGTTTCGGACATGGCATGGTCCTAATCGAGCTAATGGCAGGCAATCCAATTTTAATGGATGAAATTCCTTCCTAAGTCGACTTCGACATTCCGTATTCGGTATGATATATTGTAATATATCCGGAGACGGAGGACTGGCAAAAAAACGTAATAATCAGGTCGAATGAAATTGCTATTTTCACTAATGGCTCAAAAACAGAAGAAGGAACAGGTTCTGGTATCTTCTGAGAAGACCCAGAGCTAAGAGTGTCTAAGACTAAGACTACTGGATGCAAAGAGTGTCTTCCAATCGGAGATTCTGGCTGTCGTCAGGGCGGCTGAGCTAATGCAGATGAGGTAGGTATCCGAAAGAGATAGCCAGGCCGTACTCAAGGCAATGGAATCAACCAACGTCAACTCTTATACAGTCAGGGACTGTCGCACAGTGCTCAAGGCACTATGCAGTCAGAAGCGGGTAAGACTGTGCTGGGTGACAGGACACTGCGGTATTAAAGAAAATGAACAAGCGAACGAGCTTGCAAGAAAAGGAGGAGGAGGATAATAGTGAGGTTGCCAACATCAAACCACCCCCCTGCATAGTGAGAGGCACTATCGAGGAAAAAATCACAAAGACTATCAACCTAAGGTGGTCAAGTCTTGAAGGACACAGAGTATCCAAGGCTCCTTGGCCGCTTTTTGACGGAAAAAAATCTAGGAAGTTAATAAAATTAAACAGGGATAAGCTTAGGACAGTAATAGGAATCCTGATAGGACTGTCTTCTACGGATACCTGCAGATTCCACGGTAATCTGTAAGCTGTTGAGGACATTTTTTTCAGTTTTTATGCATTTTTATTTTTTAACTTAAGTTACTCTTATATGCTAAACAAAAAACGCTTAAAAATTAGCTTAAATTACTTACAAATAATCTTATTCTAACTTAATGGCCATATGCGGGCACTCTAAGTTAAACCTAACACTTAAACTATGTCTTTCGACGAATCTTACAGTCTACCTTTATTTCTATTTTAACATTAATTAATACTAAAACTAAGAAAATAAATTTCGATCAAAAACTTAGTATATGGACATTTTTTAATTTTGTATAAAACTTAAAACTAAAGCCTACAAACTACCTAAAAATAAATCTTAATCTACTTAACCTACTTACATCTAATACAAACATAGGCATACATAAATATATATATACATAATATGCATATACATAATATATAAATACATATATATATATATTTTTTTTAATGTTTTTTTTTTTGGTTTTTTATATTTTTTTTTTCTTAAAACTAATTTAATCCTACCTAAAACTATGCAAGCCGGCCATGGCTAAAAAAAAATTAGGCTGGCCCATTTTGCTTCACATGAAGCTACATATCACTGAAGGAGTTTGACGACGAAGCATCCTCCCCTTCAACAAGCCACCAAAATTGTTGGTGCTGCCGAGCAAAATCCTTCATGTCGCGACTCCCTACCGCCCTACTGAACCGGCGACGCTCCGCACTGCCGTGTGCGACGTCTCTGTCGTAGTTGAGTCGCCTGTCCGCAGCTGTTCGAGCGACGTGGAAGATTAGCGGAACCGCCAATCTGTCCTGGAGCAGACCTTTACTATCTAGATAGAGGAACGCTTCTGGAGGAATAAAGCCGTCAAAGCGAACTCTCTCGTGATACATATAATTGGGGTAGAAAGCCCCGGAGATCAGGTTGTTCGATGAGGTCATTGCTCTTGCAATGTGCCCTCGAGTTAACTTAATGACGAAGTTGTCCACTCTTATTAGGTTCGCCCTATTGTATAAGACCTCATTAGGATAGAATTTTATGTACTCAGACTCTGATAATAAGCGTATAAGAGAAGACAAGTCCTAAGACAAGCCCTCTCAAACACCCGAATCTTTTCCATTAAGCTCGCTCGTACATTGAACCACACGGGACAACCAAATACCAGCATGGTCCTGATAAGGGCCATGCAGTAGATTACCTTCACCCTCGCATCGAGTTGGCTATTATAAAACAGTCTCCTTGTGAGCGCAAAAGCACCTTTGGCTCTGGCCAGAGCAACATCTATATGTTTGTTAAAATACAGATATTGATCTAGCCAGATCCCAAGGTATCTGACTACATTTCAACAAGCAATTGGCTGTCCGTGTTGTCCGACGACAGAAAATGTTCGCCAATTCTTTCTGGTATCCCTAGAGGCCCAGACAAAGGCGTCCTAAACAGAATAGTTTCCGACTTCTGAAAGTTGATTTTGAACTTCCAGTCATCGCAATATCGCTTAATATTGTCGAAGTCACGCTTCAAAAGCATATTAATGACCTCAATCTTTGGACCCGATCTGTACGCGATTAAGTCGTCTGCGTACGCTATGGCATGGTGAAGTGAACCTATCAGATCACTTGTGTAAATATTGAACAGGATCGGCGAATTTACCGCACCTTGTTGCAGACCGTTTTTAATGTTAAATGTTCCAGCAGAAGTCACATCGCCATTCTTCACGATGAACTGTCTACTGGAGAGCATATCAAAAAGAATATACAGCAGTGATTTACTAATGCCCAACCTGTCCAGCTTGAAAAAGAGTCCCTCTAACCATACGGTATCGAAGACTTTCTCCAAGTTAATCAGGCAGGCACCAGTGCACTGTTTCTTACCTTTGTTCCATTTGATATCAGAAACCAGTTTAGACGCAGCATGAATGTTATCATGCCCCGCCTTGAAACCGAACTGATTATCCGGAACTATATGTTTGTCCTCAACCCACTTAGTCAGGAATCTATTGATCACCTTCTCGAACACCTTACTGATGTTTGGAAGAAGACTGATCGAGCGGAGATTCGCCGGATTGGAAGTGTCTTTATCCCTTTTGGGGATGGGATGTACCACCGCTGTTTTCCAATGCGCTGGATAATGTGCATTATTCATTGCATTATTAAACAGGGTAGTATAAATGTCAACCGCTTCTAGTGGGAGATGTCGAAGCACAATGTTCGGCTGTTGAGGACATAGCACACATACTGTGTAAATGCGAGGCAATATCGCATAGTCGAAGAAAATTTTTAGGGAAATACTTTTTCGAAAACCTAGACAATAGAGGAAATAGATGGCATGAACTTCAAAGGGCTTCTTGGCTTTTGCAAGAAAATTGGGCGTTTCAACAAGGCGATTGTTTAGGTTTTTCCCATTTGAAGATAAATTTAATTGGTTCCACATGGACCGCGATGAGCCCATTTTGGTGCCTAGTGTCTGTGTGATGGCATATCCATCATACCCCTGCTTAACCTAAACCTAACCGCGTCGAATTGCGAAATGCAGCCTCGATGCGTGATGTGTGGAAAGAACAACAAATCTGAGGATTGCGCTCTGGGTAAGGACCGAGCGTCAGAAAAAAGTCAACTCTGTTGTGCCTTATGTAGGAACACGGGACACACCGCAAATTATCGGGGTTGTCCCAAATTCCAATACATCAAAAGAGCAAATCTGGCTCAGCAGCAGAAAGTGGAAGTTAAACATCCACCCGTGCATATAAAAACTCCAGCCGTTACTCCCAATGTTACCTACGCCCAAATGGCGGCAGGTAGGGGAAATACGGTACAGCAAGCGAAGGTTGCTTCCAGGCCCCAGCGCCCAGAGCACCGGAACCAGTACCTGACATGCTAGCTATCTTGCTCTCTATCCAGGGGCAGATGGCTCAGCTACAACGTCATTTGACTGAACAGACCGCGCGGGTGGATCAAGTATACGCGCTGTTGCCTCGCCTAACGCACCTTTTGCCGTAATGGGTACGTACGTTGCGGAGCAAACCCTGAAGGTCCTTGCTGTGAATGTGAATTCACTGATTAGGCTCGAACGACGAGCCGCACTATTTAAGTTGCTTAAAGACCAAGCCCCTGATATGCTTTTGGTTAGCGAAACTAAGCTTACCAAGAGACACAAATTGAGGCACAGAAGATACAAAATAATACGGAGAAACCGACCCAACTCCTTTCAGGGAAGTGGCGTTGCAATTTGCGTACGAAAAGGTATACGTTTTAAAAGAGTATACAGTCGTGTAGTACGTAGGTTCCAGGTGCTGGAAGCATGCATCGTGTGTTCCCCCTCCGTAGTGGAAAGCGGTTGTACATGGTGTCTGTCTATGCGCCTAAGGCTACTCAATCATCCTTATTTATCTCAGAGCTCGAGACACTTTTTCGATTTCTGAGGCTGGAATTGGAAGACAACTATTTTATTATCGGCGGAGATTTCAACGCCAAACATAGTGATTGGGGAAATAATACACCAGTGTGATGTATCGACTCGGGCTTTAGGCGACGGATAGTCCGTCGTTTCCCAGACACGGGTCCTATTTGGATCTTTTGCTGTTCGACTCACGAATACAACTGACATGCACTAACCAACAAAATACAAACTGTCTACGCACTTTCGTGTATGACAGTGACCATTGCGGTTTCAGAACCGAAATAACTGTTCCCATTTCGATGAGTTTGTTCAAAGGCATTCCTACAATTATAGTAGGGTGCGCTGGACACACTTCACCAGAACACTGACTAGAGCACTCTCCTCGAATTCGCTCTACCCACCGTCCAACAGAAATCTGTCAAACGAAGAGATTGACAGGTATCTAAGACTAATGGACGAGACAATCAAACGAACAATGGACAAAACGATACCTCGGTACCAACACACTGACGAAGAAGACTTATTCCGCAACGCAACTATCGACGCACTGCACCGACAGAAAAGTAGACTACTGTCAAGACTAAAAACCTTGAACAGGCAGTTTACTGACAGACATAACCCAGAGATCATAACACTGAAGTCGTTGATTAAAAACATTAATAAAAGAAAATTACAGAGCATCTGTAAGTTTGTATTGGAACAATAAAATTCGGGCTGTAAACACCAGCAAACCGAATATGTTCCCGCAAATAAATAAAATATTTCGGAGAAATAATCAGAACGACCTTCTATGTCTTAAAATCGACCGACCGACGAACAACGAACAAATACTGGTACTAGGGGGCATAGATCCAAATCAGGCTGTTGATGATGACAACTTCTTTGTGATCGAGGATCCGCAGGAGCAGGTAGAGGCTATAGGAGCGACTTTCCAGGAAGTGTACAAGGCGAATGTTATCATTGGCCCGAACCACGATCTGGAGAATCGAATCCTTGTGCACAATTTCTACCTTCGAAATGAAATTGTGAATTGGCGATTCGAGAGCTCGGGTTTCACCCAGTTCAGTGACGAGAATATGGCAAATAATGTCATCACCAATGAAATGGTACTACCCCCGTTCATTTCGAAGGAAGAGCTCCAAACGATCTTCGAATCACTTAGAAGTAAAAAATCAGTGGGAACCGATGAAATACCGAACATTGTGCTTCGACATCTCCCACTAGAAGCGGTGGACATTTATACCACCCTGTTTAACAATGCAATGAATAATGCACATTATCCAGCGCATTGGAAAACAGCGGTGGTACATCCCATCCCCAAAAGGGATAAAGACACTTCCAATCCGGCGAATCTCCGCTCGATCAGTCTTCTTCCAAACATCAGTAAGGTGTTCGAGAAAGTGATCAATAGAGTCCTGACTAAGTGGGTTGAGGACAAACATATAGTTCCGGATAATCAGTTCGGTTTCAAGGCGGGGCATGATATCATTCATGCTGGTGCACTGGTGCCTGCCTGATTGACTTGGAGAAGGCCTTCGATACCGTATGTTTAGAAGGACTCTTTTTCAAGCTGGACGGGTTTGGCATTAGTAAACCACTGCTGTATATTCTTTTCGATATGCTCTCCAGTGGACAGTTCATCGTGAAGAATGGCGATGTGACTTCTGCTGGAACATTCAACATTAAAAATGGTCTGCAACAAGGTGCGGTAAATTCGCCGATCCTATTCAACGTTTACACGAGTGATCTGGTAGGTTCACTTCACCATGCCATAGCGTACGTAGACGACATAATCGCGTACAGATCAGGTACATTTGCAACGTGACTTCGACAAAATTAAGCGATATTGCGATGACTGGAAGTTGAAAATCAACTTTCAGAAGTCGGAAACCATTCTGTTTAGGACGCCTTTGTCTGGGGCCTCTAGGGATACCAGAAAGAATTGGCGAAAGTTCTCGATCGTGGGGCAGCACGGGCATCCACTTGCTTGTCGAAATGTAGTCAGATACCTTGGGATCTGGCTAGATCAATTTCTGTATTTTAACAAACATATAGATGTTGCTCTGGCCAGAGCCAAAGGTGCTTTTGCCCTTACAAAGAGACTGTTTTATAACAGCCAACTCGATGCGAGGGTGAAGGTAATCTGCTACATGGCCCTGCTTGTATTTGGATGTCCCGTGTGGTTCAACGTGAGAGCAAGTTTATTAGAAAAGATTCGGGTGTTTGAGAGGGCTTGTCTTAGGACTTGTCTTCGCTTATACAGAATACCAGAGTCTGAGTACATAAAATTCTATCCTACTGAGGTCTTATACAATAGGGCGAACCTAATAAGAGCGGACAATTGCGTGATTAAGTTGACTCGAAGGCATGTTGCAAGAGCAATGGCCTCATCGAACAACCTGATCTCCGGGGCTTACTACCCCAATTATATGTATCACGAGAGAGTTCGCTTTGATGGCTTTATTCCTCCGGAAGCGTTCCTCTATCTAGATAGAAAAGGTCTGATCCAGGACAGATTGGCGGTGCCGCTAATCTTCCACGTCGCTCGAACAGCTGCGGACAGGCGACACAACTACGACAGAGACGTCGCACACGGCAGTGCGGAGCGTCTCCGGTTCAGTAGGGCGGTAGGGAGTCGCGACATGAGGGATGTTGCTCAGCAGCACCAGCAATTTTGGTGGCTAGTTGAAGGGGAGGATGCTTCGTCGTCGAATGCCTCCAGTAATACATAGCTTCATCTGAGGCAAAGTGGGTCAGCCTGATTTTTTTTTTCTAGCCGTGGCCGGCTTACATAGTTTTAGGTAGGATTAAGTTAGTTTTAAGAAAAAAAAATATAAAACCAAAAAAAAAATAAAAAATATATAAAATGAAAAAAAAAATATATATATATACATATATTTATATATGAAGTATATATATATTATGTATATATACGAGTATATTTATGGATGTCTATGTTTGCGTTAGATGTAAGTAGGTTAAGTAGATTAAGATTTATTTTTAAGTAGTTTCTAGGGTTTTTGTTTTAAGTTTTATAAAAAATTAAAAAAATGTCCGCTCACTAAGTTTTTGCTTAAAATTTATTTTCTTAGTTTTAGTATGTAAAAATAGAAATAAAATTAGACTGTAAGGTTCGTCGAAAGACATAGTTTAAGTGTCAGGTTTAACTTAGAGTGCCCGCATGGGACCAGTAAGTTAGTATAAGATGATTTTAAGTTAATTAAGCTAATTTTTAAGCATTTTTTTGTCTAGCATGTAAGAGTAATTTAAGGTGTATAAATAAAATGCATACAAACTGAAACTGAAACTAACCTAAACCTAACCTAATATGATACTTTTTTGGTTTGTAAAGAAGGGGTTTATTACATTCTTTTTCGAAAATGGATTAATGAAATCACAAATTTTCTTTTCGTTCTTAACAGCAATTAATCTACCTTTGACCTTGAAATGACTCTGGCTAGGATCAACTTTCAGATATTTAACTTATTCATGATTATAATACAAGTTCTTGACACGCATTTGTTACTACGCAAGCATAAATTCCACATAATTCAAACGCAAGCCTTTGCTTAAGTTCTCTATAGTACATTTTCATAAACTTCACTGAACAGTTATTGCTACAATTTCACATGAACTGGGCAGATTTATTAAAGCCTATTACAACCATGATTAAATTCAAGACTTAAAACTAACTAAATTAATTGAAAGCTATACATTAAACTAAGGGGTGGTTATCTGTTATCAGGCGAATGCCGGTACATTGGCAAGATTTCGGCATACAGAGAGTAAGTCCATAGGTTTTAGTCGGTCAATTTTAGGTGGTAAGTTCATGTCATCAGTCCAGAGAAGCCATAATTTTTTCACATTGTTTTATTTTAAGCAAACCCATTTTATTTATTTCATCTTTATTAAACATTAAAAATTCAAAAATAAATTGTTTAATACTTGTGAGAAAGAACCACAATTTATAACGCATTATTGAGATAAATGATTCGGAATTCGACTCAAACCATTTCAAATCTCTTCAAGATTGGCCGATTATTTTACTCCCGAAAGCCTTTTGAACGCAGACATTATTTTTTAGTGGTGCGTGGCGAGGATTCTGATGTCACGCCTAACTTACGCTTTACAAGTGTGCCAGTATACACCAAAACAAAACCTTTCATTCAATATTGGTTGTAACTAGATAAATTTGACACGCTACATGATTTAATCTACGAATAATTCTTGGCTGCTTCCACCAGCAATAAGGGTGTGCTCTTCTTTTATTTTTAATCTGGTGAAGATAGATTTTCATATACTTATTTCGAGATAAAATAGTAGACAAATCCCTCATTGTAAGTATTTATATCTACCCTTGCTTGCTAATATCAGATAACGTAAATATGTACATTACTTGCATAGAACCCATTTTCCTGGAGGATAAACACTCCTGCGAGTAACTCGATGCGCAAAACTATTTTATTTTATCACTTTCAGAAAATCAGCAATTGTAATATTACTGCACTAGTGGTGGCTGAGGTTACGAAATTAAATGATGCATATGTATTAATACTCGTCGTTATCATTTTTATGTTCTCTCAAAATCAGCCCTACAAATGTAAATTGTACTTATTTGTATATTTCCAAACTAAACATAATTTTCAGAAAAGAAAATCATTGCGATTTATAGAGGTCATGTCGATTGTTGGCTTGAGTAATAAGGAGAAAAGAACCCGCTCCGCTGAGTATCCTTTAGATGACACATTATTTTGGAAAAATATTTGAAAGTTTTGAACAGAGTTTTGAACTGCTAAAACTTGTCATGAATGGAAATTATTAAGGTTACATACCTTATTATTTTCCCCTGAGTAAAATAAAGAAAATTTTCTTCAAACAAATTTTTATTTTTCTTAAACAATTCAAACACAATAAAATACCAACGACCCTCCTAGGTAAACCTTAGAGTAGCCAAATGGAAGTAGATCATGTCTGAATGATCTCTTCAGTAATTCTACAGTCTTTACAAAATTGTAAGAGCTTTTTAAAAGTCTATTCAGTATATTGTGAAAGCTTTTTGTTGACTGTATACAACGTGTGAACAA
Source organism: Volucella bombylans (assembly GCA_949129095.1). Classification (NCBI taxonomy): domain Eukaryota; kingdom Metazoa; phylum Arthropoda; class Insecta; order Diptera; family Syrphidae; genus Volucella; species Volucella bombylans. The sequence continues at coordinate 21,194,023 of OX422143.1, read as the reverse complement.
AAATATAGTCACTTAAAATAAAAATAAAAATATAATATATTCATAGGCAATTAAAAAATAAAAGTACAAATTCATGGCAAAATGAAAACGATAAACAAAATGTTTCAAGTTTGTTTTATACCTTATTTTTTCCATTATTTACAGGAAAAAAAATGTTTGTCTGAAACTCTTTTCGAAAAATGTGAATTTTGTATAATATTTGTGATATTCATCAGAATTTACTTAAATTGGGTCCGCCGATTAGTTGGCTGTACAACGTTGGTCGGATGAAGAATGCAGAATTAATATTATATATTGATTTTATATCACTGAATGGCAAATCAACTATATTCAAAAATAAATCCAGGAAATTTGTAATAATCGTGTTTATTTATTATGAGATCATGTTTGAGGTGTGTGCATCTATTCCAAAAAATTTCACAAAAATCGTTGTGTTATGCGCCTTGTTATTTTGTGTACATTGAGAAGGGACCTACGGTTTCTTGCCGACTCCGAGAAATGTGAGAGACTTTCTTATAGACAACAGCTTTCACTTTCAGAGGATTGACATTCCTCACTGAAAAGTTGGTGCCGTCAAAAAACTTTGTTACTTCATTTTTGATGTTGGCCGATGGTTGAATCCAGACGCCCTTAAGCAGTAGGAGCAAATAATCCACTTCTGCTGTGCTCATACTGAGGATTGTTGGTGACTTTTAGCTTTTGCATGTGGATTTTTGTTGCAAATTATAACCAATTATTATAACAATTTTTGGTATTTTCGATTGTCTATTAAGAACTTTTTGCCCTCAACACAGGTTCCCAATTGGTATCAGAGGAATGACTGTGAACGGTGGCCAGGTGTATCCTGGCCCCCATGGATGTATCGGCATCCCGTTAAATTAAGTCAATGACAGGTGTTCAAGTAAAATACGTGAGACATTCTGTACATAACTTCGCAGATTTTCTTTGTGTTCCTAGGGCAATATTAATTTCTTAGTTTCGTCAGGATATAACATGACTTTTGTCTTAATAGTAATGATACTCGTAATCAAGCCGGTTTATAGCAGCAACGAATTCCTCGTACACTACGCATGGAGCTGTGACAGCAAAAGCATAGAGAATGGTCTTCTTAAATACGTAAAAAGTTCGTTTGGACGCAGCTGTGATCCCTGAGGGACTTCATATTTCTTATCCCACTCAGCATATCCTTAATTCTCACTGACTGTTGTTCAGACACTCACTTAGCCAGTTTACTATTGCTCTACTTATAATAATGCATTGTAGAGCTTCTAATAGTTTGGTAAGGTTCAATGTGTTATAAGTTTCCTGAAGTCCATGAATAGGACTAGTGCATGATTGCTTCTCTTCAATCTTTCGTCTATACAGATTACGAATTCTTTTAGAATTCTTCCCGTTCTTTAGTTTTTTTGGAACTGGTACTGACTGTCGTGGATAATGGACAGTATTTGTAAATAAAAATTTTGAAACCGTTCCATAATTACACTTTATATCATACATTTTCCTATAACTGAAAGGAAGCAATAGCTTAAGCATGTAAAATTCCAATACAACCAAAAACTGAGGCAACAAATGCTATCATACAATGTCATAAAGGAAATACGAGTAAATATTGTTGGTCGATCGATAAAGATATTAGGCATTCTGCCTCATTCGCCATCCTAATGCTCATTTATAACATTCCAGTTGTCAACACTTCGAACAAGATCAATCTGCTTCCTCTCAGAATTTATCATGTCTTCACTAATACTTGAGCGCATTTTCACTTACACTTGAGAAAGTCTATGGGATAAATCCACTTTCACACTCGTATAATAGCAAGAAAACACAAAGATCTCAATTTCCACAAATACGCTGTTTCAGATGGTATATTTTGCTTTTTTCTATCACGCTGGCAAAACCACTCTGTTAACTTTTAAATCCGTCCCACTCTTTGGGATCTTCTTCCGTCTGCAGTATAGTCCAATCAGGAAAATTTGACGTGTACGATTGCGATCTTTCATCGAGATGGTTATAACATATATACAATATTATATATACAATACGAAATCTGCCAAAGATGGTATGCGTGGGTTTTGATCATCCCTATAGGTAAAATAGGGTGCACCTAATACGAGTAGAAAACCCTTTATGTATGTATGCTAATCAGCACAATATCAGCTATTTTTTTATATTGTGTATTACGCATAATAACCCAGCAAATACGCTACTCGTGTTCTATACTCGGTCCACACTAAAAAGCAAAAAAAAAGTAATCTTCTCTTCTGCTTTCTAATTGTTCTCCTTTTCAAAAATAAAATGGCAACCACCCGAAAAGTTATAGAAGAACTCAAATACTATAACAATGATTCACCAAGTGAGTTGAACTATTCATCACGTTTTTCGACATTTTTGAAAATACTCGTTGTCACGAGCATCGCTAATATTTGCTTATATCAAACAAGCTCAATTTGTGGTCTCATGTAAACAAATTTTGATTCTGACTGTTGAAAAACAAACTTTCTTCAAAACTGCAATTAGTAAAATAAAGCTGAACGTATGACTGTCGTGTATAGCAAACTCTTTAGTATTGAGAGGCATTGTTGGTCATAAAACATTGCGGAGTTTTCGCGCCACTTAGCCACCCCACGCTATATCGCCATCTGAAAGCCTAAGATTTAAACTTGTTGGACTTCGTCACTATGACTCCTTGTAAGTAAGATATGGGACAACAGTTATCCTCAAAACATGTGTCTTTAAAAACCAAAAATTAATAACCTACTTGCTAATACTCTGATCTAATTTAACCGTGTCTTCCTGTGGATTTGCTGACTGCGCTATACCTATTAACACAGTGGAAATGGTTACATGCAATGTCGAAAGAAATTCCATCCCATATGCATTGGTTTGAGCAGAAGCGCTAAAATTATAAGTGCATATTCGGCATTTTCTGTATAGATTGCAGGACCATTTCCCTGGCATATGCAATGCTGGCTATAATATGTAATAACCAGCAACTAATTGGGCTTGTAGATTCGATTGCAGAGCTGAAATGCGAACTTCAATTTAGTGGTAAAAATATAATCAAACTCATTTCCGAAATCCATGATAATCTGAACTGTTCGATCGATAACAGCATAACCACCATAAAATCAGCTGTTCAATCCCTGCATTCTAAAATTACTAAATTAGCATATTCTGATAAGTCTCACTGCTCAAATACGTTACCAGCCATTTAGTCAACTTCAATTCAGTTGGGAAAATGTATGTCAACGTTGGCTGACCAATCCACTCTACTACATCTCAAGCATGCTGAACATACCGAAAACATCGGATCCATCCAACATGACCTCAATTTTCTTAGTGAGGAAGCTGCACCCACTAGATCAAACACAATGCGGTTATTGGAGGAATTAAAGCACATCTCTAGTAAGCCGGATGGACCTCCATCTGCAGTAAGCCTGCGGTAATCCTGCAAATATATATATATACATCACCCACAACTCATTCAATAACCGCTACCACCGAAACCCCCGTTCAAACCTCTACGATAAATGCAACTTCGATCACCAATTCCATCCCAAGACCATTGCCAATAATTAGGGCTTTTGGGACATCTTAGACTCTCCCGGAATGGACCAACAGAATTCAAAAATTAAATAAAATGAATCTTGAAGCCACCAAAAAACCGGAACTGTAACTGCAACGCCGTACTGGATCAAAGACCTTTTTAGGAAGAAATTTGGTATACAAGACGTCAAATGTAAACAAGTTGGCAAAGTCAAGAGCAAAAACGGCCAGTGTTTTGAAATACGTATACCCACGATTGGATGTTCAAATCATCAGACGGCATACCAATCTCGAAAAAGATGGTCATCACCCAACGGAAGGATATGGTAGATAATAAGTTTACTAATAAAAGAAAAGATAGCACCCAGAATTCTGTCTTATCCCATCAACATCCCGACTCAAACTGGTTATTTAAGACTCAAATCTTTCCAAGATTCTCCTCACTCATTCCCCCTTTGCTCCATTCAAAAAGAGCACCAGAGTCGCGTCACCAAATCCTCTCCCTCCCCTCACCAAACATTTAAAGCGGCACCAAAACAGCGTTTCATTTAACCTTGCTCCTGCGCCTTCTACCCAAGTTCCGACTAACGTTGCCCCATCAGACAAATATCTTCATTTTATTATGATAATCCCTATGGCCGAGGTGTTTTATTAGCAATCCGAAACTGTTTTCACGCAACTCCTGTCGATATTCCCTACACTAGCAACTTTGAGTTAGTATGTGTCAACATTACACTCCCCAAACGCGGTCTTTACGTACTTTGTTGTTACATTCACCCATCTCAATCAATTGAGTCTTATCGACTTGTAGTTCACGCAGTGGATTTTTTGACTTATGATGCACAACCTGAAGATTGTATTGTTCTAGTAGGAGATTTCAACCTCCTTCACCTTAAATGGGAGCCTTCCGATGATTTCGTCTCTCTTAATTCGTCCTCTGAAATAGAAATATTGATGGTGGACTGCCTAATGGACTGACAAGCCTATATCCGATTAGTAGAATACCTAATACAATGAACAGACAACTCGACTTTGTCTTCACATCCGATTCAAATAACTGTGTCGTTTATAGGAGTAATCATCTTCTTTCTACCCTAGACCGCCTTCATCACCCCTTGTCAATTATATACTCACATGAAAATGACAACACATGCGTCAATTCGGAAAATTCATTTTCATTTAACTTCCGAAGAACCGACTTTAACAAACTTAAAACCTCATCAGCAACATTAACTTTGACTTTATTGCTGGGACAACTGACATTAATCTTGCTCTATCAACATTCTATTCGTTAATTTTCTCCTGCTGTGCCTAATCGGTTCCGAAAGGACGGCATGTCAGCTCTTCCCTGGTACAACAAGGAGTTGCACTCCCTCCATAATAACAGAAACAAGTTGTAGCACAAATTCTTAAGAACTCGAAATGATTCCGACTACAGTAATTATAGATTGGTATACAATCGTTTTTCTGAACTCCGTGAGTCTCTTTACCTTGAGTACCTCTATCGCATGCAATTTAGCTTAGTCTCGGACCCCAAACTCTTCTACCAATTTGTTAATACCAAAAGAAAGTCAAACGGCTACCCATCTACTCTCAAATTTCTTAGTCTGCTAACCCAAAAACCATTGCAAATTTCTTTGCCTGTCATTTTAATAAATCCTTTTCTAAGAAAACAGCTGAACCCGATCCTATTTAACTTGTCTATCTCAACAAGTACTTTCCCTTTCCTATGGAAGGAATCTTACATCATCCCTGTTCATAAAAAAGGAAGTAAGGCCGAAGTCGATAATTATAGGCCCCTAGCAGAACTCTCTTGCATACCTAAACTTTTTGAAAGCATAGTATATCAACAACTGCTTCCGTACTGTAGGCCAACTATCTGCACAAATCAACACGGTTTCACGAAAGGTAAATCAACGACCACTAACATAACAGAGTTCGTCTCTAGGACGCTTTATGTTTTAGAAGACGGTGATGAAGTCGATTCAATTTCCACTGATTTCAGCAAGGCATTCGATACAATTTCTTATCAGCTTATCATTTTTAAACTAAAAAAAACTTTTTTTTCCCCCTCATTTTGTGTCATGGACCAAATCCTATTTAGAAGACCGATAATACAAGGTTATCTTCAGATTTTCAATATCCGACCCCAATAAAGCAACATCTGCTGTCGCTCAGTGTAGTCACCTCGGACCAATTATCTTTATCCTCACAATTAACGATATAAATCTTATTTTAACGAATTCTAATCTTTCTATTTTCGCTGATAACATGAGAATTTCCGAAGTCTTTAGGACTTTCTGACTCCCATTGCCTGCAAGATGACTTGAATAAGTTTTCGGTATGGTGCAAGCAAAACTTCTTGGAGCTTAATGTCAACAAATGCCAAGCGATAACCTATTCCCGCAAACGTCTACCTCCCCCTCCAAGAAACTACTTCATCTGCGATGAGCTTATTCCTTCCACTACCCAAGTACGGGATCTAGGAATAATTTGTGGCAGATAATTGAATTTCGATATGAGTCATAATAAATAAAGCTAACTCTGCACTTGGCTTTATCAAACGCTGGTCAAAAGAATTTCCAACCCTTACGTTACAATGTCCCTGTACATTACTTTTGTAAGGCCTCTTCTCGAATATTGCAGCCAAGTTTGGTCACCTTAATTCAAAGAATAGAAGCAGTCCAATGGATGTTTATCCGATTCGCACTTCGTGGTCTACCTTGAGCCTTAATCGAATCTTAATCCCCTTAATCTAAGATCTGTCCCACTCTTCATGATCCGAACTCACCGCACCAACTACGGTCACTTTGAACCTATATCTAGAATGTTGCGTATAACGAACAACTACGCCGAAGTCTTCGACCTAAATAGCAGCAAAAAATAAAAAAAATAAAAGCACTGCTCAATATGCCACTCCCTCAACATCTCCCCCGTCCACCATTTCTCCGCGCCCAATTAGGTTAAAAATATCTTTGTTAGTTTTTAAGCCTAGCTTTAAATTTTTACTTGTTAATAAGCTGAATAAAGTTGTCCGGGGTAGACCCGGGCCAATAATAATAACAAAAATGTCCATCCTCCACTGATATTATTATTATTTGCTAAACAAAGAAAGTGGCTTGAATCCAAGATCTCAGATTGCCGCCCATACTTCGGAACAAATATGTGATAAAGTCCAACTGCACTCTCCTCGATTTGTTGTACTGTAAAATTTGCAATTTCCTATGTGCGATAGTAAATTATTGTTACTTGACGGGCGGGAATTCTTCGTTAAATAACGCGTCAAAATGTTCCTTTGACATAGTACAAATTTTGTCGTTTTCTGTTAACATAAAGGGACTATCCCTAGCAGTGTTCTGTAAAATTAGGTGATCTGGTCTCTTTTGACTTTTTTCTTCGTTATGCCGCAATTTTAAATGTACTAGCTCGTTTATTTACGAGTGTCTTCAACTTTGCGCTTATTATTACATTACAACAACAGATATTACAGTATTAAATTGAATAGCAATTCGTTCTAACTTTATAAAAAAACGCAACAATTTCCCTCAATTTTTTCCCTCAAAAAACATTAATTCTGTATCATTTTTAAACCACTACTATTACATACAATTTAATGAAGATTTTAAATCTTCGCTGTTATAGCTTAATTCATAATTAGGGGTGTCCGTGGTGTAGTGGTACTAGCAATCGCTTCTGACTCGGAGGGTCCAGGTTCGAATCCTGCCCATGACAAGTCAGTTTTTCATTTGTGTAATTGGAACTCAGACAGAAAATTTCTGCGTGTGAAGGCATAACACTGACACGTAGATTTGTCTGTTGTAGAGTTTCAAGCACAGAAAAAAATACTGTGAATTATACCTCGAATCACTCTGAGTGAAGAAAAAACTCTCCGTCCTATTCGGACTCCTACCCCTGGAGAACGAATATCGAAACCAAACACACCTGAGTTTTAAACCACTACAAAACAATTTTTCCTTTCTCTTCCTTCTACCTTTCCACCCGCGCCCTGGCAACAGTAAAAGGGTATCTAACCCCTTAGGCGCGCGTAAATTATAAAAAAAAAAATTAAAGGTTATTAGAAACTATGCCAATTCTGGCTTGGATTTCCATTTTCTTGTATTCTGTCGACAATATTTATCGAAAATGAGGCATGACGACGTACCCTATCCTTCCCTTATCAAGGTCAATTTCTTTAGTCAAGCTGGATCTTTTAAGGAGATGTAAGACAGCTAATTTTTGCTATCACCAATTCAAACTGGCTGTTATCATAGGATTTTCTAAAATAAAAATTTGAATACTAACTCACTTTCTTCCACAATTAACATATTATTAGCATTAAAAGAAATGATATTGTCTCTTATTGTATCTCAATTTGAGTAGTACTGTGTGTGCTATATTGAGAAAAAAAGGTATGAAATTCGACATTCTCTAGATTGGATTTCAAGGAACGTTCAGCAGTAAGAATCATCAGAAACAAAAGTATCAACGACTCCTGCGAAAGAGAGGGCATGTAATACTTGAAGTTAAAGGTCAATGCTCCGACTACACAATGATCTATGCTCCGTTTCTGGAGTCTGATGTCGGATCGGGAATCTTTTTAGAGTTGTAAGTTTTTCTATCACTGTAACATACCATATATACCCAAGTGTGCGGAGTTAAGTTTAATATGTATTATTTCTATATTTGGTTTTTCTTTGACGTCTAATTCAGTGCCCCCTTAAGATAAAGTATTTTCTTCTTCACCAACTGTATTCAAAAATATGACTTGAGTAAAAATGTCTGTGGAACTTTTTATTTTATAAGTACCTTGCAATGATTTTGCATATTATACTTAATCAACAATGCTTTACTTTTTTATATCTCAATAAATGAGATTATTTCGCAAGTAATATATTTCTTCTTCCTATACTTACTTACGCAAAGGGAAAACGCAGAAATGCGTATCCTATTTTAAAATGCATCTTATCTTGGACAACTAACTAATTACTCCTGCAATTAACAAAAGGAGATAAAGGGGCAAAAACCGTTTGCTTAAACTCTCTTTCTCATAATTAAGCTCATATTAGAGTTCCAGCAAATTGCCTACTCATTCGTCGCAAATCACAAAAAATTAAAGAAGACAATAAAACAGAACAAAATTTGTCGTTCAGATACGCAAACGCAACTGTATGTCGCTCATTAGAGTTAAAAATCAGTTAAGAAACAAAAAAGAAAAATTTAATTCATATTTGCCTGCGGCCTTTCATATGCTTCACTTCACATTTAGTCAAGCTTGGACTTAATCACTTTATTTAATGCGAAGCAATTTTTATTGCTACTGGTTCGCGCAATCAGAGACATTCACTGAATGAACGGAAATAACGGATGCCTGAAGCAATGTTCTCCTTTCGGAGCAAAAAGCCTCATTATTTTTTCTATGATACACTCACATTTAAAGAGTTATTTTCTTACAAAGATAGTTATACACGTATGTAATTTCCATACGTTAATTTTACATCATTAAATACTCACGTACACATCAAAAGAAGTTAAATGTTTGTTACAAACATTTCATTAAAATTTTTCAGAAAACTAAAGACCCGTTCGTTGTCGCTCGAGAAAACTGCATAATTGTCTTAAAAGTTTATAAGTAACAAAGAACTTAAAACAACCCTCGCGAGTCCATAGAATTATATCAAATCAGCTAAGGCTTACAATGCCGACATATGACCAAAAACGCTTGTAGAAAATATTTATCATCAGTTCTGCTCCTCTTACAACTTGAAATTTAGAACTGAAAATTGTTTAATTTTTTGAGAAAATATGACTCTGAAGTTTTGTTTTTGCAGAAAATATAATTTAAAATCTCAAAATTTAAATTGATTTCCAATTTGTTTAACCAACATCTTGGTTTGAGTACGTCAGCCAGTCAACAGTCAATTTGACTAATTGCTTAATTACATATCCTGTTAACTAACATAAAGGACAAAACATGGACTTGGTTCACTTTATTAGGTTCGGGTTAAATGAAGAAAAAAAGAGGTCGTGCTTATACAAAGTTTCGATTTATTGAAACACAGAAAGAGGCAGAGAAGGACGGTTAGTACGTAATATAAGAAGATTAAATCGCGAACAATAAGTCAGATGCAGCTTGACCAGACTGCTGGAGATGTTAAAGATTAAAAAGAACGATTTTAAATAGTGACACAAATTAACGCAAGTTCGAGTACAAAACCTCGGCTTGTGAAGAGTTATACTCACTTAGGTTCTGATTTAATCGAACTAATTAAAATATCAATTGAGTAAGGATTTCCATTCACAGCAACGCCAGCTCCAAGCAAATTCTCTAACAAATAGTATCCAATCAACCAATATGAGAACAGTGCATTCTCATTTATGAAAAGGAGTATCTAATGTTTATCTTTTTAATTAATCTCACTCATATCCAACAATTTTTTCAAGATTAAAATAACCAAATATATGTATTTACAATTATACCAATTATACTCGTAGGTATTATGTTAAATGTTCATTCCTGCTCCTCTATTCGTAAAATCTTTTTTAAATTATTACAATATTTCATAGAACGATTCATCGACTGATGCTTGGATTCTGTTCAAAAGTAGTATAGATGTCAAAACGATAAACTGAGTGATGCCATGCGTTCAAGTTATGAAGTCAATATTCACCATCTGAATGGAGTACCGTCATCAAAATAAACACGATCCTAATTATTAATAACCATTAACACCTAACAGACCATATTATTTTCGCTTCGCTTTTCTCCTTATTCATACGTGATGATATATTCAATGTAATCGCTCAAATTCTAAATTACAACTAATGGGCAGAAACTATACACAGCACCACATTTTCTTACTAATCGTTTGGAATAAATCAAAATTTCCGAAGAGCCACCTCATAATTGAGCATTCAAGCAAAAAAAGTAGTCACTTCGTTATCAATACATTCTAAGGAGAAAAGTACAATCCTCCATCAGAATAACAAATAGAAAAATTAGGGCTCTAGAATGCTTGTTTGCAATTTAGCTTATAATATGAGGGAAAATACAATTTGCTCTGCTATCTGTCTATTTACAAAGATGCTCAAAATCGGTGTGCTTTATACAGGTCTTTGTAGTAAATTTGCAATTCTTACATAATCACCAATAAAACCACCAACCGCACACCATACACCACACACCAGTACGCTTTATAACAATTTTCTACCCTTAATTTGGGAGAAGAAAAAAAACACCCCTAGCTCTGCTTATGTGTATGAATATCTCTGCTCCGTGCCCTCTTCAACTTCCATCAGTTAGCGAGTGGATGGAATTATTTATTAAGCCCCAATAAAATGTCACTTTCCTTGGTCCAGACAGAAAATTGTGGATGATGGTGGTTGGCAACAATATTCCCCACTCACAATAGCACCACATCCCCAAGCCCAGTAGTTACCACCCTAATGTTTTCATTTTGTTTTGTCCGAAGCTTTTATGGCCATACAATCAAACATATCAGTAAATTCTTGTGGCAACTATATATATGCCCAATATGTACTCATATTTGGGTGACCCTTCTTAGATAAAGTGAATTTAGAGGTAAGTATATTGTATGTTTTTAATAGAAAAAATATGAAACGACGAATGTACCATAGAAGGTACAAGTAATCAAATTTAAATTTGTAGAATAAAAACCAAATTGGGTCATTTTATTACATCATAGGAAAATAAAAGTCATTTTTTTATAAGATACTCGTATTTATAGTTTGTGAAAAGTCATAGTGGTTTTTTTGTGTTTCCATTAAAAATTGTTTTTTTAGAGAACGAGTATTTACCGCTTTAAATACATTGTATCTGTGTATCACATCAAAATTAAAAACACAATTGAAAACTTGAAGCGCTTCCTAACATACCAAACTCATACAGATGGAACAAGAATTATACAATATTTTCTCGTTTTGTAAATCATACTCTCTCACACTGAATTGATTGTACGTGACTATTTGGACAAAAATTCGACCCGTATTGCTCAGCAACAGCTACGAGTATATTCGCCTGATTGAGCTCCGTCTGACTTCCCGAAACGCAAAAAACCGCTCCGGCGATCTTAACCACTATTTCAAAGGATGGAAAAAACGTTGGCTAAGTGTGCATAAGTATAAGTGGTACATTAAATGCTTCTATTTATCTGAATTACTACTGCGGCAGTTATTGTAGTTTGTTTGATTTACGGACTTAAGTACAACTTTACAGACCGATCAATTTAACATATCCTCGTCCGTAAAGCGAAGATGTGTGACGTTTAGATCTCTTCTTCAAAAATTGCCTGTCGAATCGTGTTTGCTAACGACTTTTCTGCTTATAGGAAATTCCCAGGGCAACGAAAGTACTGAATTTTGAGAAAAATGCTTTACTAGGTGTGGTGAACTAATGTAAATGGACTATTTTTTAAATGCTTTTTTTTAGATGTGTCAAAAGAGATTTTTTTTTTATTTTGTGACTCGTCAGAGTACATAATAAAATATTTCAGTGATTCGTTTCAAATCAAACGGTGGAGAAAAAACGGGCCAAAAATTTATATTAAAAAAAATCAGACTTCTTGGAAACTTTCGTCAATATCTGGGGTAATGCCTAATAAACTTATCATTTGTGGAGAATATCACGCTTTGAGATCTTTTCCGGTTCTCACATGCCTTCACGAAGAAATGAGTGGGTCCGATGAGGGTGCAAACATGTTGAAAAAGTCTTCATTCTGCTGCAGTCTTGTAACCTTGTACGTATTTTGTCTTTATTTTCTTTCTTCTGAGAGTTCCCCAAGTGGTAACGATTGATGGTCAATTATATTTTGACTATGAGCTAAAATTTTATAGGAGTAATTTTCGGGGTATTTTTGCTTTAATAACTCTGCTGTTTTCATGGTATACTATCAACCAAAGTTGATAGTGTTAACCTTTTCCCTGCAATTCTAAGGAGAGATGCCATATTCATTGTGTGTGTTCATCATCATTTGATTCATCCTGATTGTAGGAGTTTTTTGTGTTCTTTGCATATTTGCATTTCATTTCATTCAGAACTTTTCTGTCAATCATACGAGTAGTTTAGAAGAACTCATGGGTGACAACTATCCCTATTTCGTCATTAACTTTATATACGGTAAAGTAATATTAGGAAATTGACTTTTGATATCATTGACTGTACTTTGCATGCGTTTTCCAGTTGTTTTCTTCGCATATTGGAATATTATGGGTCGTCAAAAATTAACTGATGATGGACGATGGTTTCTCCATTATTTGAATCTTTTGCTTCTAGGCACCTTGCCCAGATTATCCAGCCCCACTTACTTTGTAATGTATGAATTCCTGGAAATGCAATTAATTCGCTCTCACTTTTGCTTTCTAAAAGCCAACTTACAGTATGATCCTTCACGTCTGTATTAGCTCATTGTAGCTAATACATCCGTGATTTCGAAATTTCATAATATCCGGGCAATGAATCTTTTTTGGAAACTGTTATAATTCTGTAGGATTGAAGAACACCTACGTTGTGTTTTATCAGGAAAATTTTCAAAATCTTATATTTTCCTTTGGACAGACAGAAGTCCATTAAAAAAGCCGATGCATTATCACTATTATACTTGATAGAATCGTTTTGTGGAGTACAAATATTTTTTTATTCTTTTGACACGCAGTAGACCTGCGACAGAGACTGCCTTGGTTACATCAGCTTTCATCTTTTTATGATCCTTGTTAAACTTCATTGCTAAGTCATTAGCAAGATCTTCAGTGGTTATGTATTCGGTAGCATTTATTAGTTTTTGTTTTTTGGTAAACGTCGAGCACTCAGTTATGGATTTCCTTTGCCTTCCCCTTGATGTCTTTGATGTACTTCGTAAATCACACGTTATTTTCTGTTATTTCTGTTCTTTCAGTATCATATGAAGACAATTTTCCAAACATTCCTTGTTCTTTTTTAAATTCTTTCTCGATCTACAGGCTGCGACCCATTTTGATTGAAGATGCGCATAAATTGAAAATCTTTTTTTGTAATTTCGGACACAATTCCGCTGACAAACTTTCATCTGACAGTTGGTAATCACTTTTTACAGCACACATGAATTCTTTTTTATTCTAGACGTTAAAAAGATTTCTAATAAATTGTTGTAATAAATGTCCATTTTTACTTTTTAGCTAATATTTGCTAATACATCCGTTTGTTTTAATGCTGTAATCCTTTTTTTTATCACGAATCGTAAACGTAATCGTAATCCCTGAATTGGTATCATATGACAATATTTTGGAACAAATATTGCAAGAAAAATGGAAATTTGAGTTTGAGCGTGTAATTTTACAGAGCGCTGTACTCCTCCAATGAGAGAGAGAAAAACAAATTAAATTTGTCTGACCTCTTCAAATTAAATCTTTCTAGCACAAATTGATGCAAATTCCCGTACCTGAATTGTTAAGTATATATTTACGAGTATATAGGAATTAATTTTCTGTGATCATTTTTAATTTTACAAATGAACAGATATATCAAACAAAGAAGAAATGATTTTTTGAAACCCTTTGCCTAGTTTCTACACGTAAACCTAGCAACAAAAAAAAGAATCTATTTTTAGCTGAACTTAAAAAACAAGCAAAACTATTGATCTAAATGAAATGATTTCTTCGATTACCGGAGCTCCAAACATTTGTTAATCCAGTGAATTTAAAAAAATTGCTTTATAGAACCACCCCACACTTTTGCCTAAATGGCCACTGTGCGCCGATATTTCTAACATTTTCAACGCACGGCTGTTGTGGATACCAACATTTTGAGTTCGCTACCTCAAGCCACACTTTATCTATTTCACAATTTCCGCTAAATGTTTGCCTTTTTGTCCCTTCCCGTTGAATTCGTTCCTTGGTTCCACTACCACGTTTCTTTATTTATACATATACGAGTAGAGCATGTAGAGTCGATTTACACCTGCATTTTTCTTCAGACCTGTTCCATATATCTTGTCCGAGTTAAACATGCAGATTCAGCACGATCAGCCAATGAACAGAGGCAGAGTTCAGGAGAAAATATCAGTAAACACCGACCCATGTTCACAAGTCAAGAGTAAATTCAATTTAAAACAATCTGCATATGGTATATTTTGAAAACATGATTTACAAGTAATTCGGTTGTTTCAAACCGTTAAAATGCATCGAAGCTTGGACACTTGAGTTTTTATAAAAATAATAATGTAAATAAATACCGAAAAGTCAAATTTTTTTCTTTAATTTGGTAAAAATCATTTAATTTGGGTTTGGTATCCACCACTGGATACTAAGTGCATTATAATATACATGATTTTAATAAATCTTCCCCGCGTAGTTTCTTGTTCAGAAATCTTTTTCTTCGTGGAGCATTTTTAATCATTGTTCGATTCCTCGACGTTTAAATTCCTACGAATGAGAAGCATTTCTTCTCTTGAATTTATATTTGAAAGATCATCGAAATCCAAGAAAAGTACGAGTATATGTATATTTCTTTTTCGGATTGCTCATTGACTTCTTGTGGAGCGTAGGCGATAACAATATCCCAGGCTTCATTTTGAATACACTTATGTTATTTTACAGGAGTCCAGCTATCAAGATGAAAGTACGAGTAGCTCTTATTGTTTTTTTTATTCCATTCGTAATAAAACTGAAGTAAGTTGGCCTGTCTATGGCACATCTTCAATGGGTTTTTGATTGCATATTATATGGATTTTGCGTTGGGGTAATATGTTTTCTAAATCAAAACCTTATCAGAATATGGAAGCAAAGGGACGAGATTTAGAGAAAATGGAAAAATAGCCCACGAACTATAAGGTACGATAAAGAATACAAGGATTTTCGAAATTTCGTATCATAGAAGCATACAAAATTTCAAGACAAATTTTAACATAGGTAAAAAAAAATTCAAATGCACAAAATGACAAAAAAACCCTTGAAATATAACAACA
The DNA here is from genome assembly GCA_949129095.1 of Volucella bombylans. Taxonomy (NCBI): domain Eukaryota; kingdom Metazoa; phylum Arthropoda; class Insecta; order Diptera; family Syrphidae; genus Volucella; species Volucella bombylans. Next base: position 21,178,523 of record OX422143.1, on the reverse strand, counting down.
GAGCTCAAGAAAACTTTCAGTTGATGAAGTCATTATAAAAACAACTTCTTTGTTGATGAAGTCGTTATAAAAAACTTCTCTGTTGATGACGAAAATCTGAGATTCACTGCAAATGATTTTGCAGACTCAAACAAAGAATGAAAAATTATTCATACTCGTATGTATGTGTAATTTAAATGTTCGCAACATGAAAATATAAGTCTTCAAGGGTCTATTTATGTTGAAAACGCTAGTCAATCAAAAGTCTTTAAAATATTATCCTCTCTGAAGACTATCCAAGGTCTTGAACGGACCTTAAAATGGATGCAAGTGAAAAAGCTATTTATTAGAAAGAACTGAGAGTGAAGCTGCACTTCAGATAAAAACAAAGCCATCGAACTCGTAAAAACCATAAAATACCTCGGAGACACAATCGAAGAAAACTACTTATGAATAATTTACGTCTATGACTAAAGAGTGTTGTATTTGCAATGGTCTACTTGAGGAAATATACTGATCTTAGTGCCAACAAGCTCTCTACTCTGCTATTGTTGATTCGTATAAGAGAGTGGGTATACTAGGAAATATGGCGAAAACCCAACTGAACAAAATCGTAAATATCCAGCATCGATTGCTGAAAACGTCTACTAAAACCATAGCATAGGATAACACAAGATAACAAAATTACTGGAATACTTTGATGATACATGCTTTTTTTTATTATTATTATTATTTTTTTTTTTTAACTTAACACTCAAGTGAGTATGAATTCACTTACTCGTATGATGCCTCAGCATTACTTCAGTTTCTTGGAAAATGGGACAGAGAGAGAAAGAAAGATGTTTGGGCTCAGTGAGTGGCATCCAAGTTTAAAAAGACTTAAGCCTCATAAATTGTGTTTAAGTTGCTAAAATATTCGTATTCAAAAATAAATTGGATAGAATTATATGATAAATTTTATAAAATAGAAAATCATTTAAATTCATGGTTCGAATTTATTCGCATGTCGTTTGTGTGCAAATGTAAATTTTTACATGTATTTTTCTTTATTCTAGAGAACTTTAATATGTTCAATTAAGTTGTTTTTTAAATTAAGATAAATGCGAGTTCAGTTATCCTATAGTTCCTTCAATAATTTTTTTTAGATTTGGATTATTTGGTAACTTATTAGTAAACGTTTTACCTGTGTATAGGGTGAGGTGCTAAAATCATCGTTAATAAACGAATACCACCGAGAGTAACGTTCATTTTGAAAAGATGGAATATCCGAAAATGTTAGGTTGCGGTTTCGAATACTTGCTCATATTTGTACAATTTTTCGCGGGTAGCCAGAATGCTTTAATTTAATAAAAATAATATAATATAAATATGTATTTCAGAAATAAATTAAGTCTATTATAAAAATACAATTTGATCCATTTATCCTGGATAAAAAAATCATTATCGCACATTTTTTTACAAATGGTTTAACAAAGTATCCTACATTTCTATCGTTGAATAGAAAGAATTATTTTACATATATAGAGTTTGCCAATAGGGACTTGACAACTTTGAATTTAATTTGTGAACGCATTCTTTCACTAATCATCAAACTGTCACTATCAATTTATTCAGTAAACTCATGGTAAAGTACACGAACGAGCAACGTCTGCAAATTATAAAAATTTTCTACCAAAATTCGGAGTCGATGACTGCAACTCGCCCTAGTAGACAGGCAATAACAAGTTTTCTGCAAAAATGTGAGTCTACATATTCGTTGTGTGATGTTGCCGTGTCAGTGAGACAACGGGTTGGTCGAAGTGTCGAAAATATCGCTGCCGTTCAGGCGTCCGTAGCAAACGATCCAAATCAGTCAATTCCATGGCGTTCTCAAGAATTGGGCATCGCTCAGACCACATTATGACATATTTTGCGTAAGGATCTTGGTTCACACCCATACAAGATCAAGCTGACTCAAGAATTGAAGCCGATTGACCATTTGAAGCGACGTACGTTCTCCGATTGGGCTCTGGAGAAGATGCGCCAAGATGATGGATTTCATCGCAAAGTCATCTTCAGTGACAAAGCTCATTTTTGCCTCAATGGGTTCGGCAATAAGCAAAATATGCGTTATTGGTCGGGTGAAAATCCACATGTGCTTCATGAATCACCACTTCATCCCCAAAAAATAACTGTTTGGTGCGGTTTGCATGACGACGGCGTTATTGTTTCGTCGGCGATAACGATCGTCACGTTATCGCGCCATGATCACCGATTATTTTTGGCCCGAATTGGAAGATATGGACTTGGATGACATGTAGTTTCAACAGGATGATGCCACAAGCCACACAGCATACGCTACAATCGATTTATTGAAGAGTAAGTATGGTGAGCGTGTTATCTCAAGAAATGGGCCAGTCGATTGGCCGCCTCGTTCGTGCGATTTAACGCCGCTTGACTATTTTCTGTGGGGCTACGTTAAGTCATTGGTTTATGCCAACACGCCGACGACGTTGGAAGAGCTCAGAGCTAACATTGAACGCGAAATAGCGGCCGTTCCGGCCGAAATGTGTGGCCGAGTCGTTGAAAATTGGGTCCCACGAATCGACCGCTGCAAACGTGCTCGCGGTGGCCATATGAACGAAGTTAAGTTCAATTCATAAATGTTTTGATTGTACTTCAAGCCGATAATAAAGTTTTTGAAATATCTCAAATTGTTTGCGTTTTATTTAAAAAAAAAAGTTATCAAGTCCTTATTGAAAAACCCTATATGAATCATACATACACATATGTCCTTTTAGGAAACGAAAAAGAAATTAAACGAAAAAAATGTTTGCTAAGGGCTAATTTTTAATATTAAAGAATTTAACCTGACATCGAACTACAGTATTATGTACTTTTATTTTCTTATTGTCAAGCAGAATCATTATCTATAATATTAACAGTATAAGGTATGTTGTTTTTATAACACTTGTGTACCGATTCCGATTGTGTATAGATTCCGACAGGTCATTCCATGTTGAAATTGATATGGAGTATATGGTGAGGATTAACAAAGTTTATGAGCCTCAATTAATTCATGGGTATTTTCTTGCTATTCAAAGTCTGGACTGTAAGAAGGCCAGTTCAACCCATTGTTATTTTTTCCCCCAAAATATGTTTTTACTTTTATTATAGAAAGATGATTCAAATAAATGCTAGGATCGGCGAAATTTCTTTTCTTGATTGCTGTTCGTTGAGTACTGCAAAGTCACCCCCAACTACATATAACATTCCCATATAAATCGAAGAATTTAATATACATATATAATGCTTACTCCTATAAAACTATTTTGTTGATTTGTGTAGAAACATATTGATACGCTTGTTAATTTCACGCATTGTACAGACAGTCAGATAGGTTTCGAACTTTGTCTTTTTTTTTATGCAGCACTGTAAAACAGCCAATTTTATGAACTATATCAATATGGATGAAGCATAAAAAACCAAACTCAGTTCGGCGACAACAAGCAAACGGACCAGCGTGCACGGGATCGTAGAGAATGAAGGACCGCCATGCCTCAGACAAAGCCGTTACTGGTGTCGGAAACATGCCCAGTAAATATGTAACCAAGTAGTTGCACAGCTTTTAGGAAAATCTTGCTTACAGTTTTAGCTTATTACCCTCGCACAATTTTTTTTAAATATGATGTTCAAGAAATCATGATAGAACTAAACATTCTCCCGTTTTGCCCCACTCAATAGATGCTGATTTATTCGGCATTGAAATCAATACAGAATTTATGGTTAAATGTGGATTTATTGGGATTAAAACCGCATAGATAGAGGGAAATCAGATCCTTGACAAATGATTCCTCTATAGTTAGCACTGTTAAGAGGGTCCCCCTTCATGAGCGTCGGGCAAATATAGCTTAGATTCCATTCATCAGGGACATTGTAAAGTCTGAAGAAATCTTGGGAAAGAGTAGGAGTATGCTGTCTGCGAAGTCATCTTCCGCTGCCTGTAATCGCTGGTAAGGTACATCATCCAGTGCAACAGTCTCACTGTAATTGAGTTTTGATATTGTTATATCATTATATTGTTATATCTTAACAGGTTTCATATGTAACATCAGGTTTAACAAATCAATTTTATGGATTTGCTATAATAAAAAGTCTGCCTTATACCATACATTACTCCTTATTCTATTCTCTTCTCCAATACATACGAGTATATACAAATATGTATGTGCATACTTGCAAATATACAAAAATGTCTCCAACCAAAAATGAATTACAGACCATATTCGTATAATACAATCGTCACCCAAAAAACTTGAGAATCGTCATAAATCTCTCAGAATGTATGCACTCGTCCTTTAAAGGGAAACATTTAATTTCTTGGTCAGATGCATTTGTGAGATTTATTGGAGTTGTATTTTCCGCTTTGTACCTTTACTCACATTGCAGTTCCAATAGAATAGCAGTTGACATTATGAGTTCTGATGCAAATAATAAAAGTGTTAGGAAACAAGATAGAGTTGGGCCACCCTTATTTCAAAGCAATTTTTACACTAGTTTCGCACCCCATCTATTTTTTGATCTGGTTCCCACTACCAAGCTGTAAATCAAAACTAACTTTTCCAATTTAACTAAAAACGAATCTACCGTGTCACAGATTTAGTTAAGGTATTTGTTCTTTCAGCTACCTTCAAATTATGAATACACTTGTATACCTGTGATAAAAATGTGTACATATGTATGTATGTTAACAAAAAGCATTTATTCTTCGTGGCATAGCTTTTTTATTTATTTTTTCAAGACAAATTCGGATAACGTCGCATATGGTGCGGACGTTTAATCCACATACCGGAATAGTAACGAATAAATGACTGTTATACACGTGAGTTTATTCATGTAGAAATTATATCGTTAACCTGCACATTCAAGTTGAGAAAAAACAAATTACGAATAGGATTGCAGCAATAATTTTACTTCTGCAATAGTGATACGTCTTTGGATAATTGAAAATGGAAGGCCTTCCAGTTTAGAGAACATTCTTTCTCTCGTTTTCTCTGGTATTCTTAACAGGAGGAAATGTTAGCTATGATCGAAAACAATTTTCGTAACACTACCGCTCCAATGAGAAAATGACAGACCCCTATGTATGATAAAAACTTAAAAATATTTTATTTACTCCCTTGTAGAGCGCTGCTGGTGCGAAGTAAGAAGCACCTAGTAAGTCGATGATTAGAAAATTAATCTTTAACAGCGAACTTACAAGTGCAAAAAACTTGTTCTAACAACTGTCACATACCAAAAAGTAACGAACAAATTGTTTCCTTTGTAATACATGTATAAAAACGCATTAAATAGGTTTTAGTGAAACTTAAAATACATTTTATTCTAATACATCTCGTTGGACCAATTTGATCAGAATAATGTTTATCTCGAAATTTTCAACTTATAGGTTAACGTTTGTCATCTCCTCATTATCCACGATTTTTATGTATGACGTTTTCACATACGAACAACGGAAGTTATTGCATACGACTATTTTATTTTTATTCAGGCAAATGGGTCACAAAATAAATTTAATATCCCTTTAAATAGTTTTTGTGGTCCTAAAAAGGACCGTTATGCTTTAAGATTTCAAAACGTTTTTATAGTAAATTTTCGAAATGTTGTCTGTTCCTATGGATTTCAGACTGCAACTTAATGATTGGTAAAATGCCTCTTAGCTCCTCTGCCACTATATCTATTCTCTCTTAGAGCTCTTCCCGACTTGAAATTTCAGTCAAATAAACCCTTTCTTTTATGGGTCTACAGAAAAAAAAATCCATAGACGTTAGGTCAAGAGATTTAGGTGGCCAAGGAAAAGAACCAATTTTCTCTCACTCATTTTGGATTGGGTTTTGGATAATTTTATATAAACACCACCCTTTCTATGCGTATTGAACCAATGCGCATTGTCTATCCTCACGCCAAACGTCGAATCTGTTGGGATTTCCAATGGTTCGCGTCTGTTGACAAAACAACTCTTCTAGCCTACACTACGATAATTTCCCATTACATATTTTTGTGAATAAAGGTTCGATCTAATTGTAATACGTACCACCCCATCAAGTTATTCGGTATTGTAGCTTTAATTTTAATAAACCTTAGAGGCTGGGTGGTAAAGTTGCTTCAGATAGAGTGTATCATCTCTCCAGCAAAGCTTATGATCTAATATTATACCTAAATATGTGAAATTGTCAATTCATTGAATAATAATACAATTAAAACACACAAGCATCTCGGCGAATGGTAATAAATGTAGGTCATCGCATTTAGCACACATAATATTAAAGATCATGAACTTTGTTTTATAACTGATTACTAGTTTATGGTATTTGAACCATCTCCTCCATATATCTAAATCATAATTTATATCCGCAAGTAGATTAGGATAAGTTATTTTTGGAATATGAAATAGCGGTATCTTTAGCAAATGCTGTGATTTTACCTTTAAAAGGTTGTATAAATAGCATATGTGAATTTGAATTAAAAAGAGGATGTGACCCTAAACAAAGCATTTTGGAACATCTATATTGATAAAATGCTGAGAAATTTAAATTTGTTTACTCTTTACCATTTGTTTTTGAGGTTTTAGGTACGAAGTAAGCCAACCATGAATAAAGCCTCTGAAACCCGCTTCATAAAGTTTATTTAAAAGCAACATCGAAAGCTTCAGTAATATCTACAAACAAAAAAATATGGGGTTTCGGATTCATTTAAACTACGAGGGCGGGTCAATAAGTCAGTGACTTTTGGAATAAAAACACAGATTTTTTGATAAAAAAATAATTTTATTTTTCAACGTAGTCTCCCTTGAGCTCTATACACTTTGTCCAACGCTTCTCCAACTTTTTTATCCCTTCCAAAAAAAATGATTTGTCGAGGTCCTCAAAATAGGCCTTTGTTTGCGAGATGACTTCATCATTGGAGTCAAATCTTTTTCCACCAAGCCATTTCTTCAGGTTTGGGAACAAGAAGTAGTCGCTCGGAGCCAAATCTGGAGAATAGGGTGGATGAGGGAGCAATTCATAGCCCAATTCATGGATTTTTGCCATGGCAACTGCACATGTGTGCACCCTTGCATTGTCTTGGTGGAAAATAACTTTTTTCTCCTCAAATTAGTGAGTAGTCTGATAAAAATAGCTGTCAAACACAAACTAACTGACGCAGCAAGTTTAAATTTTGACAGGAGTCAACTAACAGATGCCTGTTGACAGGAGCAGTGTTGCTGTTTCAGTAAAGAGGTCAGAAATTCAAAAAGTCACGGACTTATATATTATATATACTCGTATATATATATTATAAATTTCACTGGTTGATTTTGCCAAAGCATCCTCCGTAGACTTGCCACCTCTAAAACCATACTGAGAACGACCTAAGTAATCTGTCCTCTCTGAAACCGTTAAAAGTCTTGACTTGATCCCTCTCTCAAAAACTGCAAAATCTGACAAAACGGTGATATAGTCGATAATTGTTTAACACAGTAGTATTTCCCTTTTAATGCAGATTGGCAACTTCTGCAGACTCAGAGACAGTAGAATTGTTATCATTAATGACACCCCATTCCTTTTTGGCGTTACCATTTGTTCTAGCAAGTTTATTATTAGAGTAAGTACAAGTATATCTGCAACATGGATTTTAACTTTAAACACAATTTGCCATAATAATTTTTAAGCCTAATGTTGTTGGGATGTTTTCTAACTTTAGCACATATCGCTCTTTTCTTCCTAATTTTTCTTAATAAAGGGGCATTCATCCATTGGTTGAGGCATTTTAGTTTATTATTGCTATTATATAAATTTTGGGTGCAATGATATATATGATATCGTAGCCATCAATGAGTCTTGAACATCATAATCTTCATCCCAAAACTCTATGAAGCCGTATAAATGTCTGATCCAAACAAGAAGCTAAACGTGTAGAGTAAGTCAACACGGAATCGAAACCAAATGAGCATAAGATATTGTAGATATGTAGTCAGAAGCCTCTCCTTCAGTTCAGAAAATTCAGAAAGATTGCAAAATGTATAGCCTTATCCTAGTGATCGCCAGTGTATATAGGTAATGACTACAAATTAAGAAAATACTATAAGTATTGGTTTCAAGTTTTGAAAATCCTGAAACGTATTAATTTTAATAATTTTATCACCTTCCTTTTTCCTGATTAAAACAGTTATATCCCCCACCCAAACCAACATGCATTTGTTATTGCGTTTGAGGGTATCAGCCTTTTTCAATAATGCTCTTGTGTTGCCAGTCGTGCAATCGTTTATATACGAGTACGATAGATCTTATTCGTTCTGTTGCTGACCAAATACACTGTCCAAAATGTTGCTTTTGTTCATTCGCATCCGGTTCATCAAAGCTTTCTTCCGAGAGAGAGAAATGCAAGTTTTACGCACACAATGTCAGACGGTGTATGTTGACTATTCTTTGAATTCGTTTTTCTATTCTTGACGTACATAGCAAGATTCAATTTCACAGTCATTGATTTCTTCGCTATTGACTGCAGTAAATAATGTTTTCACTCTCTCTTTCATGTTTGCTTTATTTACATCCGGAATACCAACAATATCAACTGCTCTCTTGTTGCTCCAGCAAATAATTCAACTTCATTTCAAAACATTAATCTTCAATGCTTCTCTTATTAGCATCTTATTTGCTTAGTTAAGCAAATTTTTTGCTATAGAGATGTATCTCTCACATTTGATTAAAATTTAAGTAAAGTGCCTTGCATATTTTTGACCGCAGTAGTATGACATTTCGTATGAATCCATATGACTTGAGCCAATTACTACATTTATCACGGAAGCTTATGTTAAAGACCATTTGATCATTAACAGCTGATGAGCAAATTTATATACAGGGTGTCCCCTTATTCGTCAACGATCATTGGGAAATGATTTCTGGGCATATTCTAAGAAAAAAATAGTTTTACAGTAAGGGTCTATCTCCAATGTTGACATCATTTATCGAGGATTTAAGAAGAGGCTTACTTTAGTGTACCCTGACCCATGTTAACGAAAATTGCTCTGTTAATACTAATGCTAGAAAATTCGTGTAAGACTTTGTAACAGGTAACTGCTCAAAGAAGGTAGTAATTATGTATAAAGCAGCTCTAATGAACTTTTTTTGGCAGAAGGTTTTATTTTTGGAAATTAGTACATACATATATTTACATATAAAAAAAATTACATGGGAACTCAACCAAATATTAGTCGCACGACATCTTGGTCCAACAATCCACCTAACGTCTCTTCTTTTATTGGCATCCAGCTTTAATATTAATATGCACGTAGCGATTGGTATACCTAGACTGGTTCCAATTTTGGCAAGTTCATCTGCCCTACAATTCCCTTGAATGTCTCTGTGGCCCGGCACCCAGCAAAGGTGAAGGTTAAACTGCCCTGCCATCCCCATAAGAGATGACCGGCATTCAAGGGCGGTTTTAGAATTTAATGAGACTGAGTCCAGCGACTTGATAGCGGCCTGCCTATCCGAAAAGATGCGGATATCTTTTGCAGATATCAGGTTTTTCTTCAGCCAGGACACAGCTTCTTTAATTGCCAAAATTTCCACCTGGAACACTCTACAGTGATTTAGAAGAAGGTTTGGATTTAGCTTATCTGAGAAAACACCGCCACCAACCCCTCTAGCGGTTTTAGATCCTTCTGTGAAGTGGATTGACATGTCCTCCATGAAAGCATCTTCCTTCCAGAAGGATCTAGAGGGGAAGATTACATGGAAGTCTTTATCAAACCACCCGCTTCCAGGTATATCAGTAGTTCATTAACAAGTAAGTTCCAGAGAAGGGGAGAGAGGACACCGCCTTGCGGCGTGCCTCTGCTGACACATCTTTTAGTTATGCTATTTAGCATAAGACTGATCAACTCCACAAGTGAGTAATCTACCAGCAAAGTTGACAGCGCAGACGTGATTGCGAATGTGCTGACGTTGTTAAAGGCACCCTCTATGTCAAAGAAAGCAACCATCGCGTACTCTCTATATTGTAGGGATCGTTCCTTTAAAGTAGGCATACTGAGCCATTGACAGAAGATTTGGATCAATTTTAGATCGTATGTGGATGTCAATCAGACGTTCTAGAGTTTTCAGAAGGAAAGATGATAGACTTGTAGGTCTGAGGTACTTTGGGACAACATGTGAACATTTTCCGGCTTTGGGAATAGAAACTACATTGACTTCTCTCCATGACGGTCGAATGTGGATCAGTTCTACACAGCTGCACATGATATTCCCTAGCGTAGACAGGATAATATCTGAGGACCTTTGTAGCTCGGGAGGTATTATACCGTCCAGACCAGCAGATAGTTTGTATGGTTTGGAGCTATGCAGCGCCCAGAGTAGTTTGTCTCTTGTGATCAGACCATGAGTTTTTGTCACGGTTTCAGTAGTCCTCTTCGGGTTGCTACTGGCCACGAATTAGGAGCTACGTAGAAAGTAGGTGTCCAGTAACAAGTTGAGTGATTCCTCACTTCAGGCTGTCCAGAAGCTATCGGCTTTTTTCAAACTGCTAGGTATCATAGGATTTGTAGAGAGAATTTTTCTTGGCCGCGATGCCTCAAAGGTTTCTGTGATTTCGTCACAGAATGACCTCCAGGATTGTCGCTTTGCCTTCCTCAGTTCTTTTTTGTATAATTTGAGCTATTCTTTGTATGAGTGCCAGTCAGTCACTTTTCTTGTGCTTTTTGCTAAGTTGAAAAGTTTTCTGCAAGTATTTCTAAGTATCTTCTTGCCTCTAAGCTGAATAAAAGGGCAGGAGGCGGCCATAGCCTGATTGAGAGCCAGGGTGAATTCCCTGACTTTCATGTCAAGCTCGTTGGTGTCACGTGGGGTACTTGAGAGTTAAGAGGACAGAGTTTCTGACAGTACTCCTCTGTATTTTTTCCAATCACTTTTCGGATAATTCCGGAATGCTGGTTTGCTGAGAGGAGCATCACTCAGGCTGAATTGGATGTATCTGTTGTCTGAAAACGAGTGTTCAGACAAAAACATCCAGTTCATTAACATTTGGGTGATGTTGTCGGTGACTCTATTGTTCATGTCGGTACTGCCCCATACCGTGTGATGAGCGCCAGCGTCGCATCCGATGATGAGGCCAGTTTTTTGCCTTCCAGCTTCCAGTACCACCCTTTGTAGGGTATCACGAGGGAAAGGGCCCACATGATCGTGGCCAAGATATGCCAATGCCAGTCAGCAGGAGCCTTTGGCAGTCTCTAGTCTCGAAACGGTTAAGGCGGGGTCGCTGAGACTAGGAAGTAAATGCATTTAGGCTACGTTTCACTAATATACAAGTTCTAATCTTACCTTTATTTCTTGTATAGAGCGGAGCGTATACAAGTGTCCCAAGTACACGAACCACGCCTTCTACGATCCATGTTTCCTGAATTAGGATAATGTCTTCTGGAGAGACGTTTTTGGAGAGACGCAGAATAAGTGCGGCCGAAGCCTTTTTTGAATGATGGAGATTAATCTTCAGAAAGCGTATCATTGCTACGGATAGATTGGAGTCGTCACTATCCATTTCTGGAAAGGATATCGCCGCTCTAAGATCTAAGGTTGTATTTGATGTTTCCGTTAAAGGAGGACGAGGTTGATTTTCAGCATCCAGCTCATCCCTTTTATAGACGCTTAGGTGTATTGACTCGAAGCCGAACCGAATCGTGCCTTTAGTCTGCGCTAGAGGGTTAAGGGATTCCTCATTGATCACTATCAACGTACATCGATAACATCCCCTTAGTTCCTACAGTTTCACGACTTTCCAGTCATGAGTCGGAAGAGTCGGGTTGCTGAACCTGATGATTTCCAGAATGCTTTCTGGGGAGGAGGGTTCGGCTGGGATCCAGATGCGATTTTGAGGTCAGCTAGGGATGTTCTCCTCAGACACGAACTCGACTTTTACATCTGGCCAAATCTCTCCTAAACCACTTATGGCTTTGATGAAAAGATCAAGAGATCTTTGATTGGCACATGCGATAAGCTTGACGTGGCCTTGGCGCCAGCCGGCGTCGCTTGTGATGGGAAGTGGTCCGGGGTTTTCTCGCATGACGGCCAAGATCTTGCTCGAAAACTCTAACTTGACCAACTGTCACCGTTCAGGTGTTATTGATCCGTCGGTGTCGTTCCTGTCGATTACCGCGATCATTATTGCGTCCTTTAGGACTTCGTTTTGGTGTTGTAAGTCTTGGGCTTCTTGGGAACCGTCATGATTTCCACCAACCATCTCTGGCGCTTGGAGGAGTCTTTTCGTATTTTTGGAGAAGTAGCAGCAGTGGGTGTCATCAAGCCTTTTTTTGTTATAATTTTACCCTTTTATTTTTATTTTTTATTTAAAAGAATTTAAGATGTTACATTACCGATGTTTATTTAAATTGAATTTATTTTCCATCATTAGTGTACATACATACCAATCTGCATTTGTAGTGTTTTTACCTTTTGGTTTGTTTTCTTTTTTCCCCTGAGACCCAACCGTTTTCTTATGGTCTGATTTGGGCGAACAGTAAATCCCGTATTGGTAAAATTTCTTTTGCATGAACTTCAATAAATTAAAAAGGTTCGTTGATAGAAGAAGTTGGTTGTTTCCAGTGACCCCAGAAGCGCACCTTTGTAAGATTAATTATTTCTTTTTTTTAATAATTTGTGATTTAATTTATACCCTTTTGCAGAAAATAAAATCCCATTTGAATTTGGAGATATTTGTTTTGGTGATTAGGGTTTGGGCGCAGCCTCGTTATTGGCTTTCCATCGACAAAATTTTATTTTAAAGAAGTCATCGAAATATTTGAAATCGCAATGAACAGGACTGGATTTTGCTGCACTTTGAAGTCTTGTCGCACGGCAGGTTCCGACGACATGGTTTCTTGCGAAAGGTGTGCGCGTTGGTGGCATTTTTCTTGCGCGAAATTCAACCCCGATTTGTACTCAACTGCTGATCCTTGGTTTTGTGAGAGGAACGATTGTGAGCCAAAGGAAGATGATGATCCAAAGGCATCAGATGGCAAGGTGACTTTTGCTGATGCTCAGCGTAACACAAGTATGCCTTTAGAAGTAGATGCTACTGTTGACATTTTATTAGTAGCTGCTGCTGTGGCTCAGGCGTTTGCTGCACAAAAGGAAGTAGAAGTTGTGGCTCTGCGCAACGAGTTGGAAGAAACTAAGTCAAAGTTATGCAATGTTTCGGGTACGCAACGTTCATCATAGCCAGCTTCCCCGTCTACTGGCTCTAAGCTCACTGCTTATAAATTTCGGATGAAAGACTTGCAATGTTGAAGAAAATCCAAGAGAATCATCAAATTTTCTTAGAGCTTTCGTCCCAACGTCGTCAGTCTACACCCATTAGGTCAGTTCCCGTTGATAGCAGAAATCATGACAGTTTTCAAGATTCAGCAAATCAACCATCGGACATGGCTAGTCTGCTCACCATTTTAAACCGAAGTAATATGCAGGAGCTACCATCCTACCATCCGGCAGTAACAAGCGAGAGTGGCCGTATTTTGAATAGGTTTTCAAAGCTACGACTATGGAAGGCAAATATGTCGCCCGTCTTCGCAAAGCTCTTACAGGTGAGGCTTACCAATTAGTTAGTGATCATTTGAAATACTCCACCGACGATATAGCAATAATGGACTCTCTGCGCGCTATATTTGGTCGGTCAGATGTTTTAGTGCACGGATTGACCGCATTGACTGATTGACTTCCACCATTGAAATCGAACTGTGATCCGAATCTGTGGTCTGTCAAGGTCAATGGGTTTGTGGCAGACCTAAAATCCATGAACAGAGAAGAGGATCTCTTTAATGCGTACGTGTTGACCGACCTGTCTTGCAAATTGGGTTCCGGGCTGTATCAGGAGTGGCGTAAAAGGCAAGCAGTCAATCCTCGAACCAATTTGGAAGCCCTAGCAAAGTTTCTTACACAAAGAGTTATAGATTTGCCACTGGATTTGGTTAAACCCTTGGAGATGACTGTCACTAAAAAGTCGCAAGCTACATCGAAGATTTCCAATCGTGTACTAACGCATCAACCTGTCTCAGCTCAAGCTCAGAGTGAGTTTTGCGTTAAATGTGGTGGTGATCAACATAGATTTGGTGAGTGCAAGGCTTTTAAATTGATGTCTCCAGACCTAAGACTATCCTTTGCACGGAAGGAAAAATTGTGCTTTAAATGTTTAAACCCAACCCGTCACGACTAGAGAACGTGTTCAAAGAAGAAAACTTGCGGTATATCAGGATGTTCCGGACATCATCATCCGCTGTTGCATCAACCCTCCACATCCCAGGAATCGGGATTGATTTTGTCAGCAAGTCCTTATGTTCCCCAGCCCAACTTTAAATCTTCACATGTAGGAGCAAAGATGCCGATTATGTTTAAAGTGGCCCCGATTCATATTGATGGCACAGGTAAGAAGTTTGTTGACACCTTCGCTTTATTAGATGACGGCTCATCACTAACTATGATCGAGAAGGATTTGTTTGACGAACTTGGGCTCGCAGGAAAACCTGAGAAACTTACACTTCAGTGCACAAAGGGTGTTTCCAGGTGTGAAGAGTCAGTGCGATCGACATTAGATGTGTTAAATATACATAACCGGAAGCGGTTTTCTTTGAGGAATGTCTACGCAGTGAAGGGGCTTGAGCTTCCTAGTCAGTCTATCGATTCCTCTAAGTTAAAAGATTTGTATCCACATCTCCGCGGGCTTCCCCTGAATGACCTTGTCGATGCCAAACCGAAGATCTTAGTTGGTCTGGACCAAGCAAAGTTTCTGCTGGGCCATGGACAACGACATGGTAGTGATGATGAATCGTGTGCACTTAAAACGCTTCTAGGATGGATTGTGTATAGGAAGTCCGCTCTATCCGTCAGAGCTGCTTGTGGTGAGGAAGTTGGTAAGGCATCTATGCGTCTTTTATTTCACGATGCTATTAAGTCAGAGGATAAACTTCATGAATTAGTTAAACGACATTTCTCTACTGAAGAGTTTGGTGTAAGCCCTGCGAGAAATGACTTGATTAGCAAAGAAGTTAGTCGTGCAGTGAACATTATGGAGCAAACATTGAAGGTCATGGACAATCGGTACGAGATTGGGTTGCTATGGGATGCGGATGATGTCAAGTTGCCGGATAACTATTCGATGGCGTTGAAGAGACTCGTCGGTTTAGAAAAATCTTTAAGAAAAAAGCCTCACCTGTTGGAATGGAAAAATAATCACATGCGCGAGTTGTTATCGAAAGGTTACGCAAGGATAGCTTCAACAGGGGAACTTGAAAAGACTTGGCCCCGAATATGGTACGCTCCCACCTTTATCGTGGAAAACCCAAATAAGATTTCGAGTAAACCCAGAGACGTGGCCGATGTAGCGGCGGAAATTCACGGTGTTTCGCTGAACACACATTTACTAAAGGGTCCTGACAATCTGGTCCCTCTTCAAGCAGGCAACTTTAAGCTTCGGGAAAGGAAAATTGCAGTCAATACCGATGTGAAGGAGATGTTTCACCAGATTCGAATAAAGGATGAAGATCAACAGTGCCAGCGAATTTTGTGGAGAAATGGAGAAGCCCACCGTCTATATCATGGAGATGATGATGTTTGGTCCTAAGTGCTCACCATCTTGTGCACAGTTTGTAAAAAATTTTCATGCAAACAAGTTTCGTGACAAATTTCCGGAAGCAGTTGATGGCATAACAAAGAGGACATATGCTGACGACTACTTCAACAGCCATGATACTCTCGGACAGGCTGTACCCGTTACGCAAGAGGCCATTCAGATATGTAACGCAATGAGCTTTGATCTTGTGGGTGTGCAGTCAAATAGCCTGGAATTCATTAGACAAACGCCGATAAGTCACGTTAACGACAAATTAATCAGTGTGGACCCAGAAGGATCTGACAGTTTTGTCACAAAGGTGTTAGGTATGTATTGGCAACCTTCTTCGGATCATCTTACCTATCGGATCTCGGATATTGATTCTCTGGAAAAGATGTTGAATTCGACATGCTCGATAACCAAACGCGAAATCCTTAGAACTATCATGCGAATATTCGATCCCCTAGGACTCATCTCGCTTTATATTATTATTCGATGTCGAATTATTCTTCAAGATGTCTGGCGGGATGGCTATGGTTGGGATGAACCGATATCTGAACGAACAAGTCAAGAATGGCTAACAATTATAAAGGAGTTCAAGAACATCGAAAGTGTAAGGACAATACGTTCCTTGACAATACGTTCCTTGGCCGCCTGATGTTTCGAATGTTAGTTTGGTTACCTTCGTAGATGCCTCGGAAAAAGCCTTTGCTGCAGTTTCATATTTTCGTTTTGAACGCGACAACGAGGTGAAAGTTTCATTGGTAATGGCGAAAGCGAAAGTTGCACCCGTCAAAACTTTATCGGTTCCTCGTCTAGAGCTGCAGGCTGCAGTCCTTGGCGTTCGATTGGTATTGACCATAAAAGTATCGCATACCATCCCAATCCAGAAAGTGATCTTCCTGTCGGACTCGAAAACGGTGTTGTCTTGGATCAACTATATGAATTACAAATTTCCTTCTTTCGTTGCGGTGAGGATCGGGGAAATTTTGGACTCAACCACTACTCGTCAATGGTTTTATATAAAGTCTGCGGAAAATGCGGCTGACGATGGCACAAAATGTAGAGATTCTTCGATGCAGAACCATGATAATAGGTGGTTTAAAGGCACTGATTTTCTTCGAAGCCCATTAGAAGCTTGGCCCATCTTACCAATTAAGCTCGATGGGATCACTGAAACAGATGAAGCAGCATCCAAAATTGTACTGCATACTACTATTCCAATAGTTTCCTTCAATGTCTACGATGAACTGCTGCCAAGATTTCGCGCTAAATGGGCTTCTTCAGTAAGGGTAATTGCTTTTCTTCTCAGATGTAAAGATTATTTTTTCAAGAAGGCGATTCGGAAAGAACCATTTGTCACTCCCTTTGAATACCAACGAGCAGAAAATTGGGTGTTTAGGAAAATTCAACAAGATGCCTTTCCGGCGGTGGAGTTCTCCAGCTCTATTTACTCCTTAACACCGTTCTTGGATGAAGAAGGAACTATTCGTATGAGCTCACGAGCACAGAAAGCTTCAATCTCGTACGCATCTCGTAATCCTGCGATTTTGCCTAAGAGTCACCCTTTAGTTGACTTATTCGTGCAACATCATCACGAACAGAATTTTCATGTGGGTACTGCTTCTGTTATTTCAGACATACGTGAACGTGCGTGGATCACCAGCATTAGAAGAGTAGTCCAAAAGATCAAGTTAAGCTGTTTTATGTGCAAACGTCTTAGAGCAAAGCCAGTGATGCCGCTGATGGGTCAGCTCCCCATATGTCGCGTCTCTTTCGAGTCGAAACCCTTTACCTACGTTGGGGTAGACTGTTTTGGACCGTTACTAGCCAAATTTGGGAGGGGAACAGTTAAAAGATATGGGATGATTTTCACTTGCCTCACTTTCAGAGCTGTACATATGGAGCTACTCAACTATTTTTCTTTAAATCAGTGTACAATGGCGCTTCGTCGATTTGTGATAAATCGAGTCGTTACACAGTTTTTATATAGCGACAATGGCCTTAACTTCGTTGGGACGAAAAATCTCCTCTAGAAAGACATAAAGGAGATGGAAAAAGGCTTAAGTGAGTACTCAGCGAAGTATGAAGGCATAGTCTGTCAATTTATTTCTGCGTATTCACCATGGATGGGCGGAGCTTGGGAGAGACTTATCCAGTCAATTAAACGTACTATAGAATTTATTCTTAGAGACATTGTACCGCGAGAAGATGTTCTACGGAATGCGCTTATTGAAGCCCAAAATTAATCGTCGTCCCCTCACTCATGTACCAGTGGATCCTGAAAACCCGAAACCACTTACTCCAAACTCTATGCTCTTTGGAGAAGATGATAGAGATGTTACGGCCCCCGGAATTTTTCACGAAAGCGACGTCAATAGTAGGCTCTACAGTCGAGGATCGCAGCACTTAATGAGCCAGTTTACCAAGCGGTGGTATTTGGAGTATCTTCCGGAAATAACAAGACGCTCCAAGTGGCACAGAGACACAAAACCAGTTTAAAAAGACTGCGTCGTCGTCCTCATAGAACCAAGTGATATAATTTATTTTCCATCATTAGTGTACATACATACCAATCTGCATTTGTAGTGTTTTTACCTTTTGGTTTGTTTTCTTTTTTCCCCTGACACACAACTGTTTTCTCATTAAAATTAAAAAGGTTCGTTGATAGAAGAAGTCGGTTGTGTCCAGTGACGCCAGAAGCGCACCTTTGTAAGATTAATTATTTATTTTTATTTAACAATTTGTGATTTAATTTATACCCTGTTGCAGAAAATAAAATCCCATTTGAATTTGGAGATATTTATTTCTTTTGGTGATTAGGGTTTAGGCGCAGCCTCGTTATTGGCTTTCCATCGACAGTAGGTTATCCGTCTTTTAGGATGTTATTGGCCCGCTCAATCTTGCTCTGTATATCCGCACTTCTCTCAACCTCCGGAATGGATCCGAAGGTTTTGATAATGCATAAAGCATTTTGGCGCCTTAAGTAGAGCGCCTTAGATGGAGCTTGATAATGCGTCTGTGTGCCTAATTCCCCCTTTGAGGGAGGAATTTTAGTAGCAAGAGCAAGGCCGTGGCATTCTTTCAGAATTCGTCTGGAGAATTTCTCGAGATTCATTAACCCATTTATGCCCGAGTTAATTTATTTTCAATATTTTATTTAAATTCATTGAATTTATGTGGAAAAACACTTAACTTAAGCAAATACGTATGGGCAACAAACAGCATTAGTGAAATTTTTTTAAAAACTTTATTTTTAATTTTCAAATGTGTTTATACAATGCTAGGAATGTCTATTTTATTGAACGGAATTGCACAAAACATTTATCGTGTAATGCAATGTTGCATTGACTACAAATTTTGGTTGGTCTGGGATTTGCATAACCGGCAACGTTTTCGCTTAAGTCCTGGAAAAAAAATTCAATGTTATCACGCAAATTATTAAACTAATTTGTATTTAGTTACCTCCTGTGACGATTAGATGTTGTCCATTGACTCTTTCTTCTGGATCATGCGTTTTCGGTCTTCCACTTCGCACAGGTGAGTAACCGTATATTTTCAAGAGACCAATTGCCAGCTGCCTCCTGAACTCCAGTTGGTCTAAGCCTTTTCCACAATGCTTGTTTAAGGACCACGTATTAAGAATGGCTAGATCAATCATCCACATAACAATGGAAGTGTACCATTTCTTTCCTTGAAATCCAATTCGGTAGCACGAAATGTGCTCATCTAGCAATTCTACACCACCCATATGAGAGTTGTACTCATGATTGACGTTTGGTTGAGGGATATCTATCCTCATTTTCTCAGAAAATGAAAACCTTTTTACACTCTTAATTGGATAAATACCATAGTAACTAGATTTTTGTCTTTCCAGCTTGTTACAATTTGGCCAGTACGTGGTGAAGTAACCCCTATATCTATCCTGTCTCTTTCCTTGATAAATATTAAACTGAAGACAGTATCCGAACTTCAAAGACGCTACCCAAGCTTTATATCCGAATGTTTTCCGAAGTATGGAATCATGTATTCGTCAATAGATATATTGCTTTCCATCGGACAGTATTGCAAAAATTTTGTATTTAGGTGACTAAGCAAAGGTCGAATCTATTGGACCATAGTGTGCTAGTGAACAAGAGTTTGTAAAAACTAATGCTACCTTGAATTGCGCTTACCTTACACATTCTGTCCTTTGAAGAGGGGAGTAGTGTTGGTTGAACAAAGTAAAAATTGGAAAAAATGTCTTCAAATTTATTTCTTCTCATCAACTAAAGCGTTATGAGCGTCTTCCCGGGACTCCGAAAACATTCGCCTTCTTGGTATATGAATATATCCGCTTATTATAAGTATTCCAATAAATGTATATATTTCATTTTTAACGGCTTAAAGTACTCGTATCTTATTCTTTCTTATAAGTGAATATGCTTTCGTTTTTTCGACAATTACATTAATAATTGCTTCGTTCATAAAAAGTTCAAAGAAATCAATAGCATAGCTCTCCGAAAATAAGGTAAAAGGCTTTGGATAAGTTATATCTGAAAACTTATTGTTGTAAACCATAGTTTACAAGGTAAGGTTTTCCTCTGTACAACGTTTTCACTTTTGGGGAATTCTAAACCTCACTTCCGATGTGATTAGAAGTGTTGTTTCTATGAAATATCATTTCTCCACTGGACATAAGTTGCCTACTTCCCAGTCGATTTGCATCTTCATTCTCCTCATCTCCCGACCCTTGATCTGTTAAGTTTCCACCTTGTGGAGGAGTTATAAAAATTGCATCTGGAACATCATCGTCTTGAGTCAAGTTTTCCAGAAACTCCAAAATTTCTCCAACAGTTAGACATTTATTCCCACATAAAAAAAATATATCAAACACTTGCATATCCCATTGATGCGTTAACGCAACGCCATTATTCAGCTTGATATAATAATATGATAAATATGCTTTTCTGATCACGTTTTTATTTTATCACACTTATGTTTATGTAGTTGCAATAACCCTGATGTCAAATATCAGATTTTATTAAATTTTTTACTTATATTTATATATAAGTTATATTTATATTTATATTTTATAAAACCACTTTACTTTTTTTTCTTTAAAATTTTTTTGCACAATCTATAGTCACAAAAAAACAACTTTTTCACACACCGAAAACTTTAAAGTAACACGAAATGCAAAGCCTAGTATTTGGAATGCTTTCCTTCTTTCCAAATGCAATTTCTTGATAAATTCAAAAATTTTAAATTCGGAAAGGCTTACTCCCTTTTTTGTTGCGTTAACGCAACAGTGGGCATCAATGGGTTAACCCTATTTAGCCTCTACACCTCGACAAGTTCGATGCTCACGGTAGAGGAAATATTATGGGTAGAATTCGAAAATACATTCGAGATAACTTTAGAGTCGTCCGAGCATAAGTTAATAAATAGGCTCAATATGGATAAGTTGCTATCTGATTTTAAGGTCGTATACATCTGCACTTGGTTTTCGCAGCTAAAATATTGCGATCTATGCACGTAGCCAAACCTTGAAGAGTGGATGAATTCAGATTACTATGTAAAGACATGTGGACTTGAAGTTAAAGATCAACTTTCAAGCATCTGAATCTATCCTTTTTTATCTAGGGTCCCTACGGAGAGAATTGGTTACATTAATATTTATATTTTAACAAACATGTACATAGATGTTGCCATACCCAGTCACATATGTAGCTGCTTTTATTGGGTTGTACCACATGAAATGTCCGATTTTCGCTCAGCCGGAAATAAGAAGTTCTCGAGTGAACATCTGTGAACGTTAAATTTAATGGTATGTGTGCTTGACGTGTGAGAATTTTAGGGTTCATTACAAGTACCGTTATTTATTTTTTTGGAATTATTTACCATGCTATCGGCAGTTCAAATTCGAACCCTCTTCCTTTACGAATTTAAAATGGGACATAATGCATCATTGGCAATAAAAAATATTAAAGATGCATTTGAGGATGTAGCGGTAAACGAACGCACTATACGAGGTTGGTTTAGAAAGTTTCGTTCGGGAGATTTCAGTCTCGAAAAGATAAAGATAAGAATAAGTCAGTGATATTATGCAATAGAAAAATTAATAATTAACCTTTTCAATGAAAATCTTCAAAATAACAAATTGTAAATTCAAATTTCGTTTCTTTGTGGGGTGCACATAAATAATGATATGAATTAAAAAGTAAGGGCGGGGTGAAGGAATTCGAAAAAGCAAGAAAAATGAAATGTGTAAATGCACATTATAAACTTCTTTTAATATACTCATATACACATCCATATTTACAATATATAAAAATACCAGCGAAGCATTAAGTTGAACAACATAGTCAAAGCAATAAATGAAAGGAGAACTTTGATTTATTCCTGATCTAAATCAGAAATCCGAATTTTCAAATTTCAAAAACATGAATGCATTTCTAAGGACCGAATATCTACAGGAAGTATATTAAACAATTTGCAAGACATGACGGGGTAGGAGTTTCTGAAATGAGTAGTGCGAAATGAGGGCATGTTGACCATAGAACCAGAGTTGCTGCTCAAATGAAGGGCTTCAGATAAGTGGCTTTAAAATAGTAAACATGGTTTAGTGGCAGGTTGGTTGCAAATAATCTCACTCCAATTTTTCGCAAAACTCCAATTGGTTGAACAACTAATTCCATACTCTTTTAAGACGATACAAACTACGAACGAGAGAACACAGATGTAATTTTAATATTATAATTAGACCAATTCATATTTTGGTGTATTAGAATACCCAAGTATTTATATTGTTAAACTACGACAACCCTGAAATTTGTGGCATCGCAAAAATAATTCCTGCTAAACATTACTTTTGAACTGCTAGGATTGCATATACAAGTCATGTCACAATCTCGACCACAACTAGAAACATGAAAAAATATATCCATATCTGATACCTGCTTGCTCAGTACATCATTGTTGACGACTAATTTATAGTCTGCGAACCGTATTCGCAATATGTTGCCATCATTCTTAATGTCATCAATCAGTCAACCTTTGATTAAAAAGGAGAACAATATGGGCAAAAATACAAATCCTTATGGAATCCCTAAATTGATAACCTTATAGTTCCTGTAATATTTTTTTGCTCCTGTGTTCTATTTGTAATGTATGATTGGAACCAATTTAAAAAAAGACCACGGAATCCTGGACAATTTATTCAAAAGAATAGTTTGGTTAACCATATCAAACGTTTTGGAAATGTCAACAAAAAGGCCTGCACAGCATTTTGTTCATCCAAAATTCTATTTCTACTTTTTTAAAGTAATTTAGCTCTCTTCTTTTACGAGTACCTAAAAGCTTTTCAAAAAATCGTTAAATGAAAAAAAAAATCAGGCAAATTGGCCTATAATTATTCTTATCCCTTCTCTAGTCTTTTTTTAAAAAGAGATAACACATTAGCAATCTTTAATTTATCTGGAGAAATTCCAGTGGAGATACTTAAACTGAAAATATGTGCCAAATCAACTCTTAACGTAGTTGAAACGTTAAGAGCTATTTTATTTAAGGCAAACGTGAAATTGTCTAATGAGTTGATACAGCTTTGAAGTTCTAGTCCACTATGTTAATTTGATGACAAAAGAAACTCCCACTAAAAGATTAATCGAACACGAAAAGAGAATTAACACATCGTACACAATTAGCATCAGTCCTTGATAAGGACAGTTTACTAACAAAGGAAAAGAAGTCAATGAAAACGCTAACAACAATTGAAAGATCTACTATATCAGCACCTTTCTCACTTAGTGCAATACGATTTGAAATGCATAAAGAATTAGCACTAATAATTGCCTATGTTTGCACGTGTGGTTCAACCTAAAAGCAAGTTCATGGAAAATATTCGAATGCTTCAGAGGACCTTCGCTTGTACAGAATACTAGAATGGGATAATGAGATCATGTTCAACTGGACGATCCTAATAGAGTGGATAATTTCGTTGTTAAGATGACTCGAAGGCACATTTTAATAGCAATGATCTTGACGAACAACTACGACTTGACGAACAACTACGAGTATATCTACAGGGCTAACCACAATTATTAATAAAGGGTTTTTAATTAGATGCGCCCCATTTTTCCCATAGAAATTCTCTGAACTCTTGCATACCGTCTTTTGACAGATATCTACATATAATTTATACTCTTCAACAACGTTTACAAATCATACAAATTTCTTATCAACAGTCGTGGTCAGTTACGTTTACATTACGTGCTAACGTGCTTTGCCCTAACAATTACTTTGCACGGCCCTGCAGCAGAATTGTTGCAAACAATAAACATCGAAAAGCATTAAGACTATGTGGCTTTAGAACATGCTATCGAGAAACGGTTTGGGGACAGCCACATGCAAATGGTTTACAAGGTTTGCAAAGCCGAATGCAGCAACGAGGAGAAACAGCAGCTCCAAGCAGACGTGAGTAGACTGGCACATTTGTGATACCCAGGAAATTATCGACGAAATGGCAAAGAACGGATTCATCAGGGGAATTGCATATTCGATGATACAGTCAGCAGTATGGATTACGGGAAAAGAACCCTTTCTGAAGCACTTGCCTTCGCTCTGGCGATGGAAGCAGCCAATCAGGCTTCCAAAGGAACACATTTCCTCAGGGAAGTAGCATCTACGAGTATTGAATGCTCCTGTGCAAGACTTGTGACGAGGAACGAGATACTCCACGGGATAGACGAAGAATGCGCTATTGGAACTGCAATAAAATAGAACATCTTCAAAGGCAGTGTAAAGAACCGGTGTGGCGAAAAGGCTGCCCTCACTGTATTAACAAACAAATAGAGGAAGAAGCCTACAGTAACGGTTATCAATAAGCCGGTCAATCTTCACGAAGCCATCACACGGGTGCCACGGCCTCAATCATCAGGAGGGATTTGACACAAAAATCCTGGTTGCATAACACCACCAGTTACAGCTTGAGAAACGGCTAAGGTAGATGGTGAAGTCCGCATAAAAATCCATTTTGCCAGATTTTTCTGGTGGCTGACACTTAAGACGAATGTATCATTGGTATAGATTTTATGAAAGAACATGGACTAGTAGTCAACTTGGGGGCACAAACCCTGAAATACGGAAACATGGAGAAACCAATAGTATCCGGAAACGCCAGCACTCCCGTCTTAAAAGTACTGATCCTCCGAAATGGCAAAGCAAACAGAAAAGACAGCAGCACGAGATTTTATGTAGACTACCGACGACGTTTCAACGATATCACTAAAAGGAACAGCTACCCACTTCAGAGAATCGCTTTCTGGAGCGATATGGTTTTCAACTCTCGACTTGAAGAGCTTTTACAATCAGGTAGAGATAAATTGTACGGATCGTGAGAAAACTGCCTTCACTACAGGAAGCGGCATCTGGCAGTTTTCAGTAATGCCATTTCGACTGTACAACGCTCCGGCCACCTTCGAGCGACTAATGGAACGAACATTGCAAGGGCTCACGTTGAAAACCTGCCTAGTGTATTTGGACGACGTTATCGTTATTGGCAAGACTTTCGAGTCGCGAAAATCTAAAAGAACTGTTTTAGAGGCTGAGAGTACTCATTTGAAGCTGAACCCAGATAAGATATCTGATTTACATTATATCAGCGGATGGAGTAAGACGGATCCTGACAAAATCGAAGCCGTGAAAAGTTGGCCTGTCCCAAAAGATAAATTCCAGCTGAGAAGCTTCTTAGGACTTGTCACGTACTACAGAGGATTCGTGAAGGATTTTGCTGGTAATGCAAAGAGCCTGCATCAACTTACGGAAAAAATCCGACAGTTCAGGTGGTCTGGAGAGTGTGAAAAAGCATTTAAAGAACTGAAGCGACAGTTGTGCAATGCCCCCATCTTGGGTTACCCCGCACCCGGAAAAATGTTCACCGTGAACGCAGACGCTAGCAATGTTGGGGTCGGAGCTGTGATCTCCCAAGTTAATGATGGTCAAGAGAAACTGGTCGCATATTACAGCAATTTATCCTCCAGAACTGAAAAGAACTACTGCGTAACTCGGCGCGAGCTTCTGGCTTTAATTCTGGCTAGGAAGCATTTCCATAAGTACCTCTACTGACAAAAGTTAATTTTTCGGACAGACCACGCAGCTCTTAAATGGTAACTCCAATTTAAGAATCCTGAAGGTTGCAAGGCTACGACTTTAAGTGCAACAACGCAAGGGAGAGCTCCACTCTCTCGTAGACCGTGTAAAGTCAAATGTCAACACCGCAACCGTAAGGAAGTGAGGGACCATGCCACAGGCAGACAATGACATCTAACCAATATTAGCCTGGAAGGAACACGAAGAAAGATCATGCTGGCAGCAGATATCTGAAGGCATATTGGGTACAATGGGACTCGCTTAGTGTGCAAGATGGTTTGCTGAAGAGAAAATGGGAAAGTGCAGATGGATTGTGCCACGGTCCAGAGTCAGCCAAGTGCTACATGAAATACATGATGTCATCATTTGGATATTTGAGAATAAACAAGACGTTGAAACGCTTTTATTATCTAAGTTAAAAACAAGATGTCGAGAATCGGTGCAAGTTAGTTTTAGTTTTATATGCATTTTATTTTCTTAACACTAACTCTTACATTCTAACAAAAAATGCTTAAATGCTAGCTTACAATTACTTAATAATCTTACACTAACTTACTGGCCCCACACAGGCACTCTAAGCTAATCTAAATTCTTATATCTATGTCTTTCGACTTCATTTACATTTTCTTAGAACTATTTATTTTGTATACTTAAAGCTAAGAAAAAAAATGCATAAGGTGTGCGGCTACCAAGGGCCCAAAAGTAACGTCACAGGGACGAATGTAACAATACAATGTCGGAGAACCATTCGAACGAATAGCCGGAAGTGTTTGCCATCCCAAATCAAGAGGCTAAGACAATAGCAGAAGAGATAGTCAACAACTGGGTGAGCAGATTTGGGGTTCCAATGGAACTACACTCTGATCAAGGGCGGAACTTTGAATTAAAAGTCTTCCGGAAAGTGTGCCAATATCTGGTAATGAGGAAGAAAAGGACAACGCCGCTACACCGTCAATCTGATGGAATGGTCGAGCGATTCAATAGGACTTTGCATGAGCATCTATCTAAGGTCGTCAGCAACTGCCAGCGGGACGTGGATCGATACATACCAATCTTATTAATAGCCTACCGAAACGCAGTCCATAGTTCAACAGGACATACACCACCCGCGATCCTATTTGGTCAAACAGCTCAGTTGAAAGTGAAACGAAATTCGGATCCTCACTTACGGATCTCCAGCAGGTAAACGACCACGTGGATGACTTGCGAAGAAGGATTCCTAAATTGCAGGAAAACAACCGAGAAGAGATGAAGCTATAAAACTAGATACGATACCAAGGCGAAATCTGTCGGCTTCAACTAAGGAAATATGGTGTGGCTGTATAATCCTCTGCGTAAGAAAAGCTAATCACCAAAATTGCAACAGGATTGGGAAGGTCCATACATAGCGATAACCCGCATAAATGACATTGTCTACCGGATCCAGCGTGGGGATCTAAAGTAGAATTTGCAGAGTGATTTACGAGTACTGATTAAGTGGTTTAAGTAAAAGATAAAGAAAAGTAAAAGTGGTTGAGAAAAACGATTGGATTGTAAATTGTAATAAATAAAGTGATTGTATTTAAAGGAATCAGTTCTATCATTTGTTACCACGGAAACATTTTACAGCAGGGATTCCCAAACTTTTTTGGGCAAGAGACCCCTTTTCCAAAATAAACTGAAACCTCAGACCCCCATAGCCAAATTACTTTAAAAATCCTTTCTAAAGTTTTTTTCCTATTGATAAAAAATACTTACCAATTTAAAAACTTTGGTGTTGGTAAATACTTAATTAGGTAATTATTTTTTGAAAAAAAAAAAACATTAAAATAGTAAAGTAAAAAAAAAATATAAAAAATTCAGTGTGATTGATGAACCTTGTGATTTTCTACCAATCTAGCTAAATCCGGTTCAATATTGATGAGTTGCAGCCTTAAATCTCCGCGTTCATTGATTTTCAAACGGTTTCTTTGTTTTGTCAAAATGTTTGTAACCACACTGAAGCCTTTTTCGACTAGTTATGTTGATGGAGAAGCGATAATAACATGCAGATAATACATGATATGCAACGCAGGATACTATGTTTCAATGTTGCGTTGCAAACAGAACTTCTGATAGCCTTGGTTGAAACTTCTCGTTTGTGCTGATGGTAATCATCTCTTCTTGGATTATCACATTGGCTTCTTCCATGGCTGTGATATTGTATGGATTTATTATCCATTGAGGAATTTGTAAATTTAAGAGATCCTCAAACCTTTTAGTAAAGTCCGTCTTGAAGCATTTCTGGTAATTTTGACAGATGCGGAAACTGTGAATATTCTTCTCTGCTTAAATTTTGTTTATAAAGGATGAGTTTACGCACAAAGACCGATATTATTGATTTTGTTTTAATCAAGTTGAGATCGTCATCCTGCAGCTGCAAATTAGCTTTGTTGAGCATACCAAAGATATCAGTCAAGTATTAAATATCTGTTTTACAATTGTTCAGATTTTCTTTCGAATTCAAATCTTTTTCTTGTAAAAACTCCAACACAGATTCAAAAATAGCTGTAAATCTTCCTAAGCAAGAGCCTCTTGATAGCAGGGAACTTCAGTGTGCAGAAGTAACTCAGTAAAGACTTCGTCGTTTTCTTCACATAGCTGAACAAATAACCGAGAGTTCAAAGAACTGTTTCGAATCTTGTTGACAACATTTATAGCATATTGCTGCCCTCCAATTGTGTGGGGTTTCCCCGTCATCGCTAGATATATTATAGGAGGCTCGTAAACCATCGACATCTATCATTATGTTTTTCTTTAAGTGCTTCAAAGAAGGACAATGGCTTACTTTTTTTCAGCATGTACTCTTGATAAGTGGTCCTCCATTTTTGAAGGCTTCATGGCATCGTTACTGCATACTTTTTCAAATAGGAGATACATCGGCAAGTGTTAATTTAATTAATTAAATAATTTTTTTGTGTCTGTCATCATAAAACTGAACATTTGTAATTTTAGGTAACAACTCTTCTAAAGTCATTTCAAAAAATACTTAGAAAAATATTAAAACGTTTTGTGGGTACTTACCCTGTTACTTTTACATAAACTGCAGAAATGTATGCCTACGCTATTAACGCTCGTAGGTAACTAAAGATTTTGTAAATTTTTTTTCAATCACTTTATTTAGTTTTATATAATCACTTTGTAATCTCTTGAAATGAATGAGTAGATGAGTGTATTATTATTGATATTTAAGCACCAACGAATTTCAAAACGCAAATGAACTTTCAACCTAAGTGCAAGCTTGTTATATAGTAAAATATCAGGAGTATGTCGACCCCAAAATCAGTTTTCGTTTAAGTTGACACCTGGAAAACCGATTTCGACCCTAAGGGTACGATATCCACCACTTTGGTAATCCCTATTTTACAGTATTGAAAGCAATAAATTCTATCATTTGTACCTACACAAACATTTTACAGTATTTTTATTTCGCTGGTTCCAGCTTTTACATCACTAACACCAATGTTACATTATTCAGTGAACAGAGACCCTGGCAGTGAATTGGATTCATTCCTCTGCTTATAGGGGGGAATCAAAACACACCTAACGGTATGGAGTTAACTTTAAATCAAGGCTTCTCTGTATACTACATTACTTGTTTGGTTCTCGGAAGCGTATATGATAAGTCTCCAGGAGCTCCTATCAAATTGGGGAAGTAGAGTTGGCCGAATCAGCGAAATTCATGAGATGAAAGCGTCCTATCCGCGGTCACATCCGTTTAAGATTGTGACTACTTTGACGTCAAAATTCATACATTATCAGGCTATTCTACACAGTGGTAGATGATCTAATATCGGATGACACTTTTGCATCGTTGAAAAAGTTAAAAGTTAATTTTCGTTTTGTTTTTGTGTTATAAAATGAGTGACAACGACGGTGGAGCCAATATTGAGGCCAAAAATAAAACACCCACGGTTTTAGGAAAAAAAGGAGCAGAAAAATATTATTTTCCTGACAGCGTTTCCTGAAAGCGTCTGCTTTAATTGCAGACGTTCAGCTAAATCCTGAATTGATTCCTGCAAACAGGTGGCGCGTGGTCAATTTAAGTATTGAGGGTGTTGACGATGTCGAGGGGCGTCTTAAATGGCAATCACTTCGTAGCAATTTTAAAGCCCATTTGGGCAAACTTCGAGCCAGAAAATCAGACCAAGGGACAGGCGAAATTGCGAAAGCATCGTGGCCTCATCTAAGTAAAATGATGTTTTTGGAGTCTTCACAATCGACGTCCACATTAGAATTGGTAGGTACTCGTACTTCAATTGATATGTTTTCATGTATGTATGTGTACATTGAGACATTACTATATTCATTCGTTGATTTTCAGGAGGATGCGTACGATGATTAAGGTGCGATCAGACGGTCATCCAAACTTGTCATCCGGATGACATCCTGACGTCACTATGACGTAGAATTTGTCCCAAAGTGGTCATCCCGTGTAATCGCCTGTCATCCGGCATGTCATTGAACGTGTCAACCGGATGACATACCATTGACCGTATCATAGCGATCATTCTCATCGACAAAAAATACGGCCCAATCACACCTCCGGCATGAAATCCACACCACACGGCGACTTTTTGTGGATGAAATGGAGTTTCTTGAAGTACACGTGGGTTTGTTGCTGTCAAATAACGCATATTTTGCTTATTTACAAAGTCCTTAATTCAAAAACGATTTTTCGATGAAATTCATTTTAGATCGTGCGATTTGACGCCTTTGGACTGTTTTTCGTATTGATACGTCATATCACTCGTCTATGCCGATAAACCAGCGTCAATTGCAGCCTTGAAAGATAACATTACACGTGTTATTAGCGAGGTACCAGCCAATATGCTCAAAAAAGTTATTCAAAATTGGACTCTCCGTATGGACCACTTAAAACGTAGTCGTGGTCAAAATTTACATGGAATAATATTTAAAAAGTAAATAGCAAACATTGATTTATCAACTCAAATAAAATATTTATACACTTTTGCAATTTTTTTGTTTTTTTTTTTTTATTGACAATTAAAAATCAAACGCTTAAAAAATCACCCAAAAAAGCCTCTCGATATAGTGAAAAAAGGATGCCATTTCTTTCGTTTCAGTTTTTCAGGCAAAATGTCTATTGTTGAGCTATCTAAAATTCGAATGAGTTCCTCATAAGTAAGAGGTTATTCCCGAATCTGAATAACCAATTTGACTAATTTAATAAATTCCGAAACAATCGAATATTAATTTTTTTGATCAAGCAACGTAGGTATACATTCGGGATAAACATTTCGCCATACTTTGTTCATGTTTGACGAGGTTACATCATTCCAAGTGCCTCTTATATTTACTATCACTTTGTAGATATCGTATTTCTGCCTTGTTTCTGCTTTGATGGTCGTTTCTTCTTCCATGTCCCCTAAGTAATGTTCTATGACTTCTATAATGTGCGGAAATGTTTTTTGAAGATAATAAGCTTTAAATGAAGCTATAGCTCCTTGGTCCAACGGTTGAAGCAACGACGTAGTATTTGTTATAAGTATTTATTAAGTCTTGTATCCAGGTATATAAAAGCTTTTCCACTCTTTCCATCACAGGAATTCTACCTTTGGTTATAACTGCATCCTTCGCAGACACTCCTGTTTCATCACAATTCCGTACCTTGTCCTCGTGTGCTTTTACACACCGCATAGTTGATGGAGGAAAATTAAGAGATCGAGCGATATCTACACATTTTTCCCTTTCTCTAGACATTCTAAAATTTTTAATTTTAATTTCATTCCAAAACGTTTTGAGGTTTTTTGTGAGAACATTTGGATTGCTCAGAAAATGGTCTTTTTGTGTGCATGTTTATTCTAAATAAAATATCCTTTAACATTGCTAACAATAAGTATGAAATATTCATTTTATATACATACGTATCAAAGCGACTTACCAAAATAAATTTTTTTTATTATTTATCAATTTCCGCAAATTTAGTTTAGTTCAAACCTTTATTCGATTTTAAAAATAATAGTTATAAGATTACACACATATACCTATGCACTACTATGTACTCTGAACAAACTGCGGTAAATAGAAAAAAATATGGCAAATAGGGATGAAGGTTGAATGTAAGGCCGTTTTCGAAAACGTCATTTGATCGTCAAATTGATCGTGATTTGCAATACTTAGAGGTTGCGAACATCAAACTGCAAACGTCATTGGGTATCGTTGATCTGTGTCATCTACATGAGTTTTTTCTTGCAAGAGCATTTGACGTTTTCGAACAGAGTAATTATCCTTGAATGCATGTTCTTACGCAGTGCAAATTTCTGGCTGCTTTTTTGCAGCGCATATGACGTTTATGAACTTCTGCCCTGCAAACACTGCATTATCGAACATGCTGCAAAGGCAGTTTGATTTATAATGTCGTTTTCGAACAAATGACTTTCGCAGCTTGCGTTTAAGAACATTTTGCAGAAGCAATTTGATGCAGATGACGTTTTCGAAAACGGCCTAATTTTTGAACTAATACTCAATAAAAGAAAAGGTTTTAAAAAAATTCAATGCAAGATGTCATATCATATCTAAATCGAGGTAATTTGACGTAAATAGAAGTGCTTTTCTTACTTTTTTGGCGACGTAAATCGAAACTTTGTTAATCCAGGTATTAGGCCGTTTTCGAAAACGTCATTTTGATCGTCATTTGCAAAACTTAAGGGTTGCGAACATCAAACTGCAAACGTCATTTGGTATCGTTGATCTGTGTCATCTACCAGATTTTTTTCTTGCAAGAGCGTTTGACGTTTTAGAACAGAGCAAAATGGAACCCTTAACAAAATTTATTGAGAAATTGAAAAAATTAGCCGATTTTATGTACTTACTGTTCACTGAGATTCCCCCGAATATTCGGATTCACTCATTTTTTTTCCAATTTTTGTAATGCACAGCGCAGATTTGTGGCCGCTTTTTTGCAGCGCAGTTGACGTTTATGAACATCTGCCCTGCAAACACATGCATTATCGAACATGCTGCAAATGTAGTGTAATTTATGATGTTGTTTTCGAACAAATGACTTTCGCAGCTGGCGTTTAAGAACATTTTGCAAAAGCAATTTGATGCAGATGACGTTTTCGAAAACGGCCTCACTGTGCATGAAGATACATATATTTAAATACATTATGTACATCATGTATCATGTGTACACCAGATGTAGTAGTTCACATTTTTAAATTATTCTTATTTTGAAATGCTTTTTAATTAGCCCTATTACACCGATCGATCGTGAAAACCCCGTTAGAATCGGTTCAGTAGTTTTTTTTGTGGTGTTCGGACAAACGGACAAAAATTCTAAAATAAATACATTACCCTTGTTTTTTTTTTTTAAGTTTCTTCAATATACAGACAGGACTTCAGTGCAATTTTATAATAGTTATCGCTACTTGTATTTGAGGAACTCCAGAAAAAAACAAAACGAGAATACCTTGCTCAAGAATGCCACCTTTTGAGCGCCTTTGAATTCTTCCGTTATAAATTTACCTGTAAATTTGAGTCAACGTGCTCAACAATCGTATGCTTACGACCAATATTTTATATATGTACATATGTAGCAAATTTTAATTGAGTTAAGAAATTAAACGAAAAAAAAAATATTTATTTTGATGAAATAATTTAGTTTCCTTCGACAGCAATTTCTGTAAGAACCTGCACATAAAAGGGTCCTTCGTTTACATATTTCTTTAACTGAAGTTGTGTTTGCACATCGAAAACACTGCTCTCCGACAATTTTTGAACGATTTCAAATTTTACTAGCTTTGCATCCTTATCAAACTCCACTCGTCTATCCAAAAGATACTCCACAAAGCCAGCCGTGTTTTTAAGAGCTAATACACCCCAATTGTATCCACAAAGTGTGAGGATAAATTGTAAACAGGAAACTTTAATTTCTGGAAACGGATTTCGACTGTAGTCTATCAGAAATTGTAAATTCTCTCCTCCAGCTAAAATGTTATACCACTTTGCCAAGATTTCGCTGTGAGGAGGACACCATTATAAACGTAAAATAAATTTTAAATAGATAAACAGCTTACCTAACTTTTGGAGGTATATTCTCTTCAGATGAAAAGATAACTTGCAAAGCGTTAAACGCGCGATTTTTAAGCTCGGTTGGGAGATTTTTAATATACGACAAAAAGTCTTCAAAAATTTCTTCAAGGTTATGTGCATAATATTCTTCGAGGAGTAATTTTCCTTGTTGAGAGTGAGCCAGATTACCTAGAGTGTCGAATGCAATTGGTAAAATTGATGGATCTGAGGAATGCAGACAAGAAAATAAGCACTGCACCATATTCGGATAGCCAACAATGATTTTTTGCGGCTGATAATAAGCGATTTTTCCAAAGAACTTCATGATTCCCGGCACCAACATATGGTTAAATGGCTTCTGTTCCATTTCATCAACTTGCCTTGATATTTTCTCAAACACTTGCTTTTGTTCTAAAAACACTAAACCATGATTTTGCTCTGCGAGTGACACAAATATTTCCATAATATTTAATTGCAGCAAAATATCATCACGTTCCAAATCCGTTAGAGCTACAATTAATACTTCCTCTATTTTTTTAAGGTGTGATGGCGAAACCTTTGCCACATTAACGGCTATTTCATAGATTCTACACCGAACTGTGTCATCAAGTTCAAGTTTTTGAAGAAGAATGTCCTTAATGTTTGAGTTATCCAACTTGTGTTTGAGAACGATTGACAATATGCCTACCGTAGGCACACCGACCGCTGCGTCGTGCTCTTGAAGGCATTCAACTACAACTCGAATAAGATCCTGCTGAACTGTTGCATTTGGTTTCTTTTGTAGTTCTTTTAAGATAGTGTTCAGAGCAAGTCCCCGAACTCCTGCTTTCTGGTGTTTAAGAGAACGCTCCAGAAGGTTTGGCAAATCGATTTGATTTATGGTTAAATGAGACATGCAAATCGAAAGAATGTCGATAGCCAGATTGGATTGTTCGCTACAAAAACAATAACAATGAGAAATGCGTATAGAGTTAGCGTGTGGTGTTACCTCGCTGTGTTATCTTCTAAGCATTCATAGATCTCAGATGATTTTAAAAGGGTTGCGGTAGCTACATCCTCCAGTGAAGCTGCATCATTAAGATGATGGCGAATTGCACTAAGTGCCTCAACACGATTTTCCTTAATACGAAGGTTTCCGAGTTTTTCCAGACACCAATTCTCGTCCATTTCTGTTTTACCGAATAGAGTTGACACAAAAATAAGCTAAATCATATCACTTGACAGTTCAATATTAAAGACAGGGTTCAAAAACTTGTAATTATTCGTTTATGCGTTCGTATACAAGTCTAATCGTTGTGTTCAATGAAAAACAAAACTGTGTGAAGTAAATTTTGCCATAAATAATATATTAACTTTAGCACATTAAGATCTTCCTCGTATCATATTATTATAGTTAGTAGAAGTGTTGGAAATAAAAGATGATTACTTTATATTTTAGAGATTATTTTATTAGCGTGTTGAGTTG
The DNA here is from genome assembly GCA_949129095.1 of Volucella bombylans. NCBI lineage: Eukaryota > Metazoa > Arthropoda > Insecta > Diptera > Syrphidae > Volucella > Volucella bombylans. The sequence continues at coordinate 21,143,281 of OX422143.1, read as the reverse complement.
CACAAAAATCCAAGTGTGTGTGACAAAAAGTTTTTGACATTCTACGATAGCTTCGACATTTATGACAGTTGAAATGCTGCCAGATTCTAATTTCTACACCCCCCTCAACTTCATAAATGTCCAGCATCGTAACATTAATATAAGATCATTTGTATTTAACATTGATTGACATTATGTACATTTGAAATGAATGGAGAATAAATAGAAATAAAAAAAACTCAGTTCAATATCAAAGGAAATTCATAAAAAAGTTTCAGTTAGTTAGAAAAAACGTTAAGCGTATTTCAAAAATTCCATACCCATATCCACAAAATGTTTAAAATGAGTCGCTATTGTTAAAGCCTCGGCTACCATATCTTCAGATCTTAAAAAGTTGAGGTGGATTATGTTTTCAGCTACTGCTTTTCGGATATAGTGAAAGCGGACATCGATGTGTTTCATCCTCCCTTGATTGGTCTGGTCTTGTGCTGTATGGAGTGCGCTTTGGCTGTCACAATAGATGTTGATGTGCCCTTCGTGTAGTTTTAACTCCTTAGCCACCGATGATACCGTAACATATTCAGCTTCGGTACTAGATGTGGCAACAATCCTTTGCTTTCGGGATCCCCAATGGATAGCTCCGCCAGCGTACAGAAAAACAAATCCTGATTGTGACCTTCTGTCGTTCATGTCTGCAGCCCAACTGGAATCCGAGTATGCATGAAGTTGTTGATTCGTTTTCCTGTACATGAGGGATGTCATTTTTGTGCCAATTAAATATATTATAACGTTGAGCCCGCGTTCCAGTGTTGACGTGTTGGGTCCTCGATGTATTGAGACAGTGCATTTACCACGTATGCAATATCTGGCCTGCTGAAAGTTGATAAATACAACAAGCGTCCGATTAGCTGCCTATACGTAGTTTTCTCGACAGGTGCCCTTTCTTCTTCTGTGTTCGGCTCCTTCTGGAGTTTCTTTCCAGCTTGCGCTTTGCTTCACCTAAATCATAAAATTGTATCAAACTGTTGATGTAGCCTTTTTGTCCTATACTAAACGCTCCGTTCTTTTGAGAAATTTAAAGTCCTACGCATAGTTTTGGTTCACCCAGGTTTCGAATGTCAAAGTCTTCCAAAAATTTAGCGCAAACTGAAGACTGTTCCCTCGCATCATTCGTTGCTAATAGTAAATCATGTACGTAAATGGTTATATTGTAATACTTTTTCCATTTACCTTGTAGTAGATATATTTGTCGTACGCTGATGATGTAAATTCAAGTTCTTTCAGAGTTTTGTCTAGTCTCAAATTGCACTGGCATCCAGTCTGTTTTAGGCCATAAATGGCTTTTCTTAATTTGCAGACTTTATTTTTAGCATCTTCCTGGAAACCATCTGGTTGTTCCATATAGATAATGATATCTATCTCTCCGTTTAAGTATGCTGCCGAGACATCGAGATGTTGTACTTCCAATTCGTACTGTGCTGCTACAGCTGAAGTAAGACGAATGGAATGAATGTTGGCCACAGGGGAATAAGTATCCGTATAATCGAGTCCATGAATTTGATCATACCCTTTCGATACCAGTCTCTCCGGTCAATGGTACCATCAGCGAAATATTTTGTTTTGTAAACCCATTTAGACTGAATTACCTTTCTATCAGTTTGTCTGTCCACTAATTCCCAGGTTCCATTGCGTGAGTTATACTCCTCCTGCATCGCCTGGAGCCACTGATCGCAGTTTTGTCACACTGGGTCGGCATTGGCTGTGTAAGCTGCTTCAATCGCGGTAGGTAAACTCTGATGTTGGTCTTCTCCAGGTGTTTGTTTTATGGATTCGTTTTTGGTGATTTCGTGGCCTAGTGTTTCTTTAGGCTATTGGACTGTTGGATCCTGAGATTTGAAATCAAAAATATAATAATTTGCTTGGTAACTTTTATTATTTACATCGGTGCTCGAGTTTTCGTTCAAAAAACGCACATCTCTACTCTTGATTACGATACGAGTTCCAGGTTTCCATAGCCAATATGTTCCGCGCTCACTTTCATATCCCACTATCACATGTTCTGTGCTCCTTGCATCAAATTTTCCTTGATTGCTTCCTTTTTCCAGTACGTATGCGCTGGTTCCGATTCCTCTGAAGTGGTTTCAGCATTTGCCTTTGTTGGACATCTATTTCTAATAAAGGTGGCAGTGCATATCAACTCAGCCCATAACATGTCTGGTAAACCAGCCTCCAACCTTAGACATGTGTATGGTGCAGAGAACTCATGATCAATTCCATTTTCCGTGCCATTATCTGTCCTTAACCACTTGATTGCAGCCCTCGTCTGATTTTCTGAAAATGCCTTAAACGCATTGAATGTTTCTAATGCTTCACTTCTCTTTTTTATAAAGTACACAGAAATTCGTCTAGAGTAATCGTCGATAAATGTTATGAAGTACGACTTACCTAACGATTCCGTACGCATGGGTTCGCATACGTCTGAATGTACTAGTTCCAATCTTTTCATTGTCCTCTTTTCACCACACACAACAAATGGCTTGACTGATTGTTTCGCGCAAGTACATGGGGTGCAACTAGTGTCATTGGAACTAAACTTGACTGGATTGTTCACCATTCATTTTGATTACAGTTGCTTCAATGATGTTAAATTAAGGTGACCCATTCGCTTGTGCCACAAACTCAACGAGGTTTTGCTTTCTGTCGTAGCCAGCGCCCGATTGTTTCCAGAAACATAGTAAAAGGTTTTCCAATAGGGACTTGACAACTTTGAATTTAATTTGTGAACGCACTCTTTCACTAATCATCAAACTGTCACTGTCAATTTATTCAGTAAAATCAATATTTTCATCATGGGAAAGTACACGAACGAGCTATGTCTGCAAATTATAAAAATTTTCTACCGAAATTCGGAGTCGGTGACTGCAACTTTAAGAGCGATAACTCCAATTTTCGGTCGTAATTCTCGCCCTAGTAGACAGGCAATAACAAGTTCAGTGCAAAAATTTAAGTCTACATATTCGTTGTGTGATGTTGCCGTGTCAGTGAGACAACGGGTTGGTCGAAGTGTCGAAAATATAGCTGGCCTTCAGGCGTCCTTAAAAAACGATCCAAATCAGTCAATTCCACGGCGTTCTCAAGAATTGGGCATCGCTCAGACCACATTATGGCGTATTTTGCGTAAGGATCTTGGTTTACACCCATACAAGATCAAGCTGACTCAAGAATTGAAGCCGGTGGACCATTTGGAGCGACGTACGTTCTCCGATTGGGTTCTGGAGAAGATGCGCCAGGATGATGGATTTCATCGCAAAATCATCTTCAGTGACGAAGCTCATTTTTGGCCAAAGGGTTCGTCAATAAGCAAAATATGCGTTATTTGTCGGGTGAAAATCCACATGTGCTTCATGAATCACCACTTCATCCACAAAAAATAACTGTTTGGTTTGGTTCGGTTTGCATGCCGGCGGCGTTATTGGGCCATATTTTTTCGTCGACGACAACGATCGTCGCGTTACTGTGAATGGTCATGATCACCGATTATTTTTTGCACAAATTGGTAGATATGGACTTGGACCAAATGTGGTTTCAACAGGATGATACCACAATCCGCACAGCACATGCCACAATAAAACTAATTATCTGTCAAATCAGACATGAGCTAAGTGTTACCATTCACGAAATAAGCACTAGTTGAAAAAAAAAACGTTAGATGGCGGACCCTTAACTTCAGGTCGATAATAAATTTTTTGAAATATCTCAAATGGTTTGCGTTTTATTTAAACAAAAACTTGTCAAGTCCTTATTGGAAAACCCTATACAAACAATTTTTTTGATTTGGTGTTAGCAGCAACATTCCATCTCTGGTGTACACTTTGGCTTGAGTCTGATTAAATATAACCTTAAGGTTCTGGGCGGCCACTTTGCTCACTGAAATGAGATTTTCTTTTAAACCGGGAATAAAGAGTTTTATAAAGTTTGATTTCTTTCGCGATGCAGCTTAACTGTGCAGGTATTATTGCTCTTCCGATGCCTACTATTCTGACCCTTTTTTTGTTTGCCAACGTTACGGTGTTATCCTTCGTGTATATATGCAAATCCTTGAATAGTGACCGTTTTGAGCACATATGAGAAGTAGCTCCAGAATCGAGACACCAGTCTGGTACCTCATTAGCGAGTTTAAGTATGCGTTGTTCCGCTATTATGAAGCCATAATCCGTCTCCTTCTCGCCATTCGACTGTACTGTGTTAGCCTTTTCCTTTTTGCTATAGCAATCTTTTGCCATGTGCCCCATCTTGCTACAATTATGGCAATTAAATGGGAATGGACGGCTTTTATTGTTATTGTACGAGAATTTATTAACTTGGCTCTTCCCCTTGAAGTACATCGCCAAGGTGGGTTCCCCTTTATTGTTGGGTTCCTTCTTCCTATCACTAACCTCGAGAAGTCTGGTGCAAACAACGTCAATGTCTGGGTAGCTAGTTTGTCAAACGCGGCTTGGACATCCTTGTAAGCCTCAGATAACCCGTCCAGAAGAATTATGACAAGCATATCCTTATCAAGTGTAGCTTGCAGTTCCTGTAACCTGCTAGTTGTAGTTTTGAACTCCCTGATGTATTCGTCCCTGTTCTGAGCCGGACCCATCCTGGTATTTATTAGCCATCTGAACTCCTCCGCTTTCTGCCTTGGTCCTTTTCGGTCATAAGTGTCTCCTAGGAATTTCCAAACGTCTTTCGATAATTTCTTATCCTTTACAAGAGCGATCTACTGCATTCCAATGCTAGAATCAGTTCGGCTTTTGCATCCATGTCCTTTTCATCCCAACTCTGCTGGTCTGTTCCTGCAGTCGCCGGTCTCTGAATCTTCCCGTCGATGTAACCAGTAACGAGCTTTGTGTAGCACTGCTTCCATTTGGGGTTTCCATGAGGCGTAATTCTCTCTATTGAATAGTTGGATTCCATTCATGTTCATTTCGAGGTTAGGGCGAAGTTATGTTTGGCAACAAATATTGCGATCCATCAACCATAACCTGTTGGAAATAAAAGATAATTATTTTATATTTTAGAGATTACTTTATTAGCGTTTTGAGTTGCACAAAAATCCAAGTGTGTGTGACAAAAAGTTTTTGACATTCTACGATAGCTTCGACATTTACGACAGTTGAAATGCTGCCAGACTATAATTTCTACAAAAAGGTTATCTCGAGAACTGTCGTTTCCAAAAATTCTTTCACTGTTGTATAAATAATATCAAATAATATCCTTTGAAACATACTCGTATTCTAAAAGCCAACTAAATATGTTATGTATACGAGTAAGTCAACAGATGTGGTTCAGAAAGAAAACTTAATTTTTAGCATTTTTGTTCAATAATAGTTCAATAAAAAAGCGCTACTGAAGCAGCTCCGATAACAGTACCGCTTGAACTAATTTCCATGCATATATCATAAATAATTATTTTTTTTAGTTTTTTTATTATTATAGTAATTTTATTACATACATATGTATGTAGTAATATCAATGAATTTTTTTTAGTTTTGTGGTAAAAGAACTATGAATTGAATTATTTTTTTATTATAATTATAATTGCTATTTTGTATAGGTTATTAAGAGTGTAAATATATACATATATACAGACTGATGAAATATATACTGTTGTGTTTGATTGAGAGTATGTTTTTCTTATTTTTATTATAATTATGATTATAATAATTTCTATATAAGGTATGTAAAGCCTTATATAAGCCTTATAATAAAATCTACATAAGGGAGCTAGCGCCTATATTAACCCTTATAATAAGGCGTACATCAGGTACCTAAAGCTTATTTTATACCTTATAATAATGCATAAAATAAGACAAATAAAGTTTAAGCCTTATGACCAATGACATGGCAATGTTGAAATAAGAAATAAAATAAGGACTCTTGCCGAGCAGATGGAAAACAGCATTTGTCCAGCCCGTCCCTAAAAAAGACGAATCATCTTCTCTCTCCTCCTACAGACCCATTGCACTTACGTCCCTTCTTTCCAAGGTCATGGAAACGCTGATAAATCGTCAGCTCATGAAATATCTCGAAACACGAAAACTTTTCAATGACCGGCAATATGATTTTTGTAGCAACAGGTCCACTGGTGATTTGATGGCATGTCTTACCGAAAAGTGGAACCATCAATCTGGCGAAAGCAAGATAGTTGCACTTGATATTTCTAAGGCATTTGACAGAGTTTGGCATCAAGCTCTTTTGTCAAAAATGCGTGCATTTGGGATCGACGACTCTCTTATTCAATGGATTAGAAATTACCTTTCGGAACGTTCAATTCAAGTTGTCTTGGACGGTTTCAAGTCTGATATTCACAAAATAAATGCTGGTGTGCCCCAGGGCTCTGTTCTGTCTCCGAAATTCTTTTTAATTTTCATTTATGATCGCTTGTCTGCTACGTCTAATCCAATATATTCCTTTGCTGATGACAGTACTCTCTGCTTTTCATATTCGTTTCCGGACTCACGGCCCTGCTCTTCGGCTGTAGAACGAGAACGGCAGCGTATGCTAAGCTCATTGAATTCCGATATCAACAGCATAACCAATTGGGGAACTATCAACAGAGTGGAATTTAATGCTTCCAAAACACAATGCTGTCTGCTGTCTTTAAAGCGAAATTTAAACACCCAGCCATTATCTATGAATGGCACTTGCATCGTCGAAACCAAAAAACTTTCCATTCTCGGTATGTGTGTCAATGACAACTTACGTTGGAATGACCACATATTTGATATCGCCAAAAATGCGGCGAAATGTCTAGGTTTCCTCAAGCGATGTAAGAAATATTTTACCCCCTCTGATCTGGCCTCAATATATACAGGTGTAGTACACCTGTAAATGGTAAATTTAAATATACTCGTAGAATTCGATCTCGTTAATATGATCACCGCGAGGACGTTAGAAGCGATCGATTCTTTGGAGCCAATTTTAAACCACTCTTGCAATGCAATGCAGTCCCTTGAAGCCCGTGTGGGTTTGTTGCTGTCCAGTAATGCATATTTTGCTTATTGACAAAGCCATTAAGCCAAAAATGATCTTCATCGCTGAATATGATTTTTCGATGAAATTCAGGGTTTTCTTTAAACTTTTGCAAAGACCAATTGGAAAAGCTTCGGCGCTTCAAGTAATCAAGAGGCCTCAGTTCTTGACTTAATTTGATTTTGTAAGGGTGTAAGCTAAGATCATTATGCAAAATTCGCCACAATGTGGACTGAGAAATTCCCAATTCCTGTAAACGGCGTGGAAACGACTGATTTGGCTCATTATGAACTGCAGCACTTACGGATGCGATATTTTCGGTACTTAACATGTTGACTCGGTGCATTTGTATTAAGAAACAAAATTGTTATGTCCGTATTGAAAAACCCTTTATATCCTTTCTTATTAAATTCATACTTATACCTAATTGAACAATAATAATACCCTTTATCCTAGGACGAGTCAAAATTTAACAATAAGCTGGCACTATCAAAAAAAAAATTTCACACGACTAGCCAAACAAATTTATTTTTAATAGATCTGCAATATGTAAACAAATATCCTATTGTTCTTTCTTTTTTTTTAATTAGCGCTCGCTTAAGGGGTTAAAGTGCCCTTAAAACGTTTGCACACAGCGCGGGCCAAGGAAGCATAGGGAGCAAGGAAAGTGAGGTACCGATGTAAGTTCGTTTTGAAGGTTATAATGGTCAGGAAATAAAGAGCTCGGCGGGGCATTCCATAAGCGAGATGTACGCCTTAGGAAAAAATCACGATATTTCAATTTGTAACAGGTTTTCGAAAATTGCTAAATCAATCTTAAATTTATTGCGTAAGGATGCTTCATAAAATTTTTCTGAGGCTTGTAGAAATCTTTTTTTTTTTTTTAATTAAGAAACCATTTAGTTGCAGGACCTATCTAAGCACCGGTCTCGGTGCTGTACTCATTCAACGGCAGAATGATGTTAAATTTCATCCGGTTGCATATTGCTCAAAATATGCTTCTCCTGCAGAATCAAGGTATTACAGTTTTGAATTGGAAACCCTTTCTATAAAATATTCGCTACGAAGATTCCATGTGTATTTGGAAGGGATGCCATCTAAAATTATCACAGATTGTAATTCATTTACTTTGACCCTAAGTAAGAAACAGATAAATTCTACAATAGCCCAATGGGCTGTAGAATTCAAAAACTATAACTACTTGACAGGTTGACAGCCGATGTTGGACAGAGCATATTGTGTCTAAGGACACGAGTTCAGCTTACATTCTTGTTGCTTTTGGTGACTGTGATTTAGACTTTCCATTGCAGGCAACTCAAAGTCGTTATAAAAGATTGGAAACAAAACCCGTTGATGAGTTAGAGCTTTGCGATGGTCTAGTCTTCCGGAAGATTGATTCAAATCTGTTACCTTATGTACTAAAAGAAATGGAAACGAATTTAATTAGTAAGATTCGTGAAACAATGGGCCACTTAGGAACTGAGAAGTGCTATGATAGAATATTAAAAACTTATTGGTTTCCTAACATGAAAGGAAAAATCGCGTACTCAAGTTCAAATGTTAAGTTCAAATGAACATCATCTCTATAGTATATCTAAAAAACCAATTGCATTTGATACTGTTAATGTTGATTATATTGGCCCTCTTCCTTCAATCAACTCAAAGAGTAAGCATATACTAGGTGGGGGGAAAAGTAACCTCTTTGACCGCCAGAATACGCTGCTACTGCAAAAAAGGTTATGGTGCCTTGAAGTCCGTTCATATTTAGGCAGACATGCCAAATTTCAGTGCGATACTGTCTTTAGTTTTGTTTTGACAACTGATTGTTGTTCACGTGTTTGGCATCATGTTGAGTATGGACAAAAACGATTTTCGTTCTCTCATAAAACATTATTTTTTAAAGGCAGAACGGCGAAGGAAACAAAAGAAAAGTTGGATAAATATTATGGGACTAATGCGCCGTCAGATTACACCGTCAAATATTGGTCTCGAGAGTTTCGTGGTGGCCGCAACTCCACTACCGTTCAAGTACGCAGCGGCAGGCCCTCCGATGCAGTTACAGAGGACAATGTCAAAAATATACATGAAATGGTATTGGCTGACTGGAAAAGGAAGGTGCGCGAGCTAGCAGATACCACAAAGATTAGTACTGAGCGCACACGCCATATTTTGGGCAATATATTGCATATGAAAAAGTTATCCTGCCGCTGGGTGCCGCGCATGCTCACTCCTGACCAAAAACATGAATGCGGAATCGCGCGGACTTTTGGCGTTGATTGTTATCTGTTGATGAAACTTGGATCCACTATTACACACCAAAGAACAGAATAAATGCCCGGCAATGGACTAAAGCCGGCACGAGTGCTCCGAAGCGGCCGAGGGAGTCTCGATGGGTCGGAAAGGTTATGGTGTCGGTTTTTTCGGATTGTCATAGCATACTCTTCGTGGACTACCTCGAAAAATGAAAAACCATCAACAGCGAGTATTAGTGTGCATTATTGGAGCGATTTAAGGCCGATATCGCTGCAAGACGGCCTCACATGAAGCGAAAAAAAATTTTGCTTTTGCAAGACAATGTGTCGGCACACAAGAGCATCGCAACCACGGCTAAAATCAATGACCTAGGGCTCCAATTGCTGTCGCATGCACCGTATTGGCTCCCTCGGACTATTATCTCTTCCCAAACCTCAAAAGATGGCTAATCAATAAAAAATTCAGCTCACGCGAGGAAATCATCGACCACGGAGGGTCATATCTGATCGTGGATCTTGTTTTACATCATATGAGTTTAGTAATATCTTGTTAAGGAATAATATCGACCATATTAAGGTCGCTGCTGTCTCTCCTCAGGCAAATGGGCAGGTGGAACACGAAAATAGGGTGATCAAAGCCATGTTGAGTACAGCATGCAGCATGTAGATTGGAGGTTAAAGTTCTATCAAGTTGAATACGCAATAAATAGTGTACACAGTTCATAGTACAACAAAAATAACTCCAAGTGACTTACTGTTTGGAGTAAGGCAGCGAAGAAGCATATTGAACGTATTTACGGAATATTTAGAGGAAAAGATCGGAACTAGTTTAAATCGCGATTTAGATAATACATATTAAGATTAAGTACTTTGAGTGATATTGACAAATTGCAGAGAGATATATAGAGATATTGATGCTTTTCCTGGAGTAAATCAAAGATAATTTAAATAATCGTAAGTAAAGTAAAAAGTAAAATTATAAGAATAATAAGTTACTATTTTGCTATCAACTGGAATACTCAATTACATCGCAAGTGTGAGAATTACGTTACAGTTGTCAATTTACTAAAATACACATTTCAACGTTCAACATTTCAGTATTGTATTATCAATATGAAAATAAAAACAAATAAATCTTGCTAAGCATTACTTATGAACTTGCATACAACCCAAAATAACAAAAGTTAAAAATTAATATAATATGTAATAATAAAACAATATAAAAAATCAGGTCCAGAGCACACGAACGAAGTTTAGAATAAGAAATAATCGGGTCAGGGAAATAATTCTTCGGGTATCTTCTCTATATGGGAATTTATACCACCTAGTTGGAATGCGATCATTTTTCTTATGTGAAAATAATGCCAACAGGTTACCTTCTGATTTCATGGTTTAAATTTAAAGAATAATAATAATGCAAAAAATGTTACTCTTTCAATACTACATGTTTGCGTGTATTTTTTTGGTTATCTGTTTTTAAGTTGGTTACCAGATTTTGTTTCGTATATTTATTGAAGTTAAATTTGATATCATATTTACATAAGAATAAATAATTTCCAACTCTTATCTGTCAGTGCTCCGGGTGGTTGTTGTTTATTAGCTCGCGTCCAAAAAATTACAAAAATCTACAAAAAAACAAATCTCACATTTTTCGTAATTTTTCGCAAAAGGGAGCGAAATGTAAGAGCAATCGATTTTCCGTTTGTCGAAAAAATGTGACATTTTCGAATTATTGTAAATTTGTTTGACGTTGTTTTTTTTAATAAATGGAACAATATGTCTAAAAAGTTTTTAAAGACAAAATATATTTTAGAACAGACTAATACCAGTAACATAGAATGCCTTCAATACATTTAAGAGTCTACAAATAGCATTTAGACAATACAAAAATAAAAACTTATCCTCAATCATTCGTACATCAGAACATTCGTCCTAATCTTAAGGACTTTAAATAAAAAACTTATTTCTCTAATTCTTTTGAGACTAAAAAAGCACTCAAAATAAGGACAGTTGACATATATCAATTCAAAACTGCCTAAAATCTGTTCGCTTACGTTCCAACAAATTTTCTCTCGTGGCGATTTCGTTTGGGCTTTTTTTGTGTTCCGGAGCATAAAAGTGAAATAAAATTTGTTCCCCTCATATTTTCAGAAACAAAATTTGTCTTCGAGTTTTCATTTCAGAATCAAAATTTCTCTCCTGAATTTTATATCAAAATGTACTAGCAAATATAAATAAGTGTCAAGTACTATAGTATTGTATAGCATAGTATAGTATTGTGTGTCAAACTAGATTTCTGTTTTCGTGCAATCGACTGTGTTTGACCAATTTATTATTCCGAGTCTCCAAATTCGCAAGAAAATATATTTAAAAAATAAAAGTCCGAAATAGTTTTTAGTGTTCCATTGGAATCAATATCGGAGTACAAAAAAAAATCTTTTACCTGCCCAAACGAAAACACCATTATTGGGACACTTATATCCTCCTTCGAAGTTAACAGTTCTAAAATTTATTAGGTATCCAACAATTAGGCGAATAGACTTATCTAAGAAAATGTTGGCCTCTTTTTAGTACATTTTCAAACTACGCAAACAGATCTTTAATTTTACTTCATAGTGCACAGTCTCCAAAACTGCTTGTCATTTTGACATTTTCCCAAAGACAAGCCGTACGCCATTTGTACACTTTTTTCGTGACGCTATTTTTAATTTTCTTTCTGTGAAGTGAAATAAAAATCAAACGATGTCGCAGAGATTCTCGTCGGCTCCACCGGGCCAACCGCCAGTCCCTGGACAACCTAGATATCAGCCACCGCCTCCACAATCTGCTGGTATGCGACCTTACAACTCAGGAGGAAATTTTCCAGTGAGTAAACACTTTTATTGTACTTTTATTGTCATATTCAACCATCCGATTTATAGCAACGAGGATTCCCAATGCACCAGAATCCCCCACCACAAGTTGGAAATTCTCCATCACCAGGTGGTGCAATGCATCCGCGTACAACTCAACCTGGTTTCCAGAGCGGACTGCGCGGAAGTGGTTCGGGAGCAGGTGGAAAACGATCTCAAGAATCTCGTAATATCAGTCAAACACCCGGTAAAGGCGAATACGCCGCAGCAAAGAAGAAGAAAAAACTTGCCGACAAGATTCTTCCCCAAAAAGTACGCGACCTTGTTCCGGAATCGCAAGCATATATGGATTTGCTCACGTTCGAAAGAAAACTGGATGCTACTATTATGAGAAAGAGATTAGATATCCAAGAAGCACTCAAACGCCCAATGAAACAAAAGCGAAAGCTTCGAATATTTATATCAAACACGTTTTATCCCAGTAAAGAACCAACTGGAGATGGTGAAGAAGGTGCTGTTGCTTCATGGGAGCTAAGGGTAGAAGGTAGGCTTCTAGAAGATAATAAAGGCGACCCGAATACTAAAATAAAAAGGAAATTTTCATCATTCTTCAAATCACTTGTCATTGAGTTAGACAAAGATCTTTATGGGCCCGATAACCACCTTGTGGAGTGGCATCGTACTCATACCACACAAGAAACCGATGGATTTCAAGTAAAACGCCCTGGCGATCGGAATGTACGTTGCACGATACTTTTACTACTTGACTATCAACCACTCCAATTTAAATTGGACCCAAGATTGGCACGTTTGCTAGGTGTGCATACTCAAACTAGGCCAGTAATAATTTCCGCTTTATGGCAATACATTAAGACGCACAAGCTTCAGGATGCCCACGAACGAGAATACATAAACTGTGACAAATATCTGGAGCAGATTTTTGGTTGCCCGCGAATGAAATTTGCGGAGATTCCACAACGTCTTAATCCTCTTTTGCATCCTCCAGATCCGATTGTTATAAATCATTTTATTGAAAGCGGTGCAGAAAATAAACAGACAGCATGCTACGACATTGATGTTGAAGTGGACGACACGCTAAAAAATCAAATGAACAACTTTCTTATGAGCACGGCCAGTCAGCAGGAAATTCAAGGACTGGATGCGAAGATTCATGAGACGGTAGACACGATAAATCAGCTTAAGACTAATAGAGAGTTCTTTTTGAGTTTTGCCAAGGATCCACAAACATTTATTCACCGTTGGATTGTGAGCCAGACAAGAGACCTTAAGGTAGAAAATTTCAAATTCAAACCCCAAATGAAAGCGTATTTAAAATGATTTTGGTTTTCAGACAATGACCGATGTTGTAGGCAATCCGGAAGAAGAACGCCGAGCAGAGTTTTATTACCAACCATGGACTCATGAAGCTGTATCGCGTTACTTCTTCACAAAAGTGAACCAGAAACGCGCTGAATTAGAGCAGGCATTGGGTATTCGTAATTCGTAAGAATTTTATACGTTTTAAGATGAATTTACATATATAACGATTGAGACACGCAGTAATGGAGCTTAAATCTTTCACATTCATATAGACACGACTGTTGTGAGACGTAAATAATTTATGTGAATTATTATTTGAATTAGCAACAGTTATTTCTGGATTAAGTCATTATAGTACTGAGTTCTCAAAGATTATTACATTTGTAAATCCGTCTTTACAACAATTTCTACGTTGAAATTGTAGTTGTATTAGAGTTGAAGTTTAAGAATCGCTTTGCATTTGTAAAACATTCTATTTAAATAAATTTTTTGAACAATGAAGTCAAAATTGATTGATGATTGATCCTGTTTGGCTTTAATACCAACTGCGGAGAGTTTTCTCTGCATAATTCTTCTTCGGGCTGCCCAACTTTTACCCGTATCTAAATATATCTCCACACTAGAACCTGTATCAACAGATTCGTCGACACTATGCAAGAGAATCACAATTTAAATCTCGACCAACACCAATATGTAATTTGTTGACGTCACTTCCATTTTGGTGGGAAATGGAAAACCTTCGGAAGTCAAATCTACGAGTAAGTCAAACCTTCACTACACGAAGAAGGCGAAGCACTGTGTTTTTCGTGGAGTGTAGTCTCTCGCTCGGGTCCACCACTGACCGTGGCACCAACATTTTTTTAAAAGCAAATAATCCTACCTCGACCTCGATCACAACAACATACGAGGGGCCCATACCATTCTTCATGACCATCTTAACCTTTCAAAGGTCAGTGCAAGGTGGGTGCCACGAATTCTCACAGCGCCTCATAAAAAAGTGAGAATCGCATGCTGTAGAGAGCTTTTGGAGATGTGTAGTGAGAACGCGGACGGTGTTATGGATCGAATTGTTACTAGGGACGAAACATGGGTCCACCACTATGACCCTGAAAGCAAACAAGAGTCCATGCAGTGGCATAAAAAAGGAACAGACCCCCCGAAGAAGTTCAAAGTCACTCCGTCTGCCGGGAAGCTCATGGCCACAGTTTTTTGGGACTCAAAGGGAATCTTGCTCATTGAGTACAAAAAAAAGGTGAAATCATCAACGCCACATCCTACGCTTCCACTTTGCATAATTTGCGGGAGGAAATTAAAAAGAAAAGACGGGGTAAACTCGCAGCGGGTGTGTTGCTTCTTCATGACAACGCTCCTGTTCACACGGCGTGAGTTTCCAAGGCTGCTGCGCGAGATTGTGGTTTCGAAGAAATCCAACACCCACTCTATAGTCCAGACCTTGCCCCTAGTGATTATTTCCTGTTTCCGGATTTGAAAAAATGTCTTCGTGGAAAAAGATTTTCGGATGATGAAGAACTCAAGTCGGCAATAAATGGGTATTTTGCAGAGAAAGAGGAAATTTATTTTTTTGAGGGTTTAAAAAAGCTTATCTCAAGATGTAACAAATGCATTGATGTTAGGGGAGATTATATTGAAAAATAAAAACAATTTAAATTGAATTCGCATTTTCCTTCATATCGATACCGAGAATATATTGAACGCCCCTCGTACAAGCTGTCTGCTTTTTGGATCAGCTAAAACCCCTATCATTTGCTCTTACACTTCTTCTATCTATTAGAAGATATCAACGGTCTTCTGAAGCGGTGCGCTTCCACACTGACAAAACCACTAGGATGTAAACTACAAAAAGTGAAGAAAAAAGAGATACCGATGTAAGTTGGCTTTAAATGTTTGCGTGTTATAATGACTAGGAAATAAAGAACACAGCAGGGTACGTCCGAAAGTTTACTTGAGGGTATACTGATGTGCGGTTTGTAGGGTCGCTGGTGGTGAAAGTTGCAATTGAACAAGGTGGGACAGGAGACATTACGTCAGTGTTCGAGGGTGCCAACTGACTGAGGAATATTAGCGTCACTTATGAGTTTTATCGCACGGTTCTGAATCCTATTTAGCAGTGCAGAGATGTTTTAGACGCCCCCGACCAGATGTAGGCATTGTACTCCAATTTTGGGAGGATGAATGTCTTATATATTGAGGCCTGAATCCACATACTGAGAATGGAAAATACCTTTTATAGATGAAGGCTGTGTCTAAATTTTCGCTTTAACGAGAGCACACAGCATTGTGTTTTGGAAGCATTAAATTCCAATCTGTTGGCGGTTCACCATTTAGTAATGCTGTTTATATCGGAGTACGATGAGCTTAGTATACGCTGCCGTACCCGTTCTACCGCCAAAGAAAAAGAACGTGAGTCCGGGAGCGAATATGAAACACAGAGGGTACTCTCGCCAGTAAATCAGATATCAGACTTCCAAGACAATTTGAATTGAACGTTCCGAAACGTAATTTCTAATCTTTTGATAAGAGAATTGCCGACCCCAAATGCACGCATTTTTAGCAAAAGGGCCAGATGCTAATCCCTGTCAAATGACTATGAAATATCAAGTGCAACTACTTTACTTTCGCCAGATTGGTGTAAATTATGGTTCCGCTTTACGGTGAAACATGCCATCAAATCACCAGTGGTCTGTTGCTACGAAGGATCTCATTCCAAAGAGAATAGTGTCTGTGATCATATCAGTAGCGGCATTTACATTTTTATCGATAAGACATAACGACCAGTTATGATTTATACAGAAGCTATTACGTAAGTCCGCTACAATTCGCATTTTCGTATTGCCAAACGGTTTTTTAGGAATCCTTTCTCTAACTGTATGGTCAGTGTACGAGAAATTGACGATAGGATACAATTTTCCGACGAACATAGAGGGGAGAGCACATTAATGGTGTACTTCTCACAGTAAGAATTTAAAAACAAGTCCAGTGTATTGGCGGTATAATTATCAACGTCTAGTATGCGCATGCGCTCATTTACTAGCTGGGTAAAGTTGTTTTCCGCAGGAAAAGTCTCGGCACACTGTCCTTCGGTTGTTGGGCCCCCGCCCAATTATCAAGGCTTCGCCCATCAATGACTTTGTCTAATAAAAAACGGGGGCAGAGCAAAGTACAGGTCTTATCGCCCCTTTCGGGAGCGTCATGATGACTTAAACCCAAAATCGCGAGAAGCGTTTTCCTATTTTGACCCACTGTAAAGTTGCAATAAGTACTGGGTGCCGTGACCCTAAGAACAGTAAGAGGTTTTAGGTCGGCCTCGACTCATACCAAGAGTGGAACTTGTGCCTCCAACACAGTTCCGAATTGGTATCAATGGAATGACGGAGAGCAATGGCATAGCTATCCTTGCTCCCAGGGATGTATTGGCATCTCGTAATCTTCAGTTTTCCTACAGGTGTTTACGTTAAAAACCAGAGACTATGTCCTTCGGGTGTTGTCTGTCCAGAATGTTGAAGTCGCCTAGAATCATTATATTGAAATCGCTCGTAATAACAATTTCAATATGGATACAGGGATATAATTTTTTTTAATAAATTGTTGTCCAATTTGAGGCTTCTGTAAATAAAGCAGTTGTAGAAAATTTGCTTACTGGGATGAAATTTTGACTACATGAAATTGACTTTCGGATTGGAATAGGGAATATGAATGAATGAATGATTACAACTATTCGATAGTTAAAATCAGTCAATCACTAATTCATTCGATAGTTCCCATTATTCATCCCTACTTTGACAGAAGACAGCCGATGAAATTTTGAGTACTTTTTCTTCAAACGATGACAGTTCCACTACATTCTCTGAATTCTTCCACCAATGAATGTGATTACCTACTCTGAATTTGTCAATCCGTGAACGCGTGAATGTGTGAACTGCGAAAGGATCAACGGATTGAGAAAATAGAAAGTTACCCTACTTTATACGTCGGAGTTCATACAGCCATTGGTTATATGGCCGTGGTGTAGTGGTACTAGCAATCGCTCCACATGGCGGAGCAAACCCTGAAGGTCCTTGCAGTGAATGTTAATTCACTGATTAGGTTCGAACGAAGAGCCACACTATTTAAGTTGCTTAAAGACCAAGCCCCTGATGTGCTCTTGGTTAGCGAAACTAAGCTTACCAAGAGACACAAAATGAGGCACAAAGATAGATAGTAAAATAGTACGGAGAAACCGACCCAACTCCATTCAGGGAGGAGGCGTTGCGATTTTCGTACGAAAATGTATACGTTTTAAAAGAGTATACAGTCGTGTAGTACGTAGGTTCCAGGTGCTGGAAGCATGCATCGTGTATATCCCTCTCCGTATTGGAAAGCGGTTATACATGGTGTCTGTTTATGCACCTAAGGCTACTCAATCCACTTTATTCATCTCAGAGCTCGAGACACTTTTTCGATTCCTAAGACTGGAATTGGAGGAGAACTACTTTATTATCGGCGGAGATTTCAACGCCAAACATAGCGATTGGAGAAATAATACTCCAAATACTAGAGGGAACCTACTATTCAATTGGTGGGGTCAGCACAGTATAATGTATCGACTCGGCCTTAAGGCGACGGATAGTCCGTCGTTTCCTAGACACGGGTCTTATTTGGATCTCCTGCTGTTCGACACACGAATACACCTGGCATGCACAAACCAACACACCATAAACTGTCTACGAACTTTCGTGTATGACAGTGACCATTGCGGACTCAGTACCGAAATAACCGTTCCGAACGAAGCTGCGGAATTGGACGAGTTTGTTCAAAGGCATGCCTACAATTATAGTAGGGTGCGTTGGACACACTTCTCCAGAACAATGACGAGAGCAATCTCCTCGAATTCGCTCTACCCACCGTCCAATAGAAATCTGTCAAACGAGGAGATTGACAGATATCTAAAACTAATGGACGAGACAATTAAACGAACAATGGACAAAACGATACCTCGGTATCAATACACTGACAACGAAGACTTATTCCGCAACGCAACCATTGACGCACTGCACCGACATAAAAGCAGACTGCTGTCAAGGCTGAAAACCTTGTACAGACAGTTTACTGATAGACATAACTCGGAGATTATGACGCTAAAGTCGTCGATCAAAAACCTCCAAACATTAATAAAAGAAAATTACAGAGCATCTGTAAGTTTGTATTGGAACAACAAAATTCGGACTGTAAATACCAGCAACCCGAATATGTTCCCGCAAATAAATAAAATATTTCGGAGGAAAGATCACAACGACCTTTCGTGTCTTAAAATCGCCCGAACGACGGACAACGAGAACATACTTACAGCAGCAGGCATAGATCCAAATGAGGCTGTTGATGATGACAACTTCTTTGTGATCGAGGATCCGCAGGAGCAGCTAGAGGCTATAGGAGCGACTTTCCAGGAAGTATACAAGGCGAATGACATCATTGGCCCGAACCACGACCTGGAAAATCGAGTCCTTGTGCACAATTTCTACCTTCGAAATGAAATAATGAATTGGCGATTCGAGAGCTCGGGTTTCACCCAGTTCAGTGACGAGAATATGGCAAATAATGTCATCACCAATGAAATGGTACTACCACCGTTCATTTCGAAGGCAGAGCTCCAAACGATCTTCGAATCGCTTAGAAGTAAGAAGTCAGTGGGAACCGGTGAAATACCGAACATTGTGCTTCGACATCTCCCACTAGAAGCGGTGGACATTTATACCACCCTGTTTAATAATGTAATGAATAATGCACATTATCCAGCGCATTGGAAAACGGCGGTGGTACATCCCATCCCCAAAAGGGATAAAGACACATCCAATCCGGCGAATCTCCGGTCGATCAGTCTCCTTCCAAACATCAGTAAAGTTTTCGAGAAGGTGATCAATAGAGTCCTGACTAAGTGGGTCGAGGACAAACATATAGTTCCGGATAATCAATTCGGTTTCAAGGCGGGGCATGATGTTATTCATGCTGCGTCTAAACTGGTTTCTGATATCCAATGGAACAAAGGCAAGTGCACTGGTGCCTGCCTGATTGACTTGGAAAAAGCCTTCGATACCGTATGGTTAGAGGGTCTCTTTTTCAAGCTGGACAGGTTGGGCATCAGCAAACCATTGCTGTATATTCTTTTTGATATGCTTTCCAGTAGACAGTTCATCGTGAAAAATGGTGATGTGACTTCTGCTGGAACGTTTAACATTAAAAACGGTCTGCAACAAGGTGCGGTAAATTCGCCGATCCTATTCAACATTTACACAAGTGATCTGATAGGTTCACTTCACCATGCCATAGCGTACGCAGACGACTTAATTGCGTACAGATCAGGTCCAAAGATTGAGGTCATTAATATACTCTTGCAACGTGATTTCGATAAAATTAAACGATATTGCGATGACTGGAAGTTGAAAATCAATTTTCAGAAGTCGGAAACCATTTTGTTTAGGACGCCTTTGTCTGGGGCCTCTAGGGATACCAGAAAGAATTGGCGAAAGTTCTCGATCGTGGGGTAGCACGGGCAGCCACTTGCTTGTCGAAATGTAGTCAGATACCTTGCGATCTGGCCAGATCAATATCTGTATTTTAACAAACATATAGATGTTGCTCTGGCCAGAGCCAAAGGTGCTTTTGCCCTTACAAAGAGACTGTTTTATAACAGCAACTCGATGCGAGGGTAAAGGTTATCTGCTACATGGCCCTTATCAGGCCTATGCTTGTGTTTGGATGTCCCGTGTGGTTCAACGTAAGAGCAAGTTTATTGGAAAAGATTCGGGTGTTTGAGAGGGCTTGTCTCAGGACTTGTCTTCGCTTATACAGAACACCAGAGTCTGAGTACATAAAATTCTATCCTAATGAGGTCCTTTACAATAGGGCGAACCTAATAAGAGTGGACAATTTCGTCATTAAGTTGACTCGAAGGCACATTGCAAGAGCAATGACCTCATCGAACAACCTGATCTCCGGGGCTTACTACCCTAACTATATGTATCATGAGAGAGTTCGCTTTGACGGCTTTGTTCCTCCAGAAGCGTTCCTCTACCTAGATATGAAAGGTCTGATCCAGGACAGATTGGCGGTGCCGCTAATCTTCCACGTTGCTCGAACAGCTGCGGACAGGCGACTCAACTACGACAGAGACGTCGCACATGGCAGTGCGGAGCGTCTCCGGTTCAGTAGGGCGTCGCGACATAAGGGATGTTGCACGGCAGCACCAACAATTGTGGTGGCTTATGGGAGAAGAGGAAGTATCTTCGTAGAATTCCTCTAGTACAATATAGCTTCACTCGGAAACAAAGTCGGTTAGCCTAATTTTTTTAGTCATGGCCGGCTTACATAGATTTAAGTAGGATTAAGGTAGATATAAGAGAAAAAAATAATAATAAAAAAAAAAATTAAAAAAAAAGTATAAAGAACTTAGATGGGTAACAGCTTCTCTAAAAGAACGGAAGAACGGGTAACGCATCTAGGGACAAAAAAAAATATTGTATGATATATACAATAAGTTAGTTTAAGTAGGTTAAGTAGATTAAGTAGGTTAAGATTTATTTATATGTAGATAGTATATAAGTTTTAGTTTTTAAGATTTTATAAAAACGAAAGTCCGTATACTAAGTTTTTATATTAAATAAAATGTTTTCTTAGTTTTAGTTTAAATAAATATAGAAAAAAAAAGATTTATAATCGTACGAAACGTCGAAAGACATTAAGTATTATGTTTAATTTAGAGTGCCCGCATGGGGCCAGTAAGTTAAAATAAGATAATTTTAAGTTAATTAAGCTAATTTTTAAGCATTTTTTTGTATAGCGCATAAGTATTAATGAATTTAAAATAATAAAAATGCGTTTAAAATGACAAAAAAATGACTAGCAATCGCTCCTCACTCGGAGGGGTCTAGGTTCGAATCTTGCCCATGAACAAATCTTTCAAGTTTTTCAATTGTGTAATTGGAACTCAGACAGAATAAGGCATAACACTGACACGTAGATTTGGCTGGTGTAGAGTTTCAAGCACAAAAAATTACAGCGAATTATAACCTTCCACTCTGAGTGAAGAAAAAACTCTCCGTCCTATTAGGACTCTCACCCCTGGAGAGCAAATACCGAAACCAAACACACCTGAGTTTCAAACCACTACAAAACAATTTTCCTTTCTCCTCCTTTCTACCTTTCCGCCCGCGCCATGGCAACAGTAAAAGGGTATCTAACCCCTTAGGCGAGCGTAAATTATAAAAAAAAAACCTTCCATAAGAACGAATTCTATTGGTTGGGGCCTAGGGTCCCTATTCCTTTTTGGATTGGGTTTTCTGATGACGTGACAAAACCAGCTGATTTTCTCAGCCCGAAAATCGTTCTCTTCTGAGAATGCGCGTACTTCTTCCTTGACCTCCACCAATTTATACGCATACATTTACAAGGGGTTCCGTATGCGTGGGGGTCGGAAATGCTTCCCTTCCAATATATAGAGTTTTTAACAAAGTCTTACTTTGGCCTGTGTTGACTTTTATTGGAATTAACATCTTTCAACTTTATGCGTATATGGTAACATAGAGTGAACTCGTTATTATGAGTACTTTAATTTTTTCAAAGTAAACGTTGCTCTAAAATTAATATGTTAAACATATTAGTAATTTCATTTTTAAAACTTAAAACTTTGCCTTTTTCATTAGTTTTCAAGCTTCGACCTAACTTATTGACACAAGTAAAACATTAAATTAAAAATTGTTAACAATTAAAAAAACAAGATACACCACAATTGATTGCACGTTTTTATTTTTTTTCATTAGACCTTGTATCATATTGTAGAATGTTTGTGTGGGTACAAATAATAGAACTTATTCTTTTCAATACAAATCCCTTTATTCAGTACAGTTACAATTCACTATTTAATTCTTTCTCTCAGTACAATTCAATTCCTCAACCACTTATACTTTTCTTATCTTTTACTTAAACCACTTAATCACTTCTTCTAATTAACACTTCAAATTCAACTTTGGAACTGATTTGCATACCTTTGGGATGCTGGTATTTATACTCGAATGACATACTTCGAGAACAATCCTCGCCACCCAGCGTCCCATACAATTTCCAATTTGCTAGAAAATTCGATTCCACTCTCCAGTCGAGACTTTGCTAATCCAGTATCGAAATCTTCTAGTCTTCGAGTTTCGACATTTTCTGCTAGATGTCGCTGCTCACATTTAAGTGGTTATCACATTGCTCCCTCCCTACAGTTGTTCGTCCCGAACAACTTTGTCATTCAGCATCCCGTTGAAATGACACATTCTATCCAAATGGACCACTTTCAATTTTCCTCGATCCCCACGCTGGATCCGGTAGACAACGTCATTAATGCGGGTTATCACCTTGTATGGACCTTCCCAGTCCTGTTGCAATTTTGGTGATTTGCCTTTCTTACGCTGAGGATTATACAGCCAAACCAGATCTCCTTCGTTGAAACCGGAAGATTTCGCCTTGATATCGTACCTAGTTTTCATACGGCTGCTTGCTAGCTTCATCTTTTCTCTGGTGTCTTCATGCAATTTAGGAATCCTGCTGCGTAAGTCATTCACGTACTCGTTCACCTCTTTGGGCTCCGTCGGTGGGGATCCGAATTTTGCTTCACTTGGCAACCGAATTGTTTGACCAAATAAGATCTCGGATGGTGTGTGCCCTGTTGAGCTATGGACCGCGTTTCGGTAGGCCATTAAGAAGAGGGGTATGTGTCGATCCCAATCCCGCTGGCAGTTGCTGACAACCTTAGATAGATGCTCACTCAAGGTCCGATTGAATCGCTCGACCATTCCATCAGATTGAGGGTGTAGTGGCGTTGTCCTTGTCTTTCTTATTCCCAAATATTGGCATATTTCCTGGAAGACTTTTGATTCAAAGTTTCGCCCTTGATCAGAGTGCAGCTCCATTGGGACCCCAAATCTGCTCACCCAGTTGTTGACTATCTGTTCGGCTACGGTCTTAGCCTCTTGATTTGGGATGGCAAACACTTCCGGCCACTTACTGAAGTAATCCATGACTACGAGAGTATATCGGTTTCCATTAAAGGTTTCGGGAAACGGCCCAGCGATGTCGATGGCTATTCGTTCGAAAGGTGCTCCGACATTGTATTGTTGCATTTGTCCATGTGGCTTTACTTTTGGACCATTGGTAGCTGCACATCTTATGCACTTTTTGCACCAATTCTCGACATCTTGTTTAGCGCTTAGCCAATAGAAACGTTCCCTTACCTTTTCCAACGTCTTGTTTATTCCCAAATGGCCTCCTGAGATTCCGTCATGTATTTCATGGAGCACTTGGTTGACTCTGGACCGTGGCACAATTAGCTGCATACGAGATGTTGTCCCAACTGCCCATTCCCATTTTCTCTTCAGCAATCCATCTTGCACAAAAAGCGAGTCCCACTGTGCCCAGTATGCCTTCAGAGTTTGGCTCCGATCTGATATCTGCTGCCAGCTTGGTCTTTCCTCGTGTTCCTTCCAGGTCAATATTGGTTCGATGTCATTGTCTGCCTGTTGGGAGGAACGGATTTCGTCTATACTCCAACCCTCTATTGGCTCAGTCCTGATCATTTGGATAGTTGCCTGTTCTTTTGCTTCTTTACGATTGCAGTGTTCGCATTTTACTCCGCACGGTCGACGAGAGAGCGCATCAGCATTTGAGTGGAGTGTTCCCTTGCGGTGTTGCACTTCAAAGTCGTAGCCCTGCAACTGCTCGATCCATCTTGCAACTTGGCCTTCAGGGTTCTTAAATTGGAGTAGCCATTTCAGAGCTGCGTGGTCTGTCCGGAGAATGAACTTTTGTTCGTAGAGGTACTTATGGAAATGCTTCGTAGCCAGAATTAAAGCCAGAAGCTCGCGCCGGGTTACACAGTAGTTCCGTTCAGGTCTGGAGAGTACTTTGCTGTAATATGCGACCACTTTGGGAGATCACAGCTCCGACCCCAACATTGCTAGCGTCTGCGTCCACGATGAACATTTTTCCGGGCGTGGGATAACCCAAGATGGGGGCTTTCGCACTCTCCAGACCAACTGAACTGTCGGCCTTTTTCTGTAAGTTGATGCAGGCTCTTTGCAATGCCAGCAAAATCCTTTACAAACCTTCTGTAATACGTGGCGAGTCCCAAGAAGCTTCTCAGTTGGTGTTTATCTTTTGGAGAAGGCCAACTTTTCACGGCTTCGATTTTGTCAGGATCCATCCTTACTCCTTCCGCTGGTATGATGTGGCCCAGATATTTTACTTCCGGACGGATTAAGGCACACTTTTCTGGGTTCAGCTTCAAATGAGCACTTCGTAGCCTCTCAAACACTTCTTTTAGGTTTTCGCGATGCTCCTCGAACGTCTTGCCTATGACGATAACGTCTTTCATTAGTCACTCGAAGCTGACCGGAGCGTTGCACAGTCCAAACGGCATCACTGCAAACTGCCAAAGTCCGCTTCTTCTAGTGAAGGCAGTTTTCTCACGATCTGTACAATTTATCTCTACCTGCCAGTAACCGCTTTTCAAGTCAAGAGTTGAAAACCACTTCACTCCAGAAAGCATATCCAAAGTGTCATCGATTCTCGGAAGTGGGTAGCTGTCCTTTTTAGTGACATCATTGAGACGTCGGTAGTCTACACAAAATCTCGTGCTGCCATCTTTCTTCTTCACGAGGACCACTGGAGATGCCCACGGACTTTGCGATTCTTCAATCACTCCCTCAGCTTCCATCTTCGACATCATTTCGGCAACTTCTGTTTGCTTTGCCAATGGAAGACGCCTTGCAGGTTGACGGATTGGTCGAGCATCTCCGGTGTCAATGTGGTGTTGAACAATATGCGTACGTCCATATTCTCCGTCTTGTGTAGCAAATATATCAGCGTACTCACGGATTAGTTTTTCTGCCAGGATTCGCTGATCTTCGTCCAGATTACAGAGGCTGAGAATTTTGTTCTTGATTTTTATGCTCTGAACTGTTGTGACCGGTTTTGCACCCTTTTTTTCCGTTGTGGTCGATATAGCCTCAACAGGTACGCATTTTCCCACTATCTCCCCCTTTTTTACCTTTACACTGAATGTCTTTGGATTTAGAATCCTTACAGGGACCATGTTGTTCTTTGGCTCCACTAAGGTCTTTCCCACCATGAAGTCTCTTCTCTTTTCTGGCTCCATCAAATAGAATCGGTGGCTACCAGGACCACCTTCCACTTTTGCCCACAAAATTGCTTCTGACGAAGGCTCTAGACTCTGATTGCTGCAGATGACGACATTTGAGACTGAGGTATTGGCGTCTCCGTTTATCATTGGTATTTCCATGTTTCCGTATTTCAGGGTTTGTGCCCCCAAGTCGACTACAAGTCCATGTTCTCTCATGAAGTCTGTACCAATGATGCACTCGTCACATATGTCAGCTACCAGAAACGCGTGAGTGAATGTTATTCCGGCCAATTGGATTTTTATGCGGACTTCACCATATACCTTAATCGTTGCTCCTGTAGCTGTTCGAAAGCTGCAGCTGATAGTGTTATGCAGCCAAGTCTTCTGCACAAGATTCCTCCTGATCCAATCGGTATCTATTGTTGCCATCCATTTTTCTTTTCCACTGACTACTTCTACTAGAAGGCTTTCGCTGCATCGTTTTGCCAGCGAGACTTGGATGATGGTCCTGGGGCCGTCGACTCCTGCTACCAACTTCTGCTCCGCGAAGTTGGTGCTTAAGCATTTCCCGACTGATGACTTCGGGAAGGTTGACCGGCTTCTTGATAGCTGTTTCTGCGGGTTTCTTCCTCTATTTGCTTGTCACCACAGTGAGGGCAGACTTTTCGTCGCACCGGTTCTTTACACTGCCTTTGAAGGTGTCCTATTTTATTGCAATTCCAGCAGCGCATTATTCGTCTGTCCCGTCGAGTATCTCGTTCCTCGGCACTAATTCTTGTGCAGGAGCATTCGACAGATGCTACTTCCCTGACGAAATGTGTTGCCCTGGAAGCCTGATTGGCTGCTTCCATCGCCAGAGCGAAGGCAAGTGCTTCAGCAAGGCTTCTTTTCCCGGCCATCCTTACTGCTGACTGTAGCTTCGAATCTGCAATTCCCCTGATAAATGCATCTTTTGCCATTTCGTCGATAATTTCCTGGCCTGCGGTGGGGTATGACAGATGTGCCAGTCTACTCACGTCTGCTTGGAGCTGCTGAAGTGTTTCTCCTCGTTGCTGCGTTCGGCTTTGCAATTGGACCTTGTAGACCTCCTGCATGTGGCTATCCCCAAACCGTTTCTCGATAGCCTGTACTAAAGTCACATAATCTTTATGCTTTTCTATGTCTACTGTTTGCAACAATTCTGCTGCAGGACCGTGCAAGGCCATTGTTAGGGCAAAGCACTTTTCCTCATTGTCCCAGTCGTTTGCACAGGCAGCCATTTCAAACTGCTTCTTATAAGTAGACCATGAGGTCTGGCCATCGAATGAGGGAGGCTTCAAATCTTTTCTCCTTGGACCGCTTAAAGAACATTCTCACAGTTTCTGTTTTCGCACTGTGTCGAGCTCTTTTGCCAGTTGCTGAACTTTGCTGTCCATTTCTTCGAATTTTTCGCCAACATTCTTCTCTATTCTATCAAATTTGTCATCAACGTTCTTCTCTATTCTTTCAAATTTGTCATCGATTTCTTCGAATTTTTGCTGGAGAATGTTCTTTTGTTCTTCCAGATTATTCTTTTGTTCATCCATTTTCTGTTGAAGACCGTGCAGATTGTTGGTTTATTCGTTGAATTTTTGTTCAATGCTGCTCTTCTGCTCGTCTGGATTTTTCTTTTGTTCATCCAGCTTTTGTTCGAGGCTATTCTTTTGTTCTTCCAGATTTTTCTTTTGTTCATCCAGCTTTTGTTCGAGGCTATTCTTTTGTTCTTCCAGATTTTTCTTTTGTTCGTCCATTTTTTGTTCGAGACTGTTCTTCTGTTCGTCCATTTTTTTGTTTTGTTCGTCCATTTTTAATAAGAGGAGTTGCATCATTGCAGCCATGTCATTGCCGGCACTTGTCTGTTCATCCTCGTCAACATCAAAGGAATATGCATCAGGATCATGTCCCTCGTTGTTCAAAGCCTCCTGAAGACGGAGCACCAGCACCACTGGCGCTGAGGCTTCTCTTGTTCAACTCGGATTTGAGTTGGACGAGGGTCAACTGCAATAGTTTTCGACCCATTCTAGCTTTTCCAAATAGTCAGAAAACACTTTTTTTTTTTTTTTTTTACACACAATAAGTCCTATCCCACTTCTGACACCAATGTAGAATGTTTGTGTGGGTACAAATAATAGAACTTATTCTTTTCAATACAAATCCCTTTATTCAGTACAAGCCGTGTTTTATTGGTAGCTGGGTACGCAGCTCAGCAACAAACCCCAATAAAACGCTTTACTCACTCAAACAGTCACTTTCCATCTATATTTCAAAGTAGGTACCAGTGCCATTAGTAGATGTCAAAATCAATCTAAAAAACCAGTTGTTGACATTTGAATATGCTTACGGATATGTCCGAAAAGTATGTCAAAATTAAGAATCTTCAAGTTGCGAGGAATCTGAATTTGATAAAATCCCCGAATTTAGGTGAAGTTTCAAAATTCCTTTATTTAAAAATTTATAAATTATTTACATAATTATTTACATTTGTGTAATTACAACTTACTGTCTCGGATGTCTTTTAAATCTCTTCAAGTGATCACAAGATTTTTAATATTTAACGACTACTATCTTACAAGTCAAATTCAAGAATGTTACAAAGAAAAAAATATGGCGGGTTGTGCCCAAAAATTTCAAATAAAAAAAATATGGCCGACCCAAATAAAGATGGTAGCTTCACAAGATGGGATTTCGTAGTGCTGGAATGCAGGGGGCGCATCTACGTTAACTAGCTAAGGGCGAGTTTACATTGGCTACGCGCAACAGGTGTAATTACGGATCTCATAATGGTGTTTTGACACGGATATGTCTAACCGCTTGTCTTTCTGAAAAATGTGTCCGTCAAAAAAGTGTCCCATTTTTTGTTTTCCTTCTACAACGAATCAACTGTTCAAAGGAATGATAGGAGAACTATCTGTACATGGACACATGAATCGTCGTCGCTCTGTTTCTCGACGTTTTGAGTGTGTTACAAATATATGTTTCATCCTTTGTGCATATTTGTTTTCTTTTTTTGGTATAGTGATTAGCATTTGATTTTTGATTTTGTTTTTTACAGGTAATACCATAAGTATTATATGTACATAATTTTTTAACTTGCGTTTCTTTTTTTACACCGGGGTAAAACTTTAAACCATCTCTTTTTTGCACAACCACCCTATATTCTATTTATTTAATTTCACTCGTAAAACAATTATGGTTTTTTCGTTGTACATATGCCTATAAGACATATCCATGTAAGATGTATCTGCATGTCGTGTAGATACTTTCAGCAGTTTACTGCTTTTTTTTCTTCTGCAGATCGTCTTTTATTAGTAAAAGGAGCTACTGAAAAGCTTCCTTATTCATCCTTAAATAACTGAAGAAAGATTTCTCGTCACCAATTAGCAGCTCTTGTAATAAAGGAAATTGAACCACGTTCATCACTCACTTTTCTCCACGACTTCACCCAGATTTATTTTTCTTTTCTTTTTGCAACTCAAATGCATTATATAAAATAATAGTCAACGAACACAACCTTAAATAAACGAAGTCGACAACCATTATGAAATAACATTTTTTACAACCCCTGTCAGCGCTCCCTGGATTTCAGAATACCTAAGTTCTATGATCACTTTTATATTCTTTGCGCCATCTTCATTTCAAAGTTTCTAGCAGAAAATGTCGAAGACCAGAAGATTTCGATATTGGAATAACAAAGTCTCGACTGGAGAGTGGAATCTAATTTTCTAGCAAATTGGAAATTGTATGGGACGCTGGATGGCGAGGTTTGTTCTCGAAGTATGTCATTCGAGTATAAATACCAGCATCCCAAAGGTATGCAAATCAGTTCTAAAGTGAAATTTGAAGTGTTAATTAGGAGAAGTGATTAAGTGGTTTAAGTAAAAGATAAGAAAAGTATAAGCGGTTGAGAAATTGGATTGTACTGAGAGAAACAATTAAATAGTGAATTGTAACTGTACTGAATAAAGCGATTTCTATTGAAAAGAATAAGTTCTATCATTTGTACCCACACAAACATTTTACATTGGTGTCAGAAGTGGGATAGGACTTACTGTGTGAAAAAAAAAAAAAAAAAAAGAAGTGTTTTCTGACTATTTGAAAAAGCCAGTATGGGTCGAAAACTATTGCAGTTGACCCTCGTCCAACTCAAATCCGAGTTGAACAAGAGAAGCCTCAGCGCCAGTGGAGGAAAAAGTGACCTGGTGCTCCGTCTTCAGGAGGCTTTGAACAACGAGGGACATGATCCTGATGCATATTCCTTTGATGTTGACGAGGATGAACAGACAAGTACCGGCAATGACATGGCTGCAATGATGCAACTCCTCTTATTAAAAATGGACGAACAAAACAAAAAAATGGACGAACAGAAGAACAGTCTCGAACAAAAAATGGACGAACAAAAGAAAAATCTGGAAGAACAAAAGAATAGCCTCGAACAAAAGCTGGATGAACAAAAGAAAAATCTGGAAGAACAAAAGAATAGCCTCGAACAAAAGCTGGATGAACAAAAGAAAAATCCAGACGAGCAGAAGAGCAGCATTGAACAAAAATTCAACGAATAAACCAACAATCTGCACGGTCTTCAACAGAAAATGGATGAACAAAAGAATAATCTGGAAGAACAAAAGAACATTCTCCAGCAAAAATTCGAAGAAATCGATGACAAATTTGAAAGAATAGAGAAGAACGTTGATGACAAATTTGATAGAATAGAGAAGAATGTTGGCGAAAAATTCGAAGAAATGGACAGCAAAGTTCAGCAACTGAAAAAAGAGCTCGACACAGTGCGAAAACAGAAACTGTGAGAATGTTCTTTAAGCGGTCCAAGGAGAAAAGATTTGAAGCCTCCCTAATGGTCTACTTATAAGAAGCAGTTTGAAATGGCTACCTGTGCAAACGACTGGGACAATGAGGAAAAGTGCTTTGCCCTAACAATGGCCTTGCACGGTCCTGCAGCAGAATTGTTGCAAACAGTAGACATCGAAAAGCATAAAGATTATGTGACTTTAGTACAGGCTATCGAGAAACGGTTTGGGGATAGCCACATACAGGAGGTCTACAAGGTCCAATTGCAAAGCCGAACGCAGCAACGAGGAGAAACACTTCAGCAGCTCCAAGCAGACGTGAGTAGACTTGCACATCTGTCATACCCCACCGCAGGCCAGGAAATTATCGACGAAATGGCAAAAGATGCATTTATCAGGGGAATTGCAGATTCGAAGCTACAGTCAGCAGTAAGGATGGCCGGGAAAAGAACCCTTGCTGAAGCACTTGCCTTCGCTCTGGCGATGGAAGCAGCCAATCAGGCTTCCAGGGGAACACATTTCGTCAGGGAAGTAGCATCTGTCGAATGCTCCTGCACAAGAATTACTGCCGAGGAACGAGATACTCGACGGGATAGACGAATAATGCGCTGCTGGAATTGCAATAAAGTAGGACATTTGCAAGGGCATTGTAAAGAACCGGTACGACGAGAAGGCTGCCTGCACTGGGGTTAAAGGCAAATAGAAAGAAAAACGACAGAAACGGCTACCAAGAAACCGGTCAAATTTCCAGAAGCCGTCAGTTAGGAAATGCTTGCTTCGCGGGGCAGAAGTCTGTAGCAGGAGTCGACTCCAGGGTAATTATCCCAGTCTCACAGGTAAAACAATGCAACGAAAGCCTCCCAGCAGAAGTAGTCAGTGGTAAAGAAGCGAAAGAACAGGCAACTATCCAAACGATCAGGACTGAGCCAATAGAGGGTTGGAGTATAGACGAAATCCGTTCCTCCCAACAGGCAGACAATGACATCGAACCAATATTGACCTGGAAGGAACACGAGGAAAGACCAAGCTGGCAGCAGATATCAGATCGGAGCCAAACTCTGAAGGCATACTGGGCACAGTGGGACTCGCTTTTTGTGCAAGATGGATTGCTGAAGAGAAAATGGGAAAGTGCAGATGGGACAAAATCTCGTATGCAGCTAATTGTGCCACGGTCCAGAATCAACTAAGTACTCCATGAAATACATGACGGAATCTCAGGAGGCCATTTGGGAATAAACAAGACGTTGGAAAAGGTAAGGGAACGTTTCTATTGGCTAAGCGCTAAACAAGATGTCGAGAATTGGTGCAAAAAGTGCATAAGATGTGCGGCTACCAAGGGTCCAAAAGTAAAGCCACATGGACAAATGCAACAATACAATGTCGGAGCACCTTTCGAACGAATAGCCATCGCCATCGCTGGGCCGTTTCCCGAAACCTTTAATGGTAACCGATATACCCTCGTGGTCATGGATTACTTCAGTAAGTGGCCGGAAGTGTTTGCCATCCCAAATCAAGAGGCTAAGACCGTAGCCGAACAGATAGTTAACAACTGGGTGAGTAGATTTGGGGTCCCAATGGAGCTACACTCTGATCAAGGGCGAAACTTTGAATCAAAAGTCTTCCAGGAAATATGTCAATATTTGGGAATAAGAAAGACAAGGACAACGCCACTACACCCTCAATCTGATGGAATGGTCGAGCGATTCAATCGGACCTTGAATGAGCATCTATCTAAGGTTGTCAGCAACTGCCAGCGGGATTGGGATCGACACATACCCCTCTTCTTAATGGCCTGCCGAAACGCGGTCCATAGCTCAACAGGGCACACACCATCCGAGATCTTATTTGGTCAAACAATTCGGTTGCCAAGTGAAGCAAAATTCAGATCCCCACCGACGGAGCCCAAAGAGGTGAACGAGTACGTGAATGACTTGCGCAGCAGGATTCATAAATTGCATGAAGACACCAGAGAAAAGGTGAAGCTAGCAAGCAGCCGCATGAAGACTAGGTACGATATCAATTCGAAATCTTCCGGTTTCAACGAAGGAGATCTGGTCTGGCTGTATAATCCTCAGCGTAAGAAAGGCAAATCACCAAAATTGCAACAGGACTGAGAAGGTCCATACAAGGTGATAACCCGCATTAATGACGTTGTCTACCGGATCCAGCGTGGGGATCGAGGAAAATTGAAAGTGGTCCATTTGGATAGAATGTGTCATTTCAACGGGATGCTGAATGACGAAGTTGTTCGGGACGAACAACTGTAGGGAGGGAGCAATGTGATAACCACTCAAATGTGAGCAGCGACATCTAGCAGAAAATGTCGAAACTCGAAGACTAGAAGGTTTCGATACTGGATTAGCAAAGTCTCGACTGGAGTGTAGAATCGAATTTTCTAGCAAATTGGAAATTGTATGGAACGCTGGATGACGTGGATTGTTCTCGAAGTATGTCATTCGAGTATAAATACCAGCATCCCAAAGGTATGCAAATCAGCTCTAAAGTGTATTTTGAAGTGTTAATTAGGAGAAGTGATTAAGTGGTTTAAGTAAAAGATAAGAAAAGTATAAGTGGTTGAGAAATTGAATTGTACTGAGAGAAAGAATTAAAAAGTGAATTGTAACTGTACTGAATAAAGGGATTTGTATTGAAAATAATAAGTTCTATTATTTGTACCCACACAAACATTCTACAATACGTTGAAATATAGCAGGGGCATTTTTCAGCCCAAAGGGTAGCCTGAGAAATTCATATTTGCCGTTCAAGGTTGAAAAGGCAGTCTTTGGAATGTCCGACGGTTTCATCGGTATTTGATGAAACCCAGAAGTTAGGTCGAGAGTTGTAAAGAATTTAGCATTTCCCAGACTGGCAAGAGTGGAATTAATGTCCGGGATAGGATACGTGTCTGCAATAGTTACCTTGTTCAGTCTTTTATAGTCAATGACCATTCGATATTGTTTTTCGCCATTTGGCTTTCGTTTTTTCGGAACCACCCAGATCGGAGAATTGTAAGGGCTTCTGGAAGGTCGAATTATGCCCTCTTCAAGCAACTTAGTTATCTCTTTTTCCACCTCTCCTCTCAGACAGGCGGGATAGGGATAGCTTTTAGAATATATTGGTTCATCGGTGCTTGTTCTAATGTCGGCAAGGACACAAGTGTCAACTACCACTCTCGCGTCGAGGGGACCAAAAAGTGAATCGTATTTCCTTATTAGTTCATACAGTCTGGCTTTAACGTTTTCAGGGAGTGTGGGATCTATTATAGAATTTATTCCTACGGACAAGTTTTCTTTTAAAGGTATTTTAATATTATGTTTGAGGGTCAATATATTTTTCTTTCTATCAATGAGTGCCTCCATTTCCTTCAACGTATCATCTCCTATGATACCGTCAAAGGAACTGAGACCTGGTAGGACATAAAATTTGACAAGAGTTTGACTATTTGCATATTTAAAAAACTTCCCTTCGACGTATTTTGAGATACGTATTTTACCACCGGCTGACTGGACACTAAAGGGTTTTTCTAGACTAATTGTTCACGAGGAGTGTGCCTCTGCCCACCGGCATGTCGTTGATTAGGGTGAAACCTCCTTGGTAGGACAGTAGGTCTCTCTTGAGAATGAAAAGTTTGGTTAATAGGGGAAGTAATCGTATTTGCGCCAGTATTGGCGTGGATTGAATGATTCCTAAAGTTCAAATTCTGCATTTCGAGACATGCTGAATAAGCTTCAGGGAGAGATCTGGGTCTTTGAACTATTAACAGCCTAGATAGGTCGCCGTTAAGGCCGCGGATAAAAACATTTAGTGCTCTATTTCTGTATGTTTCGACTAATGCATTAGCTGTTTCTTCCGTGTAGGATTCTGTTTTGAGCTTGTTAACCATCAGGGAAAGTTGATGGTTAACTGCAGCATAAAATTCATCCAACTTACTTGATCTTTGTGACAGCTGATTAAGTTGGTGTTCTAAGGTTCGCATGTCCCTCTTGTCCGCATAATGCAGAGAGAGACACTGCTTTATTTCCTGCCAACCGTTGTCAAATATGTTATTTGAAACGAGGGCTGCATCCGCAGAACCCCTAACCTTTCCACGTATGTGCTGCAAAATCGCACGATACAGTGGTTTGGTTCGGATGATCTCAAAATCCTTTAAAACTCCCTCCACAGCATGAACCCAAGAGACGTATTGGGTTGGGTTTCCCGTGAAAACCTGCAACTCCTTTACGCTATCCGGGAGCCGGCTAATTTCCTTGAGATCGGCTTCCGTTTGAGGTGGGCAGAGTGACACTGGTGTTATTGGCTCATTCACTATGGTAGAGCTTCGTGATTCCTCCAAGAGGGCTAGGCGATTTCCTAAGCTCCTTAGTGTTTCTTCGGAGATAGGAGGTGGTACTCTCCTATCTTCCAAAACCTTCAACCGAGTTTCCATTGCTCTTAGCTGGACTAGCACAGTGTTAAGACCACCGGTAAGCTCGGTTACTGCGTTTTGCAGACAATCCATTTTTGGCAAGCGATAAATAAGGATAAAAGGAAATTAAGTCTTACCTGTAATCAAGAGGTCGAGTGAACTCTTTGTCACGGATGGTACAAGCACTGATTTTATATCTTAATATTTTAATTTAATTTAGTTAGCTCAAGACAACTATTATAACGAGCACAGACACTGATTTTCAACAAATTGCTTTTTAGTTGAACGCACTTACGCACAGTGAAATCACATGGATTTTAATATGTTCTTTTGATTCACAAGAATTAATAAAAATTTCTTCTTATTCACAGCGTAATAACATCGATTGCAAGATTTTTTTATTTTATTTTTTTTTTTTTTTTTACAAAATTTTATAAAATTACTTTTCTTTCTTGTAACACACACTCAGCGTAGTTACAGGAGTTTAAATTCCTTGCCTTTTTGCACAGCACAAATTTAACTTTAATTATAATTTCTTTCTTCTTTTTTTTATTGCATTATCTTAGGATTCACGAACACTGGTCTATGGTTTAATTTTTCTTCTTACATTGGTAAGATTATCATTTTTGATGCAAATATTAACACTTAATTTCGTTACACCGCGATCTGTAAGATAACCGAAAGGGAACAGATTAATTTTAAAAAATAAGGTGCACGAAACCGACTTAAACCAGTGCTTCGCATAGAAGCCGGTCCTGAAGGGATCGTATTTGTCCTCTTTGGTAACTCGCTGCCTTTTTAGGGACAAGCGGTGACCTACTAGGGTACGATTGACCTCACACCTCGCATCTTCGCTCTTTTGCGGCTTCTGACTATGTTCGCATAGAAATAGCACAGAGTATTGCGTAGATGAGTGAGCTGGCTTTTTAGGCTTACAACTACTTGCACCCAGAAGGGAGTTCTACACATGTCCTTAAGTAAGGACCACCGCCAGGAGTATCAAAAGATGGAGGTTGGACCGGTCCCTGCTCGGGCGCCAGTTAAAGATGTTGGCACCACAACATCTAAAAAAATACCCACGGACCGAAGCCCGTGGCGAACAACCAACCGTTCGTTTAAATAAAAACGCGGACTTCCAAGTCAAACTTCGACTTTATTCCTCTATATCAAAAAGAGAACTGCACTTAAAATCTAACTTAACTTACTCCACACCTTCCTATCGATGCATTTGGTGTATAGCGCGTGCAAGGGTTTTGAGTTGCATCAGCAGTTTCCCAGTTCGAGTCGTGGGAAACAATTGTTA
Source organism: Volucella bombylans (assembly GCA_949129095.1). Classification (NCBI taxonomy): domain Eukaryota; kingdom Metazoa; phylum Arthropoda; class Insecta; order Diptera; family Syrphidae; genus Volucella; species Volucella bombylans. The sequence continues at coordinate 21,107,158 of OX422143.1, read as the reverse complement.
GTTTCCGTCACACGCTTCGTGTTACGGCGACTTACGTTAGGTGGTGAAATACGATGTCCACAAGTTCATGCATGAAGTCAAGGTGACTTTTCATATTTCGACTTGTGGAATCGTGGCGCGTTAACTTAAGTTAATGAGTATTATTTAAACATCTCGCAGACGCCTATATCAATAGTTTTCTTAATTAAGAGTACACGGGTTACCCGCTTCGCGGGATTAAGGGATTTCAACTCTCTTTCCGCAGGCGGCAGGTCCCTCTCACGCAACTTCGTTGCTCCACTCGGGGTATGTGCTTTTCGTCAGGCAGGCCCCTATGTCATCAATACTCTTCATCCACAGTACTCATCACAAAATTACAAAGTTCCCATTAATAACAAAGTTTCACTAATTCGCATTATAGAAAATTCACGTGTTCCAATGTTGCAGTAAATTATTTACTTTGCGAAATATCTATGTTTGTACGTATGTAATATGTAATGCACTTGATAATGATGCAAAAATATAACCGAACAAACGTTTGGCTTTTATACCGTTATTTCTTTTTGTGATAAGGCGTGTAGTTATTGATATTCACAAAGATCACTCTGTGTTCAACCGTAGTGCGAATCAAGTGATATTTTTTGTGAATAAGCAATGACGGCTAAGCATCCTCTAATCCATCCTAAACTAAATAACTTCTCAGTGTTTTGTTCGTTAGCAAAGTGTAGAAATGTAAAGTTCGGTTGGATGTGGCGATGCTCAAAGAAAAGCTCTAAAAAAAAAGTGACAAAAATTGTAGAAATACAATCAACCCATCTATCGGTACATTTTTCCATGGACCTCAATGTCAGCTAGAGATTCGCGAGGTGCTTGCAATAATTATCGCTTTTGTTATCAAAATGCCTGTGAACACGGTTTTTCAGGTAAATTAATTAAACCTTAAGCTACAACCTAAGGATTTTTTAAAAATATTATTACATGTATGTTATTATTTTAAAATTAGCATATAATCGCTTGGCGCCATCACGACAATAAAAGTGAGCTTAGTAAATCTACTATAATAGATTACTATAACTATTATCGTGAAATAGCCGAAATAATAGCATCTCACGTCGATGTTAACATTGGCGGCGTAGGAAAAACTGTACAAATCGACGAGACCTTTCTTACAAAAAGGAAATACCACAGAGGCCGTGTAACCGAACAAATGAAAATCGTAGTGTTGGGGTTATTTTGTAAAGAAGATAAGGTCGGACGCTTCTTTAAAGTGACCTCCAAAAGTAAAGAAGACTTGTGGCCTTATATACACAAATACGTTAACCCCAACAGCAGTCGTATTTGTACAGACAGCGCACGCCAATACATAGGTATTGAGAAAATGTTCCCTACTTCTACGACTCATGAAATTACAAACCACAGCAAAGGCGAATATGTTGATAAGACCGATACAACCAATAATATAAATGATCTTGAGAATCAGAACAAGCTTCTGAAAAAATCAATTTTATGCCGCAATACAACGCATCAGCCTTGAAAAAAATTATAAGGACGACATGGGCTCCCAAATCACGGAATTTTTAATTGACGTAAAAAAAGTGTACCCAGGATTTGTCAAAGGTAAAGAAAGTATGGGTTTGCAACTGAAGGACTTCGACCGTCCGAACGTTCACAATGAACTCGACATTGACACCAGTACGGACGATGACTTCATAGACGAAACTTGCATACCTTTTTAATATTGTGATAACCACTTAAATGTGAGCAGCGACATCTAGATTCAAAGACCAGAAGATTTCGATACTGGAATAACAAAGTCTCGACTGGAGAGTGGAATCGAATTTTCTAGCAAATTGGAAATTGTATAGGACGCTGGATGGTGAGGATTGTTCTCGAAGTATGTCATTCGAGTATAAATACCAGCATCCCCAAGGTATGAAAATCAGTTCTAAAGTGTAATTTGAAGTGTTAATTAGGAGAAGTGAATGCAATGCAAATCTACCTCCTCGTGGTGCATTCTGGGTCACGCTAAATGATTTACTGTACTTTACTTACAAAGATGACCCTATCATCAATATTAATCCTCAAAGTGAGATCACCATAAATACCAAAAAAAAACGTCTTATAAAAAATACATAGTTTTAGTAATTTTCAATTTTCTCAAAAACTAGAAGATATAAAGCCATGGGGTTTTTTGTGTTCGACTCGAATTGATATGCGCATTAATACAAAAAACCAATTGGGCACATCGTCTCACAATTTTGAATAATATTGATTTAAAAATTTTTTTTTTTTCATTTTTTACCAAAAATTTAAGTTTGAATGCGAATTATTCAAAAACCATTCACACGAATAATTTGACGTAAATTTTATATTAAAGAGCAAATTTTAGGCTTTCAAATCCTGTATAGTACATTAACGTAAGTGTTGCCGTTGTTTTTTTTAATAATTTCTTTCCCATTTTAAGTCATTTTTTTTCTAAAATTGCCCCTAACTCCTAAACGGGGCGAGATAGACCCCTCCTCCCATAGTAAAAGATGCTAGTTTTTAACCCCTCTACAAAATACCGTTATCAATTCTTGGCGCCAAAGTTATCATACACTCCCCCTTTTTATAAAAAAGTGTAGGAACAGCGTCGTGTTTTAATTTTTTTTCCCAAAAAATTTCAAATGGAAATGTTAACTACAAATGTATGGCCGTTTATAATTTTCAACATTATCGCGGGATTCTCCTGCCTGTGCTAGCCAGTCATTATATTTCTTAGTTCCCTTTTTAGGAAATCTAAGCATTTTCCTTTCTGGAAATTGGGCAGTTGTTGCATTGCAGCATACAATAGCGCACTTTATTCGCCACCACCTTTGCTCTAAGTGGATTTTTTTTCGCAACTTTTGTGTATTTGTAAGTACCAAGGTACCTAATCAACCTGCAATAAACTTGAATAATATATTTTACCTTTCCTAGATTAACTCTTCAAAATTGTTACTGGACACACACAGTAAAATACATATCATTTTTCACTTCGAAAAAATACAATTTACCTAAATATTTTTTACCACACCACAGATCTACACAGATCGAAACATCGGTCAATATAACAAAATGAAAAGGGAAAATACGTACCTACATATGAATATATGTACATACACATGTATGTATAAATGAAATCGTCTCGCAGTCGCAGATCGCAGATGGTACAAAGAGTAGCAAAAGAAAAAGCTTTTCGCACAGAAAATTTATTTTCTGCTTTTTTCTTTGCGAAGTATAAAAGATTTTTGTTTGCTCATTCAAATAAAGATCAACATTTTTTTGTATGGGGTGCGACATATGGGTAAGTTTATTATCTGTGAAATTAGCATCCCTCCAAGGTATGCAAGTTAGTTCTAAAGTGGAATTTGAAATCTGCATTACGAGTACTGATAAAGTGGTTTAAGTAAGAATAAAGAAAGTGAAAGTGGTTGAGAAAAGCGATTGAATTGTAAATTATAACTGTATTGAATAAAGCGATTGTGTTGAAACAAATAAGTTCTATCATTTGTACCCACATTTCACAATATTTAGTATTCAAATATAATAAACACTAGAAGAGAGAATCAAAAAATAACATGTGTTCTCACCCCTCTAGTTCTAATCTCTAACACCTATAAATAAATATAGTACCCCGGCGTAAAATTAATTTGTATTGATCCCTTGAAAATAAATAAATAAAATATTTTTTTCAAGACCGTCATCCTGTTATTTACGATTGCGCTTTAACTGGCGAAAAGAGAAGTCGATCAAGATTCCGTAAGAAAAAAAAAATGAATATTTACTCTCATGTGCTCTTGTATGATTCAGATATTTTAACAATTTTTTATATGTTGTCATTTTAAGTCCTGATCAAGCCTGACAGATGGTATAAATTTCTCTGGCATATTCGAAGCTGGTTTCTAAAAATCGCTGCCGGATTTCAAAAGATAATATTATAATGAACTTTGCCTTCTATGTCGCGGGTTGGGTGTAGTTGTAATGTAATCTTTTAAGTGCCAATTGACAATTCCCATATGTATAAGCCCCCGGCTTACATTTTAATTACAAGTAGTTTTCCTTATTGGAATGCTCTCCATTTCACATTAATTTGCAGGTCGTTCTTGTGAAATTCATTTTAAATGTACCTTATGATACTAATACAAATTTTAGTTAAAACAGATATTGTTTTAAATTTTAAAAATAAATTACTTTCATAATAAAAAATAAATTAAATAAACATTTTTATTGCATAAATACAAAATGCGCTACAATTATTATTTTCATTCTTCTAAATGTGGCGTAGATTTGGGCTTCAGCGCCACCTATCTGGTTTTCTTGTCATTTTCTAAAAGCTGTTTTGTAGATTCACTAGTTTTCTTTGTTTCAGAAATTTCTTCTACTAATCCATTATCCATACGATTCTTGTCGACTGGATAAAGCCATCGTTGGTAGAGATATATAAGGAACACAACATCATCCCTAAAACATGCAACACGGTGCGCTGTAGGCATGGTTATTATAAATGCGAACAAATCATCGATAAAGGTGTTGAAGGCTTTGTACATAAACGATCGCCATGGTAGAGCAGCAACAGACTTCAGTTTGTAATTCACGAACAGTTGGGGTAACATAAAGAGGAAATCAAAAGCGTAAACTCCATTAACCAATGAATTTAACGTCCAGGAATACCAGCTTTTATGTGGTTGGTAGATTAAAGAATAAGCTGCTCCAGCTATACAGAGTGGATACAAAATGTAACTTAAATATTTCATAGCTTCTCGATCGAACTGTTCAGTTTTTTTTTCTGCTTTATCATCCAAGTTTGCACCGCTCTTACGAATTCCTTTTAAATGTATTTCTAGTTTTAGTATCTTTTTACACTTCCAAAGCTCAATAAGAGCACCAATGCCAGCAGGAGCAAGAACTAAAAGAGACGTATTTTCATCCACCAGATAAAAAAATATAACAATTTGTGAGAAAGCCCTCCAAATAATAGTACGTGTAGAAAGTCCTTCATATGATTTCTTTTTTCTCCAGAATATCACATCGTTCTTGAATGATAGAAAATCAAACAGCAACTAAAAGGAAACATTATAAGAATATATAGAGCCGGTATGATTATTATAGAAAACTCACGTGAATACTGCCAACAAATAAAGTTCCACACAAAAGATAGACATTTGTATCGGAAAATATTCCTTTAACTTCGTCTACATCTTTAGCGGAGAAACCCATTGTGTGCATGGATTTTGTAGCGTGTTCTATCAAAAGCATTAGCCGTAGTTTTCCAATGCCTATTGGCTTGTATTCAAAGGAAACTGTGAATTCGGTAGTGTTTTTAGTCACCTGTACTAGGTTCTTAGTTCTAGTGTTAAAAAAATCACATTTGATGATTGGTAAAATTTCTCCATTTCTATTTACACGAATTAAATGCGCGAGTTCTGGTGGAACATCTTCGTGTGACAGACTTATCAAATCGGTGAGAATTGTTACGTATGCTTTTGACAAAATATGGGTTACTGGCTTCTTTAACGTTGAGTCTAAGGTTCGCTTTTGCGAACTTCCGGCACCCAAGGATTCCTAAAATAAATATATATATGTTTAATTATCTCTATTTTTATACACAGAAACAAATAAAAACAAAAACATTTTAACGGTGGCTTATTTATTTTTCGTCGGAACTGAACTTGTCTTATTATATCATATACTAATAGAAATATTATGTTTCCCTTTTACTAAAATTTCTAAATTCATAAAACCATAGCGCTGTGACCTGTGACCTGTGTTTTATGTGAACGTAAGTGAGTAAGACAATCCGTGACCAGATACTCTTCCGGGTCTTTATCACTATCAAAACAAATGTCTAATCAAGTGGAATTCTATGTTAGCAAAAGCAAGAGAATCCTTTGGTTTGTTTCCATCTTCATGCTTTCCACCTATATCCAACTTTTTATTTATCTTATAGCTATCCGAAAAATATAGGAGAAACTACTTTCTTTTTTTAATCCATAACCCTGCCCGAGCTGGTTATATGAGCTCATACATTTTAACTTTATTTGATAGACGAACTTGATACTACAATATATCAGCTTAAATTCCTATTACTCATAAAATGTATAAAAATAGGCCTAAGTTATGAGAGGAAATTTCATTCGTATTAACACCAGATTTCGTTCACTTCTTACTTTTCGTTAGCTTAAGAATGCACAAATAAACATTTCCTGTGTCTACGTCTGTTAATTGAAAAAAGAGGCAATGAAAACAGACACTTGACCGAGAAATGGAGGGCAAACCATTTTAACCATTGCATTTCGTCGTCCCTTTGTGTAATAAGACAATCAAGAATTGAGCCTGAAGAAGACAACATAGCCACTTTCTTCTGTCGGAATTTCTTAAGCGAATCAAATAAAGAATATTATCCGGTGGAGAAGTCTATAAATTTTTAGAAGGATATTTAGGTACTACACGGTCTGCCGAGCTGGTGATGGTAGATACGAAGCTGTTGCACAAAACATCCACCTAATCGGTGTCCCGGATAAAGTTTAACGTAAGAGTAGGGTTTCAGATTTTTGTTAATGAACGATCTGAACAAATTCCAGTTGACAGCGAAGTGTGAGTTACTTGTACAATACTGTTTATTGGTTTAGAATATTAGTAAGGAACAAATTAAGTGTTGAACGGTTTTCATTTTAAGAAGAAGGAGCATATGTAGGAGTAATTAGGTATCATATAGAGGAATTTGGTTGGCCTTAACTGCATATATATTAGCAAATCTGTTTGATCTAAGACAGTTCCATTGCTAATGACAGCAGTTGAAATCACCACCAACACCTATTGAAATCACTTATGCCGTATGTCCAAATACTGCTTACAACTGTTTACTGGTTTGTAAGTAAATCAGATGTTAGTGACGAGCGATGGATTGTCTCGGCAGACTGCACATCAAGCTTTTTAGCGACTATTAGTTAGTTAGTATTATTTATTTCTGAATAAGCTTCCACTCTATTATTAATTAAATTTACTTTGGGAGTTATAGTATCGCCTCGCTCAGTCGTCTCGCTTCCGTTTACGAGTTTTTTTTTTCGCAACAGAACACTTGTGTATACATCCGTAGAGGGCTTCATTCCGAATGTCATTTGAAACGTATCAGCCTTATACAACTGGTTATTGAGAAGTTTTTGTGTCTTGATATATTTCATGAGATTTTCTCATAGTTTCTATGACCTTGGAAAGAAAGGACGTAAGTGCAATGGGTCTGTAGGAGAGAGAATATTCGAATTTTTTTTAGGGGCGGGCTGGACAAGCTCTCTTTTCCACCTACTCGAAAAGAGTTCTAAAAAGCTGGATTAACGAAAAAGTTTACGTAGTTGTTGTGAGAGCGTGGAAGATCACCTGTTCGGAAGAAATGACAGCGGGTTTATGTGCATTACAGTCTTTAAGTACACTTGCTATACAAGTGAGAAATTAATTCGTCCCATTGAGAATTCGCCGCACTCACGGGGAGGAAGAACCATGACACAATCTTTAAGTGTCAAGCTGCCTGCCAACTGGGCAGCAAGCGGATTTTAAAATAAAGCAGTAATGAAAATTTTGATTACGGAAATTATTTGAGGCTTATTGCAAAGCAGAATCGTTTAAAATTATTTAATTAATTGTTTCTAAAAAAATAAATAAATATAATTTACCGTGAATACCGCTTTTGCAGATAGCTAGTGTGAGCGAACATCGGATGAGTAAACAATCCAATAGAGCGGACACACAAAATTTTATATAGGCTGCTCTACGGAGTGAACAAAAATAAACCTTTTTAGAGTAGAGCGAAATTTGCTGTGAAATATGTATCGTAAGCATTTAACTGTAGTGGAGAAAACTGATGTTTTAAAGAAGTAGTGTGCTGGCAAGATAAAATCTTTGCAGTAGTTTATTTGAATTTTATAAATTGGCAATTAAATATGGAATAGCCAACTTGACTGTATGTGCTATTAATAAAAGGAAAAGTTTATAGCAACTGTGACTTATGATTATTCTGGGCCTAGAAATAAGAAAACACTGAAAGCATCTGAACTGCCTAAAATGGAAAAGGCATTTTATAAATGGTTCCTTGAACAGAAGAGGAAGAATTTGTATGTACAAAAGTCATTGCCGTGCAACGAATCCGCCTTCGTAGCAAATGAGGATTGGGTGCAAAAATTTAAAGGTTTGACAGTCGGTATTATATTTAAAGTGCATCTTAAGAGAAGAATTGTAGATCTGGATCTTAAACCCGATCAAAGCTATAATGATAATGAGTCGGGACTTCTACCAGAGAAAACATATGGGACACCCGTTAAGAAAACTAGATATGAGCAAAAAACGGAAAAGCAAAGAATAACGTTTTTGGCGTCCACTAACTCGACAGGTTGGCATGAATTGAAGCCGTCAGATATAGGAAAAGCGAAAAACTCAGGAATGTATCCTTACCTGTACATTACAGAAGCTCCAAATCAGCTTGGATGACTGCTATATACAAAGACTGATTTAATAACTTCTTTGTTCCCGAAGTTACAAATTTCCTTAAAGAATCTGGTATACCAGCCTTCCCCCGGAAAGTGAACTACGAAATTAAGATGGTAATTTATATGGCTATGGACCAGAATGTTTCATTTCCTATAGCAAAAGCTTATTGTTATCGCAAATGCAGGAGGCCAGATATTGTTTATCATAAACGTGTTGTTTTCTCGATTTCATGAAATTAATGCAGACAGCATATGTGATGCTGCGAAATCTATAACAATAAAGAATGCTATTCATTTTGGGATAGCCCTAATGTTTCTCTCAATGCAAAATATTGGGGTAGTGTTCTTGGATCAAATGAAAGAATTGTCTTCATTGGAAGACGATATACCATTAAAAGTATTCTTCGTATACATTCAACTACAAATGTTGCCGAAGATGTAATTGATTTGATCAATCATATTAATATAGAGGTACAATATAGTCGTTGATATCAACAATTGGAATGAATAAGACTGCCAACTATGATAGTTCTTGAACGCCTTAAATGTTCAGTCTTTTCAATAGATGCTATTCATTCATTTGACGAAATACTTGAGTACGCAGGATGCAGTGAAGTAGATTATAAAGATATCAATTGTTTACTAATTAATTACTTAGTATTTGTTTTTTTTTAGAAATTAAAAAAATACATACACGTGTACATATGAAATTTTGTACAAGATTACTTTTGTCGATAGTATAAGTTTCTTACTACAATAATATTTACATAAAAAAAAACAGTGAATAAGGCAAATGTGCATCAACTACGTATCATGTTGCTTGTCACTACTGTACCGCCAGCCACTGCACCTTCTAAATAGCAAACGAATATTGGAGGGAGCATATTTTTCTAACAAATTTTATAACTACTCTACAATATTCGACGTTATACGCGGGCTATTAAGCAGGTAAATTATAAAGGTAAAAACGTGAATTTGTTTAAATCTATTTAACAATATTTACTACGCCTACAATATACTTACATTTTCGCCGAGCAAATTAAATGCCTCTGCTTTTGGAATCATGTACTCAGTTAAGCTTATACTTTGTATTACTGTCGGTCCATCCCTCTTCAATGTTTTCCATTCCAATGGTTGACCATGTAAAGCAAACACCACTTGCATGTGCAGAGTACCATTCCTCCGGGTCTTAAGTGGAATTTCTAATTTTAAATCTCTAAATTAAAGTTCATATTTTTAACAACCATATCTAAACGTATTTCACACATAATGTATACTTTTGAAAAGCCTGATAATAATCAAAGTTTTTCTCGCTTAGAATCTTCGTTGTTTCCGTCCCAATTGGGTTACTAGTTACGGATGTGAATATTGCTAATTGCATTTTTGGTTTCTTAGCCAAAAATGATTGGTAACAAGGCACCGACGAACATTGTAAGCTAGTAAATAGTTGTGACATGGTCCACATTGAGTGGGATATGTAGACGAGGAATATGCATCCTAGAATGCTGGATAACGATGGAATGAACATTATGATTCTTTTGCTTGCAATTTTAATTCATAGCAAGATTTTTTGAAGGCAATTCCTATCCCGAAAAGAAAGTTGAAATTAATCAGCCGGCGACGTGCCGAAAAGCTTCTTTAAAGTGACCTCCAAAAGTAAAGAAGACTTGTGGCCTTATATACACAAATACGTTAACCCCAACAGCAGTCGTATTTGTACAGACAGCGCACGCCAATACATAGGTATTGAGAAAATGTTCCCTACTTCTACGACTCATGAAATTACAAACCACAGCAAAGGCGAATATGTTGATAAGACCGATACAACCAATAATATAAATGATCTTGAGAATCAGAACAAGCTTCTGAAAAAATCAATTTTATGCCGCTGTTTAAATCTTAATTTAATTAAAAAGTATTTTTCTTGTAAGCCTCACTATATTTCCTTTCTTTACATACATACTGTAAATTCCTATGGCTCCTATCCATATTATCCGTTCCCACACTCTATTCTGCTAAATAAACAATTTTACCAGTCTAAGTTCTGTTCCCACCGAATATTCTGCTGACGTATGGGTTTTGCTCGCACCTGCAATATCAAATGCAGTATTAGGTAGCAATGCCCAGACGTAACAGAATACACCCATAGGATTACATTTTGTTTGTTAAGTAGTATTTAAGGAACTAAAATTTTTAATAAAGAGTCACTCGCAATCCAACCGTGTTGTCTAACTTTAGATCAAAAGAGATCTAACATTTTGGTGACCCCGACGTGATCTTGCTTCCCCCCACCAGCGGTAAGGGGCAAATCACTTGCAAGCTAAAATTATTGGCACACGCGTTACCAGGGCGTCAAACACTGGTACCAATCGACAACGTGATCCCGCTGAAAAGAAAAAAAAAAAAACCAATGGAAGCCCTCATCAAAGAACAGGCAACCTCAGCCGAGAAAATAACAAAGTTATTCTCCAACTTTAAGAAGGACGGACCAGGCAGGCGGACTAAATCATACTTGGAGTCCCGGCTGGAGCGGCTTGACTTCGAATGGAGTGAATTCGAAAGCAGGGACATCAAGTTAGAAGCATACCGGACAGAACGGCCAGATAGCAGCTACTTCGAAAGGAAGTACTATGCACAAGTTGAGGCTGTGTACACTGAGTACAAGGCAGCTATACTACAAGCACAAACCGATCTTGAGATGTCCACTTACACCAATACTAAAATCGAAAGCGGGAACATCATTCAGAAGCTGATAAGGCAGCAAAAGGCCTCAGTCAGCTCAATGGATCATTTACTTGCCTCCACCGATGACAACATGGAACACCGTTCAGCTGCATACTACAAACAAAAACTAGCGAGTCTTACACAGCAATGGTCAATTATCTCTGGTCTACACCTCCAAATCATGGCAGAAGAAGAGACCTTAGATTATTCGATTGATAGCATTCAGAAGCTAGAAGAACGCTGTCAATCGCGACTTATCGAACTGCAGGAACACTTGGATCAACAGTTGGACAAGACGTCACCGGCAGCGACTTCAGAGGCCAAGCGGTTCAACAAGCTGAAACTACCGGAGATAACGCTGCCTGTATTTAGCGGGAACTATCTCCAATGGAAGGAGTTTCACGATCTCTACCTCCAGCTTATACACCAACAACCGATGAGTAAGGCAGAGAAAATGTTCTATCTGAAGGCTAATTTGTCTGGAGAAGCGGCCAAGCTAATTCAACACCTTCAGGTATCAGAAGACAACTATCATTCTGCCTGGTCAACCCTCGAACATCGCTACAACAATAAGCGATTACTACTTGCAGCATTACTCAATAAGCTCTTAGGACAACCAGTCATTATAGGAGACTCGGCCACGGCAATCAAACGACTACACGACACTTCAAGGGAGTGCCTCTTCGGAATAAGCAACCTGGGCATTCCTATCCAGGATTGGGACCCATTATTGATTCATCTGATTCTTCCGAAGATCGACAAGGAAACTCATAGACTTTATGAGCAATCGCTGGACAACCCACGTGAGCTTCAGACAGTAACAGGGTTACTTGCGTTCTTAGAGAATCGGTTTCAAATGTTGGAGGCACTAGGAACGAAAGAAAAGGGTGAATCTAAACGATCAAGCAGAGTCACTCTGACTACCACGCAAGAACATAACAAGTGTTTTCTCTGCGAGCAGCCGAACCATCCCATTTACAAATGTCCAACCTTTTTGCAGCTTTCAGTCACGGAGAGGCTTAAAAAGGTTAAAGCATTAAAAAGATGTTTAAACTGCTTACGATTTGGGCATACGGTTTCAAATTGTAAAGCAGGGCATTGCATCAAATGCAACAAATTTCATCATACTTTGCTCCACATAACAGAGTTCAAACCGAAGCCCGAGACTCAGACTCTACAGATCAATAACAAAACGAGTCTATCAGCAATCAACGGAGACAACGCTGGTACTAACTATGTGCTTTTAGGAACAGCTATGGTTAACGTGCTTAACAAAACTAATAGTCCAATGAAGGCGAGGGCACTGCTAGACTCAGGCTCTCAGATGAGCTTCATAACCAGTAAATTAGCCAACAAATTGAAGCTAAGACCAAAGGAAGAACTACTGGAGATTTCCGGTGTAGGAGGCAACCATCTTAAAATCGACAAGAAGGTCAACCTATGCCTTCAATCCCGAATTACTGGGTTCAGTACGGATCTGGAAGTATACATTCTAGATACTATAACGTCACGTCAACCCAGTCAATTTATTAATACGAGCAGATGGAATTTACCAAAGAATATCCAGCTCGCAGACAATGCATTCAACCAACCTCAGGAGATTGACCTACTAATTGGAGCAGAGTTATTCCCCGAGCTTATTTCAATTGGACAGATCAAAATTCAGCAGAACTTGCCAGCACTCCAAAACACTCTACTTGGATGGGTCGTAATGGGAAAGGCTACACTTCAAAAATCGACTTCAAACCTCTTTTGCGGTATTGCCTCGGAAACAAGTACGTTAGAGAAGATAGTAGAAAGGTTCTGGAAAATAGAGGAAGTACAATCGACAAAATCATCTCAAGAAATATAATTGACCACGCAAGAACGAAGATGCGAAGAAATCTTCATCAGCACAACAAACAGGGCAGAAAATAGTCGTTATATCGTAAAACTACCTTTCGCCAACAATCCAGCTAGCTTGGGAGAATCAAAAGAAATCGCTACTAAACGATTTCTTAGCTTGGAAAGGAAATTATACAGAAATCCAGAATTACAGCAGCAATATATTCAGTTCATGAAGGAATATATTCACCTCAACCATATGACAGAAATAAACAGCCGAGCAGAATCAATCAGCGGACCGCATTACTTTCTGCCACACCACTGCGTTTTGCGACCGGAGAGCAGTTCAACCAAACTGCGGGTGGTTTTCGATGGATCTGCAAGAACATCTACGAATATATCGCTAAACGATGAATTACACGCTGGCCCGTCATTGCAAAACGATTTGTTTTCAATTCTATTACGCTTCAGAATTCCTGCTTACGTATTCACAGCCGATATTTCCAAGATGTATCGCCAAATACTTGTTGACAATGACAGCAAGAAGTTCCAGCTCATCCTTTGGAGGAAGTCCCGCAGTCAACCTATTAGGGTATATCATTTAAACACAGTAACTTATGGTACAAAATTGGCACCATACTTAGCAATCAAGTGTCTTCAAGATTTGGCTCTAACTGCAACGAGTCAATATTCATTAGGAGCTACCATTATCAGACGCGATATATACATGGATGACATTTTAACGGGAAGCGACGATTTACAAGAAGCATGCCAAATGGAGACCGAATTAATTAATTTGCTCAAACAGGGGCAATTCCCGTTACGAAAATGGTGCGCCAACACACCAGCACTACTAAAAGGATTAGCTAAAGAAGACTGTGAAGTTGAGACGATACTATCCGATCAATCCGAAGCATCAGTTAAAACTCTTGGACTAACCTGGCTTCCAACATCCGATCAATTCATAATCAAAACTAAATGGAGAGGTGCTATAAAGGTCACTAAACGGACAATTCTTGCGGATATCGCTCACATCTTCGACCCCTTAGGATTTGTGAGTCCGGTAATCATTCTGGCAAAAATCTTTTTACAAGAATTGTGGCGATCTAAACTGGATTGGGATGCTGCAGTTCCAATGGAAATACACACCAAATGGCTGCACTTCAGGACAGAACTTCAACACCTAAACAGCCTAAAAATACCTAGGCATGTAGTAGTGCCATCCGCAACTGATATCCAGCTTCATTGTTTTTCAGATGCCTCACAACGGGCGTATGGAGCGGCTATATACATGACATCATCAAACCAGACGGGAGAAATTAAAGTACTACTGGTCTGTTCAAAATGTAGAGTTGCACCAATAAAACAACTGACGATCCCACGATTAGAACTTTGTGCTGCAAAATTAATGGTACAACTAGCCAACGTGGTCAAAACGAGTCTACCTCTCGAAATCCACAAAACAACGTTCTGGACTGACTCTCAAATCGTCTTAGCTTGGATAAACACCCAATCACCGTTACAAGCCTTTGTCGCCAACCGTATCTCGTTCATAAACGAAGAAACCAAAAAGGGGCAATGGAAGTACATCAATACAGAAATAAATCCAGCTGATATTTTGTCTCGGGGAGTATTTCCCGACCAATTTCTCAAGACCCTTTCTTGGTTCAAGGGACCTACATTCCTTTACCGATCTCAATCAACATGGCCAGTGCAATCATCACTAACGAAAAGCGAACATCTTCCAGAAGTAAAAGCGATAAAAACAGTCATACTAGCCACAAGCAAAAAGACCCACTTCCTTGAAGAGATTAATCATCGAAGCTCGTTCGCCACTCTAAGGCGAATAACAGCATACATCGTACGTTTCATCAGCAATCTGAAAAGAGCGAAGGCCTACCGGATAAAGGGGACGGTTATCTCCGCACCAGAATTAAAGACAGCCAATATAATCATAGCCAAATACATTCAGGAAACCACATTCTCAGACGATATTAAAGCACTCAAAAAATTTGGACAAGTACCTGAGAAAAGCCGATTAAGTCCATTGTCTCCATTTATCGACAATAGAGGTGTTGTACATGTAGGTGGTCGACTGGAGGCTTCTAAATTGCCATACGAGGCAAAACACCAGATCATCTTGCCCAGCTCACATTTATTTACGAAATTATTGATGACACATCTGCACCATACAAACCTCCACGCAGCGCCACAAGCATTGTTAGCTTTCGCAAGGCAAGACTATTGGATAGTGAGAGGAAAACAACTCGCTCAAACAATCGTACACAACTGCATACGATGTTTTAAGGCAAAGCCAAGGAATATTGAACAATTTATGGGAAATCTACCGCCAGAACGAGTACAACCTTCAAGACCATTCACCAACGTAGGAGTCGACTTCCTGGGTCCAGTGTATATTCACTATAGGATCAGGGGAAAACAGCCAACAAAGGCTTATGTATCGGTATTCGTATGCTTTGCAACGAAGGCTGTGCATCTGGAGTTAGTATCAGATCTGACAACCCAATCGTTTATTGGTGCCCTAAAAAGGTTCGTGGCTCGCCGTGGCTTACCCGCCAAAATTTTCTCGGACAACGCTACAAACTTCATGGGAGCTCGGAACGAACTCAATGAACTGCATGCGAAAATATATGATGAAGAAGGTCACAATACTATATCCGCTCACTGTACAGAAAAGGGTATTGAATGGAAACCCATACCACCACAATCACCTCATTTTGGAGGACTATGGGAAGCTGCAGTAAAGTCCGCAAAATATCATATGAAACGCATATTTTCGGGAACCACATTAACTCAAGAAGAACTTTCCACTGCATTAGCTCAAATTGAGGCTGTACTTAATTCGCGACCACTAACACCGATATCATCAAACCCCAACGATTTAGAAGCTATTACACCGGGACATTTTTTAACCGGCGCACCATTAACAGCAATAAATGATCCCGATTCGAAACCGACAAACCTGTCAACTGCAGCAAGATGGAATTTAGTAACATCCATACATCGAGAATTCTGGCGCAGATGGAGCAAGGAATACTTACAAGAAATCCAAAACCGTTACAAATGGAAACACCCTCAAGAAGATGTTAAACCAGGATCTCTAGTGTTGATTAAAGATGATAACTTACCTCCACTCAGATGGCGAATGGGAAGGGTATTGCAAACAATACCAGGACAGGACAAGCTGACTAGAGTTGTGGACATCAAGACATCCAATGGAGTGATTAGGCGATCTATCTTCAAGATATGTCCACTACCATCCGGAACACAGCAGACTTCAAGGCTTGAGGAACCCTTAAAATTACCAAGTCGGCCAGCAAAGAGGAAGTCCTTCAACTCACCACAACCGAAGCGAAAAATAAAAATTAATCCTGTCTCCTCTCTTATGATCGGTTTAATAATCATTGGCACAGCATTTGGACAAGCAGCAACTCAAAGTTTGGTAGAAGTTGAAAAATTCACAAATAATCCGGGGATGTACTTTGAAGATTTGGGTAAGGTTAATTTAATAACGGACGAATGGAATCTCTTTGTATACTTCAACATGTCAAACTATTGGAATGAGTATCAAGGATTAAAGGAAGGCATTCAGGGGCTAAGAAAAAAGTGTGAAATGCTGAGACAGAACCCAAACAACTTTTGTAAGGCAGTAGTGAAGCAACTAGAACACCAACTCCTGGAAACAGAAAGGCTGAATGAAATTTTAAAGCATAGAAATGGAATCGCAATACGAAAAAAGAGATCTCCGTTTGATATCATTGGGACAATTGCAAACAAACTTTTTGGTATTCTCGACCAAGACTACGCACAATACATCGAAAACACAATTGAAGAAGTCAACAGAAACGAAAAATATCTACTTCAACTAAACAAAAAACAAACATCGATAGTAGAATCAACCGTTAACGTTCTTAACAAATCAATGTCCTCAATTAAGGAACAATTCGTTTTGGTAAATAATCAATTAACAAAGGTCTATCAGTCCGTCAACGAGCTTAACTACGCAACAATCGAAGCAGAAACGTTTAACTACATTGCAATATATATATCTCAAATAATGGGCAGTTTCCAGCGGACTCAACTAGCTATCCTTGAGACCATTACTGATACCCATCAAGGAAGAATCAGCTCCCTTCTTCTATCACCAAGACAACTACTGAAAGAAATCGACAACATACATAAGCACATACCACCCACTTTAACTCTGCCGGGATATGACGAGCATAATCTACCTAAACTTTATGAGTTACTTAGAGTTAAAACGCGAGTAACCACATCCGCGATTCTATTTCTCGTCAAACTACCACTATTAAGTAGTCAAAGGTTCCAGATCTTCAAGCTTATTCCACTACCGGTCCAGCATAGTGATTCCTTCATATTCATTCAGCCATCGACAGCGTTTCTGGCCATAAGCCCGTATCGAGACCAATATTTTCCATTACTCAGGATGAGAATAAGGAATGCTTGCAAACCGACGATGATAAATACCTGTGTAAGCAACGCCATCCTATCTTCAACACTCACTCGACGGAACATCAGTGTGAGATCTATCTACTTAACCACGAGAAACAGTTATCAGCGCGATGCCTGCTTAAAACATCAAAACCAGGGAAAATGTGGATCCAATTACATAACCCAAACTACTGGATTTTTGCTTTTAAAGAAGAAGAAACGCTTTCTATAGTCTGTGGCGCTAATATTTCGAATACCAAACTTAATGGAGTTGGATTACTAAAATTAGCTTCGAATTGCGTCATTAAACAACCGACGATGACGATTAATGCCCATAATTTTTACTTAACGAATGCTACTTCATCTTTTGTGCCAGCCTTAAATTTAACCCAGCTATTGAGGAACTCTATGCCAGAAATATCTCATGAAACATCTGAGACCAATGAGTTCCTTATCCGCGGAGACGAAGACCTGGTAGCAATCCAAAGGGAAATTGCAGACTTAAAACCTAAACAAATACTATCGAAACCTATCACTCATCATGATGTGCACCAATATTCCATTAGCTACCTGTCACTGTTTGGCGTACTTATCCTGATCATCATCTTCGTCATCCACCAAAAAAGAATAAGGAAACAACGATGTCCAATTCAAGAAAATGTCTTTGAGCTTCAGGATCTCAAGGCCGGGGAGGATGTTTAAATCTTAAATTAATTAAAAAGTATTTTTCTTGTAAGCCTCACTATATTTCCTTTCTTTACATACATACTGTAAATTCCTATGGCTCCTATCCATATTATCCGTTCCCACACTCTATTCTGCTAAATAAACAATTTTACCAGTCTAAGTTCTGTTCCCACCGAATATTCTGCTGACGTATGGGTTTTGCTCGCACCTGCAATATCAAATGCAGTATTAGGTAGCAATGCCCAGACGTAACAGAATACACCCATAGAATTACATTTTGTTTGTTAAGTAGTATTTAAGGAACTAAAATTTTTAATAAAGAGTCACTCGCAATCCAACCGTGTTGTCTAACTTTAGATCAAAAGAGATCTAACAGCCGCAATACAACGCATCAGCCTTGAAAAAAATTATAAGGACGACATGGGCTCCCAAATCACGGAATTTTTAATTGACGTAAAAAAAGTGTACCCAGGATTTGTCAAAGGTAAAGAAAGTATGGGTTTGCAACTGAAGGACTTCGACCGTCCGAACGTTCACAATGAACTCGACATTGACACCAGTACGGACGATGACTTCATAGACGAAACTTGCATACCTTTTTAATATTGTGATAACCACTTAAATGTGAGCAGCGACATCTAGATTCAAAGACCAGAAGATTTCGATACTGGAATAACAAAGTCTCGACTGGAGAGTGGAATCGAATTTTCTAGCAAATTGGAAATTGTATAGGACGCTGGATGGTGAGGATTGTTCTCGAAGTATGTCATTCGAGTATAAATACCAGCATCCCCAAGGTATGAAAATCAGTTCTAAAGTGTAATTTGAAGTGTTAATTAGGAGAAGTGAATGCAATGCAAATCTACCTCCTCGTGGTGCATTCTGGGTCACGCTAAATGATTTACTGTACTTTACTTACAAAGATGACCCTATCATCAATATTAATCCTCAAAGTGAGATCACCATAAATACCAAAAAAAAACGTCTTATAAAAAATACATAGTTTTAGTAATTTTCAATTTTCTCAAAAACTAGAAGATATAAAGCCATGGGGTTTTTTGTGTTCGACTCGAATTGATATGCGCATTAATACAAAAAACCAATTGGGCACATCGTCTCACAATTTTGAATAATATTGATTTAAAAATTTTTTTTTTTTCATTTTTTACCAAAAATTTAAGTTTGAATGCGAATTATTCAAAAACCATTCACACGAATAATTTGACGTAAATTTTATATTAAAGAGCAAATTTTAGGCTTTCAAATCCTGTATAGTACATTAACGTAAGTGTTGCCGTTGTTTTTTTTAATAATTTCTTTCCCATTTTAAGTCATTTTTTTTCTAAAATTGCCCCTAACTCCTAAACGGGGCGAGATAGACCCCTCCTCCCATAGTAAAAGATGCTAGTTTTTAACCCCTCTACAAAATACCGTTATCAATTCTTGGCGCCAAAGTTATCATACACTCCCCCTTTTTATAAAAAAGTGTAGGAACAGCGTCGTGTTTTAATTTTTTTTCCCAAAAAATTTCAAATGGAAATGTTAACTACAAATGTATGGCCGTTTATAATTTTCAACATTATCGCGGGATTCTCCTGCCTGTGCTAGCCAGTCATTATATTTCTTAGTTCCCTTTTTAGGAAATCTAAGCATTTTCCTTTCTGGAAATTGGGCAGTTGTTGCATTGCAGCATACAATAGCGCACTTTATTCGCCACCACCTTTGCTCTAAGTGGATTTTTTTTCGCAACTTTTGTGTATTTGTAAGTACCAAGGTACCTAATCAACCTGCAATAAACTTGAATAATATATTTTACCTTTCCTAGATTAACTCTTCAAAATTGTTACTGGACACACACAGTAAAATACATATCATTTTTCACTTCGAAAAAATACAATTTACCTAAATATTTTTTACCACACCACAGATCTACACAGATCGAAACATCGGTCAATATAACAAAATGAAAAGGGAAAATACGTACCTACATATGAATATATGTACATACACATGTATGTATAAATGAAATCGTCTCGCAGTCGCAGATCGCAGATGGTACAAAGAGTAGCAAAAGAAAAAGCTTTTCGCACAGAAAATTTATTTTCTGCTTTTTTCTTTGCGAAGTATAAAAGATTTTTGTTTGCTCATTCAAATAAAGATCAACATTTTTTTGTATGGGGTGCGACATATGGGTAAGTTTATTATCTGTGAAATTAGCATCCCTCCAAGGTATGCAAGTTAGTTCTAAAGTGGAATTTGAAATCTGCATTACGAGTACTGATAAAGTGGTTTAAGTAAGAATAAAGAAAGTGAAAGTGGTTGAGAAAAGCGATTGAATTGTAAATTATAACTGTATTGAATAAAGCGATTGTGTTGAAACAAATAAGTTCTATCATTTGTACCCACATTTCACAATATTTAGTATTCAAATATAATAAACACTAGAAGAGAGAATCAAAAAATAACATGTGTTCTCACCCCTCTAGTTCTAATCTCTAACACCTATAAATAAATATAGTACCCCGGCGTAAAATTAATTTGTATTGATCCCTTGAAAATAAATAAATAAAATATTTTTTTCAAGACCGTCATCCTGTTATTTACGATTGCGCTTTAACTGGCGAAAAGAGAAGTCGATCAAGATTCCGTAAGAAAAAAAAAATGAATATTTACTCTCATGTGCTCTTGTATGATTCAGATATTTTAACAATTTTTTATATGTTGTCATTTTAAGTCCTGATCAAGCCTGACAGATGGTATAAATTTCTCTGGCATATTCGAAGCTGGTTTTTAAAAATCGCTGCCGGATTTCAAAAGATAATATTATAATGAACTTTGCCTTCTATGTCGCGGGTTGGGTGTAGTTGTAATGTAATCTTTTAAGTGCCAATTGACAATTCCCATATGTATAAGCCCCCGGCTTACATTTTAATTACAAGTAGTTTTCCTTATTGGAATGCTCTCCATTTCACATTAATTTGCAGGTCGTTCTTGTGAAATTCATTTTAAATGTACCTTATGATACTAATACAAATTTTAGTTAAAACAGATATTGTTTTAAATTTTAAAAATAAATTACTTTCATAATAAAAAATAAATTAAATAAACATTTTTATTGCATAAATACAAAATGCGCTACAATTATTATTTTCATTCTTCTAAATGTGGCGTAGATTTGGGCTTCAGCGCCACCTATCTGGTTTTCTTGTCATTTTCTAAAAGCTGTTTTGTAGATTCACTAGTTTTCTTTGTTTCAGAAATTTCTTCTACTAATCCATTATCCATACGATTCTTGTCGACTGGATAAAGCCATCGTTGGTAGAGATATATAAGGAACACAACATCATCCCTAAAACATGCAACACGGTGCGCTGTAGGCATGGTTATTATAAATGCGAACAAATCATCGATAAAGGTGTTGAAGGCTTTGTACATAAACGATCGCCATGGTAGAGCAGCAACAGACTTCAGTTTGTAATTCACGAACAGTTGGGGTAACATAAAGAGGAAATCAAAAGCGTAAACTCCATTAACCAATGAATTTAACGTCCAGGAATACCAGCTTTTATGTGGTTGGTAGATTAAAGAATAAGCTGCTCCAGCTATACAGAGTGGATACAAAATGTAACTTAAATATTTCATAGCTTCTCGATCGAACTGTTCAGTTTTTTTTTCTGCTTTATCATCCAAGTTTGCACCGCTCTTACGAATTCCTTTTAAATGTATTTCTAGTTTTAGTATCTTTTTACACTTCCAAAGCTCAATAAGAGCACCAATGCCAGCAGGAGCAAGAACTAAAAGAGACGTATTTTCATCCACCAGATAAAAAAATATAACAATTTGTGAGAAAGCCCTCCAAATAATAGTACGTGTAGAAAGTCCTTCATATGATTTCTTTTTTCTCCAGAATATCACATCGTTCTTGAATGATAGAAAATCAAACAGCAACTAAAAGGAAACATTATAAGAATATATAGAGCCGGTATGATTATTATAGAAAACTCACGTGAATACTGCCAACAAATAAAGTTCCACACAAAAGATAGACATTTGTATCGGAAAATATTCCTTTAACTTCGTCTACATCTTTAGCGGAGAAACCCATTGTGTGCATGGATTTTGTAGCGTGTTCTATCAAAAGCATTAGCCGTAGTTTTCCAATGCCTATTGGCTTGTATTCAAAGGAAACTGTGAATTCGGTAGTGTTTTTAGTCACCTGTACTAGGTTCTTAGTTCTAGTGTTAAAAAAATCACATTTGATGATTGGTAAAATTTCTCCATTTCTATTTACACGAATTAAATGCGCGAGTTCTGGTGGAACATCTTCGTGTGACAGACTTATCAAATCGGTGAGAATTGTTACGTATGCTTTTGACAAAATATGGGTTACTGGCTTCTTTAACGTTGAGTCTAAGGTTCGCTTTTGCGAACTTCCGGCACCCAAGGATTCCTAAAATAAATATATATATGTTTAATTATCTCTATTTTTATACACAGAAACAAATAAAAACAAAAACATTTTAACGGTGGCTTATTTATTTTTCGTCGGAACTGAACTTGTCTTATTATATCATATACTAATAGAAATATTATGTTTCCCTTTTACTAAAATTTCTAAATTCATAAAACCATAGCGCTGTGACCTGTGACCTGTGTTTTATGTGAACGTAAGTGAGTAAGACAATCCGTGACCAGATACTCTTCCGGGTCTTTATCACTATCAAAACAAATGTCTAATCAAGTGGAATTCTATGTTAGCAAAAGCAAGAGAATCCTTTGGTTTGTTTCCATCTTCATGCTTTCCACCTATATCCAACTTTTTATTTATCTTATAGCTATCCGAAAAATATAGGAGAAACTACTTTCTTTTTTTAATCCATAACCCTGCCCGAGCTGGTTATATGAGCTCATACATTTTAACTTTATTTGATAGACGAACTTGATACTACAATATATCAGCTTAAATTCCTATTACTCATAAAATGTATAAAAATAGGCCTAAGTTATGAGAGGAAATTTCATTCGTATTAACACCAGATTTCGTTCACTTCTTACTTTTCGTTAGCTTAAGAATGCACAAATAAACATTTCCTGTGTCTACGTCTGTTAATTGAAAAAAGAGGCAATGAAAACAGACACTTGACCGAGAAATGGAGGGCAAACCATTTTAACCATTGCATTTCGTCGTCCCTTTGTGTAATAAGACAATCAAGAATTGAGCCTGAAGAAGACAACATAGCCACTTTCTTCTGTCGGAATTTCTTAAGCGAATCAAATAAAGAATATTATCCGGTGGAGAAGTCTATAAATTTTTAGAAGGATATTTAGGTACTACACGGTCTGCCGAGCTGGTGATGGTAGATACGAAGCTGTTGCACAAAACATCCACCTAATCGGTGTCCCGGATAAAGTTTAACGTAAGAGTAGGGTTTCAGATTTTTGTTAATGAACGATCTGAACAAATTCCAGTTGACAGCGAAGTGTGAGTTACTTGTACAATACTGTTTATTGGTTTAGAATATTAGTAAGGAACAAATTAAGTGTTGAACGGTTTTCATTTTAAGAAGAAGGAGCATATGTAGGAGTAATTAGGTATCATATAGAGGAATTTGGTTGGCCTTAACTGCATATATATTAGCAAATCTGTTTGATCTAAGACAGTTCCATTGCTAATGACAGCAGTTGAAATCACCACCAACACCTATTGAAATCACTTATGCCGTATGTCCAAAAACTGCTTACAACTGTTTACTGGTTTGTAAGTAAATCAGATGTTAGTGACGAGCGATGGATTGTCTCGGCAGACTGCACATCAAGCTTTTTAGCGACTATTAGTTAGTTAGTATTATTTATTTCTGAATAAGCTTCCACTCTATTATTAATTAAATTTACTTTGGGAGTTATAGTATCGCCTCGCTCAGTCGTCTCGCTTCCGTTTACGAGTTTTTTTTTTCGCAACAGAACACTTGTGTATACATCCGTAGAGGGCTTCATTCCGAATGTCATTTGAAACGTATCAGCCTTATACAACTGGTTATTGAGAAGTTTTTGTGTCTTGATATATTTCATGAGATTTTCTCATAGTTTCTATGACCTTGGAAAGAAAGGACGTAAGTGCAATGGGTCTGTAGGAGAGAGAATATTCGAATTTTTTTTAGGGGCGGGCTGGACAAGCTCTCTTTTCCACCTACTCGAAAAGAGTTCTAAAAAGCTGGATTAACGAAAAAGTTTACGTAGTTGTTGTGAGAGCGTGGAAGATCACCTGTTCGGAAGAAATGACAGCGGGTTTATGTGCATTACAGTCTTTAAGTACACTTGCTATACAAGTGAGAAATTAATTCGTCCCATTGAGAATTCGCCGCACTCACGGGGAGGAAGAACCATGACACAATCTTTAAGTGTCAAGCTGCCTGCCAACTGGGCAGCAAGCGGATTTTAAAATAAAGCAGTAATGAAAATTTTGATTACGGAAATTATTTGAGGCTTATTGCAAAGCAGAATCGTTTAAAATTATTTAATTAATTGTTTCTAAAAAAATAAATAAATATAATTTACCGTGAATACCGCTTTTGCAGATAGCTAGTGTGAGCGAACATCGGATGAGTAAACAATCCAATAGAGCGGACACACAAAATTTTATATAGGCTGCTCTACGGAGTGAACAAAAATAAACCTTTTTAGAGTAGAGCGAAATTTGCTGTGAAATATGTATCGTAAGCATTTAACTGTAGTGGAGAAAACTGATGTTTTAAAGAAGTAGTGTGCTGGCAAGATAAAATCTTTGCAGTAGTTTATTTGAATTTTATAAATTGGCAATTAAATATGGAATAGCCAACTTGACTATATGTGCTATTAATAAAAGGAAAAGTTTATAGCAACTGTGACTTATGATTATTCTGGGCCTAGAAATAAGAAAACACTGAAAGCATCTGAACTGCCTAAAATGGAAAAGGCATTTTATAAATGGTTCCTTGAACAGAAGAGGAAGAATTTGTATGTACAAAAGTCATTGCCGTGCAACGAATCCGCCTTCGTAGCAAATGAGGATTGGGTGCAAAAATTTAAAGGTTTGACAGTCGGTATTATATTTAAAGTGCATCTTAAGAGAAGAATTGTAGATCTGGATCTTAAACCCGATCAAAGCTATAATGATAATGAGTCGGGACTTCTACCAGAGAAAACATATGGGACACCCGTTAAGAAAACTAGATATGAGCAAAAAACGGAAAAGCAAAGAATAACGTTTTTGGCGTCCACTAACTCGACAGGTTGGCATGAATTGAAGCCGTCAGATATAGGAAAAGCGAAAAACTCAGGAATGTATCCTTACCTGTACATTACAGAAGCTCCAAATCAGCTTGGATGACTGCTATATACAAAGACTGATTTAATAACTTCTTTGTTCCCGAAGTTACAAATTTCCTTAAAGAATCTGGTATACCAGCCTTCCCCCGGAAAGTGAACTACGAAATTAAGATGGTAATTTATATGGCTATGGACCAGAATGTTTCATTTCCTATAGCAAAAGCTTATTGTTATCGCAAATGCAGGAGGCCAGATATTGTTTATCATAAACGTGTTGTTTTCTCGATTTCATGAAATTAATGCAGACAGCATATGTGATGCTGCGAAATCTATAACAATAAAGAATGCTATTCATTTTGGGATAGCCCTAATGTTTCTCTCAATGCAAAATATTGGGGTAGTGTTCTTGGATCAAATGAAAGAATTGTCTTCATTGGAAGACGATATACCATTAAAAGTATTCTTCGTATACATTCAACTACAAATGTTGCCGAAGATGTAATTGATTTGATCAATCATATTAATATAGAGGTACAATATAGTCGTTGATATCAACAATTGGAATGAATAAGACTGCCAACTATGATAGTTCTTGAACGCCTTAAATGTTCAGTCTTTTCAATAGATGCTATTCATTCATTTGACGAAATACTTGAGTACGCAGGATGCAGTGAAGTAGATTATAAAGATATCAATTGTTTACTAATTAATTACTTAGTATTTGTTTTTTTTTAGAAATTAAAAAAATACATACACGTGTACATATGAAATTTTGTACAAGATTACTTTTGTCGATAGTATAAGTTTCTTACTACAATAATATTTACATAAAAAAAAACAGTGAATAAGGCAAATGTGCATCAACTACGTATCATGTTGCTTGTCACTACTGTACCGCCAGCCACTGCACCTTCTAAATAGCAAACGAATATTGGAGGGAGCCTATTTTTCTAACAAATTTTATAACTACTCTACAATATTCGACGTTATACGCGGGCTATTAAGCAGGTAAATTATAAAGGTAAAAACGTGAATTTGTTTAAATCTATTTAACAATATTTACTACGCCTACAATATACTTACATTTTCGCCGAGCAAATTAAATGCCTCTGCTTTTGGAATCATGTACTCAGTTAAGCTTATACTTTGTATTACTGTCGGTCCATCCCTCTTCAATGTTTTCCATTCCAATGGTTGACCATGTAAAGCAAACACCACTTGCATGTGCAGAGTACCATTCCTCCGGGTCTTAAGTGGAATTTCTAATTTTAAATCTCTAAATTAAAGTTCATATTTTTAACAACCATATCTAAACGTATTTCACACATAATGTATACTTTTGAAAAGCCTGATAATAATCAAAGTTTTTCTCGCTTAGAATCTTCGTTGTTTCCGTCCCAATTGGGTTACTAGTTACGGATGTGAATATTGCTAATTGCATTTTTGGTTTCTTAGCCAAAAATGATTGGTAACAAGGCACCGACGAACATTGTAAGCTAGTAAATAGTTGTGACATGGTCCACATTGAGTGGGATATGTAGACGAGGAATATGCATCCTAGAATGCTGGATAACGATGGAATGTACATTATGATTCTTTTGCTTGCAATTTTAATTCATAGCAAGATTTTTTGAAGGCAATTCCTATCCCGAAAAGAAAGTTGAAATTAATCAGCCGGCGACGTGCCGAAAAGCGATTTCTTTTGCTTGCTATTCGCTGTTTGTCAAATCTTGGAAATGTCAAAAGCTTCGCTGGAAAATGGAATGAATTGATGATGTTGCCCATTTTTCATTTTTCATTCATAGGTGCTGCCAGTTTTTGTATATGTCAGCTAATATCAAAATTTAAATATGAACCATCAATTAACTTTATAAATATGAACTATTTCATCTGTTGCTCATATTTGACAATCGTGAAGTATGGTCGATATAATTTTTTTTCTTTTCTGAGATTTTAATGCCGCAACGCGTTAAAACCTTTTAAGTAATTTTATTAGTCGATTTTTAATCTTTTGAATATTATCTTACAGGTGCAGAGAGGTTTTAGTCGACCAACCCGTCCAGTTTTCGAACTATTTGCGGATGTACAAAATAAGGTCAGATCAGACGGGGTAATTCCACATAGAGATGAGCTTCCTCTCTTGTGTAGCTTGTATCACATGAAAGAAAGCGAAGATACTAAACATTTTATAAAAAAGTTGCTAGATTTAAAGGAGATATGAGGACTGTGCTCCAATGTGAATGTGTTATCGGAGGATGTTACATTGCTCTTTACCAATGTAACGTCAAAAATCTAGTTCAATACTGCAGCAGTGCTTAAGCTACTGCAAAAGTGCATCTGGTAGACGGCAAAGCCATGCCAACAGATTTTATTTCATTTTGTAAATTAATTTTGAATAACAGAAAAATATAAAATCAATCATCATAACCTAACATTTGCAAAATTTAAAGTAGAAATTCGAAAGTTGAGAAAAATGGTTCCAAAACATTTCCGAAAGTCAAATACAACAACTGTTTGTATACTGTGTTAGCCTATGGAAGATATTAAAAACAATAAGCCTTACTAACAACGAATCGTAAGTTGCGACTTAAAAAATGTGTCGACTTAAATATTAGTACAGACTTAAGTCTAAGGTGTACCAATAATGATTTAATAGTCAGTTTTTACTTAAACTTCACTCTTTCAAAGAAACTACTACATTTTCATTGAATCTACTACATAACATTGGTTTGACGTTTGTATTAATTTAAAATGGTTTGGATTTCCTATGAGGAAATGTATAATATAAAGTCGAAATCAACAAAATCAGCTGAAATTGTTTTTTTCGTTTGTATATATGAAAAGGTGATTTCAATGTACTGAAGTTAATACTCATTGTTGGTTCCGTTTTTCTTTCATAAATGGAAATTGGATTCCATAAGAGTTCTTTTTAAAACTTTAATCCATCATTATTTTCATCAATCAATAACTTTATACGAGGGTCAATAAGTCCGTGACTTTTTGAATTTCTGACCTCTTTACTGAAACAGCAACACTGCTCCTGTCAACAGGCATCTGTCAGTTGACTCCTGTCAAAATTTAAACTTGCTGCGTCAGTTAGTTTGTGTTTGACAGCTATTTTTATCAGACTACTCACTAATTTGAGGAGAAAAAAGACAATGCAAGGGTGCACACATGTGCAGTTGCCATGGCAAAAATCCATGAATTGGGCTATGAATTGCTCCCTCATCCACCCTATTCTCCAGATTTGGCTCCGAGCGACTACTTCTTGTTCCCAAACCTGAAGAAATGGCTTGGTGGAAAAAGATTTGACTCCAATGATGAAGTCATCTCGCAAACAAAGGCCTATTTTGAGGACCTCGACAAATCATTTTTTTTGGAAGGGATAAAAAAATTGGAGAAGCGTTGGACAAAGTGTATAGAGCTCAAGGGAGACTACGTTGAAAAATAAAATTATTTTTTTATCAAAAAATCTGTGTTTTATTCCAAAAGTCACGGACTTATTGACCCGCCCTCGTATAACGAAAAGTGTGGTAATTAAGAGGATATTGCTGTGTAAGTCCTAAAATTTTTAATAATTTTTTTATTGCTTTAAAATGTTCTAAAGGTTTGTAGAGTTACGAGTAAAAATATTTTCCGAGTTATAGCATCAAGAGGTGATAGAGAAAGGTAGCAACGTACAGGTAGCCATAAAAAAATATTTTTATTGCTTTCAACAGAACTAAGAACATAAAGAAACAGATGCGATTTTGAAAAAAAAAACAGTTTAACGCTGATAGTGATGATATGTAGTGATATGTAACCCACAACATGCATATCGTTTTATAGAGTTATACTGTGCCATACATATACTTTTCACGAAACAATGTTTTTTGAATTTGATCACACGATAATTAGAAACCGACTGGATAAATTGTGTTAAAATATTGAGTGCTTCTTTTAATTTGTCGGTGAATCTACAAAATTTTAAATGTTTTGATAAGAAATATGCGTTCTTTAATGTTCAAATAACGAAATTTTTACGAAAAAATTGTACTTTCGTTTTTAAACTTTCCATTGATTATTCACTTTTAAATTTTTGCACATTTTCGACGTTTAGCTACGAATTATGCTTGTTATTAACATTTTTTTCATTGTCCTGTATTCAAAAATAAGAACGGAGACCGTACGCAAATTAGATGTTTTATTTTTTGCATTTTAATTTATTGCTTCAATAAAACATTTACGACAAAAAATTTTTATCATGTTTTTACTGCAATATATTTCAATAAATTATAACGAAGATAAAGGAATTTTAAATTCAAGAAAGTTAAATAACACTTATACAATATCAACTAAATTCAATTTGCAGTTTACGCATAATTTTAGTACATATTTTAGATACCAAATCAAATCCTTTTCAGTATTTTTTTTAGATTTAAATTAGTACATTGGCATCACTCTGTTCTTAATGTCCTATTTAGAAACTTATACGTGATTTTCTCTACATTAAAATTTAATTCCATACTAACGCTAAAGCCGACTCTGAAATTCGTTATTGGTACACACATTTTGGAAAATGTCGAGATTATACTTAAGCTGTGTACTTAATTTGGTTGTTAGTAAGGCCCTATAAGAAATACATGTGACTAGGTGATATGATTTTGTAGATTTTTGAATGTGTATTGCATGTCAATGAATTTTGGTGCTAATCATTTAATAATGAATGATTAAACTAATTTTTACGAAAAGGTTCCAAAATTGATCCATCAGCGACAATTGCACTAAAAGTTTGAGGACGGTGATTTTTGACAGTTGAGGTTTCCATAGGAGACATTTTTGGTGAAAATTTTCAGATTAGAATTTCAAAATTCTACGGCGGGAAATTTATTTCGGCCTTGATATTTGAACTAAGAACAAGGTACGTAACAGAGTACTTTCGAAAGTGGGCTTGAGGGTGTACTGATGAGCATTCGTAGCGACGGGTGTTACAGTTAAAAGTTTGAATGGACGGAATACAACTGGCGATTTCTATGGAGTACTGGTGGTGGAAATAGCGGTAGAATAGAGAGTGGCATGAGACGTTACGTCGGTGTTCGATTGTGTCTATTGTCTGAGTGAGTTTTATCGCACAATTTTAAATTTTACCTAGCAGACGTACCTGACCAGATGTGAGCATTGTACTCCAATTTTGGGCGGGTAAATACCTTATGAATTGAGGCCTGATGAGAAGGGGTGCAGTATTTTTTACATCGCTTGAGGAAACCTAGACATTTCGCAGCATTTTTGACGACATCGCATATGTTCTCATTTCAACGTAGGTTGTCATTGACACACATATCGAGAATGGGAAGTTTTTCGGTTTCGACGATGCAAGTGCCACTCATGGACAATAAATGGGTGTTTAAATTTCGCCATAACGACAACAGACAGCATTGTGTTTTGCAAGCACTAAATTCTATTCTGTTAGTGGTTCCCCAATTAGTTATACTGTTAATATCAGAATTTAAGTAGCTTAACATACGCTGTCTACGAAATGTGAAAAGCAGGGTGTACTGTCGTCGGCAGAGCAATAAATTGGATAACAGACAAGAGATCATTGATAAAAATGAAAAAGAGTGTCGGAGACAGAATGGAGTCATGGGGAACACCAGCATTAATTTTGTGGATATTAGACTTGAAACCGTCCACGACAACTTGAATTGGACGTTCCGAAAGGTAATTTCTAATCCATTTAAGAAGAGAGCCGTCGATCCCAAATGCACACATTTTCGACTAAGGAGCCTGATGCCAAACTCTGTCAAATGCCTTGGAAATATCAAGTGCAATTATATTGCTTTCGCCAGATTTATGTATGCTTCCACTTATAGGTGAGACATGCCATCAAATCAACAGTTTTTGTGTTTCGAAATATTTCATGAACCGACGATTTATCAGCGTTTCTATAACCTTGGAAAGAAGGGACGTAAGTGCAATGGGTCTGTAGGAGGAGATATAAAAAGATTCTACTTTTTAGGGACGGGCAGGACAAATTGTGTTTTCCATCTGCTTGGAAAGAGTGCTAAAGAGTTGGATTAATGAGAAAGCTTACGTAGTGGTTTTTCCAGCGTTGAAGAACACCTCTTCAGAATAAGGGAGATATACTATCATTTAGTCTGCTCATTTAAGTGTTAATCTTTTCCAATTATCTGGAAAACATCTCCATTAATTATATCTATTATTATTAGTGCAAAAGAAATTAATAAAAAAATTACCTATAATAGTTCCTATATTTTTTTATCACTCGATGACTTTGACTTTTGCACCACCTTGTGTTTAACATGTGCTCTTGTAATTTCTTCCTCATTCATTTTAAAAAGATACTGGACATTATTCGTATGATATACATATTTAATTCATTTAAAATTCAAGAAAAAAATTTTTTTTCGAATCAGTAAGCATTAATTCCTCCCAAATTCATAAAACTCCACTCGAAACTACAATATTTTCTTTTTGTATTCAGTTCAAGACATAAAAAGAAAGTGCGTGTTCACTTTGGCGCGGGCAGGAAGATTGCCCGAAAGAGAGGGAACGCTTTTTATTGAAATGGGAAGAAGAAGGGTTACTCCACCGAGAATCCATTTCTAAAGTGGATTCTTGGGTGCAACACATCGTATTTTTCCATATCGTTCCATTTCTGACATATTTTTTCATTTTAGTTTTGATCGTTGATGAGAAAGGAAGTGTGAAGAATAGGAAAAAAGGTATGTTTCAGGCCAACTGCTCAAATTTTAAAAATAAAAATGCTCCGATTCAAGTGTTCCATTTGTCAAAAAGTCTTTCAACCCCAAATGTGAACACGACTTTCATCCCGTCGCTAATGTAAACAGGCACAAACACGTAATCCAAAAAATCCCAGTAGATAGCTTTTTATGACAATAGATCTCTTGCAATTGGTGTAACAACCAATCACTAAGTCACCACCTTCATGTAAACGTACTTGTATATGAAACATTTGCTGTTTACTATCTAACAATTTGTTTGTACTGTACTTAGGAATGAAGGCAACATAAACATTTCGCGGCTTTATATTTTGAGCCATCGCAATTGTTGTCTCTACACAAGAAATGTGCATAAACTTAAAAATAAGTGAAAAACAGCTTGGCAAAGAAGTGTTACTTCATTACTTACCAGCAAATATCAATGGCAATGGAGAAGCCAACATCAAGGAGTATTTTAACAACTACACCGCGGAGGAAAATGGACATCTCACAAATGCGTTGCGGGGATACCCGCTCGACGGAGTTAAATTCAAAGTGCCCGGCGGACTCCGTGGAGCTGTATTACAAGAGACAAATTGCGCTTTAAATGAATCAACGGTTAGGATTCTAAAATTAACTGGAACTTTTAACGAATTTGTGTATTGGAATTACGATAAAGTGCCATCGTTGGCGGATACTCTTCCGCAGGCGATGCAAGTGTTCTGCATTGGAGATGAACTATCAAAAGAAATTTCTGCGGAAGATATGGAGAATGAGGCGACCAAGCACCCCAAGTTGGAAAGTGAGCTTATTTGATAAAATGAAAACTCATTGAAAAGGTCATCAAAGTTTCAAATTTGCTTTTTATTGACAATAAGCTGTTCAAAACAATTTAGCCATTAGTAAATTGGAAGTGTAAAATGTTAGAACAGATGTATTAGAAAGTTTAACTTGTTTTAAAGGAATAATTTATATATATAATAAATAACTTTGTTCGGAGGATGCCTTATATCACTTATAATAGGATCGGAATAAAATAGTAAGTTATAAAGTACGTCCTCGTTGGTAGAGATTCGTGACATTTTCTTGAAAAGTTTTCCGTGTATGCCTTGTAATCTTTTGACGGCCTTCCAAAACGTCCTCCGACAGTTGGCCTATAAGCATATCGGATATCTCGATTACGTCAGCACTATGCAGAAGGATTTTGCGGACGCTCTCGAGCATTTTATACCAATTGTATTTGCTGACAAATACAATAGTTTGACTGTATCGAAGCTGTACTATCAAAATTTGGTTGCGACAATTTTCAACTCAGATGAAGGAGTTTTCAGTATTATGGCAAAACGCTGGACAAGTTCAGTCTCTATTTCTATTATGTCTGCTTTTTTTATCGAATCCTTGAAAAATGTACAAGTAGTATTTTCATCATTGGTATTACCCCCCCTTGTTTTGCAAAGTCAACTAATATTAGGTCTGTTCGCGTACTTTTTGGACTTAAATATGTATGTAACAGTAAAGACTACCAATTCGAAGGAATGGTAAAATTCTCTCTGAGAGAAAATTTATTAAAAAGTAAGCGAACAGATTTGAGACTTGAACAGACAAATGTCAACTGTCTTTATTTTGATTTTTGTTTTGCTTTTTTCCCGACAAAAAAAAATTTATTGAATTTAGTTGTTTTTTATTTTAAATCTTGAATTTCAGGAGGAAGATTATTTAAGCCTAGACATGACTGAATGTGTTAAGGTGAGTTCTCCCTATAATTTCTCCTTGTATTGCACGTCTACATATAGGCCATTTGTAGATGCCTGAAGGTGCTTGGGAAGCACTTTCATTTAATTTGCCTGGCTTTCAATATATTTTGTCTGTAAAACTTTCTTAAAACATTTTTGCATTTAAAACTTTAATTATTAATTAATCTTATATTCAAATCTCACTTATTTTTGTCAAAATAAAGTAAAAAATGTTCCATTTTGAAATGGACAGTTTGTACAAATTTTTCCGAACAAATTTCTTGTACTAAAATCGACAAAAGAGGGAAAT
The DNA here is from genome assembly GCA_949129095.1 of Volucella bombylans. NCBI lineage: Eukaryota > Metazoa > Arthropoda > Insecta > Diptera > Syrphidae > Volucella > Volucella bombylans. The sequence goes on along the minus strand of OX422143.1, from coordinate 21,072,906 downwards.
GAATTGCTCTCTCATTCCGCTCTCTTTTGCGATGAAAATATGAGTACGCGAATGGATTTTGGGCTGTTTTTCCTTGATTTTGATAGTTTTGGACAGTGGACTGGCTTCTAAATCGGAAGGTTCGGTGTTCAAATCCTAACTTCGCCCGAAAGACATTCATTTTGTCAGTTGACGAAGATCAAGTAAGATGAGTAGTTGACTAGAAATCAACAACAAGTAAATTTTCACTAAGAATTTAGTCCCCCATTAAATGTTGGATGCCATCCACTGAACCTAAACATGTCTTTCTTTCCCTATACCATTTATTAAAAAACTTAACACATGCTGAGGCATTATACGTGTATTCATACCCACTTGAATGTTAAGTTCTTAAAAAAAGAACAAACGCGAATAGAACTATTCTCAACTCATTACTCTGCTTTCTTTGTATTTTCTATCTTGAACCTCTTGCCTACCAACATCTGTCATCAAGTTTTTATGATATATTCAGCAATGATTCCATAAATAGTAATTTTGAGCAAATGCGTTAGTATCGCAGGGTTTATTTAAGCATATCTCTATTCTCTGTAGCTTGATTTCAGATAGAATTTCTGTAATAGTTATTGAGGTACTAGGATAGGATGATAACCTTTTTTTTTTGTTTCAAGAATAACGTCGTAGCTATGGTTTTCTAGGCATTTCTATCTTTTCCGCTTTTTTCAAGATGTATATGTTGATATTTTATTAATTTCAGTTCAGTTATTATACAGGGTGTCCCCTAATTCGTCAATGATACTTTAGAAAATGATTCCTGAGTATATTCTATGAAAAATAATCGTTCTACAGTCCAATGTCCAATGTTGACAGCATTTATCGAGGATTTAAGAAAAGGCTTACTTTGGTGTATCCTGACCCATGTTAACGGAAATTGCTCTGTTAGTACTAATGGTAGAAACTTCCATGTAGACAAAGTTTAGAAGAAATACTAGCCTTTGTATCAGCGTTTAAATAAAGTTGATATTTTATTTAAGTCTTTAGATATCCAATTTCTAAGCCTGTTCCATTTTCATTGTCCATGATAATTTTTGACGTTGGGGTTACCTTTCTCCAGAAAATACCTAATTAACATAACGTTTTACTATTTTTTTCTTATGAAAGTAACAATAATAAAAAAAAGTCATCCAAGTTTGCACAAAAACCGATAGATTTTATGATACTTGGGAAAACAAGCAACAGGTAAACAATTTATAATTTTTTACCAACGTTTCTGACAATAGTTGAAAATAATCGTAAGAGTGGTTTTCCAAGAATTACTAATTTTCCAATATTTTTCTAAAATTGCATAGCTATTAAAGCGTGCACTTTTATTTGACTACCTGTCAAAACCCTCATTTATTTACCTTGTTCCTTAAAAGTTCTCAGAAAGAGTTAGGTTAGGGGTATGAAGGCGTATTTGGAAAAGTTGCCAAGCAAAAATGGTATAAAAGATTAGAAAAAAAAATTAATTCATCAGTTTAATGTTTTACGCTAAGGTTAGGTATGCTTAGAAACGCTATTTGGAAATACGTATTGAAGGCTTCGAGAAACGGGATCAGTTTCAAACACACGACCGAGTGCGGGAGCTCCGCAAGTAAGAAGGATTTCGGCTGATGAACGAATACTGGAAGCTGTTACAACTGATCCATCAATCAGCATTAGACGCGCTTTGTAATTCAATGTTTCTAGACATAAAATTTGTAATGTACTGCATGGAGAAAATCTTTATCCATACCATACATACCTAACTATATACATCCCAATGATTTGGAAAAGATAATTGAATACAAGAACCACTTCCCAATGATTTGGAAAAGAGAATTGAATTTTCTAACTGGTTGCTGAAGCGGAGCTTGGATGACAACGAGTTTATTAGCATAATTCTTTGGACGGACGAATCTCAATTTACAAGAGATGGTATCACAAATTTTCATAATCTTCATACGTATGCTGCCACGTACAAGGAGACATAAATCATTTCAACACAAATTCAGTGTCAATATGTGGCAGGTGTACCTTGAAACTACAACCTAGGCTGAATTCTACAAACTATCTGGAGTTTTTTTCGAAATGATTTACCAGAATTATTGGAGGATATTCCACTGATTCAACTAGCCTCATGGGTCCATCATTCACTATGGTCGTATGGTTAAGAATTGGCTAGATGAAGAGTACGGTAACCTTTGGATAGGAAGAAATAGATCAGTTCACTGACCTGCAAGATCTCCTGACCTTACAGCATAGGATTTTTTTTATGGGGAAGAATGAAAGAACTTGTTTATTCAACCGAAATACCAACTGAGGCAGCAGTTAGCATCAATAAACATATGCAGTGAAATCCAAAAACGGGCTCCAGCATGCATACAAAACCAAGGAGGAAATTTGAGCACCTGTTATAACTGTTTTACGAATAGTACACACATAAAACAAAAATTACCTAAAATCACACAAAATCATAAAAAATCGTAAAACATTTTCTGGAGAAAAGTGACCTCAAAGTCACAAATTTACATGGGCAAGAAAAATGGAATACGCTTAGAAATTGTTGATTAACAAGATATCAACTTTATTTAAATTCAGTTACAAAGGGTAGTATTTCTTCTAAAAACAAAGTCATCAACGAAGTTTCTGCCATTAGTATTAACTGAGCAATTTCCGTTAATATGCGTCAGGGTACACCAAAGTAAGCATTTCCTTAAATCCTCGGTAAGTGATGTCAGCATTGGAGATAGACCCTTACTGTAGAACGATTTATGGATATATACATTATATTTGGATTTGGAGTGGGTGCGAGGTCTTTTGTATGTAAAGTTCGGAACTACACCCTTTTTTTGACTAAATTTACAATACAAAAAAACATAATAAATTTGAAAACTAATTTATTTATTTTTTTTAAAGAACTTAACACTGAAGAGGGTAATACTACTCTCAAAATGCCCGAGCACGTGTTAAGTTTTTTGGAAAATTAGATAGAGGAGAGAGAAAGATGTTTGGGGCTCAGTTTATATTTCGCTCCATGGGAGGCATCCAACATTTAATGGGGAGACTAAATTATTAGTGTAATTGGACTTGTGGTATTTTAGGTAACCATTCATCCCATGAGATTTTAGTTGCCTGAAAAAAGAGTGTCTTTCCGCACGGCTGGTATTGAACCCCGGAACCGTCCGATTGGGAAGCCAATACACTACCACTTGAGCCACGGCCACCCAATAAAAGCATACAAGTGCAAAAAAATACAAGACCGTTATCAGTGGAAAATATTTGCTGTTTTATTATATTCGTCTTTATTCTTTTAAATAGCAGAGTGCAATAATGTCCAAGAATTTTATTGCGCTTTTGAAATTGCAAAAAGGTCCAAAACCTAATTTTGGTCTTTACTCCACTTTGAAAAAAGACTTTATTTGATGGCACCAGCCTCATCGGAAAACAAAATTTTGAGTTGAAAATGAGGACGCAGCTGAATCATGTTTTTGATCCATTCACCGAACCTACGACATGCATAATGGGCGTGCGGTTTCAAATCTTGCACAAACTGGATTTTCCCAGCTGGAAAGTGGATGGGCACAGCTCTAATTGCTGTGCACGATGGCGAATCTACTCTCAACTGTCAAATTGACACTCTGTAGAAACAGTGTTGCCAAACCTCTAAAAAAACACCCTTTACTATTGAACTAGAAAGTTATACTGTTTGTGCCGATGTTGTGTTTATAAAGCATAGAATGATACCGAAACTGGAAAAAAGAAAAAAAAAAAGAATAGATGTTTTAGCGAATTTGTGCCTTTTAGGTGTTTGGTGGGTTTGATGAGGTTGTTGTTTAGATTTTAGATTAGATTGGTATTTCGTTTTTAAATTTACAAAGGCAAGTCACCGGACAATTTACAGTACGGGGATATTATATGCAGATTTACACAATATCTTTCACCTGAAACTTTTAAAATAATGGCATTTTTGCAGAATTTTACTTACATTAATTACTTTTATTTGAAGGTAAACAACGAATAAACCCCTCATATTGAGGGGAAAAACAAATAAAAAAATAAATCCATAAATAAGTAAATATACAATATCAATATATAAATAAACAAATAAATATATCAAAAAAAAGTGGAACGCATCACGATTTTGCGTGTCTTCCTTGCGCAGGGGCCATGCTAATCTTGTCTGTATCGTTCCAATTTTAGTATATGTTCTGCCGAAGTAGGAACTGGTTGTTGTTTATTATCTTTTCGTTCCTGCCTATTTTTACTTTGGTGTTTATGGGTGATAAGATATCTACGATTTAATACGGTCCTTCGTAAATTGTAGTCAGTTTTTTATTCGACCGATTTTTAGACTCTAATAGCACCTTGTCGCCTACTTTATGCCTGTTTGATTTGAATCTCGATCATAGTATTCCTTTGATTTCTTTAGCTTTTAACTGGTTTTCGAGGATGATTTTATAACCCGATTGTAACTGTGTTTTTATGTTCGTAATATAGTCGTCATAATTATATACAGGCTGTATTTGCCTATTTAGCTCACCAAAGTGAGCTTCATAAGGGCTATAGTTAGTGCATGTATGTTGTGTGGTGTTATAACAGAAAACGGCATACTCGATATATCTATCCCAGTTGGTTTGATCGTTGCTTGTGTAACTTCTCAAATAGTCACTTAATGTTCTTTGTGACCTTTCAAGTGCACCATTTGATTGCGGATGGTTCGAGCTGCTTTGGATCTTTCTAATATTTAGGATTTTACAGACATTTTTGAACAATTCACTAGTAAAATTTGTTCTGTGGTTCGTGAGTATTGTTTGCGGTATACCATAAGTGCAAATAATTTTCTTTAGTAATGACTCAGCCACTGTTTGGAGTAGGAGTATCATGAAATTCATACATTATTTACTTAATATTGTCTGGATCTTGGCTTTCTTGCGCAACGTTGTCTGGGAGTAATTTACACTGACTGCGAGTCACTACTTCAACTTTGGCTGTATTTAATAGTGATAGGGCGTCTGTTTGTGTTTATATGTCCAGGAATTATTTACCATGCTGTCGGCAGTTCAAATAGGAACCCTTTTTCTTTACGAATTTAAAATGGGACATAATGCGTCATTGGCAATGAAAAATTGAGGATGTAGCGGTAAGCGAATGCATCATACGACGTTGGTTTGGAAAGTTCCGCTTGGGAACGGTGGATGCGGACCCAACGAAATCGGTCCGAGATATTGCACAAAAAATGGGAGTATCGCCAATATAAAAGCCTTTGAAGATTTCATTGTTCCAAAAAGTTAACACTTCTACGAAAAAGGAATATTTTACCTTGCATCACGTTGGAAGAATGTCATAGATGCCAACTGATTTTGATTGAATAAAAATTTACGGAAAAATAATATTGGCTTTTAAATTTTTAATGTAAAATCGAATATTTTGTGGAAACCATTCACTAGATCCAATGTCGAAAGGTATTTAGAATCTCCTAGTTGCCCGAGAATGTCTTTTATGTTGGGAATTGGATATGCGTATGGAATTGAATTCCTATTCAATTTCCTATAGTCTATTACTATTCTCCAATTTTGGTTTCCCTTCTTGGGGATGATGAGTAGTGGGGCATTCCACGGGCTAGAGTTTGGTCTGATTGTGGTCTGTTGTCTTGGAGCATCTTGTCCACTTGGTTCTTAATTTCTTGTTTGTGTATTTCAGGTAATCAGTATGGGCGGGCGAACATTGACTGGAGGTGGGTTTGAATTGGTTTTGATGGAATGTTTTATTCCGGAAGTGGACGCTAGGTGATCGCCTTCGATAAAAAATTAGATGGTTGTAATCCCCACATATTGTATCTATCGACTTCTTTTCTTCTTTATTTAAATGTTCTAGTTTTAATTCGACTGCAGTTTCGTCAGTCTTTCTTCCACTACTTAGGTGATCATTGTTGAGCTTAAGTTATACACCTCGTAGTTGCTCACATTTTCGGATTTGTGGAGTAGGTTTTCGATATTAGCTTCTTCGTTTTTTGTGTTCAGTACTGATATGTGTACGTAAGTATCTGTCGGTGTGGTTATTACTGATGAAATGTATATTCCTGGTTGAATTTGTCTAGGGAAACATATTTGGTCCGACTTTTCTGTAACTGGTCCACATTTAAAATTTTTTTCAGATCTCACAGGGATGGTCAAAGGTCTGTGCTCGTAGCAGAAGTCTACTAAGGTTTGCCATTTCAACATGCATTGGTTTACGCTTGCCGAATGTGCGGAAATTATTAAAAGATATCGAAATTCCGGCTCAGTTGTAAATACTCGTATGCAACGTGAATTTCTCCGTGAGGTCAGTCGTCACCATGGCTTTAATATGCAGGCAACCACCAACCAGACAGAGATTGATGCGAATGAAGAAAACATAGTATCGAAGAAAAACCAGAAATGTAGATTCGGCTGCGATCAGCTGAATGGAACATCGCCAGAGAGTCAGTCTGGCTTATTGTGCGGTTGGATTTGAGCCTAAATCCATATAAGATTGTGCTGACGCAAGAATTGAAGCCGGACGATCATAGACAACGCCGTGAGTTCTCTAATTGGACGCTGGAAATGTTGGATGTTAGTCGGATATCCGGATTTTGGCCAACAAATCATCTTCTCGGACGAGCCCCATTTTTGGCTCGGCGGCTACGTCAACAAGCAAAATTGTCGTTATTGGAGAGAACAAAATCCACAAATGTTTGGCCAAACATCAATGCATCCACAATGATTGACCATTTGGTGCGGTTTATGGAATGGCGTCATCGACGGACCTTATTTCCTTCGAAATGAGGGAGGAGATATTGTTTCTGTCAATGGTCTCAGATATAGAGCTGCCCATACGGTGAAGTCCCTAGTCTACGCTAGCAAGCCAACCACTTTGGACGAGCTTGAGGCTAACATTCGACACGCTATTGCCGTAATAACGTCGCACATATGTATGTATTGCACCGAGTCATCAAAAATTGGACCGAACGCTTGAGGCACTGCCAGCAAAGCAGCGGCGGCCATTTGAATGATGTACTATTCCACACATAATGGCGTGAACGTAGCTTCAAAATAAAGCCAGAATCAATTTTATATCTCACACCGCGTTGTTTTATTTAAATTTGTTTTCCTATCGTTCTTATCTGGTCACCCTTTATATAGTGTCTGTTCTTATATTGATACTTGAATGTGTTGTCCTTGTAGGTAGTGGAACGTTGAACTTTCTGAAGAAAACTTCGCCAATTTTGCCGGTCCAGAGATCTTGCGGAACCATCGAACTCCGGTATGAGTTTGGTGGCTTGTGACGAATTAAATGCCATTTTGGATTGAATGTAGGAAATCTGTGTAGTATTTGAGTGTGTGGGGTTACTTTCCGAAACGGTTTGCAGATTGATTTCTATGGGATTGTTTTCTGGGATAAGGAGAGAGATAAGGGATAAGCGACATTGTGATTGGGTAGCTCTTCATTCTCAATATGTGGAGAGTATCTGACTGGAAGTGGGCCTGAAGTTGTGGTTTTGGAAATTACTTGTGACGCTAGAGATTCTGTTAGTGGTCTCCGCTTCTTAATGATATATTGATGTTAAGACTCGACATATATCATCAGATGTGCCAATTAGATATAACAGAGAAGCAGACAGGTTTCCGGGGATGAATGTGTGGTTTATAAAAAATTACAAGGAGAGGAGAAAGATGACATAAAAAGAAATAAGACTAAGTTTTCACTAATACTTTTTTTATTTATGATATATGTATGTATATATATTTTTTTCTATTATTTTGTTTTTGTTTGTATGTCTGAGGTTTTCTGTTCCTAGTGTTCCTCAAAATACTAATAAAAGAAAAATTTAGATTACATTGGTTTCATATTGTCCTGAACCAACTTAGTTGGCAAACTCTACCAATCCATTTGGTAGTTACAATAGAAGTGGAAACAAAAACCAATTTAATAATACCTAGTTTTATTGGACGCTTTGAATATTTTAATGCGGGGGAAAATTTCAATGAGTACACTGATAAGCTGACTCATTTGTTAAAATTAAATAAAATTGAAAAAGATGAGGATAAATGTTCTTAATTGGAATGGGGGAATGTGAACTATATGCAATTGCTAAGACTCTAGCAGCACCACAAAATCCACTATCTAAAAATAAATCTTAACCTACTTATACTACCTAATTGTAGGCGTAGACAATTGTAGACGTATACATTTTTTTCTTTGTATGGATTATTTCGTTTTCTTTTTTTTTAGAGACGGTTACCCACCTCTTTGTTCTTTTATAATTATTTTTTGTTTTTTTTAAATCTACCCTAATCCTATCTAAAACTTGTAAGTCGGGTACGGCTAATAAACTAGACTGACGACCGACTTTGCTTCCTAATGAAGCTATCTTGTATTAGAGGAATTTGACGAAGTACCTTCCTCTCCTCCAACAAGCCACCAACATTTTTGATGTTGCCGAGCAACACCCCTCTTGTCGCGACTCCCTACCGCCCTACTGAACCGGACATGCTCCGCACTGCCATGTGTGATGTTTCTTTTTTTTTTAAAGAACTTAACACTCAAGTAGGTATGAATACACTTAAAGTGCATGAGCACTTGTTAAGTTTTTTGGAAAATAGGATAGAGAGAGAAAGAAAGATGTTTGGGCTCAGTGGCTATTTCGCTCCATGGGTGGCATCCAACATTTAATGGGGAGACTAAATTTTTAGTGGAGGTTGGCTTGTTGTTGATTTCTAGTCAACTACTCATCATACTTGATTTTCGTTAACTGAAAAAATGAATACGTCTTTCGGGCGAAGCTGGGATTCGAACACCGAACCTTCCGATTTGGAAGCCACTTCACTACCACTTGGGCCATGGGCACCCACTCTATCGTAGTTGAGTCGCCTGTCCGCAGCTGTTCGAGCGACGTGGAAGATTAGCGGTACCGCTAATCTTTCATGTCGAGGTAGAGGAACGCTTCTGGGGGAATAAAGCCGTCAAAGCGCACTCTCTCGTGATACATATAATTGGGGTAGTAAGCCCCGGAGATCAGGTTGTTTGATTAGGTCATTGCTCTTGAATGTGCCTTCCAGTCAACCAAATGACGAAATTGTCCACTCTTATTAGGTTCGCCCTGTTGTACTAGACCTCATTAGGACAGAATTTTGTGTACTCATACTCTGGTGTTCTGTATAAGCGAAGACAAGCTCTAAGGCAAGTCCTCTCAAACACCTGAATCTTTTCCAATAAACATGCTCGCACGTTGAATCACACGGGACGCCTTGAATCTGAATTGATTATCCGGAGCTATATTTTTGTCCTCAACCCATTTAGTCAGGATTCTATCGATCACCTTTACGAAAACCTTACTGATGTTTGGAAGAAGACTGATCGAGCGGAGATTCACCGGATTGGATGGAAGTATCTTTATCCCTTTTGGGGATGGGATATACAATACTACCGCAATTTTCCAATGCTCTGGACAATGTGCATTATTCGTTGCATTATTAAACAGGGTGTTATAAATGTTCACCGCTTCTAGTGGGAGATGTCGAAGCACAATGTTCGGTATTTCATTGGTTCCCACTGATTTCTTACTTCTAAGAGATTCGAGATTTGATATCATTCGCCTTATGCACTTCCGAGGAATTCGCTCCTATAGCCTCTACCTTCTCCTGCAGATCCTCGATCACAAAGAAGTTGTCACCATCAACGGCCTCATTTGGATCGATGGCTGCTGGTAAAAGTATATGTTCGTTGTTTGTCGTTCGGACGAAAAAAAAAAAAAAAAGCAGTGACGGAACGATTTAAATTCCTAAATCGTAATCGGATTCGACAGAAATCATTTCCTATTTATTGTATTGGTATTAGCTATTAATTGCAAGTATGGAGGATTTCTGGAGGAGGCTCTCAAGGTGTTGAGCATCAAAAATCTCTGTTGATGACGATCAAAAATAGAAATACCCAAAATTGATCGACATAGGTGATCGCATCTTACAAAAGGCATGTGAAACGGCGCTTAATATGGAGTTAATCGAAATCGAAGTCAAAGTGTTCAAAAGAGGTGAGTAATCGGGGCAGGAGCAGAAGTAGTTCAGTGGACAACGAAACATCGAACGGCAAAGCATATGGATGAGCAGCAAGGCCGACAATGGGAACTCTTGACAACATACAGTGTTATTTTTGCAAAAAGTGGTTACATGTTCATAGTAACTGTTTTCTCAAGAACATGCCGTACAGAAACACCTCTATAAGCAGATTATGACACCATTATAGCGGGAATAAAAGTAATGACATTAGTGCTATTAGAAGTGAGCAAAGATAGAAAGAGACCAAGGGGTAAACGTATGTTCTATACATAATTTGCATTGCAGTAATAATCCACTAATTGCCAGGTAATAGACGTAATAGGTGTATTATTACTTCTTCAATGGTTAGGTTTTCTATATAATTTTCGTCGACGCAACGTAAACGCCTTACATACATTTTTCAGTGTTAAAAAATCTGCATGTTTTGCAATTGTGTCACAGAGGAAGCTGTAATTGGAGCTTATGAATATAAGTTGGCTTTTAAGAAAAGGCTGACGCAATATTTCTTTTGCATTTTTTAATGCGGGTGCATTGCAGAGGCATCAAAATCATTAACCACATCTTCAAAGGCTTCATAGTGTTTCGCGTAGTAAGCAACTGCTTCCAACCAAGTGCCCCAACTGGTAACAATAAGCTTGGGTGGAAGAGGAATTAAGGGATACTTGTCTTTAAAATGTTCCATGCAACACGGTGCATTTAAAAATATTAAAAATATGTTGCGTGTGCTTTTTAGGTTTTTTTTTTTTTTTAATTTTGATTTAATTTTTTTTCGGAAATATGCATTTATTATTAAAATATGCAAGAGTATGCAAAATATGCATTTATAGTAAAATATGCACTAACGACTGGATGCCAATTTAAAGAAAAATTCATGAATCGGAAAGATAACTTGTTCTATTGCTTCTAATGTGTCACAAAAAAAATATGCAAATGCAGTACTACAAAGAAATCCTAGTTGGTTCTATTAAAACATTTTTTATGTTTATGTTAATGGTCCGAAATAATTTTTTCCATTGTTAGGTAGGTCGTACTTGACAAACTTTTTTTGTTTTGGAGAAACGCTTTTTTTTAACGTAAATGCATATAACATATATAGTTTGAAAGGTAACACTCCGGTAGTGGGTGACTTGGTTCGAAAACAAAGAAATGTGTTTTACGAGGATAAGAAAATATGCGATTCAAGAATACAAAGCGACAATACTTTTAAAAGGAAAAAGTACTCCGGTAGTTTTTTAAGTCATATACGGTTCCCTTTGTGGTTCAGGATAAGGTCGACAAGGGATTGAAATTCTTTAGCAGCAAATGTAAGATATCCAGTGCGATACAGTGAGTGAGACTCGTCTGTGGTAGTTTTTACAAAACCCAATTGCGACATTCGTTTATGTGTCGACAGTGTGATGACATATTTTGCAATGTTTGAGCACTTCATGTTACGAGTACTTTTGCGTCCTAGATTTAAAAGAAGCGTTCCAACATGTGGAAGTTGAAGAGAACTGCCAGGAACTGTTAACAATTAATGCTCATAAGGGGCTTTTTAGATTTCGTTCTAATTTTTGGTGTGAAATGTGCACCTGCTACTTTTCAATTCATAATGAACGGAATTCCAAAAAATATTTCGAAAGTGCAGTGCTATCTCGATGATACTATTGTCGGAGGCTAAAACTTAGAACACTGTTGGAAAAATTTAATTAAAGTCCTTGTTAGGTTGGAGAATTATAAGTTTAGGGTAAAGATATATAAATGCCAATTTTTCCAATAGAAACTTGACTACTTACATCACTTTATGAACGGAGAATGCATTAAACTTAGTGAAAAAAATTGGAAGCAATAAGAAATGCCCCTGAGCCTGAGAATGTAACTCGGTTAAAATCATATCTTAGGCCTTTAAATTACTGTAAAATGTTTGCATGCGTAAAAATGATAGAACTTATTCATTTCAATATAATAACTTTATTTAATACAGTTATAATTTACAATTCAATCAATTGTCTCAATTTACCTTACTTTTTCTTTTACTTAAAGCACTTTATCACTACACTCTTCAAATTACACTTTAGAACTGACTTGCATATATTCGGGATGCTGATATTTTTTCCCCCCTGACACCTTTCGAAAACATTCTGTACCATCCAGCCTTCCATACATCTTTCCACTTTCCTAGAATATTCCTTCTACGTTTCTGAATGTTGAAATTTTGTCTGAATATGAATGTTTCCATTCCCCATTCTTCAATGGTTGAGTTTTCTACTATTTAAATATGGAAATCTTTTCCTATTCAAATGTAGATAGTGCTGTTCAAATTAAAACGGATGCCAAACTGCTTCCTCCATAAAGTTGTCAAGTCATCCACTAACTGGTTTACCTCCGTGGGGATCCCAATTTCGTTTCACTTGGCAACCGAAATGTTTGACCAAATAAGATCTAGGATGACACCATCCTGTATAAGAAGCAGTTTGGAATGGCTGCTGATGCAAACCATTGGGATAATGAGGAGAAGTGCTTTGCCTTTGCAATGGCCTTAAACGGTCCAGCAGTAGAATTGTTCCAAACAATTGACATTGAAAAGCATAAAGACTATATGCCTTTAGTTCAGGCTATCGAAAAACGGTTTGGGGATAGCCACATGCGGGAGGATTACGTGATTCAATTGAAAAACCGAATGCAGCAATGAGGGGAAATATTGCAATAGCTCCAAGCAGACGTCAGTAGACTGGCACATTTGTCATACTCCACCGCAGGCCAAGAAATAATCAAAGAAATGGCAAAGGACGCATTCATCAAGGGAATCGAAGATTCGAAGCTACAGTCAAGGATGACAGTAAAGATGACCGGGAAAAGAACCCCTGGTCACTTGCCATCGCTCTCGCGAGGAAAGCAGCCAATCAGGCTTCAGAAGGAATACATTTCGTCACAGAAGCAGCTTCTGGTGAATGCTCCTCCGTAAGGGAGAGACGAAGGATGCGCTTCTTGATTTGCGATAAAGTAGGACATCTTCAAGGGCCCTGTAAAGAACAACCGGTATGACGCTGCCTTCACTGCGGGAACAAAGAAATAAAGGGAAGAAATGGTTACCAATTTTCCCAAAGTCATCTGTCTGGAATTTCTTACTTCGCGGGTGGCCGTGGCTCAAGTGGTAGTGTATTAGCTTCCCAATCGGACAGTTCGGGGTTCAATATCAGCCGTGTCCGAAAGACATTCTTTTTTTTTAAATTCACATATATTAAGCAGGTTAAGATTATTATTTTGGTATGAGTAGTTAACCAAAACAAAATTCATTTACTAAGTTTTTTAGGCAAAATGCATCTTAGTGTTAGTTAGGCATAGATTAAGTGTTTGGTTTAGCTTATAACGTCCGCATGGGCCCAGTAAGTTACTGTAAAATAGTGCAAATTAGTTCAGCTAATTTTTAAGCATTTTTGTTTTTGCAAAAATTTAAATTTTTATTCATTATTTTCGAACACAATATTTTGATTAACATGCGCTTATTACTTACAATTTTCCAGCTACAGAATAGTTAAGGGGCATTTTTACTTTATGCAACTTTTTATAAAATATAAAATTATTGTGGGGTGAATAATAGAGAAAGTTAAATTGTGATACATATATAATTATTCAAAAAGATTACTAAATTCAGTACTAAAAAGAAAAACAAATCGATTAAATTAACATTAAAAACGAAAGAAACAAGTATAGAATATCTAATTCTGTTAACATTAAATAAAATAATGCAGCAAAACAATTTGATTTGTGTCAAAGTCGGGACTCTGTTTTTTGTTTAAATAAAGAAATGATTCGTATGTACATTGGCAGTTTATTGAATAATTTGCACGACTCAACAGTATACAAGTTTCTAAAATGTGAAGTAAGTAAGGATAGGGCTTTGCAGATAACCACCTACAATACAAATTGTATCCAGAACCTTTAAGTGGAACAAGTGTCTAACTGGTAAGATTTTTTTCAACCGAAATGTTGCCATAGAGTGCGCATAGCGAGCATAGTGAGCAGTATTACAAACTTTTCTTAAGATACACTTTTGGATGACAACCAGCTGCTGTAATTTATTACAGCAACAGCCCCAACAGCAAATACCAGGTTCCAATTTACAGTAAAATATTCCATAATAAACAGCTTTTAAAGTTGTATCTCAACAACATTTTTTAAGAGGGTAAAAGCATCGTATGGTTGAACGCAAATACTTCTTTATATTGTACGAGGGCGGGTCAATAAGTCCGTGATTTTTTGAATTTCTGACCTCTTTACTGAAACAGCAACACTGCTCCTGTCAACAAGCATCTGTCAGTTGACTCCTGTCAAAATTTAAACTTGCTGCGTCAGTTAGTTTGTGTTTGACAGCTATTTTTATCAGACTACTCACTAATTTGAGGAGAAAATGGAAAAAAGTGAATTTCGTGTGCTTATTAAGCATTATTTCTTGCGAAAAAAAACCATTACCGAGAACAAGGCTAAGCTTGATAAATGCTATGGGGACTCTGCACCATCGATTTCAATGGTAAAAAAGTGGTTTACTGAATTTCGTTGTGGCCGTACAAGCACTGAAGATGCCGAACGTCCTGGACGCCCAGTTGAGGTCTCTACACCCGAAACAATCGAAAAAATTCACGATATGGTGTTGGCCGACCGAAGATTGAAAGTGCGAGAGATTGTGGAAGCCGTAGGGATCTCGCATGGCTCAGTGGTTTCAATTTTGAATGATCACTTGGGCATGAGAAAGCTTTCCGCAAGATGGGTGCCGCGTTTGCTCACAGTCGACCACAAACGCAATCGTGTAACAACTTCACAGGAAGGTTTGGCGTTGTTTAATCGCAATATGGAGGAGTTTTTGCGCCGTTTTGTAACCGTGGACGAAACATGGATCCATCACAACACACCAGAGAAAAAACAGTGGGTTTCTAAGGGTGAATCGGCGCCAAAGAAGGCCAAGGTGGGTTTGTCAGCCAATAAAGTTATGGCGACTGTTTTTTGGGATGCACGCGGGATAATCCACATTGACTACCTTCAAAAGGGAAGAACAATCAATGGGGAATATTATGCCAACTTATTGGACTGATTCAATGACGATTTGAAAAAAAACCGACCTCATTTGGCCAAGAAAAAAGTTCTTTTCCACCAAGACAATGCAAGGGTGCACACATGTGCAGTTGCCATGGCAAAAATCCATGAATTGGGCTATGAATTGCTCCCTCATCCTCCCTATTCTCCAGATTTGGCTCCGAGCGACTACTTCTTGTTCCCAAACCTGAAGAAATGGCTTGGTGGAAAAAGATTTGACTCCAATGATGAAGTCATCTCGCTATTTGGAGGACCTCGACAAATCATTTTTTTTGGAAGGGATAAAAAAATTGGAGAAGCGTTGGACAAAGTGTATAGAGCTCAAGGGAAACTACGTTGAAAAATAAAATTATTTTTCTATCAAAAAATCTGTGTTTTATTCCAAAAGTCACGGACTTATTGACCCGCCCTCGTATATGAAACGTGTTTGTGCCACTTTAAATGCTGATCTATTGTGACACCTCGATATCTAAATTGTTCAACTACCTAAATTCTGATGCAGTTAGCAATGCATATGACATTTGAATTAAAGAGGGGTTTAGAGTTAAAAATTAATTTTTATTTTTATGTGTACTCATATATTAAAAAGAGAGTAGGACCCATTATTGTTTAACTCTAAGATTAACTGGCTCTGATTTGCTGAAGATATTACCTACTTTTCCCTTTTAACTCCAGTTATTTATATAAGAAGCAAACCAGTTGTTAATAAAACCACGAAAGCCAAAATTATCTAATTTCTTTAAAAGAATGCAATGATTGATCATGTCAATTGCACAAAGAGTGCAGCGTAAGATTTTTTGCTATCTACATCTTTTTGTAAAGTCCAAGGGAGCATCTTCAGTTGGTAAACCTTTCCTAAAACCAAACTGTAAGGCTCTAAGAAATTTTGGTTTAGAAGGATACAGCAAAAATAAATTTTTAATAGCTTTGTCAGATATTTTGGAAATTGAGGACAGAAATTATAACGGTCAATAATTGCATCAGTGCAACCGCATTCGCGCATTTCAGTTTTTCAGGAAAAATTCTTGTTGTAACACTTAAATTAAAAATATGTGCTAAAATGTCCATATCTTCAATGCAATATTTTTCAACAAAATATTTGATTGCCACATGAGTTTGTATTCTTAAGGCAATTTATTATCTTAAGCCAGAAATAATTAAAAAAAAACTGTGTCTGCTAGGAATAGAATTTTGTCCAATTATAGAAAAGCAAGTATTGAAGATATTAGCTATTTCTGTATTATCAGAAATATATACAACTTTGTTATTTAAAGTGGCCACTCTGCTTTCAGATTATCTTGAGAACTTATTATTTTGTTGCGGTAATAATTACCTTTAGTTATGCGAATTTCTTCGTCAATTACCTTGTTTATTTTTTCAGACCGATGTACATTTAAGATTTATGTTATGGGGATGTTTGTAGCATTTCGTATAAAAGTTATTTTTAAATCTCTTTTTTTATAAGGGAACAATTTATCTACGGTTTTAATCTTATGTTAGAATTGAACAACAAAAAAGGGAGAGAGAATTGCTTATGCAATCTTACTTTTAGAAATAAATCAGGCTAGGATTACTATTAGAAATAAGTCGTTTGCGGTACAAAGATTTTCTTCTGCCAATCAGAAAGGAGTAATTCGTGATTAAGTTAAGATTATAATCTATTTTGGCCAGACTTCTTTTAGTGGTCTTTTTTTACCCTTTGTTTTAATCTACGTAACAAAATACCCGTCAAGCAATGATCTGTCATATGCAAGTTACAAGACCAGCACATAGCGATGGCAGTGGAGTTGGAGATTTTCGAAAGGAAGATTCTAAGATACTGCATTTATAAAAACTTTCAAACTAGAACTAAACGATTCCCTAACTCGACAATCTATAATGATGCTAAGGTAGTCCCTCTGATGACTTATGCAACCAACCTGATGAAGAAAACAATAGTCAAAATGAGTTACTCTGAAAATGATTTGATTCGGGAAATCTATTCATCCCAAATCGGTATCACATGGAATGACTCTTATTACCTCTCTCCGGTCGGTATTGAAATGGAAGAAACCTCCACTGACTCGGGGTGCACTCTACCAGCCTTTTACCAGCAAGCAGCACATGGCTCAAACCGTGGCTAAGCCTAAATTTAAATTTAATTACAAACATTACCCTAAGTACAAACATAATGAAATTGTGATATTTACAAATAAAACTTAATATAATATAAGTAGATATAGTCTTAGTTTATGTACTTCCATCTCATTATGACCTAGCTGGCATAAATAAAGTAATATTAACACTAAATAGTAAAAAATTCAAACACTCAAATCTTATGATAATATACAAAAATGAAAAACATGTTTACAATATTTATGTTTCTAAACATTGTAGCATAAACTTGTCAATCCAGCTATTGTATTTGTGATAGAGTGAGAATGCGAATAGCATCTCTCTCCCCCTTAGCCTTTTTATGACGCTGCGACGTCAAAGCAATTGACATAAAACGCTCAGTGAGCAAGAGTGCTATATAAAATATGAAAAAGATACCACAATGCTGTGAAATACTCTATCCAATTGATGTGAGAGGACCATACATTATAGTCCCTGATATATACTTAGTTGTAAGAAAGAGAAAAATATATCACTAATGTAACCTGAAAAGAAAGACTTTAATAAATGAATTGAATTGAATTGACCAGCACATAGGTTTTGTGAAACTGTTGAGAGGCGTTCAAATACGTGATAAAGACAGGTTCTGGAAATTGGCTTGGTATTTTCATTTACAAACGATTTTAACCCATTCTCGGATAAAGGAACGCAATATGAATCTAAAATATAACTTGACGTTAGAAGATCGAAATTAATGTCACCCAAAATTAAAAGATTCACGGTACGCTCACTATTTAAAAAAAACTGAAAATTCATCAATAAATGCTTGAATCAGTTATCCACCAATCCACCAATCATTAGGATTAGCACACAAATTAAAAATATTCGAAAGCATCTAATAGATCAAAGTTACAACGTAGACTACGAATGTTTTAATGCATAATATATACAGATTTAAAATTTGAATTTGATTTAAGAGTACTGTCACAACTACTTCGTAAGGTTGGTAAGGTGAGATGGCTGTTTATAAGATCTGAATTTTGTCTAGCTCATAAGTCTAACTGACTTCTACCGCGAGCATCGAACTTGTCGAGTTGTAGAGGCCGAGTAGGGTCAATGAATCTCGAGAAGAAATTCTCCAGATGAGTCCTGAAACCAAAGGATGCCACGGACTTGTTGCTGCTATCAAAACTCCTCCCTCCAAGGAGGAATCTGGAGCTCGCTTCTGGACACATATTTTCCAGGTAGCTCCAAACTCGCGGCCAGGAGCAGCCCAAACAGGCCTACTGCAACCGTGACCAAAATTCATGGTCTGATTACGAGAGACAAACTGCTCTGGGCGCTGCATAGCTTCAAACCATACAAGTCTGCTGGTCCGGACAGTATAATACCTGCTGAGTTACAGAGGTCCTGAAATATTATTCTGTCAGTGTTAGAAAATGTTATGAGGAGCTGTGTAGAACTTATCCACATTCCACTGTTATGGAGATAAGTCAATGTAGTATTCATTCCCAAAGCCGGAAAATGTTCTCATGTTGTCCCAAAGGACCTCAGACCTATAAGTCTATCATCTTCCCTTCTGAAAACTCTAGAACGACTAATTGATATCCATATTCGAGCTAAAGTTGATCCAAGACTTCTGTCTACGGCTCAACATGCTGTAAAGGAAAGTCGGGTGAAACGGCTTTGCACTCTCTAACTAGCCACATCGAACGATCCCTACAAAATAAGGAGCACACAATGGTTCTTTCCTAGACATAGAGGGTGCCTTTGACAACGTCAACACATCCGCAATCACGACTGCGCTGTCAACTCTGCAGGTAGACGACTCACTTGGGAAGTTGATCGGTCTAATGCTAAAAAGCAGGATAATCAACTCCAAACTGGGTGAGACTTCTGCTAAAAGATATGTCAGCAAAGGTACGCCGCAAGGCGGTGTCCTCTCCTCCCTTCTCTGGAACTTAGTAGTTAACGAACTACTGATATACCTGGAAGCGGGTGGTAGCAGAGTGGTTGCCTATGCGGATGACGTTGCCATAGCCGTCTCAGGAAAACATCTTAATACCATTAAAGAACTCCTCCAAGTAAATCTCATAAGATTAACCCGCTGGGCAGATCGCTGTGGATTGGGAATAAACCCCCATAAAACGGGTCTTGTTCTCTTTTCTAGGAAATATAAAATTCCAATCATAGACCCTCCTTCAATAAACGGTACCAGTTTAGTTTTCTCCGATACAGCAAAATATCTGGGACTCATTTTTGACAGGAAACTAAACTGGAAACCTAACATTCAAGAAAGAGTCAATAAAGCTACAATAGCTTTATTCTCTGGCAAAAAAGCCATTGGGAACAAATGAGGCCATCTATCTCGCATAACCCACTGACTATACATCTCGGTCATAAGGCCGATACTTACTTACGGGGTGGTTGTCTGGTGGACGGCCTTGGAAAATGCAGTCAACCGCATTAAACTAAGCAGAGTCCAAAGAACAGCATGTTTATGCACAACCGGAGCCTTGCGGTCTACCCCCTCTGCCGCATTAGATATTCTGTTTCACTTGAAACCCCTCGACATTTTTAGCAGGCAAGTAGCTGCGACTGCAGCTATTCGCCTTAAAGCGACTAAACAGTGGACAAATAATTCATTTGGCCACGCCAACATTCTTAATACATTAGGAATCCTCACAGAGAACATCGATTACACCATACCTGAACTTTGGTTTGACAAAAACTTTCATGTGAGCTTCCCCTCTAGATCATTCTGGGAGGAAGATGCTTTTGAATTTGAATTGAATTGAATTTTTATTTGTTCTAAAAGATTGACATTCATATTGTATTATCTGCAAAGCCAGGGGGCTTGTCTTGGTCTTTAAAATTAATGACATTACATTATGTTGAGTTCAAAATACAAATTCATTACACGTACAAAAAAAAGAAAACAGTTTATCGCTTATACATTTGAATTCAAGAACATTTTCTTAACATTTAAAAAAAAAATTTATTTCGGAAGGTTGTTTAAATTTCTTGTAAGCTCGTTAAATATTGCCGCAACAGCAACTGCATACTTTCTACGTCCATATTCGTTCCAGAATTTTGGGACCAAAAACTTATTTTGTTGTCGTCTACGTGTGTTAGCTGCTGGTTGGGTTGGTAGCTTATAGGTGTTATCATCTTTGAAAGTTGATAGTATGTCCATCTTATACAATTGTTCTATTGTGAGGAATTGTCTTATGTCATTACCATGATGTTGTTCTGACTTCTTAACTATTTTTTGTATGCTGGCATGCAATGAGTTTAGCCACTGGATCTGCAGCGTGTTGCCCCACACTAAGATGCCGTACCTTAGGTGAGACTCCACTAGGCTATAATAGCATTGTTGCAGAACATCTGCTGGACATCGTTAGCTAAGATGGAAAAGAGCGGCAGCGGATCCCCTGAGTTTTTTTTATTAGTGCCTCAACATGATAGCTCCACTTAAAATTATAGACGACGGTGATCCCTAAATATTTTTATATAGATACATTATCCAGGATCGTCGAGCAGTTGTCATCAGCTCGAAGAAGTTGATGACTGTTAACCTTATGTAGGCAATCATAACCATGCATTTTTATTAAGATTTTGTGTTTTACGATGTGCGGAGGACGTATGTGCATTACTTTAGTTTTTTTTTGCATTTATGATCAGGCCGTTGTCATGATACCATGTTGTGACTATTTCAAACTCCTTCTGAATGATTTTTTCAGCTGCTTCAACGTCCTTGTGGTTAACGATAATTGCCGTGTCGTCTGCGTATGCGTAAACTGTGCTTTTGTTAAGAGCTGCAAGCATATCGTTCATGTATATAATAAAAATTAACGGTCCTAATTTGGATCCTTGTGGAACTCCATATTTTGAAGATTTTCTTTGCTTAGGCTTTGTTTAATTATGACTTTATATTTACGGTTTTTTAGGTAGCCCTCAAACCATGACAAAAGTGGTCCTCTTATGCCCGTTTTTTCCATCCGCTTTAGAATATTTTTATGGCATAGCGTATCAAAGGCTTTCTTAAAATCGATAAAAAGTACTATGGTGCTATGTTTTTTTTCTTGATTTTGGTTAATTTGGTTTGAAAAATCACCGATCAACCGATTTATACTTTTTTTCTGTCTGAAGCCGAACTGATTTTTTGACAATATATTATACTTTTCTAAATATTCAATAAGTCTTTTGAATACCACCTCTTCGAGGACTTTATCCATTACCATTAGAATTGAAATCGGACGGTAGTTCCCGATATCGTTTTTCGGGCCACCCTTGTATATCGGTCGAATTACGGATATTTTAAGTCTTTCGGGGACCTTTGATTGTTCCCGACTCAAGTTTATAAGTTTTGCTAAAACCGGAGCCAGAAACTCAGCATTATTTCTTAAGTCCTTTGGTCGTATACCACCTTCACTTGCTGATTTGTTGTAATTTAAGAATTTTTTTGAACTTCTTTCATGGAGGACAAGTCAATCCATCTCTGCAGGCGGAAATTTTGGCGATTAAAGAAGCTCTGTCCTGGCTGAAGAAAAACGTGATATCTGCAAGGGATATCCGCATATTTTCGGATAGTCAGGCCGCCATCAAGTCCCTGGACTCGGTCTCATTATATTCTAAAACCGCCCTTGAATGCCGATCATCTCTCGTGGAAATGGCAGAGCAGTTCAACATTCAGACAATCCTCCACCTACTCTGTACATGTCCAGCTCTCTCCAAGAGAAGAAAGCTTCATCTAGGAGCTTTCTTCTACAACGACCTAAACGATCTAGAAAACATACGCTTTATTATAACCTCAAACTGGTTCCATTAGTAAGAGGATATATCCACGTGGCACCACAATAGGCCAATAGGCCTAAGTGGGTTGGTATTTCCAACAGCTACTCTTACCTAACCTAACCTAAGTCTAACTGAAATGAATGAAATGAATGTGGGGGAAACCTCAACTTGAACATTGCATAAAATGCTGAAAAAATGTTTTAATAAATCCAAACACATCGGTAATTGAGACGAGTATACAAGTTCACTTTAAACAACTTCAATAAACAATTAAAAAAGTCCAAAAGAGCTTCCTGGAGAAAGAATGGCGAAAAGAATAACTTAATTTGCATTTTCCAGACTTAATACTAACACATATTAGGTCACTTCTGAAGCCAAGAGCTTTTCCTACTATAACAGAATTAACAGACTAGCTGGAAATATTTTTAGTACAGACAAAATTGTATGGGCCATAAACTCATTTATACCGTACACGACACTTGGAATAAATGGAATCTTCCCAGCACTGACTCAAAAAGGTCTGGTCCATAATCTTTCCATTTTAATCGCCTCATTTAGGTCTAGCTTCAATTGGGGATACATCTTGCAAGTCTGGGGGGAGGTCAACGTAGGTTTTTATCCCCAAACCAGACAAACCTAATGAACTACCTAAATCTTATTGACGGCCATGGAAAGGCTAATAGTAGAAAAACATTTTTAACAGAAATTCAACTCTCGTATGTCAGTTGTTGACATACCCTTAGCGGAAAGGGAGTTGAAACCCCTTTTATCCCCGATGCGGGTCACGTAGGTATCTGTAAGACATAGGCGAATGCCTGACAGCTGTTAACATACTTTTAACGGAGCGACGAAGTTGTGTGAGCGGCTAAACCCTAAATTCTTATACTATAGATTTAAAATAAAAGGATCAAAGGCTTTTGGGTTATACATATGTGTTTACTTTAATCATTTCAAACTTCTCTATATCGGAAAAAACGATGGAAAGTGAATTAATACTTTGTGAAGTGAAATAAAGCTTTATTTATTTCACTTACACAAAGCGAGACAAGGCCAAATACAAAATTTTGACGTTATTACAATTGGTAACTTTGGTGGGTGCCTGGTTATAAAGCTGCTGCCGGAAATGAAATAGCCGACGAATTGGCTAGAAACGGTACGGCTGATAAATTCACCGGCCCTGAGCCGTTCGGTGGTATTCCGAATTTAGCTATTTAGTATATCCCATTGGGTAAACATCCCAGTGCTTCGCCAGGTTAAAAGAGCCATCAAACCTTTACACAACAAATCTAGAGAATCCCTACAACTCAAAAGGTATTATATCAAGAGACTGGTTGGATTTCTAACTAGGCATTGCCATCTTCGATATCACCTACACAAAATAATTCTTATTCGGGAAACTGAATGCCGTCTTTGCATGGAAGACGACGAAACTGCGGAACACATTTCTATTTCTCTAAGGAGACGATACTTCCTTATAGAAATTTTCATCCCTGGGGAAATTCTCAAAATCTCCACTAGAGAGATTCGCAATTTCATCAATATGGTCGGTTAACATAACGGATAACGTGGAATATTACATAATTTAAATATTCACCGTTTTTTCACAAAGCTTATGATCCCTTTACTCAATTTTTCGACTAGTGTAATTGTCGATGGAAAGCCAATAACGAGGCTGCGCCCAAACCCTAATCACCAAAACAAATATCTCCAAATTCAAATGGGATTTTATTTTCTGCAAATAATTAATCTTACAAAGGTGTGCTTCACTGGATACAACCGACTTCTTCTATCAACGAACCTTTTAATTCATCGTCGCAACCGAATGTCAGATTTTGAAGTTCATACAAAAGAAATTTTATCACGAGATTTTACCAATACGGGATTTACTGTTCGCCCAAATCATATCATAAGAAAACGGTTGTGTCTCAGAGGAAAAAAGAAAACAAACCAAAAGGTAAAAACACTACAAATGCAGATTGGTATGTATGTCCACTAATGATGGAAAATAAATTCAGTTTAAATAAACATCGGTAATGTAACATCTTAAAATTCTTTTAAATAAAAAATAAAATAAAAGGGTAAAATTATAACGAAAAAAAAGGCTTGATGACATTCCAGGGGCCGTCTGAAACTTCTACTCGTATGTTGAAGACATAAGATCAAGAACAGCAAGCCTTCCTACTGCTCTCCTGAGTTTTACGGAACCTTTCGGCAATCGTACATCTGCTGTTCGAACAATCCCATCAGAACCAGGGTATACCTTGTCAACAATATCCATCTGCCAAGAATACCGTATATCACTTGGTTCTACGAGGATGACGACGTTGCCTTTTTCCACTGCTTTTGTGTCTCTGTGCCACTTGGAGCGTCTTGTTATTTCCGGAAGATACTCCAAATACCACCGCTTGGTAAACTGGCGCATTAAGTGCTGCGATCGTCAACTGTAGAGCCTACTGTAGAAAGGCTTTTTCCGAGGCATCTACGAAGGTAACCAAACTAACATTCGAAACATCAGGCGGCCAAGGAACGTATTGTCAAGGAATCCTTACACTTTCGATGTTCTTGAACTCCTTTATAATTGTTAGCCATTCTTGACTTGTTCGTTCAGATATCGGTTCATCCCAACCATAGCCATCCCGCCAGACATCTTGAAGAATAATTCGACCTCGAATAATAATATAAAGCGAGATGAGTCCTAGAGGATCGAATATTCGCATGATAGTTCTAAGGATTTCGCGTTTGGTTATCGAGCATGTCGAATTCAACATCTTTTCCAGAGAATCAATATCCGAGATCCGATAGGTAAGATGATCCGAAGAAGGTTGCCAATACATACCTAACACCTTTGTGACAAAACTGTCAGATCCTTCTGGGTCCACACTGATTAATTTGTCGTTAACGTGACTTATCGGCATTTGTCTAATGAATTCCAGGCTATTTGACTGCACACCCACAAGATCAAAGCTCATTGCCTTACATATCTGAATGGCCTCTTGCGTAACGGATACAGCCTGTTCGAGAGTATCATGGCTGTTGAAGTAGTCGTCAACATATGTCCGCTTTGTTAAGCCATCAACTGTTTCCGGAAATTTGTCACGAAACTTGTGTGCATGAAAGGTTTTTACAAACTGTGCACAAGATGGTGAGCACCTAGGACCAAACATCATCACCTCCATGATGTAGACGGTGGGCTTCTGACTGGCATCTCCATTCCTCCACAAAATTCGCTGGCACTGTTGATCTTCATCCTTTATTCGAATCTGGTGAAATATCTCTTTCACATCGGCATTGACTGCAATTTTCCTTTCTCGAAGCTTAAAGATGCCTGCGTGAAGAGGGACCAGATTGTCAGGACCCTTTAGTAAATGTGCGTTCAGCGAAACACCGTGAATTTCCGCCGCTACATCGGCCACGTCTCTGCGTTTACTCGAAATCTTATTTGGGTTTTCCACGATAAAGGTGGGAGCGTACCATATTCGGGGCCAAGTCTTTTCAAGTTTCTCTGTTGAAGCTATCCTTGCGTAACTATTCGATAACAACTCGCGCATGTGATTGTTTTTCCATTCCAACAGGTGAGGCTTTTTTCTTAAAGATTTTTCCGGCAACTTGAGATCATCCGCATCCCATAGCAACCCAATATCGTAACGATTGTCCACGAACTTCAATGTTTGCTCCATGTTGTTCACTGCACGACTAACCACTTTGCTGATCAAGTCATTTCTCGGATGGCTTACACCAAACTCTTCAGTAGAGAAATGTCGTTTAACTAATTCATGAAGTTTATCCTCTGACTTAATAGCATCGTGAAATAAAAGACGCATAGATGCCTTACCAACTTCCTCACCACAAGCAACTCTGACGGATAGAGCGGACTTCCCATACACAATCCATCCTAGAAGCGTTTTAAGTGCATACGATTCATCATCACTACCATGTCGTTGTCCATGGCCCAGCAGAAACTTTGCTTGGTCCAGACCAACTAAGATCTTCGGTTTGGCATCGACAAGGTCATTCAGGGGAAGCCCGCGGAGATGTGGATACAAATCTTTTAACTTAGAGGAATCGATAGACTGACTAGGAAGCTCAAGCCCCTTCACTGCGTAGACATTCCTCAAAGAAAACCGCTTCCGGTTATGTATATTTAACACATCTAATGTCGATCGCACTGACTCTTCACACCTGGAAACACCCTTTGTCCACTGAAGCGTAAGTTTCTCAGGTTTTCCTGCGAGCCCAAGTTCGTCAAACAAATCCTTCTCGATCATAGTTAGTGATGAGCCGTCATCTAAGAAAGCGAAGGTGTCAACAAACTTCTTACCTGTGCCATCAATATGAATCGGGGCCACTTTAAACATAATCGGCAACTTTGCTCCTACATGTGAAGAATTAAAGTTGGCTGGGGAACATAAGGACTTCCTGACAAATTCAATCCCGCTGCCTGGGATGGTTGATGCAACAGCGGATAATGACGTCCGGAACATCCTGATATACCGCAAGTTTTCTTCTTTGAACACGTTCTCCAGTCGTGACGGGTTGGGTTTAAACATTTAAAGCACAATTTTTCCTCCCGTGCAAAGGATAGTTTTAGGTCTGGAGACATCAATTTAAAAGCCTTGCACTCACCAAATCCATGTTGATCACCACCACATTTAACGCATAACTCACTCTGAGCTTGAGTTGAGACAGGTTGATGCTTTAGTACACGATTGGAAATCTTCGATGTAGCTTGCGACCTTTTATTGTCAGTCATCTCCAAGGGTTTAACCAAATCCGGTGGCAAATCTATAACCCTTTGGGTAAGAAACTTTGCTAGGTCTTCCAAATTGGATCGAGGATTCACTGCTTGCCTTTTACGCCAATCCTGATACAGCCCGGAACCCAATTTGCAAGACAGGTCGGTCAACACGTACGCATTAAATAGATCCTCTTCTCTGTTCATGGATTTTAGGTCTGTCACGAACCCATTGACCTTGACAGACCACAAAAGAAGATTCGGATCAGAGATTGATTTCAATGGTGGAAGTTTGAACAAGTCTGCGGTCAATCCGTGCACTAAAACATCTAACCGACCAAATATAGCGCGCAGAGAGTCCATTATTGCTATATCGTCGGTGGAGTATTTCAAATGATCACTAACTAATTGGTAAGCCTCACCTGTAAGAGCTTTGCGAAGACGGGCGACATTTTCTTTTCCACTGTATTTGCCTTCCATAGTCGTAGCTTTGAAAACCTCTTCAAAATACGGGCACTCACGCTTGTTACTGCCGGAAAAGGATAAAATGGTGAGCAGACTAGCCATGTCCGATGGTTGAATTGCTGAATATTGAAAACTGTCATGATTTCTGCTATCAACGGGAGCTGACCTAATGGGACGAAAGCTCTAAGAAAATTTGATGATTCTCTTGGATTTTCTTCAACATTGCAGGTCTTTTATCCGACAATTTATAAGCAGTGGGCTTAGAACCAGTAGACGGGGGAGCTGGCTATGATGAACGTTGCGTACCCGAAACATTGCACAACTTTGACTTAGTTTCTTCCAACTCGTTGCGCAGAGCCACAACTTCTACTTCCTTTTATGCAGCAAACGCCTGAGCCACAGCAGCAGCTACTAATAAAATGTCAACAGTAGCATCTACTTCTAAAGGCATACTTGTGTTACGCTGAGCATCATCAAAAGTCACCTTGCCATCTGATGCCTTTGGATCATCATCTTCCTTTGGCTCACAATCGTTCCTCTCACAAAACCAAGGATCAGCAGTTGAGTACAAATCGGGGTTGAATTTCGCGCAAGAAAAATGCCACCAACGCGCACACCTTTCGCAAGAAACCATGTCGTCGGAATCTGCCGTGCGACAAGACTTCAAAGTGCAGCTAAATCCAGTTCTGTTCATTGCAATTTCAAATATTTCGATGACCTCTTTAAAATAAAATTTTGTCAATGGAAAGTCAATAACGAGGCTGCGCCCAAACCCTAATCACTAAAACAAGTATCTCCAAATTCAAATGAGATTTTATTTTCTGCATATAGTATATACTACGTTTTTTTTCTATTTAAAAGTATTTTCTTAGTTTAAACTGTATTGTCCTAACTATAAGAATAAGAACAAAACCTGTCAAAACTTCGAAAGACATAGTTTAAGTGTTAGGTTTAACTTAGAGTGCCCGCAGGGGGCTAGTAAGTTAGAATAAGATAATTTTAAGTTAATTAAGCTAATTTTTAAGCGTTTTTTTGTATAGCTTGTAAGTGTTAATTAATTCAACATAATGAAAAAAACTGTAATATATGTGATGACGGGTTTCGCTATAACAGCGAAATTCTGTATAAATTTCCTATAGTAGCTTGCTAGTCCTAAAAATGATCGCAATTCTTTTAGATTCTTTGGAGTTTAATAATCCTTTATCGTTTCAATGTTATTGTAATCCACAGTTATTTTATTATGTGTCCGAGGTATTCTACTGAATCCTGGAAAAAAACCTGATTTCTAATTTCATATTTTCACATTGGCATTGCGGACTGCGTTTACTATTGTGTGGATATGCTCTATATGTTCTTCGGGTGAGGAGGAATATATGAGTACATCTTCAATATAAACGTTTGTGAACTTGCCAATATATAGACGTAGGATATGGTCTACGCAACGTTGAAATATAGGTAGAGGGTGCGTTTTTGAAACCGAGCGGCATTGTAAGGAATTCATATTTTGCGCCATTCACATTGAATGCGATTTTTCCTCTAACTAATGTCGTAAAAACTTTTGCTTTGCCTAGGTTTTGGATAGTCATTATAACATCTTGGATAGTCTGAGCCTTAAGCTTCTGAAAATCTACTACCATACGTCTTTTAGGTTTCTCTTCGTTATCGGTACATTTTTTTGCGACACGGTCCAGATTGGAGAGTTGTACGGACTTTTACTAGGTTGTATATTTTGATTATTTAATATTTTTTCTATGTCTTTATTTAGAAATTCGTTGTCTGCTATCAGATACGGGTACTGTTTCACCCAAATAGGATTTTATGATTTTGTCCTAATTGTGGCTTGTATCGTAGTCGTAAACGGCAGAATTTCGTTAGTTTCGGCATCTGTTCTCATGATATCTTCAACTTCAGTTTTATATTTATCGTTATTTATTGTATAATTTACTTTCTGTTCACGAATTTTTTTTTTTTAATTTTATGTGAGTTTAACGCAAAAACGTCAATTTGTGCTTTCATGACCCTAAGGCCGTGTTCACCCAAAAGCATGTCGAGCTCCTCTAAAGCTTCAGTTTCAAAAAATACTAAATTATGATTAAATAATGTAATAATTTTCTTAGCTTTAGTCAAAGTGTATCCATGAAGCGTTTTAACCTTTGATGGTTTTATAGGTATAGATTCTCCTATATAGGTATAGATTTCTCCTATTTGTCGCGCCTATATCAATTAAAATGTTAACGGATTTACCCGTTTTTTGGCAGTGTCTTTGGAGACATGGTGATCCGTTTACTCTCCTAAAAAAGTAATTCTTGTTTCATAGGTGGTGTCATAAAATGCTAAAAAAAAGATTCTTGTAATGGCTCGTGACTGTGGTTTAGGATCTTCGAGCGAACGCACCCATTGTAGAAATCACAAATCAAGATCTGAACGCGCTCCTTGGCGAAAGGCATATTTGACATATGCGAAAAGAAAAGTAGAAAATAGTTCGAAGACACAAAGGAAAATGGAAAAACGTTTATATGTACAAAAATAATGAATTTAACTTTTTAGAGAATAAACGCCTTTAAAAGATCCTTGAGGTTTAAGTTAAATCTTTGTGTCGGCGCTGGGGTGTCCTCGACTTTTTCAGGTACAAATTTTATTCTTTGTTTCAATTGCAAAGCGCGAATATACGTATATACTTCGCCGTCAGTTTATGCACAACGGTAGTTTTAGCCAGATAAATCCCCCTTGTGGTGACACATAAACAGCCGCCAAATAATAAATTTGCAGCCGGCATTGAACGAAGATAAACTGATGTCTCTGAAAGAAGAGGGTGAAATTGGCTCCGACATGAACGCCACCATGTTGGAAAGCAATAGCCAGCCAGGTAACTAGTCACCTTCGTCCGAAATACAGCTGATTCAAAAGCAAATGGAAGAGCTTCACATGCAGTTAAAGGGAGTCTCAGTTAAAGCTGCTGTTGAAAAAACGGAACGCATTCGACTTCGACAACTACTCAGCAGCGAACAAAAAACAAGCCTTTCGAATGTTCCCAGCGAAGTCTCATCAGCCGCCATCACTTCTTAAGCCAGCCATTGTCAGGGAAGTGGTATTTTGACGAAGGCCACAACAACAGCCATATATACAGGTGCTGCAACAGTCCAGTATGCACCGTACACGAATACAGCCACGTGCTTTAATGCCGTTAATCCGCAATACGAACCCCTGCCCTGGCTATTGCCGCCGCAATTTGGTCAGTCAGCTGCCGGTGTTACCTCAGGTGTTGACTTACGCCAACAGCACTTGCTGCCACAACAATTCGTGCCAACGAATTCACATCAGACGTACAGAGTTCCAACGTTCCTGCCACCTCTAAGCCCATCGCAGGAGTTTTTTTTACAAAAGTGATTCCGCAACATTTTCTGCAGCCAACGCCTCAGCAGATCCAACCATTAATGCAGACACATCTCTATGGGAAAGGTCGACAATTACATGACCTACCCACCTTCATAGGCCGGCCGGAGGAATGGCCAGTGTTCTGCACCACCCTTTTGGAATCCACTGCTTTGTATTCAAAGGTGTAAAACCTATTCCGTCTTCAGAAGAGCATCAGAGGGGATGCGAATTTCGTCGGAAGCCCTGCTAATACATCCAGACAACATAGACCGAATTATGGCAGCTCTGGTGTTCCGCTTTGGTCGCCCGGAGTGATTATTGCACAGCCAGTTAGCGATGGTGAAGGAGATTGCTCCGAAAACAGAAAGAAAACTGAAAATGCTAATTCCCTTTGACACAAGGGTGCAAAATGTAGCCAACCCTACACTTATTGACGAATTTGTCAGCAAGCTTCCAATAAGCAAAAGATTAGAATGGGCGCAGAGAAGCATCAACATAAAGCCGTATCCTACCGTGAAGAACTTTGAAGAATGGTTGAGTGAAATTGCCCGTCTGGTGTGTACAATTTCGTTTCAGCTACTTGCCAAAACCGATTCCAAGGTGAAGTCAAGGAACATACTTCTGGCATCTGAACAACATTTACCAGCCGAGTACAGATGTCAATACCAAAAGGATCAGTCGATTTTAAAGGTTCTCCACGCTGCAGAACAAACTTCAAGAAATGCAAACAACAAGGATGTATGCCGTCACTGCAAGGAAGTTGCATCCGAGCCATTATCAAAAGGTATCTAGAATCGGGATACGCAAGGAAGCTAATAACGACTGAAACAAGTGCAAACACGAAGAGGGCTTGGTACCTTCCTCATTTTGGCGTCCAAAACTCTAACAAGCCAGGAAAAGTTCGGCTGGTCTTTGACGCAGCTGCTAAGGTCAATAAAATTTCTTTAAATGACCTTTTATAATCTTCAACTTTCGGATGCGATCAGTTGCAGTCACGGGCGACACTAAATAAATGTTTCACCAAATATTGATACGACGGGAAGATCAGGACTCGCAACGATTTCTTTGGAGAGATCAAAGGGATTAGCCAATCGACGTTTACGTCATGAGCTCAATGACGTTTGGTGCCAGCTATTCACCATGTTCGGCGAACTTTGTGAAGAACTTCAACGCTAAGAGGTTCGTGATCCGAGGGCTGTTGAAGCAATACTGGATCATCATTATGTGGACGACTATATCGACAGTGAAACAGAAGCATCCGAAGTAATCAAGGTCGTCATATTAATCTACAAAAGCGGAGGGTTCCAACTGTGAAATTTTACTTCGAATTGTAAGAAGGTGCTGCGAGACATTTCGATGATAGAAGAAGAGCCTATGCTCTGGAGGTCGACATGAATATCGAGACTGAAGTAGAGAAAGTTCCCTAGCACTGCTGGCAGCCGACTGAAGATGTCTTCACCTTTAAGATTTAGTTTGGTCGAGTCAACAAAGACATCATCTTGGGAGAAAGATGTCCAACCAAGCGGGAATTCTTGAGTGAAGCAAGTCATAGCATGGGACGAGCAAATTGCAGTTGAGGTTTACAAGAAGTGGGCATTATGGAAAGTAGAGCTTCCAACTCTAGTCAGCTGTAAGGCTTCAAAGTGCTTCATATATTCGTCGATGCTAGTGAAGAAGCATTTAGTGCGGTGTCGAAGAAGGCGAAACGATCAAGATGTCCTTCGTATGTGGAAAGACCAAGATTGCTCCGAAGAAGCTTATGTCCATTTCACGTCTCGAACTGTCAGCCGCCTTCTTGGGAGTACGACTACGTACATGATTTGTGAGTATCACACATTGTCGTTGTCGAATCGGGTGTTCTGGAGCGACTCAAGCGTTTTAAATTGGCTTCGATCGGATCCCCGCCGATATAAGCCGTTCGTCCTACTTCGTATAGCCAAAATATTAGAAAGCAGTAAGTGCAACAAGTGGCGGTGGATACCATCGAGACACAATCCGGCGGATGACGCGACCCGTGCACTGTACCCTCCTAAGTACCAGGCGGACAAAAGTTGGCTATATGGGCCCCCCTTCCTTCAACAGTCGGAGTTCTTCGTCAGAAGAATTAAAAATGATTGCCAGTTTTGCCGAATGCGATCTGCCCAACCATGAGGATCGCCTTACTCCGTTAGTGAGGCCATTCACCTATACTGGGTTAGACTACTTCGTTCCAGTTCTCATAATACGCTGAAAAGAAAAGCGCTGGGTCGCATTCTTCACTTGCATGACGGTCAGGGCAGTCCTTCTCGAAGTCGCAGCCGATCTTTCCGCCGAACTTCATCGGCGCCAAGAAGGAACTTCTGACGAATTCAATCTTCGACAACGAGGCGATGAAGGCAGAACTTTCCGGCAGAGGTATTGAGTGGGTTTTCAATTGTCCCATCCAATGCCCATGTCGGTGGATATTGGGAAAGGCTTGTCCAGTCCGTGAAGAGAGTGCTTGCATACTACCTACCTGAATTAGATCCGAGGCCGAGACACTGGCGAGTGCTCTCATCGAAGCCGAGTGCATCATCAACAGTCGACCGCTCACGCACCTGCCAATGTCAACCCAGGACGAAGAGACCTTGACGACGAACCATTTTTTGTTGGGTGTTTCAAACTTGACCCAAACTCCAGGCCAAATAGACGAAAGAGCTCTCTGCCACGGTAAACAGTGGCGCATCAGCCAACAGATCAAAGATCGAATTTGGAGAAGATGGATAAGAGAATACCTGCCGATACTTACCAGGCGCAGCAAGTGGTCTAAACATGTGCTGCCTCTAGCAGTGGGGGACCTGCTAATCGCGTGTGATTTGGATCTGCCAAGAAGCCAATGGAAACGGGGAAGGGTCGTCAAAGTATTCCCGGGATCAGATGGCCAAGTCCGCTCAGTTGAAATAAAAACTGCATAGGGAATTCTTCGAAGACCGTCTGTAAAGCTGGCTGTGTTGGATGTTGGTGAGGCTACGGTGAGACCTGGGCGCCTCACGGGGGGTGGGTGTCATAAAATATTAACAAAAAAGATTCTTGTAATGGCTCGTGACTGTGGTTTGGGATCTTCGAGTGAACGCACCCATTGTAGAAATCACAAATCAAGATCTGAACGCGCTCCTTGGCGAAAGGCATATTTGACATATGCCAAAAGAAAAGTAGAAAAGAGGACAGTAGAGTCCCATTTACAATAATGCGAGATGCGATACGTTGTTCGAAAACGAGAGCGCATGAACTGTCAAAAATATTTCCGTAACATGTAATTCAATGTGTTCGTTACAATAATGCTAGTCTCGCAGCGAGCATCGCAGTCAATTTCGAAAATCTGAAAATCTCCCGCATCTCGCAATGTGTGACAGCTAAATTGTTGTTGTTTTCATTTTGAGCTTGTTATTTGTGAGTGGTGTTTTGACGCATCATTGTAAACAGAAGTCCGATGTCTGAATGCGAGAGCTCTCGCATTCGAATTCGAATGCGACTCTCGTATCGCATCTCGCAGTATTGTAAATGGGACTTAGTTCGAAGTCACGAAAGCCTCAGCCACGCCGCCAGGAAATATCAAGTAAGTAAAAATGGAAAAACGTTTATATGTACAAAAATAATGAATTTAACTTTTTAGAGAATAAACGCCTTTAACGTCCTTGAGGTTTAAGTTAAATCCTTGTATCGGCGAAGGGGTTTCCTCGACTTTTTCATGTACATGTGGTATCAGAATGTGGGAGGTGTGATTGTAGATCTTCATCTCCGGTGTGGCTTACTCGTTGTACCTTGTTTGTGTTGTAGTTTCTTGATGACGGGATTCTTTCACGTTTTGCTGCTCATTGGTTTGCCTTTTTTTAACGAGACTGGATTTAAATTCTTATAGCTCATTTTCCAGAGATTTTTATTTTGGTATCATATTGTAATATGTTTGTGTGGGTACAAATAATAGAACTTATTCTTTTCTATACAAATCCCTTTATTCAGTACAGTTACAATTCACTATTTAATTCTTTCTCTCAGTACAATTCAATTCCTCAACCACTTATACTTTTCTTATCTTTTACTTAAACCACTTAATCACTTCTTCTAATTAACACTTCAAATTCAACTTTGGAACTGATTTGCATACCTTGGGGATGCTGGTATTTATACTCGAATGACATACTTCGAGAACAATCCTCGCCATCCAGCGTCCCATACAATTTCCAATTTGCTAGAAAATTCGATTCTACTCTCCAGCCGAGACTTTGCTAATCCAGTATTGAAACCTTCTAGTCTTCGAGTTTCGACATTTTCTGCTAGATGTCGCTGCTCACATTTGAGTGGTTATCACATTGCTCCCTCTATAGTTGTTCGTCCCGAACAACTTCGTCATTCAGCATCCCGTTGAAATGACACATTCTATCCAAATGGACCACTTTAAATTTTCCTCGATCCCCACGCTGGATCCGGTAGACAACGTCATTAATGCGGGTTATCACCTTGTATGGACCTTCCCAGTCCTGTTGCAATTTTGGTGATTTGCCTTTCTTACGCTGAGGATTATACAGCCAAACCAGATCTCCTTCGTTGAAACCGGAAGATTTCGCCTTGATATCGTACCTAGTTTTCATGCGGCTGCTTGCTAGCTTCATCTTTTCTCTGGTGTCTTCATGCAATTTACGAATCCTGCTGCGTAAGTCATTCACGTACTCGTTCACCTCTTTGGGCTCCGTCGGTGGGGATCCGAATTTTGCTTCACTTGGCAACCGAATTGTTTGACCAAATAAGATCTCGGATGGTGTGTGCCCTGTTGAGCTATGGACCGCGTTTCGGTAGGCCATTAAGAAGAGGGGTGTGTGTCGATCCCAATCCCGCTGGCAGTTGCTGACAATCTTAGATAGATGCTCATTCAAGGTCCGATTGAATCGCTCGACCATTCCATCAGATTGAGGGTGTAGTGGCGTTGTCCTTGTCTTTCTTATTCCCAAATATTGGCATATTTCCTGGAAGACTTTTGATTCAAAGTTTCGCCCTTGATCAGAGTGCAGCTCCATTGGGACCCCAAATCTGCTCACCCAGTTGTTGACTATCTGTTCGGCTACGGTCTTAGCCTCTTGATTTGGGATGGCAAACACTTCCGGCCACTTACTGAAGTAATCCATGACTACGAGAGTATATCGGTTTCCATTAAAGGTTTCGGGAAACGGCCCAGCGATGTCGATGGCTATTCGTTCGAAAGGTGCTCCGACATTGTATTGTTGCATTTGTCCATGTGGCTTTACTTTTGGGCCCTTGGTAGCCGCACATCTTATGCACTTTTTGCACCAATTCTCGATATCTTGTTTAGCGCTTAGCCAATAGAAACGTTCCCTTACCTTTTCCAACGTCTTATTTATTCCCAAATGGCCTCCTGAGATTCCGTCATGTATTTCATGGAGCACTTGGTTGACTCTGGACCGTGGCACAATTAGCTGCATACGAGATGTTGTCCCATCTGCACTTTCCCATTTTCTCTTCAGCAATCCATCTTGCACAAAAAGCGAGTCCCATTGTGCCCAGTATGCCTTCAGAGTTTGGCTCCGATCTGATATCTGCTGCCAGCTTGGTCTTTCCTCGTGTTCTTTCCAGGCCAATATTGGTTCGATGTCATTGTCTGCCTGTTGGGAGGAACGGATTTCGTCTATACTCCAACCCTCTATTGGCTCAGTCCTGATCATTTGGATAGCTGCCTGTTCTTTTGCTTCTTTACGATTGCAGTGTTCGCATTTTACCCCGCATGGTCGACGAGAGAGAGCATCAGCATTTGAGTGGAGTGTTCCCTTGCGGTGTTGCACTTCAAAGTCGTAACCCTGCAACTGCTCGATCCATCTTGCAACTTGGCCTTCAGGGTTCTTAAATTGGAGTAGCCATTTCAGAGCTGCGTGGTCTGTCCGGAGAATTAAAGCCAGAAGCTCGCGCCGGGTTACACAGTAGTTCCGTTCAGGTCTGGAGAGTACTTTGCTGTAATATGCGACCACTTTCTCTTGACCGTCATGAACTTGGGAGATCACAGCTCCGACCCCAACATTGCTAGCGTCTGCGTCCACGATGAACATTTTTCCGGGCGTGGGATAACCCAAGATGGGGGCATTGCACAGCTGTCGCTTCAGTTCTTGAAATGCTTTTTCGCATTCTCCAGACCACCTGAACTGTCGGCCTTTTTCCGTAAGTTGATGCAGGCTCTTTGCAATGCCAGCAAAATCCTTTACGAACCTTCTGTAATACGTGGCGAGGCCCAAGAAGCTACTCAGTTGGTGTTTATCTTTTGGAGAAGGCCAACTTTTCACGGCTTCGATTTTGTCAGGATCCGTTCTTACTCCTTCCGCTGATATAATGTGACCCAGATATTTTACTTCCGGACGAAACAAGGCACACTTTTCTGGGTTGAGCTTTAAATGAGCACTTCGTAGCCTCTCAAACACTTCTTTTAGATTTTCGCGGTGCTCCTCGTACGTCTTACCTATGACGATAACGTCGTCCAAATATACTAGGCAGGTTTTCCAGGTGAGTCCTTGCAATGTTCGTTCCATTAGTCGCTCGAAGGTGGCCGGAGCGTTGCACAGTCCAAACGGCATCACTGCAAACTGCCAAAGACCGCTTCCTGTAGTGAAGGCAGTTTTCTCACGATCCGCACGATTTATCTCTACCTGCCAGTAACCGCTCTTCAAGTCAAGTGTTGAAAACCATTTCGCTCCAGAAAGCATATCCAAAGTGTCATCGATTCTCGGAAGTGGGTAGCTATCCTTTTTAGTGACATCATTGAGACGTCGGTAGTCTACACAAAATCTCGTGCTGCCATCTTTCTTCTTCACGAGGACCACTGGAGATGCCCACGGACTTTGCGATTCTTCAATCACTCCCTCAGCTTTCATCTTCGACATCATTTCGGCAACTTCTGTTTGCTTTGCCAATGGAAGACGCCTTGCAGGTTGACGGATTGGTCGAGCGTCTCCGGTGTCAATGTGGTGTTGAACAATATGCGTACGTCCATATTCTCCGTCTTGTGTAGCAAATATATCAGCGTACTCACCGATTAGTTTTTCTGCCAGGATTCGCTGATCTTCGTCCAGATTACAGAGGCTGAGAATTTTGTTCTTGATTTTTATGCTCTGAACTGTTGTGACCGGTTTTGCACCCTTTTTTTCCGTTGTAGTCAATATAGCCTCAACAGGTACACATTTTCCAACTATCTCCCCCTTTTTCACCTTTACACTGAATGTCTTTGGATTTAGAATCCTTACAGGGACCATGTTGTTCTTTGGCTCCACTAAGGTCTTTCCCACCATGAAGTCTCTTTTCTTTTCTGGCTCCATCAAATAGAATCGGTGGCTACCAGGACCACCTTCCACTTCTGCCCACAAAATTGCTTCTGACGAAGGCTCTAGATTCTGGTTGCTGCAGATAACGACATTTGAGACTGTGGTATTGGCGTTTCCGTATATCATTGGTATCTCCATGTTTCCGTATTTCAGGGTTTGTGCCCCCAAGTCGACTACAAGTCCATGTTCTCTCATGAAGTCTGTACCAATGATGTACTCGTCACATATGTCAGCTACCAGAAACGCGTGAGTGAATGTTATTCCGGCCAGTTGGATTTTTATGCGGACTTCACCATATACCTTAATCGTTGCTCCTGTAGCTGTTCGCAAGCTGCAACTGCTAGTGTTATGCAGCCAAGACTTCTGCACAAGATTCCTCCTGATGATTGAGGCCGTGGCACCGGTGTCTATTGTTGCCATCCATTTTTCTTTTCCACTGACTACTTCTACTAGAAGGCTTTCGCTGCATCGTTTTGCCAGCGAGACTTGGGTGATGGTCCTGGGGCCGTCGACTCCTGCTACCAACTTCTGCCCCGCGAAGTTGGTGCTTAAGCATTTCCCGACTGATGATTTCGGGGAGGTTGACCGGCTTCTTGATAGCTGTTTCTGCGGGTTTCTTCCTCTATTTGCTTGTCACC
The DNA here is from genome assembly GCA_949129095.1 of Volucella bombylans. Classification (NCBI taxonomy): domain Eukaryota; kingdom Metazoa; phylum Arthropoda; class Insecta; order Diptera; family Syrphidae; genus Volucella; species Volucella bombylans. Next base: position 21,034,331 of record OX422143.1, on the reverse strand, counting down.
ACAGTGAGGGCAGTCTTTTCGTCGCACCGGTTCTTTACACTGCCTTTGAAGGTGTCCTATTTTATTGCAATTCCAGCAGCGCATTATTCGTCTATCCCGTCGAGTATCTCGTTCCTCGGCACTAATTCTTGTGCAGGAGCATTCGACAGATGCTACTTCCCTGACGAAATGTGTTCCCCTGGAAGCCTGATTGGCTGCTTCCATCGCCAGAGCGAAGGCAAGTGCTTCAGCAAGGGTTCTTTTCCCGGTCATCCTTACTGCTGACTGTAGCTTCGAATCTGCAATTCCCATGATAAATGCATCTTTTGCTATTTCGTCGATAATTTCCTGGCCTGCGGTGGGGTATGACAGGTGTGCCAGTCTACTCACGTCTGCTTGGAGCTGCTGAAGTGTTTCTCCTCGTTGCTGCGTTCGACTTTGCAATTGGACCTTGTAGACCTCCTGCATGTGGCTATCCCCAAACCGTTTCTCGATAGCCTGTACTAAAGTCACATAATCTTTGTGCTTTTCGATATCTACTGTTTGCAACAATTCTGCTGCAGGACCGTGCAAGGCCATTGTTAGGGCAAAGCACTTTTCCTCATTGTCCCAGTCGTTTGCACAGGCAGCCATTTCAAACTGCTTCTTATAAGTAGACCATGAGGTCTGGCTATCGAATGAGGGAGGCTTCAAATCATTTCTCCTTGGACCGCTTAAAGAACATTCTCGCAGTTTCTGTTTTCGCACTGTGTCGAGCTCTTTTGCCAGTTGCTGAACTTTGCTGTCCATTTCCTCGAATTTTTCGCCAACATTCTTCTCTATTCTATCAAATTTGTTATCGATTTCTTCGAACTTTTGGTGTAGAACGTTATTTTGTTCTAGACTATTCTTTTGTTCGTCGATTTTTTGTTCAATGCTGCTCTTCTGCTCGTCTAGATTTTTCTTTTGTTCATCCAGCTTTTGTTCGAGACTATTCTTTTGTTCTTCCAGATTTTTCTTTTGTTCATCCAGCTTTTGTTCGAGGCTATTCTTTTGTTCTTCCAGATTTTTCTTTTGTTGGTCGAGACTGTTCTTCTGTTCGTCCATTTTTTTGTTTTGTTCGTCCATTTTTAATAAGAGGAGTTGCATCATTGCAGCCTTGTCATTGCCGGTACTTGTCTGTTCATCCTCGTCAACATCAAAGGAATATGCATCAGGATCATGTCCCTCGTTGTTCAAAGCCTCCTGAAGTCGAAGCACCAGGTCACTTTTTCCTCCACTGGCGCTGAGGCTTCTCTTGTTCAACTCGGATTTGAGTTGGACGAGGGTCAACTGCAATAGTTTTCGACCCATTCTAGCTTTTTCAAATAGTCAAGAAAAACACTTTTTTTTTTTTTTTTTACACACAATAAGTCCTATCCCACTTCTGACACCAATGTAATATGTTTGTGTGGGTACAAATAATAGAACTTATTCTTTTCTATACAAATCCCTTTATTCAGTACAGTTACAATTCACTATTTAATTCTTTCTCTCAGTACAATTCAATTCCTCAACCACTTATACTTTTCTTATCTTTTACTTAAACCACTTAATCACTTCTTCTAATTAACACTTCAAATTCAACTTTGGAACTGATTTGCATACCTTTGGGATGCTGGTATTTATACTCGAATGACATACTTCGAGAACAATCGTCGCCATCCAGCGTCCCATACAATTTCCAATTTGCTAGAAAATTCGATTCTACTCTCCAGCCGAGACTTTGCTAATCCAGTATCGAAACCTTCTAGTCTTCGAGTTTCGACATTTTCTGCTAGATGTCGCTGCTCACATTTGAGTGGTTATCACAATATATTCCAAGGATATTTGGCTGCAGTCAAGAGTTAGACTGGCTTGAGCCCCCAGTTAATGTTGGTGGTTGAGTAAAAAGATTATTTATTTTATGCTACGCCGAAAAACGTGGTCTTTATTGATATTCTTAGGACTAGCCACTATATTAGATCTTATCAATTTATACTATTGATGCGACGGCTGTTATCACCATGGAGTATTCCGTTGTTTGTTGTTTATGATTAGTTGAGTAGTCAAATGTTTGCGTTGATAATGCATTTCTCGATAATGCATTTTATGTAATGTTGTTTACGTTCCTAAATCGGGTGTACGTGACTTGATAAAAATTACAGAACAGGCAGCGAGTGAGATTACGTCATTAACACGCGCGAGTTATGTACTCGTATTTTGTCCAGCTCTTACAAATAAAACACAACTTATTTGAATGATGTCTTTATACTTCCAGGTCTTTCGCACGACTGATTTGTTAAACTAACTCAGTATAATACCTAGATTAATGCCGTTATTCCGAAACTAGGTCAACCGATGTAGCTGGAGCAATTCTGTTGCTGGGCTGTTCTATTATATTTATGATGCTTATCTCCTTGGCGTTGACAAACAAAAGTGAAGCCAAGTCAAATTTTGTTGTTAAGTTGAAGTTTTCTGTTACGTGCTGATGAAGATTTGTTGTGTTGTTACTAAGTAATGTCTATGTAGGTATTTTGATGATGGTAACAAAGATGATGACGATGCTGATGTTGTCGCTATGAACATTACGCGTGCATTGTGAACTTACCCACGACGCCCCTCGCTTTTTTCTTTTGTCATTCACAGCGAGATGAGTGTTGAGGATGTTGTGGAAGGGAAATAACTTTATTGGCTACGTATGAACCAACTTACAACATCGTGAAGGAAGGAACACTTCATCATTGTTGGATTATAATAGTGTCATTTACAAGTACAATATTATCGCTTAGTTTTGAATGCCAAAGGGTCTAAGAATTCGTTTCATCTGAGTTCGGAATTACTACTCAACGAGTCACAAGAATTTTCATTTCATAAACCTGTAAATGATTCAATTGTCAAAGTATATTAAAGAAGTAAAAATTAAAATATTTGGAAAGAGCATTTTAACGAGTTCTTATGCAATGAGGAAACCGCAGATTCTACGAAAAAAAAAATTTAACGAAGGAACAAATGGAAGGAAAAGGAAGGAATGGGTACATCCCGCCCGTCGAAGTATTGGCGACAATCGAAAACCTTGGATTGAAATTGCTCGCGATTTTGTTTCGGTCAAGCTATCGGTGCATCCTTTAAAAATAAAGGAGCGAATTCTACAATAGATAGCCGACAACACAATATTATTTAACTCCGTGACATTTGCTGCAGTTTTGTGTGGGGGCAGCTTGACATATGCACATTGTACAACTCTTCAAATGATCTGCATATATATATCGACTTGGAAAACTCATTCGATAGAATGTGGATCTCAAAAAGTACCCGAGATATACATATATAATGATGACACGTGATAAGTACGGCGACGTTAAAACGAAAGTTAAACGCACAGCGGGAATTTGAAGTTAAAGTTGTAGCGCTCTAAGCCAGTGGCAGTGTTATTTTTCAACGAAATGATTTTCTAATGAGCACATTGATGAGTCTGTACTCTTTACATATTTCAACGGTTACTAAAAGAAGAAAATGAATCTGTGAAAAATAGACGACACTTTTTTTTTCAATTAAAAATTTAAAAGGATTGCGCACCTTTTTTTAAAACAATATTTTATTAACTTTGATTATAATTCGTAAGCAATAATCTAAATCAATAATAATAATAAAAAAAAACAATTGCAGTTGGTATTAACAAGTACTAAAATAAAATAAATTTATCGCAGTAAACAATCAATTAAAATAAGCTCAATGGGTCGAATTATGAGTTTATGAAGCTGAGAAACAGACTTATGACTACATAAAATATAATGAATAGTATGTATACAAATACTAAAATAGATTTGCAACATTTACAAGTGAAATCGTAGAGAATAAGGATGCAGGAAAAGTGTTTTTTTTTTCGAAACACTGCATATGTACATAAAATCACTAAAAAATACACCTCAAGTGAGTATATTTACTAACAGTTTTCCGGAATTTTCACAAGTATGTTTTTATTTAAAGTTTTTTTTTTCAATTTACTAAAACCAAAACACTATAATACAATACGAACGTGCTATATGTATGTAAATTGAGAAAATATTCAAGATATTTTTATATTTTGTAAAAATGCGTCGATACTTTTTTCTGTAACTGCAGTTTACTCAGTCTATACTTTAAATGAACACGATACTTTGCTGAGTAACAATAAGCCTTACCAAGAAAGCAATCTAATTTATTTTTAATTTAAATATTTAGTAAGTATGTAGTTTGCTTTATGATTGTAATGATGTTGGTCCGAAATTGAAAAAAAAATATTTACAATAGTTTGATCCAAGCTGTAATATAATCAATTATTACACATGTTTCAATGAGCTAAGCGTTTCTTTCGATTTGGTGTTAATATTTTAAGCATTGTCACAACAGGAGCTTCAAATGACAAAGATACGATGAACGATAAAAGCCACGAACACACAACAAGGCCGAAAAAGGTGACGATCTAAAGAAAGGAAGAAAGAATATATTAATGTACATATGGTATAAAACATACAAATGTTCAAAATAATATAAGAGTATATTCGAAAAACAAAAATGAATTTGATAAAAAAAATTCTTAAGCAAAAGAAAAACGGCCAAACCAAAAATTTTTAAAAGCTTGTTGCAAAATTAGTAAGTTAATACGAGTAATACCTGTTGTACACAGCGTATAAATGTAAACCTAGTTAACTTTAAGAAATTATAGTTTGAGGTGAAAATAGAAAAAAGTTAAATGAGTGGGTTTATGCCTATTTTTCCTCCCTCCTGAACTTAGAAGTCTTTATTTTCAGACCCCAGGGGTAGCGATATTTCAATCAATTGAAAGAAAATCCAGTTTTAATTTTAGAACAGTGCTGAAGGATGAAAGATTGAGGAGTAAACCAAATTGCATGTGACTCGGCCCGGATGGCGGCCTACGATGGCATTTTGACTAAAAAACCTTACCCCGGTCTAATTAATGACTAAAAATAGAATGAAAAATCAAATCAAAGTGATAAAAAAAAATAGTACAACACCAATAGCTGAACAAAGAATATGTGGACAGAACTGTTGCCGAGTATTCCTAATGAGAAATTTGTTGAGGAGTTAGATGAGTAGTTACTTGTAGATCCATCTTCTGTCCAAAATAAATAGAAAAATCAATCCGATGGTAAAGTGGTTTCCAACAAAGCAACGCACATCCTGGCAATGCGAGCTATAGCTACAGCGGCAATCCGTTCTGTATATTACAGAACAGTACTGTAATGTTTTAATATTACTTAAATTTAAATCTTAGCATGTGCTCTGTATTTCTACTATATTTCATAATAAGGTCTTGAATGTAAATTTAAATATTAATAAGAACAAACAATAAAAAAAAGATACAAAGCAACAAAAAAATTAATGCAAACGGACTCTAAGCAGCTTCACAATCTGAACACATCTTCTATCAATAGGGCTCTTTCCTTTTGGACATTTGACAGTCAGAAATGATGAAATCAGTTATCACATGAAATTTGGTAAGGTAATCCCAAAAAATGTATAGGTTACCGGCTGTATTTGTCCTTGTAAAACAGCAGTGACTAGAAATAGTTTTTATAACCCAGAAATAAGATTGTCAATGCCGTCTTGTCTTAACCTCAGACACTACGAAGAAAATGCATTTTTAATGATGACCCACAAAGCCACTACATGTTCATAAAAAAGCAGCAAACGTCAATGAAGTACAATGTTCTAAATGTTTTGCTGTTTTTCTATTGCCAATGGCTGCAAACTCGATATCTTTCAGCACTCGAAAACGGTTAAACATCGAAGTGTTGATATTACTGCTTCCTCCAGCGAATCAATATATATTTTTTTCCGGAGGAAGACAAATGATTACGCAGGAAGAACAACTAGCAGTGACCAAGGTACCTCGGCATATCATATTATTAAACATAACCATTCTTTCCGTTTAAACGATTGCACTTCAAAAGCAATTAAAAATTATTTCGATGAAAAATATTCATCTGTCGTACTAAATGTGAAGAAATCGTTTGCAATGTCCTGGTACCGAAATCAGTCCAAGAAATCAAAACTGATTTGTGCGCAGTAAATTTTATAATAGTATATACGGATTGCCCAAATCATGGTAGCACACAGTACTTGTCCGCTATTTTCGACCGCAAATGGGAGTCCAAGTTAAGATACTGAAAGTCGATGACTTGCCAGGAGCATCATCTGGCATCCTAACGAAATATATTTATGATCTTTTAACAAAATTTGATACAAACAATAAACGGCTCAGTATATGCGCAGATAAAACTGATAAAACTGTTGAATAAGTTTCAGATTTCTACTCGGAAGATTACTATTGGTGTAAATTGTGCTGCTCATATAACTGTGTTAAAACAGTAATAGACACCAAAGTAGATACCAAAGTAATTGTTATAAAAATAAATTCATATACATATCTGTATTTATTAAATAATCGGCAAAATGCAAAAGGACGCATTCATCAGGGGAATTGTAGGATCTAAGCTACAGTCAGAAGTAAGTATGGCCGGGGAAATAACCCTTGGTGAATCACTTGCCTTCGCTCTGGCAATGGAAGCAGCCCATTTGGCTTCCAAACGAACACATTTCGTCAGGGAGGTACTCGTAGCATGTGTTGAATACACTTGCGGAAGACTAAGTGTCGAGGAACGAGATACACCGCGGGAAAAACGTACAATGCGCTGTTGAAAATGCGGTAAAATATGACATCTTTAAAGGCAGAGCAAAGAACCGGTGCGACGAAAAGGCTGTCCTCAATGTAATAACAGGCAAATAGAGGAAAAAATTGACAGAAACGGCTACCAAGAAGCCGGCCAAACTTCCCGAAGCTATCATGCCCCGCGAAGTTAGGAGCAGGAATTCTCGGCTCCAGGACCATTATTAAAGTCTCCCTGCCACGGTCTCAATCATCAGGAGGGATTTTGGGCAAAAGTCTTGGTTGCATAACACCAGCAGTTGCAGCTTGCGAACAGCTACAGGAGCAACCGTTAAGGTATATAGTGAAGTCCGCATAAAAATCCAGCTGGTCGGAGTAACCTTCTCTCACGTATTTCTGGTGGCTGAAATATGTGACGAGTGCATCATTGGTACAGACTACATGAAAGCACATGGACTAGTAGTGGATTTTGGGGCACAAACCCTGAAATACGGAAACATGAAGATACCAATGATATACGGAAACGCCAATATTTCAGTATTAAAAGTCGTCATCTGCAGAAATCTGATTCTAGAGTCTTCGTCGGAACCAAGTGTTTTGCAAAAGTGAAAGGTGGTCTTATTAGCCACCGATTCTACCTGATGGATTCCCACCACGACTCGAAACCAAACCTTAGTCGAACCAAAGAACAACATGGTTCCTGTAATGATTCTAAATCCAAAGACATTCAGTGTAAAGGTGAAAAAAGGAGAGATAGAAAAAAATGTGCACCTGTTGAGGTTATATCGACCACAAGGGAAAAGAGTCGTTCAATACCGGTCGCAAGAGTCCAGGGTATGAAAATCAAGAACGAAACCCTTAGCCTCTGTAGTCTGGATCAAGAGCAACGAATCCTGTCAGAAAAGCTAACCGGTGAGTACGCTAATATATATTCTACACAAGACGGAGAATATGGATGTACGTAACTTGTTCAATACCGCATTAACACCGAAGATGCACAACTAGTGGTCCTTGTGAAAAAGCATACGATTTTGTGTAAACAGCGACCCACTACCAAGAAGTAACAACTTTTTGGATATGCTCTCTGGAGCGAAATAGTTTCCAACTCTTGACCTGAAGATCGGTTACTGGCAAGTAGAGATTAATCGACAAGATAGTGAGATAACGACCTTCATTACATGGTCTTTGGCAGTTTACGATGATGCCGTTTGAACTGTGTGACGCTCCGGCCATCTTTGAGCGATTACATTGCAAGGGCTCACGTGGAAAACAGGTCTAGTGTATCTTTTGGAGCATCACCAAAATCTAAAAGAAGTATTTGACAGGCTGCGAAGCGCTCATTTAAAACTGTACCTGATTCCGTCTGGAAGTAAAATATCTGGGTCTTATCTGACTTATGTTATCAGCTGATATAATGCTATCAGCGGAAGAAGTAAGGACGGATCCTGACCAAATCGAAGTGGTGAAAATTTGTCCTGCCCCCAAAGATAAACACCAACTGAGAAGCTTCTTGAGACTTACCACGTATTACAGAAGATTCGTAAAGGATTTTGTTGGTATTGCAAAGAGCCTGCACCAAGGTACAGAAAAAGGCCGAAAGTTCAGGTGGTCTGCAGAGGGCGAAAAATCATTCCAAGAAAGTTTGGGTGATCCCGCACCAGGAAAAATGTTCATCGTGGGCGCGAACGCTAGTAATGTTAGGGTCCGAGCTGTGATCTCTTAACTTCATTACGGTCAAGAGAAAGTGATTGCATATTACAGCAAGGCACTTTCCAGATCTGAACAGAACTACTGCATTTTCCAGGAACTTTTCCAATATCTGGGAATAAGCAAGACAACGCCACTACACCCTTAATCTGAACGAAAGGTCGAACGCTTCAACGCCCTTGAATAAGCATCTGTCTAAGGTCGTCGGCAACTGCTAGCGGGACTAAGTTTGACACATATCCCTCTTCAACAGGACATACACCATCCGAGATCTTATTTGTTTGGTTGCCAAGTGAAACGAAATTCGACATCATAGGTACATCGATATATATTGATACGACATCAAAGCAAAATCTTCTGGCTTCAACAAAGGAGATCTGGTGTGGCTGTATAATCTGCGTAAAAAAATCAAATCACCACAAGTGCAGCAGAATTGCGAAGGTCCATACAAGGTGATAACCTGCATTAATGACGTTGTCTACAGGACCCAGCTTGGGGATCGAGGAAAAATAAAGATGGTCCATGTGGATAGATTATGTAATTTCAACGGAATTTCGGGATGAGAAACTTTAGGGAGCGAGAAGAGTGATGAGAAGAGAACAGTGTAATCAATATTTGAATAGCAGAAGGGTTGCATATTTGAATAACAGAAGATTCAACCATTGGAGAATGGAAACTTTTATCGAATATTCTAGCAAAATGGATATTTGTGTGGAACTTCGTATAGTACAAAACGTTATAAGCGAGTATAAATATCAGCTATTACAAGACAAGTAAGTCAGTTGTAAAGTGGATTTTGAGATGTGATTTACGAGTAGAGATAAAGTGGTTTAAGTAAAAGATAAACAAACTCAAAAGTGGTTGAGAAAAGCGATTGAATTATACATTGTAGTGTAGTGGTGTAGTGGTACTAGCAATCGCTTCTCACTCGGAGGGTCAAGGTTCGAATCCTACCCATGACAAGTTTTTCATTTGTGTAATTGGAACTCAGTCAGAAAAATTCTGCGTGTGAAGGCATAACACTGACAAGTAGATTTGGCTGTTGTAGAGTTTCAAGCGCAAAAAACAAGTGTGAACTATAATCTTCGGATCACTCTGAGTGAAGAAAAAACTCTCCGTCCTATTCGGACTCCCACCCTTTGAGAGCTAATATCGAAACCAAATATACCTGAGTTTCAAACCACTACAAAAACAATTTTCCTTTCTCCTCCTTCTACCTTTCCACCCGAGCCCTGACAACAGTAAAATGGTATCTAACCTTTTAGGCGCGCGTAAATTATAAAAAAAGCGATTGTATTGAAAGAAATAAGTTCTATCATTTTACATTACTTAGTTTATCTAGTTTTTCCAGTTGTTATGTTTCAGCAGCTGTCAAAGTTACCAATGACATTCAGCCGTCAAAATATTCAGTAAGGTTTGCCATTTCATTATACATCGTTTTACGCTTGCCGAACGTGCGAAAATTATTAAAAAATATTATCGAAATTCCGTCTAGTTGTAAATAAGCAACGTGAATTTCGTCGTGAGGTCAGTCGTCATCATGGCTTCAGTGTGCAGGCAATTCGTCGCACCGTGGAATAATTTTAGCGTGAGTACTCTCTTTTGGATCTTAAGCCACCAACCTCAGAATAGGTGCGAAATAAAGAAAATATAGTCGCCGTAGCGGCCATTATCGAAGAAGACTCAGAAATATCGATTTCTTTCGAAATTACCACCAATGGTCTCAAGTATAGAGCGACGTTAACCGACTTTCTGTGGTCAGAGCTCGACAACATCGATATACCCGTGCTGTGGTTCCAACAAGACGGCGCAACATGCCATATAAGCGACGAAACGCTCGAAATTGTGAAGGAGAAAATTGGCGACTGGATCATCTCATGGCGAGCGTTCATCAATTGGCTGCCGGGATCATGCGATTTGACAACATTCGATTATTTTTGAATTTTTTTTCCTATCGTTCTTATCTGGTCACCTTTGATATTCTCTGATGTGAGATGCACCAGTGTACAACAAACATTATTCAGATTTTATTATACATTTCATGCTATTCAGCACACCTCCCCAATTTTTTTTTATACTAGAATAGCAATGAGTATTTGCCTATACTACAAAATGTTCAATAAGTTGAGAACTTCTTAGATGCTTTATTCCTAAAAACAGTTATATATTTCTTTACTTAGCTTAATTGTATTTTGTTTCGCACATTTTTTACAATAAACCGAAGACTAAGTATAATCATGAATATTTATTTTTTTGTAAAGCAAGTGAAAAGAACAAAAGGGATCCAAGATGACTTACGAGTATGTTCCTCCTTTACAAGAAATAGATAACTAATCTGATACTTTTAATTTTAGTTAAGTACTGAAAAATATTTTTCAAGAATATGTTTTCCAAGCAGATATTACGATTATATGATATTTGGCACAAATCAAAAATAATTTTAAATTGTTTATTCATACTAGTATGGTTGCATGTAACTTACCATCGAGTCTGTTCCCAAATGCAATGGAGCGTCTGAATTAAGTGCCATAGCTCTTATCACAATTGGATGTACTAAATATGCACAATATGTTACCCTTGAAAATGGATATATACATGGTGCGGATAAAATTGTATTTATAAATCCACCATATCCCGTTGAGCAAGCTATTGTTATCCAAGCAAGGGACACCGCCCATGCTGAGTGACTTAAGGAGCTATAAGCCGCTGCTGTAAATTGTGATAATTCCGTATTGTAAAGCCCAAAGACAAGTACAAAGAGATTCGTCATCGTTAATGTCCAGGCAATGAAAACTGTAAACTTTGATAGACGAATTTTACAATTAGTCTTAAATAATATCCATCCAACAGTCATGCCAATCAAGTAAGGTCCTAGTCGGGTCCATGGCTTGTCATATATTTTATCGAATAATGCTAAGGGATCGTCAGTATTAGGCTTATGGTTATTTGTATAAGCAATGACGGCCGTTGTGAGCCAAGATGATACCAAGAATATAACCATTGTGCTAGCGGCAAGTTTAAAGTGACGAACTGCCACAATTAGAATGATGGCTCCAATTATATAAAATTGTGTGTCGTTGGCCAGGTACCAACTCCAAAGCATGCACTAAAAGGAGGAAAGTATGTATATGTTAATAGAAATTATTATTTAAAAATGTTCTGATACAAACCATTTGATCAACAGGAAAGAGAGTATTTATATATAGCAGATTTCTCCACCAATACTGAGGACAAGTGACATGATCCATAGTAGGTGGATCAAAAATTGAAGATGTTTCAAGATACTTCATTGTGACCTGTACAACACCAAGAACGTACATATACGGTGCAGTTAATCTGAATTAAATACAATAAGAAGAAATTATTTCAATGCAACACAACTGTATAAGTGCTTAACTTTTCACCTCATAAATCGATAAGCAACCAAACCCAAGAAGTGAAACAGACCGGCGGTAAATTCATTTGTTCCCTTTGTCAATTTGTTTAGCTTCCCCTTCGCGTTTGTTCTGAAGTAAATATATGATACCAATATTCCGCTTAAAAAGAAAAATGTATCTACACTGAAGGGCCCATTTGTAATTGCCTGGAAAAAGAAGTTCTTCTCGACATCTTTTCGCATTTCCATGTTGTCAGAGTATTTAAAGACTACAATACATGTATGCCCGAGTATAACCCATGCCATTGAAAAAGCCCTTAATCCATGAATCGATGGTATTGTATCTGAGCCCACATTTCGATCACAAATGACATTAAAATTGGTTATAACTGAAAACGACAGGAGTAATTCTGAATAAACGCTTAATTTCTTTGGTTCGTGCAGATGTCCCTCGAGATGTTCATCAGAGTTGTTAGAATTCATATTGTTAACAGTATGAGGCAAATTAAGGACAATGTTAAGGTCTTTAAGATCTTTCTTTAGGTCGTTGGTTCCTAAATCACTGTAATCGGATGCTGCACAGCCAATTCCAGATGAAGTTTCACTATTATTCATCATTTCTTTGTCCTGTTCCAGAATTGCTTTGTGAAGACGTTTTTGTAAGTAAACTTCATAAAACGTTCCGATAACCATAAGGACAAAAACTATTCCAGATACGATGCTAAAATGAAATAATTGTTAACATATTTTTATAAATAAAATGAATTATGTAATAAATTTTAAATAGCTTACACTAGAATCCAAAATGTTTTGTCTTGTGAAAATTCATAGCTTTTAGCTGTTGGTACTCGTATATCAATTAGATTAATTTGACGGTAAGACAAACTGATTTGTGAGGCAGATGTAAGTTTCCGAACGTCACCCATAGAACAAGAAGAAGGAAGACAAATCCCGACATAGATTGTACGGGTCTGAAAATAATTGAATAAAATTATGATAAAAAAACATAGTATTTGGAATTTTATGGCATTTAAGATAAATCATATAAATAAGTAAAACTATAGCTTGCGACTCCTCCAATTAAAAGATTACTTTTAAGATTACAAATTATAAGCTAAAAAATTACGAAAAATACCTACTTTATTAATATATTGTTAATAATTACTAATCGCCTAAAGCGTCAATGTGGAACAAAGCTAACCAAGCCGACTATCAAAGGAAATTCTATCCTCGCAACATTTTCATCGATCAATTTTATTATGACAACGAAATGATACATAAATATTAAATTAAAAAATAAATAAATAAGTTTTCGGCGCAGCAGTCCATGGTTGATCAGTATCTAACTTACTAAGTTGTTCGGCATGTCACTTTGGACACACGAAGAAGGAACATACGAGTAATAATATAGTTTTTTTTTGCATTCCGATCGTTGTGAAGACGAGACACTTTTGCATAGACAGAAGATTTTACTGTCCGGCGAAAGGGAGTAGACGTCAGAAAAATCAATTACTTATTAACTTTTAAATTAAAATTAAATTTCTTTTAAATTACGAAATTAACCACTGCGCCACGCCACTGCATTTTTAGGTAATGATTACATTTATTAATAATTACTTGAAACAGTTATAACTTTTATTTAATTTTATTGTATAATTATAAATGTAATTCGAAAATTTCAAGCGAATGCAAAGAGTAAAATAGTATTTCACTTACAGAAACATGAGCTTAATTTTATGATAACACCTCAAATTTTAAAGTAGGTACTCGTACAAGTGAACAAATTCAAAACTGCACTGAATGTTATTTTTGCACTCTGTATAGAATGTAGAACTTTGTTGCATTTTTAGTTGAAGTTTTATTTAGGGCGTTGTAGTTTTGTTTTGGAGCCTGCTTTAATCTTTTCAATTTCTCGACTCGTGATACTAAGCTCTCTGACAAGCGTCTGCCTTGCTCAGTGCCCAAAGGGATGGGTATTGGGAAAGTTTTAAGTTTCTTGTCCTAGTGATTATTAAAAGGAACCAACATCTTAAATTTGCTTGCCATGCTTGGTTGACTAATACTAGTCACATTAGTGTAGTGCTGTCGATAGTGAAGCCTTGCGAAATCGGTCAATGTTAGGTGTCTTTCTGTTGACACCTTAATCAGTTTTGACTGCCTTCAAATTTGAAAATACACGTTTTAGAGTTAACTTATTGAATAAAGATTCATTTTATAATTTTTTTTTAATTTGTCCTCATACAGTTCGTGGAATTTGTGTATGCAGATTGGAGTGATTACCTTAAGCCGCTTATACACGATAGAAACATCCTACGGAAGTTAAAAATTGGCGGATAAAAATGTATATGAAAGATTGTATGACGCAAAAAAATTGTTTGATATGGCAGCAGGCGTGGCTAGCGGTGTGAAATCATTTCAAATGATTGTTTACATATATTAATATTCACATTCATACTGGAGGAGGAAATATATTAATTTAATAAACTGTTGCTTTAGTCAATTTTCAATTTTACTACTAGTTTCGTACAAAATATCACACTTCTTCAAAAAAGTGCCTGAAACGATTACAACCTCAACTTTCATCATATGGCATCGACCATGCATTGATGTTCTTGTCAGTTCATATACATACAGAGACAGTTGATATGATATCGTCTGAAAAGTTGTTCATTCCTGCTAGTTAATTTTTTCTCCCATTAAACCAGTGACTTATTTGGCATGACAACAAAATAGTCATTAATGCTGGAACATTGCTCAAATTTTTTCTTAAACACCTGGACAATAGGAAAATTTACCATAGTTTTATAACACTAAAGTCAGAGTTTTGACAAATAGCTTGTAACCTCCGACATAAAGGGTCGAAAACTGCTATGCAAGCTAAGTGGATCCAACCTATTTTCGCTAAGGCATTAAAAACTCGTTCCTGAATTTGTTGCAAAACGTATTGAAGTTAAGTTCTATCATTTGTACCCACAAAAATATATTATATTGGTGTCAGAAGTGGGATAGGACTGTTTGTGTGTAAAATTGTAAAATCAAGGGTTATTGATTTTCGAGAACTATTTCAGTTGACCCTCGTCCATCTCAAATCCGAGTTTAACCAGAGAAACCTTAGCGCCAGCGGAGGAAAAAATGACTTGGTGCTCCGACATCAGGACATCAACCTAGAACAAAAAATTAACGAACAGAAGAACAGCATTGAACAAAAGAAAAATCTAGACGAACAGAACAACAGTCTGCAGGCTCTTCAACAAAAAATAAGAATAATCTAGAAGAGCAAAAGAACATTCTACAGCAAAAGTTCGATGAAATTGATGACAAATTTGAAAGAATAGAGAAAAATGTCAAGCAAAGAGACTGCAAAGTTCAGCAACTGGCAAAAGAGCTCGACACAGTGCGAAAACAGAAACTCAGAGAATGTTCTTTAAGCAGTCCACGGAGAGTTAAAACCTCCCTCATTTGAAGGCCAGACCTCGTGGTCTACTAGTCGGGAAATGCTTAAGCACAAAATTCGCAGAACAGAAGTTGGTAGCTGGAGTCGATGGCCCTAGGCTCATCATCTAAGTCTCGCTAGCCAAACGATGCAATGAAAATCTTCTAGTAGAAGTAATCAGTGGAAAGAAAAAATGGATGGCAACAATATACACCGGTGCAACGGCCTCAATCATTAGGAGGGATCTTGTACATAAATCCTGGTTACATAACACTAGTAGTTACAGCTTGAGGAGAGCTACGGGATAAACGGTTGAGGTATATGGTGAAGTCCGCATAAAAATTCATCTGGCCGGAATAGTCTTCTTTCACGTTTTGGTGGCTGACATATACGACGAGCGTGTGAAGATACCAATGATATACAGAAACAGTATTAAAAGCCGTCATCTGCAGAGATCAGAGCCTAGAGCCTTTGTCGGAAGCAATTGTTTGGGCAAAATTGAAAGGTGGTTCTGGTAGCCACCGATTTTATTTGATGGAGTCAAAAAATAGGAGAGACACTTTGGGGTGGGATAGACCTTAGTGGAACCAAGGAACAACGTGGTTCCTGTATTTATTCTAAACCCAAAGACATTCAGTGTAAAGGCGAAAAAGGGAGAGATAGTGGGAAAATGTGCACCTATTGAGGCTATATCGAGCACAACAGAAACATGTCGCGCAACACCGGTCGCGAGTGCTCAGAGTATGAAAATCAAAAGCAAAATCCTCAGACTCTGTAATTTGGATCAAGATCAGCGTATCCTGGCACACAAACTTATCGGTGAGTACGCTAATATATTTATTACACAAGATGGAGAATACAAACGTACGCAACCTGTTCAACGCCACATTGACACCGGAGACGCTCGACCAATCCGTTAACCTGCAAGGCGTCGTCCATTGGCAAAACAAATAGAAGTTGACGAATTGCTATCGAAGATGAAAGTTGAGGAACTGATTGAAAAATCCAGAGTCCGTGGGCTTTTCCAGCTCCGGCCAAACCTGTCTAGTTAATCTGCACTACGTTATCGTCATAGGTAAAACGTTCGGGGAGCATCGAGAAAACCTAAAAGCATGACTTGTTCCGTCCGGAAGTAAAATATCTGGGTGAGAAGCTTCTTGGGACTTGCCACGTACTACAGAAGGTGCGTAAAGGATTTTTTTGGTATTGTAAAGAACCTGCATCAACTTATGTAAAAAGGCCGGCAGTTTAGGTGGTCTTAGGAGGCCATGTGGGAATAAACAAAACGCTGGAAAAGATAAGGGAACGATTCTATTGGCTAAGCGCTAAAAAAGATATCAACAATTGGTGCAAAAAGTGTATAAGGTATACGGCGACCAAGGGCCCAAAAGTAAAGCCACAGTGATGAATGCAACAATACAACGTCGGAGCACCATTCTATTCGTTCGAATCGAAATCGCTGTGCCGTTTCCCGAAACATTTAATGGCAACGAGAGTGTATGCACTCTCGTGGTCATGGATTACTTCAGTAAGTGGGTGGAAGTGTTCGGAATCCCAAATCAAGAGGCTAAGACCGTAGCTGCACAAATAGGCTGCTTTCCAAAATTCAAACTAAATACGTATTGTGACTGCACCTCGCATCTGTCATGCAAGCATGCGATGCTTTTATGATGCGGTGCGTATCCCTTTGCGTTACGAATCATGATGTTTCGGTATATTACGCGATGAGCAGTGTTTATTTATTTGTAAACGTAATACAATGTGTAACAAATTGATTGGAATTCATATAATTAATCATTGGCTAAATAATTGTGCTGCTTATGATAACCGAATATTCACAAAATATATTTTAAAGCTAAAATTCAGCTATAGCTGAATACCTTTTCAAAGTGCAGCCTCGTTGTAATTATGTGTAAAATCTCGCTTTTTGTCCATTGATTTCTGCATATAAATAATTATAATAATATAATTGAATGCTTTTAATTACTTAAAAGAAAACTTACTTCTCGGAATTCGCCATTATACTTCAAATTGCATAAACCAAACAAACAACTGTCATTTGCATCGTGATAGTACATGATGCGCTGGTTCTTTTTCCTTGCGCAGTATATACATTCACAATGAATTTCGGAACGTACTGCATTCTGTCACTAGTTTGGATTTGCATTTCGGAATGGTTGATGATGCTAAAAGCAGGCAGTACTGCATTTTGGAAAGCAGCCATAGTCAAAAACTGGGTGAGCAATAAAGCTACACTCTGATCGAGAGCGGAACTTTAAATCAAAAGTCTTCCAGGAAATGTGCCAATATATAGCAATAAGGAAGACAAGGACAACTCTACTACACCGTCAATCTGATGGAATGGTCAAGCGATTTAATAGGACCATGTATGAGCATCTGTGTAAGGTCGTCGGCAACTGCCAGTGGGACTAGGATCGACACATTCCCTTCTTCTTAGTGGGCTACCGAAACGCGGTCCATAGTTCAACAGGACACACGCCATCCGAGATCTTATTTAGTCAAACAGTTTGAAATTCGGATCCCCACCTACGGAGCCCAAGAAGGTGAACGACTTGAACAGCGGGATTCGGAAATTGCACGAAAACACCAGAGA
Source organism: Volucella bombylans (assembly GCA_949129095.1). Classification (NCBI taxonomy): domain Eukaryota; kingdom Metazoa; phylum Arthropoda; class Insecta; order Diptera; family Syrphidae; genus Volucella; species Volucella bombylans. The sequence goes on along the minus strand of OX422143.1, from coordinate 21,016,552 downwards.
ACAGATGAAGCTAGCGAGCAACCGCATGAAGACTAGGTACGATATCAAGGCGACATCTTCCGGCTTCAACGAAGGAGATCTGGTTTGGCGGTATAATCCTCAGCGTAAAAAAGGCAAACTACCAAAATTGCAACAGTATTGGGAAGGTACATACAAGGTCCATTCAGTGTGGGGATCGAGGAAAATTGTCATTAATGTGTCATTTCAACTGGCCGACGAATAACGGAGTTGTTCGGGAAGAACAACTTTAGAGAGGGACCAGTGTGACATTCATTTGAAAGTGAGCGGCGCCATCTATGTTTTCATACCAGAAGATTTCCTTATTTGAGTACTAGAAGGTTCAACCATCGGTGAATGGAGAATGGAGTCGAATTTCTAGCGAAATGGAAAATTGTATGGCACTGATAGTTCTCGAAATATGTCAGAGAAGTATTGTTATCAGTGTCCAAAAAATATGCAAGTCAGTTCTAAAGTGAAATTTGAAGTGTGAATTAAGAGAAGTGATTAAGTGGTTTAAGTAAAGGACAAGAAAAGTAAAACGGGTTGACAAAAGCGATTGAATTTTAAATTGCAACTGTAATGAATAAAGCGATTGTATTGTGATAACCATTTAAATGTGAGCAGCGACATCTAGATTTACATAGCAGAAGATGTCGATACTTGAATAGCAAATTCTCAACCATCGATGACTGGAGAGTGGAATTGAATTTTCTAGCAAAATGGAAATTGTATGGGACGCTGGATGGCGACGATTGTTCTCGAAGTATGTATATCATTCGAGTATAAATACCAGCGTCCCCAATGTATGCAAGTTAGTTCATCAGTTGAATTTGAAGTGTTAATTAGGAGAAGTGATTAAGTGGTTTAAGTAAAAGATAAAAAAAGTGTAAGCGGTTGAGTAATTGGATTGTATTGAGATAAACTATAAAATTGTGAATTGTAACTGTATTGAATAAAGCGATTTGTATTGAAAAGAATGAGTTCTATCATTTGTACCCACACAGACATTTTACAGTATTGAAAGGAATAGGTTTTATCATTTGTACCACATAAACATATTACAATATATACCCACACAAACATTTTACATTACTCGTATTATAGTTGCTGTCGTGGTGGAGGATGTGTTGGCATGAGTAAAAATATACAATAGTTGGTAGCTGTTATATGGTTACATTGTCAGACAGATTTGATCGGTTTATCTTTTCACTTAGTCGATCCATTATGTTCACGTCAAATTTTTACGATTAGATATATGCAGTACGATTTTTGGCGCTTATATTTGCAGTGTTCGATGACGGTTTATGGCATAGGATAAGTTCAACCACAGCTAATAAATCTATTGTTTGTTTTTATTTATTTCTTTCGTTCACGTATTGTTTTTGCATAGGAGTGTTATAGGAGATAAACGACTTTGTATGTGTGAGTGACGAGTGGCAAGAGCAAAAGAAAAGAATTTGCAGCTTTTTAAAAAGTTATTTTTTTAGCTCGATTTCATTTTCATAAGACACAACTTCCCATATGAATGATACATCCGTATAGTTTTATTATCTGTGATCAAACCTTCGGGCACAGCTTCGGGACTAAAAATCTAAAATAAACCATACCAAGAGCTTTGGAAAAATTTGTGTTTTTAAAAGCTCCTGTCGTTTATTTGTATTTGGTGTCAAACTAAGATAATTCAATTCACTTCTTTTAATCAGTCTGTGAAATCGTGTTTAGATCTTAAATTTGTTGTAGAGCAGAGGAAGCTCTTTGTAACGCTGAATAGTCAATTGTGCCCGCGGATTTCTCCGAATGTTTATAGTTTTAATTCACATATGAAATTAGAAACTTCGTGCCAACGTGAACAACCTCATTAGATAAAATAATAGTGTTGTAGCGATTTTCTTCACTTTTATTTAGACTTCCAGAAATAACTTTCTAAACGGAAAATGCACTGTTGTGCACAATGTGCGCTCAAAGGTTTTTTTTTATACACTTAAAATGTTAGCACACTCCGATCGTGCTAAGAAATATTTGTACATATTAGGGAGGAAAGTAGAAAAACACCGATGTTGGTTTTGAATCTGTATGGGTTACAGTGACTAGGAAATAAAAGGCTCGGCAGGGCATCCCATAAGCGAGTTGCGTGGCTTAAGGAAGAATCACGATATTTCAGAGTACGTCCAAATGTGGGAAGTGAGGGTAAGCTGCTCATCAGCCATTGAAAGCTACTGGTAATTTCGTTGAACCAGTGGTGGTAGAACGATAGATAGCGATAGAACAAGGTTAGGCAAACGACATTATGTCGTTGTTAGAGGCTGGCATTGCAATCTTTGACAATGATTATGACACATTACAAAACGTAATCTTATAAGAAGTACGTGCACCCGCTAAAGTCTCCGTATTAAGAAAGCGATAAACTTCAGTTTGAGCAAATCAATAATATATAGAGGATCAAGTTGCAGCTGAGGTTCAAAGAAGAGGCCGAAAGAAAAATATTTGAATCACTCAAATGCGAAAACATCAGCAAACTCTTGGCCTCACTAACGCAGTGATCCCAAATAGAATGGCCTGTAAATTAAAAATAGAATCTAATGCAGATATATGGGCGAAATATGTAAAATTAGTTATTTCAACGTTAATAAAAGAACGGATGGTAATTCTCCAACTAGTTATACTATTAATATTGGAATTTAATGAGCTTAACAGATTCTTCCATTCCTGTTTTTCAGCCGATAGGCAGGGACCTGACTCCGGGAATGAATATAAAAATCAAAGAGTACTGCCGCCAACAAAGAAATATTGTATATCGGAAGTTAAATTAGAAAGAGTGTCGGAGACAAAACGAAGCACACCAGCGTTCATTTTGTTGATATACGAAAAGTAATTCCTAATCCATATCGATGTTTTCTGTGTAGACTGTTTTTGGATTCATTCGATGTAGGTTAATAAGATGTTTTATGGTTAAATAAACCGCCGAAACAAAACACGAAATAAATTTTCAAATGTGGAGTTCATACGTCTTGAACGCCATAATCATCTGGATATGAGGCCGAAGGCCTGCCAATATGTGAGCCGAAGAGATGTCCATACTTTTATATGTTTATGACATCGCAGCGATTTGAGCGCTAGCTCAGAGCAGTAATGCCGACATTTAGGAACTTATTCCATATTTTGATTTGAGAATTCGTTCCACCACAAAATAACCCCTTACCTAATAGCTTAATTAACCCGCCCCTAAATTTGTATATTCAATGTACCGAATAGCTCAATTAAGCCTGTTTTTTTTAAACGCAGAGTATATCGTAACAATATGGTGAAACAATATACATATACATATACCAAATAAGTCGATATACAGTTCAGTACAATCTTGCGTTTAATATTCGTTGTTTCCCAGTTTAAGCAAAATTGTACCATGCTCAAATGCGCTGATATTTATTACGGAAAAATATGATCATATTACAATGAGAACAACTAATCAATATCATATCTATATGTCATTTTTCCAAAATTATTTCTTTTGGTGATTAAATTTAAGCTATTCGAGAAAATGAATATAAGAATGGTTAAGCAATTCATATTAAAAAAGGAATTGCCGAGTAAGTGGCAATAAGCCCAGTTATACTTGTACTTACAACTGACGTCGTAAATGTTTCATTTAAAAACAATTTTAAGACATAGAATCCTGGCTGAAATGGTGGATTTTCATGTCGCACTGAGCTGTATGAATGTTGATGTGCTTTTGCAAATGGTAGACCCGTATTCCTTACACCTTTTTCATCACTTTTTCGTACATACGTGTATTCGTCCTCTGCTTGATATATTGATATACATAGTGACAGTGATCCCATCCAATAATTATTCCCGTAGAAAAATCCTGAAGTATAATGACCAGATGCATCGTCCACTAAAAAATAAAAATAATTGAGAGATATTTAGTCACTTCTTAAACTTTTCGATCTTTCAAAAATATAAGTTTAAATATAAGTAATCATAATTAATTTATCAAAAGAAAACTTTTTATCTTAATCAAGAGCTGAATATTCATGATCTGCTGAGAATAGAACTAAACATAGCTAGTGTTGCCGTTGAATGACCAATCTCTGACAATTTTATATATTTGTTAAATATTTTATCCTCGACAACTTAGGGAAAAGAGGATCGGATTATGTGTGTATGTAAATATTATGTTCGCCTACAAGTTAGGTTCTAATAGCACTACATTTTATTTAGTGAAATTAAAATATTACAATTAAATATTGTAACTAACGTTAAATTACGAAATTAAAGTTAAAACAAGCTTAATTAATAAATAGATTTAATTAAATTAAGGTCAAATTAACACAATGATTGAACTACGGCTTTAGACCGGTCGCTGGATTTAACATTTGAAATATATAATAATACAATTTGGATAACCTAATCCCAATTGATATTGGAGCATTGAATTTAAATGTTGTGTAAAGGGACCTTTGATATTTATAGCCCAAATCCAGGTATTTGGGGCAGAATCACTCTATCGAACGAGGATGAATACGAGTACATCCTTCCACGTCTTAAACGTAGGATTTTTAAAGTGATTTTAAAGTCATTAGAAAAGTGCGCATCAGTCGTGTGAGATAACTGATATATTTGGTTAGTGATTACCAAGGTTCCGAACCGAAGAGTCTTGGATTTTAACCCAGTAAGTAAGGAAGTTCTCGTCTTAGGTGACACACATAAGTATATTAGAAAGAGACCTCATCCAACTTGGAGCGCGCAATTTCCCAATTACTATGCTTACGCCTCGGACACCCGCGCCAACTTATTAATCGAGTGCGTAAGCAAGAGTTGGTTATTTTCCCACCTGTGTGTTGCTCTTTGAGTTAGACATACCTCAGAGGCGTTCGATATCTAGTAACTTTCTATCTATCTATATAGTGATATACTTGCTTATTCATCAGCCGCTTCGTGAGCTTCAATGTCTCTCTGGCCTCGTCCATACAGCTGTGCGACGGAGTGAGTCTGCATGGCTGTCGTAATGCCGAGACATGTTAATTTTGGAAGAGTTTTTTTTTATCATTTGATGTTTTTTTATTTACCACCATGCCACAGTACCATAGGCCTTATCATTTTGATATACAACCAAATAATCATTTTTTGAATCCATCAGCATATGTTTTTTTTTATTTTGAAAATGAACACCTTATAGGGTGCTGATATTAGACCGTTTATTTTGAAAGTGGTGCAGTCTATTTAAAAAAAAAGAGATATCACATAATTTGTAACATATGTATAGTTTTTTTTTTAATTTAAATGGATTGAAAGTTACCTCTATAGGGTGTCCAAATACAGGTTTCTTTTTAAAAATAAAATGAACAAAAATCAATTATTTTCGGTATTTTATGGCTTTATTAGAAAGACCGAACATTCAAATTAGTTATGAAATACGATTTCGTTCATGGGGGCTGGCTTCGCAGTAGTGCATCCTGTCAACTCAATTTTTCAAAACCTTGTTGATTGTTTCTGGCTCTATCTTATGAATGGCTCAGATGGAGGGCTTCAATCGTTTTTGGATTACTCGCATAACGTCGATCTCTAAGCGCACCTAATAAAAAAGTCAAGATTTCGAGCGGGAAAGAGCTGTCAGTGTCAAATTAACATATGATTAAAAAAAATTGTATTTGGACAACCCTGTATATTGAATACTGGTTAATTATCATGGGTCGAGTGTAATATAAGATCGCAATAAAAATATATGTTAACGTGGATGTACTTTTTTCGAAGTTGCGTCGGTCGTACCTAGGCCAGATGATCTCGACAGTTCACCACAATGGGAGAAGAATCGGCCTTATTATACGTGTAGCTGTTTTTTTTGTATTTCTTGTCTTGCCATGGTGATTGATGTTTCTGCCACATCAACTTTTTATCCACCTGACTTACTACTTGCAGCACCTCGTGCACGTGGAATATCACCACCGGGATTATTTATCTGGGTGGAATTGCTATTAGAATGAACTTACGTTCACCAGAACTGTGATGTTGACAGGTTATAGCGCCGGAGTTATCTGGACATCATGTGCTGTCAATTGAAGGAGTTCCAAAGGCATTTCTTCTCTGGGTCATATATTATACAGCAGAAATGGGGGCTGTTCTAGCTGTAAAAGATTGATTGATTTCAAGTGTTGTAACTTTCACCGAGACCGATAATATATTATTGTGTCACATGCAGTCTCTTGCGTATGCCTAAGGCTTTATTCTCGTTTTGAGCGTACTTTTAGACCAAGTATGTATCTGCAGATGTATGAGTTATTTGAGTTATATACTCGTATTTTAAATATATAAATTTTCTTTAACTGGGTGTTCTTAAATGCCCCCTTACGATTTTACGTGGCGGACAAATGCCAGCGGCTTATATTTGTAAAACATCATGTCTAGGAATAAAAAAATATGAAATGTGGAGTAAAAACGCAGCTTTAAAAGATATCCAGTTAACAGTTAAGACTTGTTGGCTAAAAGTAAGCACGATTTTTTCCTATCAGGTTATTATTGGAGCCATTTTTGCTTTCGCTCGTTCACAAAATTAAACAAATCAGTTCAAAAAGCGGTCAGGGATGGGTATCATCAAGAGCCTCTATCGAATGTAAAGCCATCTACACACACAACTAACAATTTCTATTACGTTTGAGTGGTGAGAAATTGTGCGCGATTCTATACATTTCCAAATTTATCATATATTATCATTTACATATGATACTTGAGTTAGATTTTAGATAAAAATTTTTAACGCATCTGTACTGATTATTTTTGAGCTAAATTCTCAATAATAATAATAAAAGGTAATACAGGGTGCACTTTGTCTTTCTGGCCGATTGTGTTTGGAAGTCATTTTAGTTTGAATGTCCAGTAGGATTTAGATTTTTTGACATAAATTACAAACTCTTAAAACTAATGAAGGGGAGTATAAGTTAAGGTTATTATAAGGTTATAAATAGAAATTAAGTTTACTAAAAAAATACGAGGGTTGAAATCGAATGTGCTGCTTGAAATCGGTATGATTCACGATTACGTTGGCCTACTCCCAACAACCATCACCGCCCAACCATATCCTCTTTAAGTCGGAAACCAAGTTCATTTACATCTGAGCTGGACTGAGTTTCTGCTGGCATATGGTCATTGATAAAAAGACAGATCCCAATATAGATCACTGAGGTACTCTTTTCAGCCTTCTTGAGAGGGAACTGCGAACGATTTCAATTTCCAGCAAAGTATTTTATAGTTGACTTTATACGCTGGTTTTGAGAAATTTTGCAATCAAAAAAGTCATTAAACCCTTATCGAAATCTTCTTGAATGAACGTTAATCGTAGCCGTGTTCTTAGCCCGAGAAACAGATTGATGTATATTAAGTAAGTACTACTATCACAGTCACCGACTAACTTTCAGGCCACTCAGATATCTCCTGTGTGATTTGACATATTTTTTCAGTGGTATACGATTTACTTCGTAACTTTGTAGTGGATTTCTTTCGCTATAAATTTATTTTTTCTTTCTATGATTTTGTTAGTGAGTGGAAGACCTAATTAATAAGTAAGTTCTATTTCTTTAAAATTATGGCCCCTGGGCCACGCGCTCAATCGAGTGGTCGCTTCGAGATTCTCGATTTAGAGTCACTAGCCGAGAGCTACCAAAAAAGGAAAGTCTACCAATTTGCCACCTTTGGATTGAAATACATCTTTACCAATTAGTTCGAATTCTTCGAACCCCTAATTCATTGTTATCTCTCCTTTATACAAAGATACTAAATTAACATCCTTCAGCGTGTTTCTGTTAAAAAAAGCAATTGATAGTATAAGCACTGAATACGAGTCCATAAGTCAACTGCGCGATGGCAATTTGTTGATCTTAGCAAAATCAAAAAAAAAATATCCGTTCTGTTCCTATAAAAAAAAAATGCTTTCCAATCTCTGCCCAATAACTGTTACACTTCATGCAAACCTCAATTAATCTAAAGGTACAGTCTACGCCCCTTGTCTCACTAATGTATCATAAGATGAAATTGTTCAGGAAATGAAAGCACAAAGTGTTACAAGTGTATATAAATTCACAAAGCCATCATTAAATAAAGAAAGCAATCCGACTGTGATTTGTACAGGCCTGGTCTTGTTTACATTTTACCTCTTCCGACCTCCCACCTCACTCAATATTGGTTGGTACAACGTAAAAGTCGAAGAATACTTCCTCAACCCGATGCGCTGCCGTAATTGCTAGTTGCTGGGGCAGACTTCTAAATGGTGTAAAAGTAAGACTTCTTGTCTTCTACCGTGAGCATCGAACTTGTCGAGTTGTAGAGGCTGAGTAGGGTCAATGACTCTCGAGAAGAAATTCTCCAGACGAGTCCTGAAACCAAAGGATGCTTTTTTTAAAAAAAAAAAAAAAAAAAAAAAAATGCTTTCCAATCTCTGCCCAATAACTGTTACACTTCATGCAAACCTCAATTAATCTAAAGGTACAGTCTACGCCCCTTGTCTCACTAATGTACCATAAGATGAAATTGTTCAGGAAATGAAAGCACAAGGTGTTACAAGTGTATATAAATTCACAAAGCCATCATTAAATAAAGAAAGCAATCCGACTGTGATTTGTACAGGCCTGGTCTTGTTTACATTTTACCTCTTCCGACCTCCCACCTCACTCAATATTGGTTGGTACAACGTAAAAGTCGAAGAATACTTCCTCAACCCGATGCGCTGCCGTAATTGCTAGTTGCTGGGGCAGACTTCTAAATGGTGTAAAAGTAAGACTTCTTGTCTTCTACCGTGAGCATCGAACTTGTCGAGTTGTAGAGGCTGAGTAGGGTCAATGACTCTCGAGAAGAAATTCTCCAGACGAGTCCTGAAACCAAAGGATGCTCCCCCCCCCCTCCCCAACTCCCAAAGCACTCCATCATTCCCCTGGGCTGGATCAAGGTGTTATACGACCCGTGCCGAAGATCAACCTGGCTGAGGGCCCAGTATCTCCAAAAATAGCTCAGTCGCAAACGGAGTATCCGGATACCTGGCGACCTCCGGATTAGCTAGCCTTATCTGTATATGGCGGATCTCTGTACAGATGGACATCCCTTTCTCCGCTACTCGTGGGACTATTATGGACAACAACCTGACAACAAAAACCGAGGCCGGTACTCCTCAATTACCGGGCGGTGGAACGGTGACTACACCGACTACCGGCAAGGCTCCTGCATTGCCGAGAGGAGGCAAAACTGTGGCAGGCCATGGTGCGCCATCCTCTAAAGGCAAAAGGAACAAGCCAAATAAAAAGAATTCAGGAAGTGTTAAGACTGTGGCAGGCCATGGTCCTATCACCTCCTCCACCCCTAGCAGCAGCAAGTTTGTGGCAGGCCACGGACTTGTCGCGGCTACCAAAACTCCTTCAGGGAGTGTTAAGACTGTGGCAAGCCACGGTCCTATCACTTCCTCCGCCCCTAGCAGCAGCAAGTTTGTGGCAGGCCACGGACTTGTCGCTGCTACCAAAACTCCTTCGGGGAGTGTTAAGACTGTGGCAAGCCATGGTCCTATCACTTCCCCCGCCCCCAGCAGCAGCAAGTTTGTGGCAGGCCACGGACTTGTTGCTGCTACCAAAACTCCTCCCTCCAAAGAGGAATCTGGAGCTCAGCCGCATCGGCAAGCTCCATCTAAGGCGCTATACATAAGACGCCGAAATGCTTCACGCATTATCAAAACCTTCGGATACATTCCGGAGGTGGAGAGAAGTGCGGAAATAAAGAGCAAGGTTGAGTGGGCTAAAAACATCCTAAAAGACGGATTTCCCACTGCTTCCATTGCTCACAAAATGTCAAAAGACTCCTCTAAGCGTCAGAGATCGTTGGAGGAAACCGTACCGGTTTCCAAGTGGCCCAAAATTCACAGTTCCACAACCCCTGGGCCATCCAACAGCAGATCTCTGAAGTCTTATAACGAAGTCCTAAAGGACGCATTGGTGATCGCGGTGATCGATAGAAGCGATACCGACGGTTCCATTACACCGGAACGGTGGCAATTGGTCAAGTTGAAGCTCTCCAGCAACTTCTTGGCCATCATGCGGGAGAACCCAGGACCACCTCCTATCACAAGCGACGCTGGCTGGCACCAAGGCCATGTCAAGCTCATCGCTTGCTCCGACCAGAGATCTCTCGATCTCTTCACCAAGGCCATCGATGGTTTAGGAGAGGTTTGGCCAGGTGCAAAACTCGAGGTCGTATCTAAGGAAGACATTCCTAGTAGACCTCGAACTCGTACCTGGATTCCAGCCGAACCCTCCTCTCCAGAAAATATCCTGGAAATCATCCGGCTCAGCAACCCGACTCTTCCGACTCATGACTGGAAAGTCGCGAAACTGGAGGAACTAAGGGGTTCTTATAGATGCGCGTTAATTGTGATCAATAAGGAATCCCTTAATCCTCTGGCGCAGACGAAAGGCATGATTCGGTTTGGATTCGAGTCCATTCATTTAAGGGTGTACAAAAAGGATGAGTTGGATGCTGATAAGCAACCTCCTCCTCCTTTAACACCTGACATCACAACCGTGGATCTTGGAGCATCGATATCCTTTCCAGAATTGGATAGCGACGACTCCAATCTGTCCGAGGTGACTACAAAGCCGTCGGTCTCCGATTCTGACACATTGTCGGAAATGGAAACCGATGGCGAAGCAAATAGAGGTTCTACACGATCAGAGATTGAAGATGAGCTCTTGGGCACATCTTCAGAATCGGAGGACCTCAACAACACCGTGGTGGAGGCGACTCTGGAAGACTGTAGCAATGATACGGTTTCTCCAGATTAATCTCCACCACTCAAAAAAGGCTTCGGCCACACTCATTCTGCGTCTTTCCAAAAGCGCAGAAGACATTATTCTAATCCAGGAACCATGGATTGCAGAAGGCGTGGTTCGTGGACTTAGGACACCCTCATACGTTCCGCTCTATACAAGAGACAAAGGTAAGATTAGAACTTGTATATTAGTGAAACGTAGCCTTAATGTATTTCTACTTCCCAACCTCAGTGACCCCGACCTAACCGTTGCCAGATTAGAAACTGCCAAAGGCTCATACTGGCTGGCATCGGCTTACCTTGGCCACGACCAAGTGGGCCCTCTCCCTGGTGATAACCTAGAAAGGGTGGTACTGGAAGCGGGAAGGCAAAAAACTGGCCTCATAATCGGATGCGACGCCAACGCACATCATACGGTATGGGGCAGTACCGACATCAATGATAGAGGTGAGTCACTTTTAGACTATATTTTAAGTACTAACCTCTTAATTTGCAATATTGGCAATGAGCCCACTTTCATAACAAAAAACCGACAAGAAGTTTTAGATATTACTCTTGTCTCCGACAGCATCACCCAAAGGCTAACAAACTGGATGGTATCGTCTGAACACTCCTTTTCGGACCATAGGTACATCCAATTCAGTCTGAGTGATGCTCCCCCTCGCCAACCAACTTTCCGGAACTACCGGAAAACTGATTGGACAAAATATAGAGGAATCCTATCGGAAACGATATCCTCCAAACTATCAAGACCCCCGCGTGACACCAAGGAGCTCGACATGAAAGTCAGGGAATTTACTCTGACTCTCAATAAGGCTATGGCCGCTTCCTGCCCTCTTATTCAACCAAGAGGCAAGAAAAAGCCACACTGGTGGACATCGGCACTAGGACTGCTCAGAAACACATGCAGAAAACTTTTCAACGCAGCAAAAAGCACAAGAAAAGTGACCGACTGGGACTCATATAAAGAATCCCTCAAATTATACAAAAAAGAACTGAGGAAGGCAAAGCGACAATCCTGGAGGTCATTCTGTGACAAAATTACAGAAACCTCTGAGGCTTCGCGGCTAAGAAAAATCCTCTCCACAAATCCTATGATGCCCAGCTGTTTGAAAAAAACCGATGGCTCTTGGACAACCTTAAGTGATGAATCACTCAACCTGCTTCTGGACACCCACTTTCCAGGTAGCTCCCAACTCGCGGCCAGTAGCAGCCCAAACAAGCCTACTGCAACCGTGACCAAAATTCATAGTCTGATTACGAGAGACAAACTGCTCTGGGCGCTACATAGCTTCAAACCATACAAGTCTGCTGGTCCGGATGGTATTATACCTGCCGAGCTACAGAGATCCTCAGATATTATTCTACCAGTGTTGGAAAATATTATGAGGAGCTGTGTAGAACTTATCCACATTCCACTGTTATGGAGAGAAGTCAATGTAGTATTCATTCCCAAAGCTGGAAAATGTTCTCATGTGGTCCCAAAGGATCTCAGACCCATAAGTCTATCGTCATTCCTTCTGAAAACTTTAGAACGACTGATTGATATCCATATTCGAGCTAAAGTTGATCCAAGACTTCTGTCTACGGCTCAACATGCCTACTGTAAAGGAAAGTCGGTGGAAACGGCTTTGCACTCTCTGACTAGCCACATCGAACGATCCCTACAATATAAGGAGTACACAATGGTTGCTTTCCTGGACATAGAGGGCGCCTTTAACAACGTCAACACATCCGCAATCACGACTGCGTTGTCAACTCTGCAGGTAGACGACTCACTTGGGGAGCTGATTAATCTAATGCTAACAAGCAGGATAATCAACTCCAAACTGGGTGAGACTTCTGCTAAAAGATATGTCAGTAGGGGTACGCCGCAAGGCGGTGTCCTCTCCCCCCTTCTTTGGAACTTAGTGGTTGACGAACTACTGATATACCTGGAAGCGGGGGGTAGCAGAGTGATTGCCTATGCGGATGACGTTGCCATAGCCGTCTCAGGAAAACATTTAAATACCATTAAAGAACTCCTCCAAGTAAATCTTAACAGATTAACCTGCTGGGCAGATCGCTGTGGATTGGGAATAAACCCCCATAAAACTGATCTTGTCCTCTTTTCTAGGAAATATAAAATTCCAATCATAGACCCTCCTTCAATAAACGGTACCAGTTTAGCTTTCTCCGATACAGCAAAATATCTGGGTCTGATTTTTGACAGGAAACTAAACTGGAAACCTAACATTCAAGAAAGAGTCAATAAAGCTACAATAGCTTTATTCTCCTGCAAGAAAGCCATTGGGAACAATTGGGGCCTTCAACCTCGCATAACCCACTGGCTATACATCTCGGTCATAAGACCGATACTCACTTACGGGGTGGTTGTCTGGTGGACGGCCTTGGAAAATGCAGTCAACTGCATTAAATTAAGCAGAGTCCAAAGAACAGCATGTCTATGCACAAGCGGAGCCTTGCGGTCTACCCCCTCTGCGGCATTAGATATTCTGCTTCACTTGACACCCCTCGACATTTTTAGCAAGCAAGTAGCTGCGACTGCAGCTATTCGCCTCAAAGCGACTAAACAGTGGACAAATAATTCATTTGGCCACGCCAACATTCTTAATACATTAGGAATCCTCACAGAGAACACCGATTACACCATACCTGAACTTTGGTTTGACAAAAACTTCCATGTAAGCTTCCCCTCTAGATCATTCTGGGAGGAGGATGCTTTCATGGAGGACAAGTCAATCCATCTCTACACAGATGGATCTAAAACCGACAGCGGAGTTGGTGGCGGTGTTTTCTCAGATAAGCTTAACCTAAGCCTCTCTTTCCGCCTTCCAAATCACTGTAGCGTGTTCCAGGCGGAAATTTTGGCGATTAAAGAAGCTCTGTCCTGGCTGAAGAAAAACGTGATATCTGCAAAGGATATCCGCATATTTTCGGATAGTCAGGCCGCCATCAAGTCCCTGGACTCGGTCTCATTGTGTTCTAAAACTGCCCTTGAATGCCGATCATCTCTCATGGAGATGGCAGAGCAGTTCAACATTCACCTCTGTTGGGTGCCGGGCCACAGAGACATTCCAGGGAACTGCAGAGCCGATGAACTCGCCAAAATTGGAACCACTCTACCTATCCTACCAGACAAAGGTAGTATAGGTATACCAATCGCTACGTGCAAACTAACACTAAAGCTAGATGCCAATAAAAGAACGGACCTTAGGTGGACTGCTGGACAAACAGGTCTAGCGACAAAACAGATCTGGCCAAAGCTGGATCTGAGTCGATCTAAGTGTCTGATCCTCTTAGAAAGGAAACATCTCAGCGCCATAATAGGTGTCATTACCGGACACTGCCTCATAGGCAAGCACGCAAGAAGGCTTGGCGCTTTTACTAACGATTTTTGTAGAAGCTGCATGGACGAGGAAGAGGAGGAGACAATCCCCCACCTACTCTGCACATGCCCAGCTCTCTCTCAGAGAAGGAAGCTTCACCTAGGAGCTTTCTTCTACAACGACCTAAACGATCTAGAAAAAATAGACGTTAACAGTCTCCTACGCTTTATTAAAAGCTCAAACTGGTTCCAGTAGTAAGAAGATCATAGATCCACGTGGCATCACAATGGGCCAATAGGCCTAAGTGGGTTGGTATTTCCAACAGCCACTCTTACCTAACCTAACCTAACCTAAGACTTCTTGTGTCACCTGCAATTTACCACCTCACTCCCCTGGCAATTGTACACGACTTTTATGTGCTAATTGCGTTGAACCGCACCCATCATCTTCGAGACAATTCCCTCGTTACTTGCAGGCTAAAGAATTACTCCCTAATTGAAACTGTAAAAAAATGCAGTATGGTTATTGCAAAACAAATTTACAATGAACAAAATCCTTCGATAACTGTCTCTTCTTCTTACGCCTCGGTTTGGACAGTCCATTGCAAGTAAAACCTACTTAAAAGACACTAACTAAATCTTCACCAACAGAAAAAATAAATTCATCTCTCGAGTCCAACTCAACTTCTTCAAGTCTCCCCAACCCCGCGACCATAGAATAGTTAACAGCCTTCAATAAAACCCCATCTACTCTTACTTAAGCCTTACCAATGGAAAACAACCAAAACAAAAAACATTCACCATCAATCACACAAAGCAATAAAACCCTACTCTCAATTCACTCGCTAACATCAAACCATCAAACCTCTCAAAAAACTCAGAATCATCTTCAAAGCACTCAAACACTACACTCACAAAAATACACCGAAATTTTTCACAGCTCGCTTTCATTTCAAATTCTTCTGCAATAACGCACATTCCACATCTACTCATACTCAACCACATAACACAATTAAGCGTAGGTCCGCTATAGAATTAGACGATGATAACACATAAAAGCAACAATGACTCTCTCCGAACTAACTCTGCAGTCCCGGATTTGAATCGCTCAACAGTAAACTTGGGCGTATCAACACATGGACTGCAGAGTCATATCTCTAACACCCCCGATTTTGCCAACGCAGATTTTTCTCAATAGAACACACTTAACATTATTGTACAAAAGCCCGGACAAAAAACAAAATCATTGTTTAAGATCCTTCAATGGAGTCTTAATGGTTATTTCAATAATTATCATGAACTCCAAATTATCATTGATGAACTAAATCCTCCTATTATTTCCCTTCAACCCACACTATATTTAATTTTCAATCACAACCACCCAAGCATTATTCACCTTACTTTCATAACTTGCCCTCGATTACCTCTTCGACTCAAGGTGTAGGCCTTCTTATACACAAGTCCATGAATTCAAAAGCATAAATTCCAGATTTCCAGCTATAGCCGTTGAAATAGAGCTTACGTTTAAAATGGCAATAGTCTCAGTTTATATTCATCCAGATCAAACATTTAGTGCTTTAGACTTGGAAGACATTATTAATGGCTTCCAAATTTCAGTTATCGTCACTGGGGACTTCAATTCATGGAATCCATTATGGGTTCACCTTGTCACAATAGCCGCGGTAGGATAGTAGAAGACTTCCTATATAGCTCAAACCTTGTTATCTTAAATGACGGGCAACCTACGCACTTCTCTACACATAGTACACTCTCGCATATAGATTTAACTTTTATATCACCTCAACTCTGCGCCAACTCCTCCTAGTGACTACATCGATATTCGAAACTCCGAAACTAAATATAAAATACCCACCAAAATTTCAAACAGATAGGGCTAACTGGGCTTAATTTCAGTCTGAAGTTTCAAACTTTCTATCTGACAAGAACCCATCGCCAAACATAATGAAAGAAGCTGCCACTCTCCAAATATCCATCCGCTTTGCAGCAAATATAGCTATCCCTCAGACGAATTACTAATCAAACAAACAAAAAAAGGTCCCTTGGTGGAATAAGGAGATTGCAGAGCTCAGAGAAGTCAAACAAATTCCCTGGAAAAAGTTAAAAAAAAATATCCAGCAGATCCCAATCTCATATCCTTTCGCAAAGCCAATGCAATTTTTAGGAGAGCTGCAAAAACTGCTAGAACTTCATGCTTCCAACAATTTACAGAAAACATAAACCCCAATTCCAGATCTAAAAAGCTCTGGGCGTATATAAAGTCGTTAACAGGCAACTATAACAGCCGTATTTTGAAAACTATAAAGACTTCATCTCAAAACCTAACATGCCCACATGAAATCGCAGAGCTGTTTGCTCAAACTTGGTCACTATATTGTGAGGACAAAAACTTTTCCCCCGAATTCATTACCCAGAAACAAGAATCCATTAATAACACGACCCTAACTAATGAAACTGATTTAACAGCGAAATCCATCGAGCTTCCTATCGATTCAATAAACTAGAAAGCTGTCTTCGCTCCGCAATAGGGAAAACCCGGCTTCGACAGGATTTCTTACACAATGCTAAAAAATTCACCAACTGACTTGAAAAAAAGGTTTCTATGTTTGTACAATGAAATCTTTAACATCGGGATCATCCCTCAAGTATGGAAAATATCCAGTGTCATACCTATTCCAAAACAAAACAAAACCACTTACGAAATAAATGGTTATTGTCCCATATCATTGCTACCATGCGCTGGCAAAATACTTGAGAAAATCATTGCAAAAAGACTATTTTGGTTCCTTGATAAAAAAAAAGCTTCTTAGTCCAAACCAAGTAGCATTTACACATAAGCATTCTACAATCGATGCTTTACTGCATGTTGACTACTTCGTTGCATCTGCACTATTTTCGAAAAATCATGTTTCAATATTATCCATAGATTTCGAAAAAGCCTTTAATAGAATTGGAATGCATATTGTCCTTAAAAAACTAGCTGAATGGAAAATCAGGCCAAAAATTTATAATTTTATTAAATCCTTCCTAAATAACAGACAATTCCGAATAAAATTAAGTCTTGTGTATTCCTCAGTAAAAAATCTTGAAAACGGAATTCCTCAAGGATCTCCTCTTTCAGTTGCGCTTTTCATTATAGCTTTTAATGATCTTAGCGAAATTATAAAGAAAAATAAAAACTTGGAGCATTTTTTGTATGCAGATGACTTAACGTTGTTTACAAAATGCAAAGATCTCACAGCTACTGCCTCTACATTCTCAAACATTCTGGCAGATATTTCAGCCTGGTGTTCTTACTCCAGCTCAGAAATTTCATATCAAAAAAGTAAAATATTACACATCTGTAGAAAAACTAGTTGTCCAAAAAATATTGCTTTATGTCCGAATTACAATACAATAGTTAATGTAAATAATCTGTGTTTGCTTGGAATAATATTTGATTGTAAGTTTAATTTTAAGGAGCAATGTTTGTACTTAAGAAAAAGCTTAGCTACCAGTCTTAACATTATTAAGTACTTATCATCTAATAACAGTTTAGTTCACATTAATTCCCTTATAAGTATCATCAGGTCAACCATTCTTGAGAAAATCGATTATGGAATGAGTATTTATGGAAAGTGCTCAAAATCTTCACTAAATATAATAAAACCCCAGTACCATACTGTTTACGATTAAGCATAAAAGCTTTTAGACCTATACCTATTAAAAACATGTTAGCTGAAGCGGGTCTTCCTTCTATAGAGCAAAGAGTTCAACACCTCACATCTTTCCTCATTCAAAAGCTTAGTACAACCGAAAATTGTATTGCCTCAATCGATGCTAAGCAATGCCGCAATAAAGTTCCGAAAACCCCACCTACGCTTTATAATGCTATACAATTTTCAAAACAAATGGATATCCCAATTTTGAATAAGGTTATAGACCTGCCGCCAAACCACCTTGGAATCTACCAAAAGGTTGTGTAAATACCCAACTCAAGTGTTTACAAAAAACAACAACTTCGAACGAGCAGTATAAGTGAGCAGAGTTTCAGAGTTTGAAATAATGCAGACCGAAAAACAACATAAGTTTAATTTCGTATTCAGCGATGGATCTAAAAATGAGCTTGGCACAGCTTTTGCCGTCTCCACCCAAGAAGGTACCATAATATCAAAAAGACTTCTGGGATATACTGCTTCAGTTTTCTCAGCCGAAGCTATGGCTGTTTTAAAGGCAATCGAAATCCCAGGTTCGAAAAAAACTATTATCATCCATACTAGAAGCAGTGTTAAATATTGACAACAGAACGCTTTTTCCTGAGATTATCCGCAATAAACTTATTGGAAGTCAGAAAAAAATACAACTCATGTGGATTCCAGGTCACGTTGGCATAAAACAAGTGAACCATTATATTCCAAACAACAAGGACACAAAAAAGAAATAAATCATTTTTGGAACGTGAAACTATATGACGACTGGCCGCAATATAGACATCATTACTCTGATATTAATCTAAATGCTATAAGTACCATCTATCCCACACAATGCTCATGGAAAAAAATCAAAATATATCTGCGGCTTCGAATGGGCCACACTTACACCACACACGGCCATCTAATATCAAAATCTGATCTGATCTCTGTAACGAAAATGAAATAATCACCATCAAACACCTTGTCTATGATTGTACCAAAATCAAAGATATCTCAAAAATACCCTTTCCCAACTTATCCTTACCCATGTACTTAAAAACCCATCAGAAGAAAACATCAACCAAACCTACAAACTAATCTGTGAGATAAAAATAGAAAACCATATCTGAAATCTATTTATTAAATTGTAACTATTAATATACGTAAATGTCATAATATTATGTATTTCATTATCGAGCTGGTAGTCATGGTACGAGTAGCTAAAGCTCAATAAATTATATTACCATTGTTAATAAAGATATCTTTAGTTTTAGTATCTACATTACTATACGTTTTTTTATGGAGAATTGCGTAAACTTCTTTATGATATGATTATTATTATGGAGCATCCTTTTGCACTGGCTTACTCAAATTACGAGGCAAATTCAACAAGTTGTTGGTCTATCAGTTTAGGTGGCCCAAGGGCCAGTTGTTTTTTTAAATTATTGTGTTGTTCTTCTTGCGGTACAATAAGAGGAGACCTACGGTTTTCTTCCGATTCCGAATGGTGAGAGAGTGAGGGTTTTATTCGTACTTTCGGTAGTTGCCATTCCCCTTCGAAAGGGTGGTGATGTAAGGAAATCTCAGTGGAAGATTGCTATAAATTGTATCCTGAGAATTATGCTCAAATTTCCATGTGTAATAACTGATGTAATAATGCCTTGTAACAGACAACATATAACAGCATTTTGTTGATACAGAATGCGTCGCAGGAAGAAGCGGACAACGAACTGGGATCATTTCCGCATCTAAAACATACGACACAAATTTGAAGGATTTGACTAACTCAGTATCAAGTATTCCAAGTATTCGTTATGTCTATTGTATTTCAACCGGCCTCTCAGTTTTCCTAAGTTTTTCTTAACCACCTACTTTCGCATCCCTTTCAAGCAGTGATGAAGTAGGTAACATGTAATAAAATTGTATATATAACAAACATGACACTTATTACAACGAAAATTATTTGATTATTACCTCAATGTTAATTCAAGGTCATACGACTCACTTTTTTAGTTCAAAAAATAGCTTGGGCTATTGTTATCATATTTTTTCAGTATATTGAAAGGGAGTTCATACAGGGTATTTTTCCAGCAACGGCCAGTTTAAAAACTGATAGCTGTTTTGTGCTCAATTTGATTTGCCATTTCACCGGCAAAGTCATTTTAGTTCGAAGATCATGTTTCGGTTGACGAAACCTTCCGTGCGGTATGTCTATTTTACGGTTGACATAATCGCTCATCTAAGCAAATAATCCGAATAACCATGGATCGTTGTGATTTGGCCTTGAAGATCGTGTGGTTATATTACAATATATGTACAACTTTAAATTATTTTCTGTGTGGATATGTGAAGTTGTTAGATTACGTTGATAAACTTGAGACGACGAACGATTTGAGGCCAGCATCCAACGTGTAATTGTCGATATACGGCCCCACCTGCTTGAAAATTTGGTCGACTTCCAGATTCCAATGTGGGTTGTGACTTTACCAAGATTTTCACTTGTTTCATTTTGTTTTAAAGTTCTTTTGGTATGGACTCAATAGAGGTAGGACTAATAGCGTCGTGCTTCATCACAGTGAAAAAATTAGAAAAAAAAATACGAAGAGAAAAAAACAAGGGAAAAAACATATTTTTAAAAGTAGAGAAAATTGGGGCGGCTCCCAAAATTTTAGAGTTTAAGTGGAGAAGAGTTTAATACAGGAATTTCGCAAGGGTGTCAAGTGATTACTACGAATTTCTTGTTAATCTCGTTGCTTCTAAAATGAAAAAACAAGATATAAATTGTACTCGTAGATCAACCGTGAGTGTTGAAGAACAGTCTTTCTTCCAAGTGTCGGTATATTGGTCATGCTCCTGTTGCAAATGCTGTGCCAACTTCCGGACAAATGAGTTTCTAGAAGAAAGAGCGCTCTTTATTCCTCGTCCTCAGTGTTGCGTCCATCTTGCCATTTAAGACACATTAACATTCGCCCTGATTTAGTTAGCGCTTTGGTTATTTTTCTGAAGCTATTACTTTTAGCTTAGTTCTTTGTTGTACAATAAATTTGTAAGTGCCTCTTTGTCAGTGTGTTTCGGACCATAGTTTTGAGAAATGTTTGTTTCATCACAGCATATCTTTTTTATCCCTATTTCTACTTATATGGCAACTCATATGAACGCATCGGTGATGGGCCGAATGCATATCTCTAGACATTAACCTGGGTTTCTTACTGGGTTTCTCCTAATACATGATCAGACACGCATGGCTCACTGGATGCCTCTCAGTTCTTTATTTATTTACTAATGCTAAGTATGAAGCCTGTTAGTGTTTTATATATTTTGAACTTATCTGTTACTCTAAGGCCGGCTCCCGCACAATTATCAAGGCTTCGCACATCAATGACGTTGTCTAATAAAGAAATACCAGGACTTAAATCACGGTACCATGGGAGTCAGGAGCCCCCGGATCTCGGTTTGGGGCTGACTTGAAGAGGTAGGCCCCCTTGTGGGAGCGTCATGGTGGCAAAATCGCGGGAAGGGTCTTCCTTTGATTGACCCAATGTAGAGTTGAAATAAGTGGGGTGCTGCGACCCTAAGAGCAGTAAGAGGTTTTAGTTCGGCCTCGACTCATACCAAGGGCGGAACTTGTGCCGACAACACAGTTCCGAGTTGGTATCAATGGAATGCTCCCATGGATGTATGGGCATCCCGTAAATATAAGTCTACATGACAGGTGGATTACGTTAAAAATCAGACACTATGTTACTCTAAGGCAAAAACTTCAAAAAATACTATGAAGTATTTCATTTATATACTTCAGTGCATTTGATTTCATTACTTTAAAATTGGATGATGTTTGCATTCGTCTAGCTGAAGTACCGAAGTGATGTCAATGAATTAAACCTTCTTTCAGACCATTTAAAAGAATTAATGTTCAAATGATTGCATTTTGTCACAATCCTGTCGTGGGGCTTGAGAAACAAAATACCAGTGGGAATAGAAAACCGAGAAACATTTCAGAAATTTTTCAATAATGTCTACACCATGAAATATTTCTTTGTTTGAGAAACACTGTTTCTGAAATGTTTTGCTCGGTCCGGATGCACCGCACCGCAGCGCAGAATAAATCTTATCAATTTGTCATCGATGTACAAATAAGTATGTATGTATTGGGGCGTTATGGGAATTCGGTAATTTAAACCCGACCGCCGTAGATTAATATTGACAATATATCCACCAGGATAATTACGTTTAAATTGAGAACCAGGTAAGCATGTGCACAGTTTGTCGAAGACGCCAACTTTGCAGAAAGAATAAGTAAGAAATTACATCTCTTGAGAACAATGAACTTAACATGTCGAAAAAATGTATTCCAAGCTACAGCCATTGGAATAGATAGAAAGGGACAAATGGCCGAAACTTTGATCTCCCCAGACTGTGTACACGTATGTGGGGAAAGGGAGGGTAATACGCAGTAATTAACATTTGAATCGTATTAAAAATTAAATTATTCTACTTCTGTAATCTTTTTTATTACGATAATCATCTCTGGTAACCAGTTTTTGTAATTACAGCAATTTTGAGCACATGAGTTATTTAATAAAGTTTTCAAGAGAGAAAAAGTAAAACATGTCCCACCACCCCATCTTACACCACCATGGGAGTAATAGCCTAAGCCTATCATTCTGTTCGAAGCTCGCACAAGAATATGCCCTTATCGTCTTCATCCTCTGCATTACTGCTCTAGTGGCTGTAGTTATCAGAGTATATCAATCTCTCAGTTTGGGGAGTATTTGCTTTCAATGAATAAACAAAGTCACTTTTAGAGAAGACTGATGAATTGTATGGCCAAATCCCACATTTGTTGAAACTGTTTACAGCTGTTGCCATTGAAGATGCCTGTATGAAGGTCCTTCCAAAAATTTCTGCAATTGCCGGATTCAACTACCTTTTCTGTATTTTTGCTGAACCAAGCTCGATTTATTTTAATTACATAACAAACAAAGCGGCAGCAGAAATTCACTTGTTATCAGGATATTTCTGGCGAGTAAGGCATCTTGCCCCCTCACGAACAGTAGAATACAAACAAAAAAACTAAATGAAAATTACCTACATTACATATACAGAGAAGTTCTTACCATTGGTGTGGTCACTAACACACATAAAAAACTTTGAGTCGAATCTTTACTACTATGTTAACTAAATTTGAAAAATCACAAGGAAATTGACCAACATCAATTTCATGTTTTTAATAAAACAAAAATATGGTTTCACTAATATGTCACTACGCATATTGATAGACATCCTGACGGCGCAACGTCAGCGGCTAAAACAATCGCTATTGGTCGGTGAGATCACCTCAAAAGACCTAATGTCCCGTCTTGCTCGCCACCCCGTCTTACTCTTCCCCTACTAATCAAAACCTCTGTAGCTCCGCTCCTGAAGTTCCTATTTTCAAAAGTCAAGACATCGTAAATATTCGTGACTTTTCCACAAGGATAATGACATGGAACAAAATTCGGGCTTTGTAAAGAATTGCTTTACAAAGCATTGTTTGTCGTTTAGTCAATTCACCGATTTATATCAAATTGTGTATCATTGGGCATTTTCAAATATGTACGTAAGTAGGTATTTATGTATTGGCATAAAAACGGTAGTAATTTCGACAAAAGACTTAAAAAAATGTTTGCAGAAAGTGCGATGTGAAAAGGTCTTACAACATAATTACTTACACAAACCTACTGAAATGTTTACAGAAAGTACGATATGAAAAGATCTTATAACATAATTACTTACACAAACCTACTTACAACTTAAAATACATACCTACATACACACGATTTGCACATTTTGTTGCGTAACATTGGAAATGGAATTTAACTTTGCAAGTGCAGCAAGTGAGTTTTGGGAAAAATCCAGTTTCGAAACGATTGCCTCGTCAATGTGGTGCAAAACTAGGTAACTTTGTTTTGATAATAATGGCCACATCGTTAATTACAATAAAATAATTGATTTCTTAAAAAAAATCCATTAACAAGTGTAGGCAAAAGTTTCTGCATTAAACTCTATACTAAAAAAACAGGTCCGGTTTACATACTCGTATCTTCACAGGTACGATGCTTACATATGTAATTACATACCTATGTATACATATTTTTGGTCATATTTGAATCATCAATAATGAATGTGAAATAACACACGTTTACAAGCATTTGTATGCCATTTCATACATATGTGTGGACATATACATACGTACAATGCACAAGCTTATGTACACATGCATTCACTACTGTTAATATAGATATTTAAAAACTATCTTGTTTTCTTGGATTATCCATCTTCTTCTTATTCGCTTACATACTCGTATGTACACATGTATCATGAAACGTAATCAGACGGCTTAAACAAAACGTAACATCAAAGACACGCATCAATGGCAAGAAGGCAGGCAAAATTTAGCCATTTACAGCGAGAAGAGAAGAGAAAGTGTTGTGTAACTTTTTTTTGTATTACTCATTTTGTGCAAATAACCGTGCGCCAAGAGGTTTCTTTTGAGATTTGGAACACTTTCCCGTTTTCGTTATTGCAGCAACATTGAGATGAATGATTTTAACCGTATTTTCGTATTTCAACACATCGAAAACTCCGGAATGAGATGACAGTTGTTATTAACAGGTACCTACGACATTTCTCAAACTTTGCAACAGTCGTCGGTAGGTAGGTATGTACGAACTTATGTATGTAGGCATTGACAATATGCATAAATGTTTCGTGCGTTATAAAATTATTCGGAATGGAAAGCGAAATCAACACTGACATTGATTTGATTAAACAAGCGGGAAGACCAAAATAAAACTGGTAGTTGCCCTTTGGTTTAATACATATGGTAATTGCAGTTGTGGAAAAGTAAGTTACTTGGTCTGTTATCGAAGCGTCCTATCCTTTCAATGTAGAAAGGTTAATCTTGAATGGAGTTCTACGGATGGAGGGAGTATGGTAGGTATCACTATAATTTTTGATATTTATATTTACAATATAACATATACCAGCAATAATAAAACAATATTCAAAACAATAACAATTATATAATATTCATACAAAAATAAATGGGTGTGGAAAAACGCCACTTGACCTTGGATGCGAGATTTCAAACCTGAAAGAAAGAGAACTGGCACTCTTAGCATCCAAACTTGAACAGCTTTGTTATTAAGATTTCGCTACTGCACTCATAAGCTACGAAACGAACGGAATAAGTTCGTCATTGCATCAGCTTAGTATTCATATGATTCCTTACTACCGATATCACTAGATGCAGTTGCCGAACGAATTAAATATTGTATTTCTAGGTCGATTGAACTCATCGTTTATATATCTCTATGCAAACACTACGAATACTCTCTGTGGCAGTCGCAAGTGCAACTTGGGAAGTTATCACTAATTTGGAAGAAAATTTTAATCTTAGCAGAACGTAACAAGAAGAATATAAGAAGCAAATATGGATTTCTAAAAAAAAATCTTTTACGAAAAAATCGAAACACTCGGCAAGAATGCTTACTCAGGCGGTCTGGAAACATCCAGAAAATCCGATGGCATCCACACTGACTCAAAAGTAGAGTCAGGTAATCTGATTAGAACAGCCTTACAATCAGCATTTATCTATTAGTGATGCTGGAAGTTAGTAACATAACTTGTCATGTTATCTGTCATCGGTAGCCTGCCAGTATTATATGTCGGTAGCCTGGTAGTATACAGAAAATCGGTAAAGGTGATTATTCAATTGCCAAGAGCTTAAGTCAATTCCCAGACTGACTGCCTTTTTGGTATGGATAAATGGTTAAAGTTAATGTGTGCGTGAATGGATCATGTGTTTATGTGCACATAAACGCTGATGATGTGCACTCGGCGATGAGGACAAGTCGGTGGATTATACACTCCACGAAATAATGATAAGGACAAAACAAAATAACTTTCTTTAAACATTTATTCTTAGAAATTTAAGAAATACATTTAATTTTTAGTTACTGCATAACAAAACAACTCGAATATAAATTAGTTATGAAAATTAACTTTTATTTTATATTTTTAATTATTTTTTTAAATTCTATACGAACGAAATAGTAATGATAAGGACAATGTCTTTTTACTTTAGTATTTGTATTTGAAATATTTTTGATTCGAAATCAAATCAAATCTTAGTACTTAGTGTTTGATTCAGTTTCAGTTTTCAATGCATTTTATTTACTTAATCACTAACTCTTACATACTAACAAAAAATGCTTAAATGTTAGCTTACAATTACTTAACAATCTTATACTAACTTACTGGCCCCACACAGGCACTCTAAGCTAATCTAAATTCTTATATCTATGTCTTTCGACTTCATTTACATTTTATTTATACATGTTTATTTTGTGTACTTAGGGCTAAGAAAACTTAGTGTTTGATCCTTTGTTCCTAATTACATCTCGGAGATATCGTGGCATCGAATTAATCAGTGATTGTATCTGATCTATGCCGATTTTTTCCCATTCTTCCTTGATGGCCCTTTTGAGATTTTTCAAATTATCAAACTGACACCCATTTTTAAAAACATTGCGCGACAAAACCGCCCACACGTTCTCAATGGGGTTTAAGACACAGCTGCAAGAGGGCCATTCCAATAGAGAAATATTTCGGGTTCTTAGAAACTCCTTTGTAAACTTGGATGCATGAATAGCCTGATTGTCCTGTTGAAATATAAACTTGCTACCGAATATTTGATCCCCAAGGTCAATTAAAACATCATAAAAATAAGTGTATTTTTGGCTATTCATTTTAGTTGATATAAAACATATAGATGACTTTCCAGAGCAGCTTATAGCCCCCCAAACCATTAACGTGCCTCCTCCGAAATTGCGAGCATGCGTGAGCTGACTTTCGGCCCTTTTATCATATTTGGCAACCATCTGACCCATCTAAATTAAATATTTTTTCGTCAGAAAATACCACTTTACACCACTCTTCGTCCCAAAATTGAAATTTGTCAGCAAAAGTCAACCTGTTCGCTTTGTGTCGTGCTGTAAGCGTCGGTTTCGGCGTGCGTTTAACATATTCAATGGCATTATCTGACTTTAAAATTTGTTGCACCCGCCTTGTTGACACATTTAGCTTCAGAATGCTTACAATTTCAGAAGGACTGATGGATTTATTTACAGCAAGGCGTCTTATTTCTCGAACATCTCTTGGTGTTAATGTTGGTTTTCTTCCTGTACTTCGCTTAATTCCATAATTTTCGCCAAGATTTATATAATTTGCTATAACAGTTTTACTTCTTTTTAGAATAGCTCCGATTTGCCTTGTTGTTTTCCCCTGTTCTCTGTAAACAGCCACACGTCCTTGCTCCTCTTCGGTCAATGGCTTTCCATGAGGCATTGTAATTGATATTTGCGAAAATCTAAAGCATTCCAATTTTTTCTAACAAATAAATAAATATTGAACACTAACAAACCCTTTTTCTGTCGAAACTCAGCTTAAACTTATATTTTTTTTTAATTATTCTTTCACTTAAGCACAACTGGCCTTATCAATATTTCGTACCACAATGAAGATCACTCATCAGTGTAAAACAGATGTGTTAGCAAAAACAAAAAGGTTATCGCTATGATGCGATAGGACGAAGCGATATTGCTGCTGCGTTCAATGAATTAGATCTCATCAAAACCTAAGGGAACAAACAAAGATTTCTTTGTCCTTATCATTATTTCGTGGAGTGTATTTTGATGAAATGTGTGATTCAGCAAGGCAACACGGATTGAACAAATCACTACAACATTGCAAAGAAGTTAAGTATCTGACCGTGGGCCTGCGTGGCGATTAATCGGAGAACTGCTGAGTGTCCTATGACTTGGATTGGGCTAGTAGCGCAACAATCAAGTTCGTAGCGAATGGGCAAGGCCAGTACCATTATACTGGCCTACGTCGCCATAGGGCTCATACCCTGTACGGAAGAAATTAAAATATGTGACGAACCAACTGATGGCCTTGGTTTTTTTTTTATAATTTACGCGCGCCTAAGGGGTTAGATACCCTTTTACTGTTGCCAGGGCGCGGTCGGAAAGGTAGAAGGAAAGGAAAGGAGAAAGGAAAAATAAAAATGGACTCACTGTTGACGATCCTAGCATTTGAACATTTGAAGGACAACGACCTTTGGATCTGCACGTGGAATATCCAGACCAATTAGCAGAGGCCCTTGACTGCAGATATCACCGCAATCCAGAAACTGCGATGGGATGGGCTGGATAAAAGAAGGATAAAAAACTGTGATGTATACTACGGTTATGTGATAGGGAAATGACCATCTAAACGAGCATTTTA
Source organism: Volucella bombylans (assembly GCA_949129095.1). Classification (NCBI taxonomy): domain Eukaryota; kingdom Metazoa; phylum Arthropoda; class Insecta; order Diptera; family Syrphidae; genus Volucella; species Volucella bombylans. The sequence goes on along the minus strand of OX422143.1, from coordinate 20,988,405 downwards.
AGACAATCCGCATCAAGGCTAAATTCGCTAACATAAGCCTAATATGCGCACATGCCCCAACAGAAGACAAGGATGACGCCACCAAAGAATGTTCCTACGAGCTTCTGGATAAGACATATGAGATTTCCTATACTCCACAAAAAGGAAGTTATACCTAATGTAGAAAGGCTGCAATCGCAAGAGACCGCCAGAAACTTCGCTGAATGGGTACCCCGAGATCTCTCAAAGACTTCTATGCCGCCAACATTAAGTACCGAAATCAGTGGCAACGCTGCCACTCATGTGCTGGGTTTCACCTGACCACCACCAAGAAATCCCTGGTTTGATGAAGAATGCTGGCAAGCACATGCAGCTAAACAAGAAGCCTACGAAGCTGCGCTGCAGCGAAGGACTAGAGCGGCCCGTAAGTTTTACGAGCAGAAGAGACGTGAAGAATATCGGCTTCTCCAGAAGAAGAAAAAAGAGCACAAGAAGCGCGAGTTACGAAAATAGATCGCACAGCCACATAATAAACACATTCCGTAATGCGATAATACTATTTTGCTTACGTTTGTTTCCCACGTTACCTGAAATACATGCCGTAAAACGAGCATATTATTTTGCTTATCTTTGTTTTCCACATTACGTGTTACCTCTTCCGTTCCTATTATTGTATCATGATCAATTCATTCTTTAAAAAAACATAACTGTAATAGTCATAAGTAGAAATAAAGATTTTCAGTTGATTGAAAAGTTGTGTTTTTTTTTTAATTAAAACAATCTAAGATTCTTAAGTGGCGCAGTCGGTAGGATTGCAAGAAAATCCTAAGTTGTCGTGAATGTTAGTTTCGGTAAATAAAAAACCAGCGAACAATTCAGTATCAGCGGCTTACTGATATAAGTGATAAAAATACAAGGAACACAAGCAACATTCAGTTTGTTTGAGTTTTAACTCTTCAGTTCCAGAACCTGTACACAACGGCACTACGACACTATCAACCAACACAGAGAACATGGCAACACTCATTTTACTGTAAGTTAGATTCATGATATAGTTAAGATACTCTAAAATAAAAAAATATTATAATATTTTAAAAAGAAAAAAACCTTTAAATTCCATTATCCTTGAAATCAATGCCCAACTCAATCAAAAATAGATTAAGAAATGAACCATATCAAAGAGAAAGTGAAGTGAATTGTTTAGAAAGCAGTAGAGGCGAAAGTGATATTGATATTAATAGTGAAATACAACTATCTGAAATAAATAATAATATTGAAATGTCGACTAGTGGTACATCAAATCTCTCTAATAACTTCGATCCAAATGACCTTTTTAATTCTTTACGAATACCAGATGCTATCAAGGATCTGTCCAAATACGACGGCAATCCTCGCCTCCTCTATGCTTTTATAACAAACGTAGAAGAGATTCTCTTGTTAGTGACATCTATAAATAATAATACCTATGGCAAACTTCTATTATTGGTATTTGGCATTGGTATTGGCTATTGGTATTAAAATTGAAAGACCTGCCAACGAGGTTCCCAACATTTACGGAACGCCATTCGAGTGGTCAAAATTAAAGCTAACCTAATATTACATTACGCAGATAAGCGTAACGAAACTGCGCTTATCAAAGACCTTCATAACCTTCAACAAGGAAGCAAAACAACAGAGCAATTTTATAGCGAGGTCATTAAAATAATTTCCACAATAAGGAACCATATTCAAATATCTCGTACAACAGAGGCCCCAATGTCATTAAAGCAAAGAACTGTATAACGAAATGTGTCTTAATATATTTTTAACCGGACTGAAAGAACCCCTGGGTCCTACAGTAAGATCCATGCAATCACAATCATTAGCCGAATCATTCGCTAATTGCATCAGAGAGCAGAACATGTCTTATATCAGATATGAACATAAGCCTCTTTCTGAACCATCAATGAGTCCTAACCCTCAAATTAAAAGCCTACCGTATATACCGCCTCCTTCTAATCCTATGCAGAGAATCTTTCACTATCCAAATTTCATCTATCCAGGATCTGGGCAACCAAATCTGATACCACCCAATGTTCAGCAGTCATTTAGACCCCAACAACAAATAAATTATCAGAGACTACCGTATATCCAACAACATACCCCCACAAAATAATTACCAAAGACCAGTTACACAAAACCCAAACACTCACCCATCAAGACCACCTAAACCAGAGCCGATGGATACATTTTCGCCCCAAACTTTAGTAAAAGGACCATCTTCCGGACAACAAAGTAATTCATTCCGACAAAATAACCAATACGTTAAAGAAATTCATAACATTGAAAAACCAAGTACATCTGAAACAAAAGAAACAGAGATCGTGGAAGATCAAAGAGACCCCTCCATACAGAATCCTACAGAGTTTAGTAATATCTATTATAACAACCCTTGCATACAGAATCCTACAGAGCTTAGTAATGTCTACTCGTATTATAACAACCCTTCCATACAGAATCCTACAGAGTTTATAATGTCTATTACAACCAACCTTCCATACAGTATCCTACTGAGTTTAGTAATACCCAAAATTACTATCCACAATTGGACCAATACTACTTTATTCCAAATGAACCCATTCTAAATAATTCTGAAAGCAAATTTTCATCCTCCAGCCTCGGATTCCCAATATACTTGGATGTAAATAAACATGGACAATCACTTCCGTACATACATATTTCCTCACCTTTTGGAAAACCTTTAACATTTCTTGTAGATACAGGGGCATCCGCCTCATTTATCAACCCAGAATACGTTCACCCTAACGACATTAATACAATTACACCAACGATCATTAAATACAATAACGCGATTCATTCCTCTACAAACCACACACCATACGAACTTTTCTACGGACGCACATACGATTTTGATAAGACTTTGACATACAATAATCAACACGACTACTTACAAAAACTGAACGCTTTCCAAAAAGAACTTTTCCAATCCATTAAAAAACTTTTAGATAAAAAAACAAATAAATATTTAGAAAAAACAAACAAATATAGGGAAAATCCCAATGACCTTAACGAAGGAAAAATGGTTTAGTACAACAGACCTATAAAAAATTCATCCATATAGTAAACTTAAACAATTACGTACAAAGTATTGAGAAAATTCGCAAATAAATAGAAGCTTTGGGAAATGAACAAACGAATATCGACACAATAAATATACGAGTAGCACACATTAAATTCAGAGAACTAGAACTAAAACTTCAAACACTCTTACCTATACAAAGACAAAAGCGAGGTATAATAAATGGATTAGGTACAGTCATAAAAGCAATAACCGGAAAAATGGACACAAATGATGCAATAGCAATTAATGAGGAATTTAAAAAATTTAATTTGAATCAAAATGCTTTAGAAAATTAAGAAAACTTACAGATAGGGATTAATAAAAATATGATAGAGAGATTTGATAATATTACTCGACATATCAATGAACAGCAAACCACAATAGAAACTTTACTAAACCTTTACAATGTTAACATAAACAATGCGCTCAAAACAGACCAAGAGATCTTGACACACCTCCAGTATATACACAGAATTAATTTCAATATTGACCTGCTCTATAATCATCTAGTAAATATAGCTGAAGCCGTTACTCTTGCTCAGTTACAAATTATTTCTAAACAGATATTGAGTAAAACTTAATTAGATGAAATAAGAGATCTTCTGCAGAAACAATCGATTGACCTCTCTTATGACGAGCAAATTTACGAAATTTCACGACTACAAGCTTATTACAATAATTCAAATATTGTGTTCAGCATAGAAATCCCCATAACATCCCAAATAAAATACTCCCTTTTCCACCTTATACCTCTTCCAATAAACAAAACCCTTTCTATATCTACATACCCCTACCTTGCTATTCATGGATCTGACACACTGTATCTTGAGGAAGTATGCGATATCATAGAAGGCACATACCTCTGTAAGGCCAAAGAAGGAAGACGAACCAAATTCCAGAGACGTGTACCAAATATCATCAACAATCAGCCTGCAACATGCAACATGCAACACAACCAGAACCGAATTATGTTCTTCTCACTAACGTTCACAATTTAACCGTCGAAACTATTTGTGGTGTCCATAAATATAATATATATGGCACCGTACTGTTACATTTCCAAAATTGTTTTATATATATTAGTAATATAACTTACGATTCCAGAGTAGATATCTTCTGGGATAACATTATAAATACTACACCCACCAACTCGCAACCATATTAACTCAACATTCATCAATCCACCCATTTCTTTAACACAACTTCACCTGAACCACCTAAAGAATAATGAGAAAATCCAACTACTTACTATAAACGCTAAAACCCACCTCACATCAATATGGACCATACTTATAATGGCAACCATCATACTAATAGCAGCTTACATCAAAATAAAGATGAGGACTCAACAAACTCCTAGAATCAATCCAACAGAGGGCACCATTAGTTCAAAGGACATACGAGTATCAAAAGCTCCTTCGAGAAGTAATACTCTCTGGCAGTTTCTTCACTAAAGGGGGAGAAGTTACGAAACGAGATCGCACAGCCACATAATAAACACATTCCGTAATGCGATAATACTATTTTGCTTACGTTTGTTTCCCACCTTACCTGAAACACATGCCGTAAAACGAGCATATTATTTTGCTTATCTTTGTTTTCCACATTACCTGTTACCTCTTCTATTTTTAATATTGTACGAGTATCATGATCATTTCATTGTTTTAAAAAATATAACTGTAACATTCATAAGTAGAAATAAAGATTTTCAGTTGATTGTGAGGCGTAGTCCGAAAAGTTGTAATTTATTGAATTAAAACAATCTACGATCCTTAAGTCGCGCAATCGAAGATATTGAGATTTTATAAAAAGAAAGCAAGAAGACCTGTACCTGTAGAGATGAAGGCGGGCAGAATAGATCAATCAAAGTAGACCATGATAGCCACAACTTCCGATCAGCAGACCAGAATGAAGTAAGTATAGTAATATCTGAGATAAAATCCAACAAATCAGCTGGACCTGACGGCTTACCGTCCGAGTTATTCGAAGCTGCTGCAAATGACTTTATGGAGAGCATGAACCAACTCATTTCCCAGATCTGGTCAGAAAAGTGTATGCCTGATGAACGGGATTATAGCACCGTATGCCCGATCCACAAAAAAGGAGATCCTCTCAACTGCGCACTCTATTGAGGAACGAGTATACGTCTCCTCAACATTGGATACAAGATATTTTCTGGCATATTGTGTGGACGTCTGAAACCATTCGTCAACAAATTGATTGGTCCTTATCAGTGCGGTTTCAGACCAGAAAAGTCCACAATCGATCAAATCTTCATATTCCGGCTGATCCTGAATAAATTTCAAATAGTCTAAATCGATACCCACCATATTTTCACCAATTTTAAGGCGGTAAATGAAATGTCACAATTGACAGCTATAATATCGAGATAGTATAGGATTTTGTCTAAATAAAACGAGTTAAGAAGGCAATTGAGTAGTAAGTCCCAATCACGAAAAACTCTATAAAAGACCTTGATCAACCCAGTCCTATTTTATGGCGCAGAAGTATGGACCCTATCGAAAGCGAATGAAGACATCCTCAGTCGTTTTGACAGAAACGTCCTTCGGAAAACATTCGGTCCCGTTTACGTTGACGGGCTTTGGAGGAGAAAATTCCACGACGAATTATACGAGCTGTACGGCGAATCAACATACGAGTAGCAAGAAAACTGCGCATCAGTCGCCTGAGATGACTTTGACATGTAGGACGAATGCACACCAATGCCTAGCAAATTTCTTTGGTTTATTTTTCTATTGGCAATGAATTGTGAAAAACAGTTTACACCCATGGCTTTGAGGTCTTTCATTTCATTTCTGGCTTCATTCAGGAACAAATACTTTAGATTTTAGGCATCAAAAATGTGTTTCACGTAAATGAGCGGAACGTGATTTTGACACCTTAGTTTCTTTGTGATTGCCCGGCTTACGTCGACGTCATCCCCGACGAGAGACAGTAATTTTAAGCAAAACATTACGCGTATGGTAACAAATGGAAAAGCCGATATAGTCCTAAAATTATTGTGACAAAAGTTATTGAAGAAATGTTTTTTTTTTGTAAAAACTTAAAATTTTGACTTTATCTTAATTTTTTACAGAAAAATATCTTACTAATCCCCACCTTTTGCTACTTTGAAGCATGTACCTCGTATTTACAAACAAAAAAAAAATAGACAAATTAGCAAATCAGTAGTTTTCAAGATACGACTCAACCTATTCAAATTATAAAACTCAAAAATGTTGAATTTTTTACAACAGACCTATAAAATTAACTATTATATGTAGTTAACAGCTGCTTTGCAATTTTTTTCCCGTAAAATAAATTTGCTTTTGCGGAATGTAAATCCAATACAATTCTTTTTAAAGGAACGTCAGCATTTAAGTAACTCCCATTTTTGCAGGTCAAAAAACAAATTAGAGATCTTTTCTCTGAAAGAAAGAATCAAGATTTTTAGAAAATAATGTTTCTAGTTTTTAACCGAGATATTAACGTTTAATTCATAATATCCTCGATGATGGTCTTTTCAATACAAAAATACTCAGACATAGATTGTGTCTATGGTTTCTGCAAAAGCAACGGTCAAGCAGAGTGATTGGAATATCTGAGACGATACTCTGATAGGACTGCCCCAAATTGCGGACATTTATTAGAACATTTTGACGGAGGCAGGAAAAATGCGGAAATCGCCGAGAGACTCACATCCTGCTTTAGTAGAAACGTCATTACGTCAGAAACCATCCAAATACCAGTCTTAGGCAACTAAGCAGACATTTTAAATAAGCAGAGCATACATAGTTCTGGATAATTCTAAATGCAGAGAGCATGCATGCATTCCATCATACACCAGTACAGGAGTTACAGCCCAGGGATTCGTTTAGAATTCTGAAAGTATATTCTGGAAAGACACTTTGCTGAAGACAACTTTATTTGCCCCAGTCTATGGACGGATATGACCCAATTCTTCAGGGATGGAACCATTAATTTCCACAATTTACATACCTAGGCAGAAAGCAACTCCCACACCATGAACCACAGAGCTCTTCGGCATAAGTTCAATCTCAATGTATGGGAAACTATATTGAGTAACACGCTGATAGGACCCTATCGGCTTCCTCCAAGGCTTAATTCGAATCTCTACCTGTAATGTTTACAGTTAGAGGGTAGTTAAATCGCCTGTACGAAAATTCGTGGATAGGGAGAGATGGATCCATTCTGTGGCCTCCAAGGATTTTTTTTTTATAATTGGAGCGCACACAAATGAGGAAAAGGGAGAGATACCGATGTGCGTTGGTTTTAAATCTGACTAGGAAATAAAGAGCTCGGTAGGGCATTCCATAAGCGAATTGTACGTCTTAGGAAAGAATCACGGTATTTCAGAGTGCGTCCGAAGGTGGCCTTGAGAGTGTACTGATGAGCATTCACAGCGAGACGGATGTTACGGTTAAAAGTTTGAAGGGGCGGAATGCTACTGGCAATTTGGGTGGAGCACTGGTGGTGAAAATAGCAATACTACAAGGTGAGTCAGGAGATGTTACGCCGGTGTTCGGTGTCAAATGACTGCGTAATATTGACATAACGTATGAGTTTTATTGCATGATTTTTGATCCTATCTAGCAAGCGCAAAGAGGTCTTAGGAGCACTAATGAAGCTTTTTTTATGGATACGGATGAAGGACATTGTTTACTCATCAGAAATCGCAACATTGGATTACTGAGGCTGCGGCGAAAGTCCGAGAATAATTGGAAAGAATGGACATTGTTGAAGCATTTTAAAGACGAACTCTGAAGTGCATACAGAGCAATGGTTTGCACTTTGAACAATTGATATAATGGAAGGTTTGATGAAAAAAATACAAATAAAAATGCAATTAAGACTCCTATGTTTTTTAAAAAAAATATATAATTTAATATTTTACCTTTCATCTCATTGTCGGGTTGTATCTTGAAAACTATTGACTTGAGATGAGATGACCTAACTTTTATTTTGTTTGTAAATACGAGGCACGTGTTTTAAAGTTGCAAAAAGTGGGGGTTAATAAGATATTTTTCCGAAAAAAATATGATAAAATTAAAATTGTAAGTTAAAAAAAATCACCTTTGATCTTCAGTAACATTTGGTACATTAATTGTAGGGTAATATCGGTTTTGAAACAATTACAAAAACACGTATCTGCAGTTCAATGATACAAGATTTTTTACCATACACTCAGTAGATTTGAAGGATGTTATTTTCAATAGCAGTCAGACAAGGTAGAGTAAGGCTTTGCTTAAAACCTCTGTACAGCTAAGAATTTGACAAGAAAGGATCATATTATCTGTTTCAACAGATGCTTTAATACGAAAAAATTCCGAAAAAGAATAACAATGTTTTTTTTTTTTAACTATATAGCCTGGAACCGACTAGGAGTTGCCTTCCTTTAACTGAAGTATTTTGTTAATTCCTCATGGGATGACTCATCAAGACTGCTGCCAAAGTTCATTAACGCATTGCACGTTAAAAACTATGCAAGCATAAAGTTATGTTGTGCAATAATTGCGTTTCGATTAATGGGAGAAATATCACTGTTGGAATATTTACACATAAAAACGTTCAATCAACCCAGTTTGTCCGTGACAGTTTATGCGTTTGGAATTAATACGAAAAAAATTTTCTTTGCGCCAAGTAAAGAAGTGCAGTCTATCAACAAGCTAAAGTAATCACTTACAATTGAGCATATATTTATAGTTGCTCAGTATGCTAGGCCAAACAATATATCGCCCAAACGGCCCTGTACTGGATTTCTTTGTCAACTGAAGTGCTGTACTGACATCGCTTCTGCTATAAAGAAAAGTATGGTGTACATATATCTATAATATTTACTTTAAACTTCGAACTCTCTCGGTAGTTGTCATTTGTTGTTTTTTTACTATTTTAATTCGATTTCTTTTGGCTTTTAAAAAGTGTGTATACATTTCATCTATGTCTTTGTATGTACTACGGGTAGGTATAGGTACTTGAACCTAATGGAAATCACGTGCTTAAGTGTGTCAGCTAAAATTCATGATCCAGTCATTTGCAAGTTGCAACGTTTGTTAATATCAACTCATACTTGATAATTATGATCTGATACTGTCTGTTTTTTGTCACACAATTTGAAAATTAAGCTCTTGACCTATTTCTGCATCTCAGTTCTACAACGATGCTGAAATAAAATTATCATAATAATATTTGCTCGCAATGGTAGTTAAGAGGAATTATCTTGTATACATACATACATAGGTAGCCATATGTATGGAAGCGTTGCGTCTTTTACAAAACGAAACAAGACAAGGTCCCTGACTGACAAATCCGAAAGAGTTACTTAGCAATTTGTTCAAGGTAGACTATTCAGATTGCACGGTAAATAAGAAGAAGTACCCCGTACACTGTGCCTAAATCGTTTAAATTAACTCTTTTTCAATTAATTTTCGATTTTAGACGAATTTATTGAGAGTAATATGCGATAAGGATAAATGAAGAATTGTTAATCCAGGTAAAGACAAATTATTTTAATTTTGATTTTTGTCATTATATTCAATCTATTTCTTGTTTCCTGCGTTTAAATTCTCTTTTAAAAAAAGTCTAATATTATCGAAAAAATAAATAAGTAGTGTAAAAAGCTAAATAATATATAGTTCAAGACGAATGATAGCGGATATAATAAAATGTGATCCGCTATTATATGCATATTATGAACAACTTTAGACTGAGAAAATTAGCTCGGAAAATTCGGTGTAAAAAGCAATAGAGTCTTAAGTTCCAGCAGGGGTTGGAAAAGGACAGAGCAATAAAATAAATAAAACTACAAAAATATTATTAAACTATTGGCCTTTTTGTGATCCGAAATAGAATGGTCTGATTCATAAATTAAGTCAATCCCACATATGTAGCAGTAGAAGCATGACATATTTTAACGGTCAATAAAAGAAGAACAAGTATTAATAATACTTTCTCTGTATCTTGCTTACTTACTTAGGTTGTACTAAAAAACATTTAAAAATTGTTTGATTGGTCTTAGAAATAAAATTTAGTTCTTAATAATTATATATATTCTAAAAATCTATCAAAATTAATGGAATTAAATTTTGCTTTGAAACCTTAATTAAGTTATCTGAAAATTTCTACATATAAAAACTTATCGAAACATCTTAGTAGCTACTCCTAAACCAAATTTGTGGTAATACATTTTGGGATGAAGACAATAGACCAAGATAAAGACTAGCAGAGCTGATTCTCGTACATACTCGTATGTCGATGGGAGTTTCCTTAAGCCGATACCGGACAATATCAGTAACTGTACTTCAAATTTGTCAATAGTCTTTATGAAGAGCTTTTACTTGTGATCTTGTTCTACTGAACAATTAGGAAAGATTGAAGAATAAGTGAATAAATGACACATTTTGAAATGAAAAATGTATATATTGTAGAATAATTCAAATACAAGTATACATAAGTATGTGATTAAGATCACAGTATATGAATTAATAAGCAGATTCGCTGAACGCGTTTTTTCTGATTATTTCATTTCTTGCGCGTATTGGTCGTTAGAAGTTGATAGTAAGACAAGCAGCATACTCGAAAACTCGAAAGAAAAAAAACATTTTCTATGTGGAATATGAAACAAACACCAGTTGCCAATTTTATATGTGCACAAAAATACGCTCAGTGAACAATTTTAAGACTGAGTCTTAAGCGTAGAATATTTTATTCTTAAAAAAAAAAAAAATTAAAAATTGTTGTCGCGACAATCCGAGCTGGACTAAGACCTATGTCTATGCTGTTCGCTTTGTCATATTATCCACATTGACTAGGGCTTACATTATTTTACAATTTCGAATGGTTGGAGATTGAGGGAGGGAGGGATTTTTTCATAGGTAGAAAATTTCATGATCGAGGGTTTGCCACTGACCGATGACAATCACGTCGATGACGTCAGAAATATGAACTACATTTTCTATCTTTTGGTATTGGCTGGGTGTTAAACTCAGCTCATCTTAAGTAGTGCTTGGCGAATGTTTTCCATTTAATTTTCATTCTTTATTGCGTAGTCTTTATTGCGCGACTCCTCGCCATCTTCGGACAACTGACCTATTGGCAATACCGCGAAATGCTTAATGATGCTTTCACCATGGATCAGTATTTTATGGACCGAAGAGGGCATATAGTATCAATTATATTATTCCACATACAATTGTGCAGTATTGAGGTTATACTTGCCAAATAGCTCTGAATTGATTGCCATGCCTGATGAAAATATTTGCAAGATAACGTAAAACATTCTTATTAATTCACCATCCGACCATATTTTTTAAAATGTTCTTTAGTTCTACTTACTTTTACTCAACTATCCCTAAATTTGGAAAGAAAATTATTTTGTATACTTGACACGACTATTTGTTTTTGGAGCTGGTAATTTCAGGTTGTCGTGTAGGTACTTTTCAAGATCCGAAATATCTGTTCCATTATGAATAAAAAATTTACACAAGTCGCGTTTAGAAATCACGAATTCACTCATTTTGCGAAAATAAGTTATACTTAGTGTGTATTTAATTATGTAAATATATATGTTTGCAGATACTTTAAAAACTTATGAAAAGTATTTTGTGCAAAGAAAATTATGTTTCACCCGATATGTTGAATATTTATTTGTCAACTAACTAGAAATACATAAGTATATCACTTGACAATTATTTACATATGTACATATGTACAACGTCCGTCGATAATCAATGCACCGTTACGTGTAAAATATATTATATATTGGTCGCAATTTTACTTTATCAAGCTGTGACTAAGTGACACATTAATAGGTTTAGAATAAAGGAGTGCAGATTTGTTCTTTACACATTAGACAATGGACATTTTTTAGGTATTTCAGAAATAATTTCTATTTCTCAATGGAATAATTTAGAATGTCCCAATTGATTTTATTTAGATACACTTATGTAGTTACATTTGCGGTTACAAAGAATGAAGGTGTTAAAAAGTTACTGCACAAAACTGTTTGTGTGACATAATTTCTTTCAAGAACTTTAGATATATGTTTTTGGTATAACGGTTGAGTGTAAATGCTAAAAATGTATTGAAACAAATATTTTAGACATCCATCTAGCCATTTTCATTCGTATAAACATTTTAATTTTACTTTTGAAAAAAAAAAGAAGATTTTTGAGACGATAAGCGCTGGTTGGTCCCATAGTGAGCTTAACTTATAACTTGTTATTTGTATGTACAATATACATTTATATATAGCTTAAGCTAATAATAATAATTTAACATATTGTTCTATAAAAAAATTGGTTAAATTAATTACTCTCTATCTCATAAAACGCAACTTCTGTTCAAATTTCATAGTTCGAGTATTAGAGGTGTCCACCTGGGAATAATGAATGAGCCAATCGACAGAGGAATGGGACCATCAAGGTCTTATATAGAGCCCCTTTAGTTTTCCGGAATAGGCGATTGATAAATTTTCATTTCTGCTGAAGCGTTATTGACAGATTTTATATTAGAGCCAATATAGAAGTCCCTTACGACATCGAAATTTTTTCTGTCGACTGTGACGTACTGTCCAATTCGTCTATGTTGTGTGTCCCTACTTGCTGATGGCATATACTTGATTTTGGTCTCATTTACCGCTAAACCAATTTTGCCAGCTTCCGTTTCAATTCCAGCTAATGCATTTCAGATAGCCTGCTGAGTATTGTAAAATACGTCAATATCATCGACGTACGCTAGTAACAGAATTTCGAAATTGAATTGAATCCGCACTAATAGGGACTAATTAGGTTATTGACAAAGGGTTTAGACGTTCACATAATATGGCAGACAAGATCTTGTATGCGATGTTGAGCAGACTTATGCCTTGGGGGGTTTCCTGTTTTCGTGGATCGGCCAATCAATGGTGAGATTCCATTCAACAGGCATACACTCTTCTGACCATATCTGATTAGTGCGATTTCAGCTTAGATATTGCTTTTCATCTGTTGGTAATACTTCCGTACGATATTTCTGGAGTACATCTATCAGTACCTTCGATCGTGCGCTTCACATGCTCCTTTTTCTTCTTCTGTCGAATCGGATGTTCTTCTCGTCTCTTTTGCTTATTGAGGTCACGAGCAACTCTCTTCCTTCATTGCAGTGTCGCTTTGTAGGCTTCTTGTGCCTGCAGGCATTCTTCATGAAATCAGCGATTTCTTCGTGGCGGTCTTGTGAAACCCGTGTTGACACTGGACTTCGGTACTTGATGCTGGTAGCATAGGAGTAGTCGAAATATGCGTTCGGTAAAGATTCTGGTGGTCCTTTGCAATTGCAGCTTCTCACAGTATTGGCTTTATTGGCTGCAACGAGGTGGCGATCCAAGTCAATGGCTGCTTGGAAGGTTTGGACTTCCAGAATATTTGAGGCATATCTTACGTCGATCACCACGTGATAACTTTGATTTAGCATTTCATGATCCCGAGACCGCTATGTCCCCTTGTGTATATTGAAATGACGAAACCACGTGTTTGTTATAGTAATATTTCATATTGCGGCAAAGTCAATAAGCCTATGTCTGTTGCCAGTCGTGGTGTCGTGTATGCTATGTTTACAAACTGTCCTATCCAAGATCCTTCTTTCCCATCCTGGCGTTAAAATCGCCTAGTATTTTAGCGTCATATCATCCTTGTCTTTCATAGGGGCATGCCACAATTTTTCATTCTCTTTTTGTCCGGTCCATCTCATCGTATTTCCTGGATGGCGGTGATATCTGTGATAGCCGTCAAAGGTTTCTGCTGCATATGGCTTTTTAAGTTTTAAGAGTGTGAATAATTTCTTGCAGGTTTTGTGGTTATTTGAATATAATATGTATTTTATGATATAGCATATCGTCTCTTCCTTCCCTTTTCATATATTCGTACAATACTTTATAGTCATATATGTAATTTGAATGTTTCTCAAAGTGAGGTATGTGTTGCACACAAACATGTATTTTACTAAATCTGTGAAGAGGGATGTTGTTAAATTAATTTTTTTTTTTAACTTCTAGAACTTCCGAAGCGGATAATTTTTATTGACATTATTTTGCCATATATTTTTGACAAATCATAACGTTTCGGCATCATTCAAACTTATTTTGAAAGTCGGTATCCAATTCGAGTTACGTACAGAAGATTACGTTGGGCGGTCGTTGCTCAAGTGGTAGTGTATTGGCTTCGCAATGCTACTGTTCGGGGTTCAATGCCAACCGTGATTGAAAGACTTTTTTTTCATGCATCTAAAATCTTGTGGGATGAATGGTTGCCTGAATACAACATTAAGTCAATTTATCCTAATAATTTAGTCTCCCCATTAAATGTTGGATGCCGCCCATGGAACAAAATAGCCACATCTTACTTTCTCTTTCTGTCCCATTTTACGAAAAACTTAAAACATACTTTGGCATCATAAGTGTAGTCATACCCACTTGAGTGTTAAGTTCTTTAAAAAAATAAGAAATCCGAGAAGATCATGTGATACACGTATAAGATCTAGCTACTGCAGGCCCTAAACCATGACTGGCGACTGTAATTCGCAGGTTAGGCTCTTGAACAGTTTGAAATCACCCCTTATTTTTATCGAAACATCATGTCTAGGGACGATTAGTGATTATTTTTTCAAAAAGTTGCTCTAAAGAGTGGGCCAAATTTGGACCGATAGGATGCTCCGTCAAAAAACAACTGAAGACGCCTTGTGCCTTAAATTATGTTTAAAACATAATATCATAAAACATAAATCATTCTTCATAATAAATAAAGTACTTTGATTCAAATGTAATTCTTGTCGTAGTTTTTTGAAAAAAGTAATTCTTAGAAAAACATTTTCTATACCTTAAGATAATAAGTTATCTGCAGTGAACTATAAATTTTGCCTAAAAATACAAATCATTCAGTGTACTTTGTACCTTATACGAACACTTATGTCATCGAAGCCAAATTATTAACGATTATATGCATCAACCTGGCAATAGGAGCACTGATTTATTTTCTAAATTATTTTTATTGCAGTTTTATTTCGGTTGTTAATTCATTTAGAAACTTTTCCGTTTTGAGTGTAAACAATTTTTCATTTCTTCATTACTAGGTAACTGAAATACGATTATTCAATGATCAGACTCCACGTGATTGTAAACATAAACACGTAAATTGGTGTGTTTCATTCCACCGGAGCGAACGTCGTGTATTGCAGAAAGAGAAAGTGAGCAGGTTAAAATGTTGTTTTGCCAAAGAAGGTACGAATTTGGAAGCAGTCATTGTTTTTGTATTCAGTGAATTATGTGGATCAAATTATGTAACTTTGGTTTATGATTATTTGCTATGTGGACATTGTATGTTTGTACGTAAGTATTTCCAAGCCGGATAAAATCTGTGCAGTAGATTTGAAAAACGAAGACTTAAAACAATTAGTTCCAGGCGGTTTACCAAAGTGCGGTAATAAGCCTTATGTATGTATAAGTTATGCTTGTTGAGAAATGGATGACGTGAAATTGGAGCGAAATAACAGACAAAGCTAAGAAAATATTCAAACCGTGTATTACTGTTATATAATACGAAGGCGGGTTAAATTCATAAAATAGGTGTAGGTGTACAAATCTTATGGAAATAAAGGGTGATGGTACTCGCCTGTGAAATATTCTTTTACTCGTATGTAAATATGTTATGCACACTTCTGTTTTATGTTTGCATATTTGCCACTGTCCTACATATTCTGTTGAAAATTCCTTCATGATATGGGTAACACAAAGTGCAGTTTCAAAGCAATCTAGGTAGGTACTGCGTAAAAAGAAGTGAATTTCGCTATAAATTGTTTTGTTATTTTAATAATCGTGTGTGCAATAAATAAGAGGCAATGACCTTCAAACTCAAACTGCTGTGTAAATGTAAGATCGACTCTATATTCAGTAATTGTCTTCTTTATTTACACAGTTATTGCTTAAGTTTTCGGTGGACAAATGTATTACGTCTGTCGTCACAGCGTAATTGAACTTTATTTATCAAATCTTTAACTTAACTACGCAAGGAAAAGAGATCAAGGATGTACTTGCTAAGCAATGCTCACAGCGGATTTTCTCGGTTTTTCTGTACAACTTCCACAGACTATCAATTTTGTGAACACGAGTTAAAATGGGTAAGATCTTA
Source organism: Volucella bombylans (assembly GCA_949129095.1). NCBI lineage: Eukaryota > Metazoa > Arthropoda > Insecta > Diptera > Syrphidae > Volucella > Volucella bombylans. The sequence goes on along the minus strand of OX422143.1, from coordinate 20,972,130 downwards.
GTTCTCTATATATACTTTGAGTGGAAAGTATATGTACATATTGCAATAATTTGACGTTGTGAGGCAAATTTATGGTCTGCTAATTGACACCATTTCAAGTAAAAATCAGGGGGGAAAAAATGTGGAGACCGATCATATTGGATTTAAATATTTTTACGCCATTGAATATGGATATACGAGTACATTGGCCTTACAACCGCAACTCGATATTTCATGGTAAATTTCTCTTGAAGAAAAAATTCAAAATTCTTTACTATAATTTCTCATTACTAGAAGTCGAAATTCTTATTGTAAAGTACGATTACAGCGAAGGATTAAAATTTACAGCCCTATTCTGCTAAACGTCGGGGGAAATGATCATTCGAAAGTCGAAAATGTCTACTAAAGGGTTTTCCAATAGGCACTTGACACCTTTGAATTTAATTTGTGAACGCACTCTTTCATAATCATCAAACTGTCACTGTCAATTTATTCAGTAAACTCAACATTTTCATCATGGTAAAGTATACGAACGAGCAACGTCTGCAAATTATAAAAATTTTCTACCGAAATTCGGAGTCGGTGACTGCAACTTTAAGAGCGTTAACTCCAATTTTCGGTCGTAATTCTCGCCCTAGTAAACAGGCAGTAACAAGTTTAGTGCAAAAATTTGAGTTTGCATATTTGTTGTGTGATGTTGCCGTGTCAGTGAGACAACGGGTTGGTCGAAGTATCGAAAATATCGCTACCCTTCAGTCGTCCGTAGCAAACGATCCAAATTAGTCAATTCCACGGTGTTCTTAAGAATTGGGCATCGCTCAGACCACATTATGGCGTATTTTGCATAAGGATCTTGGTTTACACCCATACAAGATGAATCTGACTCAAGAATTGAAGCCGATGGACCATTTAAAGCCACGTACGTTCTCCGATTGGGTTTTGGAGAAGATGAAAATCCACATGTGCTTCATAAATCATCACTTCATCCACAAAAAATAACTGTTTGGTTCGGTTTGCATGCCGGCGGCGTTATTGGGCCATATTTTTTCGTCGACGATAACGATCGTCACGTTATTGGGAATGGTCAGCGTTATAGCGCCATGATCACCGATTATTTTTTGCCCAAATTGGAAGATATGGACTTGGACGACATGTGGTTTCAACAAGATGATGCCACAAGCCACACAGCACACGCCACAATCGTTTTATTGAAGAGTAAGTATGGTGAGCGTGTTATCTCAAGACATGGGCCAGTCGATTTGCCGCCTCTTTCGTGCGATTTAACGCCGCTTGACTATTTTCTGTGGGGCTACGTTAAGTCATTATCTTATGCCAACACGCCGACGACGCCGATTGAACGCGAAATAGCGGCCGTTTCGTCGAAATAGCGGTCGTTGAAAATTGGGTCCAACGTCATAAATGTTTTAATTGTACTTCAAGCCGATAATAAAGTTTTTAAAATATCTCAAATGCTTTGCGTTTTATTTAAAAAAAAAAGTTGTCAAGTACTTATTGGTAAACCCGATACATTAAACAAAGCGAATCAGTATGTCTATCACGCTAAATGATCGAAACGGAATCATTCATGCGTTTGTGCTTTGGTAGTAGAAAAATGTAAGTAAAAAATATTTAATAAAGATGTGTATGGAAATATTATTGTTTTATAGTAGGAAGAAAATAACAAATTGTGACTAATTCGCCGTTTGGGTTTATGAAGTAACACATCGACATAGCGCAAAATAGAAGTAAAAGGTCTCTGGAGCAGACAAAACTATTCTAAGAAGATTTGAAAAAAGCAGTCAGCAACGAGGGAGTCGGCCCTGAACAACCAGACAGAATTTTTGAAATCACAATTCGAAATTCAGCGCTATCTATACAAAGCCATTAAAGAAGAGATTGAGGAAAATAAAGAAAAAGCAAAAAGTGAGCAGATCAGCAGTCGAAGAACTTACACGGCACTAGAAAGTGTGAAAAAGACGAGTAAAGAAGTGCGCATAGAGACGTGGGCATTCAAAAATTTCAAAGTACAGAAGCGGATACTGGAGTTGGAATTAGAATGTCGCGCATCTGATTCATAGAAGCATGTAAATATGTAAATAGTCCTTAAGGACTGAATAATTTTTAAGTCACATTTTTTGTTTTATATTTTATTATGTAAATATTAATTTTTAGACTGAATTAATATTATTTAAATATTTATTTTCCTAATATTGAATTTGGTTTTTATTTTGTTCCTTTATATTTAAAGTTATGTTACTGCTTTGAAAAGCTATATTTTATCTTAGCAAATGAGTTCAACTGATAAATTGTTGTTCTCTTATTTCAAAATATAAACATATGTGGATACTTTATATCAATGACCACATTATTTCATTTCAAATTCTTATCGCTTCCGTCGTGAGTTGGGATGGAGTTGTTTCATAAAATTCATTATGCGTTGCGTATTCCGGTTCAGTTCATACGACTGGCTCATCCCACGTTATTTAAAATTTTTTGCAGACATTATGCAAAGCACATCATACATTTACAATCTGTGCAGCTTTTTTAACTCATATTGCAAGACTCGTGTCCAATCTACTCGTATGCGTAGAAATCGGTTTTTGAATACTCCGACTGTTCTTTCGACAATATTCCGACCAATGCAGTGTTTACTGTTCGAATCCGATTCAAGGGAATGTATTTCAACCGACCGAAACGGTGTCGTCTTTAATATGTATATTAAAGAAAGATATTGCTTAATCAGAAAAATACCCAAAACAATGCCTTTTTATTTAGTCGGAAGTTATTAATAAATCGTTGATGCAACAATCTATTTGTATTCAAATTTTTAAATTTTTCCTTAGAATTTGTTAATTTTGATAAATTAATTCAATCATAATTCATCCAAAAGATTGTAGTAATTTCTCTACTTCTAAGATGGATTCAGATGAATGCAGTTAATGTAACAATATAGCGTCTAAACCGATTCCCTTATTTGCTTCTATGTTACTATAAGGTTTTTTGTTTTAACTCTGAGTTACTGTAAATATTCTTTCAACACTTCCAGTTGTTTCCTATTTTATTAAGTCGATAGTATTATATTATTTACGGGTAACTTTCATAACTTTCATCTATCCACATTTTTAGCGGAAAAAATATCTCCTGAACTCTAATATGAAAATATAAATTCCTAGATTCTCAAACATGTACGAGTATCTACGCATTGCGTGAACAATAATTATCCACGAGGTACGAATCACGATACAATGCTACACAGAAGCGTTTGGGAGAAATGGCCCATATGATTTGAGTAAACAAATTTATGGAAAGATAATAATGACGGAATTCCAAAAACCATAACATAGCACGCTCATATTGTGACTTAAAGAAAAGAAATAAGAATATACGAGTATTTGAAGATAATTGATAATTGTACAGTGCCGTTCGAAAAATTTTGTTTAAACTTTTTTCCGAATTTTGTCAAATTTGTTGCAATAACTAAATATTATTTAAAGAGGATTTGTTTTCTTATGCAGTTTCAATCGTTTCGTGATGCATTTAGAGTGTTAACATTTTCCACACGCGGTCACGGGAGCAATTGGCTGAAAAATGGGTTTTTAGGTAACTGTCTCATTTTTAGGGATTAAAGAAAAATGCTTTATTGGGGCAGTGTTTTTGTTTTTTTATTGCTTCTCAGAAACATTCTCTATCTAATTAGTACTTTGTTGGACCTCCTCTTGCTTTTATTACAGCTGCCCATCGACGAGATATTGACTCAGGTAGGGGTTTCCACGTGGAAGCTGGTATGTTGTTCCAGGCCCGGATAAGTAAATTTTTTAGGTTTTCAATTGATTTTGGACACTTCTTCGCAACATTAAGTTTCATTGTTGATCAGATATTCTCAATTGGATTGAGATCTGGACTGTAGGGATGCCAACATAATACATCGACATTATTTTCTTAGAAATACTTTTTAACCTAAGTAATAAAAAAAATGCAAATATTATTTTTAGTCATAAAAGGTCTGGCTTATTTAAAAGCTTGATATTAGTCTTTCATATTAAAAAAAAAAGTTCATACTTACAACTTTGGCTGTAGCTATGGCAAGGAGCATTGTCCTGTTGAAACATGAATCTGCAAGTGTCACCAAAAAGCTCCAGCGCAGAGGGCTCTAATACATTTTCCAGAACCCGTAGGTAAATTTCTGCAGTGACTTTCGATTTTAATAAGACCATTCTACGTTTTTCATCTCCAGAGAAGAATCCCCAGACCATCACACCTTCAGGTTTAGGGGGCATCCGTAAGATGCATTCAGAGCTCAGTCTTTCTTTTGGTGCTCTTCGCTCAAGAATCCTCCCATCTCCAACATGCAGCTTAAACTTTGATTCATCGGAAAAGATAACATTGTTCCACATATCTTGAGTCCAATTATGATACTCTTGAGCTCAGAGCAATCGTTTTACTCCGACCCTTTTTGGAAAATCCGTCTTCAGTACTGGCATAAATGGTCTAAGTCCAGCTTTCACGAGCCTTTTCCTCACTGAGCTTGACGAAATTATTTTTCCTGTAGCTCGACATAGATCGTTTTTAAGATTAACCGAAGTCTTGAACCGATGCCGACAGCTGTACAGGCCCAAAAAACAATCTTCCACTAGGGTCGTCGTTTTTGTCCTCCCTGAGCCAAAATTACATTCCGAACTAATTTTTCCATTTTTTTTTTCACTAAATTACTTCGGTTCGTTTCGGACTGCTGTCACGAGCCAAATGCACCTCTTATTCCTAATAACATCGACTTTTATCCACTATTTGAACGACATTTTGCTATCTAGTGCAAAAAAAATCCGTAGCTCTCATAAATTTCAAGAACTGCGCCCGAAAAGGGTAATAAAATGTTTGAAGGGTAATCCTGCGTAGTATATGTATATAATACTACTATGTATGTAATACACATGTGCAATACACATATTAGTACATGTTCATCCGACAGTATTACTGTTAATTGCTAATTTTGAAGTTTCATATTCATTAAAATATTTTTTTTAACCTCCATGCATACGAGTTCATATGGGATACTCTCATTGTGTCAAATGAAAGCAAGGTAATACTTGTTTTGACATTTATGTTTAGAAAATACTGGTACTGACTATTAATAGATTTGCATACGGCAGTGTTTTCAAGTTAAATAACACAAGAAGGACTCGAAAACTTTAACAAAAATTAGACTCATCGAATGTTTTTCAAAACATCTGAAAAATTATTTATTCAAATAAAGTAAAGTGGTGAAGGTCTTACTCCTCCAGCGAACACAGAAAAGAGAAACAGATTGGAGGAAGTGTCATCCAATGAAGTTATCGGAATTGAAGCTGCGTCCTTTTCTTTCGTCTCGAACAGTGTGAAAAGAAAGAAAGATTCTGGCACTCCCTCTGTCAATGGCTTTTCCTGGACACGATGTCAGGATGAAACCGGTGTTCCTATCAGCTAGGCTGCAGTTTAGGCGGACGGAAATGGTTCGGAGCTGGAAAATCGGTTGATGAGGTCAAACCTACCTGGAAAAACAATTCTGGTAGTTGCTTTCCCCATGAACCGGTGCTGGAATCCCGAAATGCGATTGGCCGGCTTACCGCTATTCCCTCTCTGATGCTTTGAATAAAAAAGACTGGCAATGTCAACTGTCTGAGTGCAATACAGTATGACAAATTGTAGGAGCTAGCTAAAGCAGAAAATGCAAAGTTGCACGCTGTAATCAGGCTAAGGTCAGTGTCGAAAAAGATACTCAACACCCTGAATTGACACTGAATACGGAAAATCTGTTCCACAGGGAAAACAAGAATCGGAAAAACAAGGACCACTCTTCTCTCTTTATGGACTTCGATAAAGCACCTTCCTAGACCATCAAGTTTTCTAACATGGAAAATACATCGAGATTGCTCTTCTATATATGATAGGAAGAATTAAAGGCATACTGAGTAAAAACTGAATATACGACAGGGAGTTCTATCGATATTGAAGATGAATTCGATAACTCAACTTTTAAAGACAAGTAAAACGGCATACGACAATTCGTACACGAATCGATAATTTTCTTGGTAATAGAAAAATAATATAGCGCGAAAAGGAGTTGCCCGCAGGACGGTGTCATGTCCATACTGTTCTACAGCATTTTTTTTATCGGAAGATTACACTCAGACAATGAACTAGTACATCATATTTCCTGCATGTTCCTTTTATTGAAATTTCTTAGTCTTTCGAAGTAAAATATGTAAGTAAGAGGTTGTGTTATAAACTCACATTTTCTGCAGACATAGAGCCTCTGATGCAAATTATTGTGCTATGATAAAATCGAATTGATGGAGCAAAATTTTACGAAAATATATCACTTCTGGTTGTACCAGATGCCAAAAAATTGTCGGACTGACCTGCAGACGCTGTCTCTAGTACACCTGGTTTTGTGCAAAATGCAATGGTGAATCGAATCTGCTGCCCTAAATATTCATATTATAGGCTGCACTAAGCTGCCTTCCATTCAAAATGTAATGCTTTTGGTACAATACGCACTGGATTTGTAATGATATTGGTCGGCGACTATCTTTTGGCTCTGGTCTCAAGGATATGCCATCAAATTTGCAGTTAAATTTGGCATATGCGGTTGAAATCGAGACCCATACCAGACAGGAAAAAAGTGTTTTTATTCATTTGTCCAGCTGAGTTTAGACTGAAAATTATCTAATCCTGGAATTCCGTTGAACCACATTTGACATGAGGAACACTATTGGATAACTCTCTGAAATGCCAGGATAGATACTACCAAATGTATGTAGATGTACTAAATTTTGCTTTGATTTTAGTGACCGGAGCTTCAGAAATTGATTATTTCAATTCAACTTTATTGTTTAAAGTAATGATGGGAATTGCAGTGTACACTATTACCACTTTACCCTCTGGAAATGAGGAAAGATATCCCCATAACATTTAAATCTTTAGCGCAGATTTAAATGCCTTATCTTTTTTCCTCCAAAAGCAAATTCTGACATGGGAAGAGTTTATCCAAACAATGGATTCGTCCGTCCAAAGGACTTTGTCCTTATAATCTCTAACACAGAACTCTTATTTTTTTTCTCATGTTGACTTGCGTCTTTCCATCTACCATTTTGTGGTAATTTATGGGCGCCATGAATTTTTTTGTAGAAATTCGTGCATCTTTTTTAAGCCCGCTGCGCCTGTGGATTTTCTAAAATAACTTTTGCTATATTTCCATTTACATAGCCTTGGTTATGAATATTTTTAACGGCTTCTCTTTCCGAGAATGTAATCTCCTTTTATTTCATCGTTTTTAACAAGTGTACTCATATATCATTAAAAGCTAAAATATAGAGAAAAATAATTCTTATTTTTATTAAAAGCCGTAGATTAAAATAATTCAAAACAAAAGATGTAAACTCCATGAAATTAAGAGTGCAAATAAGTTAAAGATAGTTAAATAAAGAATTAACGTATACTCCAGCAGGAAAAATAGCATCTGTTTGAGAGGTCAGTTAATTTGTTTTTTGCAACATGTGTGGAAATGAGTCGTAGTGCTGTCCGCAACTGACATGGCAAATCAAAAACCAAGTATAAATGTTTAAGAGCGGATTTAACGAAAAACATTTTAAATGGTAGGGAACAGACTTCTAGTCAATCCCAGATCCTATTATAGTGTGGGCGAGTAAAAATAATTTGCAACAGACAAATTTTGTGATATTTTCACTGAAATATAGATAACTTATGTTATATTACTGGCATCGGGTGGGCTAGTGAAGGCAGCTAAATTGTAATAGAAAATATAATTCGAGTCGTATATACCTTTGGGCTGAGTCGAGCAATTTCAAAATTGGTTCTATAAACGAAAGAAATGGCTGATGAAACAAATTTCTATTCTCAAAAGGCTAGCATATTTCACTAAAATACTCGCAACTACATTCACGAATCGTGTCTGCCATATTCCATCCAATGCGTTTGTTGATTTTGAGTGAATTATGAATTACAGAGCTGCAAAAGTTTGCTTTTTTGCTTCTTATATAAAATTACAAATTAAATTAAACGTGTATTACTACATTTAATTTTTTTGTGACACTTAACTAAGGCAGCTTTTCACGTCCAACTCTCAGCTTCGTGAAAAAAGGTTAATATTTTTAGTAATTAAGGAGACCCTTCCAGTATAAGTTGATATTTGTATATATGTTACATATGTATATGAACAGCCATACAAATATGATATATGTAATATACTCGTATGTAACTAATACGATTTGAGGAGCAGTGTAAACTGGTTTTTATATTATCACACAACTAAGATTATTTGTAGTGGGCTCTTGTGGAAATGAAAGAAATAGTTAATTATGTTTATATGTGAACAGATATTTCTTCGTTCCCGATTGTATTTAGACATATAAAAATAATTTCTCAAGTGACACAAATTCAATTAAATTGCAAGCTGTAACTATTTGGCATTGGTTTTGAATGATTAAGTAATAGGTTTTATGTTTCATCTTACCCTTGAAAGACGACTTATTTATCTTTTAACTCAAAATAATTTACCTATACTTACGAGTACCTTAACCTTAACACTTATGTGTTTGACATAGAATTATATTAAACTGAAGTGTTATAAATGGAATTTCGAATTAAATTTGTTAAGAGCTTTAAATGGTGAAGACTTTTTGTAATTTTGGTTTTACTCTATCGCAACATATCATATGGATGCCAACAAACGCTGATATAGATGATATAGACACATACATATGTGTGTACGAGTATGTACTGTATCAGGGCTACATTTACCAACATCAGTCATATATGCGCTCATACGCCAACAAAGCATAGGAAGATGCTTCGTACTTGGATGGTGCCAAGTGGATGACAGAATAGAAAAGGAAGTTTCGGTCGTGCCATAGTGACATCACATCCGAAAAGGAGAGAAGTTGATTGATATGGACACAATATCATCAAGTTCCTAATCAAAGCACGACAACCCACGTTGATTACACTATGATAGATGGAAAACATGCACCCAGTAATGAAGACGTCCGCACATTTAGGGGGGGTGATATTGAGCGTGTTCATCGGACCTGTCTGCATTCAGTCAGCGTGGAGAAAAGTACGAAGAAGTACCAGCTGTATAGTGATAAATATCTCGTCAAAAGACTACACCTTTAACTAATAAGATTGCTTATTCGTGAAGAGCGAAGGACATTCGTGGCAATCCCAGTGAAACTACTCATAAAAATATTATTAAGGTTTCACAAGTTATTTAAATTTTCTTAAAACTTTATATTTATTATTATATTGGAAGGATGAAACCTCATCCTTAACTCTAATCGCCTGTGATTTTTTTGTATTTATGCCATAAAACATTGAAAAACTAACCTTCCTACAGCTAGTTAATGAGTGGCCTTAAGGATGATATACATACCACTTACCTAGGGACATATAAAAACTCTCTTGGTGAATGGTTGGAGTTATAGCATGCGAAATTTGTTTGAATTTAATGTCAATAATTGAGACTTTCGATAATAAGTAATGCTGATGTTGCTAGAGAATGAATACTGGCAACTGATAATAATAATATTTTACTCAATTATACTAGAAATCAAAGAAATAAAAAACTCATCTGTAAACTCTTCGAAAAGCTATGATATGATGCAATAACTATGTACATAAAAATTAGCGCAATGTATTACTATTTTTTCACAAAATTTTCTTTTGTTATAATTTAAATTTTGAAAATAGAAATTATTATATCTAACTTTTGTTAGATAAATTGTTGTCGTGAAAGTCCGGTTAAGGCTAAGGCTTAGTTTGTGCCTTTTATTTCTGATTTTGTGCACAGTGGGTGGAACTGACTGCAAATTTTTGCGAATGTCGGGAGAATAAGGGATCGTTTATTAATTTATTTTGTATAAACTTATTGTACGACATGAGTTTTAAGGGACATTTAAGCGCGAGCTCATAACATTTGGTTGCTGTCACACCCCCAAGCGCCTCAACGGAAAAACACAATTAAGTATAGTCTACATAACTAAAGCTAAATGTTTGAAATTGAGTACGACTATAGTAAGAAAATCATTTTTATAATTCTTCATCGTTATCATCTAGTATGTGGTATTTTGGATCCAGTTTCGCAATACGATCCTATTTATACATCAATGTACATCATACCTATGTACATTTAGAGTGGATTTCAAAACCCCCTGAGAACAATATAAGTAATATGTAGTGTACTATTGCTAATGACATTAATGGTTAAGCATTAGAATACCATGTTAAGAAAAGTGAAAATCGAGAACCATCGATTTTCGTAGTTAATAGAATGTAATTTTATAGCAGCCTGACGAATACTTAAACGTTTCTAGTTAAAGAAGAGGTTAAACATTCGTTGTCATTGGGCTAATTAAAGCCAAAGATGAATTCATACAATTACACGAAAGTATATTTTGTCCGGCGCAACGAAATAGTATGAAAATAATCATGTGAAAGCTCAATGTTTTTTAACGTAAAGGAAGATAAAGCTGAGGTAAAAAATGACGGGTTTACAATTTGATGGAATGGAGTCAATATGGATATTTGCGGGGCGTTTTAGTTTCCAGATCTTATGTACTTCACATTAAGCAAGTAATATTCAAAAAACATACATATTCATCTGGAAGATTTAAGCCATTTACGTGAAAACTATATAGAAATGAACTAAGGATATACGGTGGTGTTTTGGTAAGGCTCTGTTAATTTCAGTATTTTTTTTTCTAAATAAAGAGTAGTTTATGAAACCTACGTTTTAATGCAGATAAAATCAATTGAGTCAATGCGCTTTAAGCTGTCATATAAGCTAGGTAATACAGAACCAACACGAAAAACAGATAACAGATCAATAGTCAAAACATTTTCTTCGCACACTTACTAATTTAGTTTTATTAATGCACGCAAATGCACCGGTAATCGCTTCAAATGTTTATATCAACAACCAGCTGACCAAGGAAAACAAACACACACTCTAAATGCCGAAGGAATGGCGGAAATAGAAAATTATCGGTACACGTGGGATAATGCTGAAAGTGTGTTAATGAAAAAAAAGTGAGAAAACTCCGGCGTCATCCAAGCACTGTAAACGAAGCAAAGACTGAAGAATAATAATGGATAACATATACAAATTGTAATATGTTAGATAAGTTAGAGTACAGGATAATACCAGATATCCAAAAATTCACGGGAGAAGTAATTTTGATAGAAATCACAGGTTTTTAATAAAAAATTGTAAATTTATTATTGATTCATAAAATGTATAGTAAAAGGTTATATACGGAATAACATATCGGATAAATTGCCTCCACGGCTTTGCTGGTACATACGCATTCTCTTGTTGAAATTTTCCATGACAGTTTTGTATAAATATGGCTGAATTTCGTTGATACAGTGCTCAATTTGCTCCAACAAAGCGTGGATGGTCGTGGACTAGTTCGCATAAATCTTAGTGTTCAAAAACCCTCAAAGAAAAAAGTCCAACGACGTTAAATCGCATGATCTGGGTGGCCAATTCTAATCACCAAACGAGAAAATGCACGACCAGGAAATGGCTCATGCAGTAGGTAATTGAATTATTCCTTGGCAGTTTGGTATGTGTCTTGTTGAAACCACATGTCTTGCAACTTAAGCTTAACAAAGTAGCGATAGCGAGCACCTTTTAACTGTTATTGCCTGACAAGTCGCATTTTCAAAGAAAAATAGTCTGATGATGCCTCCAGCCCAAAATGCGCACCAAATAGTTGCTCGTTGTTTCTCAATAATCACCGTGGATTTTCTGAACTCCAAATTCGACAATTTTGACGATTAACAAAGCCATACATTAAAACGATATACAATGAAAACGCGTTGTTCTTTGGTGCGGGCTACATTTTTAATAATCCTGACCTGTCAGCTGCCACACTGTTTTTTTTTTCGTTTCCAATACTTTACCGCACAAATGGCGTAAAATTCAAATCTTGCGTCAATTTTTAGACATCCTGGTAGCAATTATAAAAATAAAGTGCGAAAGTACTACACCTGCTATGCAATTGAAGAATAATTATTCGACTAGAAATCAATATAAAACAATAAGAAACAAAATTATATGTATAACGCAAATAGCATTAATCCTGAATCTTTGGACAAAAATAAACGAAGAGGTTGAGGTGTCGATATATACGAGTATGTATGTATAAAGAATGATGTTTAATATAAGTTTAAAATGAAGGGTGTTTCGTTTTAGAGCTATAGAATTGAAATACAGGGAATGAGTTTAAGCCAAAAACCTATAATCGTTCCGAAGAATGCTTCATGACTTTATGTTTTCAACATAATTTCATGCATATGTCTTTCTAGGTGGTTTTGAACGAACCGCAACCTGTCGGTCCAAATGTCGTCCATATTTTCGAAGTAACAACAACCGATTATTGCCTAGTACTAGAACTTGAGCTTTGGATTAAATTTTTTGAAAAAATAAGGATAGTGAAAACCACACATAGTAGCGCACTTTTTTCAGTGTCATTAAACACGATTTTTCGATAGTTTAGAATTTTGCATTGAAAACCATTTTTCAAAATAAATTTTCAGTATTAGAGAGTTTATCGAAAAACTTGGAAATTATCTCTGCAGGAACAAGGATATTGTTGATGATGATAATAGAAGACCACTAAAATGTTCACAGAAATAAGGTTAAACTCTATCTGAAAATGCTCGCTTTTAATGGATTAATGGCATTAGTGAAAATACCAGAAAATACACAATCGGAATGACATCAACTCTGATTGATTTACATTGAAATTAGCATACCAGACGATAAAATGTTCTCAGTTATGTGACTGCTGTCCTGTGGTTTATGATACCTTTGCCCCTTGTATTTTCAACGATAAAACGATTGGCGATTATGTTGAACAGACCTAGAGTCATTTTCTAAAAAAATGGACGATAAACAAAAACTCAGAAGCTAAATTCAGAAATAATCAAACATCGCGTTTTCGTGAAAAATACAGAGACGTCCTCGTAGAAAGTCGGATATATACAGTAATTAAGGAAATTTCAATACAAAATTCGAGCCATTATAAAGACAAATTCAATCAATAAAAACCGTAGCGAAGCTTGGGTTAAATAATCGCAGTGTTGCTGAAGTCATGATAAAAAATGCTCCATCTGTAAAATGTCTTACAACTTTGTTAAACAACAGCTTTCCATCGCAAACGATTTCGCGATCCTAGTAAAACATAGAAGCTTTGAGATTGCGTTGCTAATAATGTAAATAGAGTTTAATAAAACCGTTTAATGCTGTCATGATAATTGGTCACATCCTAAACGCATCCGTAACCGAATTAATACAAATTCGTGAATCATATAGTACCTGAACAAGTAGTTCGCATGTACAAACACACACGTGCATTTGTGAGTTGACCCTTTTCTTTGAAATAATCACTCTTTTAACTGTATTTTCAAGATGTGCCTTTAGACTGTGTCACGAATATAACACTCACATACGCCGATTTTCTTTTTTGTGTTTCTATCGCACCATACGTGATGTTGGGCAGTTCTTTATTTTAGGATAATTTACACATTTCAAATTGTTTAATTCATGCTTGCGCAATTCAGATTTATACACACATTTATATGTACTTACCCACATATCTAACATGAATATGTTTTTTTTTGTGGATGTAATCACTTAACAAACTTATGGTGTTTATAAATTATTGTAGTAACATCATCTAATGTGAAGAGGTATTTCGATAATCAAATGTATTTCTGAAAAGCACTAACAGACAAATTTGAAAATAACGTGAACATTGGTTGGTATTGGTATTGTAATGATGGACTTAATATTTATAGTACATATTAACGTTGCATATAATAAAATTTACCTTCAGGACTAAGAGCAGTTAAAAAAAACTTGAATAGCCAAATAATCATGTAAACGTCGCTTCATAATATTTTTGGGTATAGGAACTGAATTTATAATTAAGCAAACATTCGTTTTGAGTACGAAATTTTGTTGTACGAGTTAATATTGTCGTTTATTTAAACAAACAAAAAGTGTTACCAAATAAAGAAAAGGAGAGGGGGACGAGGGCATAGAAATACAAACACAAAAAAAATAGCAAAACCATAAATAGTAGAAAAGATATTGCCTGAGATCGTAACGGATCTAGAAGAAGTTTTGATATAACGACTGTTTGTTATAAATGTTTTAATGATTAAGACCTCGATAATTTTGCCGTGAAATAATGTCAACCAATAGGAGGTCAAATTTTAAAATGTAGGTCTACTTTGCTGAAAAAGGCAATATTTGAACGTTTGGTATTATTTTATTGTGATAGTATTATCGCCAATTTGTCTTAATCGCAGTTTCGTGTTTGAAAAATTTACTCAATTTTATAGTATACATATTTTAATATTTGATCCTTGCTATCATATTACGTATGTATATGTATAAAAAATCGGAAATATTATCGATCAATTGTCGCTGAATTATATAGTATATGAATTACAATACTTATATATCTTTAAAAAAGACTTACTTCGTATACGTATAAAGATGGTTCAAAATATTTTCATCTGATAAACAATATTTGATTCAAAACAGTAATTCAAAAGTATACGCATAAGTGTATTGTAATTAAACTCTGCACCTTGACACAAGCTGAGAATATAGGTAATTAAATATGAATGTGCAACATTAATGTTTCTATGCACGAAGTAAATGGCCTTACCTAAAGATGACCAACAGAAAATAAGAGTAATAAATATATGTAAAGCAAAAAAAAAAAAAGCATTTGAGGTTTTATTATTATTATTTTATAGCAACTATATTAATTTGTACCTGCATATTTGTATTTATGTATTTATTATAGTGCGTTTTACTTCCAGGTCGATCTTGTTTGACTGCCATTTGGTAGTTAACATTTGACAGTTGTTGAGAGTGGATGAAAATATGTATATAAAAACTATGGAGCATCTAATGCTGCATATTGCCTCTTTCATTCTCAAACAAATATGTCCCAATGATGACGTCAGTAAATATGGCGCACACTTCGAGAGGCACTTCAGTGTACCAATAGAGGTTATTTTGGTTATAAACAAAAATAGTTGTCGCTTATACCGCGCTATAGTCAGCTGTAGGACTCCTATATTGAAGCTATGTATTGAGTCATTGAATTTTGTTCGGGAAAAAATGTAAATCTTGTTTGAAGACTTTTAACAAATACTCTGAAAACATTTCCCTTCTTGAGAGATGTCAAGACTTTCTGAAATTCCTTGGTTACCTTATCAGAATTAACTTTATCTCCCATTCCGAGATGCTAAAATTGACTTGGACCACTATTTAGTAGTAGCCAAAGTTTAAATATGGATTACAAGGACTCTACAGTGCTGGGAAATTATTATGCCAGGCGGCTATAAAAGCAAGACTGCCTTACCCTCAGTCTTTACCGGTCGCGTTTTTTTCCACTATTCCGATAATCTTGCATCAGTTGCATCGAATGACGATGTTACCAGGAGGACATTGGGACTACCACCTGCGATGTGATAGGTTTCACAAGGTGACGATAAATAGAAAGCCAATAGTCCACCAATGAATGCCGAAAACCACTTGCAGGCAAGCAGAAGCCGTGTTGTGCAAAACTGTATGTGGAGACGAACTGCGATTAAAGCTGCTGTAGGGAGGTAATATCAGACGAAAGAAGTGGAACGGAAACTTTTCTGTAGGGAGTTCGAAAGCCATGAGATTCAGAAATTTTGCCGGAAGGTATACAAAACGGGTGAGGGCAATAAAATCCGTTAACGAATAGCTGAATGATGATTTATTGAGGAGCATGTGCTGGCTGGTCTTTCAAAGTTGAATGATGATCTGGTAAGGAACATGTACTTGCTTATCTCTAAAATTTAGATGGAGGAACGCATGACTGATGAATGGAACCTCAGCATCGTCTGCTGGTCCTGACGAAAGACGATCCCCTGAACTGCGCTAACTACGGAAGCATCAGCCTACTCAATATCGCATACAAGATCTGTCGTAAATAATCTGACAGTGAAGTTTTAGAATACAAACCCATCATCGACGAAATATTTACTATATATATTGAAGGAGTATCAAATCGATAGCAACCAACCACTTTATCGATTGTGCTGT
Organism: Volucella bombylans; assembly: GCA_949129095.1. Classification (NCBI taxonomy): domain Eukaryota; kingdom Metazoa; phylum Arthropoda; class Insecta; order Diptera; family Syrphidae; genus Volucella; species Volucella bombylans. The sequence continues at coordinate 20,955,992 of OX422143.1, read as the reverse complement.
TTAAGTAGGTCAAGTTTTATTTTAAGGTTATAATGACAAACCATGCGTCCAAGTACTAAGTTTTTATTATTGTAAAATTGTATAGTTTTGTATGATAATTAGATAATGAATTATATACACGAATTGAACTTGGTTACGATAAAATACTCCTAAGTAAGCATTAGGATTAACTTAAGACTTTAGCTAGATTGGTTGCATCATTTTTACGCGAGTGGGGCAGGAATTTTACACACATGTAGGCAATTTTTTTTAAATGACTGCAACTGGCATTGTTGGCCTTAAAACTAGAAAATGTGATAGAATTTTAAATTTTGATTTCCGCGGAAAACACATTAACTTTCTTAACAGGACCCTATAAAGAAATCCTCGAGATTATTACATTAATAAATTTACAGAAGAAGAGTAACTACTTATAAGAAACACCAATATTTTCCCTCATCCTCAACTAGGATCAGGGCTAAATCTTTTCACACATGAGTCTGTAAGAGGAGCGATAAGGATATTGATCTTTTTTAGGGACGCTCTGAACAAATGCTGTTTTGTATCTGCTCGGAAAGAGTTGTAAAGAATAGGAGTTAAGAAGAAACTTATGAAATGATTTTGCAAGCGTTTAAGAACACTCCTTCAAAAGAAGGGAGATATTCCATCTGGACCAGCTACTACATGAGTGTGAAAGTGGATTCGCCCCATTTAAGATAAGATTCCCTCAAATGTAGGCGGAGACAATACAATCTGGAAGTGTGGAGCTGGCCGCAAAGTGTGTAGGAAGCAGATTGTCCAAAGAGCTAACGGCTGGAATGTCATTATCAATGACCTTTGGTATAGACTTTGTCTCCTAAGTCCACTCAATCTCCTCCTCGATTTTATTTTCTGCATGGCCAACCTATACCACAGGTTTAATCCATTCGCGACCTTGAAATATTATACGATAGAGATTTGAACTTCTATTCGAATATTGATGAGATAATTCTTAAACCCATCACTTGATTTTATCAAATGATGATCTAAAGAATTTTGAAACCCCTATATGACAAGGTCACTTTACATTACCCTTGTCCAGCCCCTTCTCAAATATGCCAGCCAAGTGTGGTCCCCCTTTAAGCGAGTTCATATATTCCGAATCGAGAACATTCAACCTTGTTTCCTTCGATTTACCCTTTGAGGACTAAAACTTCTTAACCTGAATACCTACGAAAAACTCAGAGAGGTTGTTGACATTCTCTTCATTCATCGACTGCTCTCTAGTTCTACGGATTGTGGCTCGTTCTTCTATATTTCAACCCATCGCACCTCGTATGTTTCCAACGAACCAATCTCTCGCATTCTCCGTAAGGTCAACTCAACTTTGTTTTTTTTTTTAAGAACTTAACATTCAAGTGGGTACGAATACACTTATATTGCCTAAGAATGTGTTAAGGTTTTTGGAAAATGAGATAAAGAGAGAAAGAAAGATGTTTGGGCTCGGTGGTTATTTCGCTCCATGGGTGGCATCCAATATTTAATGGGGAGACTAAATCCTTAGTGGAAGTAGGCTTGTTCATCTTACTTGATTTTCGATAACTGAAGAAATGAATGTCTTTCGCTCGAGGCTGGGATTCGAACACCGAACCTTCCGATTTGGAAGCCAGTCCACCGTCCTACACCCGATCTCTTCCACCATTTTTAACGAAGAAGCAGGGACGTAACTGTTCGAATGGGATGAGCCAAATTGTAAATAGCGTCGAAGGTGTGCTTTCGGAGTAGGCTAGTAAGGACGGATGGTACCTTGACTAATGTTGCAATAAATGTTGGCATCAGTTGTTACAGCTAGTTCCTGAAGGTTCAACGAGGTTGTGTTGTGAATCAGATCCGTCAACTCCTGATCATCCTGTTGAGCGTGTTGGATAATTTCTGGCTCAAAATCTGTCGGCATTGAAATTGCCCCAATGCGTGACAGTGCATTTGCAACCACATTGTGCTCTCCTTTCACGTATACCGTGGTGTAGTGGTACTAGCAATCGCTTCTCACTCGGAGGGTCAAGGTTCGAATCCTGCTCATGACAAGTTTTTCATTTTTGTAATCGGAACTCAGTTAGAAAAATATGCATGTGAAGGCATAACACTGACATGTGGTTTTGGCTGTTGTAGAGCTTCAAGCACAAAATAAGCGTGAAAATTGATAACCTTCGGATCATTCCGAGTGAAGGAAAGACTCTCCGTCCTATTCGGACTCCCACCCCCGGAGAGCTAATATCAAAACCAAATATACCACTACATCGCAACAATGTTTTCCTTTCTCCTCCTTCTATCTTTCCGCCCGCACCCAGGCAACAGTAAAAGGGTATCATGAGCCCTTAGGCGCGCGTAAATTATAAAAAAAAATCTCCTTAGTTCCTCACATCAAATCTTTGTTAGTTCTAGCTTTTAAGTTAGATTAACCTTGTATTAAGCCAAATAAATGGGGGCGGCATTATCAGTTACAAAGAGAAGTCTGTGGGACTTTGGTATAAGGGAGCATTTATATGATATATTTTCTCATATTCCTAGATACAAAATAAACGTTCAACGAAAGCCCACACCCAATTGCAAAGAAGGGTTGGACCATACAAATGTTATATCACTTTTAATAATGCTGCTTTGGAAAGGACCGAATAAAAATCTGAAGTGAGATACCTCTTCAATCTTTCTTCTACAATGACCTAAACGATCTAAAGGATATAGACATTAGCAGTCTCCTACCCTTCATCATAAGCTCAAACTGGTTCCATGATCCACGTGGCATCACAATGGGCCAATATCCCTAAGTGGGTTGATCTTTCTAACAGCCACTCTTACCTACCTACCTACCTACCTCTTCAATGATATCTAATCGCATCAAGGTGCTGAAAACGATTACGAGAATTAGCAATCTATATATTTCCGATCAATGTCTTCTTACCGACTTCTCTCTCTTCCCTCTTTTCTAATTTTTACCTAGTTCCATGCATTCCAAGACGCCGATGCATGCATTTAAGGAGTATTCTTATTCACTGGTATAGTCTGTTCGGGCACTGGGTGATTTCCGATTTTATGTAGCCGACTTTTCTTCTTCTTCTATGACGGCCTGAACGCTAAATATTGAAAAATCGTACAGAGTACTACAGAAAGAGGAATAACCCGATTGAGATGAGGTGTTAAGTCTCCTTTCAATTCAATGATATGGGGCTTGACATCGAAAGCAATCAGGAGACAAGTACGAGGATCTCACAAATCCCTGCAGCCGACAACACTATCCGACATAAGGTAATTACTTTCACTGGAAACAGTATTAAATATGTATGTATATGTACATACTAGTATATACCTGCAGCCAAAACGCAGCCACAGGGCCTAGCATCTTATTCGACACTAAAATCACAACTATCATAGTAACAGAGTACGAGGTTGCTCAGTCAGCAACAACGGGGGACTCTGAGGATGTTTCGTTATAAGATTATACAGTATTATGCAAAATATAAGCAACCATATTATTTTCGAATTTCGATATTAAATTTTTCCATGCTTTGTTCGCAAAAGAAAATGAAACCAAAATTCGTAATTAATATTATTTCTTAAAATCTAATAAATAACAGAAAATGATTGGGATAAAAATTGAAATTGCCTGTGCAAAATATAAGCAACTTTTGCCGGTACTACGCTTTTATAACGGAACTTTTCCAGCATGTTCTAATGCTAAATACAATGTAATAAAAACGGAAGAAGTTTTCCTTTAGTTTGCGTTGCTATAAGCAAAAGACTACATAGTTTAACTACAATGCCATATTAGCTTAAAATCTAAAATTATTGATGATTACTCGTACAATAATGGGGAGTCGTAAATTGTTTTATCAAAGAACTATAATGTGCATAAGTCTATTATGACATATAAAATATAAAGAGACAGATATTGTGGACAGACGGCATTTGCGTGGACGACACCGTAAAACAACTTGTCGAACGGATTTTTCAAATAAAAATAGACCGATTCACCGATTTATCAGTTCAACGGGCAATGTAATTTCTTTAAATTTAAATATCCATGCTAATACTGCTCGGAGGCGTGTCATAGAAAATGGTTTAAAAAGTTACAGACCATGTTAGAAACCAGTGCTTATACATATGTACTGTTAAAGGGAGTAAATGTCAGAGATTTATGGTTTGGACTCGCTTCTCCGCTCATGGTCTGGGTCCCTTTATTTAGATCAACGGCATAATGGACCTTTTTAAATATAAAAATGTTTTAGAAGACCACATGCTTCAGTACGCAGGAAGTATGTGCATTGAACATATTTTAAGAATCATGCAAGAGCTTTAGGTAAGAGAAGGAAAGATGACAGTCTTCTGAAAACCTCATGTAAGTTAATTTATATTCCTAAGGAACAAACTCCTAGAGCTACATATTCAGGTATAATATTGATTTTCTCCCCATTTCAGAATTCACTAAATAGCCTCTTGCCACATAAGAAAGTTTGTATTCTCTTAGGACATCACCAACGCCTCAATAAGAAGGTGGAATAATTTATCCTGAAAAGAATTCGTTTGCTATCCCAAATAGATATGTATCTACATATGTATCATACTTCTGTATGTAAACCGCTGGGCAGATCGCTGTGGATTGGAAACTAATCTTGTCCTCTTTTCCATGAAATACAAAATTCCAACTATAGACCCTCCTTCAATAAGCGGTATCAGTTTAGTATTTTCCGAAACTAAACTGGAAACCTAATATTCGAGAAAGAGCCAATAAAGCTACAATAGTTTTATTCTCTTGAAAAAAAGCCATTGGGAATAAATGGGGCCTTCAACCTCGCATAACCCACTGGCTATACATCTCGGTCATAAGACCGATACTTACTTAAGGGGTGGTCGTCTGGTGGACGGCATTAGAATATGCAGTCAACCGCATTAAACTAAGCAGAGTCCAAAGTACAGCATGTTTATGCATAAGCGGAGCCTTGCGGTCTACCCCCTCTGCGGCATTAGACATTCTGTTTCATTTGACACCCCTAGATATCTTCAGCAGGCAAGTAGCTGCAACTGCAGCTATTCGCCATAAAGCGACTAAACAGTGGACAAATACTTCATTTGGACACGCCAACATTCTTAAAACCTTAGGAATCCTCACAGAGAACATCGATTACGCCATACCTGAACTTTGCTTTGACAAAAACTTCCATGTAAGCTTCCCCTCTAGATTATTCTGGGAGGAAGATGCTTTCATGTAGGATAAGTTAATCCATCTCCACACAGATGGCTCTAAAACCGATAGCGAAGCTGGTGGCTGTGTTTTTTCAGATAAGCTAAATCTAAGCCTCTCTTTCCGTCTTCCAAATCACTCTAGCGTGTTACAGGCGGAAATTTTGGCGATTAAAGAAGCTCTGTCCTGGCTGAAGAAAAACGTGATATCTGCAATATCAGGATATTCGCATCTTTTCGGATAGTCAGGCCGCCATCAAGTCCCTGGACTGGGTCGCAATATAATCTAAAATCGCCCTTGAATGCCGATTATCTCTCATGGAGATGGCAGAGCAGTTCAACATTCACCTTCGTTGGGTGCCGGACCACAGAAACATTAGAGGGAACTGCAGAGCCGATGAACTCGCCAAAATTGGAACCACTCTACCTATTCTACCGGAAAAGGAAAATAGTATAGGTATACCAATCGCTACGTGCAAACTAGCATTGAAGCTGGATGCCAATAAAAGAACAGACCTTAGGTAGACTGCTGGGCAAACATGTCTAGAGACCAAAGAGATCTGGCCAAAACTGGATCTGAACCGCTCTAAGTGTCTGATCCTTTTAAATAGGAAACATCTCAGCGCGATAATAAGTGCCATCACTGGACACTGCCTCATAGGCAAGCCCGCAAGAAGGCTTGGCGCTTTTACAAACGATTTCTGTAGAAGCTGCATGGACGAGGAGGAGAGGGAGACAATCCTCCACCTACTCTGTACATGTTCAACTCTTCATCTAGGAGCTTTCTTCTACAACGACCTAAACGATCTAGAAAATATAGACGTTAACAGTGTCCTACGCTTTATCATAAACTCAAACTGGTTCCATTAGTAAGAGGATCATAGATCCACATGGCATCACAATGGGCCAATAGGCCTAAGTGGGTTGGTACTTCCAACAGCCACTCTTACCTAACCTAACCTAACCGTCCCTATAATTGAAGGTTAAGTGAAAAATTCAAATCAACTTATTCACTCCTTAATGTTGCCGTACCAGCAAGGTATTAAAACAGCAGAAGTGAAGAGAATATTGCGGCTATACTCGTACGCAAGTCGGCAACTTAGGAGCCCAATCAATTGACTCCCAGCTGCTGAGTATCTCTTCAACGTTCATATGACGCATTTTGCGTCCTTCAAGCATCATATTTACCAAAGACCTAAAGCCAAATAACCATTGTTGACTTTAAATTTCCGCTGATTGGGCTCTATTGAAGATGGAGGAAGATCCGGATTGTCATCGAAAACTCATTCTCGGTGATGAGACGCATTTGTCAATAAGCAAAATTGCTACGTTTGGACAAGCGCACAGCACGAGGTGTGTCAGCATCAGCCATTATATGTAGACGATAAAATTCACTGTCTGGAGTCGGTTACAACCAACGGAGCCGGGTATCACTCCATGTCAACCATTCTTGCGAATTGAATTTTGTATGCTTTTAAACTAAGATCGTTACGTGAAATACGCCAATTTATTGCAAGCTGTTGAGAACGGCGCCGAATCGACTCATCACGATCATCGGGTACAGTCAGCGCTAAAGCCGCTATATTTTCCTCATTCCGTGCTAGATGTGGTCTATTATCCAATAATGCAAATTGTGTTTCGAACTTTTCGATGGTATAGCGAATTGTTCGTTCGCTAGGCCGATTATGTGGATCATAAATTATTCTAAGCGTAAAACGCTGATTCTCGTAATACAGCTGAATAATTTGTAGGCGCTATGTAGACTTAGCCCGGTCTTTCCATGAGGAAATGATAAACGATAACGATACTAAACAAAAGTACCATATCACTGTGTCACTATGCATGCGTGAGCTCTCATTAAATCCGCACTGGAAAAAGTACCTGTGAAAGAATTACCCTTTATATATAGGATATACCATAAAATATATAACTCCCACATAGAAATTAGATAGCCATTTTGAAGTATCAATAGTGGTAAAACAAATACCCTTGTTGTAAATGTCATTTCCGAGAAATATTGTATTATTAGATGCATTATGTAAGAATTACAAACTAGATTGCTTCCACTTTATGACAGTTTTTTTTTACGTTCACCACTGCAATATTACCTTTGCTATAATATGAAGAAAATATAGTAAATGTATGTATATACATATACAAATAAATATATGTACGATTGGTTTTAGAAATAAATACATCTGTGTTTTATCTAATAGTTCCTCCTCAATATCGATTGCTTCTCTGTTCTAAACTACAAATATGTAGAACATTTCTTACAATAAGATTTTTTTCTATCAATAATTTAACTGTTTTCGAAAACTAAAATCAATAAAGGAAAAATCAATTTGGTCTCACTTTCTTAATAAGAAAAATAATAAAATGTTTAGACGTTAAAATTATGTGTTTTGAAAAGACAAAAATTAGGTGAAATTGAAAAACTGAATCAATAGTAATCAGCTGTAAAGTGGGTGTTAATAACAAATATAAAATTTGAATAAAAAATAATTTTTATTTTGCAAAAAATGTGTTAAGGAATTTTTGTTTTTTATTAAAAATATGGGTCAAGAAGAACATTGCTCATAAAAAATAAAAAAACAGAACTAACAAATATTAAGCGGCGAAGGGAACCTTGGACTTATCTGTTAAAGTGTGAAAAAATGTGCAACAGAGTGTACATGAGGCCGAAAATAAGGCTCGAACTTGGATGTTCATTTGTATTGAACACTATTTAAATAAACAGTTGAGCCCAAAGCAAAAATATTTCGCTCTAACGGAACCAGGAAGTATAATACGTCAGAATACTAGCAGTTCTGAATACTAGCCTAAATTCACTCTCTCAATAGTGAAACTCGGAGCTCGCCAAATAGCCAAATAATGATTTGAATCAGTTGATCCGATTTTGGCTGGGACCATTGATCAAAATAAAACGGAAAATGACTTAATTCGCTTACTTGACGACATATTGAGAGATGTTATGTTGCCATATGTAGGAAAGAACCACCACATAGGTGATGTAAAGATAGTTCGAGATGAATAAGTTATCAATAATAAATAATATTCCATAAATTATTGGAAGAAGTTTCGTTAGAGATTCAAATTGCTGAAAATGTTTTCAAAACTGCTATTTTATCGAATAAAAAGCAGAAGACCTCTTTTGATTTTAATATAAATAACTTTTGTTATTTAAGTAATAAAAAAATGAATGTATATAATGTACATACATATATTTCAAATAGTCATATTTTCTCAACATACAGACAAATATGTTTATTTAACTCGAACAACTGTTTATCATTTTTTAAACAGACCTTTTCAAAATAAAAGATTATCATAAACCTGTGCGTGCAGATAGGCACAATAAGATTGGAGGTATACATATGTTAAAAATGTTACGGATTTAACATTGTAAAAAAATCGAAACTGTGCGAGGCACTAGAATATATCTTTATAGAAATAACACTTGGTTGTGAAAAACTACTTATGGGGTGTATATATATGGCTCCTAACATAGCCAACTATATATACATTAGAGATCTGTTAGAAGAGCTGTCTGCGCTGTATGCAAAAATTGTTCTTTGTGGAGATTGGAACTTAAATATATTGGAGGGCAACAACAAGCAATTAATTAGTACGGTAGAGTCTTTTAACCTTTATTTTACAAATTTTACCCAACCAACTCACTTCATGCCCAACAGAAGGCTTTCGCTTTTAGACGTGTTCTTAGTCTCTAGTATTGATTCGGTAATGCACTACGATCAAATTCCCGCGCCATTTTTTTCACATCACGATTTGATTTTCTTAACAATTAACGCCTTTCCTATTTGTGTGGAAGAAAATGCAATAAAATCATACAATTTTTCAAAAACTAAATTAGAGGCTTTGTTTTATGATATCCGAATTGTGGACTGGTTGCGGATATATGCTACAAGCAATGTAAATACTCAGGTGGACTATTTTCAAAATATTAGCCTTTCTTTATTTCATAAACATGTACTAGAGGTGACACCGTAGATATAGAGTCAACATTCCACGGTTGACTTCGGAAGTTCTCAGCCTTATAAAAAAGCGCAATCTCCTTTACTCCAGATGGAGGAGATACAAATTCACAGCTATATATAAAGAATATGCCATTGTACAAAACGCGGTAACTCTTCTAATACGATCAAATAAAAACTTTTTATCAAAATGAATTCAACCCGAGGGATTCGAGTTTTAGAACTTGAGTTAAGCCTGCAAAAGATCCACTTCCCAATAATACCGACCTTAATGAAATAAATACGAAGTTTGTTCAAAGCAATTATAAGACTTTTAACCACAAAAATATCCCTAACTTCTTCGATAACCAACGAGAAGGGACTTTTTCGTAATTTTATACAAACTCTTCTTCCCGCTTTTCTTCCGCATATAACGCATATATTCAATACTATCATTACAACGTCTGTGTTTCCCAACCAGTGGAAAGTTGCCAAAATTCTTCCATTGCCTAAACCAAATAGTAATGAATATCGACCCATAGCTAACTTTCCTTTTTTAACAAAAGTTTTCGAAGCAATAATAAGTAACCAGATTAAGTCTTATCTAAATAGTAAAAATCTTGTCACGAAATTTCAGTTGGGCTTTCGTGCTAAACGTAGCTGTCCCAATGGGTGTTCCTTAAGGTTCCGTACTAGGCTTCTTTTTTTATGTTTCATAAATGATATATCTGAATGTTTCGCGACCTCCGCGTACCATATATATGCCGACGATGTACAAATATATTCTTTGTTTCCGAAATACCATAAAAACCAGGCGTTAATTAATATTAATGAAGATCTTAAAAGAATTCATGATTGGTCAACAAAAAATGAGCTCAGTCAAATCAAAAGCTATGTTCATTAATAGAGGTAGACAAACAGAAATTTCCGCTCCAATATTTCTCAATCATACTCCTGTAGAGTATGTGGATAAGATAAAAAATCTTGGAGTCTACTTTAGTAGTGCATTCACTTGGAATTTACACGTAAACAGAGTAATATCGCAAGTGTATAGCGCTCTTCGTGGTCTAAGTCCCACGAAAAACTACCTCCCGATAGGTGTTAAACTAAAATTGGTTAAATCTTTTATCTTGCCAATATTGCTTTACGGATGCGAAATATACGGGGACTTGGACTATGTGTCGAAAAGAAAATTAACTGTGGCATATAATAGTTGCGCAAGGTATATTTATGATATTAGACGGGCAGAGCACGTTACGCACTTGACTAAAAGTATTACCGCCTGTTCCCTAATAGTTTTATTGAATTACAGAACCATAATATTGCTTCATAAAATAATTACTACCAAAGAACCAGACTATTTATTTGAAATGCTAAAATTTGCAAGTAACCAAAAATCTATGCAAATAATTTTACCTAGACATAAGTATCTTACAACTAGTCGACATTTTTTTATCCATGCGACTCATCTTTGGAATAGTCTACCAATAGATATCGAACGATCAAGCAACACAAATATATTTACAAAGGAGGTTTTTAAATACTTTGCTCAAACTTACTGATGGAACATCCCAACCTTTATACTCCTTCCCCAAATATTTTTTCCAAACAATTTTAGTCTTCCACATCCCCTATTTCTTCTCTTCTTCTTTTTTTTCCATTTTCTTTTTATTTTTATATACCATATTTATAAGTTTCCTAATTTTTTATCGCTACAATTTAACTGTTTTTTTTATGTATAATTACCTAGCTTGCACAATGTAAAAAAGATTTAATCTTAATGTACAAGAATTTTTCAATTAAATAAATAAATAAATAAACAGAGACAACTTACTTTTTATAGCCCACATCTGTCTTGAACTTAATCCTTTTAAATAATTTTCCATATCCATTGTACAATTCTTTGAAATTTGTGCGGAGTAATCGTGCACGATACTATTCCAATTTGCTGCAATATTTTGAATGTCAAACACATCAAGCATATCCCTTAAACGGAATGTTTTCGAAAAGCCTTCTGTATCACTGCTATTATTATCACTTATTAATTTTAAATTTGTCATTTTTACATGTTCCATCATTACGTTGCTTATATTCAATTTTGTTGCCATTTTCATAAAATCACTATCAGCGCTGTTAATTTCGGCATGACCAACAGCCAATGTGGCCAAAATAAGCCAGTGGACGAAAAGGATTTTATCCATCTTATGAATAAGTTTTAAATGCACCATCATTAACACTAACCGTAAACTCGAATTGACATTTATTATATTACTGCTTTATGCACATTAGTTAAATTTGCATAACTTTATTTCAAAAAAATTCAGTTTTGCCTATAAAAATGGGTTTACTCCAAGACGAAAATATTAAGCGAATGCTGTAACACCAAAATACGTAAAAGCGGAAGTACGCGTAAAACACTTTTACTTTCTTTTTACTTGTACGAGTATACTCTTGCGGAACGAAGCAAACGCAAACTCTACTAAATTTATGTCTTTTCTCAGCGCGAAAGACTTGCAAGAACAAGAAAAAAAAAGAGAAAAAAAAATGTATTAAGGTTTTTGTCGTCTTTGCGGTATTGGGCTGTAATGTCACGTCTTGCACACCACGTCTGTGATGGCCGTCAGATGCAATAAAATATGGTAAAGGCAAACCTTAGTAAACGAAATGAAAACGATGAGTAAGGGAGTTATGAAATGCATGTGTTACGGGCGAACTGTTGGTAAGACGGTTTGTGGCTTCACCGCTGGGCTAACGAAAGTGAACTGAAAAGTGGTTTTCTTTTTTTGCCACGAAATTGAAAATTGTACTTGGAACCAAAATTCAAAATTGTTCACGATGGTGGGGTTGGCACACCAGATCATGTATGAATGTATGAATGTAAAAGTGTGCGTGTGAATTTAAGTGTGTGTTTAACATTAATTTTTGAATTTGTATTTATTTATTTTTTTAGAGATTTCTTGAGATTATTTTGTAATAGCGCAAATGCAGCTACAGTAAGCGAAGTCACTATAAGAGCATCTACAATGTTTATAACTGCTGTTGCTAAGGGTTGGTAAACAATTTTTTATGTAATTTGCTTGTTATTATTATTATTACTATAATATAATTAGAATAAATAAACGCTTTACACTTTACTTTACCTCTAAACAGAAAATATATAATTATTTCATTTTAATGGTTTAGTTACATAAGTTTTATAATTTAACGTATGACATATTTTTATTTAATTCACTTAAGTTCAAACTAATTACTCTATTTAATTCACTTAATTTGAAATGAATTAATCTCTTTGCAATCTAAAATATTATAAGAAGCTTATTACATTATATTAAATATTAAGATATTATGAAGAAATTATAAAACAGTCATAGGCCTGCCCTAGAAGTCGTTATCTAGTTGTTTATGTCTCTCCCCATCTTATCTGTTCATAATTCAAAAATGACCTGTGCCGAGAATCGGCCTAATCGAAGGCCGAGTTTTTAAAAATTAACTATCGGAGTATAGGAATACTTATCACTAGAACTAGAATAATACAACTACTCGTACCAAATATACAGCGGATGCCTGTGCAGGAATACTCCGCTTCCGGTGGGATTCAAATATGTACACATAAACAAAAAAAACAAATACTCGTAAGTTCTGTTCTTCGTTAAAGTTTGTTGATCATATTTTAAGCACAAACCTCAGTATGTGAAATATATGTATGCAGGTAGTAAATCCACATTCACATCCAAAATTGTTAAGAAGTTTTAGATATTTTTCTTGTCTCTGATACCATCAATCAGAAGATATTTAATTAAAAGTTATCAACTGATACCTTCAAACTTGCAAAAGACAAGACAGAAATCGCCGACTGGAAATCGAGTATAAAATATAAAAATACATATACAATATTTAAATAAATAATGGAGGAAAACCAATCGCTTATTCTGGAAATCTTCCAAATTAGCCCAGTGATTCCAAACAGTTTGAAAGAACCGATGGAACCTAGGCAACTTCTATAATAGTAGAAGATGCTACTAGACATCCAGCTCCCGAGCATCCAGCTTACAAGCGATTAAATAGGCAAATGTGCAGTCAGCTAAAATCTACTTTGTTTTCTATGCTACATAGCTTGGAACCATCTTGCAGACTTGGACGCCATTATACCAATCAAACTTCAGATATCATCCTGCCTGTGGGGGAGATGATATTGTGTCTGTTCGCATTGGCGTGGGCATGAGAGTCCTGCCCATGAGCGTCGTGTTAACGTTTTCATGGGATGAAATACTTTTTGACAACTGGAACACTTAAATCGGACCATTTTTACTTTTTAAATTTGAGCAGTTGGCCTGATATACACCTTTTTTCCTCTTCACTTACACTTCTTAGACTTCCTTGCCCATTAACGATCAAAATTAAAACGAAAAAATATGTAGGTAAGTAACCCATTTTCTTCCCACTTAAATTAAAAGCGTTCCCTCCAATGTGAACAGGCACACTGAAAATCTCTGTAATGTTGGCCCACATTCCTTTGTTATGGAGACAAGTTTAAATTCTTTCTATACCCAGGGATGAAAAATGTTCTCAATGGAGGCTGAAATACCTCATGTCTTCTAAAATCTCTAGAACGACGGATCGATATCCCTATACACACACACATTAAAACAGAACTCCTTTTAAGATGCCTATTGCAGGGTTTAATCCAAGGAAACGCCTGTGCATATGCTACTACAATGGTAGTTTCTCTAAGTGTAGAAAGCGCCTTTTGCAAAGTCAACAGATTTGCGATCACAAATGCAAAATCTGTCTGTAGAGGAACACCTCAAAGTGGCGTGGTATCTCCACTTTTCTGAAACTTGGTGGCTAACGTTGCGTTGCAGATAGCGTTGCACTTGCCATCCCAGGAAAACACTCTTATACCTTAAATGGACTCTTACAATACGCTCTCAGCAAGTTAAGCAGATGGAAGACGGATGTGGATGAAAGCTCATACAAAACCGAACTTGTTCTCATTCTCATCTGGGAAATAAAAATACAAAAACTACGATAGTTTATATGGACCATTGTTTGGAAAATTGACTCTTTTCCAAATTAATGGTAAAAACTTAATGTATTGGTTCTTATTGAAGACAGAGAACAGATCTTTAAACTTGAAATACAGAAAACTAAAAGAAAAACAGTTGCACATTTCTCTTGCCAGAAAGTCATTGGATATAAAACGGCTTTATAACTCCCAATAAATAGATCAAAATCTATTATTAATGAGGTAAACCAAGATAAAGTTCAAGATAAACGTGATATTTCTAAAGTAAGCTTTTTTTGGACTGGCAAGATGCAATCAAATCAGGTCCTAGCTCTAAATTAAACCCAAATCTCTATCTCTCTCTACCTCTTAAAGAGAAGGTGGAGTAGTTTTACATTCACTTGAATTTGATGCCGGGGCATAGGGATATTACAGGGAATTGTATCCCCGATGTCGATCAAACACGGAAATGCACTTCACACGTATTTTACCAAAATTAAGTACTTTCGTTATATGCAAACTTATGTTTAAGTTAGATGCCATTGTCTTCCGACTAAACATATTTGGTTACACTTAGATCTGAAATGCCCTAAGTGTTTGATATCTCTCATGATACGACTCAGAGGAAAGCATGAGTTTGACTTGGAGAATATTTGATAAATTTCTGTAAAATCTGCATTGATGAGAAGGAGTAGAATAATACCATTTATTTATTTATTATTATATTACCATTACCTCAGCACATGCCCTGCTCTCTCGCAAAAAATAACTCCCAGATGGATCTATAATAAATGATTTAAAAAAAGACCGATATTAACATACAACTCCATAATGATTCATCTGTAGCTCCAAATGATCCGACTTGTTTATTTTTGAGAAGAAACATTTTGTTTTACTGGCATATTTTGTTACAAATTAAATGATCGTCAAATGGAAAGACACCTATCTGCCAAAAATGGATGGCATAATTTTTTTACGAATTATGGTGGCTCAAAGTTTGACACATAATTTAAAAATTTAAGTTAAGTTAAAATAAATACTAGTCCATTCAATATTAACAAACAAATATCATATGCGGATATTATCAGTATAAGAACGACTTCCGACTGAACGAGTGAGAAGTTCTACTTTTAAACCTAAATCATTTTAATGAAATATAATACCTTATCTATTTTAGTCTAAGCAGGTCTACTAAATTGTCCTTCACTGTAAATTGAGCCATTATCGGGAAAGGTACTCATAGTTCAAAAAATACTGTCTTGAGCAAAAGCTTACACCAAATGTTTTTTTTTTATACCGTCTCTTTATTGTACTATTTTGTATTGATCCGATGTATTTCTCTGGAGGTAGATTATAATTAACGACATTCAAGGTAACCTGGTACACTGACTAGTCAGTCCGCAGTTACTGTTAGATTTAAAGAAAAAATTATTGTTGGCATCGCTGTCTGACGTATCATATGTATTGTAAATATGATAGAAAATGTAACCACCATTTCGAAAAAAAAAAGA
Organism: Volucella bombylans; assembly: GCA_949129095.1. Classification (NCBI taxonomy): domain Eukaryota; kingdom Metazoa; phylum Arthropoda; class Insecta; order Diptera; family Syrphidae; genus Volucella; species Volucella bombylans. Next base: position 20,940,309 of record OX422143.1, on the reverse strand, counting down.
AATCATTAAAAATCATATTAGACATGCTGAAAGCCGTTGAAAAAGATTGAATCATTACAATTTTGTCCGTACCTTGGAGATATTTATCTTCTCTTTAAATTTGTATGTTTTTTTATTTTTCTTGCAAAGTGTGCTATTGCGAAATATTAAAAATATGTGTGAGCAGCACTTAGCGCAATTTAACGAATAATTTGTCACAAGTTGCCAAATAAAAATGTTTCTGGATATGTTTCTGACATGCATTTTACAATATATTGTATGAAGATGGAGTATAAATTATGATGGTAAGACAGGCATAAGTCAATCCTTTCAGCATCGGATATGTCTGTTGTTGTTTTTATTGTTAGTAAAAGGGTTAATTAATAATGCAATGGATATCAAATAAGCAAAATAACCATTGAGGTACAATGAAAATGGGGTTTGTGCTCGGTAGATTTTTTGACATATTCGATGATGAATTTTTGTAATATTCATGTGTGATACTTAGTCAAGTACTATGTATATACTCGTATAATGTATGTGACTTCGAATATTTTTGAATTAATTGGTTGAGTTTCGGCTAGATGTTTATACAAGATGAATTGTACTCTCATATTTCTTTTCACTGGTTATTTATGTATTTATGAAAATAATTTTCGATGTAAACAAGAGAATATACATTTCGGTTACAAAGTAAAAGCCTAAATGAAATCTTTTTTTCCGAAATAACATTGACCAATCATTAACCAATGATGCTGATAAACAGGATTTTTCGATAAAATTAAGGGTCAACTTTAAGCTTCTCAAGGCCCTAATAGAGGGACTACCGTCTTAAGTAATGATCTTATCTACCTTTAGTTTCCTTATCTTGTGCGAGATCTTTTCGCTAAATTGTTCCCCTAGTCGAGGGATATATGTATCTCTACTATCTCTACTATACGTTCATTACAATGACGTCTTATTGGCTTTCTTGAAGAGTTTATGTGGTACGAAATCAATCAACAATACGACGAATAGCGAGTTCAGTTGGTCGATTATGACCATATACGGGTAGTATAACTTATATAGGTTTTCCGAATGGAAGACCTATTTTCAAAATGAGTTCGATGAGTTCATCTGATGTAATTCTATTAACTCTGATTTGTCAAACAACACTGAATATAAACGTCAAAGAACTGTCAAAAATGACAGGACGGTGTGTGAATTATCCCTGTTGGTAGATCTACTATGGAGTCAGATTAATAGATTTGTTAAAAAAAGTTTTATTTTCAAATACGTGTTGGGACAAAATGGCGATAAAAGATACGCAAGATTTAAAATAAGTACTTGTGAAGTGTTTCGATGGCTTAGTTTACATAGAATCGTGCTTTAAAAAATGTAAACAAAGCACTTGTGAAGCACGAAGAAATTGTTTTTGTTTTTATTTTTCTATTCAATATTAAATCCATAGTGAATAATATAAAGTGTTTACTTAATATGTTGCTAAAAAAGTCAATGAAGACAATGAAGACAGTACGCCCCCACATGGGGCGTACTTTACCGAGTGTCAATTGAGACTAGAAAGGCAAATTCAGGCCTATATTTTTCGTACTTAAATTCGGATATTAAACTCTGACAGCTCGTTGGCGGGAACAAATTCGTGTATAGAGTTGAGATTCGGTTCGGAGTAAAATTAATAAATGTGTTTAAGTATTTGTTGTTTTCTAATCAGCATAAAGTTAAAATTTCAAGAAAAATTACGTAAGTATTGACATAAGTGCTTGTGGAGTTTGTAGATAGCTTATTTATATTGAGTCACGCGTTAAAAAATGCAAACAAAGCCTTGTGGAACACAACGAAATTGTTGTTTTGTAATTTTTCTATGCAATATTTAGTGAATAATTATATATTTTTAAACAAATCAATAAAGGCAATATCCGTAATATGCGTGATATGCGACTGAAAATTTGCATCTATGGTATCCTACTAGTGTTAAAGCAGAGTATTTCAAAGGGAATATTTCAGTTGCTGAAAGAGAATAGTTGGTGGGAATTGGTTTGGTCCTGAAATTGTAATTCAAGCTGGATAAAGTACAAGAGAGTACTTCCAACTAGCTCCCAGCATTTTTCACTTCCGCCAAGCAAAATAGTCCCTTTGGAATATTCTGCTATAACATTAGTATGATTCCGTTTATGAAAATTTTCAATCTCATTTTTCTGTCTCGGATATTGTTTAACATTATATTAAAAAAAAACTTTATATTATTCACTATGGACTTAGTATTTTAAAATTGTAAAATGATGGAACTTATTCCTTTCAATACAATTACTTTATTTAAAACAGTTGCAATTCACAATTCAATCGCTTTTCTCAACCACTTTTACTTTTCGTTATCCTTTACTTAAACCACTTTCACTACTCGTAATTCACTCTTCAAATTCCACTTTAGAACTGACTTGCACATCTTGCATACTCATTTGACATCTTTCGACAAAATTCTGTACCCTCAATCGTTCTATAAAGACTTCCTTTTTGCTGGAAAATTTGATAAAAGTCTACATTCTGCAATGGTTGAGTCTTATGCTGTTCAAATATGGAAATTTTCTGCTATTCAAATATAGACGACGCTGTTCACATTCAAATGGATATCACACTGCTCTCTCCCTAAAGTAGACCGTCCCTAACAACTTCACCATCCATCGTTCCGTTGAAATTATATATTCTATTCAAATGCACCACCTTAATTTTTCCTCGATCCCCACTTTGGATCCGGTAGAAAACGTCCTTAACGCGGGTTGGACCTTCCAAAACCATTTGCAAATTTGGTGATTTTTTCGTTCTTACGCAGATGATTATATAGCCTCACCAGATCTCCTCCGTTGAAGCCGGAACGTTTCGCTTTGATGTCGTACTTAGTCTTCATGCAGTTGCTTGCTTGTTTCATCTTTTCTCTGGTATTTTTGTGCAATTTACGGATCCTGCTGCGCAAGTCATCCACATAATCGCTCACCTCCTTGGACTTCGTAAGTGGGGATATGAATTTCGTTTCAATCGCCAACCGAACGGTTTAACCACATAAGATCTCAGATGGCGCATGTTTCGTGTTTCGGTAGGTCATTAAGAAGAGGGGTATGTGTCGATTCCCGTCCCACTGACAGTTGCCGACGACCTTAGACAAATGCTCATTCAAGGTTCTATTGAATCGGTCAACCATTTCATCAGATTGAGGTTGTAGTGCCGTTGTCCTTTTCTTCCTTATTCCCAGATATTAGATTCAAAAGTTTCGCCCTTGATCAGAGTATAAATCTATTGAGACGCCAAACCTGCTCACCTAATTGTTGACCATCTGCTCTGCTCCGGTCTTAGCCCCTTGATTACTGAAGTAATCCATGATCACGGAGGTGTATCGGTTGCCATTAAATGTTTCGGAAATCGGGTGAGCGATGTCGATGGCTATTCGTTCGAATGGTGCTCCGACGTTGTATTGTTGCACTCGTTCCTGTAGCTTTACTTTTGGCCGCTTGGTAGTCGCACACATTATGTACTTTTTGCACAAATTCTCGAAATATTGTCTTGTTTAGCCAATAGAAACGTTGCTTTAACTTCTCCAACGTCCAGTTTATTCCTAAAAGACCTCCTGCGATTCCATCATGTGTTTCATGGAGCACTTCACTGATTCTGGACAGTGGCGCGATTAGCTGCATACGAAATGCTGTTCCATCTGTACTTTCCTATTTTCTCTTGAGTAAACCGTCTTGCACACAAAGCGAGTCCCACTATGACTAATCTGCCTTTAGATTTTGGCTCTAGTCCGATATCTGCTGTTAGCTTTTATCTTTCTTCGTTTTTCTGCCAGGCCAAAGTTGGTTCGATGTCATTATCTGCCTTTTGGGAGAAACCAATATCGTCTGTACTCTAACCCTCTATTGGCTCAGTCCTGATCATTTGGACAGTGGCCTGTTTTTTTGCTTCTCTAAGGTTGTAGTGTTCAAGTTTAACTTCGCACGGTCGACGAGACTAAGCATCAGCGTTTGAGTGAGGTTTTTCCTTGCGGTGTAGCACTTCCAATTCGTACCTCTGGAACTGCTCGTTCTATCTAGCCATTAAGGTTCTTAAATTGTAGTAGGCACTTCAGAGCTACGTGGTTTGTCCGGAGAATGAACTTTTGTTCATAGAGGTACTTATGGAAATGTGTCGTAGCCAGAATTAAAGTTAGCAGCTTGCTTTCAGGTCTGGAGAGTACCTTGCCGTAATATGCAACCACTTTCTCTTGACCATCATGAACCTAACAGATCGCCCCGACCCCAAAACTGCTAGCGTCTGCGTCCACGATGAACAAGATGGGGGTATTGCACAAATGTCGCTTCAGTTCTTGAAATGCTTTTTCACACCCTCCAGACCACCTGCACTGTCGGCTTTTTTCTGTGAGTTGATGCACGCTCTTTGCAATACCAGAAAAATCCTTTACGAACCTTTTGTAGTACGTGGAAAGTCCCAAGAAGCTTCTCAGTTGGTTTTTATCTTTGGGAGCAGGCCAATTTTTCACCACTTCGATGATCTCAGAATCCATCCTTACTCCTTCTGCGGATATAATCTGACCCAATTATTTTACTTCCGGACGGAACAAGTCACACTTTTCTGGGCTCAACTTCAAATGAGCGCTTCGCAGCCTCTCAAACAGTTTTTTTTAGATTTTGGTGATACTCTTCATTTCATCTTCATCACCATTTCGGCAACTTCTGTTTGCTTTGCCAATTTGCCAATGGAAGACGCCTTGCAGGTTGACGGATTAGTGGTGCGTCTCCTGTGCCAATGTGGTTTGGAACAAATTTCTTTTTTTTATAATGAGTGTGCGCTCAAGGGATTTCTTTACCCTTAATATGTTTGAATCACGATATTTTAGATTACGTCCGAAAATGGGCTTGAGGGTATACTGATTAGCATTCATAGCGAGACGGGTGTTACGGTTGAAAGTTTGAATGGGAGGAATGCTACTGGCGGTTATAATGGTTGTGGAAATAACAAAAACAAAGTGAGACAGGAGACATTACGTCGGTGTTCGAGGGTGTTAATTAACTCACGGATATTAGTATCACCTATGAGTTTCATCGCACAGTTTTGAATCCTATCTAGCACGTGTAGAGATTTTTTAGGAGCACCTGATGTACGCATTGTACTCCAATTTGGAGTGGATCAATGCCTTATATATTGAGCCCAGATCAGACGGAGCATTTTTGACAACATCAAATATGTGGTCATTCCAACGTAAGTTGTCACTAGAATGGAAAGTGTTTTGGTTTCCACTGCCATTCATGGATAATGGCTGAATTAAATTTAGCTTTAATGATAGCAGACAGCATTGAGTTTTGGAAGCATTAAATTCCTCTCTGTTGATACACGCTGCCGTTCCCGTTCTACAGTCGAAGAGCAAGGGCGTGAGTCCGGGAACGAATATGAAAAGCAGAGAGTATTTTTTGCCTCAGTTTTTGGTCGTATAGGAATTTCATACGCTTAAGAAAGACGTTGTAGTCATTTCTGGCTCGTTTGAACTTTTTTGGGTTTCCCCTGTCGGGTTGGTCTTGTAAGACCGAAAAAACATTTCTCTAACTAGGTCAAGTTATTTTCCGCAGCGAAGTTCTCAACATACCGTCCTTCGGGTGTTGCTTGTACATCGCCCGCAATCACGATTTCAGTTGAGGATACAGCGATACAATTCTTTGTATGAAATCAGACAGAGCGTCGAACTCGTTAAAGGTCGAATTGCTATCCAATTTGGGGCTTCTGTAAATAAAGTAATAGTCGACAATTTGCTTCCGAAGTTGGAATTTTAACTACCGGATTGGAACATGAATCACATTGTAGTGGAGTTTGGTAGGCTACATTACTACGCACGTAAATGGCGAGACCGTGGTGAGATAGGAATAATGACACTAGTTCGTAGTCAGGTAGCTTCAGATCAGAGTGGTCTTAGAGGTGTAGGCGGGGATCTACCTGAATTTCACTAAGTGCCAAAACAACTGGTCTGTACTTACGGACGTGAACGTACGCATAAAAATGATTCCTTTTTAGCCCGCGTATATTAGCTGCGTTCACCCTGAATTCCATAGTCATAATCACAAACAAACACAGAAAACACGAACACCAACGATACTAAGCAAGGTTGCGTATATCCATATTCTCCGTCTTATGTAGCAAATATATCAGTGTACTCACCGATTAGTTTGTCTGCCAGGATATGCTGCTATTGATCCAAATTACAGAGGCTGAGGATTTTGTTTTTTATTTTCATACTCTGAACACTCGCGACCAGAGTATAGGTGCACCTATAGCCTCAATAGGTCCACATTTTCCCACTATCTCTCCCTTTTTCTCCTTTACATTGAATTTCATTGGATTTAGAATCCTTATAGGAACCATGTTGTTCTTTAATTCCACTAAAGTCTTTCCATGAAGTCTCTCTTATTTCTGGCTCCAGCAACTAGAACCACCTTGAACTTTTGCCCAAACAATTGCTTCCGACGAAGGCTCCAGGACATGACCGTATATCATTGGTATCTCCATATTTCCGTATTTCAGGGCTTATGCCCCAAAGTCGACTACTAGTCCATATTCTTTCATAAAATCTGTACCAATGATGCACTCGTCGCATACGTCAGCCATCAGAAAAACATGGGAGAAGGCTATTCCGGCCAGGTGGATTTTTATGCGGGCTTCACCACATACCTTAGCTGTTTCTCCCGTAGCTGTTCTCAAACTGTAACTGCTGTTTCTGCACCAGATCTTGATGATTGAGGCCGTGGCACCGCTGTCTGTTGTTGCCATCCATTTTTCTTTTCCATTGTCTAGTTCTACCAGAAGGCTTTCATTGCATCGTTTTTCTGGCAAGACTTGGATGATGGTCCTGGGGCCGTCGACTTCTGCTACCAACTTTTGCTGCGAAGTTGGTGCTTAAACATTTTCCGATTGTTGGCTTCGGTAAGGTTGGCCGGCTTCTTGATAGCCGTTTCTGCCCCTAAGTGCTTATTACTGCAGTGAGGGCAGCTTTTTCGCCGTACCGGTTCTTTACACTGCCTTTGAAGATGTCCTATTTTATCGCAGTTCCAGCAGCGTATTCTTGGTCTCTCCCGTGGAGCATCTCGTTCCTCGACACTAAGTCTTGTACATTAACATTCAAAAGATGATATTTCCCTGAACAAATGTGTTCCTTTGGAAGCCTGAGTGGCTGCTTTTATTGCCAGAGCGAAGGCAAGTCCTTTGAAATTTCGTCGATTATTTCTTGGTCTGCAGTGGGGTATAACCGTTTCTCAATAGCCTGTACTAAAGCCACATAATCTTTATGGTTTTCGATGTCTATTGTTTGCAACAATTCTGCAGCAGGAGGTGCAAGGCCATTGTTAGGGCAAAGCAATTTTCCTCATTGTTCCAGTTATTTGCACAGGCAGCCATTTCAAACTGTTTCTTATAAGTTGGCCATCGAATGAGGGAGGCTTCAACTATTTTCTCCTTAGACCGCTTAAAGAACATTCTCGGAGTTTCCGTTTTCGCACTTTGTCGAGCTCTTTTGCCAGTTGCTCAACTTAGGTGTATATTTGTTAGAATTTTTCGTCGATTTCTTCGAACTATCGCTGTACAATGTTCTTTTGTTCTTCCAGATTTTTCTTTTCTTCGTCCATTTTTTGCTCGAGGCTATTCTTTTGTTCGTCCATTTTTAACAATAGGAGTTGCATATTCGCAGCCATGTTATTGCCTGTTCTTCCTCGTCAATGTAAAAGGAGTATGTATCTGAATCATGCCCTCCTTGTTCAAAGCGTCCTGAAGTCGGAGCACCAAGTTGAGCTTTCTCTTGTTCAACTCGGATTCGATATGGATGAGGGTCAACTGCAATAGTTTTCGACCCATTATATTATAGCTTTTTTAAAACAATCACAAAACGGTTTTTTTTGTACACACAATAAGTCCTATCCCACTTCTGATACCAATGTAAAATGATTGTGTTGTTACAAATGATAGAACTTATTTCTTTCAATTCGATCAGTTTATTTAATACAGTTACAATTTACAATCCAATCGTTTTTCTCAATCAATTTTACTGTTATTTATCTTTTACCTAAACCACTTTATCTGTACCGACCAGCGTCCTATACAAATTTCCATTTTGGTAGAATATTCAAGAAAAGTCTATTCTCCAATGGTTAAGTCTTCTGCTATTCAAGTATGGAAATCTTCTGCTATTCAAATATTGATTTATATATATATAAGGTTTTCATTTTCAAACAGTTATCACAATAATGAATAGAAAAATAACAACACAAACAATTTCTTTGCGTTCCACAAGGGTTTCGTTTACATTTTTAAAGCATGTAATACTGTATTCAAACTAAGTTTCCTAAACATTTTACAAACACTTATTCTGAGAATATTTTTTCTTGACATTTTAAGTTAGAAGCTATTTGAAAACAACAAATACTTTAACAAATCTATTAATGTTATTCTGCACCGAATTTAAACTTTCCATGCGAATTTTCTACCGCCAACGACCTGTCAGAAATTCATCCACAATTTGAATAAATAAAATTCACCCTACACATGCTATGTGTGGATGCATTTAATGTGAAAATGAAATAAAGCTTAAAGTGTGGAACATTACTTGTGGATTGTTATCTATGCTTTAAAGCCTATTGACATCCGGAATGAAATTTCTGGCAGATGTTTTTTGTACTTAAACCCCTATGTCTATTTCTGACAGTTCTTGGTGGGAAAAAATTCGTATGAGAAGTTAAAATTCGGTACGGAATAAGTTTAATATTTTTTTTTTTCAAAGAAATTGTTGTTTTCAAGTACGTGTTTAGTTAAAATGTCGAGAAAAGATACGTAAGTATCGAAATAAGTGCTTGTGGAGTGTTTGGATGGCTTAGTTGAAATAGAATCGTGCGTTAAAAAATGTAAACAAAGCACTTGCGAAACGTGAAAAAATTGTTCTTTTTCTTGTTATTTCTTTATTCAGTATTAAGACCCTAGTGAATATTATAAAGTGTTTATCTAATATATCGTTAAACAAGTCAATAAAGACAGTGAAATGCAACTTGTTCATAGACGGAATCCTATTAATATTACAGCAATATTATCCCAAAAGTTGGTGGAAATTGGCTGGGTTCTTAAGATGCAATTGAAGAAGGATCAAGTACAAGAGAGTATTTTCAACCACCACGTGGCATTCTTTAACTTCCACCAAGCGAAATAGTCAATTTGATATATTCTGCTAGGAGTCTGAATAAAATAGTGATTTGCAATAACTTCCGTTGTTCGCAGGTGGAAAAGTCATACAAAAAAAAACCGTAGGTAATGCAGGGAAGACAAAAGTTTTGATAAAAAAAGTTAACCTAAAAGTTGAAAATTTCGAGATAAACGTATTTTTCTGATGAAATTGGTCCAACTATTTTTGAAAATGTTGGATTTGAAATGCCATAATTTTGGCTAGCGTTCATCGACCTCGACAAAATTTTAGTATTTTATGCACACAGAAAGTCTCTTGCAAAAATGTACACAACGGTTTTTTAAGCCGTTAGAAAGCTACGGCCTTTTAAGGAGTTTTACCTCGAAATCAGAGGTTCCTAACTATAACGGCCTATAACTTGGTGGGGGGTGAAAATAAACGCCCCGTCATACAATTTTTTGTTCGCCATAACTTTAGAATCTTCAGCTATTAGGTCGAAAACCTAAACTGGGACACCCTGCATATATATATATATATATGTGCAGAACTCCATTGTATATTTTATTGTATATATATATTTCTATTGTCTTGTTTAGCCATAAATTTCACAAAAGGACACTATATTACATTTTATTCACTAAATATTTAATGGAAAAGTGGCACGATTACGATTCCGTTGAAACGCGTTTTGAAGACGCAACTTTGTTTTTCTCGATGAAATAAGCACAAAATATAATATACCAAAATTTTCATTTTCGTCTAGTTTATGAGATATCAAGGTTTAAAAATTAATTTTTTCCTATGGGATTTCTCATAGAATATTATTTTCTTAGAATGTGGGAGAGATTCTTTTTTGCATAGTTTTATGTATGAACATTTTTGCGATAACATGATGTTGCATAACTTTAGGAGTGTCGGTATGAAACCATCTAGATGCGTAAATCTGAATCAAAATGTAGGCTCTCTTCTAGGAGTAATCAGTAATCCATGTACATAGTAGCCGTGTTTTATTGGTAGCTAGGTACGCAGCTCAGTAAAATATCCCTTGGCAAACAACAACAAAAAACGAAAAGTAGCTATAATTAGGTCAGTAAATAAGTGATGTATAAAAGTGAACATAGAACTTAGGTATTCTGAAATCCAGGGAGCGCTGATAGGGGTTGTAAAAAATGTTATTTCATGATGGTTGTCGACTTAGTTTATCTAAGGTTGTGTTCGTTGACTATTATTTTATATAATTTGTGTAAAGTTGCATTTAAGTTGCAAAAAGAAAAGAAAAACAAATCTGGGTGAAGTCGTGGACAAAAGTGAAGGATGGTTCATTTTCCTTTATTACAAGACAGCTGCAAATTGGTTTCTTTAGTTATTTAAGGATTATTAAGGAAGCTTTTCAGTAGTTTCTTTTACTAATAAAAGAAAAAAACAAAAGCAGTAAGCTGCTGAATGTATCTACACGACATGCAGATACATTGGTACATGGATATATCTTATAGGCATACGACGAAAAAATCTTAATAGTTATACGAGTGAAGATAAATAGAATATAGGGTGGTTGTGCAAAAAACGAGATGGTTTAAAGTTTTATCCCGGTGAAAAAAAAAATCTCAAACCTCAAACTCAAACAGTGAAGGTTTTTAGCCGTAAGTTAAAGGATGTCCAAGCGACAAATATACTTAACCCTTTGACTTCCTACGCTATGCACAGACAACAAAACTACCACTTCCTTTCTTACAAATAGTTTATTTTTTTATTCACCCCTGTTCCGACAACCCACAACACAACACAAGTTAGGAATGTACGATCAATCGAATAAAAGAAGAGAAGCAAAACAACTTTTATGAGTCAACTACACACAACATTTAAACCATCTGCATTACACATAAGCAGCGTATTATCCTACATCTTTTCCCACAATTGGATGCTTTCAAGACAAACATATCCGAACTCAGAGTACGATCACTGAAAGGTAGAAGGAAAGCAAATAATGGGACACATTTTTCAGAAAGAAAATCGGTTAGACATATCCATGTCAAGACACCATTTTGGGAACCGTAATTACACCGGAGCAAAAGCTTCCAGCAACTTTGAGATTCCTTGCAACTTTGAGATTCCTGATTTCGACATAACTTTCGAAATGTCAAGAAGTGGTTTTTTAGATTGATCAAAAGAAAATACGGACAAAAAGGTACCAACTTTGAAATATAGATGGAAAGCGAATGATTGAGTGAGTAAAGCGTTTTATTGGGGTTCGTTGCTGAGCTTACTTACCAATAAAACATGGCTACAAATTGCTTTATTCAATATAGTGTGATAACCACTTAAATGTGAGCAGCGACATCTAGCAGAAAATGTCGATACTCGAAGACCAGAAGATTTCGATACTGGAATAACAAAGTCTCGACTGGAGAGTGGAATCGAATTTTCTAGCAAATTGGAAATTGTATGGGACGCTGGATGGCGAGGATTGTTCTCGAAGCATGTCATTCGAATATAAATACCAGCATCCCAAAGGTATGCAAATTAGTTCTAAAGTGAAATTTGAAGTGTTAATTAGGGGAAGTAATTAAGTGGTTTAAGTAAAAGATAAGAAAAGTATAAGCGGTTGAGAAATTGGAATGTATTGAGAGAAACAATTAAATAGTGAATTGTAACTGTACTGAATAAAGGGATTTGTATTGAAAAGAATAAGTTCTATCATTTGTACCCACACAAACATTTTACATTGGTGTCAGAAGTGGGATAGGACTTATTGTGTGTAAAAAAAAAAAAAAAAGTATTTTCTGACTATTTGAAAAAGCTAGAATGGGTCGAAAGCTATTGCAGTTGCCCCTCGTCCAACTCAAATTTGACAAATTTGAAAGAATAGAGAAGAACGTTGATGACAAATTTGATAGAATAGAGAAGAACGTTGATGACAAATTTGATACAATAGAGAAGAATGTTGGCGAAAAATTCGAAGAAATGGACAGCAAAGTTCAGCAACTGGCAAAAGAGCTCGACACAGTGCGAAAACAGAAACTGCGAGAATGTTCTTTAAGCGGTCCAAGGAGAAAAGATTTGAAGCCTCCCTCATTCGATGGCCAGACCTCATGGTCTACTTATAAGAAGCAGTTTGAAATGGCTGCCTGTGCAAACGACTGGGACAATGGGGAAAAGTGCTTTGCCCTAACAAGGAGAAAAGATTTGAAGCCTCCCTCATTCGATGGCCAGACCTCATGGTCTACTTATAAGAAGCAGTTTGAAATGGCTGCCTGTGCAAACGACTGGGACAATGGGGAAAAGTGCTTTGCCCTAACAATGACCTTGCACGGTCCAGCAGCAGAATTGTTGCAAACAGTAGACATCGAAAAGCATAAAGATTATGTGACTTTAGTACAGGCTATCGAGAAACGGTTTGGGGATAGCCACATGCAGGAGGTCTACAAGGTCCAATTGCAAAGCCGAACGCAGCAACGAGGAGAAACACTTCAGCAGCTCCAAGCAGACGTGAGTAGACTGGCACATCTGTCATACCCCACCGCAGGCCAGGAAATTATCGACGAAATGGCAAAAGATGCATTTATCAGGGGAATTGCAGATTCGAAGCTACAGTCAGCAGTAAGGATGGCCGCGAAAAAAACCCTTGCTGAAGCACTTGCCTTCGCTCTGGCGATGGAATCAGCCAATCAGGCTTCCAGGGGAACACATTTCGTCAGGGAAGTAGCATCTGTCGAATGCTCCTGCACAAGAATTAGTGCCGAGGAACGATATACTCGACGGGATAGACGAATAATGCGCTGCTGGAATTGCAATAAAATAGGATACTTTCAAAGGCAGTGTAAAGAACCGGTGCGACGAAAAGTCTGCCCTCACTGTGGTGACAAGCAAATGGAGGAAGAAACCCGCAGAAACAGCTATCAAGAAGCCGGCCCAGGACCATCATCCAAGTCTCGCTGGCAAAACGATGCAGCGAAAGCCTTCTAGTAGAAGTAGTCAGTGGAAAAGAAAAATGGATGGCAACAATAGACACCGGTGCCACGGCCTCAATCATCAGGAGGGATCTTGTGCAGAAGTCTTGGCTGCATAACACTAGCAGTTGCAGCTTGCGAACAGCTACAGGAGCAACGATTAAGGTATATGGTGAAGTTCGCATAAAAATCCAATTGGCCGGAATAACATTCACTCACGCGTTTCTGGTAGCTGACATATGTGACGAGTGCATCATTGGTACAGACTTCATTAGAGAACATGGACTTATAGTCGACTTGGGGGCACAAACCCTGAAATACGGAAACATGGAGATACCAATGATATACGGAAACGCCAATACCTCAGTTTCAAATGTCGTCATCTGCAGCAATCAGAGTCTAGAGCCTTCGTCAGAAGCAATTTTGTGGGCAAAAGTGGAAGGTGGTCCTGGTAGCCACCGATTCTATTTGATGGAGTCAGAAAAGAAAAGAGACTTCATGGTGGGAAAGACCTTAGTGGAGCCAAAGAACAACATGGTCCCTGTAAGGATTCTAAATCCAAAGACATTCAGTGTAAAGGTGAAAAAGGGGGAGATAGTGGGAAAATGCGTACCTGTTGAGGCTATATCGACCACAACGGAAAAAAAGGGTGCCACACCAGTCACAACAGTTCAGAGCATAAAAATCAAGAACAAAATTCTCAGCCTCTGTAATCTGGACGAAGATCAGCGAATCCTGGCAGAAAAACTAATCGGTGAGTACGCTGATATATTTGATACACAAGACGGAGAATATGGACGTACGCATATTGTTCAACACCACATTGACACCGGAGACGCTCGACCAATCCGTCAACCTGCAAGGCGTCTTCCATTGGCAAAGCAAACAGAAGTTGCCGAAATGATGTCGAAGATGAAAACTGAGGGAGTGATTGAAGAATCGCAAAGTCCGTGGGCATCTCCAGTGGTCCTCGTGAAGAAGAAAGATGGCAGCACGAGATTTTGTGTAGACTACCGACGTCTCAATGATGTCACTAAAAAGGACAGCTACCCACTTCCGAGAATCGATGACACTTTGGATATGCTTTCTGGAGCGAAATGGTTTTCAACGCTTGACTTGAAAAGCGGTTACTGGCAGGTAGAGATAAATCGTGCGGATCGTGAGAAAACTGCCTTCACTACAGGAAGCGGTCTTTGGCAGTTTGCAGTGATGCCGTTTGGACTGTGCAACGCTCCGGCCACCTTCAAGCGACTAATGGAACGAACATTGCAAGGACTCACCTGGAAAACCTGCCTAGTATATTTGGACGACGTTATCGTCATAGATAGGACGTACAAGGAGCACCGCGAAAATCTAAAAGAAGTGTTTGAGAGGCTTGGAAGTGCTCATTTAAAGCTCAACCCAGAAAAGTGTGCCTTGTTTCGTCCGGAAGTAAAATATCTGGGTCACATTATATCAGCGGAAGGAGTAAGAACGGATCCTGATAAAATCGAAGCCGTGAAAAGTTGGCCTTCTCCAAAAGATAAACACCAACTGAGAAGCTTCTTGGGCCTCGCCACGTATTGCAGAAGGTTCTTAAAGGATTTTGCTGGCATTGCAAAGAGCCTGCATCAACTTACAGAAAAAGGCCGACAGTTCAGGTGGTCTGGCGAATGCGAAAAAGCATTTCCAGAACTGAAGCGACAGCTGTGCAAAGCCCCCATCTTGGGTTACCCCGGAAAAATGTTCATTGTGAACGCAGACGCTAGCAATGTTGGGGTCAGAGCTGTGCTCTCCCAAGTTCATGACGGTCAAGAGAAAGTGGTCGCATATTACAGCAAAGTACTCTCCAGACCTGAACGGAACTACTGTGTAACCCGGCGCGAGCTTCTGGCTTTAATTCTGGCTACGAAGCATTTCCATAAGTACCTCTACGGACAAAAGTTCATTCTCTGGACAGAGCACGCAGCTCTGAAATGGCTACTCCAATTTAAGAACCCTGAAGGCCAAAGCAGTTGCAGGGCTACGACTTTGAAGTGCAACACCGCAAGGGAACACTCCACTCAAATGCTGATGCTCTCTCTCGTCGACCGTGCGGAGTAAAATGCGAACACTGCAATCGTAAAGAAGCAAAAGAACAGGCAACTATCCAAATGATCAGGACTGAGCCAATAGAGGGTTGGAGTATAGACGAAATCCGTTCCTCCCAACAGGCAGACAATGACATCGAACCAATATTGGCCTGGAAAGAACACGAGGAAACACCAAGCTGGCAGCAGATATCAGATCGGAGCCAAACTCTGAAGGCATACTGGGCACAGTGGGACTCGCTTTTTGTGCAAGATGGATTGCTGAAGAGAACATGGGAAAGTGCAGATGGGACAACATCTCGTATGCAGCTAATTGTGCCACGGTCCAGAGTCAACCAAGTACTCCATGAAATACATGACGGTACCTCAGGAGGCCATTTGGGAATAAACAAGGCGTTGGAAAAGGTAAGGGAACGTTTCTATTGGCTAAGCGCTAAATAAGATGTCGATTATTGGTGCAAAAAGTGCATAAGATGTGCGGCTACCAAGGGTCCAAAAGTAAAGCCACATGGACAAATGCAACAATACAATATCGGAGCACCTTTCGAACGAATAGCCATCGACATCGCTGGGCCGTTTCCCGAAGCCTTTAATGGAAACCGATATACCCTCGTAGTCATGGATTACTTCAGTAAGTGGCCGGAAGTGTTTGCCATCCCAAATCAAGAGGCTAAGACCGTAGCCGAACAGATAGTCAACAACTGGGTGAGCAGATTTGGGGTCCCAATGGAGCTGCACTCTGATCAAGGGCGAAACTTTTAGTCAAAGGTCTTCCAGGAAATATGCCAATATTTGGGAATAAGAAAGACAAGGGCAACGCCACTACACCCTCAATCTGATGGAATGGTCGAGCGATTCAATCGGACCTTGAATGAGCATCTATCTAAGGTTGTCAGCAACTGCCAGCGGGATTGGGATCGACACATACCCCTCTTCTTAATGGCCTACCGAAACGCGGTCCATAGCTCAACAGGGCACACACCATCCGAGATCTTATTTGCTCAAACAATTCGGTTGCCAAGTGAAGCAAAATTCGGATCCCCACCGACGGAGCCCAAAGAGGGGAACGAGTACGTGAATGACTTACGCAGCAGGATTCGTAAATTGCATGAAGACACCAGAGAAAAGATGAAGCTAGCAAGCAGCCGCATGAAAACTAGGTACGATATCAAGGCGAAATCTTCCGGTTTCAACGAAGGAGATCTGGTTTGGCTGTATAATCCTCAGCGTAAGAAAGGCAAATCACCAAAATTGTAACAGGACTGGGAAGGTCCATACAAGGTGATAACCCGCATTAATGACGTTGTCTACCGGATCCAGCGTGGGGATCGAGGAAAATTGAAAGTGGCCCATTTGGATAGAATGTGTCACTTCAACGGGATGCTGAATGACGAAGTTGTTCGGGACGAACATCTGTAGGGAGGGAGCAATGTGATAACCACTTAAATGTGAGCAGCGACATCTAGATTCACAGAGCAGAAAATGTCGATACTGGAATAAGAAAGTCCCGACTGGAGAATGGAATCGAATTTTCTAGCAAATTGGAAATTGTATGGGACCTTTTTAAACTCTGCAAACCACAAAATTATGTTGTCAATTATTTTTTCTAATACTTTTGATAGGCAAGGAAGCAGTGAGATTGGACGATATCCATTTACACTTACTATGTCTTTCTTAAGCTTTGGAATTGGAATTATTGTGGCTGTTTTCCAACTTTGAGGTATTATGCCTTTGCTGAAGATATTATTGTACAGCGTTATAAGCCTTTGCTTAGATAAGGCAGGAAGATTTTTTATCAGGTGATATGAGATCCTATCCCGACCTGGTGTTTTCCCTTTCAGTTTACTTAAGCAACCTTCAAATTCATCTAAGGTGATATCAGTTTCAATACAGTTTCATCTTTGCTGCTGCGTTCATTGCGGGTTGTGCAAGTAAATTAAGGCTTTCCGATTTCTTGGTGTTAAAGGCCGGTGGAAAATTTAAGTTATCCGAATTGGATGACCACGTTTGGGCAAACAAATTACATATTTCGTGAGGATCAGTTACACAACCAGTTGGTGTGTTTATAGATAGAATATACCACCTTGGTCAAAAAGTTCAGAAAATTAAAAATACAAGTTTATTCATCTAAATCTATATTATCCCCTTCAACGTAATCCCCATCGACTGCAACGCACTTATTCCAGCGCTTGATCCAATTCTCGAACAATTTTTTATATTCGGTTTTCGGTATGTCCATTAGTGCTTCCTGCGATTTTTCTATTACTTCCTATCGGCTGCTGAAACGCGTTCCCCGTAGTGGTTTTTTAACTCGATTGAACAGAAAGAAGTCACAGGGAGCCAAATCAGGTGAATTCGATGACTGTTGGATGGTATTTGTTGCATTTTTCGTCAAAAAATTACGAATAATGATGGCACTGTGCGACACACAGTGTAATAATTCGCTCATTTAGCGGGATTAAATTAATAGCGCTTAGATTTAAATGTTTTTGTGAAATGTTTTTTACTTACTTTTATGTATCTATAACAGTTGTGATGAAAAAAAACATACAACAGCCAATAATTTGCATTTTATTACTCAGTTGGTATATTTAACAATTGTAGAACTTCCTTTTCAATTAATGTTTTTCTTGTTTTTGGAATGCATCGAAGACTTACCAAAAATAGATCTGAGAATACTAGTAACCTATAAAGAAGGTCAGTATTAGTATCCACTCGCGAGGTTTTCCTGGTAAACAGCTCCCTCAATTTTCGATTTTTCTTGTTTCTAGCTTCTTGAGCTTCTTCGGAAAGTTGTCTAATTGGAAGTATACAAGTAGAAATTATTTGTTTCCCATGAAATAATACCTTATGTGCACTTACTGGCATACAAAACCAGCCATACTTTCTGATATATAGCTCTCTTGCAAATGTTTCGAAGGCATCTATGTCAATTGGAAACCCAGACCCATTCGCTTCTAAAATTATGTGAAATTTTTTGATAATTTCCTTATCTATCCCTGTTATTTCAGCAGTTTTTTCCTCATCTCTGAAAAATCGTTTGGTCGTGTTGAGTTGGCATATCAACCAATAACCCAGTTTCCGCTTTAAATCTATCCTGAATCAACTTTTTTCTTGCTTTAACCTTTTCTTTACTCTCTTGGTCTCTAACCTGCCATCCAGTCTATAAGCGATATGTAGGATACATTCCATAAATCGGATCCAAGAGTGAAGGGGACTTAGCCCATAGGACATTGCTTGTTGGTCCACTTGGAACCATCTTGTTCATTTCAGATGGTTTTGCTGCGCAAATATAACAGGTTTGTGACGAAGAAGTTATAGGTGATAAAGCAGTACATATTTTGCCGTCGATCATGGTAAGTAAGAAAATTGGTTTTATTTGGATATGAAAGCTGTCATTATTTATCTCAACTGGCTGTAATATCTTAATTTGTTCTTGTATTGAATCTACTTCCAACTTGATCAATTCTGTCGTTTCTTTTGCAAAGTTCAATTTAATAGGCCGGTAGTATCTTGTGGATGATGGAGCTGGATTTTGCCAAACCACTTTTTTATTTTCTTCCTGTAAGAAATATAGCTGAATTGGCACCATGAAAATACTAAAGAGGTTTTCATCGAAATGATGACCTGATGAAAATTTTTGTTTGTATTGTTTTTGTTGAGCACCATCGCAACCCCATTTTATGAGCAGGAACAATTCTTTAAGCCCAGTTTTAAAATCCGAAACAGAATCTAAAACATCTCTTTGAGCTAAGCATAAACGTTCAGTGCTATGATTTACCAAGCTTTGTAAGCAGCATTCAGCAAAAAACTCACTCACAGTTCTGCTATCGGGATAGCATTTTGCCTTAGCCTCTTTAATTTTGTGGTACGAAGGTAGTAGATTTGGAACATTTATATTAATTTTTTGACGTATTATATCGTACTGATGTGTGGATAGCTGTGCGTCTGTTATCAATGCTAATGCATCATCTGCAGATATTGGCAAAAAGTCAGATGTATGTGTTTCCAGTGTTTTCTTTACAATTGAACCTTAGGTATAAATGATAAAATTTATAATAAAAAAAAAATTACTTAAGCAAAAAACTAACCTCTTTTTGGAGAACATATTGATAATTGCTTAACTGCAATGGCAGTATTTCTCTTTCCAGCTTTACTAAGGTTTATTTCATTCGCAGTTCTGATTTCTTCAGCGCTAAATGAATCAAGAAGTATTTGTACTTTTCTCTTCTTGTTCTTCTCACGGCACTCTTCGAAGCTTTTTCTTGGTCTTCCTAATACCATGGTGCCATGAGATGAAGAGGGAATTTCATCTAAAACAGTTTGTGATACTGTTAAAGTTTCATTTAACCAGACACAATTATTGCTTTCGAAGCGTTCTCTATGGCGACAATTTGTTTTTTCGTAATTTCGGTTGCCATCCTAAAATACGAAAAATGTATTATTATTATTATTATTATTTCGAGGGATCTTTACAAATGAATTTGTAAAGTCCGGAATTTTCACGCCGGGGTACTATGCCCATGTGGCGCTAGTCAACAGTACGCGGTGTACCGAGTTCCCATGTGGTCCCCCACCTAGGTACTTACCGCGCCCTACTACTTGATTTCGGTGATCTAGTGGGAACCGATGCTTTCAATGTGGCGAGGCCGTTGACAACGAAAAATTTAGCATGGGTGTCGCACCTGTGCGCAAAAAGTCAAAACACTTTTTGTTTCCACATATATAAGGCTTTAAAACAAAAATGGTCTCAACCTTGAAAAACACTGAACAACACTTTTGGTCTGATGAACACATAAAACACATAATTTATCTCTAATTTTTTACTCTCAAGCACCCCTAATTTTTACGAAAACACTTTTTATCCCAAAACAACTTACCTTAATATTCAACAATATTATATTTAAATAAATTAAACTTTTACTTAAAGCCATGCGAATTGCTCTTAAAGCTGACCTTCTTATGAATAATTGTACACAACTTGATCTTTGATGTCATTTTTTTGTTGTTGAGCATGCTGTTAACACAATTTTTTTTTTGCAGTCATTCAGTGGGAGGTTCAAGCTCATGGTGCAAAATCCACGAGTTTTCTGCCCACAATTCTGGTCTCTTTCGGCGAATTGCTTCACGCAAACGTCTCATAACGCTCAAATAATACTCTTTGTTTACTGTCTGGCCTTCTGGCAAAAATTCATGATGCAGTACACCGTTGTAATCCATGAAAACCGTGAGCATTGCCTTCTTTTTTGACTGAAAACGACGTGGTTATTTTGGTCTCGGCTCATTTGGTGAACGCCATTCACTTGCCTGATGTTTGGACTGCGTGTCGTACTCATAAACCCACGTCCCGTCTCCAGTAATGATCCTTTTGATGAATGTGGGATCGGATTCAGCCTCGCAAATCATCTCTTTTGCGACGTCAACACAGTCTCTTTTTTGCATGAAATTGAGGTCTTTTGGCCGCTACACGACGGAAACCCAAATCATTAACCAAAATGGCTTGGACGGATCCATAGGCAATGTTCAAGTCCTCCGTTATCTCTCTGATGTTTAATTTGCGGTTTTTGACCAACATTTCTTTTACTCCATCAATGTTTTCGTCGGTTTTCGATGTCGATGGTCTACAACTGCGTTCATCATCTTCGATTGACTCACGACCACTTTTGAACCGCTCGTGCACTGGTAAACGACCGTTTTCTTTAGAGAATCGTTGCCTAAACTCTTTTCCAACATTTGCAACGATCGCGCACCATTGAATCCGTTTTTTACGCAAAATTGAATACAAGTTTGTTGTTGCAAATTTAAATCCATTTCTAAAATTGTAAAAAATCGCCAACACACACAGAGATAGATGTACTCTTGGCTACGTAACTTTTGCAGATGTCAAGCTATGACGCTAAGATTTAGAGGGAATGTCAACAACAGATTTGCCAACTTAACAAAAAAAAAAAAAACAGAACTCAAATCGGAACAATGGGAGCGCCACACAGTGGTTATTCCCTCTTAATACGTTGCCAAGCGGTGTTTGTGGATGAGTTTGGATTAATATGTGCTGTGAAGTTCTTAAGGATTTTAAGTTTGCTGATTTTTAATAATCTTCGAAACTGACCATTAGCTTTTTTGTAGGCTAACAGTTTGACTTGAGTAGGATTTTTCTTAAAAGTCCTCCAAGTACTGAACTTTTCGTTTCTTAACTTAGCCAGATCAGGGTTCCACCAAGGCACAGTTCGTGAGACGGGATGAGACATAGCTAATTAGAGACGATTGAGGGATGGATTCGTTTGCAGCGTCACGAATGCATTTGAGTAAAATGGCAGCCTCCTTATTTATGCAGGTGGCGGTTGTAGTACTTTTCGAGAGGTAGTGTTCGAGCTTGTTTTTGAAAAGGTTCCAATTTGCAAAATCGGTTTTGTATCTTGGGATATGTTTAATAGTTTCGTTCCTAGGTGTCAAGAGCAGTGAAACGGATATTGGAAAATGGTCGCTGTTATGCAAATCGTCAGAAATATGCCAAGATAATTTTGGGAAAAGTATTGAAGGGGAACATGTAATATCAACGTGGGTAAACGTGCTATGAGTTGAGAATTGAGTGGGAGAACCGTCATTTAGTATGGCTAGGTCTGACTTTATAATAAACTCTTCAATAACTGACCCTCCAGGCATTGACATCACCTGTAATTATGTAAGGCGGTTGCACTTGCCGAATTACATTTTCTAAATCAGATCGTGTGAATGTTTGCCCAGGCAAAATATAAATACAGATAATTGTAAACTTGATATCCATATTAACTTCGACAGAGTAAATTTGTTTGGGTACATGAGGGATATTGTTTTTGATGAGTATTCCGACTCCTTGTACAGATGTTAGATTCGAAGGTAGATTGACAAAGTAGCCGATATATGATTTAGGTTTTATAGTGTCTGCTTGATAAGCTACATGTGTTTCTTGTAATGAAATTATATCATAATTGCGTTCTTTAATTAATAAAATTAAGTTCATCATAATTATTTATGTAACCATTAAGGTCCATTGTAAGATGTTGAGAGAGTTGGATGATTTTAGTTGTCGGTTGTTTTGGCGGTCAATTTTGTGTCGATCGCAATTTCTACCACAGACATGTGATAGATTTGCGCCCCTCACCGCAGGTGCAACCATCGACGTTGGGATTACGGAGGATTTATGTTTATGTGCTCTCATTTTCATTATGAGAGTTACTTAATTGGTTAGATTTGAGTGTGTGAAATTGGTAAGTGAGAAAGTATGGTTGCGAGAGATATCGTACGTGGTGGAATTGCTTTTATCTGGTAAGGTTGATTTGCTGTCAAAAGTATTTGTTTTTGTTTGCTCTACGGGTTGCTTTTGTTTAGGAGAGGGAGAGTGCATGTTGACTACTACTGGTGAATGTGATGCAGATGGGGCGGGGTGAGTAGTGAAGTGAATTTTACGGCTTGATTGACTGTATGTCCAGATGCTGTGGTTTTAATTTCAGTGGTGGTGGTTGGCGTGGGAGGGAGAATTAGAGAGGGGTTTTGAAGTTGGTGGAATCTGTTAGCTATTTTCTTTTTTATACGCTGAACGAGAGATGGTGCATTGTTCATGCGCTCTTGATTTTTTTCATTGTACATGCGTCTAGCTTCTGTCATACTGCACTTATTTTTAGTTTTAATAGTAATTATTTCCTTATTCTGAACAAATTTGGGGCAGTTTTTTGAAGAGGACGAATGTTTGTCTAAACAATTTGCACACATCAATCTAGTACAGGGTATAAGCTCTTTTATAATATAACTTTTCTTCTAGTGCACCTTTTGGTATTATGTCCAAGCAGCTGACAATTACGGCAACGTATAGGTGAAGGAATGTATTGTTTGACCTTTGCCTTGCATCAACCGATTTCAACGGTTGCGGAATTTGATAAAAATCGAAATTGAAGACAACGAGGTCTGTGGATTCGACTTTATCATGTATCTTTTTAGAGAACTTGTACACTTCAGTTACCCCTTGCGATTTCATTTCTGAACCGATTTCAGATTCTTGCACGTTTTGCAACCACGGAGAATATACAATGCCCTTGTTAAGCCGTTTGTGGAGAGTGACTGACACTGGGATTTTATTAGCTAAATAATTGATTTTTGTGAATTTACCAGCGATTTGTTGGCTTTTTGCTAATAACATTATGATATTGCGAACGATAGGGGTGGCCGTGGTGTAGTGGTACTAGCAATCGCTTCTCACTCGGAGGGTCCAGACAGACAGACTCCCATAAGCCACCAAAGTGAGGTGAGCGAAACTCTATGTTGTCCTTTGCGCAAATGCGACGAATCGATGTCTGGACGTTCTCATTGTAAAATTCTTTTCGTTGTTTAACCAATTCATTTCTAGCTTCCACGAAATTTGTGGCATTATCACAATATAAATGACGACACATACATACATAGGTACCACGACGAGCAATAAATCTTTTCATAGCAGCCAGAGGATAGATCTGACACAATTTCCAGATGGACGGCTTTGGTTGTAAAACACACAAAAACGCCCATATTACTTTTTGTTGTACGACGTCCTCGAATTCTTAAAGTTGTTTGAAAAGTCCACGTCCGAGATTAAGCCGGAAGCTGCCCCATTATTTATTCTAGCAATCTTGGCCGCATTCGAAAGCACCGCAGACAATTGTGGACAATTTTCGTTGCTAAACTTCGTGCGTCGACAATCCAAAACATCTGCCTTGAAATTGACACCGGAGTCTGAGCACCCGCATGATAATTTTTTAGATATATATACTTCAGATAGCCAAGAGCGAACGGATGTGAATTTGGCAAAATTGGATGCTATACAGGAACACCCGAAAGTTCAAGGCGTCCGCCAACACGTATCAAGTATGTCACGACAGGATCGGGTTGCAGGAATGGATTTAGCTTTCTTATTCGCCTCTTGGAATCAAGGAATTCGAAACCTACGTTGAATGCAATAGACAATTTTCGACACAGTAGCCTCATACTCGCTAACTGAATACGGTCATATAGACAAGAACCAACGAGGCATTTGAAAAGCCATGTAAATCATAACAAACAGCGTTTTTAGAAAATATGTTCCTTGGAATATTTTTTTTTATAATTTACGCGCGCCTAAGGGGTTAGATACCCTTTTACTGTTGCCACGGCGCGGGCGGAAACGTGGAAGGAGGAGAAAGGAAAAATTGTTTTTGTAGTGGTTTGAAACTCAGGTGTGTTTGGTTTCGATATTCACTCTCCAGGGGGTGGGAGTCCGAATAGGACGGAGAGTTTTTTCTTCACTCAAAATGATTCGAAGTTTATAATTCGCAGCATTTTTTTGTGCTTGAAACTCTACAACAGCCAAATCTACGTGTCAGTGTTATGCCTTCACACGCAGAATTTTTCTGTCTGAGTTCCAATCACACAAATGAAAAACTTGAAAGACTTGTCATGGGCAGGATTCGAACCTTGACCCTCCGAGTGAGATGCGATTGCTGTACCACTACACCACGGCCACATACCTTCGAAAGTTCATAAAGTTGTTTCCCATACATAATCCATTCTTCTTTTACTGTAGGTCCTCATCAAGGTCTTCACCTCATCCAATCTTCGCGATCCAAAGCCGCTAGAGAAATATTTTTCCCGAAGCAATTACGGGGTTCACTAGTCCTAACGGATCGAACAATCGGGCTATATCTGCCAAAACAGTTCTTTTGGTGGTAATATTGCTTGTATGCCTACTTTGCAATGGACTTACGAACTGAAATTCATCTTTTGCAGGTTCCCAGACTATACCAAGAGCCTTGATTATGTAGTTATCATAACGCTTGAATTTTTTCCATCAACTTTACTTCCCTCGAATAACACTTTTTTTTAACAGAAAACCAAGAACTATGTTAATGTGACTTGGGAAGGAATCTTTCAGCCTCTCCCATCTTATCGACACCAGAGATTAGATCACCGATGTGGAAGACCTGCTTTAGAACTAAATATCCAAGGGGCAAATCTTCTTGATATTTTTCGGCTAAGTACAACAAACAGCAGGTTTCATGGTATGGTGCTGATGATGTCCTATATGTAACCGTAGTCAATCTAAATATTCCAATTTCAGTATTTTTATTTTCTCGCCATAAAATTGCGTGAAAGTTACTATCAACAGGGCGAAAGAAAATTTGCTAATATATTCAGTGTATGAAGAAAACGAAGTGAAATTGAAAATAGATCCTGCTGCACCTTTGGACCCACCATCAGTATGTCGTTCAGTGATATATTGGTCGTCGTTCGATATGAAGCATCGAATACAACCCTAAGTCGAATCGAAGAACCATCAGGACGCATTACAAATTGATGGGGTATCAGGTATTAATCTGATGTCGGAGATCTCATCCGGAGGAACTGCTTCCATATGCCCTAGAGACTCATACTCTCTCATGGAAGACACATATTGATGCTTGATTTCCGGAATCTTTTCGATGCGTTTTTCCAATGTTAGGAATCTTTTCTCCGTAATTTTTCTCGAATCACCTAAAACTTTGGGATCTTCCTTAAATGGCAGTTGCACCACTAGTCTACCATCTGCTCTTTGCTGAATTGTATCGCAGAAAGTTTTCTCGCAATTAATTTGCTCTTCCCTTTAATTTGGCAAATCAGAACCAACCTCTTCCAGAGAAAAGAACCCGTGTAACAAATCATTTAATGATTATTCGTTGGATGAACATTGTTTACAATAATTGTGCATTATGTTGGTTAAATTTTCCAACAACAATCCAACCAAGCAGAGTGTTTCGTAATGTGGGAATTTCTGCTCACAGCTTTATTTGACCATCGGTTAACAGATCGAAGAAAGTTTGGATCAGTGAGTTCAACATCGGAAGGTATACACCAATCATTGACATCTTTGCGAACTTCGTGTTGATTTGACGAAAGAATCCAACAGTCGAGGGTTGTTTCAAAATCACGTAATCTTGATTCTAACGAGACGAACATTTTTTTAATGGGCTAAAAAGTTGATATTCCCGATTTCCCTTATTCTCCACTGAAATTAATTCGCTTTAATCGTAGTCTTTGTGATAAATGCTCCGATATTAAATTAAGTTGCGACCCTGAATCCAAAAGGACTAGCAGTAGCAGAAACACATGACTACTTTGGTACACCTGCATGTCTACAGAGTGTAATGCAGTCTTGCACACTGCTAGTTCTTGAACCGTATCCGAATCGTTACATTCGATGTTGAAGTTTGAACTTGAGAACGGTGAAGTTTTGAATGGTGTGGATCGCTCCAAACTCTACTATAGAGAGCACATCGTTGCTTTACAATGGCTAAAGCAGAATCTGGACTGTCTTTATTTTTTACTTCAGTTGTAGAAGGGTATATTCCTGTCGATAATACGGATAAAGGCTTATTTTGAGGCTCTCTTATGTTGAGTTGTTGACTTCTTTTGCTAAGAAACGGTGAACACTCACCCTAATTCTGAATGTCGAATGCCAGCTCGTATCAGTGGTCGTGCCAAGAGTCATATCGCATCTATTTTGCTATTCCCCAAGTCGAATGATTTGCATATGAGTGTCACTCAATTTCAACGCGTATTATCGCGTATAGAAATGTCAAATGATGTTTGTGACAAAGAAAACATTAAAATTTTGTTTTCGGTAATTCAATTAAATTAATTTATTTTTGAAGTTTTTGTGTAATTTCGAAAAAAAAAAATTCAATACCGTTGTTTTTTGATGAAGAAGAAGAAAGTTCAACTAAGGATGTTGCACTAAAGCGCAGATTCATCGTTGTTTGAATCTATTAGAATTACCGGATACTTAGTAAGTTAACATGTTGATATTTGAATTGTAATATGTTACAATGTGTATCGTTGTATTAATTAAAGTTTCAAGAAGTGTTTTCGATTATCAAAGGATGCCTTCTAGTGCGTCTTTGTTGAAATAACAATAGGAAACGTTTTACTTCAGTGCCTTCGATTTTGAAGTCAGCTGTTTGTTTACGTTTTTTTTTTGCTGAGGGAAGTTATCAAACAAGCTTTGGAAATGATTTTAATTGTGGAGTATCGCAGCCAACATTTTCTAAAATTCTGGATGAAGTTTTGAATATTTGTAATGAACAAGTCTGTGAAAAATAAATGAATAAAGAAAAAAAAGAAGAAGGAAAACTTAGTTTTTTCTAAAACTAATATTATGCGGTCGATAATTAGCAATACAACATGAACATGAAAATAAAAATACGCATTCATTTTTATTAATAGATTTATATTTATTTTTCTTAACAAGATTTTCTAATTTTTGAGCTTTTATTTTCAATATTCTATTTTTATACCTCTGGTTATGCATATGTTCTTTTTTTCAGGCTTCATTTTTTCTCATTACATTTAAAATTTTTTTTGAGCATCCAAAATGTATATTTTTGCTCTTCCAAAAAGGCACTTTCAATTTTTGTTTGCTCAGTTAAAAGCGACATCTTCTCATCCATTTGTATATCCATTTTTGTTTCTTGGCCGTTGATGAAGTTTGGATTGAATAATCGTCTTCATTTTCTTTACTGTTTGGTTTATTTAAAGTTAATGGAGTTTGGAGTGACTTATCATTTTCATTTCCTGTATTGTTCCTACTTTTGCCTAAGCTGGCGACTATTTCAGAGATGGCAGTTAACTCCAAATACTGGCCCAAGAGTGACTTCAATATGCAGAAGTTTTTTTTTCGGTCGCACGCCTG
Organism: Volucella bombylans; assembly: GCA_949129095.1. NCBI lineage: Eukaryota > Metazoa > Arthropoda > Insecta > Diptera > Syrphidae > Volucella > Volucella bombylans. Next base: position 20,912,412 of record OX422143.1, on the reverse strand, counting down.
CTCCTTCACGATAAAAATACGAGTAACATTCGAGTAAAATGCGACTATCTCCGACATACAGAATAACCCATAAAATGCGAGAGTCGAATGCGATGCATTACGTTCGAGAGTTGACAATTAGTGGTGCAAGTATGTTTGCAAAATACGATTTCTGGAATAAGAAACTTCGACTACATGCGAGTACAATCGAATACGAGTAGGAAATGCGAGATACGGAAATAGGGTGACTGCTTCGAAATTGGTAGTTGACTCATTTCTAAGGTGTCTTCCCACTTCTTATATGTTTCCTTGTCCAATGTAAGAGATCCAATGTGAAGTAACAATGCATTGACGATATCAGTGTCTTTTCCTAAGGATCTTTAGGCCGCAAGATGTCCGTCAATGGTGTCAACAAACCGACGAAGTTGAGATCCTGAATTTTTAGAAACTGACGCAAGGTGATATAATCCATGAATATGACTTTAAAATACGATGCACTTGTTAGCATACCTTGCTTTTAACAAGTCGAGTGCCTTGATGTAATTATCTTCAGTGAAATCTAGGAATTTAATCATAGATAAACTAACGCAGATGTCAAACTTTCCAGATAGTATAGAAGATAGAAAACCGGTTTTCTACGGATAGCCCCTATCCGTATGGCAATTGATAAACTAACCTAGATTTCAAACTCTACTAAATCTTTTGCAAACCCTTAATTTTCGCACAGACACACTGTAAGTGAATTCCAACACTTTTACATCACTATACTTTGTCAAAATTTGATAGATTGAGAGCGATTTGCACGAATGTGTATAATGTGGATGAGGTTTTTTTGATTAACATGGGCCTGGTTTGAATAAAATGGGAGGGAAATTGCCATTGATGACAATTCACACGTATTCACAGGCAGGCATCACTCTCATTTTGTTTATTTGATGTATAGAGAAATGTTGAAAATGAGATATTCTCGCTTCCAGGTGTATCAGCAGTACATTAACCACTAAGTTCCAAAGAAGGGGTGAAAGGACATTCCTTCCGGCGTACCTCTGCTAACACATCTTTTGGCAGAAACCCCACTCAGTTTAGAGTTGATTATCCTACTATTTAGCATAAGACTGATCAACTCCCCAAGTGAGTTCTCTACCTTTAGAGTTGACAGTGCAGTAGTAATTGGGGATGAGTTGACGTTGTTATGTCTTGGAATACGACTATTATGTACTCTTTATAATGTAGGGATCGTTCGATGTGGCTAGTCAATGTGTATAGAGCCGTTTTCACTGAGGCATGTTAAGCCGCAGACAAAAGTCGTGTATGGATATCAATCAGTCTTTCTAGAGTTTTCAGAAGGAAGAATAATAGACTTATAGGTCTAAGGTCCTTTGGGACAAAATGAGAACATTTTCCTGTTTTGGGAATGAAAACTACATTAACTTCTCTCCCTGACAAGGGGATCTGGATCATTTTTACGGAGCTTCTCATGATATTCCATACCGTTGGCAGGATAATATCTGAGCTAAAAAGGTTTTAGCTCGGAAGGTATTATACCGTCCGGTCCAACAGACTTGTTGTTTTGAAGCTATGCAGCCCCCAGAGCAGCTTGTCTCTTGTAATAGGACCGTTCATTTCGGTCGCGGCTGCAGAAGGCATGGTAGGGTTGTTACTGGCCGTGAATAGGGAGCTACCTGGAAAGTGGCTGTCCAGTAGCAGGTTGTGTGATTCATCACTAGAGGTCGTCTAAGAGCCATCGGGTTTTTCCAACAACTAGGCGTCGTATGATTTGTAGAGAAGTCGCGATGCCTCAGAGTTTTCTGTTATTTTATCACAGAATGACCTCTAGGATTGTCGCTTTGCCTTCCTTAGTTCTTTTAAATATATTCCTCGTATGAGTCCCAGTAAGTCACTTTTCTTGTGCTTTTTGCTAGGTTAAAAAATTTCCAGAACACGTTTCTAAGCAGTCCCAATGCTATGTATGTATCTTAGAAAGATTGTTCAGACAATACAATCCAGTTCATTATCGTTTGAGTTATGTTGGAAATAAGAGTGATATCCAGCACTTCTTGTGGGTTTTTAGTTATGAATGTGGAAAACAATGAGGTTAGTCTGATAATATAATCAAAAATATGAGGCCAGTTTTTAACTTTCCAGCTTCCAGTACCACCCTTTCTAGGTTGTCACCAGGAAGAGGGCTCACATGGTTGGGGCCAAGGTGCCTTTGGCTTTGGCAGTTCCCAGTGTGGCAAAGTTTATGTCGGGGTAGCTTAAGTTAGATAGTAAGAATACAAAGGCTACGTTTCACTAAAATACAAGTTCTAATTTTAGCTTTGTCTTTTGTATAGAGCGGAACGTATTCAGGTATCCTAAGTCCACGAACCAGGCCTTTTACAATCCATAGATCCTGGATTATATTAGGATGGCCGAAGCCTTTTTGGAGTGTTGTTCGAGTCCTCCGATTCTGAACATGAGCCCAAGAGCTAATCTTCATAATCCGATCATATAAGATCTCTTTATGATCTCGTCGTCGGTTTCCATTTGCGACAGGGTGTCAGAGGTGGAGACCGTTGCCTTAGTTGTCACCTCGGATAGATTGAAGTCATCGCTATTCAATTAAGGAAAGGATGTCAACGCTACAGGATCTGAATCTGAAGCTGAGTTTTCAATGTCAGTTAAAAGAGGAGGAAGTTACTTATCAGCATTCAGTTCATTCTTTTTGTAAACCCTTAGGTGTATTGACTCGAAACCATACCGAATCAAGTCTGCGCTAGAGGGTTAAGGAATTAATTATTGATTACGATTAATGCGCATCTATAAGGGCCCTTTAGTTCCTTCAATTTCGCGACCTTCCAGTCATGATTCGGAAAGGTCGGTTTATTGAGCCTGATGAGCTCCAGATTGTTATCTGGGAGGAGGGTTCGGCTGGGATCCAGGTGTGAGGTCTGGCTTTGCTATTGATATCCTCCTTAGTCATGACGTCGAGCTTTGGGTACCAACCAGCATCGCTTGTGATGGGAGTTGGTCCGGGGGTTTTCCGTATGATGGCCAAGAAGTTGCCCCAAAGCTTTAGCTTGACCAACGGCCACCGTTGCTATTAATCCATCGGTGTCATTTTTATCCATCACCGCGATCGTGATGTGATGTGATATTGGAAGGCCAAGGGGTGTTTCTGACGTACCTAATTTTGAGCATGTTGGTAACAAGCACGGTCTACTCCAATGATCTCTGGCGCTTGGACTAGTATTTTAGCATTTTAGGAGCAGTGGGTAACCCCACACTATTTTCCTCTTCATGTCCGCAGTACCCTTAACCTTCGGAATGGGATTTGATTATGCGTACAGCATTTCGGCGTCTGGAGTAGAGCGCCTTTGATTCCTCATTTGAGGGAGGAGTTTTTGTATCAGTAGGAAGACCGTGACCTGCCACAAACTTGTTGTTGCTAGGGGTGGAGGAAGTGGCAGCACCATGGCTTGCAATAGTTTGCCTTTTAAATATACACCATGGCCTTCCACAGTTTTACCTTTGGTCGACATTGCATGAGCCTTGCCGGTAGTCTCTGCAGTCACCGTATTACTATACAGCACTAAAGAAGTACCGGTCTCGGGTTTTGTTATTTTAGAGATTTTATCAATTGGGTATCCCACGAGTAGCGGAGAAAGGGAAATTGCTAGCCTTATTTCATTTTGGTCAAGTTGACGGGTTGCTATCATCGTTCATATTGAATGCATATTGAAATCGCCATTATGCAGCGTGCAAAAAAAGTTTTACCATATTCCCAGCACCGACTCTCAATCTTCTACAAGGTTTCCTTCTTCATCTATACCTTGAGCCAACTTCCATTCACTTAAACTGCAGCCATTGGCAAAGATATTTCGACAATGGTGGATGGTCGTGGCTCAAGTGGTAGTGGACTGACTTCTAAATCTGAAGGTTTGGTGTTCGAATCCCAACCACGCCCGAAAGACATTCATTTTTTCAATTAAAAAAAATCAAATAAGATGAGCAGTTGACTAGAAATTACTAACAAGCCAACTTCCACTAAGAATTTAGTCTCCCCATTAAATGTTGGATGCTATGCTTGAAGCGAAAAAATCATAAGCAAAAAACATCTTTCTTTCTCTCTTTATCCCATTTTCTAAAAAACCTAACACATGCTGAGGTATTATAAGTGCATTCATACCCACTTGAGTATTAAGTTCTTTAAAAAAAATCATACTGGTGGGCTGTTTAGTTTAAAATCAATTGATAATGTTATGTTTGTTGAAGATTTCAATGGACAAATGGTTTTTTGCAAAATAAATTTACCAGTGGTCTATGGCTCCATCAATGCATATAATCCGTAACTCAAAGGATGATACTTGTGATTCTAAAGGGAGTAAGATCCTTGAATTAGCAAACGCAATTAATTGTCATGTTCTCAACGGAAGCTGCGAAGGAGATGCTTATGGGGAATATACCTCGATTCGTGGTAGGACATGCTCTGTCATAGACTATTGCTTACTTTCTCATGACTACCACATCTTACATCAGACTTCAAGTTAGCAGATAATATATGCTTGCTCCACAGTACGAGGAAAATACCAGGTCTGTCGGATTGTTACCGAAATTGATTTGCAGGGATGATATGCTTTTACAGTATCAGTCTAAGATAAAAGCAGAAATCACAATGTTGGAGGCTTCAAGTACTACTCAATGTATTGAAAAACTAACGGAAATAATTAAAAGATTTGTAATAATAAATACACCATCAACGTGAAACGTTGTTTTTCATTTCGTTTTAAATGCATTTTTAATTAAACAAATCATTAACTTTTACATGCTAGACAAAATTATCTTATTCTAACTCTAAGTTAAACCTAACACTTAAACAATATCTTTTGACGTTTCTTACAGTACATTTTTACTATTATATTTATTACGAATAAAAAAACTAAGAAACCATTTTCAATTACGAAAAACTTAGTGAATGGACTTCTTTATTTAGTATTATAATAACTTAAAACTAAAACTTACAAGCTTCCCAAAAAAAAATTAACCTTACATTATTTTATTGTTTAAAAATACATATAATACAAAAGTGGTTTGATGGAGAGCGGTTGAGAGTAAGGGAAATTTCTTTTCCTTTTTTGAAACTTTTGAGGAAGTATAACCGGAGTATATTTAAATCTTTGTACGGCGAAGGATTTCAAAAGTCTCTGTCATAGGAAATAAATGGAAAATAAAGAAAAAAAGTGTCGAAGATATCAATGGGTCGAAATCTAAAGCAGACAAATTCGATTGCCTCTACATTACAAGCGCCGCTGTTAAAAGACCACTTCAGTAACCTGCTTAATGCTACAGAAAATTCACCAGAATTTCAGTATGCAACTCCACTGATATGTGCTACATTTCTAGATACACCGTTTTATCCAGAAGAAGTTCTATAGGTTATTAAGTATCAGTAATCTAATTTCAAAAATTGAATTCAACAGAATTTTTGAAATGGCTAATGTACCAAATTCTTTTAAGGACGCAATTGTCTTTCTGCTTCACTAAAAAGGTGATTATGCAGACCCGAGGAAGCATAGAGGCATATCCTTTTTAAACACATCGGCTAGGCAATTTGGAGCGTTGCTTTTTAATAGGCTTTTTCAGTGGATGAAAAATAAGTTTTATAAACCTTTTGGAATAGGAGTATCAAGGAAAGTCATAAACTCTATAAAAGCAGTGTACGAAAACAACATGGCATACGTTTGGGATGTATAACTGATTTTGTAGGAGGGTGAACTGAAGTTTGCATTAATGTATGCTGACGACATCGTCTTCCTTGTTGATTCTGTTGATGGAATGCAATTAATGATTAACAGGCTTTCGAAATATTGCAAGTTATGGAATCTGTGTTTAAATCTAGAAAAGTCAAATGTGATGACTTCTAGAAGATGGATTTTTCAAGGGTAATACATAGATATATTGCGAAAATACAAATATTTAGGAGTTTTAATCTGGGCTACTCTTGATATGAACAAAAACATCTTAAATCAGAAGTTAAACGTGCAATCTCATCAGTTTGGGGACGTTGCATAAGTAATAAAAAAATATTAAATAGCTCAAAATATAACATTTTCAGCACAACTGCAAAATCTATTCACATCATAATATGAATGTGGCATAATTTGTGCAAATATTGTATTTCTGGGGCACACACGGAAATCCATTGCATTCCCTCAAAGTGACAGTTTGGTGCAGCATTTGCAGTGAAAAAGTGATTGGCCCTAATTTTTTGGAGGACGCCGACGGCACCACCGTAACCGAAAGTCGAAAAGTTTCTTCGCTACTTTCTCAAAAGAATATTTTAACTCCCAATTACAGGCTGCACTTAGAGACCAATGTACCATCTTTATTTCTACACACATTCAGGATGCATTTTCAGTATGTAATTAAAGTAATGGCGATGGAACGGCCTAATAATAATACTAGTCCCGCATAATATCAACAAGGGAACATCTTTTTCAAGTGTGGAACCGACTGGCTTCGGTTTAAATCTGAATATAACACCGGAAGATTAATCTGTATCATTAGTAAGTACGTGTAACACTTTTAGAGTTTATACTCAATAACAAACATAAACGTGCCAATCTGATTGACAAAATGAATTGTTTTTATCTGAAATAAAAGTAGTTAAAACTAACAACTGTTGAGAGATTTAATTATACGCGTTCAGCGAAGTTATATTTTCTCACAGTAGTGGGACTTGTGAAATTGGAATTCGTATATTGCCTGAAACAAAGTGGTGATCCGAGTCAAAGTTGACTGCCCCGAACTGGAAACATATCATAGGTCGATCGCAATGTGATCAATTTGATTTAGAATTTCATGATCCGGAGACCGGCATGTGCCTTTGAGCTGAGGAAATCGCCGCAGAGTCAATAAGCCTAAGTCCGTTGCGCGACGTAGTGTCGTTTAGGCTACGCTTACCAACAGTCCTACCATAGGGTCCCCATTTCGTATCAATTCCTACCATACCTCGGATATTGCTAATATATTTTGTCCAGGAGTTTGTAGAAACACTCTTTGGTGGTGTCGTCCTTGTCTTCCGTAGCGACATGGGCGCTTATAAGCTTATGCTAGCGAATTTAATCTTGAAGCGGATTGTCATAAGACTCTCGACCACATGTCGGAAGCTTAAGACTTCTTGCCTAAGTCTGACGCATATATGGGGTGTCCCGAAATGCACGCAAGATTTAAATTTTGCTCTATTTTTTCGGTAAGGTGTTACTAATAAAAAATAAGAAGGATAAATAGACAGCTGACAGTTTAGGGTTAATGAAATGGGGCGCTATATGAAAGAACCATAATATTTTAAAAATAATGAAGATTTGGCAGCTACAGTTCGAAATTTTAGTACAAAATATGTTCGGAATAGAGATTTATCTCCATCAGCTGGAAAGAGGTTAATTCAAAAATTCAGAGAGACTGGATCAATACACTCTGGCCATCCTTCAAAAGGTCGTTGAACGCAAAACATCTGAGCAGTTCGTGAAAGTGTTACTGAGAGTCCAGGAACATCAATTGCGCACCGTGATGAAGGATGGGACATTTCAAGAAGCTCTCTACAGCGTATTCTCACAAAAGATTTGCAACTTTATCCATACAAAGTGCAATTAACTCAAGAACTGAAGCCTCCTTACTACTCACAGTGAAGAGAGTTCGTTGAATGGATTATGAAATAACAACGAGTGGATGCAGATTTTTCATGAAAAATCATCTTCTGCGATGATGTTCATTTTCATCTTGATGGCTTTTTTAATCGTCAAAATTGTAGAAATTGGGGTTCAGAAAGTCTACGACTGGTTGTTGAGAAACATGCGTCCAGAACGTGTCACTGTTTGGGGCGCACACCATTCTTCTTTGAAAATGCGGGTAGTCAGGCAATAAGAGTTAATGTTGCTCGTTATGGCAAGATTCTGTACTTAAATTGTAAGATATTAATGTGAACGACATGTGGTTTTAACACGACGGTGCCAGATGTTATACAGCTCCAGAAACAATTTAATTATTGCATGAGCCATTTCGTAATCCTCTAATTTTCCGCTTTGGTGATCAGAATTGGTCACGGAATTTAACGCCGTTGGACTTTTTTCTTTCGGGCTTTTTGAAGTATAAGGTTTACTCTAACTAGCCCATTACCACATTCACCTTGAAGGAGCAAATTGAGCGATGTATCAATAATATTCAGACATATTTATGCAAAAGTGTCATTGAAAATTTCGACATACTCACTGTGCCAGCAAAGCCTGGCTTCCACGGCACCCGATATGCTATTCCATACATAAACCTATACAATCAATAAAAAATATACAATTTTTAATTAAAAAGCTGTATTTTCTATAAAAATTACTTCTTTCTTGAATTATGGGACACCTGTTAGCAAATCAGCAGACAAATAAGCGCTGTTTCTTTTCCCTACAGCAAAAACCATAGCAGATATCACTGTTTTTCATCTTTCTTATGCTCAGCGCTTCCCATCGCACTTCCTGGATGGTAGTGATATACTCGTATGTGTGATATACTCGTTAGTCAAGGGTCTCTGCCAATTGTTCAGCTGCATTTGGCCTACTAAGGGTTAGAAGATTTCACATATTTTTTATCTCTTCCATATAGGGTTGTGAGCCCTATGATGGCGTAGGATAACATTATGCTACTGGCATTTTATCCGGAATGAATAAGGCTCATGCACATACCGAGAACCATTACTGGTAGGCAAGGCAAGCACTACGCAACGAAATTGATTGTTGTGCTGCTGGCTCAATCCAAGTTATAGGATTGTCAGCAGTTTCCCGATCAATCGCCTCGCACAATCTTAGCAAGATGAGCTGTTACAAAACATGTGATGATTATAGTAAGTGAATTTGTTAAAAGATGTACTTTGATAAAGTTGCGATAGCGGATTATTGCAATTAAAAATACTACCATAAAATAAACAGTTTTTTATTTCAAAATTGCTTTACATTTCTTTTTATAATAAAACGCAAGACTTCTCTAAGCGGGCTATCAAACAATATAAATAGGACAAATGCGAATAAATATGTTAAAGCAGTAAATCCTATGAACATAATAAACTGTAAATATAAATATGTGTAAATGTGTATTATATTTCAACAGAAAATAAATAATTATTCTTACCACTTGTCCCTCCGTAGTATTAAATGGAACTTCGCCTGCTAACAAAAATATTCTAATTACAAACGGTGCAATTATTAAAGAGTTACTTGATAACTTCCCCAATATATTGACAAGGTCGCTTGAGAATGTTTCTCGGAGAAAAACTGAAATACAAATTATCTTATTATAATTTGTTTATATTATTACGAGTATATATATTACGAGTATACATAAGGTGTAATTGTACATATGTATAGTATATCAAAAAATTTCAGAAAAAGGATAATACAAATTTTAAAATAAAATTGAAAAAAAAAAACATCAAACTAAAGGACCAACTACAAACATGCAAGCAATTTTTCAAAAATGGGAAAAAAAGTTCATCATTTTTCTTCACATTTTTTGTTCACTTACAATTTCTATTTTTCTGAGTTCGAAAATGTTTGAAATCTCAACCAGTTTGAAAGCTCAGATTTTTAAAAATTAAAAGAAAAAATACATAAATAATTTCTATAATCTCTGACAAGGAACCGCCAAAACAAATTCTTCAGCTGTCTCAATAAAATCAGACATTATACGAGTACACTATCCCTGCGTTAATTGCGTGGATTTCCATCGCATAGCCGAGTAACCCACTTCCGATTCCCGAAAAGATTATAAATAGAAAACTTAATACATCAAAAACTGCGAACAGATAGATGTACAGAAAATATTTCTTTATATCGAAAAACTTAAAATGCGACGTGAGATTTAATCTGAGTTTTTAAAGAAACAAAGTTAACATAACCATTTATGGTTGAGAAACAAGTGATTTGTGTGCTCTGAGTTATAACTGCAACAACAACTCACCCATAGTCTTTTCTCCGGCGGCTGTTGGGGATTCCAACCAATATGCTCAAAAAACAAATCACTGATTCTGTCGTTAAACTAACAGATGCTAGATCTTCTGATTCCGATGACTCCTGCGGGGTTCCTATTCCTACGACAAGTTTGGTAGATTGGTCTTGGATGATGAATAGTGAGGAGACTTGGTATATAAAAAAAATCAGGCTTCGCAAGAGGTAAATTCTGAACGGTAAAGAAGATCCATTTCTAAAAGTGTCAGCAACAACAACAGTAAGGTACGAGTATATGCAACAAATATTTTAGTTATAATAGAAAAAACCAAGTAGACTAATTGATTATCGTCTACGATCAGACATATGAAGATGATATATCGAATCGCATGTGGAATCGTGCCTACCAACTGTCTGGTCTAAAGCGCATATAAACCTTTACGTAACTAAGGTACTGAATATTACGTACGAGTATCGGTAATTTATTTCAATATGTTTTCTTCATAGGGATAAAGAAGTTTTTAATATAATATAGCTAGAGGTAAAGTGTTTTCAAAACGAGGTACATACATCAGTAAATAAATACAATATCTAGGTCTTATCTTTCATATAAAATTTCTTTGAACATACTCGTAACATGTTGACTCGAAAATGCCCAGCTGTCCGTGTTCTGACAAACATTGTTTCATTGTTTGTTTGGAGTGTATTAGTTCGCATACTTCGGGTGTTTTGTATATAAACTCTCAAGTGCATAAATAAATCACTGCTGCAGCAGACTCTTAAGAAAAGTTCATTGTCGGCTGAGTATTGGCTTTCCCTCTTGGCTACGGTCTAGACTCATTCCTTCAATATTTATATCATAGACAGCATTTTTATATACATTTTCCGATTTTATAAAAGAGGTAATCGGACGTTCAGAAGCACTCTATCGCACTGGCTCAAAATTTTCGTACACTGGGTACGTTGTCGCATAGACTTCCTTTATCTCATAGTGCCACAAGTGTTCAACATGCTTAATGGTAATACCAAAAATATAACAATTTTTATAAATTCATGTGCCAAATCATCAATCGAATTCGGGATCCTAGAGAAACTGACCTAGCTGTGCCGCATAATCCTGAAAAACACGCGGTGCAATGTGCAGTTTGAAAACGGTGCCTCCGAACAATTCCAAACATGTATTATTTTGCGAGAAAGAGATGTTATGTGATTTTTTCAATCTAGTGCTGGAGCAGATAGTTTTAACACGAAATACATTATCTTCAACAAATTCAGGTGCTGGGATACGCAGGCAATGTCGACATTATCGATTGTTCCCAGCGCGTTGTCAAAAAGGCTTTCATAGCACTCTGAACGAGTTGGCCTTGAAGTAAATGACGACAAAATTAAGTGCATATTATCAATAAGCAAAAAATCAAAACCCTACCGCCTAGGACAAAATGTGCCGTGCCGTGTGGCACGCGAATGGAGGAGAAAATACAATCACGAACTCTATAAGCTATATTAAGATGTAGATGTAGTCCAGAAAGCTAAAGTATGTTATGTTGACTACACTGGCTGAACCACATCGTGCAAATGGACAATATTGCTCCAGCAATATGAAGCGGCAAGGAAGATAAAATCGGAGCGCGTAGTCCAAACAACTGGAAATAGCGTACCTTGGATCGAAAAAGGCTGCCGTATTTCAGGCAGAAATTTTTCGCGTGTCGAGAGCCCCTTAAATATTATAAGTATTAGCTTCATCAATTTATTCCTATTAAAACTACTTTATAAGAGATTGTTATTGATCACTATTCACGATTGTAAAGTATGAACAGGAAAGTGATGATCATATTTTCACTTTCTGTGGAATTGTTTTTATAATTGGAGATTTTTATAATTAATATTGTCTCACAGTTAGTGTTTCTAAGGTATATAATTACTTAAAATCTTTCCTTAGCAGCTTAAGACCTTTCCATGAAGCTGATACTTTTCATTGGTCTCCCATGGTTGGAAACGTAGTTACTCGTACTTCCTATCGAAGACCAATACAATCAATACTTTAATAAAAATATTCTTTCCAGTTACGTACGGCATCAATATCATCTCTAAAGTCAACTGCAGGGTGTTACTTAAATAGCCATATACATAAATGAAAAGTAATTTACTTCACTCCCATCTTACCTCCATATTGAGTTGTGCTTGCCAAAATAATCCAGAAGTTTATTATTGCCCACATTGTATGGCCGAGTGTTATCACACAAGCCTTAGTAAATGGATTTACCCGTAAAAGTGTTATTTGATATCCGAATAGAAAGAAACACAATATTAGTAAACATGCAACCCATCCTAAAAATGATAGAGCTTATTAATGATATTCAAAATCAGGGTTCCAAAGCACTCACCAAACACAAATATGATAAAATTCATCTGAATTTTACCATTTGTCTTATGAAGAATATATCCTAAACACATTCCTAGTATGTATATCGGTACACGCAGCCAGACCTTATCATAAATCAAATTGAATTCAGTTAAGTTTCTTGCCATCATACTCTTATTACGAGTAACAGACCTGAAATAAAAGCAATATAAAGTTAGATAAATACTAACATAATAGTAACATTAAAAGAAATTGGTCCGATACATGAATTAAAGCATTATTCATTTTATTTTTTTGATTTCCTTGATAAATTCGCTCTGTATTCTTCTAGATTAAGAGGACTTTTCACCGGTTTTGATTGTTTATTTCTTGCAATGAAATGAAAAGTCAAATCATTTGCTTGACTGAAAATATGAAAGTGCCCATTTATCGATAAAACAACGATTAACCATAGAAAAGATTACAAAGAGTCATAATAATACCTTCAATTTATTTTAAAAACTAGTTATATGCCTATAACTTGAAGGCAATTAATGTGGTTTTCTTACCCAGAGCGGGTAACCAGGAATAATAAAAAAAACAAAATATTTCAGACCAATCAGTTTCTGATATTTCGCTTCGTTCGTTCTTTTAACAACATACAATTTAAAGCTATAAAAAGTATTTTAATCAGCACTAACGTTGAAAATGATTTTATATATCTGAAAATAAGAATACAATTTGCTCCCTTGGACAGAGTTATGTATGTCAAAAGTTCGGCAACTAGGATAACCCCACAGGCAGAAGTCATATCACCTCTTACATATATACAGGGTGGTCTAAATACAAGTTTCTTTTTTAAAAATAAAATAAAACGAACAAAAATCAATTACTTTCGACATGTTATGGCTTTATTAGAAATTAGAAAGAGTGAACATTTTCATTAGTTATTGAATACGATTTCATTCAAGAGGTTGCCTCGTCTAGCTTCGCAGTAGCGCAACCTGTCAACCTAATTTTCTAAAACCTTGTTGACTGTTTCTAGCCCTATCTCACGAATGGCTCCGGACGATATTCGCTTTAAGGATTTGAATTTTTTCTGGATTGTCCGCATAAAATAAGGGCGCTCCACAAGTCTAAGGCGGGGTGTATTCAAAAGAAACGGGGGATCACCCGTTATTTATGGACAATATTTTAAATAAAGTGAGTTCAGTGGGGATAAGTATTGCAGCATATGGTGTAATACAGTTATCATAACACAAGAAAAATACAATATTAAGCGAAAAACTGTGAAATCAGCGTTTACTCATCCAAAACGGGACTGGTCCATTTAACTAGAAAATTGAGGATTAAAATATATAAATTGCTTTTCTCATATGCCAAAGAGCAAAAAGAAAGATTTGAAGTTTAAAAGTGGGTGCTCTGGAGGATAGATTTATACTAAAAAATGACGCCAGAATCTTGTAAAATCTTGGAAAGTTAGCAATGGTGTAAGAAATGACAAGCATGTTTCCGTACTAACCCCATATATTATACGAGTCTAAAAGACTTACTTTCGGGAAATTTAATAATAACGAATGAAATTTGGCCTTTGGTCAATTTAGACATACCGGATGATATGTATATATTTCATATCCGAAAAGAGATGAATAATGGGAAAGAGATGTAATAACGAGTCAAAAAGAATTTGTAAATTACCGGTCTAAGAGAGCGCCGATAATGGGTTCCAAAAACCATTCGACACCCGAATTTTATTATTATTTATATTATTTTAGCTATTCTTAGGGAGTAGATCTATTATGAATGAGATCAATATCTGGTAGGAATATCGCCATATTCGAGATGCATATCGGAGATGCGTTCTCTCATATCATACGAGTAGTTGAATACGCTATTATGAGTCTTTACCTCCAGCGTGATTGCATCAAAAGTAATAGTTTTTTTTCTTCTTTTTTATTATTTTGGCTTACACGTGGTAGCCACCAAATAATTGCTTTTTTCAATGGCACAATTTCCGGAATTACAGAATCTCAGATCTATTATGACCTACTATGGCCTATTTCAACGTATTTGAAGCTGATTTCAAAAATGATAGCGAATAAAATTTTAACACCGGCAACATCCTCGAAGTGACTCTGTAATATTCGGAACCTTTTATCCGGATATGCCTAATATTCGTCGATTGAGTATACCTTAATCTTTCACCGGTATATCAAAAGGAAGGTGTGATAGAAAAAGATGGAACATGGGAAGTGGAATTCGCGGAAATAAAGATAGATATGCTGTTGCAGGAATCAGGTGTGAAAACGTTACTAGAGGGTAAAAAAAATGTTAAAGCTATAAAGCAAAAACGAACAAGAGAATATACTATAATAGTAAAATTGCAGTAATAAGAATGCGAAACGACAGTTTCTGCATACTATATGACGGCGACGATAATGAAAATTCCTCTTCCAGGAAAAATTCAATTGGATGTCCACCCAACCTAAATAAAATAAAGTACAAATGGCCATATCTAAACTTAGTTCTAATAAAAGTGCCGAAATTGATGATAAGCCCGCTTAGCTGGTTAGAGCATCGGTGGATGATTTGATAAAAAGCGCAACACCAACTATATTAGAGTCACAACCTTTCAAAAGTCCGTTCAATTTCTCACATATTATAACAATTTTGACATAATCGTAAAACATTCACATTAAAGCGGTCAACGACAGCGGGACGCAGTTAGTGCTGTCTACAGAAAAAACAAATATTTTGTGTTACAGATATTATTTGATTAGTACTCTATCTACAAATAAGAAAGTGACCTTTCTCAGTCGGCTTGGCCATATGAATTGAATATGTATATTTTTTAGAATTTAATTTCTTTAATAACTTTCAGAATTCTAGATATTATTTTTGAATTGGTCATTATTCTAACTGAAAATAGAACGCAGTAAGCTGTCTATGACCAAAGTCAAAACGAAGTATATGTTGCCAACACCAGGAGATGCACAACATGCATGACTGGGACAGAATGTCATAATAGCTAATTATAACTTTGATATAGTTAGGGATTATGTTTACCTTGGCTATTTAATTAACCTAGAAAATTACACCTCATTAGAAATAAAACAAAAAATTACTTCTGCCAATAGCTATTTCATTGGCTTAAGAAAGGAATTGAATAATTAGACCTTGTCAAAAAATACTAAGGATACGAATCAGGAGTATAAAGATGTTTGCAGAAAAGTAGGCGAAACTACTTTGAAAGAGAGGCGCGCAGACTAGCGTGCTGTAATAACGCATCCGAGTTTTGGAAACTAGCAAAGTCACTTAATGGACGAAGATATGTGATCAACAGATATCCTCCTGATATCTGATAACTGATATCCTCCTAGATCATTTCAAGAGGTTACTGAACCTATCGGTGGGTGGTCCTAGTTTTGAATATCCTGTGCCAGATATACGAAACAACATTCTAGATGACCCTACATCTCATCAGGAGCTCACGGGTCCGCTGCTTAGTCTGAAAGATAGAAAGGCTGCAGGGTTGGATGGTATACCAACTGAATTTTTTAAATATAGTACAAATGGGCTGAAAGACAACCTCATTGGCTTATACAACAGCATTTTATATCATGGGGTAGTGTCCCAACGGTTTAAAGAAGCTCTGATTTTTCCCATCCACAAAAAAGGCGATACATCGGATCCTGCTAACTATCGGGGAATACAGTTCTTAAATGCGTCTTAATAAAGCTTTGCAGCAATATTGCAGGCTAGCCACATGGATAGAGGCCAATAATCTGCTAGAGGAATTGCAGGCGGGTGTTAGGTCAGGCTACTTTTCGTATTGAAAAGCTTAGCAAATACATTTATAAGCCGCAATAAAAAACTCTACGCCTTCTGTGAACCGAAACGCCTAATTTTATAAGTTATACTCGTATAGTGTGGGAATGTCAACAAAATTCGGAAAGGTTTCGCAAAACCTTTATTAAGATACCAAGACAACTGTTTGAAATGGCGAGACGCTTTCAAAATGGTTTCAGACGGAGTCAGGAGTTCAGGAGTAAAACAGGGATGTTCGCTGGGCCCTAATCTATTCGCCCTCTTTATAGACGATATAGTGGAATTTCTCCCAGGAAGAATAAAAATTGCAGGAATTCTCCGCCTATCTCCGCTATTTCTTAAAACACTGAGAATTCAGGTAAACTACATACTAAAGGTTATAAACATGTCAGATAACCGACTTCCAAAGATAGTGGCAATTGCTGAGGAAAGTGCGTTTTTTCGTACTAGAATATATTACAAATTTTATGAAATTTTTGAACATTATATGATATTGGAAACATTTGAATAATACGATATCACACACGTATATTTAAAAATGACTGACAATAAGTGAGTAGTGATTATGAATTCCAAGACGATTTAGTGGATTCAGCCTCAATCTTGTAATTAATTTTGTAAGAAGCATTCACTTCATCCTTAATTTTCCTCACGATAACTATTTAATTACAAATTTTGTACTTACTCTCCCGGAAGGCCAAATTGATTCATCTCTAAAAATGTCGATGCTGCCATCGATGTAAAAAACATGGAAATACAAATGATCGCTGCATATTTTTGATGAATATGGGCAAGAAGCAAAACCAAGCATCCAGCAGCAAAGAATTGAACTTCTATAGAAATAAACCATGTCCACGGCATACACTTAAATATAAACGAACAAAGTATATGTTAGATAATTAAGAGTGTTTTGTTTTATTATAATTTACCCTTTCCTCCAACGGCAAAAATGTTTCAATATACAAAATATTTCTCCACTTGTTTAGCTCGCATCTTTCAAAATCATACGACGGTATTTCTAATACTGCATTGTAATAAAAATACTTTGACTGCAATTCCAGTGCAATAAGAAGAAATGCATATGAGAAGGAAATGCTGGAATATAACAAAATAAAATTTATAAGTTCATTAAACTACTGCAGGAGCTTTGTAAATTTATAGATCTGTACAGACAGATAAACACCATTCGCTTTTATCTTAATTCTTTGTTTTATTTTATATAATTAAATTTGGCCATAAAAACAAAGCTTAATCAAACAATGAAGTCCGATTAATTATGGTGCATTTCTGTTTTTGTTTTTATTTTAAATAGTATTTCAGTTACATAAATAAGAATAAATAATATCAGTCAATAGACACCCTCGAACACCGACGAAATTTCTCGTGTCTCAGTTTGTTCTATCTCTATTTCTACCACCATAGAAATCGCCAGTAGCATTCCGCCCCCTCAAAACTTCAACCGTAACATTCGCTTCGCTATGAATGCTCATCAGTATACCCTCAAACCCACTTTCGGACGGACTTTGAAATATCGTGATTCGTTCCTAAGCCGAATAAGTCGCTTGTGAAATGCCCCGCCGAGCTCTCTATTTCCTAGTCATTTTAACATACAGACATTTAAAATCAACATACATCGGCACCTCTCTTTTCTCCCTAATTTTCCTTCGTCCGTGCTATGTGCAAACATTTTAAGGGTACCTTAACCCTTGAGCGCGCGTTAATTAAAAAAAAAACAAAAGGACATAAATAAGGAAGCACGAATGAGCACAAGAATAAATTTCTAAGAAAAAAAACTTATAAACTTATAATTTAACAAGTTTGAACTTCAATGTACGATTATTTTCGGTTAAATAGATGCAAGCCTCGAAGAAAACAGTTCATGTATAAATCATTCTATAGGGGAAAGGTGCGAACAGTGAAACACGTTTTTTTTTAAATTTGTATATCTCTTAACGCTTGCAAGGAATCTTAACCGAAGTTTTAGTATATTTTAAGGCATATTATACTTTAATGCTGCAAATGAAATTTTGTCGAAAAAAAACTTAGTAAAACCACAATAAACCAAAACTTCGAAAATGTCGAACTGTCTCACTCTTCGCTATCAGTGCGAACAATGAGAATTGTGGTGTGAAGAGTAAGACGGGCGAAAAAAAAACGAAACCGTTAAATAATCATTAAAAGTAACATAAATATATTTATTCCACAAAACAAATAACAAGAAACAATAAAAGTAAAAAACAAAAAAAAAATATAAAATGAGTTTTAAAAAAAAAATTATCTCAGGCTATTTCCATAACCCTGGAAGTCAACATCAAATACTACCGATGCCTTTTGGCGACTGGTATGACCACATGGTGTAGGTGTTGGCAACACTAGCTCAATATCCTTGTGCGATATGGAAGCAATATTCTCGACCTCGGACATGTCTCACTGTTTGTCTTTTGAAAATGTCTCACTGTTTGCTTTTTACTATTTTACAGAAAAAACAATTTATAACAAAAATGAAAAAGAATTTTAATATTTTTAGTTGTATTATGAATAAACACATACTAACTTCTTATGTTAAAAAAAAATCTGTGTACTTACCTCGATATTCGGGCTTTCTACGCACAAAATAAAAACATATCGAAAAAAACTCTTGGTACTTTTTTATGATGATCACCCGGTGGAGGTTAATGTGCAATTGAACTTTGTGCGCAATAGAATTAAAACATGTGCAAGAGAAAACAGACATTGTTACGGATACTAACATGTCTGTGCGTATTTTGAGAAAATAGAAAAATTGATTGTCTCACTGTTTGCACTGCATCACTGATCACACCTTTCCCCTATCTTTCTGCAAAAAGTTCGAACACAGCTTTCCAGTGTGCTTGGAATTGTGAATTTGTTCGCTCAGCGGAACGTATAAAAAACTCCTTCTTTTGTTTCAAGCAGCTACGAGTTTTTTGGAAATACGTTCGAACAAATTTAACTCCTAATGACGCCTTTTAATTTTGATAACTCTGATGTGAGTTTTCCATTTCCATGAAATTATTTCTTTTTTTTTTTTAATGTGCAGTTCTTGGTTTGGAACCCTGTCGTTTGATTGTTCTAATTCCAGATTTAGAGATATCGAGTTCTTATTAGAATTTACACATTTTATGAGAATAAATAAGTTGATTTCGAATGTTAATAGACATAAGTTTTGAATGTTTCTTTATAAAAGTTGTATAAAGAAAATAATAGGTCTATTGTATAAAAATTAATAGATTATTAAATAATTTACAGTGCTAATTTTTTTTTTAAATATTATTTTTGTAATAATTATGTACAATGTGCATATGCAAAAGTAGCTTGTAATTGTAATCAAAAACTATCATGAAAGTACTGGCGGCGTACATGAAAACACAAAAAAATCCAGGGAATGCCTTGTGTTTCTAGACAAAAAGTAAAACTAAAATGTTTACTCGCTGAAAAATGGTTGTTCATTTGTTTTTGCTTTTACTCGTACCCAGAGAAAAGCTAGTCTTGTGCTAAAAAAAGCACAGACATTTGTTAACGGCTTCTCCACATTGAAAGCATCAGTTCCCACTAGATCACCGAAATCAAGCAGTGTGGGCGCGGTGAGTAACTAGATAGAGGACCACATGGGAATGCGGTACACCGCGTGCTGTTCACAAAAACGCCACATGGGCATAGTACCCCGGTGTAAAATCCCGGACTTTACAAATTCATTTGTATCGATCCCTTGAAAATAATAATAATAATAAAAAGCACAGAAAATATAAAATTAGACAATTGTAGGCGCATTTTACACTCACCTACAAAGTTTATTGGCAAACATCGCCATCATATGTACGAGTTGTTCTAAAACATTCCAGTTACCGTTTGGCATTATTTTAAAAAACGCGTATGTTAAATTCGATCCACTATAATAAACCAAAAAAACTTGAAAGTAAATGACAAGCTTTCGTAATAATACTCGTACCTTATGAGGAAATAAATATCGAAGAAGTATGTCGCTTGTTTTCTCATAAAAGTGCGAAAACTATAATTCACCCTTTCGTAATTATGTTTATTGTTTGAAATATGTTCCATCTCAGCGCTTGTATTTGCGTATACTAAAAGAATTGTAAAAATTGCAAAAATACCACTCATAATCGTTTGTGCATCGTGATCACGCTTTAATAGTTTAAACAGAATATTTTGCAAAGACAACGATTTGCTCAGATCTTGGATGCAATTTGGCTTGGTAATTTTATTTACTGAAAGTAAACATTTCTATTTAGTATTAAATCTTTACAATGCAATTTTACACTTACCAGGGGCTTGATAGTTTGTTGAATTTAATTCTAAGCCAACTTGTAAACGAGGTTTTTGAGTGAACGTTCCACTGTTTATTGTTGTACGGTCGACGAACTGATTAACATTTAGATGTACACTCTTTCGAAGTTTTTCATATTCTTCAACAATATTGACATTGTTTACTTTTAATTTATGAGCTTTCGATTCCACTTCTTTAGTTTCTTTTACAAATGGGCAGACGTTTACAAAATGGCATAACGTGAACATCAAAATAGACATACAGATTAAAATTCTGCATTAACGAGTTTAAAAAAACGTATTGGACAGTTATTGACATTAGACGTATCTACTTTAGATAATGCGATTCTCGAATGCGTAAGAAAACATAACAATACTCACATAATGGTATAAAACCCTCCGTCTTGAAAGAAATCAAAATTATCTTTAACTATCCGATGTTGAATATACGATATATTTTTTACGATGTGGTTATTTTGAAACATGAATATATCAAGAATCTGTTTTAAATCAGCATCCTTACAAGATTTGGGTAAACAAATCATTTGTTGGATCTCCTCTTTCTGAAAATAAGTGTTAATAATTATATCTCATAAAAAATATTGAATAGATGTACATTGTTTAAGTTGGAATAAGCAATTTCAATAGAATATTTCGCAACAACTATGGATACTGAGAAGGGAACGACTGTCGTGTTTAACCGTAAGTTCCAATGCATTCCCAACATATTTCTATACTCCAATTCCAGGTTTCGACACAACTGAGGATTGTACGATCGAAAATTATTGCCGCCAAAAGCTCCACCGCTGTAGTAACTGGTTGCGTCGTATACTAAAAATGATAGAGAGCAAAATATATTTTGAATCATTATATGAATACGAGAAAATTACATTTCTTTGGAGTAGAAAATTCAAATAAAAGAAGTGGGAGAAATATAACTACAATATATTCATTTTAACAAACCACAAAATTCGCTTAAAATGCTCGTACAGCAAATTATTGACAAAAGGACGATTGTAAAAACTCATATGTATGTATCTGCAGTCAAATGTTTTTGATTGTCTTATCATTAATAAATATAATATATTTTTTTTCTTCAATGGCATGCTACTTCTAGTTCCTTTATTTATTCGTTTCTTACAACTCTCTGTGACTGCACAGTATTTGTGTTTCTGATGAACACAAATGAAACAAAACCTGAAGAATGTATTAAATATTTTTGTTGGCATTAATAAAAGGAAAATTCCTTATATCCCTAAGAATTTTATCTTGAGATGCCATACAGCAGCAGTACTCACGAACCCAGGGTGTTCTTTATGTAAATATGTATAGTGAGTGAAAAAGTAGCTGGCTATGGGGCCAGTAGATCGGAAAAAAATTATTTTATTCAAAATGAATGTACAATATTGCGTTTTGAAGTATTATATTTACATAGCAAAAAATATACAAACGATTTATTTTTATATGCTTATTGATTTATAAATTAATTACAAAAGTTTCTTTATAACGAGACGCCCTTTAGCTTTAAAGGCCTTTCCAAATCATTTGCATGAGCAACCTTATAAATTAATACAATGGGTTAAGGTCGGGTGAAGATGGTGGCCTCTCCTTTTTTGGTATACGATCAGTTAAATTACAGTGGCACCATACCTGTAACAAGTTTGAGATATGTAATGAGCGTTCAAAAGAACAGATAACAGTTTGCAGGTAATATTCAGAGTTGATTTTCACTCCTTTCTCAATGAAAATCAGTGGACAATTGCTCCTTATACAAACACTGAACGGAAGACCACACCTTCACTGATGACTGGTTTTGAATTTTTGAAATATATCTTCTATTAGCAGGAACATCACTCAATTTTCCCCCACATATGCGATCATTCTGTTGATTAAAACGGACAAAATTAACTGATATCTTTAAAAGTGGTTGTCAATCCATGAAAATTTCTTTTTTTTGAAAGGTTTTAATTTAAAATCATTTATTGATAACAAACGGAGAGATTCAGTTAATTCATCTCATCTCATCTCGGCGGCTATGTTAACAAACAAAATTGCCGCATCTGGGGATCGGAAAACCTACATGTGATTTTCAAAAAGCAAATACATCCACACAGAGTGACAGTTTGGTGCGGATTTTGGATTGGCAACATAAGTCACCTATCTTATTGCGAAAATGCTGCTGGAAACGCCATTTTGGTCAACGGTGAGCGCTACAGAGTCATGATTACCGAATTTTTGTGGGGTGAGATTGATTGAAGAGCCTGATAATGAACTCACTGAAAGAGTTCATATATTCTAATCAGCAGTTCTTGTAAATAGATCCCAACTGCCCAAATAATCATCTCATTAAGTTCAATCGGACCACACGTGGAACTGTATAAAAAAACAGCGTTCCTACGCTTTTGTAGATTAAACACTTTTATCCGTACTCGGACCATAAAACTACTTGCATAGACACAAGTGCCTTTCGTATTACGCAAAGTAATCATATCTGTCCTCTTGTCGTTCTTTATCTACCGAGGTATAAATTAAGAAAGAAGATGTATAGTTTTTAGTTTGGAGTGTACTCGTGTAGAAGAAGGAAGCATTAATAAATACATACTTATGATTTACTTGTGGGTTTTTATTTTAATAAAGAAAATATTTCATTATATTAATACGATGGCATGCCATACCACACAGCCCATCGAACAATTGATCTTTAGCGCGCTAAGTTCGCTAATTGTCTTATCAGTCGCTTTAGCAATATCAATTGGCAGCCTCGGAGCTTCGATTCGACTCCATTAAACTTTTCTTATGCGGGCAATACAAAAACTATTGAAACCCTTAAAACGAATATCGTCCGTGAGATAGAGCCAGAGACACTCAAAAATGTTTTGGAAAATTGGGTTGACATGATGAAATCGTATTCCGTAACTAATAGGAATGTTCACTCTTTCTAATAAAATCATAACATACCGAAGATAATAGATTTTTGTTCATTTTATTTTAAAGAAGATACTTGTATTTGGATTATCCTACACTTACCATAAACCAACTCCGTTAACTGTATTTGTTTGCCTACCTCGGCTCTGCTATCACATCTGATAACGAAATCTCTTTAGAAATCAAACGAAGAATAACGCTTTTCAATCGCTGTTTCTTTGGGCTGAGAAGGCAACTATAATTGTATAAGCTGTGAATACGCTGGCAAACAATTTTAACAAATGCGAATTACATTTTGAACTTATTTTAAAACAAGAATTGAGAGAAAAACGATATAACCTTATATAATTATTATTGATAATCAATAATTATAATAATAATAATAATACAAACATATAATAATTATTAATAATTAATATATAAGAGAAGTTCCGAGGTGCATGACTTAATTTGAATCCCGCTCTTCATAAAAATGGGTGCAATAATTTTTAATCGTACCTTATTTTGTTTAAATTGTTAAAACCTATTCGCTGTCGAAATTTCTGATAAGAAAATAAAACCAGTTTTTGGATGAATAAGTAAAAACATTTCGTATAAAGAAATTTTTTTATTTATATTTTTGTACGTACGCGTATTTACGTTTGCATTTTTATTAAACCAAAATCTTTAACATTCACGATTGGTTAATACCAAAAACGAAGGTTTGGTATTAGGGCTGAATACATGTAATTATACTCATCTCCAAAACTAAATATTTGACACTAATACTCGTACTCGTAGGTACTTAACATTTTTAATGAATCTGTACTCAAACTTGTACCCTTCTACTCAAGCACTAAAGCACCCGAATATTTGCAGTTCTGGATAGAAGACATTACCACATGCTGTACCGTGATTTTTGTGCTATTTCACAAATTTTCATAAGTTGATATCCTTCTGAACATATATTTTGGCATATGAATTTAGAAAGCACGAATTTAGACGTATGAATTTAGAAAGCATACATTTATGTTTCTGTATATGAATCTACCAAATCCACGTTTGTTTAGAATAATGCCAAAATATAATTTAGTATTTTGATAAAAAGTTCAGAAGATCTATTAAATATTGGTCACACATTATCACTCACATTTTATAGCCCATATCGACCCTTTTCGTAATCCTTCCAAATAATTATACGTATCCTTCAAGCAGTTCTCACTGATATTCCACCCTCTGTCGTTAAATTCAAAAAACCGCACCATTGAGTAGGGACTAAATCCCTCGAACACATAATTAACACTTGTTATAATTGCGCTGCCTGCTTGTAACGCATTCCATGTTATTGTTATCATGAAAATCAACTGCATTTGTAGACGAATTCGATTTTTCATTTTGAGTACGTCTATTCGAATCAGGCATCGATCAAAGACTACATTTGGTTCTGGCTGTATTTATGATGTATGATGTACATAAAACGTAGTACTGGATTTGGATTAATTTAGCACGATATACGGGGAAAAGCAAGGTTAAAAGTGACTTGTAAAAGCCATAGCTTACAGTACATTGAAAATTAGCTACGTGATGTAGAGTATTGTAAAGCAAACGAAGAAACTATAGAATTTATGGCAAAAAAGAAATTTGAAATCAACCAGCAAGAGAAATGGTATCGAGATATTATTTTCAATTTCTTCTTTAATTGATGAAAATATTAAGGCGTTTTATTTCATGCATATTACGCCATTTCCCGCAAATCAATTAATCATAAATGTATGATTGATTTTCGTTGATTAAAATATTATTAATACCTACTTTTTATATTAGCTTATATTTTTGGTTGACATAACATATGTTATCATGTATGTAATATTATTTATTGAAAAAGCCACAAAGTTGTCATTTATAATGCTTCCCCTATACTGAAGGGTGACTTCGCCGTACCTCATTAAGAATAAAACTTTTACATTTTGGTCGTTCATCAAAACAAAAAAAAAATACTGCACATACTCCATTCAAACGCCCCTGTGTAGTGACATTCCAGCTTTCATCTCTTCGGACAAGGCAAGTCTTCGAAACAAGCTCAACATTTTCTAATTGAGCCATGCCTCTACCTACAATTAAGTGCGTCGGATCTTTAATTTTTTTGAATCCACTTACGCACTCGTGTTGTTTGCTACTAGTACTATTAGGTCCCATGCTGTCTGCTGTAGTTAAAGCGAAATTTAAATACCCAGCCATTATCCATGAATGGTACTTGCATCGTTGAAACCGAAAAACTTTCCATTCTGGGTATGTGTGTCAATGACAACTTACGTTGGAATGACCACATACTGGATGTCGCCAAAAAATCCGCGAAATGTCTAGGTTTCCTCAAGCGATGTAAGAAATATTTCACCCCTCTGATCTGGCCTCAATGTATAAGCACTTGCCAGATAGGATCCAAAATCGCGCGATAAAACTCATAGGTGATGACAATATTACACAGTCATTCGACATCCTCGAACACAGAAGTAATGCCCCCTGTCTCACCTTGTTGTATCGCTATTTTCGCCACCAGTGCTCCACCGAAATTGCCAGTAGCATTCCGCCCCTTCTAACTTTTAACCGTAACACCCGTCTCGCTATGAATGCTCATTAGTATACCCTCAAGCCCACTTTCTGAGCTCTTTATTTCCTAGTCACTATAACTTGCAACCTTTTAAAACCACGGGAACGACAGCGTATGTTAAGCTCTTTAAATCTGATATTAACAGCATAACTAATTAGTAAGCGGCCAACAAAACAGATTTTAATGCTTCCAAAATACAATGCGATCGTTTAAGCGAAATTTTACCACCCATCCATTATGCATTAATGATAATTGTACCGCCGGAACTGAAAAACTTTCTATTCTTCGTGTGTGTGACAATGACAACCATCCGAATTACTTTTGCAATATATGGCTGTAAAATATGGCTCTCTTAAATTTGTCTTGAAAATTTTGATTGAAGATTTAAAGATTAAAGATTAAGATTGATTTTTGTTTTATAGCAAATATTGAAAAATGTTACGAAATATATGCGAATGAAAATGTTCACTCGCATATATATATATATAAATCCTTTAACCTCTCGGGGGTATAAAGCGTCAACAAAGCCTGCGCGCCATCTTTTTTGGAGTTCTGCAACATGTTTGAGCTCTCTCCAACTTATTTCTCGATTCCTCCTCAACTGTTCTGCGCCATGCATGTCTTGTGCGCCCCGCTGTTCACTCTTCATGCTCATTTGCATATAGGTACATAATTAGCAACACCTTTTTCGGAATGGGAGCACTCAGAGATGAAACTGGTTGATTGTACTCCATGTGTTCCGACTGCTAACAGTACGCTGGATTGGTACCGAGGTCCCATATGGATCTCCATCTAGGTACCTATCGCGCCCAACACTGCTTGATTTCGATGACCTAACGGGAACCGATTCTCTCAGCGTGCGAGGCCGTTGACGAGCAATTTCTTAATACTCTTGTTTAGGTCATTTATCTTCATTTCATGTTGGATTCGTAACTGCTTCAAGTAGTCTTTTTGACAATATCTAATACCAGCTTCGGAAGAAGATTCTCTAGCACTCTGATTGTCATCTAACTTAATCCTAAAAGATAACATCTTAAAGTGGTTCGGAGATTGGACTTGCTTCATTCTAAAGTCCGTTATATATCAATTGAAGTTCTTACCTCCTACAGATATCAATTCTCTCTCTATTATTTACACTCGTAGCATTCACCATTTGTAGTCCAAACATTGGCACAATTTCCTTCCAATTGCATTACTAATTGTACTAATTGTATTACATTATATTAAATCTGACACGACTTTTATTTACTCTGTCAGGTTTCCTATCACCATGACGAATTGCAGTATACAGATATTTCACGCAATTTCTCAAAATCTCTTTGCCAGTTACTGCCGTTTAAATACCATAATTTTAAGGTGAATTCTTTGTTACCGATCTTCTCCTCTATCTTTATTGATAGAATTCGATAGTTACCCTGTTCTCAAATATTATTTTCTTCCAAATGGGTGAAATAATATTCGTCAAGTACAGACTTACTACTCAAACATGTTTTTTGACAAATTTCAGGTCTGTTTATTGTCATATTTTGACAGTTTGATTTAATACAATTTTAACCATGACGTCGTAAACGTCAACTTAACGTGAACCCTTTTACAAAAATAACAAGTCATCAGTGGCAACCACCTCCGGGTAGGGGTCAGAATATACTCGAGGTAGCCATGCCCGTCGTAAGAGGTCATTAAAATGTACCCTCTGTATATCGAGCGTGTAGAGTAGAAAAACCATGCAACGGACAAAGCGAAAGGAACTATTACCCCAGATGGCAGACCGCTTTGTTTGAAAATCTACCCTTTTCGGAGGTCGGCTCTACGGATTCTGGAGAGAGCCATTTATTGCATTTAATAAACCCGTTTGAAAGAGCTCACGGGTATCAAGATCTGCACCACCTAGATCACAAATAACTACGTGCGAAATAAGAAGCCCGACGTTACCGAAAATGTCGGCGCGAGTTAAAGGTTCGACCGAGAGGTTGTCTTTGATCGAAATTGTAGTCATAATATGGGTCTAGCTGTTGGTAATTGTTTGTTTCTGCTTGGTAATCTACGTTGCTTTTAGGATTATCTGTATTTATATTATGTAATTCCTGGTTTGTTATTTTCGGAGACCAATTTTGTCCAAAATTAGTAGGTTGCTGGCTTCTTCGGGTTTGTCTGGTGTTTCCAGAACCGAGTTCCATTGGTTCTATTGGTGGTAAGTTCCTTTGCTGAGATTTGGGAAATTGCTGGATATGCTGTTGAGAAGGTGATGTTTGTTGCTGGAACTGTTGTCGCTGTGGGAAATGTGGCTGGAAAATTGGTTGTTGCTGTAGGGGTTGTGACTGAAAAGTCGACTGTTGAATTGGAGAACGTTGCTGGAAAGTTTGCCGATGTTGTCCAAGATATTGGTTGTAATGTGGTTGTGATTGATTCGTTGAATGTGAGTTGGAAAGTTGTGGTTGTCGCCTTTGCTGTGGGTGATATTGTTCTGGGAGCTTCTTGTGAGTTGTTCTTTCAGAAGACCAATTTGACTTCGACTAAAATATATTTAACTGAGGCGTGAAAAACTTCTCAAATATACTCTTTTATGCATAAGGCAAATGCTTCGGGCAATGTGGTTGGTTTCATTGCACGTATAGTTGAGCCCAAGGGTTCACATAATCCGACCAAGAATGTGTTCAAGCACATTTCTTCGTAGAGGTTGTTTTTTGCCTTGATAACATTCGAGTCTGTCTCATGAACTTGTACATGATTGCTAATTGTAGCGAAAATTTCGATCGTTTTACTGTACAATTGCTCTACAGTACCTTGGCCTTGTCTTAGACCGTGAAGGTCTCTAATAAGAGAAGTCTCATTCCTCTTATCTGAATAATGTAGTACGAGGTTGGATCTTATTCAAGTCCAAATTAGTGGTGTTACGTACATATTTAATATCTCGTTGGCTGGTCCAACGATTTTATTGCGGATTGCTCGCAGCAATATTTTGCCTTGAGTTGTGCCATCTAATGTAGGGATAAGACTCAATATCTCTTCTACATTGTGTATAAATTCGAAAAGGAGCCGAGGATTACCATCAAATTTTGGTAAATCCTTAATAGCATCTGGCACTCTTAATGCCTGAAATACGTCTATTTGAGCAATTTGCTGTGGGACTGGAGGGTGTTGTTCTTGATTTAAAGACATTTTTATTCCTACTCTAATATTACTAAAATCACTTAATGTACTGTTTTCGTATCCTATTCTTAAATTATGAAGTGAGTTGCTTAAGCTGTCTAGATTATTGTCTGAGTTTCTTATTCTAAGATTACTTAATGTATTATTTTCCTGTTCTAATTTATTTATTTTATTACTGTTATGTTTTAATTGATTGACCGAATTGTCACTTAATTGGTCTTTTTCAATTGTATTATGATCTAATTCTTCGTCTGAACTTTCACTTAAATTATTTAATATAAATCTATTGGAAGCTTGCAGATAGTAGGGAACTCTCCTTGGTCTAGCCTTTGTATTATTGGACATGGAATTTGGATAGGGATATACGTACATATATAGTTACTTTGACTTACATGCAAGTAGCTTAGGTGAGCGCTGTCTTCATGTTCTTGAAGTTTTCCCTGTTGACTAGTCCTGAACCAATGTGTTAAAACACGCCAAGATTTGTTTCACTATACCAGAGTACTATATTCACTTAATTTTTCGGTAATCCGCCGAAATTTTTTTTTTTATTTTTTTTTCAATAAACCGTCGAAAATCTTTTCGATGAAAACTAATCTTGTGTTCTGTTTTTCTTCATATACGCAACTTTCGTTTCACTGAGTTCGCTTATCAATAAACCGTTCATTAACTACAGTACTGAACGTTTTTAAGTATACAAGAAAATTTACTCCGTACACGACTGCGCCAGTTAAAGGTTCGACCGAGAGGTTGGCGAAAAAAAAAACAACTACATTTGGACAGCGTAACGCCGTATTCCACTTTATTCACAAGACTTCAAAAAATGATTGTTTTACATCGGTTTTTATACATAATTTATGCTTACTCTACAAAAAATTGGGAATAAGTTCTGTGGGAAAATGCATTTATGTGCAATTAAATTCGAAGCGAACAAAGTGTAACTGGATATTTATTGTATGTTTATTTTGCAATAATAGGAACAAACTCTGTGGGAAGGTGCATTTATTAATTCAAGGTGAACAAAGTGTTATTGGATAAGTTTAAATATGATAATGAATTAATGCAAGGTAAATGGAATATGGATGTTGTCGTCATGGATATGTAACTCGCGCGAACAGCAAACTTCAGCGAAAATTGAGAGCATCGAAAAGCAAAATATGGAACTTCGGTCCAAGCTGAAAAGAAATTTATAAGGGTATAACCCAAAACCAAAGCGAAACTAATAAGGGTATAACCCAAACTCGGAAAGTGTCCGCAGTAAGTTGTAACTCGTTAGGCGAAGTAACCTATGAAACAGACGAAGAGCACTTAAGTCGTTAAAAGGAATGGATACTGCAGAAACGACAGCGGGAAAGCCGGTTACTCAGTCTCATAATAAATACTCATTTCGAAGAAAACCGAAATCCCAAGCATCGACCACCACTGCGCTGCCAATCAACTTGATCGGGATTGCGAATTACAACAAACTTCAAAACATCTTGAAGACAAGATGTCGCGTGACAACAATGGGTGGAAAATCAATGTCAAAGGCACTGACAGCTATCGCTTACTGTCTCGAAAGTTAAGTCCCGAGAAAATCCAATAGTACACTTAAAAGATCAAATCGTAACTAGAGAGCTCCATTTGTCGTGTAAAACAGAAGACATCATCAGTGACCTGAAAAATAAGTATTTTAAAATTGTTTATGATATAAATATAGAAAAGCGAGAGAATTAAAAAAACGGAAGGGAAGGAAGGAAATTACAGTAAAACGCAGCCTTCCTCTTTTCATGCTACCTTAGAATGTACGAAATAAAAACAATTCTCAACATGATTATCAAAAGTGAATCTCTGCGTAGGAACATAAAATTAATCTCTGAGTGTAAACGCTATCAAGGGTTCAACTACACGCAAACGTATTGCCAGAAAAAGCCATGTTGTGTGAAATGAGCAGAAAATCATCTTTCCATATACTGTGAAGTATTATTATAATTGCAAAGGAGAACACCCAGCTAAAAATCGATGTTGCTAAATAGCCATGGGGTTACAAAACAGGCAAGAACAATTCCCAAAGCCGCAAAATTAGCACTCAAAAATGTCAAGTAGGGAAAAGCCTAAGTTCGATAAATTAAAAATAGCTAAACAAAATCCATCGAATTCCGGTCACAAAAATATAAAAGAAAACGTAATGGAAGTAATACGCCCTAGACCACGGTTACCAAACCAACATACATAACGAAAGGACCGAAAACTCAGCTGACCCTGCTTGTCCTGTTTTCTCTATTATACTTGAGAAACTTGAGGAACAAAGCAAAATAAATAAGCTAAGATCGATAACAACTACCACGATATTGACGTCTATTTCTGCAACCTATATGAAAAGATGACCGTGTGCAAAAATAAGGAGCTTTAGGGACTATCATGGATAATAAATCCATCTAAAAAGGCGAGAAGTGGATCCTCCTTGTATATTAAAGAGTCTTTCGAATATACTGAAGACCTTAAAATAGAGCTCGAATCTGTGGAAGTATTCACAGCACGTGTAAGAAATATACACAATTTCCTTACAATTCCAGCCATTTACTGCCCACCGAGATTCCGCTCGAAAAGAGTGTCTTCAAAAATATATTTAAATCACGTGCATCTAGTTTTATTATTAGCGGTGATTTTAGTAAAAAAACACACCTTCTGATGCAGCTCACACAAAGATAGAACACTCTATGAAGTTGGTGCAGAGCACAATTGTGGCTCCCAACCGACATACCACAAAAATACCCGATATTATCGATTTCTTCGTTTCAAAAGGAATATCTAACAATTTCATAAAAGTTGATGAAAGCTTTGACCTTTCTTCTGATTATTCTCCAGTCATTTTGATAATGAGTGAAACTCTAATTAAAAAACAAGAACCAGCAAGACTAACCTATAGAAATACTAATTAAGAAAGCTTCGAGAAAGAAATTGAAGAACAAGCAGAACTAAACGTGTCATTTAAGACACCCTATGCGCTAGAAGCCTAGATTGATCACTTCGTTGAAATCATTCAATATATCAAAGAAATAAACCAACAAACTACGATGTAAATTACCCGCCGGAGTTAAAAGAAACGATAAGGAAAAAAGAAAAGCCGGTAAGAAATGGCAACCAAGTCGTGCTTCACAGCATAAAATACGTTTGAACAACCTGTGTAACTGAGAAAAACTTCGCAACTTCAAAAACTATGCAGTAGACACGTATCTCGAAAGCTTGACGGCAAAAAGGGAATCTAATTGTTCGCTTTGGAAACCATTAAAAAGTACTGAAAGACCTAAAGACATGTAAAATTTAATACGGACTAATCATATAGGTTATGTACCCCATAACACATAGAAGTACGCCAATGTTTTTTCTTCATTAGGATGAGAACATATTTAATTTCCCACACTTACTCAAGGTAAAGCAATGAACCCGTTGCGACAACAATGTTGCAACACCTATGCGAATCACACGCGTGATTTCCAAAATAGATGAGTTAGCAACATAAGTAAATATAAGGGAGTGACAAATCTACATTAGAGCTAGTTAGTAAGTTTCATTCGAAAAATAATTAACCTAAATCGCTGTTTTTTTTTAAAAGTCTTATTTTTTTGTTGTTTTTTCTTTCGTTCTCTACGCGGGGAAATATTTTAATTATATGACAAGTGTACTCCATCAAACCAAAACGTGTTACATCTTTCCTACCATAATACAATAAGAACAAGTCTTAAATCGTTTCGAACTACTCCAATTAAAAACGTGCTGACCTGAGAAAGTTTCTACATAATCGAAGACAGAAGGGACATATTAACATCTCGTCTCCTCCAGAAAATTTGAGAAGCATACAGTTCAACAATCATACAGACGCAGCCAAAATTTCGAAGTGAAAAAAAAAACACCCAGACAACCTTTAACGCTATATAAAGCTTTGTCATTTGCAAGACTAATCGAGTTAGAACCCAATGTAAAAGGTGTACCCACCGAAAAATACCATCCATTATTATTACCACTAAATTCTATCAACATCAGTTTGTCAAAATATCCAAAAAATACGACTCCTAAGGAAAAATATCCCCATAACACCTGTAACATGTTTTACTCAAATGGCTCTAAGAGTTTCGAGGGTACCGGATTTGCTATTGTCGATAGACATGGTTAAAAACAATTTGCTGTGAAGGCTCCAACATATTTTTCCATCATAACATCTGGAGCATGGTTTAGTCAAACGGCTCTAAGGTTTGCGAAAGTACCGGATTTACTATTGTCGATAAACATGGGTAAATACAATCTGTGGTGAAGGCTCCAAATATTTTTCCATCTTCTTCACAGTAGCTTTAGCTATATTGAAAGCCGCAAAGAGAGCAATATCATCAAGGATGGAAACTATCATTCTCACAGAGTCAATGCGCTTTAAGCTGTCATAAAAACTAGGTAATAAACTAAGCAATAAGGTGGCCGTGGCTCAAGTGGTAGTGGACTGGCTTCCAAATCGGAACGTTCGGTGTTCGATTCCCAACCTCGCTCTAAAAACATTCATTTTTTCAGTTAACGAAAATCAAGTAAGATGAGTAGATTACCAGAAATCAACAACAAGCCAACTTCCACTAAGAATTTATTTTCGCCATTAAATGTTGGTTACCACCCATTGAGCGAAATAACCACTTAGCCCAAACTCTCTATTCCATTTTCCAAAAAGCTTAACACATGCTGAGGCATTATAAGTGTATTCGTACCCACCTGAGTTCTCCAAAATAATCTGGAGTAAATCGAAAACGCAAACTGCCTTTTCAAAAAGAAAAAGTTGTTGGAGCAAATACATTCATCACTATGCCACAATTAACCCAGAATGTACACCAGCAACTTATCCGACAGATACAATGGATAATGGTATGAACAGATGTTTCCTAGGACTTCGACTTAGACACATAGCTACTTACTCAGAGGACGAACCTCAACACATTTGTCACCTTTGCCAAACAAATAGTTTACTAATCATTAAACACATCACTATTGAATGTAGTAAAATTAAACGAATTAAAACTTATTAAAACATCTAAAATTGGACAAGTATATCTAACTCTTAACTATTTTTCCTATAACAGGGGAGAGCCCGAGGATGTCAAGACAACAAGCCTTAGTTTACCCTCCATCTTAACATCCTCGAGTGCTCCCCTAGACCCATATTTTATATAAAATTAGTCTTTAAGAAATATATGAAGATCACAGTCATAAGCCCTGTATGCTAGTGCTGTAGTTTTTAAGATTAATCATATGTGTACATTTATGTTTTGATTAATAAATAATAAAAATTAATAATATTTTAATCTAAAGTTCGAACTCTAAGGTTAGTAATGGTTAAAATATCTGCCAAATGTCCGCGTCGGTTCTCCCTACAAATAGTCATTCTTTCGATGAAATTTTTCATAAAGTTTTCGCATAATTGCGGTTGTATTTCGCAAACAACAACTCTGGTATTTTTTTCTAGTACACCGAAACGGTTGCACCAGCATCATTTTCGAAAAAATATGGCTCAATGACACCGCTAGTCCAAAAATGGCATCAAATTGTCACTCGTTGTGGGAGGAGAGGCTGTTTTACTCATAAGTATTCTGAGCCCCAGATGTGAAAGTTTTGTTTGTTTGCATACCCAGACAAATGGAAATGAGCCTCATCGCTTATCCACTAAAATCTTGTTGGCTTGATATGGGTGGCTACATCGATATACTCGTACATATTTAAGGGGACGAAATCTTTTCAAATAATCTTTGTCCCTAAAACGAGTCATAAAATTTGCAATTATTGGTATGCCGCATCACCAAAAAATGGAAATTGGATAGCATAAGTTCATCTAGCGATGCAGCGAATTGTTTTTAAATACTTAAGCATCATATACAAGTCTAGTACTCCATTGTGTTATATCGTGTTTAACTTTATATTATTTACTTTAAGTTTTTTTTAATTCAAATTAAACACACAAAACTCATTTAAATGACCAGGATCGCGATTAATAGTCTCAATATGGACTCCCAAGTCAATTGCTCTTGGTTTTAGTTGCTGTATGGAATGTACCTATTTTGAAATCACATTTCATCCGGATCAATATCATTTTTATTTTGAAGTATATTTTCGTTAAGCGAGGTCTGAAACCTCCTAAAATGCTTAGCACGTGCTAAGTTTTTTTTGAAAATTTGGTAGGGAGAGAAACAAAGATGTTGACCATTCCACGGGTTGTAGCAACATTTAAAAAAAAAATATGGACCACCCTGCAAGTCGCACCAAACACTTTTTTAGATGTGCTCCTGGAGATAAAATTTGAGTCATAAAATTTGTAAACAGGGAAAATCAATACCTTTAGACGAGAATCTCGTTTTGCCGTGTATTTGTATTAACTTGTCTTTAAATGCTCCTAATTCCTTAACCAATAGGCACAATCATTTGCTCAAAATTACTTTTGGAACCAGGAATATTGAATCAAAATTGTTTGTAATAAAAAAATTAAAATACTATGAATGAAATAAAAAAATACCGTAATTACATATTTCCCTTACTTCTCTATATTGTCAGTAATACAATATATGAGTAGATACTTCTCCGCTCCGAACGAGGTAACTCCAAAATATGCATTTTAAATGCATCAACCGCTTCTTCTGGCGTCGAAAAACGTTTACCTCGAAATTTATTTTTGATGTGCTGGCATAAAAAGAAGTCGTTGGATGGGCGCTATACGGCGGGTGACCCTATTCGATGTTTTGAGTGCTCAGAACCACTTGATTCTACCACCACGTGGCTTTTCCTAATTTCTCCAAAGACTTCTTGTACACAAATGGTGGCATACTATTCCGAATTGACCGATTTGCGTTGCTCTAATGGCACGGTGGCGACATGTCCTTTTTTTCTGAAGAAACAGGCGACAATTTGCTTCGAAATGCCTCGTGCACGAACAACTTTTGTTGGAGTTAGCTCGTCTTAAAACTCCTATACACTCGACTGCTGTTTAGTTTTGAGCTGATATGCATAGATCCATGATTCGTTGCCTGTCACCTCTTTTGAAGCACCTTGATCGATTTTTTTAAAACATTTCTTAGGACTAATCGGCACGCGCTTTTTTTTGGAGCGATAGTGAAATTTTGCGGTACCCATCTCGAGTAAATCTTTTTGACGGCCAAATGTTCATGCAATATTAAGAGCATACGAGTGGTGACATGACGATCTTGCCCGCACAGTCCCCGCACAACATCGATGTTTTCTGGCAGAACGTCGAACATCCTTCACGATTGAATTCGGGAAACCAGCAACCAGCACGGTGGTCCAGGATGGTTTTTCATCACCAAAAGTCGAAGTGAGTTGTGTGGGGGGCGCTGTTGTTGAGTTAATCTTCACGATTTATACTAATTCCATTTTTTGGCTGAGATAAATTTTTCAAAACTCTGTAAAAAACGCAAATACCACTCGTATAACAAAACGTTCTAAGTACAATACGTGTACCATGCAAAACGTCAAGCTTTGTCATTTTAGCAACACGGTGTTTTTTTAAACTTGGCTATAAATAAGACTGCTAGAGAAAAGATAAATGAAAGTCCTGGAAGACTCTAGCTTCCCAGGAATTTTAAATAGTTTAAGTAAAACAATATCCCATTTCTTTTTTTTATATTTAAGATCTTTTCAGATTGATTACACTGCTTAAATTTTGATCTGACTGACATACTCGTATTATAGTTTGGTCCACACCGCAAAGTAGATACCGAGGAAACATAGCTAGAACTCTTTCTGCAAAGTTTACTTGCATTTAGATGAAATTACCCTATTTTTGACAGGTGCAAGACGGTCTCCTTGACTTTCTTTATTTAAGGTAGAAGCAACTCAGCTTTTAAAGTGTCTTGCACCTAATAAAATAACAAAATCAAGGAAAAATTAAAAATGTTATTATTTATTTATGGCTACAGACGGTTTAAGAGCGAGAGCCGCATATATTACGCTCATGTAAATTATTATGAAAGATTCTCTTTTCATTAAGCAAGAACGGCACTTGACTAAATACTGCGGTGATGGACACGAAACGTAGATATCATTTAGGCTGGAATGACTGCGAAACGGCGAGTAAAGGATTCTAAAGTGATCTTATAAGAACCACTAACAAGTCAGCACCGGCTTTTGCCAACAGAATTTTTCGTGAAAAAACCAGAGAACAATCAATCAAACCCGGTATCAGTAAAAAGAATAAATTTGCACTATTTAAACAAGCTCTGTTAGTTGCATTCGGAGAATGACTCCAAAGACATCCACGGGTGGCCGTGGTGTAGTGGTACTAGCAATCGGAGGGTCAAGGTTCGAATCCTGCCCATGACAAGTCTTTCAAATTTTTCATTTGTGGGATTGAAACTCAAACAGAAAAATTCTGCGAGTGAAGGCATAACACTGACACGTACATAGATTTGGCTGTTGTAGAGTCAAGCACAAAAAAATACTGCGAATCACTCTGAGTGAAGAAAAAACTCTCCGTTGTATTCGGACTCCCACCCCTGGAGAACGAATATCGAATCCAAACACACCTGAGTTTCAAACCACTACAAAAACAATATTTCCTTTCTCCTCCTTCTACCTTTCCGCCCGCAGCCAGGCAACAGTAAAAGGGTATTTAACCCCTTAGGCGTGTGTAAATTATATAAAAAAAAAATAATAATCCAAGAAGTATATAGAACTTAGCCCACAAGGTATGTGGAACACCTCCGAAGTGCGAGACCTGTGCTCGGTATTTCAAAAGACCGGCTCCACATAAATAAAGAAACGTGTTGGTGGAACAATGAAAGAAAAATGGCGGTAAGATATAAAAGGTAAGCCTTTGAAGCGTGAACTAAGTACAGCAAAAATAGCGAAAGCGATAGGGTGCGTCTTGATTTAGGCAATGAAGGTTGCAGAAAAGAAGCACGTGTAAACGACCTAATAATTTTAACTTCCTTATAGGGAAGGTCTTGCATTCACCTCGAAAATCAAAAGTGAAAATTTTGTGATATCTTTACGTTTCAAGCTGTTTATAATGTTTTTCGATTGTTTTTAAGGAGGTGGCTGTGTGTGTGTGTATAAGTGTCCATTTTTTTGGCTCACGATACCTCGCGAACGAAGAGTGCTATCGATTTGAATTTTTGTCAGATAATGGGTCTTTATGCAGAATCGCGGTCATTAGATTTTGGACAAAATTCGCGGATGACTTTTTAAGTTATTAAAAAAAATTATTATACATACAAACACTTTTTCTGTTTAATTAACGATTCCTTCGAAATTTTTGCAGTAATAATCGAAATCTATTAATTAGCACACATTTAGCGAAAATTTAAAAAATATCTGGCAAGAATTGTCAGAGTTATTCAGAAATAGCAAAAATTTGAAAACCGTCAATGCAGTACTAACTACGATTTCGTAAATACAGGGAGTCACAGATCTGTTCGGTCAAACTTCTATGGGTGATTGGTTTTGGTAAGACAAAAATAAGGAATTGCATGACATTCGAGCATTCCGCTCTGAGTAAGAGGAGGAGGAAAACATATCCAAGAGTTTTTAAGTTATTAGATCTTTGATTGAAGCTTTGGCTAAAGTCTTGTAACTTTTTTCCAATTCACTTAAATTCACAATTCACAGCTTTATCAAAGCCAGTTCAATAGTTCAATAAAGTGATGAGAAGCGACCAAATGCTTAACCAGTAGAGGTAGAGGTTTTGGTTCTACTGCATAAAGGCAAATGCGAAACTAGAAATTGCAACCACTACCGATCAGTGAATTTCACCATATCTATGAAAATACTATGAAAATATACGAGCGAGTTCTAGGCAGTTGACAACGGAATATTATAATATTATTAAACACCATGGAAGTCATTGCGGCTTCGTGGAAAACAGGTCGGCATATGACGCAATTCAAAGTTTATGAATAATGAAGAAAAAACATCGCGAAGCTTCGAAAGATCTGCATATCGTCTTCATTGACTTGCAAAAACCGTTCCCAGGGATCTTATTTGGACAACACTATGATCTCAAAATGTATATACAAGAGACATACATGTAAGAATGATACGCGATATGTGCAATGATTTGAAATACCCAGCCGATATAACCGGACAATTCAAAATTAAAGTTGGAGTATACAAAGCTGTGTACAAAATCCTTTGCTTTTTAATGTCGTGGAAGATTTTCTATTGAAGCAGTATGTCAACCAGTACAGAACAACTAATTTTCTTTTCGCCGATGATAGCGCTATCATAGGCAACAACGTGGCAGCCTTCAAGAAAATTTTTATAATTGAAAAAAGGAGCTAGAAGATAACGGGTTACGAATCAGTCGTACTGAGACCGAATATCTACAATACATTACCGATTTTCCGAAGCAGAAGTCCCGGCATCTATTGAGAAGCAGTCATCAAAGTGCAAACGATTTAAATACTTAGACTCTGTCATTGTGGGGTGATTTTAATGGTGCGAAAACTCCGTGGAGTATTACGAGGGCGGGTCAATAAGTCCGAATTTCTGACCTCTTTACTGAAACAGCAACACTGCTCCTGTCAACAGGCATCTGTCAGTTGACTCCTGTCAAAATTTAAACCTGCTGCGTCAGTTAGTTTGTGTTTGACAGCTATTTTTGTAGTCTGATAGTCTAATTTCTTGCGAAAAAAAAACAAAAAACCAAGACAATGCAAGGATGCACACATGTGCAGTTGCCATGGCAAAAATCCATGAATTGGGCTATGAATTGCTCCCTCATCCACCCTATTCTCCAGATTTGGCTCCGAGCGACTACTTCTTGTTCCCAAACCTGAAGAAATGGCTTGGTGGAAAAAGATTTGACTCCAATGATGAAGTCATCTCGCAAACAAAGGCCTATTTTGAGGACCTCGACAAATCATTTTTTTTGGAAGGGATAAAAAAATTGGAAAAGCGTTGGACAAAGTGTATAGAGCTCAAGAGAGACTACGTAGAAAAATAAAATTATTTTTTTATCAAAAAATCTGTGTTTTATTCCAAAAGTCACGGACTTATTGACCCGCCCTCGTATTTTGTGACAGAAAAATGCTGCTTAGACATAAAGGTTTGTTTCATGACTATCATTCAATGTTAGACGATGTACAAAAAATATAGAAGAAAAATGTCAGCGGCACAAATGAAAATGCTACCAATCTCAGATCACAAAGGGTGATCATATAAGAAGTACCTGAATCCGCGGAAGTCTCCACATAAAAACACATACATATATGTATATATGTACATTGTGGAGAAACTTCAGAATGAGCAAACCAGCTATGTTCAACGGAGGTCGTCGGAAAATCCAATCCAATAAGCAATACAGGCTCAAGTTACAGACAAGGTTTAACGAAGAGGCCGAAAGAAAAATAACTGAATCACTAAAATGCGAAAAAATCGGTAAACTCTGTTCTCACTAACGAGGTGATCAAAAATAGAGTAGGCTGTAGAATGGTTCTAAACTTCGAAAATTCCCACATTAGATGTAATTATACGTGTCACATTTTTCAACGTTTAATAAAGTTACCCTGTTGTAGTTCCCCACTTATTTTTATTTCCCGTTTTTGTTTGCATTTATGGTAAATTTTTTTGTCATATATTAAACTTGTATACCCTACTTCAATACTGGGAAATTTTCAAAATTTGCAATATGAATACCGTTATTTTAACGTACATACGTATAATTCGATGAGCTTATTTACTATTTAATTAGTGTTGCTCTAGATATTGTATGCGAATCAAGGCTTACAGTTCACGGTATTTACTTAAATAAGTAATTTTCAAAATCTGGCATTCAAGTTGAGCTTATTAACTTCTAATTACTGTAAAAGATATATAATGGTGGAAAGCACTCAAAATTGAGCGCAAGCTCAGTTTGTACAATATACTATAGGTGTAGGCACTTTACGCACACATGAACCATACTTCTTGGCTGATGGCGATTTATATGCTTAAATTGATTTATCTAAAGTTTCGTCAATTCTGGTCGCGCATTGAAAGGTAAAATGAGGGGCATCTTCTCGCCCCCTCAACAATTGAAATTGGTCTATACATATTGAACGAACGTGAATTTTTTTTTTGTTTCATTTTGCCTTTTTTCGTTTCTCTAAACCAAATCACAAATAGACACAGAGTCGGAGCAATTCAACTCCCGCAAAGCAATTTTAGTTCTCTGAAAAGTTTCATCTCGCGCGTTACGTGCTCGATTGGTGGGTTCAGATTGAATTCTGTACATTTGTGTTTTGTTTTTTTTTTTTTTGCCTTAGAATTGAAAAAAAGTATTTAAATAGAGAAAAATCTATGAACACCATCATACTCGTACACATTTGTACATATCTGAAAATTCAAAATATTTAAATGGATTTTTTAAAAGTTCTCTCGAATTTTATTGGAGAGCATTTAAGAAAAAAATCACTGTTTGAAGTATTCTTTCATGTCGGTGTTGTAATGACCGGCGTTTTTCTTTCCAAATCGTATTTAATAAGAAAATAATCTGGGAAAAAAAGAAATAAAAGTTATATAACCAAAATTTCTCCATGGAAATGCTGAAAAAAAGAAACAGTCCATGTCAACCACAAAAGAGAGAGTATATTAAAGTAACGATCTTTTTTTCTCCGAAAGGCACGTGTATGTGTCTTCCACTGATTTTTTTTTAATAGAGTGGTATTGTTATTTCTGACCAGTGTCCGTGAATTCATTTTAAAATCTCGCACCGGCTATGTTACCCTCTCTCCCAACCTAGATGTATTTCTACTAAATACCTATTAATTAAATTTTCTTTTTGCTTCACTTTTTATTATTTTTGCGTTGTACTCGTATACCTACAAATCTGTTCGCACCTTATAATACTTATTGACAAAGTATACCAAAGTCAGCTTTTCCTTTTTATTTGTAGTTATTTTGATTTGAATTTAAAAAAAATAAATAAATACAAGTCATACTATTTTAGAAGTGTTGTCAATACATGTGATTTAAAATAAAAAAAAATACATTTTCTTTTATTTGCTTAAGAAGACAGAATCAGAAACTTTTGCGAATTCTCGTCCTAAATAATCTCACTAAACCTATCGAAAGAGGAGAGAAACGGAAAAATCGACATATTATTGTATAACATCGTCTATGGACATCAAGAAAATAAAATCTCTTAAGCTCTAAAAGGAACAGAGAGAGTGAGGACTTTTAACTGTATCTTCCTTCTAACAAATATATTCTTTTTTTTTTTAAAGAGGGAACATCCAAGAAGTCTTGAAAACCCAGTTAAAGTGTGTTTTAAAGAACTTTTTGTTTGATTTAATTAATTTAAAATTCCATCGAATCCAATATATCTTAATAAGAAGCAATTGTGTTTTAACAGTGCTCGTGTGTGTAATGGCGTTTTTGCGTTCAATATTCCGTCATCGTCCAACTAAAATAGTTTTTAGCCAGCATTGTCGTAGTAATTTATATAAAGGGTACGAATATACAACAACGGTGACAGCTTTGAATTCGAAGTTGCCAGGATTCGAGAAACGCAACCGAAATTATGGTAGCTTTACTGCAGCAGCAAATTCAAAAAATGAGAGTTGTGTAAAAGTTTATACTGAAAATCAGTTATTGCAGTCGGCCGTTCGCTTTGGTGGTCAACCGAGACATGAAGGTGTTATATCGCGTCGCAAAGTGCATTCCGGCACAAGTAAGCAAGGTCAACAAACTTTGTCAGCAGTGGATGCCAAACAACAAGACAATTTTAGGAAACAACAACACCAGAAGGAGAGATCTATTGATCCAAATCCACCACAGCGAGATCCCTTGGATGTCAGTTTTTGTGATCCTATTGCTGCATTTAAGAGCAAAACAACTGGAGAGCTGATACGTGCCTTTGTTGTATATCTGATGTGCTCTAGTCATTACCTAGTTGACAATAATATGAAAGTAAGTCTTGTGTTTTATGCTTACACTTATGTATTCGCTGTTCCCATTTATAAAACACCTTTCTAGAACACGGCTGAATTTAAAATTTAATATTTTACCTTCGTCCTATCCCTTTTACATACATAGTCACTAAGTCACAAGAAATCATACTTTGCTGAGTGGGTTAGATTTTTTAATCGATTTTTTCACCTTTAGAAATGTCTATTGCGCAGGTCTATTCTCTTGCATCCGAAGGGATACTCTCTTTATATATGTATGTACATATAGTCATACAGTGTGTATTCGTATGCACAGCTTCTCTGTCTAAAGTGAATAATGGGAAGAAAAACAACTTAACGAATGTGTTCCGATTTAAACGTTCCTTAGGTGTCCGTACATTCAGAAATTTTTTTATTTGGCTTTTACAAGCAAAAACCGGAATTAAAAAGGTAGAAGAAGAAAAAAAAAATTACCGGTTTTACATTCATCTAAAAGTTTTTCCCTAAAACATCCTCTCCACCCCTCCCAGAACAGACAACAATTTCGCACAACGCTTTTCACCTTTTTACTTTAACCTGAGAATCAAAAGAATCAAAAATACAGTTCATACTACGAGTATATACGAGTATTTGGATGAGGACGTTTGGGGGTGCAAGGAGAAGAAAACGTCCGGACAAGCCCCCAAAAGAAATACGTAATCGTTTGGCATTGAATGCAACTTAGTTTCACAGCTTTCAGTTGCAATCAGGTGCAATTTTCTTGTACCAGATTGTGTACTCGTAATAGATCTTATGCATCACAGACAGTGTTATGCCACACAGGGTGATTCATACAAGTGCGTAATGTATATAGATTTTTTTTGCTCGTGAGCAATGATTAGATAAGTGATTTCTGTAAAATCATCAATATCACAAAGAAATTGCATTACTTTATTTATTTTGGTATCATATTCATACGTTTACTTGTATAATAGCAAATACCTATCTAAATATCTACGTATATATAATTCTTAATTGATTTCATATTAAAAATTCAGCATTTTTGTAGAATTATCATCGGAAGGTTTTATTTGTATTCACTTACTAAAGGTTCCCGTCCTTTAATGAACTTCCGGTAAAATAACAACATTTTAAAATTTATCTTTTATATTCATATTAAATATAAAGCAAGACACTAATATATATATAACATTGTACTGACTTTGCAACCAGACTTTCATAGTACTTTTTTGGTAACATTCCTGACTTACATTTTGAACTCATGTTTCAATGAAACTAACAAGTATTTATACATCGCAAAATTGGCTTCTTTTCATTTTCATCAAAAATTTTCCGAATGTTTCAATGAAACTAACAAGTATTTATGCATCGCAAAATTGGATTCTTTTCATTTTCATCAAAAATT
The DNA here is from genome assembly GCA_949129095.1 of Volucella bombylans. NCBI lineage: Eukaryota > Metazoa > Arthropoda > Insecta > Diptera > Syrphidae > Volucella > Volucella bombylans. The sequence goes on along the minus strand of OX422143.1, from coordinate 20,868,041 downwards.
TTCCGAATGTTCGTAGTACGCAGCAACTTACTCGTATGTTTAATAAAATCAATATTATAGGTCCATGCTTCCAATATAATGGAATACTATCTAGCATTAATTTTTGGGAGTCAACAGGGTATTATATAATTTTATAAGCATCATTCTATCATTATGCTTTCACTAGAGTCAAATTCAACTTTCACATACACTTTTACATTTTTAGATAATTTTTTCTATAGTACTTTTACATAACGCGGAAAAATTTAGGTTCGCGCTAGAGTGATTCAGTAAAAAGCAAGCCTGTTCATACGACCAAGATTGTTCACATTACCAAGTGTGCATTTCGATGTATTCTATAGTAAAAGGAGATGAACTTGATGAACGGGGTTTTTTGTTTGAAAAACTGAATCAAGTGGTTTTCGCAAATTTGTCTGTAACTCAACTTAATCTCATTGAGAGAGTTCTACAGAGACCGGAACAAGTTATAGTCATGCCATGCCATTTCTGGACTATACGGCGATTACATCAAAACTGGCTAAGCTTACGGAATTTCTGATAGTTCATCAAAAAGTGTGTGGTCAGACGTTGCCGTGATGGAAGACAACATTTTCTCCATTGCTAAATTAATCAACTTTTTGGGGAGTTGGACGACCGGAGGGAGCGTAGCTCTCCCAGAACGAAAGTGAGCGAATCATGCGGATTTTGACCAAGTTCATTCCTTTTAAACAGCACTGATTTGTTCATAAGCCTACGTAACATTCTTCTTTCTCCCGTAGTGGAGTCTAAAATGTAGTGGATTTCTCAATATTTTTCTCCATTTGTAAATGCAAATAACATTACCAACTCCGCAAAAAAAAAAAACTCGCATATCAAACGAGCGACCACAGTTTGCAATTTAATTGTTGGGAGGACGGAAATGCATCTCCTCTGAGATACAGAGGTTTTAATCAAAGCCTTACGCAGCCCTGTTTTGATTTCTATTGAAAATAACATCTTTTAAATTTATGCGTATATAGTATAACAAATGAGGTATCGTTGAACTGATAATTATTAATACTTCAATTCTTTCAAAGTAAATGTTGCCTTAAATGTGCCAAAAGTCATTAAAGATCAAAAGTGAATTTTTTTTTTTAAAACTTAAAATTTTGACTTTGTCATAAGTTTTTTCGGAAAAATATGTAATTAACCTCCACTTTTTGTAACTTTGAAACGTAGGTACACGTACTTAGAAATAAAAAATTGTCTGGTTAATTTGTCCTAAGTCAGTAATTTTTAAATGAAACGGGTAAAACTTTAAATTAAAAATTGTTAAAAGATTCTAAGAAAAAATCCAAATATTAACTGCACATTTTTAGTTTTAATGTTTTCATCAATCCTGATGGTAATTTGTTTCGCGAAAATTCCAGGTAGAGATTCGAATTAAGCGTTGTAGGAAGCGGATAGGGACCGATCGACTTGTTACGCAATATCCCTGCCAATAAATTGACGATGAACTAATGCTGAAAAACTTTGTGTTTTATGGAGTGAAGATTGCTATCTGCCCACGTATGTAAATTGGTGAATTGGGACTTAGTCGTCCATAATTGTCTTCCGCTAAGTGTTTTTCCAGAATGTAATTGCAGAATTCCAGACGCTTCTCTGAGTCCTCGTGTTGTGACTGGTATGTGATGGAATGCATGCATGTCTACTTAGTTGCCTACGGCTGATATTTGGATAGTTTTGGACATAATGTAAAACGTCTTCGTAGCTGCGATCGCCTTCTGCTAAAGCGACTTTCTGCGTTGTTATTGTCCCCCACCATGAAAAATGCTTGGTTTTGAATTTATTATTGATACATTAAGTTCAAGTAAGCCATAGCTTTTTGAGCTTACTAATAATAAAGTAATATTAAAATAATATAATTGTAGAACGCTAAGTTATCATTTCATACATTCATTTGTTTGTTAAAAAAAAATAATATGTATAAATAATTAAATAAAAAATAATGATTAGAAAAATAGAAATAAAAACAAAAGGAAGAGAAGAGCAAGAGACAAGAAAAATAGTAGAAAAGAAGAGAAACGCTACTGTGTGGTAAAATATTCAAATAAGGTCGTTTTAAAGTTAGCAGTTCTCAACTTTATTTTTATATGTTCTAGCAATGGGTTCTATAGACAAATGGTGCTGATAAATAATAGTCTTGATGATTATAGTTATAGATCTGAGTATTAATATTAAATATTCTTATTGATCGAGAAGATTGCAACTTTGAGAACATATATGGAGGTGAATTGAAATATTTAGAGAATTCAATATTGCTTGGGACTTGAGTGGATTTAAGGTCAGCCCTTTACAACCGCCCATTTATGTATTGTCTAAAGGAACAGACCCAAAGCCCTGGAAAGATAAATTTGTGAATAATCAACAGAAAAATTGAAAGAGCCGCTTTTACAACATTGGACAATATCGTTACAGATATTGTATTGTGATCAACTTCCGTTAAAATAAAACCTTTGCGCTCGACCAAACGGATAGTTCGCCACGGGTTCGACTCAACCCAAAATAATAGCGCAATTTTGTATTGTATATAGCATTTCGTGATTAACTCTATCAAACGCTTTTGAAAAGTCAAGGAGGCACAAGACTGTCAAATTCTCGCCTTACTGTAGTGATGACACACTTTTATCATTATTGTATATATATTTTATTATATTGAGTCCTGAAACCTTACTGATATGGAGAAAGTAGTGATTTCAGGTCAAGATGGTTGACAATCTGCTTGGTTATCAACCTTTCAAATACCTTTGACAAAGTCGGCAGAATGCTTATTGGTCGATAATCAGAAGGTTCTTTTGGGTTTTGGGAAGAGGTATCTCATCTTCAACGCGTATCTCATCTTCGGTCGCGTTGGACTTAAATTTAATTATGCTTTCTAAAACATCGGTTCCGGATACGGTTTCGAAGTCCTTGCAGGTACAGATTTGAACCTAAATCCATGTTGATATACAAATTATGACTTCTTCCCTTAATAGATAAGAAGCAACCATTTAAACTGTCTGGATCCGGTAAGCACTCAGAATCACTACATTTACCAACACTTATCTAATTATTTATTTAATTTGGAAAGAAAGTAATTGTATTTAAATATCGAGAATATTGAGTGATGTCGAGCCTGACAAAAATGTTCCCAGTTACATGAAGTAGTGCTTTCTTTCCATTTATGATAGGTTTCCTGCGTTTATTTAAGGAGTCTCGCTCGTTGTTCGTTACCATTGCGTTGCAGGTATTATGAGTTAAACGTTAAACGTCAATACCACGACTGAAAACTGCAAACTGTTTATGCAAATAATTTTGAATTTGTTTTATATTATTTCATAAGGGATCCGCTTTTTTCCAGAAAAAGGGCCTGCAAGTTTTTTTTTTGACCACCACAAGATGGTCGCGATGGTCCCATTTTGATGCCTAGACGGCATATTCATCACACCCCTGTTTAACCTACATGATGTGGTCCCTTTTTGAACTTTTACCTGTCATAAAATGAACTCTTTTTACAAATTTTTGTTGGATTTACATTCCCCAATAATAAACTTATTTTTCGAGAATAAATTACAAAGCAACTATTAACTAGTTAATTGTATGGGGATATTGTCAAATAATACCCCATTTTTGAGTTTTATTGTTTGAGCAAGTTTTGTCGTATCTTTAAAACTGCTGACTTGAGATGAAATGACCTGACTTTTTCTAGTAAATACTAGGTATAAAAGTTTGCAAAAAGTGGGCGTTACAACTTATTTTCCCGAAAAGAATAAAAAGAAAAAGTTACAAAAAAAGAAAGCTCTTTGATCTTCAATAACTTTTGATCCATTAATTTTAGGGCAACATTTACTTAGAAACAATTAAAATACTCGTACTCACAGGACACATTACGAGTTCAACGATCCTCCATTTGTTATCATACACGCATAAATTTGAAAGATGTTATTTTCAATAGAAGTCAAAATATGGCGGCGTAAGGCTGCTTAAAACCTCTATATCTGGGAGATGATGTATTTTCGATCAATCCCACCACCCATACGATATTTTTCTCAAAATATATCAAGGAATCTCCCCTTAAAGTTTTCGACATATTATCCAGAAAACCTTGTACCTATACATATTGCCATACGCTAAACAAATATAAAATGAAGCATGGTTGCTGTCAATTCTAGCATTTTGATTTTGATCTTGTAGTTGCAATAACTGTAACGTGGCGCCCATCATCACCAACGAAAAATATGTCGCCGGCACGAAAACCACACCAAGCAGTAAATTTTTGTGAATGTAGTTGCATCTCATGAAGCTCATGTGGTTAGTAGCTATTGGACATAGCTCATATTTTGCTTGCTGTCGAAGCCATTCAATTAGAAATAACAGTCATCGCTGAAGATGATTTTGCGATGAAATTCCGAATCGAATTTTGATAGTAAATTTTAATAATTCGTAAACGTTGCTCTTTCTAGTAATGGGCCATGAATAAATGGTAGACATTATGAAATAAAATATTAATGACAGTTCACAAACATACATACAAGCATGCGTTCACATTTACAAAGAAAATTGATATTTCTTAATGGAGAACCCTATACTAGGTACTATTGTTTTTTTGTTTTCAGAAACATTACATGCGGTGGTGAACATAGAAAATAGAGATAAAATCAATTTATTTTTTAATTATTTTACCAACAATTTTAATCATTTGTAAAACTTATTTTGCGTATATACTACATACACGAGTATATGTTAAATAAAAATAATCTGCCTAAACTAGCCCTTAAACTTACTCGGTATTCCTAACATACAGAAAATATTAATTGATTGTTAGAAATTCATGATAATCTTGTCATATATTTTTGAACTAAAAGCGTATTTGCGGACACTTGACACTTTCACTTAAAATCGTTAGTAAACCAGGAAAACACATTCATAGTGCGCTTGTTACTGGACTTAATACAATTAATAGACTAAATTTAGACAGCTTGTTTACCCAATCCAAATCAGAAGGTTCGGTTTTCGAATCCTCCCAGCCTCGCTCGAAAGACATATTCATTTTTTCAGTTAACGAAAATCAAGTAAGATGAGTAGTGGACTAGAAATCAACAACAAGCCAGCTTCCACTAAGAATTTAGTCTCCCCATTAAATGTTGGATACTACCCATGGAGCGAAATAACCACTGAGCCCAAAAATCTTTCTTTCTCTCTCTATCCCATTTTCCAAAAAACTTAACACGTGCTCAGGCACTTTAAGTGTATTCATACCCACTTGAGTGTTACCTTCTAAAAAAAAAAACAAAAAAAAAGCCATCAACTTCAGACCAATATCTACAATATCCGTATGGTCTAACAAGAATTTCTACATAATATTACGAAAATCACAACAAGTCCTGAAGGTCCAAAAAAGAGCATGTGTACCACGTAGCAAGCCATCAAATTGTACATACATTTCTTTTTCTAGAGGAGTGGTTGCTAAACATTGATTTCTTTTCGTTCTATTCATTCTATCGACAATACAAATAATATTTGTTTTATTAGATATGTAGATTTCGATAGAGAATTGAATATACTTTTGGAAACAAGGTTAGAATTCATTGTAAAATATCTATAATATAGAAAATTTAACATTTTAAAATGAGGAAAAATTATTATGCATACATATGTTCTAATTTTTTTAATTACAATATAAGAATACTTATATAAAGAATATTATATGTAGAATAGAAAAGTTTTTACCTTTTACTCGTAAATAAACCTCTTAGTATATATTAATATACGTGGTCATTTCTAAAATACCCACAATCAGCAATTTATATTTTTGTGAAAATAAACTGCCTATGAGTTCTTTTATCACTTCCTTTTTTGCAACATATCAATACTATCTCGTGATTTGAAGATTACAATTTAAATATTACATTTCATTAAAAACCACAAAATGTAAAAAATTTTAACAGCTAATGAAACTGGCTCAAACAGTACTGGGCACTAAATTATTCACAAAGATAATGAAAGAAACATTCTATGGGCACTTTGTTGCTGGAGAAGACGAAGTCAAAATTGTTCCCACTCTAGAAAGGTAATTATTATAACTTTAAACAATTTTACTAAAGATCTTTTTTCTTTTCTTTTTCTTTTTTTCTTTCATATGTTGTTTTCTACACAAAAATAAACGAATATCCGTATATTGCTTATTTGCCTCATGTGTGTTATTTCGAAAAAAATGCCAAAACCTTAAATTGCTTAAATCCGAACCTAAATTAAAAAGTAGTTAATGAAAATAGCCCGCGCTTTAATGGGTGGAAAACTATTTGAGATCCTCATGAAGTCAACATTTTATGGACATTTTGTTGCCGGAGAGGACCGTCATACAATTGTACCCACATTGGAAAGGTTTCAATTTCGTTTTTTTTTCCTTCCATTTACTCAAATTATTCTTAAGTTCAAAATTAGGAATGTGTTTTTTTCCTTAAAACTAATCGCGTGCTAATACAGATTGCAGTAACTCAATAAATTGCTAACGGGGCTCAGAAAAACATTAAACACACAAACACAAATGTATTTCCACATTGCATGCGGAATCGCATTTTATTAATAGGTACATATAAAATGTTGCTCAATATTGACTAATGCGAAAAAACTCTTTTGTTTGTTTGTTCACACACTTAATACAAATATATTGTAATATTAATGTTATATCGGAAATACATACTATATATTAACAAAGTGTAATCGATTTGATCATGAGATAAGTGATTCTGCAATTTTGGACGAACAAAATCATTACTCCCTTAGAGAATTAATAACTAAAACAAGGTTTTAACATCTTCTTACCGAGTTTATCTTTTTCTTTAAAAATGTTTTTCTGTACGAATATTAGGTTTACATATGTAGGTTTCTGACTAAAAGGAAGATAGGGAGCTCTTGCTCCGCCCATTTTTGAAATTTGTAGCGAAGAGGTTTATAGATCTCTTACCATGTATTTTTTTTCTTTAAACATAACTATTAGTGTAATTCTTATACTAACTAAAATAGAAGAAGTAATATAATTCATATATGATAAGTTTTCTTTTTATCTCAGTTTATTCACTGTTTTTTCTTCGCCTAATTCTAAAAATTTAACTTACATGCGAGAAAAAAAGTAGGAAATAGTCTTCTGGTTAAGGTGGCAATATTATCAAGATAATCCGAAAACTATATTGTTTTTGGTTCTTTGTATGATCTTGTTTTTATATAACATCAGTTAAAATGTCTACAATAGTATGACGTGTACACCAAATACTAAGTCACATAAATATAAACTGTATATTGTATATATATATGAGGGGGTCAGAGCGCAAGGGGTCTAAGTGCAAATTTTATAAAAATGGAGATAAGTGCGTAAATGACCACATGCATGACATTATTTCTTTGGTACGCAAAAGAAACAAGTGTAGGCTTGATTGGTAGTGCGATCTATCGGGAAAAAGGATAACTACTCATCATTTCAACTCAACTTCGGTTGAAGTTAAACAAGGATTTCTCAAAACTGTGCTACTGTTAATAAGACCCCTTGTGTTCTGACCCCTTCATATTTTTGCTGTGCACAATTATTTTCTTCCACAATCTATAATCTTCACCAAATACTTTTTTAAATCTGCAGTGTCTCCTGCATTTTTCGAGTACTGTTATGCAAAGCAAGTCAATTTCTTTCCTTAAAATGTATTGTATCTGACTCACGCGTACAAACAACATTTCTTACATTATATGTTATGTACTCGTATCAGCGCTATTTTACCATCTAACAGGTATTGAATTATTACTGCAACACATGTTACAAAGTACATGTATTGTAACTAACTCGTATGTTTACTAGGCGCATAAACTATGTATGTATGTATACACATATATCTTTTTTGTCCTTAAAATTTGACTATAAGAGCAATGGAATTTTATTCACATGGTTTTTTATCATACTTTATTTAGTTTTGAAAAATTTTTGAAGACACCAATCGGCGGCGTAGGTTCTAAATTAATCAAGTGATTTTTAAAAGCACGTGTTATTATTTGCAGTGTATCGATTTTATTTAATTGACTACCATATAATTTAGCATTTCAACCAAGTTATAAATAATACACTTTCAGGGGAAAAATAAAGGTATTTTGTACTCTTGGTTATGTTATATGTTAAGTAAGTAAAGAATACGATTTTTTTACAATACATACATGCATAAGTATCTGTACAATGCTCCCTGCGTATATACCTTGTTACACTTAAATTTATTGCTTACGCCGCGCCCTTGTTGCGGGACTTCTGCCCTTACCGTTGTTGGTGTTTATTAGTTTATTAGGTCAATATCGCTATTTAGCTGTTCTGTTTATCTAAATACGGCCGAATATTACAGGAATAACTTTTCTCTTGAAACAACAAAGGGTAGGTATTTCAATACTAAACTAAGTCCATGCTTTCGTTGTTCACAGTTTGAATAAGATGATAACTGCCCTTTAGTTTCTTAGATCAACTTCCAAAGAAACAACAACTAGTAAGAGTAATTCTTACCTTGATCTTCATGGTTTATTGTTATTTGAATTAACAGCGAAGCTTGGAAGAAGAAAGTCCTTTACAGCCCCAACAGGAAGCAGCTTCAAGTTGTAATGAACAATTGATATTTTATGTGATTTCTTGTCGACAGAATTTTTGACACTTCTTTCAGACCAATATGTCTGGATATGCAGTTGTACAGAATTTTGAAATATTCTGCATTCTACACAATCATTTCAAGTATGATGTTAAAGAAATAGCATTTGTTGAAATCTTTTTTCACTTCAGTTTGGTGGTAGACGTTTCTGGAGAGCCGAGAGTTGTAAATTCTCAGTCTACATATACGGGAAAGTTTGTCAGAGATGCCCAAATTGGATACGACTCTATATACTTCGTCTTTGTTTCGCATGCGACTTTAAAATCGAGAAAAAGGCTACCTAAATACACACCCATAAAGACTTTTTCGATTTTTGACATGGATGCTTATGTTAAGAAGACTGGATGCTATGTTTCTGAAAATTGGGAAAACCAATCTGAAGGACTATATCCCAGCATACTTTTATCCACCATTAGAGATGCTACTTACAGAGTCCATCCCCATTGCTTTAATGGCTGTCGGCTGTGAGCACGACTGCTCGATATAATTGGTCTTTAGCTTAATATCACTATTTAGATTTTTTGTTTGTCGGGTGGACGAAGTTGCTCCCGATTATCTTTAATGTTAAAGGGTTCATTCTGGCTGACAGTGGCAACACCCTTCCAAATTTATTGCACCGATTATTCCTATCTTTGTATTAAGTTTTCTTTCATATTTTCTATTTTGAAATATACATCACTATTATAACATTTTAGGGCCTCCACAGCTGTGTGTGGTGTATTAATGATCGGAACATTGGACGTGAATAGCCAAAAGTTATTATGTGTTTTTCGTTGGGATGCTCTGGTCATCAACAGTAAAGTTTACCATATCCGAGGCAGTTCCCCTAAAAGCATTGCGGTTAGTTCCGAATCTGATAAATTTGCTCAAATGATTTTACCTTGCATCTGCCTCTGACATTTCCATTGAAACTCTAAGTCTATAAAAAAGTTGTCATATCAACAGATAGCCTATTTCAACGGATAGTAAAAGAAGAATGAGATTGAATAGGCTTTCAATTTGTTAATATAGTTTAACGTTAAAAATAAGAATTAGGTCAAAAAAATGGGTCTGACAATTGCATCCATGTATTTGCCTATAGCCATCTAAAAGTTTGTTTTTAATGTGGTACAGGAGTGATTTACGGCGGTAAGAGCTGTTGTTCCATTTGCAAAAATACGAAAACGTTTAGTACTCTCTTGGTACACCTTTTAAAACACTTAAAAATAGCATCATAGATTTGAATCCTAAAGAAGCATTTTGGAGAATTATTTAAAATCTCTATGCAGTATTTTTATTTTTTAAATGTTCTTGTTTTTTTTGAATTTTTCAATCATGGCCAAAAATTATTGTTATTTTTCAATACAAAACAAAAAAAAGGAGAGAGGGGCTACTGAGGACATATACTTAAACTGAGTGTTGATTATCTTTTTTTTCTAATTTTTAATTTGCGATTAAAAACAATTTTTTGTGTACATGTCCAACGTATTTTCATGTTCAGGAAGCTTGTAATTGAAAATGAGCTCCACGACACTCCTTAAGACAACATACGAGTACTTTACTTTTAATATTTAATATTTTTAACATTATCATATAGTGTATATATGAATTTTGGTGGATTAACAATTTATCGTGAGTTTCTGAGGATTTTGAGAATCTATGTCAAGTCAAATACTTAACCATCTTAGACCTTTTTCAATCTGAATTCAGAACTAATCATTGGCTAAAATAAAAATTGAATACGATATAAGGCATGAGCTCGATACGTCCTTGCTTTGCCGACTTGATTTTTTTAAGGAAACGTATCTAACGGAATGTTCGCTGACGATGTATTTAATAGAAGAAAGCTATAAATAAATACAAAAAAATTTAACTATTCTTTTTTAGATCACCTCTTTTGATAATGTTAACACAAAAATTCTCTTCTAGAGATGACACATACTATCTAAAATCCATAATACGAATTAGTCATAGTATTATATATAGAAGTTGAAGATTCCGTGTGATAATAATTTTCGTTTATGTGTAGTTCAACATGATCTACAATTATGTAGTGCAAATGATTCACATCGATTGAACGTATCTGCTGCAAAACTTGAGATTCTTGCTTTCGCTGTAGTCGCATTAAACTCTGAGGAAATAAACAAAAATAAAATAAACAATTCCATAAAAAATGTGTTTGTATACATTTTATCATTTTACAATACTCAGATTTGTAATATTAACTGCATGAGATTTAGTTTTATTTTTATTACTTTTATTAATGTTTTACAAATCCATGCAAAATCTTGATAGCTTACTAAGCAATTAAATTTGAAATAATTAACAGACTGCGCTCTTTTGGAGTGAAACCTATTTTGGACTACTCTGTGGAAGAAGATATTACTCAGGAGGAAGCAGAGAAACGTGAAGTTGAGTAAGTCAAACGGACATTGAAATGCATAAATTTTTGGGGTTATGATTTCTGTCGTTTTTCTGAAACGACCCATGTTTGGTCATTTATTTTTTTTTTTGTCAGATCATCTGTGTCAAGTGCAGGTGATATTCAAGATGAGGGCACTCTGCCTCAGTATCATGTGGATAAATCGTTTGCTGATCGGCGTTACAAAGTCAGCAGCGCTCGTACCTACTTCTACCTGAACGAAGCGACCTGCGAAAGGAATATGGAAATTTTTATAAAGTGTCTTGAAGCTATTTCCGGTAAGTTTATACCACAAAATATTCTTTCAAATATATTCCATTCTGCGTAAATATATTAACACGAGTTATTTAAACCATGATTTTACAAATCATTTACATATACCATGTATGTACAGACATATGTACACATAATATTACATATAATTTCAACAGATTAATAAAACCAATGCAAATAAAGTAGTTATGAATGAAATTATTAACAAAGAATTATTGTAGTTCCACTGTTCTTCTTCATACGGTGTGGCCTATCACGGGAGTAGTGATCTACTTTACTGATTTTTCGCACAATGCGGACTTTGTTTTAATCTTAAATACAACTTCATGTGGTTTAAATTCAACCCCTGTAATCAATTTCAGCGCTTTCACTTTATTTATAAAAACCCCAACTTAAACATCAATTCGACTTAACGAGCGATGTATTTCCTCCATGAATCTTTGTATAAAAACCCTTGCGTGACTAATTTCAATATCACATGGTGGCTCCTAAACTCTAGATACACAAGAAATTATGGGAGCTGTATTGAAATCTGTATGTTGCGGAAAATCATTTTCACCAGGTACTTTTAGTGGAGCCATCATATTGTAAAATGTTTGTGTGGGTACAAATGATAGAACTTATTCTTTTCAATACAAATCCCTTTATTCAGTACAGTTACAATTCACTATTTAATTGTTTCTCTCAATACAATCCAATTTCTCAAGCGCTTATAATTTTCTTATCTTTTACTTAAACCACTTAATCCCTTCTCCTAATTAACCTTTCAAATTCAACTGATGGACTAACTTGCATACCTTGGAGATGCTGGTATTTATGCTCGAATGACATTCTTCGAGAACAATCCTCGCCATCCAGCGTCCCATACAATTTCCAATTTGCTAGAAATTTCGATTCCACTCTCCAGTCATCAACGGTCGAGACTTTGTTATTCAAGTATCGAAATCTTCTGGTCTTCGAGTATCGACATCTTCTGCTCTGTAAATCTAGATGTCGCTGCTCACATTTAAGTGGTTATCACAATATGTATCTGATGCTGAAAGACATTTTGTCAGCATCTCACACTAGTTTTTAACTTCTCACCTTGATAAGTAAACTGTTATATTTTATTACTTCTAGGTTCTTCGGGCAACTATGCAGTATTTTCTAATTTCGGTTACAGGAAAGATTACTTAACGAACTGTATACTCAAGTACTTACAATTTTATAAATTTGTTTTCGCACTTGAATAGTAGCAAGAGAAAGGAGAAAAAAAGTGGTCATGGCAAGTTTCACATACTTAGCAATTGAAAAAATCGTATTGTATTTACCAAAAATTTCATTGGAATATGTGATGTATGTAAAATACTATGCAGGGTCTCCAGGAAAGAATGGATAAGCCTGAAACACCTCATAGGTTGGCTATCGAGCGCTCGATAAAAATACCAAAAAAAGATCTATCCCAATTAGTACATAAGTTATGTATTTTTTGTTAAGTCTATATTTCGCATGACTTTACGTTTCTTAACACTACGGCATCATAAAAAATTAAATCTATCGGTTTTTTTACGTTAAAATATTCTTTATAAACTATTTCATTTGATATGCAGTAAATACTATAAGCAGCTGTCGCTGTTTGAAAAAAAAACAGAACCCTTGTAAATTTGTTAAGCAGGTTGGCCTTAAAATAAATATAAATTAATTTCAACAAAATCAAAATCGTTTGATTGCAAAAAAAAGAAATATTAGTCCTAGTTTTAGAAGGCTTAAGGATGTTACTCCGCTTTGGCTCGTCAAATAAAAGCAAAATTAAAGTGCCAACAACAATTGAAACCAATTCTGACACGTCAGTTCTGTTTAGTAGTTAACACTACAAACTTCACATATCTCTTTGTGAGCCTCAGCAGTTTTCTTTGTTTAAAAGATTGTCCCTAAAAGTAATACAATGTAGTAGCAGTTTATATCAAAATCACGTTCCCAATGTCCATTTTTTTGGTTTTCATTTGGTGAAACATTTGTAATATTATATACTTATGTATTTACATATGTATACATAAACATATGAGCATCTTGCTTTCAAAATTGTACATATTGTATGCACTAGTATAGTTTCCTAACTATTTCAAGGGAGTTAGAAATCTAACAGATTCAACTTTTGGTGAAAAAAAAATATTTATGGCAAAGGGTTCCTTTCCCTTCCACCCATCGGGTAGAATACATATTTTAATGCTCTTAAAATTTAGTTATATCATTAAAAATTTAATTTTATTCTTGTCTCATCAAAACCTATAATCGATGAATGTTTGACTCTGGGACACCCTATATTACATATATATGCACATATGTACGTGCGTCCGTCATACGATAATGTACAAATTCTATTCATTCCTGTGAATTGATTTTGCTTAGTCTGACGTCTTTTTACTTTATGTGTACAAAACATACATACATTTATACGTAATTCTGGACAAAAATTTGTATAAAAACGGTTTGTACACTAACTGTTCAAATGAGTAGTTTTATTTTAATAAAAAAAGCATCTTGCTACAATTTTGCAAGGTAATTCAGAAGGTAGATCCAAACACAACGACAAGAAAACACCACCAAGCGTTGAAAACCATAATTTAAGCAACTCATTTCAATTATCGACTATCATACTTAACATGTCTGGATACAATTAACCTACTGGTGCTTGTATATGCAAACAATATACTCTCCCATCTCCGAAAAAATTTAAACTACGAGTAATAAAAAATCAACACATTAGCACTTTGTTAATCCAACCGGTTGGCAAATCACGAGACTAATTTGCGTTGTCTGGCTGTGAAATGCAGAACTAAGGTATACAAACGAGTATATGTTTACATATGTGAGCAGCGTTTAAAAATAGCGAGTCTTATGTAATACATATTAAACTTGCCAACATGTGCAGATTCCATCCAAAAATGCTTAAACCTTCTTTCTTTCAAGTATCCGAGTGTAGTCGTATGTATTTCAAATGACAAATAAATATGGTTGCCAAAAACCAACACTGGGGTAATAGATATCAGAAACAAGACGTACACGTGACAATTTAAATTGATGTGGATTCAAACGATTTATATAAAACTTAGCTGGACATCTTCGAACAAAAGCTCTTTTGAGAAGACGCGCATAACGCCGTTGCGTAATTTTTGAAGCGGCTTCCTGGACACAGCTACGCAACTCTTCTAAGCTCCTGATGAACTTAAGCTAAGAAAAATTTTTGTTGGGTCTTTAATTTTGCTTTTATTGGACGAGCCAAAGCGGAGTAACATCCTTAAGCCCTCTAAAACTAGGACTAACATTTATTTTTTTGCAATCAAACGATTTTGGTTTTGTTGAAATCAATTTATATTTATTTTAAGGCCATACTGTTTAACAAATTTACAAGGGTTCTGTCAAATATTTATTGTAGTTTTGCATAGATAGGTACATATGTTGTACTATAGGAAATATGCCGTGGTATAGCTAAATGCGCAATCAAATATTTAGATAACGTTCGCACTTGTTTTATATTTCTTTGTTTGGTTATTATTATTGACTTTTTGCTGAAAAAAAACATGGAATCATTTTTACTATTTCTAACTAGTAATTATGTACATTAAATCTCTAGTACACTATTATAAAATTGTGATGAAGTGGTCTCTGTTCATTGAAGATTTTTTCAAAAAAACAATTTGGTTATGTCGTATGTATGTGTCTGTACCCAAATCAATTTTTGAATTTTGTCGTCCAAGAAGTCACAATTTGAAACGGATTTCATCTCGCGAATTCCGCTGATTCCTTCTAACTTTCCTTTCCAATTCAAACGACCCAGTTCCCCGTATTTTTCCAGATCTTCTACAATGTCTTCACTGTTTTCAAAATTTTTATTAATTAATAAATAACCCGTAAATAAAATTTTAAGTAGTAACTATTCGTTAATAATTAGGTACATATGTAAATAACAAATTGTTCGAAAAATGTTTATCTCTGGCGATGCAATTTTTACTATTTTTTCGCGGCAAATAATTCACATTATCATCTGATATTCCATTCAAATAAAAATTGTGTTACTAAGTTACCATACACACGCTGAAATATCGTTAATAAATTATTGGCCGTGCTCATTCGGCATCAAATTACATTCATCAAATTACATCAGCCAGCAGAACAGTTCCTCAATGTGGTTGACATATATAGACGATAACACATTTACGGAGAAGATACCACGTACTATTAAAATGTAACAGAGTAACAATAACCTAATTGTTTCAAAAATGTGTTGGCCGCTTAATTACAATTGCGACGAACTTATTGGGATTCTCGTTTGGAAGAAATCATATTCGATCTTGAACTCACAACTCTATTCCTCAACTAGAAAACGGGATTGGCAAAGTATGTTAGGTTTATTGAATTCTTATATTCAAATTTATAGAAGACCCGAATAACATCTCTTGTCTTTGCATTTTTAATTAATACTTTTACTTCAAGTTCTCTACAGTCAGTAGCATTTAATATTCATCAGTTTACACAAAAGCCCTTTGTCAAGCATGTCTTGATTTTTCTTCGTATTCCGAAGATCACGAATAAGTATATATCGAGCTCCGTATTTCTATAATTTACAAACATTTAAAACCAATGTGCATCAATAGCTCTCCTGTGTTCTGTGTTCGAATAATATGAAGCAATCCCCAACTAATTAAGCACTCTTCAATTATAAAAAAAAAATGGTTATGTTCCTAAATTTGGCGCATTAGAAATCTCTAAAAGTTCGCTTAATGGTAGTCACTGGATTGACAAGAAAGTAATTACGGTCCTTTAGTGTGGAATAAAACTCTGTTTTTTTGTACAAAGAATAAACTTTAATCAAAAAATATTTTCCACTTTGTTCGATGACTGAGACATTTCTGGTAACTTTCATGATTCTGTGCTTATAGAATTTCGTTATTGGTGAAGGTTTTATAATAATGAAATTACGAGTACTTCCCAACCATGGTTCGATAATTTTTCGCAAGCTACCAAATATGTTTATGGTCTAGCGTTGTCATGATGAAATACAATTCCCTAACGATTTGTCAGTTATGGCATTTTTTTAAGGGTGTTGCAGATCTAACAGATTCAACTTTTGGTGAAAAAAAAATTATTTGTGGGAAAGGGGTCCTTTCCCCTCCACCCATCGGTTAGAATACCTATTTTAATGCTCTTAAAATTTAGTTATATCATTAACAATTTAATTTTTTTTCTTGTCTCATCAAAACCTATAATCGATGAATGTTTGACTCTGGGACACCCTATATTACATATATATGCACATATGTACGTGCGTTCGTCATACGATAATGTATAAATTCTATTCATGCCTGTGAATTGATTTTGCTTAATAGTTTTATTTTATTAAAAAAAGCATCTTGCTACAATTTTGCAAAGTAATTCAGAAGGTAGATCCAAACACAACGACAAGAAAACACCGCCAATCGTTGAAAACCACAAATTAAGCGACTCATTTCAATTATCAACTATCATACTTAACATGTCTGGATACAATTAACCTACTGGTGTTCGTATATGCAAACAATATTCTCTCCCATCTCCGAAAAAATTTAAACTACGAGTAATAAAAAATCAACACATAAGCACTTTGTTAATCCAACCGGTTGACAAATCACGAGACTAATTTGCGTTGTCTGGCTGTGAAATGCAGAACTAAGGTATACAAACGAGTATATGTTTACATATGTGAGCAGCATTTAAAAATAGCGAGTCTTATGTAATACATATTAAACTTGCCAACATGTGCAGATTCCATCCAAAAATGCTTAAACCTTCTTTCTTTCAAGTATCCGAGTGTAGTCGTATGTATTTCAAATGACAAATAAATATGGTTGCCAAAAACCAACACTGGGGTAATAGATATCAGAAACATGACGTACACGTGACAATTTAAATTGATGTGGATTCAAACGATTTATATAAAACTTAGCTGGACATCTTCGAACAAAAGCTCTTTTGAGAAGACGCGCATAACGCCGTTGCGTAATTTTTGAAGCGGCTTCCTGGACACAGCTACGCAACTCTTCTAAGCTCCTGATGAACTTAAGCTAAGAAAAATTGTTGTTGGGTCTTTAATTTTGCTTTTATTGGACGAGCCAAAGCGGAGTAACATCCTTAAGCCCTCTAAAACTAGGACTAACATTTATTTTTTTGCAATCAAACGATTTTGATTTTGTTGAAATCAATTTATATTTATTTTAAGACCATACTGTTTAACAAATTTACAAGGGTTCTGTCAAATATTTATTGTAGTTTTGCATAGATAGGTACATATGTTGTACTATAGGAAATATGCCGTGGTATAGCTAAATGCGCAATCAAATATTTAGATAACGTTCGCACTTGTTTTATATTTCTTTGTTTGGTTATTATTATTGACTTTTTGCTGAAAAAAAACATGGAATCATTTTTACTATTTCTAACTAGTAATTATATACATTAAATCTCTAGTACACTATTATAAAATTGTGATGAAGTGGTCTCTGTTCATTGAAGATTTTTTCAAAAAAAACAATTTGGTTATGTCGTATGTATGTGTCTGTACCCAAATCAATTTTTGAATTTTTTCGTCCAAGAAGTCACAATTTGAAACGGATTTCATCTTGCGAATTCCGCTGATTCCTTCTAACTTTCCTTTCCAATTCAAACGACCCAGTTCCCCGTATTTTTCCAGAACTTCTACAATGTCTTGACTGTTTTCAAAATTTTTATTAATTAATAAATAACCCGTAAATAAAATTTTAAGTAGTAACTATTCGTTAATAATTAGGTACATATGTAAATAACAAATTGTTCGAAAAATGTTTATCTCTGGCGATGCAATTTTTACTATTTTTTCGCGGCAAATAATGCACATTATCATCTGATATTCCATTCAAATAAAAATTGTGTTACTAAGTTACCATACACACGCTGAAATATCGTTAATAAATTATTGGCCGTGCTCATTCGGCATCAAATTACATTCATCAAATTACATCAGCCAGCAGAACAGTTCCTCAATGTGGTTGACATATATAGACGATAACACATTTACGGAGAAGATACCACGTACTATTAAAATGTAACAGAGTAACAATAACCTAATTGTTTCAAAAATGTGTTGGCCGCTTAATTACAATTGCGACGAACTTATTGGGATTCTCGTTTGGAAGAAATCATATTCGATCTTGAACTCACAACTCTATTCCTCAACTAGAAAACGGGATTGGCAAAGTATGTTAGGTTTATTGAATTCTTATATTCAAATTTATAGAAGACCCGAATAACATCTCTTGTCTTTGCATTTTTAATTAATACTTTTACTTCAAGTTCTCTACAGTCAGTAGCATTTAATATTCATCAGTTTACACAAAAGCCCTTTGTCAAGCATGTCTTGATTTTTCTTCGTATTCCGAAGATCACGAATAAGTATATATCGAGCTCCGTATTTCTATAATTTACAAACATTTAAAACCAATGTGCATCAATAGCTCTCCTGTGTTCTGTGTTCGAATAATATGAAGCAATCCCCAACTAATTAAGCACTCTTCAATTATAAAAAAAAAATGGTTATGTTCCTAAATTTGGCGCATTAGAAATCTCTAAAAGTTCGCTTAATGGTAGTCACTGGATTGACAAGAAAGTAATTACGGTCCTTTAGTGTGGAATAAAACTCTGTTTTTTTGTACAAAGAATAAACTTTAATCAAAAAATATTTTCCACTTTGTTCGATGACTGAGACATTTCTGGTAACTTTCATGATTCTGTGCTTATAGAATTTCGTTATTGGTGAAGGTTTTATAATAATGAAATTACGAGTACTTCCCAACCATGGTTCGATAATTTTTCGCAAGCTACCAAATATGTTTATGGTCTAGCGTTGTCATGATGAAATACAATTCCCTAACGATTTGTCAGTTATGGCATTTTTTTAAGGGTGTTGCAGATCTAACAGATTCAACTTTTGGTGAAAAAAAAATTATTTGTGGGAAAGGGGTCCTTTCCCCTCCACCCATCGGTTAGAATACCTATTTTAATGCTCTTAAAATTTAGTTATATCATTAACAATTTAATTTTTTTTCTTGTCTCATCAAAACCTATAATCGATGAATGTTTGACTCTGGGACACCCTATATTACATATATATGCACATATGTACGTGCGTTCGTCATACGATAATGTATAAATTCTATTCATGCCTGTGAATTGATTTTGCTTAATAGTTTTATTTTATTAAAAAAAGCATCTTGCTACAATTTTGCAAAGTAATTCAGAAGGTAGATCCAAACACAACGACAAGAAAACACCGCCAATCGTTGAAAACCACAAATTAAGCGACTCATTTCAATTATCAACTATCATACTTAACATGTCTGGATACAATTAACCTACTGGTGTTCGTATATGCAAACAATATTCTCTCCCATCTCCGAAAAAATTTAAACTACGAGTAATAAAAAATCAACACATAAGCACTTTGTTAATCCAACCGGTTGACAAATCACGAGACTAATTTGCGTTGTCTGGCTGTGAAATGCAGAACTAAGGTATACAAACGAGTATATGTTTACATATGTGAGCAGCATTTAAAAATAGCGAGTCTTATGTAATACATATTAAACTTGCCAACATGTGCAGATTCCATCCAAAAATGCTTAAACCTTCTTTCTTTCAAGTATCCGAGTGTAGTCGTATGTATTTCAAATGACAAATAAATATGGTTGCCAAAAACCAACACTGGGGTAATAGATATCAGAAACATGACGTACACGTGACAATTTAAATTGATGTGGATTCAAACGATTTATATAAAACTTAGCTGGACATCTTCGAACAAAAGCTCTTTTGAGAAGACGCGCATAACGCCGTTGCGTAATTTTTGAAGCGGCTTCCTGGACACAGCTACGCAACTCTTCTAAGCTCCTGATGAACTTAAGCTAAGAAAAATTGTTGTTGGGTCTTTAATTTTGCTTTTATTGGACGAGCCAAAGCGGAGTAACATCCTTAAGCCCTCTAAAACTAGGACTAACATTTATTTTTTTGCAATCAAACGATTTTGATTTTGTTGAAATCAATTTATATTTATTTTAAGACCATACTGTTTAACAAATTTACAAGGGTTCTGTCAAATATTTATTGTAGTTTTGCATAGATAGGTACATATGTTGTACTATAGGAAATATGCCGTGGTATAGCTAAATGCGCAATCAAATATTTAGATAACGTTCGCACTTGTTTTATATTTCTTTGTTTGGTTATTATTATTGACTTTTTGCTGAAAAAAAACATGGAATCATTTTTACTATTTCTAACTAGTAATTATGTACATTAAATCTCTAGTACACTATTATAAAATTGTGATGAAGTGGTCTCTGTTCATTGAAGATTTTTTCAAAAAAACAATTTGGTTATGTCGTATGTATGTGTCTGTACCCAAATCAATTTTTGAATTTTGTCGTCCAAGAAGTCACAATTTGAAACGGATTTCATCTCGCGAATTCCGCTGATTCCTTCTAACTTTCCTTTCCAATTCAAACGACCCAGTTCCCCGTATTTTTCCAGATCTTCTACAATGTCTTGACTGTTTTCAAAATTTTTATTAATTAATAAATAACCCGTAAATAAAATTTTAAGTAGTAACTATTCGTTAATAATTAGGTACATATGTAAATAACAAATTGTTCGAAAAATGTTTATCTCTGGCGATGCAATTTTTACTATTTTTTCGCGGCAAATAATTCACATTATCATCTGATATTCCATTCAAATAAAAATTGTGTTACTAAGTTACCATACACACGCTGAAATATCGTTAATAAATTATTGGCCGTGCTCATTCGGCATCAAATTACATTCATCAAATTACATCAACCAGCAGAACAGTTCCTCAATGTGGTTGACATATATAGACGATAACACATTTACGGAGAAGATACCACGTACTATTAAAATGTAACAGAGTAACAATAACCTAATTGTTTCAAAAATGTGTTGCCCGCTTAATTACAATTGCGACGAACTTATTGGGATTCTCGTTTGGAAGAAATCATATTCGATCTTGAACTCACAACTCTATTCCTTCCTCAACTAGAAAACGGGATCGGCAAAGTATGTTAGGTTTATTGAATTCTTATATTCAAATTTATAGAAGACCCGAATAACATCTCTTGTCTTTGCATTTTTAATTAATACTTTTCCTTCAAGTTCTCTACAGTCAGTAGCATTTAATATTCATCAGTTTACACAAAAGCCCTTTGTCAAGCATGTCTTGATTTTTCTTCGTATTCCGAAGATCACGAATAAGTATATATCGAGCTCTATTTAAAACCAATGTGCATCAATAGCTCTCCTGTGTTCTGTGTTCGAATAATATGAAGCAATCCCCAACTAATTAAGCACTCTTCAATTATAAAAAAAAAATGGTTATGTTCCTAAATTTGGCGCATTAGAAATCTCTAAAAGTTCGCTTAATGGTAGTCACTGGATTGACAAGAAAGTAATTACGGTCCTTTAGTGTGGAATAAAACTCTGTTTTTTTGTACAAAGAATAAACTTTAATCAAAAAATATTTTCCACTTTGTTCGATGACTGAGACATTTCTGGTAACTTTCATGATTCTGTGCTTATAGAATTTCGTTATTGGTGAAGGTTTTATAATAATGAAATTACGAGTACTTCCCAACCATGGTTCGATAATTTTTCGCAAGCTACCAAATATGTTTATGGTCTAGCGTTGTCATGATGAAATACAATTCCCTAACGATTTGTCAGTTATGGCATTTTTTTAAGGGTGTTGCAGATCTAACAGATTCAACTTTTGGTGAAAAAAAAATTATTTGTGGGAAAGGGGTCCTTTCCCCTCCACCCATCGGTTAGAATACCTATTTTAATGCTCTTAAAATTTAGTTATATCATTAACAATTTAATTTTTTTTCTTGTCTCATCAAAACCTATAATCGATGAATGTTTGACTCTGGGACACCCTATATTACATATATATGCACATATGTACGTGCGTTCGTCATACGATAATGTATAAATTCTATTCATGCCTGTGAATTGATTTTGCTTAATAGTTTTATTTTATTAAAAAAAGCATCTTGCTACAATTTTGCAAAGTAATTCAGAAGGTAGATCCAAACACAACGACAAGAAAACACCGCCAATCGTTGAAAACCACAAATTAAGCGACTCATTTCAATTATCAACTATCATACTTAACATGTCTGGATACAATTAACCTACTGGTGTTCGTATATGCAAACAATATTCTCTCCCATCTCCGAAAAAATTTAAACTACGAGTAATAAAAAATCAACACATAAGCACTTTGTTAATCCAACCGGTTGACAAATCACGAGACTAATTTGCGTTGTCTGGCTGTGAAATGCAGAACTAAGGTATACAAACGAGTATATGTTTACATATGTGAACAGCATTTAAAAATAGGGAGTCTTATGTACATTCTTGCCAACATGTGCTGATTCCATCCAAAAATGCTTAAACCTTCTTTCTTTCAAGTATCCGAGTGTAGTCGTATGTATTTCAAAGCCAAATAAATATGGTTGCTAAAAACCAACACAGGGGCAATAGATATCAGAAAAAATACGTACACGTGACAATTTAAATTGATGTGGATTCAAATGATTTATATAAAACTTAGTAGCTGAGGTGAACAAGTTTTTAAAAAAGCCAAATAAAAATACACTATGCTTCTGCTCTAGACTCACGGACTCGCTGCGATGTACAGGAAGTTTAGCAAATAAATTTGTTAAGAGCTCCATCCAATATAAAAGTATCCATGCAGACTACTAGGAGAAATGAATGTTGATGCGGGAACTTCTTCAAAATTAGCCGCATACAATAGCATTCAATAATGCACTTTTATGCTGCGTAGTATTTGGGGAAAAAGAAGTTTGCCAACTCGAAAATGTTTAAGGTGACTATAAATTTAATGCGAACGTTTTTCGAATTGAACAAAAATTATAGCTTTTAGTGCAATAAATTTATAATTACGAGTATGGGTGCACCTTGGTATTTTTTAATAAGGACTGTTCAATAAGCTACTCAAAAAGGACTCAGATTTTGTTATTTTATATTATAATTAAATCACTTAATTTGATCTTTTTCTTTTCATATATTTAACAGATCCATCTCTCACTCTTTCTGTGTTTGCATATTTTTATGCCACCACACATAGGCCGATCCATTGTGGTCACTCTATCACCGCGTGCGTGGCGCCACCTTAAAAACAATGCACAATATTTTATTATACAAAGTTAGAATTTATTTTTTGCAATATTGATTTTTACTCCTTCAATTTAGGCAACCTGCTTTTCAATCAATGATTTAAAATTTTTTGGAGGTTTTGATATGCTGACCTTTAGTGAAGGAAAATGCAACGTAAATATCGGTTCCTTTAAGTCGATGTAGTCTGGAGGGCTAATGTTGAAGCTATATATTTTCCATAGTTTAGTAGATATAAAATTAGTTGATATTTCATAAGATAACAACGTTTATATTAATTGTGCTAATCATATCGAAATTATCTTATCAATTCTTATTATAGAAAATATACAAGGAATTTTAAGACTTATGAAATCGCTAAATATAGATACATAATAGAAATTAAATAAACATTTATGATAAGAATAAAAGTTTCCAACGTTTTAAAAGCGTATATTAAAAGAAAAACATTTTTTTTTTAATTATTATACATATACAGTCAAAATCGGTTATAACGAACTCGATGGGACTGGTGAATTTGTTCGTTATATCCGCTGTTTCGTTATAACCGATTTTCCATTTTACAAGTGGACACATTATTTTTTTTTAGTACTTTTACTTATTTATGATTCTGGTAAAAAGTAATCTGTGATTTTCTGCTGTCGACATTTTTGTGTTATGAACTTCCCTTCTATTTTCATCTCCATTTTGGTCAAAAATTCTTCACAACCTTGGTCAAAATTATCAAAACAAACGATTTCAAGGTATTGACAGCCTGAAGTGCATCTTCAATTTTCACTGGAATTATTTCAGTTTCTGTAAGTAAAAATGTTGCAAAATGTTTTCATATTGTCAGAGTAGCAAGACTAAAAACTCTTCTTACCTTCTTCATTCTCACTCCACATTTTCATTGTGAACAGAATCAATGATTTGTTCGTCGGTTAATAACTCTACAGTCACAATGTTGTTGTCCACATTAACCAAATCTTCAAAACTTTATGAATCAAATACGTTATCATATGGCTGAATATGTTTAATACAGTGCCTCAAAGGCCAATTGTATTCTTCTTTGAACTCAGTTTCGAATGAATTATCAGGTTCTTATGGGATAAATCCAGAATGTTTAAAACAATTTTTTATAGTTGCCATAGGCACCCTCTCCCAAGCTCTGGAAATCAGTAGAATGGTATCCAACAAACTCATTACATGTGGTCCATCTTGTTTCTTGGTGTTAGGTAATATGTTTAGTACTTGAAGCTTTCTGTAATGCTCTTTTAGTGATCTGATTATACCCTGATCTATTGGTTGTATCACAGAAGTTGTATCAGGCGGCAAAAACACAAGCTTCATAGAAGTAAGACCATCGATATTTGGATGTGCAGGACAATTGTCCACTAACGACAGAATTATTTCCTTTCGTTTTGTCAACTGTCTATCTCAATTTCTTAAATGTTTTTCGAATATGTCTGATGTCATCCAGGTTCGTTTATTGAACTCATACAATGATGGCAGTTTCTTGACCTTTTTAAAGCACCTTGCGTTTTTTTGATTTTCCAATAACCAACATTGTTTAGCAGTTCCGGTCATATTAGCTCCTACCGAAACCGTAATTCGTTCCTTTGATATTTTACCTATAACGCATTTTTCACCTTTGAATTTCAAGGTTTTATTAGATGTCACTTTGTAGAACAAAAATGGTTCGTCGATGTTGAAGATTTAACATCCGAATAGCTTTGGCCAAACACACCGCAAACAATCATCCACAATTTCTGTAGAAAAACTACCACGTTCACCGCTTACCATTGCACTAACGATGTTATAGTATGTCGTTGCCGAAATCGTTTAATCCATGCTGTTGAGCAGGTGAAGTAAATTTTTCCAGTCTTATTGCAAAGTCTTCTGCCTTAGTTTGTAGAATTGGTTCTCTTAATAGAGTATTCAAGCTTCTTTGGACTTTGAACCAGCTGAGCAAAGTAGCCTCTATGTCGGGATGTTAACTGCATCGAACTTTCTTTATTTTCAAGTTGGATCCTTCAAAAGTTTACTTTGTTTTATCTCGGTCTTTGAAAATGGTAGAGATTGTTGAAGCCGTACCGGCTGTACCAGAAAACTCTGCTGCCAAACTTTTATTGGAATAACCAGCTTCGAGCCTTGAAATTATTGTAGATTTTTCTTCGATTGTAAAACCTCTACGTTTTGAACTCATTTTCATAAAAAAAAACTAACACTTTTAAAAAACTAACACTTTTAAAAAACTAACACTTTCTTGAGAATTTATCATTTTAAATGCACGAAATTTGCAATGCCTACTTATTTTTTTTTTTTTAATATTCGTTATAACCAATAGATTTTTAAATTTTCCATTTAAAACTGTTCGTTATAAGCGATAATTTGTTATAGGTGATATCGTTAAAAGCGATATTCGGTTAGTACAATTTGTATGAACCTCGGCCGAGATCTCAAGAATAGTTCGCAATAACCGATATTTCGTTATAACCGATTTTGACTGTATACTCGTATATATATATTTTTTTTGTTTTGTATAATTGGCGCGCATAAGGGATTTACATACCCTTAAGATGTTTGCACATAGCGTGGGAAAGGAAGTTAGGGAGGGAAAAAAGAGAGATACCAATGTGCCTTGGTTTTAAATGTTTGCAAGTTATATTGGCTAGGAAATAAAGTGCTCGGCAGGGCATTCCATAAGCGAGTTGTACGGCTTAGGAAAGAATCACAATATATCAGAGTACAACCGGAGATGGGCTTGAGAGTGAACTGATGAGCATTCATAGCGAGACGGGTGTTACGGTTAAAAACATGAAGGGGCGGAATGCTACTGGCAATTTCAGTGGAGCATTGGTGGTGAAAATAGCGATACAAGAAGGTGAGACAGGATACATTACGCCTATCTTGGAGGGTGTCGAATGACTGTGTAATATTGGCATCACCTATGAGTTTTATCGCACGATTTTGGATCCTATCTAGCAAGTGCAAAGAGGTCTTAGGGGCACCTAACCAGATGTGGGCGTTGTACTCCAGTTTTGGGCGGTTAAACGCCTTATATATTGAAGCCAGGTCAGAGAGGGTGAAATATTTCTTACACCGCTTGAGGAAACCTAGACATTTCGCAGCAGTTTTGGCGACATCGAATATGTCGTCATTCCAATGTAAGTTGTCATTGACACACATACCGATGATGGAAAGTTTTTCGGTTTCGACGATGCAAGTGCCATTCATGGATAATGGCTGGGTGTTTAAATTTCGCTTTAATGACAGCAGACAGCATTGTGTTTTGGAAGCATTAAATTCTACTCTGTTGATAGTCCCCCAATTGGTTATGCTGTTGATATCGGAATTCAATGAGCTTAACATACGCTGCCGTTCCCGTTCTACATCCGAAGAGCAGGGACGTGAGTCCGGAAACGAATATGAAAAGTCATAAGCAAAGAAATATATTAGATTAGAAGTGGCAGACAAGAAATCATTGATAAAAATTAAAAAGAGTGTCTGAGGCAGAACGGAGCCCTGGGGCACACCAGTATTTATTTTGTGAATATCAGGCTTAAAACCATCCAAGACAACTTGAACTGAACGTTCCGAGAGGTAGTTTCTAATCCATTGAAGAAGAGAGTCGTCGATCCCAAATGCACGCATTTTCGACAAAAGAGCCTGATGCCAAACTCTGTCAAATGCCTTCGAAATATCAAGTGCAGCTATCTTGCTTTCGCTAGATTGATGTACACTTTGGTTCCACTTTTCGGTGAGACATGCCATCAAATCACGAGTGGACTTGTGGACTTCCTACGAAAACCATACACCCGGTCATTGAGAAGTTTTCGCGTTTCGAGATATTTCATGAGCTGACGTTTTATCAGCGTTTCCATGACCTTGGAAAGAAGGGACGTAAGTGCAATGGGCCTGTAGGAGGAGAGAGAAGAAGATTCGCATTTTTTAGGGACGGGCTGTTTTTCATCGGCTCTGAAATAGTCCTAAAGAGTAGGATTGATGAAAAAGCTTACGCAGTGCTTTTGCCAGCGAGGAATAACAGCTCTTCAGAAGAAAGGGAAATATACCATCTTTACCAGCGGATTTTTATATGTTGAGATCTCTAAGTGCTCTTACTACTAGTGCGAAATTGGATTCGTCCCATTGAAGATTCGACGCACTCAAGTGTGGGCGGAGACAAAGCACAATCTGGAAGTATTGAGCTTCCCGCAGGGTGTGCAGCTAGCAGATTGGCTTTGTCTAAAGCGTTGACAGCTAGAAGATCATTGTAGATGAGCTTTGGGATGGAGGATGAGGCAGAATTTCTGATGTTTTTAATAAACACCCAAAAGCTTTTACTACCTTTGGGACATTGTAGTATTTTTTGCTTCAACTTTTGAAATTTCACACGCTTAAGAAAAACGTTGCAGTCATTCCTGGCTCGTTTAAATTTTTTTCAGTTTTCCTCTATTGGGTTGGTCTGGAAGGACCGAAAAAACATTTCTCTAACACTGACAGCCTCTTTACAGTCGTACCATGCCTTTTCTCTTGGTTTGATACCCTTCATCTGATGAGGGATAAAGGATCTCATTTCAAAGAGAATAGTACCTCGAAATTCCCAAAGAAGATGCTAAGTCCGCTCCAATTGGCTTACGGTTCTTTTAGGAATCTTTTCTCTAACTGTGTGGTCGGTATACGAGAAGTTAGCTGATATAACACTGTGGTCCGACGAGCCTAGAATTTTAACCACATGAAGTTGAATTCTGGATTGGAACAAGGATTACATGTCGTGGAATTTGGTAAGCAATACTGTAATAGTTATATAATAAATATAAAGGTTTTGTAGATACAGGATTGATTTCACAATTCGCAGACTTAAAGAAAAATCAATACCGAATTTCCACATGAAAGTCTAAGTTAATATTTTAGTTTTAATTTTCACAATCTCGGATCTAAGCTTCTCATACCAGCTCCTGGGAAAAGCTAAATTGAAATTTTTGTCCATATTCACATTCTGGAATAAAAGCTTATCGCTAAATACAATATCTTGAGAGCGTAATAGGTAGACGAGTGTCCGTTTTTTTGTTAATTGTGGCTTATTTAGCTAAATTTTAGGAGAAGGCTGCCTTGATAGTTGGTTTAAGTTCCAAATATTATTTAGTAGGCAAAGCTGGTTTTAGCGGGATCAGTGATGCAAGCAACTAAGAACGCGTACACCATGATATCCGAATCGCAAGCGGGACCCAAGACCTTAAGTATATGATATTGCATGATAGCCTGATTGCATAGGAAACTTATAGGGACTAAATGTAAAATCTTTTATTATTTATATTTTCAAGGTTTTTTAAAACTTGGCTGTCAAATTCTAGAGGGCCAAATTATTCATTGCTAATTTGCGACTACTGCTAAAATGCCGGAGCACGTGTTATGTTTTTTCGGAAAATTGTATAGGGAGAGAGAGAGAGAGAGAGAGATATGTTTGGCCTCAGTATTTATTTTGCTCCATGCAACATCGAATAGACTAGATCTAGAGAGACTAGATTGTTAGTGTAAATTGACTTGATGTTGTATTTAGGCAACAACTCATCTCACGAGATTTTAGTTGCAAGAAAAAAGGTCTTTCGGGCACGGCTGGTATTGAACCCCGAACCGTTCGATTGGGAAGCCAATCGCCACGCCAGCAATCATTTCGAAAATATTATTTTAAAGAAATTTCGATAACTTCGAGTGTAAAATGTCAATGATAACAGGTTTCAAACAACTTACGCCACTTAAGAGTCAAGTTTAAACTGAGTTTGGTAATTATCGCCGCAGCAAAATGCATCGCTTAATTAGACCACGACAATTGCAAATAAAACGTATATACCAACATATGCATGTACTCGTACATTCAAATGCACATATTTGTTTGTGTATAAGATGTTTTCCACTCTTAACCATTAAGTTAACTGATTCGTTTTTCTATGCCAAGAAATAAATTTGAACGCAAATGGTAAATATAACATATTTGAAGAAAAATTATTTTTGAAATTCTGTCCATTCTTAAAAAAATAAAAAAATTATTTGTGTGATGATATATTTGTGACAAAAATAGAAATAACTTAAAAGGACTAGGTTATGTGGTACAGGTATGTATGTACGCATTTAGTGACTAATTGAATGAATTGTCGTTAAAGTGAAAAGTATGCGAATGTCAAAACATTGTACGTTCTTTGCTATATTTAAAAAATAACTTGAAAAATATTTGTAATAATAAATAAATTTTATTACTGTGTCTACGTTGAGCAGGAAAGTAACAGCATTCCTTCGACAATAAAGAAAAGCTGTATTTTTTAATGGCCCCTTCCATGTTCAAATATATTTTAGAAATAATACATACTGTGTTTTATGTTCTAGGTAGATTTTGCTCGTATTTTTTTGTCAGATCAGATTTGACAGTCGTGGGGAATGGTTGGTATCCAATTTGCTATGCAGCTTCTAACTCTTTAACAACGTCGCAAAGAACGGAAAAGCTTTAGCGTCAGCCTTTTAAACAAAAAATAAATATGTTTAATTTTGGTGGTCTATTTGTTTTCCCTCACTGTACCAAATCCAATAAATTTACTCTTTTCTCTCTCAATCTATTAATTGGACATTTAATTTCTCTTTCCCAACTCACAACAAAACCTGACTCTATCAAACGTCCCTCTATTTTCGAATTCCCTCATTCCACTTTAGGCTCACTCTCTCCCAGTGTTCTTGTTACTATGGTGAATATGCCCCTTTTGCCTTAGAGAGAGTTGTGGTGATAACTTTAAATTCAGGTGGAAGAGGTGGAAAACCTGGCTAAGAGGTAGATCGTGTGGGAGTTAATTTAAGTATTTATAAATTTAGACAGAAACCCACAGTTAAGACACAAAAATTAGAGTGAGAAAAGTCAGCGTGCCAGGACATGGCATTTTTTTGAGTATTGAGTGACTGAGTGTATGCAACAACCGATGGATAGCGGGTTGTGGGTATGAATTTTGTTTGTTTGCTTTTTTTATTGTTGTAAGGGCATAACATCTGCAACAATTTGATTCGACAAATCAATTCTGAATTTTTACTTCACAGCTATGATTAGTATCGACGGTGTTTGTGTTTCTTGTGTTTGACTTTTTTTTATAATGACTCGGGAATTTAGAGTGGATATAGCCAATATTCGCTGACTTCAAAGTAATCACTTTTCTGCGTACGTCCACGTCTGTAAATACAGACCAGCTGTTTTGGTATTTAGTGCCATTATTGTTCTCTCACTGCGGTGTCGCCAATTACGTGCGAAGTGATATAGATTGCCAAACTTCACCACAACTTAGTCCCTGCTCCAATCCGGAATTCAATTAAATGTGGTTAAAATTCCATCTCCGTAAGCAAATTATCCACTATTGATTTATTAACAAGCAGTTCGACCTTTAACGAGTTTGATGCGCTTTTTACTCCATACAAAGAATAGCATACATGTATCCTCATATTGAAATCGTCATTACGGGTGATATTTCAATATACACAATTCTGTGTGGCTTCGACATTCTAGACAGACAACACTCGAAGAACTATGTGTTGTCATCTCCGATGCGGAAAATAATTTAACGCAGCTTGCAAATGAGCCCACACGAATACAAGACGTTGATAGTCATACCACCAACACCCCGGACTTGTTTTTAACTTCTCACCCCGACAAATATAAGGTCAATATGCCATCCCCTCTAAGCTCGTCGGACCACTTTGTTATATCAGCTAATTTCTCGTACACCGACCACACAGTTGGAGAAAAGATTCCTAAAAGAACCGTATGGCAATATGAGAAAGCCAATTGGAGCGGACTTAATGTCTTATTCAGGAATTTTAACCGGTCGTTATGTTTCCTCGATAACGACGTGGAAGCCGCTGCTGATATGATCACAGACACTATTCTCCTTGGAATGAGATCCTTTACACCTCATCGGATGAAGAGTATCAAACCAAAAAAAAAGGCATGGTACGATTCGAGGCTGTCAGGGATCGAGAAATATTTTTTCGGCCTTCAAGATCAGCCCAATAGAGGAAAACCGAAAAAAGTTTAAATGAGCCAGGAATGACGGCAACGTCTTTCTTAAACGTGTGAAATTTCAATACGACCAAAAGTTGAGGCAAAAAATGCTACAATGTCCCAAAGGTAGTAAAAGCTTTTGGTTGTTTGTCAAAAACATCAGAAATTCTGCCTTATCCTCCATCCCAACGCTCACCTACAATGACATTCCAGCTGTCAGCTTTTTAGACAAGGACAGTCTGCTAGCTGCACACTCTGCGGCCAGCTCAATACTTCCAGATTGTGCTTTGTTTCCGCCTACACTACACTCTCGCACTCGGATAGTAGTAGCAAGTGTTCTTAAAGATCTTAACATTCACAAATCCGCTGGTCTAGATGGTATACCTCCCCTTCTTCTGAAGAGGTGTTTTTCCCCACTGGCAAAACCACTGCGTAAGCTCTTTCATCAATCCTACTCTTTAGGACTCTTTCCGAGCAGATGGAAAATAGAATTTGTCCAGCCCGTCTCTAAATAAGGCGAATCTTCTTCTCTCTCCTCCTACAGACCCAATGCACTTACGTTCCTTCTATTCAAGGTCATGGAAACACTGATAAACCGTCAGCTAATGAAATATCTCGAAACGCGAAAGCTTCTCAATGACCAATAATATGGCTTTCGAGTAACAAGTCCACTGGTGATTTGATGGCATGTCTCACCGAAAAGTGGAACCAAAGCGTGCATCAATGTGGCGAAAGCAAGATAGCTGCACTTGATATTTCTAAGGCATTTGATAGAGTTTTTCATCAGGCTTTTTTGGCGAAAATGCGTGCTTTTGGGATCGATGACTCTCTTCTTACATGGATTAGAAATTATCTTTCGGAACGTTCAATCCAAGATGTCTTGGGTGGTTTCAAGTCTGATATTCACTAAATAAATGCTGGTGTGCCCCAGGGCTCCATTCTGTCCCCGACACTCTATTTAAATTTCATCAACGATCTATTCTCTACTACTTCTAATCCAATATATCCCTTTGCTGACGACAGTACTTCCAAAACAAAATGCAGTCTGCTGTCATTAAAGCGAAATTTAAACACCCAGGCATTATTCATAAATGGCAATTGCATCGTCGAAACCGATAAACTTTCTATTCCCGGTATGTGTGTCAGTAACAACTTACGTTGGAATGACCACATATTCGGTGCTGTCAAAAATGCTGCGAAATGTCTAGGTTTCCTCAAGCGATATAAGAAATACTTTACCCGCTCTGATCTGGCCTCAATATAGAAAGCATTTATCCTCCCGAATTTGGAGTACAATGCCCACATCTGGTCGGGTGCGCCCAAAAAATCTCTGCATCTGCTAGATAGGATTCAAAAACTTGCGATAAGACTCATATGTGATACTAATATCACTCAAACAATAGACACCCTCGAACACCGACGTAATGTTTCGTGTCTCACTGTTTTATCGTTATTTCCACCACCAGTGCTCCTTAGAAATCGCCAGTAGCATTCCGCCCTTTCAAACATTTAACCATAACACCCGTGTCGCTATGAATGCTGATTGGTATACCCTCAAGCCCAATTTCGGACATACTATAAAATATTGTGATTCGTGCCTAAGCCAAATCAAACATTTAAAACTAATGTTCACCGGTACCTCTCTTTTCATCCTCCCTGATTTTCCTTCGCAGGAGTTGAATGTAAGCATTTTAAGGGTACTTAAATCTTTTGAGCTCGCGCAAATTATTGTATAAAAAAAATAAAACTTCTAGATGTTGGCCCGTCCAACAACTTCTTTCCTTTGGCTGTTTGAAATACGTATGATCATATGACTGTGAATATGTATAATAAATAATAAACGTTTTTCACAGTTTCGAAGTTGCACGAAATGGGTAGGTTATTAAATTTTTTTCGGAAAAAAATATGAAAAAATCAAAATTTTAAGTTTAAAAAAAAATCACCTTGATTTAGGTCAGTATTTACTTTGAAACAATTATACAATATGGTAGTACTTATAATTGGGATACCCCATTTGATACCATACACGCATAAATTTTAAAGATGTTATTTCCAATTGGAGTCAAAAGAGGGCAGCGAATGGCTTATCTGAAAACCTTTTTACCTGGGATGGGATGGATAGTTGTTTAAATTTCTATGTATTCGTTGTCACAGAGCCTGAAGACCCAAAAAGACTTTTGCCGACTCAATATGACTCGCTTTAGATGAGGTCCTCAATTAAGTTTATTTTGAGAGATTTATTTGTATACCATATCGAGATAGCGTTTACGTTTAGGCTTACATTTTCTCTACTGCTAAAACGAATGATGGATCTGAAAATATTCACTAGGCATCCGATGAGAATAGTTATTACATTTTGTATAAGCGGGGAGAAAATTCCATAAAGCTCTTGAGTTGAGCTGACCAATCTGAAGGATCATAAATATACTCCTGGTATGCCTATTATGGGGATATTGTCTAGGTTCACAATAGGAGGTCTGCGTGTATTATTACTATAAAGCTCAGGGAAATGAGTTTGCAGGTAGAGACCTAGCATTACTTTATAGCTCATTGTGCACAATGCTTTCAGATTTTTCTACGCGATCAATTAAATCAATATGTTTTTAAGACCATACGTTGATATAAAATCAGTACTATTCTCGCAGAATTTTCTCTATGTCTTTCCCTTTGTTTTCCTAATTCTGGCATTAAAAAGATATTTCTCTTCAATATTTCGAGGTCGTGGTACATAGCGAATTAACATGGCTTTTGAATGTAATTGAATTAACGAACGTAGGTTCATTGCCCCTATTTAAAGTTTGAAGATTTGTAGGGATAATGAAATTTAGCAGCAATTCAGCTCTTTTGTTGGTTCAATGTTTCCCCAGGATTGAATTACACGCATTTGTATCATCCATTTGCATATTTGTATAACATTCAAGAATGATTTGTTTTCCGCCGTCTTGTCATATTTGCTGAGTCAAAAATAGTACGTTTAAAATATGCTTCTGGCTCAAATTATAATCGGAAAAATATCGGCAAAAGAAACACTTGTAAAGACAAATAAACTTTCTAACCATTAATTTCTATTAATTAATTACGCATTTCGTTGCTACGAGTATCTATTCAGCTATATGTTCACATACATGTATAGCATAAGTATTTAAATGAAATAACTTCAAAAACGAATGAGAATGGTAATTATAAAAATCCTCAAAATTCACTTTTACATATTGCATCAGGACCAATTAAATTATATATGCGTATGATTATATCTAAACCTTCACGTAAGAAGTAAAAGCTATGTTGATGTAACAAAAAAGAAACAAAAGCAGGCGCATTGTCTATCAGATTGTTTTGTATTGCAGTCTACTCGCGTGATTGTCTTTAAAATACGTAGATATACCATTGCCCTTATTATGTCTGACATTGAATTCTATTTATAATACAAATATCTTTTCTGAACTAAATGCTGTTACCAGGTTTCCCTTTAATTCAACTGATATGTAGTGATACAACCAAATTGGTGCGTAATTATATTAAAATGACAAATAAACAGCTTCCAATCTTTAATTGTCATTCTATTTTCTTATTCTGTTGAATCTGCGTTAGGTCAGTCGCAACGTTTCCGTTTCGGGAACACTAATATCATCAATTTAAAATTAGAAATAAATAGATAAATACAAAATCTGCCAACGCGAAGCCAATTTTCAACATCTGCATCAAGCATTACATTGCGTTATGTACACATTCTTAAGACTACTTTGTATAATTTAGTATAATTTAGCTCTATATCTTTATATATTTCTTTTTCAAGTAGTTGTTGTTTGTTAGTATACAAAACAATAGAATCAGCAACAAAATCATATTTGCCCTTGTAGTTTTTTTGTGGTTAACAATTGGTACAAGGGGAAATTTAATAAGGAGATAATTATCGAAAAAAGCTGGTCAAATTGCAATCGTTTATCTGAGCTGAAAGAAATATAAAAACTTTTTCTCGTTCTTAGGTCTACAGCAAGAAAATGAAATATGTAACAAACAACCAGAATTTTGAAACCGCTTATATATTTACGAGTATATTAACTAACAGAAAAATGTGTAAATATTTTGGTCAAATAAGACTGAAGTAACCTATGTCTATGTCGCCTGACACAAAAAGATAAATAGGGCGGCAAAATGATAATAATGTAATTCAGTTTTATATTTATTTTGGTTTTGGCTAAAATATTTTTCGTGAATACCACCTTGATCAAAAAGTTCCCCGTGTGGCGCTCCCATTTTTTCGATGAATTTTGTGTAAAAAAACGGATTTAATGGTGCGCGAACGTTAGAAAAGTGTTTCGCCAACGATTCTCGAAAGAAAACGGTCATTTACCAGTGGCATGAGCGGTTCAAAACTGGTCGTGAGTCAATCGAAGATGATGAACGCAGTGGACATCGAAAACCGACGAAAACATTGATGGAGTAAAAGAAATGTTGGTCAATAACAGCAAATTAACCATCAGAGAGATAGCGGAGGACTTGAACATTCCCTATGGATCCGTCCAAGACATTTTGGTTAATGATTTGGGTTTTCGTCGTGTAGCAGCAAAGTTTGTGCCAAAAGACCTCAATTTCATGCAAAAAAGGAGACCGTCGCAAAAGAGATGATTTGCGAGGCTGAATCCGATCCCACATTCATCAAAAGGATCATTACTGGAGACGAGACGTGGGTTTAGGAGTACGACACGCAATCCAGACATCAGGCAAGTGAATGCTCATTCACCAAATGAGCCGAGACCAAAAAAAACACGTCGTTTTCAATCAAAAAAGAAGGCAATGCTCACGGTTTTCATGGATTACAACGGTGTAGTGCATCATGAATTTTTGCCAGAAGGCCAGACAGTAAACAAAGAGTATTATTAGGGCGTTATGGGACGTTTGCGTGAAGCAATTCCCCGAAAGAGACCAGAAATGTGGGCAGAAAACTCGTGGATTTTGCACCATGATAACGTACCGTCGCACAGTGCCATCATTATTCGTAATATTTTGACGAAAAATACAACAAATACCATCCAACAGCCACCGAATTCACCTGATTTGGCTCCCTGTGACTTCTTTCTGTTCCATCGGGGAACGCGTTTCAGCAGCCGAGAGGAAGTAATAGAAAAATCGCAGGAAGCACTGATGGAAATACCGAAAACCGAATATAAAAAATGTTTCGAGAATTGGATCAAGCGCTCGCATAAGTGTGTTGCAGTCGATGGGGATTACTTTGAAGGGGACAATATAGATTTAGATGAATAAACTTGTATTTTTAATTTTCTGACCTTTTTGATCAAGGTGGTATTTCATTTTTAATTGTCAATATTTTTCTATCATGTTAAGAAAGAACATACAAATGTTTGTTTATTTAAATTTTTCCCAATTTTTTTTAAATCTATTTAGAACATATACAAAAAAAATATATTTTTTGTTTGTCATATCTTGTCTGTCACGTAGTAGTACAATCTTTCGGTAATATTATATTCGATAGAAAAAGTTTCCAACTAAAGACTTTTATAATTCCCTCATCGATAGACTCACGTTGTTTTTATAAAATAATTGAAAATAGGGCGCTCAGGTATCGTATACTATACATATGTATACAAGTATTTTTAGCTTCAACATATGATGAAACTTGATAATGATCATAACGTTAAATAAATATCTATAGTTAAATAGTCGAAACAAATTTGTTTAATTTTTTTATAAGAATGCTACATCCATTTTGAATATTTAATAGTAAATTTTGAACACTTCTTTTGTGTTTTTGAACTACAGGTACTTTTTTTGAATAAAAGTTACAAATAAAATTATGATTTCGAACCATTTTTAAAAAGCATCCTCAATCCAGGTTGGACGATTAGTTACGATGACTTATTTCAGTTTCAAAGCTAGAAGGGAGGTCTTCTTCCCTTGAATGCACCACATACTATAGGAACATGTTTTCATTGACCACGTTGTCTCTCCGCCTTGGTGGATTTAAAGACTATTCGATATCACGTGTAGATGGTTATTTACTCTTCATGTATCAACTATATCTATCTAGGGAAGTGAGTCCCCGGGAACTAATTCCATTGGGGCTTTAGTTTCCACTCAGTGGGAAATAAGCCCAATTTTGTAAAGTGGACTTAGTTATCATGCAAGGTGGGAAATAAATTCCTAAAAAATTGGGTGGTTTGTTTCCGTTTAACCCTTTCTATCCGAAAAGCCTATGAAGTAAAAATTACCTATTGCTTATGTTTAGTCATGACAGTTGTTATCGTTAAAACGCTTTCTCTCTTCATATTTGAAATCGTATATGTGGGGGTGGTGGGAGTGGCCGGGACATAGTTGTCACCACCGTACTTTTGGGTGGGAGATATGGTGTCCCGGTCAGTAATTTATGCACACTAATTTTAGAAACAGAAAACGTATTTTATTTGTGCAAATCAATAAATTAAGAGGAAGTATAAAAAACAAATTAAACTAAACAAAGGAACTTTATAGAATTCCATGCCAAGGGATATCTGCGATCAAATCTTCAGCCAAAACTACGAGTACCATTAATTCAATAAGTGTAACTTTTTTCCGTCTCGATTCTCAGTAGATTATGCAAGAAGTACCAACAGACATAGTCGGTAAAAGACTGTCTTCCACCATTTTGTGGATTTTCTATCTAACTACTGACTTGTCATTTGTTCGGCTCGATCTATACTACTCCCATCAGCTTTCTGTGATCCTTTCTGGGCACGGTGACTTTCTGACCGTCTTTTTAATTTTTATCTATAGTTGTTACGTCAGATGAATGGCAATTGCTTACAACGATGACTTCTTTAGTGCCATTTAACAAAGATAAGGCCCGTGTTGCTTTCTTAGAAAACGCGTTCTCCTTTTCTAAGCTTCTCGTTGACTACTGGAATATTGTTACATACAGTAGCAGTTCCTAGTGCGGCATAGTCTAAGGTAACAAATTGTCACTTCGATTCAATTACCTATTGCATATAAAACTCCTAAAATTGCTAACACTAATTAGTGGCTACATACGCCAAATTTAATTAACAAATAATTTATATATATTTTTAATATATATTTCTATATATATTATTGTATATAAATATAATGAGAAAAAATTCGATATATCTTTTAATTTGATTGCATGGCATAAGAGGAATATCACAAGTATTTATGAGAGAAATAAATAATGCATAATGTGACGAGTATGTCTTCAATAACTAAACTGTTTTCAGTTTGTTCATTTTTTGACTCTGAACGTTCATGTTCAGTCAATTCCAATGCGATGTCTCTATTTTAATTAAAAACCGTTGGAATCTATTGAATATTGGATATTCATATTATATATTCAACAATGTAATAATCAATAGAATATTGATAAATATATCCCTCTTCACAAAAAATGGTTTTGAAGGTTCGAATATAAGAATCTACAGCTGACATGAAATCCCGTGCAGAGTTATACTCCTTATCAACTAAACATTCTACGAACTTAAAAAAAAATCTAGTTTTTACATAGTTTTTCTCCTAAACGACTTTAGTTGCTTCTGCAGCCTTGATTTTGTATAGTTTATTGTCAAAATAATTTAAACCTTCAGAACTAAATATTTTTAGCTTCCATGTAAAGGATTATGTATATGCGAATATACCAAAAACCTACAGATAACCCCTCCGCTGTAATACAAAAGAATTTTGTGAAGTTACTAATTAATAAACAAATAATAAATAAAAAAAAGGGTTTGATCGCATTCGCTCATTGTGAACAGAAAATGATTGAAAAAGTAAAACAATTAAAAAATTTAGTTAATAAATTGTTTTCGTTTCATTTTTAATTAAAGAAAATGATTTGTTTATATTTGCAATATTTTTAGAATTTTAGAATTTTTTAGAAATGCTGGTATTTGTTATCATTAATTTCAACAAAAAAAATAAAACAGGAACTCTCGATGCTTCTTCTTCGTTATAAAAGATTGGTATAATGAAACCAACATCCTTTAATAGCAGCATTCGGAATGGCAGCTTTGAGAGCGTTTCGTAAACTGCCTACAAAGTCTGTTGTGGATGAAGCTGCAAATTCAAATAATTCCCTTCAATAAACGTAATTAAATGATTATAAATCGTTGACTTATTTGTTGCCATATTAAAATATAAATTCAACTATTTTTCTTTATTATTTAAAAAAAAATCAACATTTTTAAAATTATTTGAAGAAAACTCAGTTTGCAAGAATCTGAAAATAATTAAAGAAAAAATCGTCAGTGGGGACTAAATGGACCAATGGACTTAGTTCCCGGGGACTAATTTCGCCACACCGTTAAATTCAACATTCTTTCCCACTAATTTTTCTCTGCTCACACTGTAAGCATATATTTTAATAATATTCATCATCCTTTAATTTTTTATGGTTCACAGATACACTTCCTTTGTTAAAAAGATTAAATAGGTTCGTTATTAGATTAGAATAATTTTAAAGATCCACTGAAGTCACTACACACACTAGCCGCGTGCTTGTAAAATTTAAATTCACATACAAATCACATCAAAAATCGCTGGTTTAAATAACTCAGTTTGTTCTGTTTTTGAATTTGTACTCGTATCTAAATTTATGTATAATATTAAACATATCTATATACAAATTTCTTTTTTTTTTTTACAATTTGATACCGTATCCTATTTCCTCTTGATTAAATTTGTAACAAATGTTGAAACAACAATGAAAAAAATCTTGAAATTGACCAAAAATAACAACTTTAAATAAAACTACTTATATATGAACATGAACCTATGAGCATTTAATTAAACAAAATAAAGAAGATGACTCAAGATGTAACCCTTGTATCAAAGCTGAGGGTAAGAATTTTTTAACTCGTCACACATGATTTTGAATTCCTCAAAGACGTGGAATTCCAAAAACGAAGAAGTGATAGGTATCTGTTCTATTATTTTCTTAGTTGAAATTTAGTTTTTATTTATACATTTGTATGTTTTGTATGAAAAACAAGTTTGAATCTACGCGCTAGACAGACTCCATATAAGTATGAAGCACCTGATGTGTTAATTTTTAAAATAAGTTGTGATTATGTGAAGCGCTAATTTTTTAGGTTAATACATAACCCAAACAACGTATGATGTATGTATATGTATATCTGCTATTAATTTGATTAGGGCAAACAGTTTAAGGAATTTTAGAAATTATTACTAAGTAAAATTAATTATTCACTGTATGTACGAGGGCGGGTCAATAAGTCCGTGACTTTTGGAATAAAACACAGATTTTTTGATAAAAAAATAATTTTATTTTTCAACGTAGTCTCCCTTGAGCTCTATACACTTTGTCCAACGCTTCTCCAATTTTTTTATCCCTTCCAAAAAAAATGATTTGTCGCGGTCCTCAAAATAATCCTTTCTTTGCGAGATGACTTCATCATTGGAGTCAAATCTTTTTCCACCAAGCCATTTCTTCAGGTTTGGGAACAAGAAGTAGTCGCTCGGAGCCAAATCTGGAGAATAGGGTGGATGAGGGAGCAATTCATAGCCCAATTCATGGATTTTTGCCATGGCAACTGCACATGTGTGCACCCTTGCATTGTCTTTTTTCTCCTCAAATTTTCTCCTCAAATTAGTGAGTAGTCTGATAAAAATAGCTGTCAAACACAAACTAACTGACGCAGCAAGTTTAAATTTTGACAGGAGTCAACTGACAGATGCCTGTTGACAGGAGCAGTGTTGCTGTTTCAGTAAAGAGGTCAGAAATTCAAAAGTCACGGACTTATTGACCCGCCCTCGTATAATAATTACACATACCTATGCGGTGTTGTAGCAACAGTACGTTTATTAAATTAACATTCTAGTTAAACTTGATTAATTATATGCATATACTCGTATATGTATTATGTATGTATACGCTGAGTCCACTTCGTGTCCATTTCGTTCATCTAAGATTTTATCTCCAAATATAGTGATCAGCTCGTTTTCATGCAACGACACTGCATCTTGAAGTGGGATAGGTGGAAGACAGTGACACCAGCTGAAACCGACACACCACTTGGAGCTGAAGTTAGCCACTTTTCTGCCATCTTGTACAGGTCCAAGAAGAAGTACGACAATTTCAATGGCTACCTCTGTTGATGATTTTTCTCCCACAAGATGCTCATATGAAACCAGCAAATGCTTCAGTTCCAGCACACGGAAATCGGTCGAAACGGTTAAACCCATCAGTCAAAACAAAACCAGTGGTGATTTACACACACAAGATGTTTGGATTAGATTGGCTCTAGAACCAGTTATACAATTTTTCTGGGAAAACCTACTTCTTGAAAAACCACGAATCGCCAAGGAGGAAAAAAACTTGCTGCAATTTCTTCTTTCATGCTTCGAATTAGAAAGGGTAGCAATGAAAACAGCGTGAACGGGTCAGAGTGCAAAAACTGCATAGATCAATAATAGGAGGTAGCTTATACTTATAAAGATTGTTTGCATTCAAGAGGAGGAATGCTATATGGAAATTGATACCCTCAGAGTAAATTGCTTCACACAGCAAACTTTTGAACGGCGAAGGAATTCTATGCTGAAAATCATCCATGGTGTTTTGAATTTTAGGGTTTTAAGGGCATCCACAATTGGGGTGTACCATCTGCTGAATCCCGGGGTAACTCAACTTTATACAATACCTAGAAATCCGGACTGGATACAAAAAAGTTTTCTCACATTGTAGATTTGGATCAAGTTAGAAGGCCTAATCTGCACTTTTTTTCTCAAATTTGCTACTGCATGCTGGCTGGGGTCAATATGTGATGTTATACAAGAGTTGCCCACATGAAGGCGTTCTGCCTTCACTGCTTTAGTGCAATGGTTCTAACGCCTACGCTCAAGCATGGGTGGTCGTGGCTCAAGTGGTAGTGCATTGGCTTCCAAATCGGACGGTTCGGGATTCAATACCAACCGCGCTCGAAAGACATTTTTTTTCTGTTTCAACCAACTAAATTCACGTAAGATGAATGGTTGCCTAGAATACAACAACAAGTCTAATTATACTAATATTATAATTTAGTCTACCCATTAAATGTTGGATGCGTAAGAACCACTAAGCCCAAGAATCCTTCTTTCTCTCTCTGTCCCATTTTCCTAAAAACGTAAGTACAGTAATGCCCACTTGAGTGTTAAGATTTAAAAAAATAAAAAAATATGCATTTGATACCGCTGTACTCTCTGCTAAATTGAAATCTCCTCGCTATACATATAGAGGGTATACATTTTGCGGTTGTATCTTCTCCTCCACAATTGGTTATTTGTGCGTGCAGTACGAATCATATATCACCGGAGGAATTTGTCTCTAGATTAAGATCACTCATGCAGTCTTTGGGCACAATGCACAATTGGACAAATTTTACGAGAAATACCGAAATTATAGCTCGTCTCTATCTATGTTACCATATGCAGCCTTAAAATCAATATAAAAAATGTTTTGCTTTACTACATTTGCGAAAATTTTGTTTGGCATGGACTAATCAAGGCGCTCACTAGAATATACTCGTAATACACAATGTGTAACCGTCCTTTATTGAATAAAAAAAAAATTGAAAAATAAAAGTCAAAAAGATAGGACGTTCTTTAGAATAAAGGACAAATGGTCACTGTATCTACAATATAAATGTTGTCCCAACATCTGCAAAGATTGATACAATCTTGTTTCAGTTCATCTGTAACCAAAAATTCCTATTTAAGGCATAAATACTATTGAATTAAATGAGCTAAATTCCACGTGCCTACCATACGATTCAAAACCATATTCTTTTGTCCAGTAAACAAAATAATGAATGTTTGAAACCTATGTCATTAATAAAATTAAATCGTGACCGCAATTGCACAGTGAGTAGGGATGTACGATTTCTTGCTGACTTCTAACCCCAGGATAGTGAGAAAATTGTTCATTGGCAGTAGATTTCACTTTCGGAAGTTTGACGTCAAAAAAATAGATTAGAAGGTTTGAACAAAGATATCGCCGCTCCAACGCGAAACCTACAAAATAAACACCGATGACTAAGTCAGCTTTTAAACTAAGGCAATCGTCTAGATATATCTGTAGACAAGAGTATCCACATACATATACTCGTATCTTCAATATGTATATAGTGTACAAACTGAAAAATAAGGAAGTAAGACTTGAAAAAATATATATGTGTCCTGATTAATATCCACTTAGCGGGGTTAACAAATAATAAAAGAGTTGTGCTGTAG
The DNA here is from genome assembly GCA_949129095.1 of Volucella bombylans. NCBI lineage: Eukaryota > Metazoa > Arthropoda > Insecta > Diptera > Syrphidae > Volucella > Volucella bombylans. The sequence continues at coordinate 20,824,198 of OX422143.1, read as the reverse complement.
GTAGTTATTAAAAATAAAAACATTAATAAATTTTTGGCGCATTAGTTCTATTGTTTTTTTTTAAGAACTTAACACTTAAGTGGGTATTAATACACTTAAAATGCCTGAGCACGTGTTAAGTTTTTAGGAAAATGTGACAGAGAGAGAAAGAAAGATATTTAGACTTGAGCCTGTCACTTCACCCACTGTGTGTTTCGTCTTATGTGAATAGAGAGAAAAACCTTTAGCTTCTACAGACTCTGCAGAATTGCTAGAAAATAAGAATCCTTTTTATAGAAAGAGTTTTCCTTATCTAAAAAGAGTGATGATATCAGAAATGATCTTTTCTGACTTTCAGTGTGTGTGAAGTAGACTTCCCCGCATCAAATCGACCACTTTGTGCTATTATTGGATAAAATAAAAAAATATTGGTGTTCACAATTATTATTCTACGATCGAAAAAGGAATGATATTCCATAAAATAATTACCTACCCATTAACTATTTACTAGTTATAAATACTTTATTATTATTACTTTATTAAACTATTTTTGCGTATATTTAAATTAAAACAACTCTTAGAATAGTGCAGTTAAATTCATTTACAAATTCATATTACAAACTTCAATGTACAAATACTTATTATCTTAAACTAAATTAATAAGAAGTAGAAAAATAATAAATGAGTAGGTCTTTTTTAAAATGGTTTTCTGCATTCACCCTTTTGATTGTTTCAGTGGATTCTCAGGATTCTCTGAGAATGGATAAACTTCATTTTTGGGGAGAAGTAACTAAGTAATCCAGAGTAATTAATTTTATGTAGTGCAAGAAAAGTTCGATATGTTAAGAGTGCATCCAGTAAACACCCAGCTATTTGCTTCATGTAAAACATGCATCTGACACAGTTGTTAAATGCAACATTTAATTTTCCTAAGGACGATGAATCTAAACTTGCAACGATTGCGCAACCATACAATATGATGGGCAGCAAGAAAGAGTTAATAAGTTTCATTTTGATTGTATCAGGCTAGTACCGCTTTGTTGGTCTCAATCCCCTAAAATGTTTGTTGAAGTAAGTTGTCAAGTTTACGAGTATTATTTTGGTAGCAGGCTCAATAAGATCATTATTTACAAAAATAAGCAAATTCCGAATTCGCAGATTGCAACTACCAATCAGCAGCGTCTTGGTCTTTGACGGATTATGGCTAAGACAGATTTTTTGAGACCAAGCAAATATGGAATACTAGATATTAGATTCTAGAGGACACTGTCTATTTGGGTATTTTTTATATAACTGCAGATCATCCGCATAGATATGATAATCAAAGTGGATTATTCTCTTATAAATATCATTTATGAACATTGTGAACAGAAATGGACCAAGGACAGTTCCTTGGGGCACCCTCGATGTTACCGACAGACTCGACAATTTTTCATCATAATGAAAGACAGCTTAATGGCAATTACTAAGTTATGCCGACATATCTAATTTGTATAAAAGAATGTCATGTTTTACAGAATCGAATGCTTTTGAAATATCCAGGAATGCCACAAGTGGCATCATGTCTCTGTCAATAGCAGAACGGATGTTGTCAGCAATTTTTAGCAACACAGTTATGCAGTTGTGCTTTGCCCTAAATCCAGATTAATGTTGGGTCAGTAAATTATTTTTTTTTCCAAGGAAGGCCTTCACTTTTTTAATAACAATTTTCAAACACTTTACAGAGGAAGTAAGGGTAGCAATTGGCCTGTACTCAGAATTATTTTGCGAGCTTGATTTTGGAACAGCTATAATTTTTTCTTGCTTCCATTCATCAGGAATAATTCCGGTCATAATAATTGTATCAAACAAGTTTTAAACTTGTTTGGAGAGAACTGGTAAAAAGATTTTACAGAATTTCAAATGAATATCATCCAAACCAACCGCAATCGATTTAATAGAGAGAATAGCCTCACCTACAGTTGTCTCATTTACACGTTGAAAGTAAAAACAATGCAGTGTCCCTTATTCTATAATATAATACAATACTTGGAAGCCGTCACAAAGGAAAAGTGTCTAGTTGTCGTTCGGTAGTGCACTGTTGGTAAACTTTTTATTAAATTTATTAACGCATTCATTGATAGTACTTATTTTTGTCCCTACAAACAACGTTTCGCACTTGTCGGGACCCGTTATATATATTCGTAGCTGCGCCATCTGAAGTACAGTCAATTTCGTTTATTCATAACGTTTTTAATCAGTTGAGTGAACCAAGGAATTAAAGGTTTTTGTATTTTTCTTTTTACAATGGGTACAAGTTTGTCGAAAAGATACTCAATGTTATTTTTGAGTCCAGAAAATTGACAATTTACGTCGGGTGTGCGGTATATACGTGACCAATTAAGATTGTTGCAGTCTTAAGGACTGCAATGCAAGAATGAAATTATACAAGGACATCATTTGAACTAGGAGGAACAATATTTAAAAACAGTATAACCATGTCATCGTATGAGATTCCTGGTGAAGAAATTTGATCATAGTGTGCCACCGAGTCAGTTTAAGAAGCAAGAAAAACATATAGCAGTGAAGGAACTTTGTCAAGTTGAAAATGAATTTTGTTGATATCATTGCAAAATAAAAGCCCAGTAAATTGACCGCATCTACAAATTGCTTATTTTTATCTCTTAAAATGTAGAGATTAAGATGCCCACATTTAAAAAAGAAACGACTTTAGTGGGGCTGAAACTGTAGAAAGCTTGCTTCTCATTCTTTTTAACTTTAATTTTAGTATAAAAAATTAAAATTTAATATTTTATTATTTTATACGTATACCGAATGCATTAATTTTATATTTAGGTTATTTTATTGTGTAAAAGGTATCCTTTTATATTATATGTGCATTCTCAGTATTTAAATGTTACTAAACAGGCATTGTACAAAACTTAATTCTATTTGCCTTCTAAGTTATATAATAATACATACCTAATATATTTTCAAAAAGTTTAATTATTATTTTTATTTAAACTTAAAATCTAAAGGTGCCACATTTGGAACTGGAATAACAGCCATTAAACTAACAGCTCTTGGTCGTCCCCAGTTACTTGTAAGTATGGCAAGGATTTTTGGCCTCCAAATATGAACTTGATGTCCTACATATATTAAATGTTCAAACGGCAATTATATGTGTTTTTCTGATTTTTACTTTTGTTTTTACTTTTATTTTTTATAGCTGCAAGTATCTGAAGTAATTATGCGCACACGTAAATATATGGAAGATTTAGTTGGTGGTCATGGCAACGTTTTAACTCATCATAAGACCATAAAGGACTTAGAAAAATACTATGCTAGTTTGGGTGATAATAAAAATGTTCAGGAGTTTCTTAAGAATGTGACTTCAGATAAAGAAGGGTTAGCGTCAATTTCTTATTTTTATATACTTCTGAAGTTCGTCTAATATTTTTTAATAATTACAAATAATTTCTTGAAAATATTGATAGCTGCAACTAGTTTAAATTTTATTTTATCTTAAATCACCCTCATGTTTTAATTTTAGTTCTTTTTGTTACCTTTATTTCGTGTTTTTTTTAAAGAATATTCGTATATACGTAAATGCTTCTAAAACAGGTTTATTTCTTTTATGAGTAGAAAATCAACTTTCTTTTCTAGGTAAAAGTTCACTATTATACAATAATGAGGTCTGAGTTACCAAAAAACACCCCATACATAAAATACATACTCGTATTTTGCAAAAAATAAAGTGGTACTTTAAAGCTTTAAAACAGCTCTAAAAATAAATTATTTTATAAGTGCACGAGTACGAGAGTTAAGTTGAGATTTTATTATGATTGATAAGTAACTATGCCCATTAGAATATTTATTTTTGAAGACAACATTTACAAAATGGAATATATAACGAAGACGACATTTCAATAGATCATTGAAATCATTGAGATCTTTACTTGTACGTGATACCTTTTTAAATATAAGCGCCGTTTTCAATGCGTTTCGACGAGAATTTATAGTGTTGCAAGTAATATACAAATATACATATGAATTGTCTCTGCGTAAACCACGCGTGAAAAGAAAAACTTCGTGATATTATTAAAGCAAAGGAAGTGTATATATGTATTTTTTTAACTTTTGTCTTTGCAAAATTGTTTATTTATTGTTTAATTTTTTCCTTTTCATCTTTGGATGTTGTCGTTTAGTTTCACTCATCAGTCATAGGACTGTGGTATTTTCGCCACATTCTTACCCGACTCGTTTCTCTCATAATTCAATATACATTTGTAACATATACCAAATTTCTTTGCATTAGACATTTATAGGGAATAAAGTAACAAAATTAGACATTGAAATTAAATTAATTGCAGTTTTTTACATTTCTATGAACAAAATTTTAAAAAAATGAATTTAAATATATCACCCAAATTAATTCAGAAAAAGGTATACAAAACTTATAGGCATACAAATTCATCCGGGCACAGCAGCACAAAAGACGCAATGTTCGTATATCAATTACTTTTATTTCTCTTTAAAATATCATTTAAACAAGTATGGATTAGAAATTTCACTTTCAGAGATTTAATGCTTTGCACACCAATAACTATTAACTATGTATATATATGTATACATAGTATAATAAGAACTAAAAGATTATTAATTAACGATTTAAGAAACAATCAATACTTAAATGCATGATAGTGTGGGCGATAGAGTTGCATACATAAATATGTAATATGTACATACATATATCAAAGCTTTCTCAGCCTTCTTTGTTTTTTTAATTTTATATCGTAATTTTTTTGGAATACATCCATATGTATCGAACATAGTGTGAGCTAATTCAAAGTTTGTAAATATAGTGCATCACTCTGTATTTCTTGAATAATTAATTTCAAATCAGGTAAAATAATGGATATTATCATCTCCGTATTCCTAGTTTTGTATATCTTTTTAGTGGTGTTAGTTTGGTCCCCGCCAACGAAAACATTTATATACATATATTAAGACATATGTGTATATAATGAATGTATGTGTTCTATAGAAAAAATATTTCCAAATTCCGAAACGTGATATTTTAAATATGTTTTTTTTTCCTTACTTCCAACAGTATCCTGCATTTGTTTCCTTGGTCAGGTATAGTCGATGAAGACTCACAGCTCAGTGACACATTTAGGGTACCAGATCCAAAAACCGGTCAAATGCGTCGATTGATCTCACAAATTCCGCCCAAGGAGGAGGAAATGTTTAGAAATATGATTCGCCGACTAAATACTATTGTAAAGGTATGAATATAGTAAGCTTCGGGCTTTTGTTTTATATATGTGAACAAAAATTAATATTATATTTCTCTTGTAGACTGCCGCTGAGTTGGATGTTCGTATAATGATTGATGCCGAACAGACATATTTCCAACCAGCAATTTCCCGAATCACACTGGAAATGATGAGGAAATACAACAAAGAAAAAGCAATAGTGTTTAATACTTACCAGTGTTATTTAAGGGAAACATATAAAGAGGTCTTATTTTATAACTCAAAACGAAAAAAAAAATATTTTTATATATTCTATTTCTTGTCAGGTTTGTACTGATCTGGAACAAGCCAAGCGACAGGACTTCTATTTTGGAGCCAAACTTGTTCGAGGCGCATACATTGAACAAGAGAGAGCTAGAGCAGCAGCACTTGATTATCCTGACCCAATCAACCCCACTTATGAAGCTACCACCGAAATGTATCACAAGGTTTTGACTGAATGTCTTAGAAGAATAAAGGTAACGTATGCTTGTAAATAATTTGCATATATTTGCTGGGAAAGTGCTTCACGATAAAAGGTTCTCTGGTAGAGAGTTCCCATATTTAATAGTTCGAGAACAAAACTAATTTCCACTTATTTTTATAGCACTATAATGCTACTGTGCAGGTTGTGAGCTTGTCTAAAAAAGCAGGCATCATAATGGTGTCTTTATTCACCATAATCGATTTAGGAACTCTAGTCATTTTATTTGTATTATGGTAGCCGATTATTTTGGGTTTGCGGCATAACAACTCTTTCCAAAAATACATTTAAGATTAAATCTTAAATCACGCACTCTTTTGGCCATAACTGCAATTTAATATTTGTAATATATTTTTATTTTACTTGTATGTCTGAGCGCAGAATTGATAATAAGCTTTTTTCCAAATTAAAAAAAAAAAAAAAGTATATCAATTAACAGTAGGAAAATAAAAAAATTAAATATACTCGTAAAATGAAAAAGATCCAATGATAATTTTTTCTCATTTGAAATATATTTTGAGAAGAAAGAAATCAAACGTCCAAGCATTGTTTAGTTAAAATAATTCCTGCCAAAAACTAAATGTCAATAATCATATTATACCCAACATAATCATATTCTTAGTTTACATCCAAACAAAATCCCATTCACAAGCCACAATTAACAAAAGTGAACAGTTTATATTAAAACTATGATTAAAATCAAAAAGTCAAGTCAAGAGTAAAAGAAAAACAATACAATCTACATACTCGTATTACAAAATTGAACATGTTGTGCCGTCGTCGTTAAAACTTCGTGCTTGCATTTGCTATCGTGTTACAGAATGAATTCATTATGTTGGGATAGTACGAGTATGAAGGAATCACTTATCGGCCAAAACTTATCATGGTACAAATGGAGGATAATCCATTTTTACCAGCCCAGAAAATACCATTCTCTACCACACTATTACGTTACAAGTTACGCTTTTTACATGTTGTGTATCACGGTCAGCAGATTAAAAGACTTTATTTGGCCAGGCGTTTTCTTGGCAGGTAAGCCAGTCCGATCAAATTCGTATATAATGGCAAGTTTTTAGAGTATTTTCACATGCTATAACTTCTACTTTACAAATCTCCAAGTTGGTCGAACTCTACATCAATATTGGAGTATTGGGAAACATCCCCAGTCAAATAAAATCTAAATCAGAGACACGTAATTTTATTTGATTCATTTCTTATATTATATAAGTACATGCTTTGTGAACATAGTGATAATAAATTTGTTTATGAGCTGACTGATTTGGTATTAACCCGTAACTGGATAACGCAAAAGTACTCCAAAAGCCTACCACTATAAATATATGGTCAGACTGCCTTAAATACCAAGAAAATGACGGACTCCAAGGTAAAAAAAAATTATTGTATATGGAAATTTATTTATTGTAATTAAGAATGTTTCAAATAAAGACGCTCGGTGAAATGCCTTGCGCTGTTAAGAAACCTTTATTTTTCAACACAGTAAAAAAATTACTAGCAATACGGACAAGAAAAATGAGCATATGTATCTTCAGGTTGGGTGGAAAGAATGCAAACAATCTTTTATGAAGACGTGCAAACTTACCGTAGTACCGTCCGCATAACATTGAGAAAGCAACACCTAGCCTAATTTAGGACGGAAATGCTTGAAATCGACTTGAAATACATATAAGCAATATATCTATATAAATAAGTACGTGCGCACGTAGAAAATACTCACAAATTATTTTTTTATTCAGACATAAAAATTGCTCGTATTTGTACATATCGTCTTAAATGATATGGGGGGTATCTCCATTTCGCCATTTATGAATAATTCAATATTGAGTGTTGTACTTCGTGACATCCCAATCACAAAGTCGTTTGGACTTTCAAATATACCTACATGTGAATGTATATCTACAATATTCAAAATACATTATTTTTATTATCTATTTATTTATATATGATATAATATATTTTATTATAAATTCATTACAATTTTTTATGTTAAAGAAGTAATAAAAGAATATACATAGCTATGTGACATTTTTTATTTAGTGTACTTTAAGTGTAAAAATAGTGTTAAATGCCACTTCAATGGGCTTAATTATAAATAAAAATAACAATTCGTACGGTGACCTTAGAAAAGAAAATTTGATGATGGAAAGGCTGAATGCTGCTATACGATTTAAGCTGAATAAATTAGAAACAATACTAACAAATTTCAACTAAAGAAACAAAAAAAAAGATGTTATTTTACACCAGGATGTCATAGAATATGCATTCCATACCAGTAAAGTCAATACCCAAAAAGCCAATGCTTTACAAGTTTTTCAGACACACCAATGCAGTGGCCTATTTCATCAACTTACAAAGTTGTAATTACAAGCATTTTTAATAAAATGTGTGATTTACTTTCCTTATGTCGTTTCACCAAACTCTAGGTATTACAAATTTGTAGTTGTATTCTACAAAGGTAAATTTTCGTCTCACTAAAAGTTATTTATAGTTGTAATTTACAAGTGAGGTTACGTTTCACCAAAGAAAATGATTTTACAAAATTTTGTTCATTATGTGAGATAATTTTACAACTATTCCTCATAACAGGCAATAGGCAACTATTTTGAATACGAATAAATCTTAGAGTATCCAAATGCAAATGCTGATAGTTTGAATTGCCAACATTTTATTATTATTCTTCTTTTTTATTCAAATTTATGTTTTTTATTACATTTAATAACTAAATTTAACCATTCTTCATGCTCTAAATTTTAAACATTCTGAGTCTAAATGAAAGATGTCTTCTGCTGCGGAACTGCAAGGCGACTTGTTGAGAATTCTAAATACTTCTCCTTTTTCTGCGCATCCAATTGCAAATTATAAATTACTAGAGACAACTATGCTAAATACTGAAGTCTCTTTTAAATATGTAATACATACATAAGTATTTAGCATTGTTATCCGCTTCAAATTTTGCCAAGCGTTGTCTGGAAGGTATTCAAGGTTTTGTTAGTTAAAATGCCTTGACACATTATGGGGCTTAAAGCATTTTAAAATAGTGAATTTTTATCTCGTCTAAAAACTGAAAACTTTGCAAACAAAATGTAAATGCAACAAAGCTCTTATTTTGTTAGTCCTCTTACATAAAATTTTCGCCATGACATTCAACAAACTTGTAAGAAAACACTTGTAAATTACAAGTCATTCACAAGTCTTGTACAACGGAAATCTTCAAATGATAAAAAATTATCTTTCCACAGCTTTTTTGCAATCTAATTACAAATGTGGGGATTCTATTTTTGTACTAAATTATAAATTTTTAGTCTAGTACAAGTACAAATTTTTGGTTGTAATTTGCGATTTGATGAAATAAGCCGCAGAAGATATAATTGCTGTGATTGATTTTGGAAGCTTATTAAATACACGCATACTTGCCGTGTATATAAATTTCTGAAAGCGGTGGTGCGAGCAAAGGGTACAGAAACAAGATTTGAATAGCTTTTACGTAAATCATAATCAGGAATTAATCTGCTATTCAAATTTCCTAATCTGAAGAACAACATTGTTAACACTTTAATACAATACCCGTTACGGGATGGAAGAATTTTCATATCCCGAAACAATATAAAACAGGCATGAATGCGATGTTTACGAACAATTTTTCTCATAACATATTTCTGCAGAATTAATAGCGATTAACACGCAATACCATACTGAAACTTTGAGATAAAAATATCGTAGTATGTTTATAGTTTTTAATAATTTCTTAGAACATAAGTAATATTTCGAAATTTTTCTAGCCTGAGCAATAATAAGAAAATATAAGGCCTTATTAAGGAATTTGGACATTTTTAAGTAAAGAATTTGGCAGATATTATTATTTGGACTGTTCAGTGATATTTACAAGTGGAAATATGACTTTTTTAGTAAACAGAGAAAAAGAGTATATATTCACAGTTTAAATTTAAATTTTTTGTCGCATATGCCTTTTTTCAAAGGTCAAAATAATCGTACTAATATTATTGTACTTAACATAGATAGTGCACCCCCGTTTACGGTTTTAGACTTCAAAACTATTCTGTGTCCCCAGAGAGTTTTGTGAATGCGCAATCTACCAATAGCCGAAAACACATTTATGCTTTGTTGTTTTCCGTCTGTTTGCAGTATAGTGTTTAGTGTGTTGGAAGTAATATTAAATGAAAAGTTTATGTCATAGACGATAATAATATTTACGCCAGTTTCTATAAACATTTGATGTTAATAAAGAGAGGGATATCAAAAAACATGTTTTCATTATACTGGATTACCTTTTAGGAGATTTTGAAAAAAGTGACTCATCATCAATCCGTTAAAAAAGCAATTCGGTCGCAAAACTATTTAGCCTGTTTTTTATTTCACGGTTTCATTGAAAATTTAAAATTAATTTACCAAATAATTTTAATTTATTTACCAAAATACATAGGGGTAATTAATGCCCATCAAGAATTCATATATTTAAGTTGCTTTCGGTTTACAATTGAGACCATTGTGCAAATGTACTTTAAATATTGTCATGGATATGATGTTCGGCACATACTAATTTTCATGTTTACATCATACTGTTTTTTTCTGTTTAAGGCACTATTGCGGTTCTTAAGCGAAAAAAAAAAAACAATTTAATAAACAACATTTTCTGTCATTTTTATAAATGTTGATATAAAATCTGTTTTCAATATGTAATTATGTTGGGAACATTTTTAATTTTGCAAAAAAAAAATGTTTTGTTTTATTTTCTTAATCCACATCGATAGTATTATACAAGCCACTGAGTCGCACTAGAAAAAAAAAAGTTCAGTTGGGGGACAGTTATTCTCGGAATTGGATAGTCCGACAATATTCCTCCACTTCTGAATAAAAATTAAAAACCAACGTGTTTTTTTTCTCATTAATTTGTATCTATGTAAAAAATTTTACTAGCATGTTACTAAATCTAGATGTTTTGTCAATTCAAACTCAACAATATATAAAATGCACACAGATTTACACTGATCAGACAATGCAATCCGGAGATTAACATAAAAACGTGATTTCGATAAAAAGGCGTTTAGAGTTTTTACAAATTGAGTTATTACTACTCGTATTACGCACTAAAGGCATTCAATATTGTTCATGCTTCTAAACATATACTCCTACAATAAAATGATAACACATAAACACGTGTGCACAAAAACTGGTCGCATACGACTAAAGCCCCATTTACAATGCTACGAAATCCGATACGAGGGTCGTATTCGAATACGAATGCGACTGCTCTCACATTCGGACATCGGACGTGTCTGTTTACAATTATAAGTTAAAACACCACTCACAAATAACAAGCTCAAAATCAAAACAACAACAATTTAGCTGTTACGCATTGCGAGTGTTTTCCAGATTTTCGAAATTGATTGTGATGCATGCTGTATTATTGTAAACAAACACATTGAAGTACATGTTACGGAAATATTTTTGACAGTTCATGCGCTCTCTTTTTCGAACAACGTATCGCATCTCGCAGTATTGTAAATGGAGCCTAAGCGATCCGAAAGAGCTCATATACATATATTGTTACACTTCTAGCCGGCTGTTATTGAAAAACGCAAGAAATTACTCGTACTTTACTTTTTGCTTAATTTTTAGCTTAAGGCACCAAGGAAAAAAGTAAAAATTCAATGAAATTCAAAGAGTGAAAATTCAATGAACACGAAAATTCTATGTCTGCCGCTTTTGTCTGTCTCAATCTTTCTCGAACCTTCCAGAATTTAGCAGCTCCGGTCTATACCTCGAGTCGGCAATGTAGGGTTGAGCTAGGGCACGTTCACATGAGACGCGAAGTCGTTACACTGCCCTCCTCTCCAAAAGATAGACTGTCCTCAGTCGCAGGAACTACTTGTATGAATTCGTCGAAATATGCAAAGCCGTTGGGATCTAGGCCCCCGGAGCGAAAATATTAGAAACGAAGCGACCGGTTTTTTCCTGCATCTGGTACCGAGTACCGAGTCGACCACCGTCGAGTGCACAGCTCCACCAGTGCACTCGCAATATTGTTGTGTGCTGTGCAGCAAAAAAAAAAAAGCGCGCGGGCAAAAAAAAAATATATACAAAAACAAAAAAAGTGCAGTGCAGTGACAGTGAATATCACACCTCACCCGCTCCTAGTCGAAGTACTGTTGCTTGCACTCAGTCACTCCCGTTACTGTATTTACCATACGGTACTGGCAGTGGAAAACAGCATTTGTCCAGCCCGTCCCTAAAAAAAGGCGAATCATCTTCTCTCTCCTCCCACAGACCCATTGCACTTACGTCCCTTCTTTCCAAGGTCATGGAAACGCTGATAAAACGTCAGCTCATGAAATATCTCGAAACACGAAAACTTCTCAATGACCGGGAGTATGGCTTTCGTAGGAAGTCCACAAGTCCACTGGTGATTTGATGGCATGTCTCACCGAAAAGTGGAAACAAAGTGTACATCAATCTAGCGAAAGCAAGATAGCTGCACTTGATATTTCGAAGACATTTGACAGAGTTTGGCATCAGGCTCTTTTGTTGAAAATGCGTGCATTTGGGATCGACGACTCTCTTCTTCAATGGATTAGAAACTACCTCTCGGAACGTTCAGTTCAAGTTGTCTTGGATGGTTTTAAGCCTGATATTCACAAAATAAATGCTGGTGTGCCCAAGGGCTCCGTTCTGTCTCCGACACTCTTTTTAATTTTTATCAATGATTTCTTGTCTGCCACTTTTAATCTAATATATTTCTTTGCTTATGACTTTTCATATTCGTTTCTGGACTCACGTCCCTGCTCTTCGGATGTAGAACGGGAACGGCAGCGTATGTTAAGCTCATTGAATTCCGATATCAACAGCATAACCAATTGGGGGACTATCAATAGAGTGGAATTTAATGCTTCCATAACACAATGCTGTCTGTTGTCTTTAAAGCGAAATTTAAACACCCAGCCATTATCTATGAATGGCACTTGCATCGTCGAAACCGAAAAACTTTCCATTCTCGGTATGTTTGTCAATGACAACTTACGTTTCCTCAAGCGATGTAAGAAATATTTTACCCCCTCTGATCTGGCCTCAATATATAAGGCATTCATCCGCCCAAAATTGGAGTACAACTCCCACATCTGGTCAGGTGCTCCTAAAACACTCTGCACCTGCTAGATAGGATTCAAAATCGTGCGATAAAACTTATTGACGATACTAATATCAATCAATCAATGGACACCCTCGAACACCGACGAAATGTCTCGTGTCTCACTTTGTTTTATCGCTACTTCCACCACCAGTGCTCCACTGAAATCGCCAGTAGCATTCCGCCCATTCAAACTTTCAACCGTAACACTCGTCTCGCTATGAATGCTCATCAGTATACCCTCAATCCCATTTTCGGACGTACTCTAAAATATCGTGATTCGTTCCTAAGCCGTACAACTCGCTTATGGAATGCCCTGCCGATCTCTGTATTTCCTGGTCGTTATAACTTGCAAACATTTAAAAACAATGTACATCGGTACCTCTCTTTTCTTCCTCCCTAAATTTCCTTTACCCGCGCTGTGGTGTACAATCACCTTAAGGGTACTCAAACCCCTTGAGCGCGCGCTCATTATAAAAAAAAAAAAAAAAAATCTGGTATTTTTAGCGGTTATCTCTCGAAACAAAACTAGGAAAATAAAATTAAATATTTAAATAAATTTTGACATGGATATGTCTAACCGCTTGTCTTTCTGAAATATGTGTCCGTCACAAAATATGTCCCATTTTTTGATTTCCTTCTACCGTTCAGTTATCGTACTCTGTGTGCGTATTTGGTGTTGTTGTTGGGTTTGTGTGTTTCACAACGAATCAACTGTGCAAAGGAATGGGATATTGGAGAAGAGTCTGTACATGGACACATGAATCGTCGTCGCTTTGTTTCTCGACGTTTTGTGTGTGTTACAAATATACGTTTCATCCTTTGTGCATATTTGTTTTTCATACATGTAATAACATAACTATATATGTACATAATTTTTGAACTTGTGTTTTTTTTTACATCGGGGTAAAACTTTAACCCATCTCTTTTTTTGCACAACCACCCTATATTCTATTTATCTTCACACGTAAAACAATTAGGGTTTTTTCGTCGTATAAAACATATCCATGTACCAATGTATCTGCATGTCGTGTAGATACTTTCGGCAGTTTACTGCTTTTTATGTATAAAATTGGCACAGTGCTAGTCGATTCCTATGCACCACCAGAGGTGCCCTCCCACCATCTTTCTTTATTTGGTAAAGCACACTGTATCTGTTATTGGGATAAAACTGATCCACACGCCAGTTGACTGGCGTCTGTGTCCAAGATGAACTTGTCGGTTTCGGTCGGTTGGACAAGAATGGGTGCGGTGACCAGCTTTTCCTTCAATGAGTTAAAAGAATCCTCACAAGCAGAACTCCAATCGAATTTGGCCCCTTTTTCAGTAAGAGCCGTCAAAGGTTTAGCGGGAGCAGAAAATTCATGAATGAAGCGGCGATAGTACACACATAGGCCCAGGAATGACTGAATCTCTGATTTATTTTTTGGCTACGGCCACTTCTGAACAGCTACAATTTTCTCTGGATCTACAGCTATTCCAAAACCGGACACGATATGACCTAAAAAGCGGACATCCTTTTTCCCCAGCCAACACTTCTTCGGGGACAGGCGAAGACCGGCGTCTCGCAGGCGCACCACCTCTATGTTTTGCAGCAGCTCATCAACATTTTTGCATTAGCGATTACATCGTCCAGATAGACAACGCACATAGTCCAGGATTTCTAGGCAGGTGACATCGTTAATTTTAATCTGGACAGCAAGATTATTTGGGTTATTGGATAAGCGGATGAGTAGGGTTTCGGGTTCAGTGGCAATAACCTTCCCTACTAATTCTGCCCCTTGGGAGTTAGTGGGTGCTGATAAAGCTGGTCAGTAATAGTAATCGATGGAAAGGGGTTTTCATTGATTTTAAGATTGATAGGACGAGGTCCTAAACTCGCAGTTTCAACATCAAAGATCACCGCTAACCCTTCGTGTCGCAGGTTAGGGTTTTGGCTCAGTTCGCTGTGCGGTATGCAAGCAATCTCTTCGTTGTCATCGCGCCGAACGAAACTATATCCTGTTCGGTGGATGTATTTGATTCTCTGGCTCGCGAATGTTAACCTCAGCAACACGGATATGTCTGCAACTATGCCGGGTATCGGCATGGCTGGCTTCTACGCGTACCGCAAAGGACAATGCTTTTTCTAGAGTGTCAGGGGCAGAATCTCGCACTCTCTGTTGAACATCGGCATTAAAAATTCCATCAATGAACTGTCCGAACTGTCCTTGCCAGTTTAGGGCAGTTTGGGAATGCTAGGTACATGAAGCGTTGGATGTCGATAGCGAGTTCACTTAGAGATTCTTTAAACTTCTGTATTCGTCCACGGAGTGGACGATTGAGTCCCGCGGTCTCAAAATGAAGGTGATATGTGTGCCAGGGCGTGTACAAACTAGCGTGGTTGTACTGGAATTCGATGTGGCTGCCCTGCCAGGGATCACTGTTTGTTCGCTTGTGCTTCAGGCGGCAATTGGCTTACTATTCCATTCTGTGTCTCTAGTGCAAAAACACCATTTGCATTCGTCGAACCCAAATCATTTCGTCTATGAGTGGAGCTGGCAGCGGGTGCTCCTGCTGGGGTGGAATTCTCACCGTAATTAATTGCGGGAGCAGAAGCTGTTTAGGATTGTGGGAATAGAGATATTAGTAAACTGTTGGAATCGAGTTTTAACAAATTCCTGCTGAGTGACTTCGACTTGTGCCACCCGCGAGTTTACATCCTCCAATGACTGCTGTAAGTCGGCCATCATGATTTATAGCTCCGCCAACACATTTTCGATTAGTCTTCTAATTTACACAGCATTTGCTGGAGTATGTCCTGTAGTTCAAACAGCTCGACCATGTTGTAATGGGGCTAACTTCGTGCGTGGTAAAGACTCGGTTATGAAGTCGATCGCGAAACCCCGCATCTGACACCAATTGTTACACTTTTAGCCGGCTGTTAATGAAAAACGCAAAAAATTACTCTTACTTTACTTTTTGCTTAAGGCACCAAGGAAAAAAGTATAAAAAAAGAGTGAAAATTCGATGACCACGTTTTTCTGTCTGCCGCTTTTTTCTGTCTCAATCTTTCTCGAACATTCCAGAATTTGACAGCTCCGGTCTATATTTCGAGTCGGCAATGTAGGGTTGAGCTAGGGCACATTCACATGAGACGCGAACTATACAACTCCAAAACGAATGGGAATTGCTCGAAAAAAATGTAGGTGTAACATACATTCTAGATATGTTGTACAGCCGAAAAATAGATTTTTTTGTTTTGAGAACCGAAATAGTATCATACCTTTAAGAAAATTCGTATATTTTAATCCATTGTAAATTTGTTTTACTTACATCAGTTAATTATTTAAACTCCAGTACACAAATTCAAACACCCAAAAATCGGTAAGAAAATTTTAAAATTATTTTAATTCTTTTAAAATTATTAGGTGCTTAGTAAATTAGTTTTTGGATGCTGGTGTACTGGAGTTTTTAAGTTTGATGTTCTAATTTCTGATAATGCTTACACCTTTTTTTTAGAAATCATTATTTTTACATAAGATTTCGTTTGAAATATGCAAGTATATGAGCATAAAGATAATGATGTACTCAATAATATGCAGGTAAATTCCTTATGCTTGTCAAATATTAACTTCTAAATTTATTTTTCAAAATCTTCACGCCTTAATTCCTATTTAGAACATGTCATACATATAAAAATAATATAGCAATATTGACGATATGGCAAAAACTTATATTCATGTTATCTACCACCACTTATTAATTGAGTAGAAAATTCGTTATCTCCTCTAAATGAGTTAACATATTTCTCCAATATTTTTCCTGAAATAATTGGCAAAGTTCGGCAAAAATCACCTGCAAAAACGAAAGCAACCCACCCATAACTTTTCCGGAATTTCTTAAATCTTTCATCGTTCTTGCTGAATTGAACAATTGAATACTGTTGTAATACATTTAAATACTTCTTATAAAGAAACCGTTAATGACAATTTATGTAAATTTAGGATGTGCTGTTCTATTTTCTTTAAGTAAAGTAGTTGCGATTCTAGAGGAAACAACCGATAAAGCTATTTTACGAGACGATTGTAGTTTTTTTAATACTAATTTTTTTAAGAACATTTTTCCGTTTCCACATGGAGCATCAAGAAAAAAATATTTTCCTTTTCTGTTGCCAATGCTATCTATTATTAAATCATATGCTTGTCATTGGACAAGTACTAAATATGAGAGATTACTAGAAAGATAGATATTAAGTTTGGCAATGTCAGATTTGTTGATGCAAGATTTAAGACAGATAAATTTTTTTCACTTTATTGAAATACCTAGTACTCAAATAATAAATAAGCCTTCATTAAACATATCTTCGTAAATGGTAAAGTCATGTCATTGTGTATTATTGCACTATATGGAAAAAAGAATTATATTCTTGCTTTGTAAATTTTAGTATTGTGCATAGTAAAATGTTGTCTTGAAAAGTTATTAAAATAGAAAGTTTATAAATATTGAAAGGGTTAATACCATTTATTATCATCTGTCTCGTCTATCATTCATTTAACAATACTTAGTATGGTACGGAACTAACATCGTTTTAATATTTTCACTGCTTTGTACCACATGGAAGGTATCAAAATATTGTTAACGTTCCAAAGTACTACATATGTAATATATATACTCATATTACGTTATATATATATTATATTATATTACATATGTAATATATGGAAAAACAAAACGTACATGATATTGTAATTAGTCTTTCGTAGAAAATAAAAACAAAAGATTCGTTTCTTACATTTTTCAATGTTTTGATTCTAAATTAAAATCTTTGGCTTTAAGCATGCCAAGCATCTATATTCGTATGTACGAAATAAGAAATTTTATGAATATACACGAAATCTTGTAAAATGTTTGGCTTATTTGTGTTACGTTAAATTTTATTGTGTTAAATTTCTGTCTTTGAATTAACTTTTAAACAAGCATTTTTTTAATTCAAAAAGTACCAACAATTTATTATAGAAGCCATAACATAAAACAGTTGGCGATATATTAGATTTTGAGGAAAACCATTTAATATTTCACCCATTTTCAGCCATAACCATTTCTTTTTTCGAGAAATTTGAAATCCTTTAATGGATATGCTACTAGTACTCGGAATACCGACATTTCCATCAAAAGCACAATCATATGTTACTGAACACAATTCTTGCCAAAAAAAAGGCGAATAATCTTTTTTTTTCGTGGCCCTGTGGTCGTATCGGTTTTGGATCCACATTTCCGTTCCGTCGGACCAATAGAATTTTGTTCGTTTTATCGAATTTATGACGCTCAAGCGACCCTTGCCAATGGTGCCACAAGTGAAAATACTGCATTTGTTTAGGATACACAGAAGGTTATGAAAAATCGTTTTAAAAGAGCAACACAAATCATCATCTGGTATCTGGAGACAAAAGCAAATACCAGCAAATTTAACCACAAGTCTCTCTTTCCTGATGGTAGTAAACAAATGGCAAGTGCTACTGGATATTGCCAGGAAATACTCAAATTTTTTATAAAGTTTGAATCTTTGTCATGAATTCTTTGTCATTAGAAAATATGCCGCCACGTCACGCATAGAAGGTGAAAAATAATAATTATATAAAATTTCATAACACTGTTTTCGACGTAAAATAGTAAGTTGCCTATTACAAGATCTGATTTTAATTTTACTGTACTATTACTATACTCGTACAATACTTTTTTTATAATTTTTATAGCAATTACTTTGCCTGCCAACCAATTTTGAGCACACTTCTGGGTTCGAACAGGCTCCAGTTTCATATTTATTTCATTTTACTTTTTGACTAGATCATTTTATAATATAATACTCTTTCCTTTTTCCGAAAAAAGACTTATTTCGGTTACAGCCGTATTCAATAGCTATTTAAAAATGAAAAGGGTGTTTTGGTAGCCATGTTCAATTTTGTTTTGATGTGTTGCATAAGGCTTCATGTTGTTAAAATATTAAATCTTCTTATAATGTTTTAGGACGTGGAATTAATAGGAAAAGTCGACACAAAAGTGGGGTGGATCTAAACCTCAATCAATAAGCATCTCCATGTATCGCGGCTTTTGACCAAATACTTTCAGTTAGGCACATAAGATAGGCCCAACTATCAGTGGCAGTATCTTGTGTCTGAAACGGCGAGGTTATCTTCATCCGACTTTGCCACTGTTCGTAGTACTGTGCCATAGAGCAGAACCGGAATGCTGGAGGTACTATGTACAGGCTCTTTGAATATTTGATATTGCCTTCTAATGCCAAAAATAATAGCGATTGGCAAGTGTAACTCTTCATTTGATTTCTAATGAGTTGTCATTTTCAAAGTCAATAGTGGAGCCGATCCTTAACTATGTTATTTCAAGACTATAGCTGTCTATCGGTGATGCTTTGCTCGATTCGCCGATGTTGAGTGTACTTTCTTGCTGACGCAATTTGTTTGGCTTTTTCTTTTCACCACTGTGAAATTCTGTGCGTTCGGATAATGATGTCAATATCATCAGTGTATTATGGAGGAAGTTGCACGGTCCGAATTTGAGGTTCAAGCTTCGAACAAAATTTCTAATCACGTTGCCTTCAAAATCGATAGCTTATTCACTTGATTTTTTAATTATATTCTTTCACTTAGCGTCAATATTACTGATTTGGCCCCATGATCTTCCAATTTCTTGCCACAGCTTTATTATTACATTCTTTTATTTATATTTCTAAGTGAAGATCGCAATAAATCCATATTTTCGCAATTTCGTACGTACATTATTTAAATTAATTTTATGTGGTGTTATTATTGCTTGTCGCAGCATTTTTACTTAAAATAGATATGTATATGTATTCGTATGTCCGCGTTTAAGTCACCATAATGCTTCTGCTCAGTTTAATGTTATTTTCTTTTATATCATTATATAGAAAAAAAACGCGTGACCTAATTGTATATTACGTTCCATTTATTTATATTTACATTTCTTATGTGTTTATACGCTCTCATAACAAATTCAGTTTAAAAGATTCTTCTATTTTTTTTCTTTTAGTTATTTAAAGATAATCGTGAAGATGCCAAACGAATTGGTATAATGGTTGCATCACATAATGAGGACACAGTACGTTTTGCTATCCAAAAAATGCAAGAGATTGGAATCGAACCAGAAGATAAGGTGATTTGCTTTGGTCAATTGCTCGGCATGTGCGATTTCATCACGTTCCCCTTAGGTGAGTAGAGTATTACAGGAATTTAAAAATTTTAAATTAACAAAATATTAAATCGAAGGTTTATAATGTCGTCAAGCTAAAAACGAAAAACAGGTTACTTAGAAATGGCCTATTAAAAAAAAACAATATATTTACATAAGTAAGGATATACCTATTTACATATGTAACATATGTCCATGTAATATTCTATAAGTTGATACAATTACTTATAAAATTGTGTCACTGTATTTCCCTGCTTGTACGAAATAGGACTAATCAAGACAATATTACAATAAATTCATCGAAAACATTTAAATTGCTTTAAAAAAAAATTGACACGTCAATTACCGCAGGAATATGCACAAAAATGTTATATGTAAGTTGTCCACAAAAACGTGAAGGAAGAAGAAACTGGACAACATGTTAAGCACTTTGCGCATTACAGTCTCTGAGAAAGCTTCAAAATAAATAACTTTGTTCTCCTAAGTCGACCGGTAGTCTAAGCACACGCTTTTGTTAAACACCTTACATGAATTGTACATTTATTTATTTATTTTGCACAAAGTATAATACGAATCTACAAACAAACTTTAGAGAGTCATGAAGCATTATTAAAATTTAAAGTTATCACGCTCCAGAGAAAAAAACACACACGTTTACATACATTGCGTGAATCCACATGCATCTACGAGCACTTGAGTAGAGTCGTAAGTCATCAGAGAAATGTGTTGAAGATATCGCAAATCCAGCATGTGAAAAATACAAGTTAAGTTTAATTGTTTTCTTTCACACGACAGTCTTACGCTCTATTCTAGCATTGGGATTTAGTGTATAGTACTATAAGAGTATATACATAGTATATTATGTCTAAAAATAGTACTTATCCTACACTATGGAGTACAATTGCATCGGCGAAAATCAGAAATGAAATAGTAAATTTTATTAATACCATTAAATGGGAATAGATATAACGCCTCGGTCAAGAGGAGGAAAATATACGAAATCTAAAACCAACTCAAATGAAACAGATCTGGCAGTTCTGATACTAGAAAATGAAAACTTTAATCTACAGAAAAAAATCCAGAAACTAGGACAAAAGCTGCAAGATTTGCAGAGTATCTGTAAGAAATTTCCCAACCAAACCCAGGGGACATGATGATTTGCTGAGCGAAGAACATGCAGAAATATACACCACATCGTCTTATGAAGTGAGAAAGGAAAAATGAAAACTTTAAATGTAAAAAAAGCGCCAAGATTTGAATTGATAACTGCTTAAATTCTAAAGCTGTTTCCAAAAAAAGCAATTTGGAAGCTTACATGCATAATTAATGCCGCATTTGAAATAAAATAACTTACAAAGCTATGGAAAGTAGCTGGAGTATCATGATACTCGTAGCTAAGCCGGGAAAGCTTCTTCATGAAGCATTAGACAATATCTTATTCGATACAGAAGATTGTACTGGAAGGCAATCAACATGCCTATCAACATACAACAGCGTATTATTATATTATACTAGCAAGTCATAAAACACATATGAACGTATGGTATTCAACTTTGGGATTGTACCAAGAAAAGCTATTCAAATCATACAATGCGCTGAGAAACATGTAAATGAAACCTGGGCGTGGAATGCATACAAAATAAAATACATAAATTCGTTAAAAAACTTAAGCATCGACTTCACTACAATTCGAGTCCTGAAACTACCGCAATCTTGGACCTTGGACCTTGGAAAGCGGGTTTTGGATTTCCAATACCTGTCTGGAAAGTTTGCCATCTATGTTAACTTATCTTCGAAGTCGGAGCATATACGAACTAACATAGATTACAAACTTTCCAGATATTGGAAATCCAAAACCATAGATAAACTAAACTAGATGTCAAACTCTACTAATACTTTTGCAAATCCTTAACTTTCGCACAGACACACTGTAAGTGAATTCCAACTCTTTTGCATCTCTATAACTTTGTCAAAATTTGCTAGAATGAAAGCAATTTAGAAGTAAAATTGCTAGAATGAGATCGATTTACACGAGTGTGTGTAATGTGGATGACGTTTTTTGGTTAAAATGGACGTGGTTTGTATAAAAAAGGAGATAAATTGCCATTGATCACAATTCACACGTTTTCACAGACAGAGTCTCACGGATACTGACGATCAGTAGAAAACCGGTTTTGATTTTCCAATATCTGGAAAGTGTGATATCTAGGTATAGTTAGTCTATGTTCAAAACCCTCTTTCCACTGATTACCTCTATCCGTGTGACCTGTCTGTGAACACGTGTGAATTGTCAATAATGTCAATTCTCCTCACGTTTTACATAAAAAAGTCATTCGCATTACACTTACATAGTGAATTTTACTTGTAAATTACTCACACTCTAGCAACTTTACTTATAAATTGCTCTCATTCTAGCAAATTCTAGCAGTTTGCAGGCTTGTACAATGTGTTGATAATTCATTTGCCGTGTGTCTGTGCGAAGTTTAAGCGTTTGCAAAAGTATTAGTAAAATTTGCCATCTATTTCATGTATGTTAGTTCATTTAAGGTGGTCGCATGGGGATTGTATCGGATTGTTAGAGGCGTATCGGTGTATCGGTGGCAATTTGTAATATTTTGTGCCATATTGCACCCGTGTTCGAGAACAGGGTATAGCGCATCATGTATAAATACGAGTATGTTTCCATTTACTTAACATTTAGAAAATAAAAACTAGATCATAGTACAAAATATTCATTTTTGCACGTTTTAATCCTTGTAGCTAAAATCTAGCTCCTAGTACTTCGTCCGTAGCCCTTTGTTTCTTATTACACTTTTTATCCGCTTTGGCATTGATTCTATCAATTTTTGTATAGTTCCGTATGGAATCTTCTTCCATTCGGTCTGAACTCTGGTCCAAAGTTCGTTTAGGTTTGTAGGTGGGCTTTCTTATCCCAGAAGTTGCCGTTTAACAATGACCCACAAATTCTCTATCGGATTCAAATCCGGACTTTGAGCGGGCCATTGCAATTGCGAAAAAAGTGGGTTACCGAGCCAGTTTTTGACGATTTTGGATGTGTGCTTGGGGTCGCCATCTTGCTGGAAGGGGATCTCTTCAATGGGATACGCACATTTCTCTACAAACACCGGACAATTTGTCTGGAGTATTTCAAGATAACCGTCTTTTTTCATTATCCCATCGATTTTCACCAAGGGTCCAACATTCCAAAAAGTAAAACATTACAGAGTTTTGCAAATTTTTCTACAACTGTAGCCATTGTTAGACAACAAAACAATGTATTTTCAATATCAGTTGTAACTTTTCCCATTGTCCTATAAAAGCTTCGATTAATATAAATATTTTATTATATATTTTTAAGAATACCTTAAAATAACACTTCGAACACTAAATAACTGAAAATTAATATTGTGTTCCTACAACTGTGAACGAATCTTCAGAACAAAACTGCTTATTTCAGAGTTCCCAATTTATATATATACGAGGGGCGTTCAATATATTTTCGGTATCAATATGAAGGAAAATGCGAATTCAATTTAAATTGTTTTTATTTTTCAATATACGAGTAATCTCCCCTAACAATGCATTTGTTACATCTTGATCATCAACCCTCAAAAAAATAAATTTCCTCTTTCTCTGCAAAATACCCATTTATTGCCGACTTCAGTTCTTCATCATCCGAAAATCTTTTTCCACGAAAACATTTTTTCAAATCCGGAAACAGGAAATAATCACTAGGGGCAAGGTCTGGACTATAGGGTGGGTGTTGGATTTCTTCAAAACCACAATCTCGCGCAGCAGCCTTGGAAACTCGCGCCGTGTGAACAGGAGCGTTGTCATGAAGAAGCAACACACCCGCTGCGAGTTTACCCCGTCTTTTCTTTTTAATTTCCTCCCGCAAATTATGCAAAGTGGAAACGTAGGATGTGGCGTTGATGGTTTCACCTTTTTTTTTGTACTCAATGAGCAAGATTCCCTTTGAGTCCCAAAAAACTGTGGCCATGAGCTTCCCGGCAGACGGAGTGACTTTGAACTTCTTCGGGGGGTCTGTTCCTCTTTTATGCCACTGCATGGACTCTTGTTTGCTTTCAGGGTCATAGTGGTGGACCCATGTTTCGTTCCCAGTAACAATTCGATCCATAACACCGTCCGCGTTCTCACTACACATCTCCAAAAGCTCTCTACAGCATGCGATTCTCACTTTTTTCTGAGGCGCTGTGAGCATTCGTGGCACCCACCTTGCACTGACCTTTGAAAGGTTAAGATGGTCATGAAGAATGGTGTGAATGGTACCAATTGAAAGCTTGGTGATCTCTGCCATCATTTTCACCTTTATTCGGGCATCCTCAAGAACAAGCTTTTCGACTTCTTTGATGCTTTCTCCCGTACAAGCAGTAGCCGGGGCGCCGGAGCGGGGGTCATCTTCAATGCTCTCTCTGCCTCTCTTGAACTCACTTGACCGCTTTTGCACAGTTGATAATGAAGGTGCGGAACCCTGGTAAATAGCCACCATCTCTTCATGAATAGTTTTTTTACTTTTTCCTTGCTTAGTGAGAAATTTAATTATAGCGCGATGCTCAATTTTTACCATCATCGTCTCAGTTGCCATTATGATTCTGTTTAACTAGAGATAAAACGCGAATTAATAATCACATTTATATGAAATTTTACACGAATGCACTAAAATAATAGTATTACTTGATAAATAAGTCAATTTATATATACAACCACAGCTTCACCCCGATACCGAGAATATGTTGAACGCCCCTCGTATATACGAGTATATCACTATGAATTAAGTAATTAAAGTAGTAGATTTTTGTATTGTATGATAGAATACATTCTTTTTTTTTAAGTTATATTTAAAAAATATATATAAAATTGTAACTGTACTAATTTTCAATCCTAAAGAATTTTCATTCATTTTGTATTCAGTTTTGCTCGCTACTGTATAATTGTAGTTTACAAACCAAGCCATACAACTTAACTTATTATGTGCCAATGCTTTGCAACTTTTAATCTAGCATCCTTATATTTATTTAAATCAAAATAAAATTGATTAAATTGTAATATTTTACTAACAATAACACTGCCACGTGTTTTTTTAATAAATAGGAAAAAAAGTAAAACTATTACTGTACATTTTTATTAAAGAAAATGTTTAATGTAAGCAATGTTAAAAAAAAATCCTAAAAAAACGGTTACTGTTTTGGCATACACATGCATCAACTGCTTTACTGTGAAATTATAATTTTGTCTTCATCTCTTTGATATTTCTAGGTCAAGCTGGCTACTCTGCATACAAATATATTCCGTATGGTCCAGTCAATGAGGTTCTACCCTACCTCTCCCGCCGTGCTACAGAAAATATTGGTGTCCTCAAAAAAATTGAAAAAGAGAAGAAATTGCTGGGTAAAGAAATCCGTCGAAGGCTATTGCGAGGCCAACTATTCTATAAACCAAAAGGCAATTATGTTCCAATTTAAAAACATTTCAATTAAATTTTATTGATTCAATTTTAAATTAAATAAAATCAAAACCAGTTATGGATATTTAGATTTAAAAAAAAAGATAAGAAGCCAACCAAAATACTATATTCAAATTGATTATGTCGTTTTTAGTTTCCTAATTTTTAAATTTGTCAAACAATATGATAAAACTTTATTTATGATTTAAAATATTTATTGTAACAACTGTTTTTCCTTTAAGTACAACACGCTTAAAATCAAAACATAACGAAAAAGGCAATACGACTTTTAACTAAACAACCTATTTAAAAAGATTGCGTGTGACTAAAGAAATGTGAAATGTTGAACATTGCGCATTAATTATGTAATTGCATTTTTAATTTAATTACATTTTTATTTCACTCTATTTTTGTTAAAATTTTTGTTGAGAATTTAAGGCAATAATTATAATTTTTTATTTAGATATAATAAATGCAAAAAAGGAAATCATAAAGAAATGAATTATTTTTTATACACATATTAAAATTAGCCTTTTCCAAGATGGTGCTGTTCTCAATGTTTTAGAAGGTTAGCTCAAAGTCTAGGGCAAAGGGCAAAGTCTTACAGCGAACACAATAGTGCAATTTTATCCAATTTTAGCAATTTAAGCAAGACAGTGCAAGCAGATATTTAAAATTAATTGACAGCATTATTTTCCACCACTGTTCGATATCTAGTGTGAGTTAAGTGTAAAACCGGTGCTCACAGAAAACAAAATGTAAGGCCTTAAGTGTGCAGCATTGTTAGTAACAAGCACTAGGGCTGACGACGGACTATATATAAGCCGTAAGTGAAAAAGATAAACACGTTATTGTGTAATATATGTATGTATGAGGTAATAAAAATCATATTATCAACTCTCACGGTGTACATTTACGTGTATAAATACGTTTAAGTGAGTTTGATTATTGATACAAAGATTTTTATAAGGTACAGACGGACATGATATAGAAATCATATGGACATCGTAGGAGTTAAATCCACAAAAACACATGGACAAAGCCCTAGTATATTTGCAAATTTGTGTTGGCCAGCAGAGTTGCCAAAGAACAACAACTAAGATTCTATTTGTATTTATTTGGAATAACATATTTATTAACTATCTTCGAAGATTTCTTCTACAGATCAACAGTGCATAGGAGTCCACAGACATTTCACTTCTTTAAATCTGTGCTTTTTAACACAATAAATTATTAACTAATACATTTTGAAAGCTCTCGTAAATTACCATTTGAAAAATGCATCAATCAATCTGTTTTCTTGTCAATTTCGGCAGAGGTTTGGCATTTACGAGTAATATGCTGGACACAATTGCAGACAAAAAATAATCGTCGAATATCCAATTTCTATTTTGTACAAAACCCTTCACCTTTATAAATAATATATATCAGAAACAATACTTCTGAAATCCACAAAAGACGTAATAGCAGATTTTAAACCTTTCTTGTTTACTAGTGACACAACGATCTTTGATTTCACCTAGAAAATTGTGCTTCTTTCCTAAAATGGTTGATAAGATATTCGAAAGAAGATATTGTGCAGCAATTTCCTTTTCCTTCTTAACACTTTTTTCTCCCTCACATATTATCAAGCATTTCGTCTCAAGTGATACGAATTTTAGATGTCGCTTTACCATCTTTTTAGAGGCATTA
The DNA here is from genome assembly GCA_949129095.1 of Volucella bombylans. Classification (NCBI taxonomy): domain Eukaryota; kingdom Metazoa; phylum Arthropoda; class Insecta; order Diptera; family Syrphidae; genus Volucella; species Volucella bombylans. The sequence goes on along the minus strand of OX422143.1, from coordinate 20,796,938 downwards.
TCACCAAATTTTGTAATAAACTGTACCACTCAAATTTATTTTAAAAAATCGACCCCTCACGAGAAAATAAAACTATCTCCAATGGATCCATACATACTGGTACATATGGTTAAAAAATCTTCATGATTATAGGAACTTCATTTGTATTTTTAAGACTTGGTTCAATGCATAAATTCCTCTGAATTCCTCGTGGTGGCGAATGAAATTTATTAAGTTATATAAATATTTAATTTAATTTAAAATAAAAGAAAACTGCAGCAAATAATCATCACTCACTATAAAAAAAAAGAGATCAAGTTAGGAATTTCAAAAAGAATATGAAACCGTCTCCGAGTTTTAGGCTAGGCTTTTTGCCATGCACGCTGAACATATAGCAACAAAAAAATGTGATATGTATGAAGTTAAAACAATATTGAATATAATAATAACTTGTGTATATGTATACATACATGCCTATATAGTCCTCAAAGTTTGTGCACGATTTCATTGTCACCAACTATATAGATTTTGCCTCATTTGGAAAATTATTTTATTTAACTTGGATTGAATTTTTTTACTAATTATAACAACTTGAAGGATATAACTTCTAAAAGAATCTTTAATTAAAACTTAGTTGCTGACTAGGAATAAATGTAAATATCATTCGAATAAGATACTTAAACTTCACAAAGTCACTTGAAATAATTGGAAAAAAAAACACTTTAATGAGATTAAATGAGGAAGACTAACATTATTTCATTTATAATAAAAAGACATTGTCTCACTGTAAAAACCTTAAACGTAAACGTAATTATCAAAAAAAAAAAAAAAAACCTTGGTAAATTCTGTTGAAAATGATGACAATTTTCAAATACCATTATAATTTTTTCCATAAATTTTAAAGATTTAAAACGCTATACATATTTTGTGAAGTAATTTTCTGTCGTCTTTGTGAAAAAAGTGCGGTTTTGTATGTTTTCCATGCACTAATAAATTCACACTGCCTTTTTCGAGTTTTAGAATGTTTTGAATTTTCTTTTGCTGAACGCATTTACATATAATTTACAAATCGTAGATAATTGTTATAATTTGAATTTTTATTTAAATTAATGAGAATATTTCAATAAAATCTAGGTCCTAGCTTTCGTTGGCAATGGCGCTAAAGTTTTATTTTATCATATTAGTTATTATTGATTGTGCCACTTCTATTAAAGTAAAAGTTATGCTTAAGTTTGTGATTTAAATTAATTTTGATACACCTTGTGTTATAGATATGTAATCTACAACTATTTCAAATGACAATAATATACTTGTATATGGAATGTTAAAAAAAAAACATAATTGGAAATTGAATAAAAAACAACGTTTTTTCTGATACCATTACATATGCAAATACGTATGGAAGTAGTATTTAGTTTTAAATGAAATAAGGAAAATTTGTCTTTCATTGTGTAAACAAATTTACAAAATAACAAAACTTATCTTTACATGTATATGTTAGGAAAAAAAAATCTAACTTAGTAACTATTATTTGGATGTTAAAAACGAGTACGTATGCTATAGGAGTACACATAATAAAAATATAAACATTTATTTAAAATGGTTTTACGAAATTTATGAACTATTGCACTTGAGTACGAGTACCGACACACATATCGTCATTGTTCAATGAAAACTCCCTTAGTCCATTTTTCTCAAAACTGAAATAAATAATATACACCATGTGTTTACTTTCTAAGCCTTACGTTCCTCTTTTTCGAAATTATACAGAATGAAATAAATCGAAACAATTTCAATTTCTTACCAGTGAAGAGCCCCACACCGAACTTAAGGGTGTTTGGCGGGCAAACGTTTTACCATCTTTCGTTTGTTGGAATTCACTAATTCATACAAAAGTCGATGGTGAAACGTCATAATAAACAGTATTCTTGTTGAATCTGGTGTGAATGTGTATCAAACGAAAGCTGTAGTCTTAAATTTTCTGTTCAAAATGCCGTTATTTTTTCACGTTGAATTTTATTTCATAATTAATTTTTTAGCGCAACGAATGTTTACAATGGAAAGCTGAGAAAAAAAATATGGTAAACTTAGCTTCACAAAATATAAGTAAAGCAGAAGTGCAGGTACGGACAGATTAAGATTATAGGTGAATAGTATTAAGTTAAATTTTTGTTATAATGTGGATGTTTGGTAGTTCTAAAAATAATGATGTAAATGTGACTTCCAATGAAGTAAAAGGCAATCAAGTAGACGCGATGATTAAAAATACTTAATAAATTGTTAGCTCAATTCAAATTATCTGATTTCGATAACGATAATGTAATGAAGATCAAGATTTTGTACCAGATGATAGAAGTATCTCTGATTCACCTGCAACAAGGCAGATCTTGAAAGCTAGTTATACAACGTGAAAAAAAAAACGAAATTTCTGATAAAACTTTCGTTTCTAATAATTTTACAGTTTCAGCTAAGACTCCGAAACCTATTGATTGTATGAATTGCTTCTCTCTCTTAGCAGACCATGAAAGAGAAAACCTTTGCAAATAATATTGTAATATCGGAGATTATAACTGAAAAAATGTATAAAATTTAGTGAGACAACAAGACAAATGCCTCGGAACGAAAATCCAAGGCCTAGAGAGAGATCGACCAACCAAATACTTTTTTTTTAATAAAGAATCAAGTATTCAAGTTTGTCGCAATATATTCCTTAAAACATTATCGATATACGATTGACCTCTTATCTATCAAAGGATCAAACCTAACAATCGAGGTCGCCATGAAATAATTGCCGTTAATAAGCATATTGATGGATATGATGGAGAAAATCGTCATCGAGAAAATACCTTGCGTTTCAATTGACAATTGCCAAAATGGATGAGCTTTATTAAAACGAAATGATTGCGAAAACCTAAAAGCAGTTAGTCTAACTACGTATACTACAGGAGAATTTTCACGAAGGAATACAAAATACTTTTTTGCAAAAAAAAAATATAGCAAACAGGAACTGTGAATGTTCTATGCACAAAGAACGAGAAAAAGAGGCTCTTTCTTGCAAAGCTAAGCTGGCCGTGAACAGTCGTTTGTAACTGCCACTTTTGACCTTCAAGGGGTGCCTCAAATTTCATGTTTTGACGTTCACCTACGTTCTATAGTCGAAAACTCTATTTTTATAATCTCACAATATATGAAGGTAGTCCACCTAGCAATGCATAAAAAAAGGGAGTGCTGAAGTTGGGTCAAAAGACAAAAAAAGAAAAATAGCCGATATAAAGTTACTGAGTTAAGATTTAACGAATTCCTTGACATTTCAGCACTAGCAAAAGCAACGCTTAAAAACTTAAATGTTGATACCGAGGGAACAAAAGAGAATTTGCTTAAAGTAACAAACTTTAAGTATTCCAAAGGTTGCCAAGGTACCTTGCAATACCTAAACAACTACTCGTATCATAGCCCCTATGCAACCATAATTGTTAGTGCAGAATGGCGCAAAATAAATCATCCTATCGGAAGATGGTATAATTTTTGCAAATGGCGTCGTACATCAATCATATTTGACATTTGTGAACTAGACAGCTGCAGTATACAAACAGACAAGCAATAGAGCGCTATACTCCACAAGAGCGTGGAATAATTGTGTGGATGTTTTTGACCAATAATCCGTCAGTGGTGTTAGCACAGCGTGAATTTGGACGTCGATTTCATAATCGTGTCGCGTCAACTGGGCAAAAATTCCGACGCTTAGCTAGTCGACTCGAACAGAATGGAACCCCAGGAAACCATGCAGGGCGTGGCCGCCACCGGACGTCGTTAGGACGATAATATCGCGGCTGTTGCTGCCGATGTCGTTGAGAACGAAGAAACGGACCAGATGACGGGCCACGCAATTGGGCATCACCAGACGGACCCTACAGCGAATTTTAGTGAAAGACTTATACGTGTTCTTACACAAGAGCCATTATATCCACTCAAAGGCACTGTGTGGTGCGGCGTTCACGCGAAAGGAGTGATTGGGCCGTATTTTAGTGCGTGGTCCTTCCTAGTTTCCTTCCTTCCTTACGCCATACCGGTCATGAGGTGACACTTTTGTGATCTTGTAAGGTCCCAGGGACTTACGATAAAGCTTTATATTGGCGCCAAATTGAGTTCGTTTTATGGTCACCAAATCCCCTACATCATACTTCTTCGGTGGTTTTCGTCGCTTGTCGTATGTAGATCTGTTCTCGTCCTGCACTTTCTTGATGCTTTTTCTCGCACCCTCTCTCGCGTCTTCTCGCTCTAATGTGAAAGCACTGAGCAACTCCTCTTTAACTGCTTCCGCTAGCTATAAATCGTTGTTCATCCGCATCTTTGTGCCCACTAGGAGCTGAAGTGGAGTCCTGCTGATGCTTCGGTGCCATGTTGAGTTTACGAGTAAACACAGCTGGAGCTTTGACGTGTGCCGATACCTCTTCGTGGGATCATCACTACTTAGTTTGCAGAGCACTGATACTATACCACCCGATTCACTCTCTCCACTTGTCCGTCGCCGCTTGGTACGCCTGTTGTTATGGTCAGTAGCTGTATTTTCTCCATTTAGCAATTTTCCTTAAAAGTATTGGACGTGAACGCTGCGCCTTTGTCTGAAATTATTCGTTCAGGGTTTCCAAAAGTCTCTGAGCCTCTAGCTTTTGAATAACTTCTGCCGTTGTAGTCATAGTTATGGGGTAAATACAGGTAAACTTGGAAAAAGCATCTATCATACAAAGGATATAGGCGTATCCTTTTCCAATCGGAGAGAGTGGACCTAAGTGGTCGATTTGATCCTTTCGATCCTTCCTCACATCCGGCTTTTCGCTCCGAAAGGATGTAACTAACGCAGTTCTTCCTGTAAATTTCTAGCTTGTCCCGCAACCTCCTCTATCTTCTTAACACCAAAGTGACCATCGCTGTGTGCCTGTTTTAAGATTTCATCCTGCATTCGCTTAGGTACACAGAGCAACCTTCTTCCTTCTTTGTCGGCCTTGTAAAGAATGTTGTGTTCTATTATGAAATCATCGTAGCTCTCTCCTGTCGCTAGTAGCATCTTAATCGGCTTAAATGTTTTATCCTTCCCTTGGGCGTCTTCGATCCTCGCCAAGAACTCCGTCGAAATATGGAAGCAGCATGGATTTCGACTTAAAGCGTCCGCGTGTTTAAGTTTTGTTCCGGCTCGATGCTCCAACTGATAGTCGTACTCCTGTAAGACGAGAGCCCAGCCTGCAATCCTTGTCGGTAATTCCATCCGTTCCATCGTCCCCTTTAACGCAGCACAATCAGTCACGATTTTGAATCGAATTCCGAGCAGGTAGTGATGCAGTTTCTTAATTACGGAAACTCTGGCCAACACTTCTAGCTCATAGCTGCTGTAATTCAGTTCCGCGGGTGAAGTCTTTCTGCTGTAGTAGTAGACAGGATAGAACTCAGCATCATGCTTTTGAAGCAGCACCGCCCCGTAACCCCACATGCATTCATCAGTATGCAGTTCCGTTTCCAAATCTCGCCGATAGAGTCGCAGAACCGGTTTCGTCGCAAGGATATCCTTCAGTTCTTGGAAAGCTGCTTTCCGATTCGCACTCCATTCGAACGCGGCATCCTTCTTTAGTAGGTCCGTCAGTGGCCTTGCCACCAGCGAATATCCCGGCACAAACTTCCTGAAGTATCCGCTAAGTCCTAGGAAACTCTGCACCTTGTGCTTTGGTTTTGGTTCAGGAAACTTCCTTACTGCCTTCGTCTCCCCTTCTGCTAGAGCTACACATCCGTCCTCGATTGTCAGCCCCAAGTAGTTAATGCGTCTGCAGAGAAACTGGAACAGGACGCCATAGACGCTCCCAATTTTGAGTACCTCCTCTAGGTTCCTACGGGCTTCTTCTTCGTCTTTAGCCAACACCACTAAATTATCCATATAGAGCATCACTTTCTTTTTCTCTAACAGCTGAAAACTAGGTTGATGTGACGCTGAAACACTGCTGGGGATGTGCATAATCCGGACGGGATTTTATTGAATTCATACTGGGTGTAACGAACGACGTGTACTTTTTGCTTTCTTCAGCGACTGCGACTGCGAAAGAAGCCATTCTCCAAGTCTAATGTCGAAAATACTTTGGCTTCGCTCAAAGCATCTATTTGATCCTCGATCAGTGGTATTGGGTAATGATCCCTTATCATCTGGCGGTTAATCCTCCGGTAATCCACACAGAGTCGCTTAGTGCCATCCTTCTTGTTGGCTAGTAAAATCAGATTTGCAAACTCCGAATAACTCGGCCTGATCACACCATCTTCCAGCCACTTCTTCACCTGCTCGTCCACGACGATATCCTTTTCTAGTGGTACCAGCCTTCTAGGACGTTGGACATTCGGTGTTTCGTTTTGAAGGACGAACCTCTTCTTCACGTTCGTGTGTTTCTCCAGTATAGGATCGTAACTCTCAACCAACCGTGTGATCTCTTCCTCGTAGTCTGGGTTGACGGACTCGAATTTTGCTTCTGGCCGCGCGGATAGGTTAAAACACCCTGGAAAAAGTTCGTCCTCGGACACAGTAACGTCGTTTTCTAGAATTCTGATAGTCATCCCCTTCCGAATGTCCTTTCCTATGATCATAGGCTGCTTCATGTAGGTCCTTGACAAGACGAAAATGCGGGACTTGTAGTCCATCGATCCTCACTATTCCATCAAAGTATCCTGGGGATCCTGCTTTTTCTTTTGCAGGTCCGGCAGGTTCATGGCGACGTATTGGTCGTATCGTATCGCTGTTATAGAGCTACCAGCGTCGATATCGGCAAAAATTGGTTGACCTTCTATCGTGACCTTCTTCCAATCCCTCGCTGTCTCTTGTTGTCCCACAAAATTCGTTTTTGGCCGTCCATCGATCCTCACTATTCCATCAAAGTATCCTGGGGATTCTGCTGATTCTTTTGCAGTCCTGTAGGTCCGGCAGGTTCATGACGACGTATTGGTCGTTTCGTATCGCTGTTATAGAGCTACCAGTGTCGATATCGGCAAAAATCGGTTGACCTTCTATCGTGACCTTCTTCCAATTCCTCACTGTTGTCTTGTTGTCCCACTTATGGCCAAACTCGTTGCACGCAAATCACTTTGGGAGTTGGTCCTGCAATCCCTGATTTTGTGGTTCACTTTTAAGCAATTGAAGCATCGAGGTGCTGTTTTTGTTTGCACTTCGTTGTTTCTGGTTAGACTCAGCCTGTTTTCTCTGGGAAGGCTCTCTCTGAAACGCCTGTAGTCGTTCAACTTTTCCTCGAACTCCTTTATGGTATTCCCTCCATACTGAAGTACCTTATTTCTAGGCTAGTCTTCTATTCCGTCGATGACGTATTGGATCATTGTCTGGGCGTCGAGTTGACCTCTTTCCCCAAGTTCGCGCTTTGTCAGCAAATACTCCTGCAACAGTTCATCCTTTTTCTGCTTGCGGTCAATCATCCGCCGATGAATATCTGCAGCTGAAATGCTGTCGCCGTACTCCTCTAGCAAAAACCCCTTAACTCTTCCCATTTAACCTACCCCGGTCTCGATCGTACCGCCATCTTTGCTGTTCCCATCAGCAACCCTTTGGCATAAAGAACTCTCTGCATAGCACCCCATAAGAACACGTCCTCTACAGCCTCAAAGTCCTTGAGTCACATCTGTACACGATAGTCGTCCTTGCCTGCAAACTTAGGGACTGCGCATTCAGAGCACGCCCGCGAAACTTGTTGAATTTCTGCCTCCATTGTAAGTAGCGTTAGCTCCATGTTCTCTTCCAGTTTCCTCCTTTCTTCGTCTTTTTTTGTGATCGTTTGATTTGTCGCCCTCCATTCTACAACGACCGTCGTCGCTCCTTCCTGCAACCTTACTCATTCGGCTTGTACCTGCGCCCCTTGGGGTCCGTTACGTGGCGGTTCCACCTCTCCACGGTGTACTTCTTGTCGCTCTATGAAGCTCAATGAAGCCTCCCTTCTCCTTAATTCTGTCTCCCTGTTCGTTAAATCCGATTCCATGCTCAGGAACTCCCACATGAGATCGGAGAATTTCTGCACGTTGCCCAACAATTCAGTGCTATTCATCGCCCTTCCTTCCTTTACCCTAAGTGAAATAAACTATCAAGAAACAAAAAGACTACTCGTAAGGAAAACAGCTGAATTTGTTGGAGTATCGCATAGGACCATATTCAAAGAACAAGAACAAACTGGAACAGTACAATCACCCAACAAGAAAATTCCTCATCGGCACTGGATCACTGGATTAGATGACTTCGACTTTGATACCATCAAAAGGATGATCTACTCCTTCCACCAATTTGACAAGAAAGTCGTAACATTAAGCGCCCTTAGGGAACAAATCCGTCAAGAACTGGAAATTAGGATAAGCAAGACATCCCTTTAGAGGTATCTGAAAGCCAAAGGATTCATTTTTCGTAAGACGGAAGACAATAGGAAAATCCTTTGTGAAAGGATGAAAGTGAAAATTCAAAGGTTAAGATATATCCGTCAAATAAGGAACTTTCGTGAAAGTGGATATTAGATAATCTCTCAGAAAAGAGGAATGTCTTGGACTGATGGAAGTATGGAAGGACTAAAAGAGCCTATTGGAAAACGACCGCGGCTTATAATTGCACACGCTGGTGGTTCAAACGGTCTTCTAATCTTTAAATCTGGATTGAAGACGGGTGACTATCATGATAAGGTGAACTTTGACAATTTCTCAAAATGGTTAAGATATCAGGTACTGGACCAGGTAGAGGAAGAATTAATTTCAGGCTACCATCCACCCACCCGGACTTGAACCCAATTGAGAATATATGGGGTATTGTAAAATCAAGAGCGTCGGGTAGAAACACCATATTTAAGCTGGATGACATCAAGAAAATAGCAGAAGAAATGTTTGCAAAAATTACTGTCGAGGAATGGAAAAAAACATGCGATAAGGCCATAGGGACAAAAGAAAGTTATTTGAGCTATGAACTGAGTTGGGATACCTTCACCGAGAGAATTGTTATTAGACCCGGCGAAGATTCATCAACTGAAATTTAAAGCGACGGCGAGGATGATGATACCACTGATGACGATGAAGTGCATTGATCATGAAAAAGTAAGTGTAGTATCGCATAACACAACATAAAAAAAAACACTTAACTTCAATTTATTCAACTTTTTTATTCATATTTTAAGTCAAATTCATATTACCAAAACATTATTTCTTCTTATCAACCCAATAATTGTGAAGAGAGTGCTTTCCATATAATCGTCATCGCCAACTCCACTGAAAAAATATACAATGGACACACCTTCCACGTCCATGTATTCTCTCTACACTCTGGTTTCGCATAGGTCAATACCGGCTTCTTATCTTTTCCATAATATATTATCCAATGCCATTCAAGAGGATAATCAGATGAATTAACGTAGATGGCAAACTTTCCAGATATTGGAAAATCAAAACCGGTTTTCTACTGATCGCCCCTAACCGTGTGACTCTGCCTGTGAATACGTTTGTTATGTGATCAATGGCAATTTCCCTCCTTTTTTATACAAACCACGCCCATTTTAACCAAAAAACCTCATCCACATTGCACACACTCGTGCAAGTCGCTATCATTCTAACAATTTAACTTGTAAATTGCTCTCATTCTAGCAAATTTTGACAAAATTATAGAGATGCAAAAGTGTTGGAATTCACTTACAGTGCGTCTGTGCGAAAGTTAAGGGTTTGCAAAAGTATTAGTAGAGTTTGACATCTAGTTTAGTTTATCTAAATAAAAAATAGTGGCCTTGCGAAATTTCGGCAAAAAATGGGTCATTGTTGGCAATGGATGGTTTTCTCGCATAATCGCCTGTGAATACGTGTGAAATGTGATCAATGGCAATTTCCCTCCTTTTTTATACAAACCACGCCCATTTTAACCAAAAAACCTCATCCACATTGCACATTTAACTTGTAAATTGCTCTCATTCTAGCAAATTTTGACAAAATTATAGAGATGCAAAAGTGTTGGAATTCACTTACAGTGCGTCTGTGCGAAATTTAAGGGTTTGCAAAAGTATTAGTAGAGTTTGACATCTAGTTTAGTTTATCTAAATAAAAAATAGTGGCCTTGCGAAATTTCGGCAAAAAATGGGTCATTGTTGGCAATGGATGGTTTTCTCGCATAATCGCAGCATTAGCACGTCTCATATCTATGCACAACCATATCTCATCGTTTTTCTTCAAAATTGGTACGATCGGAGACACCCATCTTGAAGGACCACTAACTTCTTCTATTATGTCGAACTGAATTAGTTCTTCCAATTTTTTTTCTACAATGCTTTCTAAGGTTATTGGTATTATCCTGCAAGGTTGTGAAATTGGTTTTATTGAGTCATCAATAGGAATATTGACTAAAATATTTTTAAACTTTGGGAAGGCTTTGTTGGTTATTTGACTTACACCGATAAATATTTTTAAAACCCCTAAGGATGTCGCTGATTTTTTTCCAAGTAAATCTCTTGTACCTTTGGAAATGACATAAAACGTAGTTTGATCTTTTATTCCATTAACTTCGATTGTAGCCTCAAATGACCCCTTGAGATCTAATGGAGTATTACTGCCGTAAGCAATAAATGATTTGTTAGGTTTTCTGATTTGATTAAAAACTTTTACATTACTACTTTTTAAATGCTCCCATGTCTTATCTGTCAACAGATTAAAAGTACATCCTGAATCAATTAACATTTTCGTTTTAACTCCACTTACAATTGTGGCTTCGGCATCGATATAAAAAACATATCGATCATTTCTCTAATGTGTGACTTCATATATCTCCTGTGTCTTAGCTTTATTTTCATAACCTTCTAGTTGATGACTAACCGTTTCCTGCGTATTAGCTTCGGTTATAATTGTGTCCACTGTAATACTATCCCCAATCGTTAAGATTTTTTTCCTAAACTCATCTGATGTACATTTTCGGTGATTTGATCAATCAAATTGTCTTCTAAGTTTTGAAAACCACATGTCTGCCTGGTTTCTTAAACGTAAAAGGAATTTATCAAACTTCTCCCCTTCATCTTGCCTCTGGAGCCTAAAAACATGTCTCCCGAATACCTTACTTTGCTTTGGAGAAAAATATTCGTTCAATTTGCTTATAGCGATTTCAAACACATAATTTTCCTTGGAAAGAGCCACATTTGCTCCTGGTAGATTGTAAAAAATTTCTTGCAGCCCTAACCCACCATAATGTAATAAAGTTGCTCTTTTCTTTAAAGATGGGGTGATGTCCGCTGCTTCCAAATATACGAGTACATTTAACGCCCTTTTCCACTTCTCCCATCTTAACCCCACTGACGTATTATCCCCCTCCAGTGCAAAACATTCCAGCCCCGGGAGTGTATTGGACATTTCTTTTTTTAAGAAAAAACCTGAAACAAAATTTCTATTTATCAACATCACTGAAATCAATTTATTCCAAATTTACGATCAAATATGTAAACAACATACTACGTATGTAAATACATTTTTACAATTTAATGTGAGTACTGTTGTACGATTTAATTATCTATCAAATGAACAGTACATTTGTCATGCACTTTAGTGCAGATATGAGTTTGCAATTTAATGCAGGCACTCTGTACCAAATGTTTTTCATAATTTTTTTTTTCTTCCGTTTCTTCTTCTTTAATTCCTTAAATTCACAATTTAATGTGGGCACCTTTGTACCAAAACATTTTCCAATATTTTTTCTTCATAATTTACTTTATTTTCTTTTATTCATTTTATTCGCTAATTAACAATTTAATGTGGGCACACTTGTGCCAATTTAATTTTTTTTTCTCATCATGTATTAAATATATCGTTTCCAATTTAATGGGTGTACATAACACATTACATTAAATACATAACATGCTTTGTCCACACTTACTAAAATCGTTTTGGCCATATACGTGTTAAAACTTGCAATAATATAATATCTCTGGTCATTTACTTACTCTGTACCCGCTAACTTTCGATTTATGCTCCCAGTTTCTCTCTCGTCGCCACTAGTCTCACTGCGCTTAATACGTCACTGGCTCGCCAACGCATGCCCGATCGCCACAGAGTACAGATAATGACTGACTCAGTACTAATCTCTTCTGATCTAACATGCGCCCGAGATAGTGAATGTGCTCTACTTGACAAGTTTAACATTGGTCGCACATACTGTTTTCATACACAACAATTTGCATACACAACAATCATTAAGACTCTGTTCAGAAGCGTCTGGATCCGTTTTCGGTTTGACATTGCTGCTATTCCCCAAATCTGGATTCCATAGCTCCAAGTCGGTACAATGATGACCTCGTATACCTTCCTTTTACATCACAGCTGTAGTTTTGAATCGCGGCATAGCATCCAGTTAAGCCGTGCAAGCTTGAACCTGCGATTTGAAAGAGTTGCATCACCAGTGGACAGCTACCGAACAGTTAGTGCTAAACATTCTAATGGTCGATCTATAATTTGCATCTTGTTTTCTAATTTTAGAATCGAACAAATTAACATAAAAACCAAAGTCTGCACTTGAAACCCTCGCGAAATGTCCGTATCGCTTAGACTGTCGATTTCGAGACATTGTAACAGCTTTCAGTCTCAGACTTTTCTATACTTTTTTGTCATTATGATAAATGACAACACTATTAACCCGGCGTCATGGGGGTTGGGTCTGTGAGACCCGTTACATTTTATTTCGCTTGTAGTTCAGTTAGTATGTGTGCGATGCCACCGCTATTCTCAGTAGCTGCAGCTGATGATATTTTCAATGCGTCGCAGTTAACACATTAGTCGTGCGACAATCGCAGTGGAAGTAATACGTGCACAAAGTTAAGAAAGGTATCTGAGACCCATCCCTGCAGTTAGTGTAGCAATTTCGCGCCATTTTGTATAAATATTATTTTAATTGTTTCCGTGTGTTTATGCTTTTGTTTTTTTGTTGCTTGGTATAAATTATATTGCTAAATATAGATCAAAGTATTTCATTTGTGTTATTTTATAGGTGCTTAGTGAAAAATGAACAGGGAGGAGAAAAGAAGACAGGGTATATTGTCGATTTTGGAAGAGTCTGACTCTGATTTTGCGTTGTCAGAACAGGAGTGCATTGAGGAAGACCATTTAAGCGAGCGTAGTCATCCCAGTGACACAGAGGTAGAAGTCTCAGAAACTGATGATGATGAAATTCCGTTATCAATGCTGTTGGATAAAAATCGTTTGTCACATATGGAAAACTATTCTACATTTGGATCGACTTGTTCTTCCAGCGCAAACCGTGAGTGTTCTTCGAGCTTTTATCGTGGCAAAGACAATACGATGTGGTATAAAACGCCTTTTCGACAAAATGTCAGAACCAGAACGGAAAATATAATTCATCAATTGCCAGGTGTAGTGCCAGAAGCAATATCGGCAATGTCTGAAGTGGAATGTTGGAATATTTTCGTTAATGACGATATGCTGCAAATCATACTTATGCATAGTAATTCACCCATTAGACCGAAAATAGCTTCATGTACTAATTTATTTAAAAACACCCATGTAAAAGAATGCACAATGGTGGAATTGAAAGCTTTTATAGGCCTTCTATATCTTGCTGGTGTTTACCGATCAGGCAGACAAAATTTGAGCGATTTATGGGCTACTGATGGCACGGGTGTTGACATTTTCCGGCTTGTAATGTCTTTGCAGAGATTTTATTTTATTCAAAGTTCTTTGACTTTTGATGATATTTCTACCCGTCAACAAAGAATGGAACTAGACAATTTGGCTGCAATAAGAGAATTTTTTGAAGCTATAGTAAAAAACTGTAAGAAAACCTACATACCAAGTGATTGTCTAACAATTGACGAAATGCTCGTAGCATTCCGAGGTAGGTGTAAATTTCGCCAGTATATACCGTCTAAACCTGCTAAGTACGGGATAAAAATCATTGCTTTGGTCGACGCAAAAAATTATTATATCAAAAACCTAGAGATATATCCCGGAAAGCAGCCTGAAGGCCCTTTTTCTATTAGTAACAAACCATTTGATGTTGTTGACCGGATTATACAGCCTATTACCGGAACAAGCCGAAATGTGACATTTGATAACTGGTTCACTAGTTATGAACTGGTGCAGCATTTGCTCAAGGAACATAAATTGACATCAGTTGAAAAAATAAAATAGTTTTGCTGATGTCTAGCTTACACCATGACGATGCCATTGATGAAACAACAGGAGAAAAGCGCAAACCTGAAATAAATACGTATTATAATACAACGAAATGTGGTTTAGATGTAGCTGACGAGCTATGTGCTACATACGACGTAAGTCGTAATTCTAAAAGGTGGCCATTGACGATTTTTTATGCTTCATTGAACATAGCAGCCATTAATGGCCAAATAATAAATAAAATTAATAATAATTGTTCAAAAACAAAACGAAGATACTATATAAAAAACCTAGGCCTCGGTCTTATCATGGAACATCTAAAACTTCGCCAAAATGTAACACTCCTTCCACGCGAGTTGCGAAAAAAAGTTCAAAATATTGTTGGTGAGTCTTCAGGGGAACCTCCAGCAAAAAAGGCCAATGCTCGCAAAAGGTGCCAAGTGTGTCCAGCTAAGAAAGACCGTAAAACAAACTATACCTGCGAGAATTGCAAGAAATATATTTGTTTAGAACATGTTGTAACTTTCTGCGCTGATTGTACCAATGACAATTATTCAGAGTGATTTTTTTTCTTTTTTTATATAAACATAATATTCTTTCGTTGACAAAAATTCATTAAAATAATAAGATTGACTACTAAATAATAATGGAGTTACACTTAAGTAGACGAGAAAGATTTTGTCAATTTTTGTCTTTTTTTTTTTAAATGCTCTAATAAAAAGATTAAAACATAATATAATATGATGTTTTTCTTTTATTTATTAACATGAATACTTTAAAAAACTAAACAGGAATGAATGTTATCCTTATTACTTATAAACTATTAAAATAACCCTTACTGGGTCTGTGAGACCCACCCCGATGTCCGCGTAACACTTTTCAACCCCAATGACGCCGGGTTAATCCTAAAGTTTTTGAGTCCATTATCTTTAAGAAAAAAATGAGTGAAAAACAAATTTCGGAAATGCTTCATCGGTGCTCACACCAAAAGTAACATTTATGAAATGTTACTGAAGCAATGGAAAACAATCGGGAATAATTCAGAAACGTATTTTTAAGCAATGTTTCTGAAATGTTTAATTCGGTATGAATAAAACTTTATAAATCCCCCAAGTTGATGTGAATTTTTCATCATTTTAAGCTTTTTATCATAAGCAAACAATAAGTTAGCATTGGCAATCATACAAATGTACAAGTTATTCTTCACAAAAAGTCGCCAAGAATTTCATAATAAAGAGAACCTGTAGTATTGCTCAATGGTTTTTGATATTGCATATCCTATTAGAATTCAGGAAATCTACGAGTATTACCAATAAAAGTTTCAACGGTCAGAAGTGGGACTCCGTATATTAATGAAATCGTAGTTAGTACTGTATTGGCGGTTCTAAAATGTTCGCTATTCCTTAAATAACTTAGATAATTCTGGTCCAATTCTTCTGATATCGATTAGTACTGCAAGAATTTCGAAAGAGTCCTCTATTTAAAAAAAAAATGAGTCGTATTTTGTGTATGTGTTTTTTTTAATACCCTAAAAAGTCATTGGTATTTTCGTCAAAAGCTAATAGCTGCGATTCGGCATAATGACATGTCTTCTATACCAGCGAGAAGGCATCTTTACTATAAGCAGCATCATCACAAATTCTACCAAATATCGGTGGACCTGGTTACACAAGAAGGGTATTGCTTTCAAGAGTGATCAGCTCAGTTCTGCTTTACGTTGCCCCGGCTGGGCCACGGCACTAGTCACACAGGATGCTTAGAAAAATCTATCCTCGGCATACAGACTATGCGCATTAAGGACGGTAGTGGTTTTCACATGATATCGGATAAAGCATCATTTGTTATATATAGCTAGAATGGTAATCATCGGCACACTCTCGGATGAGACGTTTAGAGTACACAACAAAATTGCGTCAAACCCCCACGTAGAAACGCATGAAATAAAAAGGATTAAAGAGGCGGAAACGATGACCTCAATAACTAGGTGGCAGAATAGATGGCACAGCACCACAAAAGGCCGATGGACCTATAAGTTAATTCCGTCTATAGAAGTGTGGATAAACCGGACACAAGAGAACTGCTACTACCACCTCACGCAGTTCCTGTCCACTTTGGACACGATAACTCTTCCTTGTGTCCAAATTGTCCAAATAACGGCGAAAATGCGGAGCATGCTCTTGAAAGCTGTCATAGGGATACGAGTACCACGATATACACATTTGTCGATAGGAATTTCTGAAGATAATTACCATAGGGTTGCCTTGAAAAACAAATTAATACTTTGGATAAGTTACAAGTTATTTTTCTGGGATACGCCTTCAGCGTTCAATGAACTGGCGACCGAGCAGGAACTGGCAAGATGTGTATTCTTTTCGCCCATAGATCAATACCAAAATAAGACCAGTAGTACGCTCTACGAGGCGAAATTCACTGTACCCATGTTAACACAGTCAAACATTCTGGAACTTAGGTATTAAACTTCCATATACCAATGGGAACACACGGATATCCTGGAGTCTATAGGATATGTTAATGAAGATTGTTCGTGCCATTAGTAGGATGCTTACAATTGTAGAAGTTCGCATCTAAAAGGGATAAACACAACACTAAATTCTAAATTTCATACTAAATTTCTTACTTCAGAATTAAATCCAAACGAATAAAACGAGGCAACGAATCAAGCATGTTAAATGTGGTAAAATAATTAAGTCCGAATGAATAAAACGTGGAAAGCGTACTATAATATAATATGAGTAAAAATCAACCTACATAAGAGCAAAAATCAAGTGAAATACTTTACGAACACAAGGAAAAAATAATTAATAAAAATAAAATATAAAAAAAGGAAAAAAAGAAGATGTCAAGAATGAAGAACGCGTGACCTCGCTCATTCTTAAGGAACATAAAAAGGCACATCGAAACCCTAGGGAAAATAAAGAAAAGCTCGTGGAAAGTTACCCTAGTTACCCTAGGATGAACTATCTGATCAAAATACACAAGCACCTGCGAGGTATGTAAGAGTACCAAACCTGACAGACACCACTTAAGACCCGAATTCCAACAAACACCAGTTCCATCAAATCCATATATCCACATGGATATAATGGAAATCTAAAATGAAAGATTTATTAGCTGCATCAATAAGTTTTCAAAGTTTGCGAAGCTATTCAACGCTTCATTTAAGAGACAAATTAATTAAAATATTACACTACTTTACGCTTCCCAGGATACCGATTACGGATAATGAACGAAGCCTTGTAAGTCCCATCATCCAAAATTTCATCAAAATATTGGGCATAGAATTTTACCAAACACCGATCCACCTAAATGGACAAGTGGAACGGTTTCATTCTACGATGTTGGAAATTTGTTAATATTTCAAACATGAGTATAAAGGATTGCGCGTTAAAGAATGCCTATGTATAGCAGTGTATAGATGCAATATTCGTATCCACGCTGTAACAAAAAGGAAATCGCCTGATGTGTAATTTGATAGGCTTCAGGGAATTAACTTCCAAAAACCAAAATTAATTGGGACCAAAAGGAGGTAAACTCTAAAAAACGAAAACAAATGATTCTGAGACACAACCGCAAAGATGTAATCCCAAAACTTTTAGAAAGCATGAAGTCGTCTACCGACGTTTGAGAGTCATGTATGTAAGCCAAGAACAAGTACCTTTTTCGCAAAGAAATCGTGGCAAGAAACAATAAAGTCACCATAACAACTGCCGATGGAAAAAGAATCCACAAAATACATATACTCGTAATATAATATTTTTATATTATTTTATTTTATATATTTTTTTTTTTTTTTGAATATGAGCACATTAATGGATTTGAAAATTCTTTAAAGCAGCACGTTCAGTAAAATGAAATAACAAACCAAACGGGTCATTTCATTTTAAAAAGTCATTTTAAAATAACTGCATGCATTCCTACATTTTAGAATGTCACCACAGCCTAGCTTTATTTACTTCCACACATGGATTCTAGCTATTTAACTACGAGACACCTATAGTCTCGATTAAGGACGGACAAAGCCGTATCATCGGTGGATATTTTAACCTAATTCACATCATTGATTTAATAAAATTCGACCACCTTATTGAAAAAATAATAAAAGTCGTGAATGTCACCATAAAAGAGCCGGAGAATTATTTATTATTTATTTTTATTTTGGTGGGGGCGAATGCCCCCATTTACGAGTATTCAGCTTAATACAAGCTATAACTTAAAAATTAAACTTAAAATAAAACTGAAAACTAAGGTTGGTTGGAGTGGTGAAGGAGTACGGATTTGAGGTAGGAAGTGGTGCGGTGGAAGTCAAAGACGGTAGGATTTGAGTTGATTTTTCGTAGCATACGAGAGATTGGTTCGTTGGCGCCATAGGAGGTGTGGTGGGTTGGTAGATAGAAGAGTCGAGTAGTACGCAGATTACGAGGGTTAGTGTTGAGGAATATAGAGTTGTGAAGGGACGCGCATTCAACGTGACCTGAAAGGAGTCTTTAAGGGTGTTTAAGTTGATAAGGTTGAGACGGTTTTAATAGGGGGGCAGATTGAAATGATCGTCCCAGGGCATACCTCGAAGAGCAAAACGGCGCTGGATGCTTTCAATTCTCGAGATATGAACACGATGATATAGGGACCATATTTGACTGGCGTACTCTAGGAGGGGGCGAACAAAGGTAATATAGAGGGACATGGTCACGTATGGGTTGGTGAATTCTTTGGACCACCGTTTTACAAAACCTAGTGCAGAGTTGCCTTTGAGGCAACGAGCGGTGATACCAATACATCGAAACCAGGAGAAGAAAAAGCAAGCAACAGCACCAACATTCTTGTCATTAAATTGACCCGCCGGCAGACGAAGGAATGCATAATGAGAGCGAAAAGCAAACATAAGCTCACTGCGAAATTTTTTGGTGAGAGCTTTGACAACAAACGCATCTATATAAATGATAGTTTGACTCCTCATGTACGAGAAATATTTAATGCAGCAAAAAAAGTAAAAGAGGAAAAGAAGTATGACTACATATGGGTTAGGAATAATATTATATATTTGCGTAAAAAAGAAGGGGATGATGCTATTAAAGTTAGGTGTTTGGAGGATATCAATAATTTATAGATATAATTTATTATTGTTTTCAATATGAACTATGTCCCTTCGGTAGATGCAAAAAATAATCAAATCATTAACCCTACTATATTTATACACCAAAACATTCGTAGCTTGAGAACAAACTATAGTTCTTTTATTGCTCATATCGATTTATTAAATTTGTTAGCTGATTTTATAATCTTGACTGTGATATGATTGTACGACTTGGAAAAATCCAATTACGAAATTCCAGGTTATGAGTTAATAGATAATTGTAACAATTCTTATTGTGCTGGTGGATTCGCAGTTTATGTAAAAGAAATATACAAATGTGAAAGAGTAAAATATAACTTGAGTAGCGCAGATGTTGTCAAAATTACTTGCAACATTAATAAAGAATTTTTTACAATTTTATGTTTATATCGACTGCATGAAAAAGGGTTGAGTTTAAATGTTTTCATGGAAGAATTGAATGCGCTTCTGCTAAGCATAAAGTCAAAGAATTTGATTGTTTTAGGAGACATAAACATTAATATCTTAAAGGAAACTAGTGATTCTGACAAATATTTGCTTTTGATGCCTTCATTTGGCTTAAAGTCACTTATCAATGAGCCAACTCGTATAACTGACAGCACACAAACCTGTATTGATCATATGTTTGTTAGGTTTCAAATAAAGAGAAAAGTTTTAAGTGAAGTTCTTGATTTAAAGATAACGGATCATTATATGACTTGCCTCGAAATAGAGCTTGGAAATGAGAGACAATCTAAGAAATATATTCCTTTTCCTGTAAAAAAAAATATAGATTATTTCTGTTTGGTGAATGCCTTAAAGTTTGAGTGTTGGGAGGAGGTATTTTCGGATGATAATCCATCATCAGCTTATGATAATTTTTTAAAAACATTAAAAAGACACATAGATATTTCGACTTGAATGCAACCACAGACCAACACTAAACTTAAACGACTAAAACCATGGATTGGAAAAAATTTGTTGAAATCCATAAACGAGAAAAATTTACTTCGCAAAACAATTAAAAACAACCCGCAAAACGTAAATTTAACAAAGCAGTACAGAAAGCTTTGCCATGAAGTGAAGCTGAAAGTAGCTTTAAGTAAAAACAGTTTTTATTCAGCAAAGTTTGAAAACTGTAGTGGAAATGTTAAAAAGGAATGGAGAGTTGTAAACAGTATCTTAGGTAATGGCAGCAGTAGGGATAGCCCCTGTGATTGAGGTAGACAATGTTCTAATTCATGATCCCACAAAAATTGCAAATACCTTTAACAAGTTTTCTCCTTCCGGTTGCAATTGTAACTCATATCCGGATATTACAGATGATGGTTTTCAAACAAATAGTTTTGTTTTTCAGTCTTTTTCACCATTGGAACTCTATAAAGAGATAATAAGTTTAAATAATAAAAAATCTTGTACTTCCGATGGTATTACGAACTGTCTTGTAAAACGCATTGCTTTTTTTATTGTTGACGTGTTGTGTCATATATTCAATATGAGTGTCAAGTGTGGTATCTTTCCGTCAGGTCTAAAAACGGCTGAAGTAATTCCTCTTCACAAAAAAGGTTGTAGAAAATCGGTAGGTCAATACAGACCAATATCCTTGCTTCCAACCTTTTCCAAACTTTTTGAGAAAATTATGAAAAAACGAATTATGTCCTTTTTAAACAAAAACTATTTCTTTTGCCACTAACAGTATGGTTCTCAAGAAGGCAGATCTACGGAAGATGCCATTTTGAAATTTTGTAGTGAGCTATGCGATGGTTTTAACACAAAAAAAAGTCCCATGGCTTTATTTATAGATATGACCAAGGCTTTTGACATGGTGAACCATAAAATTCTCTTGGACAAACTCTACAAAGTTGGATTTAGAAATTCTGTATTGAGTTGGTTTCGATCCTATTTATCAACTAGATTTCAAAGAGTGAAAATAAACGAAGTCTTTAGCGAGAAGTTAGAATTACAAGTTGGAGTTCCGCAAGGCTCTGTTTTGGGTCCGATTCTTTTTTTAATATATGTCAACTCGGTTTTCAAACAAAATTTTTATGGAAATATTACAGCTTTCGCCGATGACATTGCTTTTTCTTACACCAATAACTCCTTATTTGAATCGCTGACTAGAATCCAAAGTAATTTACAGCGATTGAGACAGTGGTTTGCCAAACATGAACTTATTGTTAGCGATAGAATTTTTTATGCTTTTCAGCTTAAAAAATTCACCTTTGCTTGAGACTAATATTATTTTTCATTCAGCTGGTTGCCCAAGGCTCTCAATGTTCACTCATAATTGTGGAAAAGTTAACTTTTGTGCAGATGCAACATGTTGTTTAAACTGTTTCAAAATAGATTCTATTGAATCTTTCAAGTACCTTGGAGTTTCAATAGATAGAAATTTAAGTTGGAAAACACACGCGACTGAATTAAAAGTTTACTTGAGCTGTGCAACGCGCAAAATGTTTTTATTGCAGAGTCCAAGAAACTTTTAACTGTTATTTATTATGGAATCATAAATTCGAAGCTTCAATACGGCTTGACAAGCTGGGGTGGAACTTACAATAATGTGATGGAACCATTACTTATAGCACAAAAACACATTGTCAGGATTATTTGTAGAAAAAGTAGAATAACAAGTAGCTGGCCCTTATTTCGCGATCTAAAAATTCTGCCTTTGAAACACCTATATGTTTATAAGGTCCTAAAAGTTTTTTTCATTCGCAATGACTACAACACAATGTTTAGAAATTCAAATGCATATGGATTAAGAGTTAATTTTCAACAACTTTTGAAAGTTCCAGTTTCCCAAAGAACACATTTTACTAACTTTTACACTGTTTCGGCACCTACGCTATTTAATAGATTACCTTACGAAATATGATCGCTTAGAATGCGGTATTCTTTTCTTAATAAAATAAAAATCTGGCTATTTTCATTGGATATTTCTCAAGTCAAAATTTTGTTTATGAGCATAGTTTAAGTTCAATTGTTTCTATTGTTTGGTAATTTTGTTTGAAATTAAATTTATTATATTGAATCTATTTTATAATATTATTTTATTTATTTTTTATTTTTTCCTTAATAACTTAAAAAAACCCACAATGAATTGTTTTTTGTATATATGCGGGTCATTCGCTACTAATCTTTAATCGATTAAAGAATGAACCTTCTCTTTTTGTTTATTCCTCAATTGCTTATATTGTAAGGCATCATCCTCAAAGATAAGAAAAAATAAATGAATTAATAAAAAAAAAAAAAAAAGGATTATCTCATCCATATGTAAACGGAAGTTGAACTCCCTATCAAACAAAATGCCGAGGTCGCGAAGAGATTGTACGGAGGAGATAGGTTGGTTGTGGAGAAGATAGAGTCGGGGAGGAGATTGGTTCCGCTTATGTGAGAAGTTGATGGATTAGCATTTGGCGATATTAAGTTCCAAAGAATTTTTGAGGCACCAGATCGAAAAACTATCAAGGTCTTGTTGAAGGAGGAAAGTGTCATGGGGAGAGAAGAAAGCCGTTTTAGCATACCATCTTCAGCGAATAAGTAATCGCTTAAATTTACTCAAACGGACAGCACAAAGACAAAAGACATCTATTAATTGGATTGCAGGAAAGCCCGATGCTTACATAGATTTAGTTAGGATTCAAAAAAAAAGTTATAAAAGTCCAAGGAGACGAGTAACAACTTCTCTAAAAGAAGGGGTAATTTATAAAAAAAAATTGTATGACATATACAATAAGCTAGTATAAGTAGGTTAAGTAAGTTAAGATTTATTTAACATATATGCAGATAGTTTGAAAGTTTTAACTTTAAGTTTTCTAACAAAATAAAAAAAAGTCTATTTACAGATTTATTTCCGGAGAGAGTTCTCAATTCAACTCAATTGAACAAAATTAAATAATTAAGATTTGCACAATTGAGCTCCGGACTCGCGGAGTTGCACTATTTACTTTACCATTTAACAAAAATCCCGAAAAATTTATTTATATTTTTACATTAGGAATCAAAGAAAAGCGAAAGGAACTTCGTTCCTAACGAGGGTCCCGTGACCGCACACGTTTTTTTATTTATTTTTATTTATTGTACCAAACCATTTAAAACGATACATAATACTAAAAGCAAACTAATCTGAAGAAAATGCACTGCTGCTGGTCGTTCTCATCATTAAGCCATTTTCACTGTCCTTTTTCTCAAGTGCGTCGGTTAATAGTAGCTTAACATCTGTCATTTCGAAAGCTTTGTTTTGGCTTGCTACGAATATTTTTACTTGAGCCCATATCAACTCTATGCAATTAAGCTTGCAGTGATAAGGCTGCAAGTTTGTCTTTGTGGCATTTGACAACATCCAACAACCCAGCTTCCACCATGATTTCTTCAAAAACTATGTTATTTTAAATTACGCCAGACGATGACTTTACTTAGAATTCATCCACTCACATGTTTGTATATGAATGAAAACCAAGAACGCCTTCCTTCATTAGATGACTGGTCATAAAACTTTTATTATAAATACCTACATACATACATATATAACATCATAGAAGTGTTCTCGTTAAGTGGAACTAGTTCTAAAACTACATACAACTTATATAAAATCGAGCCTTTTAGAAGTCAGATAACATTCTGATAAAACTACTTTTATTAACCTCAAACCAAAAAGCCAGGAATATAATTTAATCACTAAATTCCCAAATACAATATATGTTTGTTTAGTTTTAAGCATCTACTTCCTCTTGTTGGGATTAGCCCAATCTTATTTACCTGTTCTAAAAATATTAATCGTTGCACAAGTTCACACGAAAAGGGCTTTCCAAACTTATATGAGTATAACTTATGAAAATCGGTTGTGTAGAATAATCGCATAATTAATTACAAGATTCGTACTTGCTTATTAATATACCATATTTAAAATGCCTTCAATACCACGCATATTGGCATCTATATAAAAAAATTTAACCAGATAAACGTATCGTACATTTACATATGGCAACCCGTACAACACTTTTCGATTAAAAACAGCTTTTAAAAACAACAAAAACCAAAAGAGCTTGTGAAAATACAAGTGAAAAAACAATTAGTGAAAATGAATACTGGTAACTCTGGTCCTCTTAGAAAATCCAGATGTATCAATGGCTGATACACATGCAATTGATCATTCTGTCTCCGAATTCGGCGCGGACTGGTGGCACTGGGATTGTATCGGATTGTTAAAGGAGTTACAACAACAATTTCAATGTAAACCAGTAGCAGTTTGTAGTATTTTGAACCGAAAACAAGGCGATAGGCACCCGTGTTCGAAAAAAAGCTTTCCCATAAGGCCTGTACTGCAGATTTTTGTTGAACAAGGTATAAGTTAATAACAATTTAAGCAAACTCTAAACTCCTTTCCCTCGAGGTATCTCAGTGAGTTAACAACAGATAAGCAAATTGTAAAATCCTTTCGCACGAGGTATCTCAGTGAGGTAAAACACAAATAAGTTGCAAGAGATAAGCACATTTTAAATTACACACATGCTTCCGTTCTGGCGACCCAGCTTCCAGGTGAATAAACAAAAGTGCAATGTTCTGGCTGAAGTCGGACATCTGAGAAAACATATGGAATGGATCTGAGAAAACATTGCAGCATAGGTTAGATGTTTAGTGAAATGATATTTGTAAGTTAGTCTTAAGTTTGATTGAGTTGAGTAAAGACAATAAATAATTTTTTTTTATTGGCGCCCTAGAAGGGACCATATGTGTATGTAAAATGCAAGTGATAGGTGTAAAGTAAAAAAGTCCTCAAGGAGTACCACTTACAAACAACCACTAACAGTCCTCAAGAAGCACCGCGCACCAGGTCCTCAAGTAGCGCCGCCCCATTTGGTTCCAAAACCCAACGCAGTTGAGGAAACAAGGCCCTTAAGTCATCAGTAAAACGATAAAAAAGAGTTAGTTAAAGTCAGTTAGTTAGCAGCCACTTTTCGCGTGATGTCAATCAAGACTCATTTAGTATTGTAGGTCTAGTGTTAAGATATTTTAAGAACAGAAAGAAAAAATAACGTCAAACTAAAAATTTAGATAATAGTTGCATTAATTACTAGCAAATGTTCTAGTGTTAATATATTTTAAGAAGTAAAAACAACGAATATTACAATAATAAAGTAAAAATGTATGTAATAATTCACTAAATGAAAATAGTTAATTCTAAAATTTGTTTTAAATACTCTTACACATTCATTGGAAATTCATTTCATTAATTTATTAATTTAGATTGACTCTTAATTTCTTTTAATTATATTTTTAATAATTGTGTGTGAGTCTCTGCTCAAATAATTTACTATGGCTAACCCAAATTTAGTGCGACCCCCTTTCCTTAATCTATCTGCACAAAATCCTTCCGCAGGAAATCCATCCCAACCTTCTGTTTCCAACATAAATGGTGTAGGCACAAACGAAGCCCTCGAACGACTTATTACGGGAATCCTGAGTCGTGTCCTGAAAAACGAAGCAAGACAAATTGTTGAAGCAATAGTTAACCCAAATAGCCAGTTTCGAGAAAACCTCGATGAATTAGACAGAATACCGGACGTAGTTCGAACTTTAAAAGATGTTACTGGACAACCAGGTGATTTCAATTCATGGAAAAAGAGCGTAGACAGTATATTACAACTGTATGATCATATAAAAGGTACACCAAAGTATTACGGTATACTGAGTGTAATACGCAATAAAGTTGTAGGCCATGCTTATGTTGTATTGGAATCGTACAATACTGCATTATACTGGAAATACTACGAGGACAAACGCGATCTGTCCACCCTTGAATATCAAATGACATCTCTAATTCAAGGAAATCAGTCTATTCAAGATTCCTATCAAACAGTTTATTTCGCTCATTCTCAACAAAATAGATTGTATTGAGATATCAGACGATTCTATTACGATCCTTACACAAACGTATAGAGACAAAGCATTGGATAGGAATTCGTGAGTCTTCAGACTTGCCGCAGACCCTCCACCTATATTTGAAACTGGATAATCAGAACTTCAGAACCCAGTATGCTGATATATATCAAAACAATCCACCCATTCATTTCTATTGGGTCGTTGGACCTAATTTTCAACGACTCGGCCACACATTTCGGCCGAAACGGCCGCTATTTCGCGTTCAATGTTGGCTCTGAGCTCTTCCAACGTCGTCGGCGTGTTGGCATAAACATCGGTACCTCTTTTTTCCCCCCCTAATTTTCCTTAATCTGCGCTGTGTTCAAATATTTTAAGGGCACCCATTGAACGCGCGCTGATTTTAAATAAATAAAAATAAAATGCTATTTACAACTCAGGACAGTTCACCTGTACCTAAATCAATTTTTACATGTTGTGATCCACTTGGTGCATGCATCAATTTGGTGAACATTCATCAGAAATATAGTTTTCCCCGATACGTGGTGATTCTTGAAAATTAATTTTTTTTTGGATCATGAAGTCGATAGCCTTTAGTATTTTCATCGACACCTCATCTTCCTGCATTCGAGCGAAGTGTTGCGAAGTCTATAATATCATATCTGTAACCTTTATTTCTACTTTCATGGGCTTCTTCTGAAAGTGGTCCTACGGAGAGTGCTGCCGATTGTATTATTCCAGCTCCGTGCATTAAAATCTGTTGCTGGCATATAACATAATACCAAGTACATAATTTAAGGGCCAGCTTAGCTGTCTCCTCTGTATGAGCTCCAAATTTAATGGGGTCAATAGGAAAATTGCTGTAGATAGTTTCCAAAATTACACCTAATTTTTTTATTAATCTTAAATCTGTTTTAGTAATATCTGGTAATTATTGCCACCATTATTTGTATCCCCCCCACCACCCCTTGCTTAACAACATCTACTTTTATACCCAATTTTTTAATGAACACTTTGAATGCTTTTTTTTCCTCTTCCTTAATAGTACGAGTAGATTTTGTTCTTCTCCAAGCTTTCAATTTCAAATTTTAACTTAAATGCAATCCGTAAAACGAATATGAGCATGCAATGAAGACATTCCTAATTGAAGAGTTTCTTTATTTGATGACTTTGCATAAAGTGCCGATAAGTTGTTCATGTTTGTCGGCTTAGCGCCACAAATAAAACAATTGCTTGAGGGAGATGTCTTCATCACAGCCTGTGCTACCTTTCTATCTATCATAGTGAGATATAAATTGATGCTTTACGATTCAAAATTTAAAGTTTCATGCAAATATTTAATTTAATTTTCAACCCGGTTTCTTTCTTCCCGAAGTAATGTTCTTGACCTTCTTTTTTTAATTGAAATTTTAGTGGGCTATAATATAGGGTTTTCCAATAGGGACTTGACAATTTTGAATTTAATTTGTGAACGCACTTTCACTATTCATCAAACTGTCACTGTCAATTTATTCAGTAAACTCAACATTTTCATCATGGTAAAGTACACGAACAAGCAACGTCTGCAAATTATAAAAATTTTCTACTGAAATTCGGAGTCGGTGACTGCAACTTTAAGAGCGTTAACTCCAATTTTCAGTCATAATTCTCGCCCTAGTAAACAGGCAATAACAAGTTTAGTGCAAAAATTTGAGTCTACATATTCGTTGTGTGATGTTGCCGTGTCAGTGAGACAACTGGTTGGTCGAAGTGTCGAAAATATCGCTGCCGTTCAGGCGACCGTAGCAAACAATCCAAATCAGTCAATTCCACGGCGTTCTCAAGAATTGGACATCGCTTAGACCACATTATGGCGTATTTTGCGTAAGGATCTTGGTTTACACCCATACAAGATCAAGCTGACACAAGAATTGAATCCGATAGACCATTTGAAGCGACGTACGTTCTCCGATTGGGTTCTGGAGAAGATGCGCCAAGATGATGAATTTCATCGCAAGATCATCTTCAGTGACGAATCACGTTTTTGGCTCAATGGGTTCGTCAATAAGCAAAATATACGTTATTGATCGGCTGAAAATCCTTCTTCTTGAATCACCACTTCGTCCACAAAAAATAACTGTTGGGTGCGGTTTGCATGCCGGCGGCGTTGTTGGGCCATATTTTTTCGTTGACGATAACGATCGTCACGTTACTGTGAATGGTCAGCGTTATCGCGCCATGATCACCTGTTATTTTTGGCCCGAATTGAAAGATATGGACTTGGACGACACGTGGTTTCAACAGGAAGGTGCCACAAGCCACACAGCACACGCTATTGAAGAGTAAGTATGGTGATCGTGTTATCTCAAGAAATGGGCCAGTCAATTGGCCGCCTCGCTCGTTCGATTTAACGCCGCTTGACTATTTTCTGTGGGGCTACGTTAAGTCATTGGTTTATGCCAACACGCCGACGACGTTGGAAGAGCTCAGAGCCAACATTGAATGCGAAATAGCGGCCGTTTCGGCCGAAATATGTTGTCGAGTCGTTGAAAATTGGATCCAACGAATCGACCGCTGCAAACGTGCCCACGGTGGCCATATGAACGAAGTCGAGTTCCATTCATAAATGTTTTGATTGTACTTCAAGCCGATAATAAAGTTTTTGAAATATCTCAAATGGTTTGGTTTTATTTAAAAAAAAAGTTTTCAAGTCCTTATTGGAAAACCCTTTAGTTGCTTTTAATTCCTGTACTTTGTATTTTTTTGCCCGAGCACAGGAGTCTTTAAACAGTTTATTCTGTTTTCCACTTGTAACCGCACCTGACTAATTTAAGCGAGAGTCAAAATCATCTTGTTTAAACCTAATAAACAATTTTGCATTAAGCCATTCTTTATATTTTAGAAAAAAATTGGCTTTTATGTTATGAGTTGACTTGTATCTTTGTTTGAAATGCGGTAAGAATCTTTTCTAAACTTCTGGAACAACTTGTGTAATTTGATGTGGTTCCAAATGTTGGCAACTTTCTTGCAAAAACTCTAAATGTGAGTTAATACTCCTGCTGAAAATCAAATCCCACAGCAGTTTATATTCTATGTATGACAAAGTTAGTCATTTTAACACTTCTTAACTTAAGTGTTACTCAACGAAAGCTCAATCGAAACCGCAACGATTTCTTTGTTAATCCATTGTGTAATACGAGTAATGTATGATAAAATAGTTGCAAAATTTGAAAAAGCAATACCAGAAGTAGATTTCAAGTGTTGTCTGTGCTATGTTATACTTAAAAGCCTCTAGCAAGTAAAGTGATAAAAAATGTAATTACATTTTTACATGATAAGTAATATACCATAACCTTTAAAAAGCGGTCAGCAGATCCAGAGTGGACCTCTTTGTTATGAATCAAAAAAAACGCGAGACTCACTTCGGAGATAGCTCCAGTTAAAGGCTTTTTTCTCAATTGATAGATAAATTTAATAAACGGTAATTGTACTGGTAAAGCCAAATATCAAAATAATAAAATTAAGGTTTTCTTTTATAAACATAAATGCTGTAAGTAAAAAAAATAAACGTATCAAAACTGCTATTAAAAACCTTTAAATTTCAGAAATCTTGGAAGAAGTCGCTTTGTTTTAACTGTACTCCGGACTTAAATGGAGGAAAAAAACATTAAGTGTATTTTTTTCCTTTATATATATACGAGTATGTAGAATCGAAAAACTATATTACATAGTACCGCAACTTATTTTATATTCGATTTTTTCCCCGTTACAAGTTTTTGTATTTGTTAATATTTGTCTATATTTATCAGTTCATTCAACAATTACCCACTTAATTTATTTTTATACTCTGTATGCGTACAAATGTTATAATATTTAGTTTATAAAAGTGAGAAATCTTCCCCGTTATTTAACATAACATCAAACACCAAAAAATTCAAGAGACATTTTAATGCAACAATTTACGAAAATATCACCTGTATATGCGGATGTTCAAATCTATCAAAATTGTTTTGTTGAGCCTTGTACTATTTTTTCTACGGATATAAATGTTTGGTGCAAAAGCGGATTTTGTGATTTAAATAACTTGAGTAAGGCTTGAAGAAGTCATGAATACTTCCAGTCATATGCAAATAAAGCTGAAACGGTTTGGCAAATATAAGGGAATTGAATTTTCGCTTAGTGAGCAATATAAAATAAGTGTTGAAAAATACGAGTATAATAAAGAAGTTACAGCAAACAGGTACATTTGATTTGGTACAGGTACCAAATTGGTTGATGGAGTTTGCTTTTTGTCGAAACAAGAATTCGCTTTTAGAGGGCACAATGAAATTGTTGATTCAAACAATCGAGGCAATTATGTTGAGCTGTTATATTTTATAAGTGACTCAGATATTGTGCTTAAAAACCATTTAAGTCTTTTAAAAGTATTTAAGGGAATTTTAAATGACATTCGGTTCGGTTCCGTTTCAAGTGTTTTAATATCCGTTTGTGTCTGTTATTGTGGACGAGTCGACTGATATTTCCGGCAAGTCTCAACTTTCAACGGTTTTTCGGTACATCGATTCCAACGAATCTGCACAGGAAGATTTATTGGATTTTTGGATGTAAGCCAGGATAGGACCGCTAAAGGTTTGTTTGCTCAAATTGAAATAATGTTAACCGCTTTTGAATGTAAGGAGAAACTGGTCGCTCAAACGTACGATGGTGCTGCGGTCATGGGTGGAAATTATAATGGGCTTCAGCATAAAATCAAAGAAATTTTCCCCAGTGCTATATTTCTTCATTGTTACGCTCATAAATTGAATTTAGTAGTGTCTCAATCGATTCTTCCAAACGCTAACATCTTTTTCTTAATTTTTTTTCTAAGTCATCCAAACGAATTTGTGCTATTGACAGTGAAATAAAACGACGTTTTCCAGCGGCAGCCCCTACCCTAAGCAATGTAAGGCTGAGTTAGCCAACATATTTGAAAGCATGCTTAATGACCCAGAACAGTGGGACTCGGACACAATAATAAAGGCCAGGAGACTGCAGTATTGTCTTAAAGACCTGCATTTTGCTTTTTATTTTGAACTTTTTTCGTCAGTGTATGATAACGCTAACATTTTATTTGACATACTTCAAAAAAATCATTTGATATCGACTTTTGCTCTAAAGAAGTAAACAATTTTGTTGAGGTTTTAAGAAAGAAAGAAATAAAAAAGAAATGACTTCGACTCTATGTATCTTCTTCTCGAACAGCATAATACGGAAAACTATACAAGAAAGCTCAAACTTATCATTCAACATGAAAAAAAGAATTCTTTAGAGATAAATTTATGCTCATAATTGACGCTTTTATAAAAAATGCTATTGATCGCTTTGCTGAAATTAAGAAACTACAATTTATCGCCCTATTAGACGTAATTCGTTTTAAAGACTTTCAAAAGCTATTTCCTGAAGCATTAATTCTTAACTTGCAACAAAATTATGGAACATTTTTCGACTTTCAAAAACTAAAAAAACACTTCAGTGGGCTAAAGACATTGCAATCGATATAACATTATATAGTAAGCAATGATTTAAAGGAAGTATTCCCAGAAGTGCGCAATTTAATCCCTACAACTAGTGCATCAGTGGAGCGGTCCTTTTCCACAATGGAGCACGTTAACACGTATTTAAGGAGCACACAATCGCAGGATCGACTAAGAAAGCTCAAGTCATCGCAATAATTTGTATAGTAGAATTATAGACGACTTCTCTAAAAAAGACCGCCGGTGCGGTTTGCATGCCGGCGGCGTTGTTGGGCCATATTTTTTCGTTGACGATAACGATCGTCACGTTACTGTGAATGGTCAGCGTTATCGCGCCATGATCACCTGTTATTTTTGGCCCGAATTGAAAGATATGGACTTGGACGACACGTGGTTTCAACAGGAAGGTGCCACAAGCCACACAGCACACGCTATTGAAGAGTAAGTATGGTGATCGTGTTATCTCAAGAAATGGGCCAGTCAATTGGCCGCCTCGCTCGTTCGATTTAACGCCGCTTGACTATTTTCTGTGGGGCTACGTTAAGTCATTGGTTTATGCCAACACGCCGACGACGTTGGAAGAGCTCAGAGCCAACATTGAATGCGAAATAGCGGCCGTTTCGGCCGAAATATGTTGTCGAGTCGTTGAAAATTGGATCCAACGAATCGACCGCTGCAAACGTGCCCACGGTGGCCATATGAACGAAGTCGAGTTCCATTCATAAATGTTTTGATTGTACTTCAAGCCGATAATAAAGTTTTTGAAATATCTCAAATGGTTTGGTTTTATTTAAAAAAAAAGTTTTCAAGTCCTTATTGGAAAACCCTTTAGTTGCTTTTAATTCCTGTACTTTGTATTTTTTTGCCCGAGCACAGGAGTCTTTAAACAGTTTATTCTGTTTTCCACTTGTAACCGCACCTGACTAATTTAAGCGAGAGTCAAAATCATCTTGTTTAAACCTAATAAACAATTTTGCATTAAGCCATTCTTTATATTTTAGAAAAAAATTGGCTTTTATGTTATGAGTTGACTTGTATCTTTGTTTGAAATGCGGTAAGAATCTTTTCTAAACTTCTGGAACAACTTGTGTAATTTGATGTGGTTCCAAATGTTGGCAACTTTCTTGCAAAAACTCTAAATGTGAGTTAATACTCCTGCTGAAAATCAAATCCCACAGCAGTTTATATTCTATGTATGACAAAGTTAGTCATTTTAACACTTCTTAACTTAAGTGTTACTCAACGAAAGCTCAATCGAAACCGCAACGATTTCTTTGTTAATCCATTGTGTAATACGAGTAATGTATGATAAAATAGTTGCAAAATTTGAAAAAGCAATACCAGAAGTAGATTTCAAGTGTTGTCTGTGCTATGTTATACTTAAAAGCCTCTAGCAAGTAAAGTGATAAAAAATGTAATTACATTTTTACATGATAAGTAATATACCATAACCTTTAAAAAGCGGTCAGCAGATCCAGAGTGGACCTCTTTGTTATGAATCAAAAAAAACGCGAGACTCACTTCGGAGATAGCTCCAGTTAAAGGCTTTTTTCTCAATTGATAGATAAATTTAATAAACGGTAATTGTACTGGTAAAGCCAAATATCAAAATAATAAAATTAAGGTTTTCTTTTATAAACATAAATGCTGTAAGTAAAAAAAATAAACGTATCAAAACTGCTATTAAAAACCTTTAAATTTCAGAAATCTTGGAAGAAGTCGCTTTGTTTTAACTGTACTCCGGACTTAAATGGAGGAAAAAAACATTAAGTGTATTTTTTTCCTTTATATATATACGAGTATGTAGAATCGAAAAACTATATTACATAGTACCGCAACTTATTTTATATTCGATTTTTTCCCCGTTACAAGTTTTTGTATTTGTTAATATTTGTCTATATTTATCAGTTCATTCAACAATTACCCACTTAATTTATTTTTATACTCTGTATGCGTACAAATGTTATAATATTTAGTTTATAAAAGTGAGAAATCTTCCCCGTTATTTAACATAACATCAAACACCAAAAAATTCAAGAGACATTTTAATGCAACAATTTACGAAAATATCACCTGTATATGCGGATGTTCAAATCTATCAAAATTGTTTTGTTGAGCCTTGTACTATTTTTTCTACGGATATAAATGTTTGGTGCAAAAGCGGATTTTGTGATTTAAATAACTTGAGTAAGGCTTGAAGAAGTCATGAATACTTCCAGTCATATGCAAATAAAGCTGAAACGGTTTGGCAAATATAAGGGAATTGAATTTTCGCTTAGTGAGCAATATAAAATAAGTGTTGAAAAATACGAGTATAATAAAGAAGTTACAGCAAACAGGTACATTTGATTTGGTACAGGTACCAAATTGGTTGATGGAGTTTGCTTTTTGTCGAAACAAGAATTCGCTTTTAGAGGGCACAATGAAATTGTTGATTCAAACAATCGAGGCAATTATGTTGAGCTGTTATATTTTATAAGTGACTCAGATATTGTGCTTAAAAACCATTTAAGTCTTTTAAAAGTATTTAAGGGAATTTTAAATGACATTCGGTTCGGTTCCGTTTCAAGTGTTTTAATATCCGTTTGTGTCTGTTATTGTGGACGAGTCGACTGATATTTCCGGCAAGTCTCAACTTTCAACGGTTTTTCGGTACATCGATTCCAACGAATCTGCACAGGAAGATTTATTGGATTTTTGGATGTAAGCCAGGATAGGACCGCTAAAGGTTTGTTTGCTCAAATTGAAATAATGTTAACCGCTTTTGAATGTAAGGAGAAACTGGTCGCTCAAACGTACGATGGTGCTGCGGTCATGGGTGGAAATTATAATGGGCTTCAGCATAAAATCAAAGAAATTTTCCCCAGTGCTATATTTCTTCATTGTTACGCTCATAAATTGAATTTAGTAGTGTCTCAATCGATTCTTCCAAACGCTAACATCTTTTTCTTAATTTTTTTTCTAAGTCATCCAAACGAATTTGTGCTATTGACAGTGAAATAAAACGACGTTTTCCAGCGGCAGCCCCTACCCTAAGCAATGTAAGGCTGAGTTAGCCAACATATTTGAAAGCATGCTTAATGACCCAGAACAGTGGGACTCGGACACAATAATAAAGGCCAGGAGACTGCAGTATTGTCTTAAAGACCTGCATTTTGCTTTTTATTTTGAACTTTTTTCGTCAGTGTATGATAACGCTAACATTTTATTTGACATACTTCAAAAAAATCATTTGATATCGACTTTTGCTCTAAAGAAGTAAACAATTTTGTTGAGGTTTTAAGAAAGAAAGAAATAAAAAAGAAATGACTTCGACTCTATGTATCTTCTTCTCGAACAGCATAATACGGAAAACTATACAAGAAAGCTCAAACTTATCATTCAACATGAAAAAAAGAATTCTTTAGAGATAAATTTATGCTCATAATTGACGCTTTTATAAAAAATGCTATTGATCGCTTTGCTGAAATTAAGAAACTACAATTTATCGCCCTATTAGACGTAATTCGTTTTAAAGACTTTCAAAAGCTATTTCCTGAAGCATTAATTCTTAACTTGCAACAAAATTATGGAACATTTTTCGACTTTCAAAAACTAAAAAAACACTTCAGTGGGCTAAAGACATTGCAATCGATATAACATTATATAGTAAGCAATGATTTAAAGGAAGTATTCCCAGAAGTGCGCAATTTAATCCCTACAACTAGTGCATCAGTGGAGCGGTCCTTTTCCACAATGGAGCACGTTAACACGTATTTAAGGAGCACACAATCGCAGGATCGACTAAGAAAGCTCAAGTCATCGCAATAATTTGTATAGTAGAATTATAGACGACTTCTCTAAAAAAGACCGCCGGATTGTTCTTAAATATAAATGAGGCATTTCTCTTCAAATAAAAATTTTAGAACGACTTTTTGTAATGTGAATTATTATTAATATTTTTTTTTAAGTTATATTATTTTCAGCAGCATCCCTTATACTTAAATGCACGCCACGTCAGTGATGTACATAATGCAACCTTTTTTGCAATCTATTGCGATTGTACCGGTTATTCATTATATTTGGCCATTGTTATATACATATACAGTAGAGTGCAAAACATTTGCAAATTTGTTTCCTTTTGAGGTTTTTTTGATTAACTATACAAAGAAGGATAATATGTAAGAGTTTAAAAATAAATCCGTTACTGACAGTACACTCTTAGGTCTCAGCAATAAAAACGGAAAAAAGTACAGTTAGTTTGGTTATTCCAGGGAAAAATGTTAGCTTGCCAAATATGCAGCGGTGCAAATCATATGCAAGTTTTTTATTTTTCCCTCATTTCTGTTTTAAGTTCCAAGATATTCAGATCAGGTTCGTAAAATAGTGTTCTTTATCAAATAAATTATGTTCATAGGCAGGTTTTTTTATTCAGTTTTCACTAAATGTGCGTTGAAAAAATTCCTGGCAATAAGTATGATACCCGAACAAAGGAGCTGGTAGTTGAGGCTTTTAAAAACGGATCGAAGCAAAGAATGATAGCTAAAAGATTCAAGATTCACGAATCGACAGTTTCGCGGATAATTACAAAGTTCCGACAAAATTTATCAATTGCAACGCTTCATTCTGGTGGTCGTCCCCGAAAAACAGATATGCAAACTGATAAAAAAATTATCAACATTATCCGGCAAGACCCTTTCCGGTCTTCAACTGCAATCGATAAGGACCTCAACATGTCAATCGATGCAAGCACAGTTCGTAATAGAAAGTAATTTGAGGGCATACCGAGCTGTTAAGAAGCCTCTGTTAACCTTGAAATACCGTCAAAAACGGTAGTCTCTTTGTTTGATAAAAAACTGATTCTAATTTCCTTTTATTTAGACTTCAATTTGCTCATAAATATTCAACTTGGTCCCTAACATAGTGGAGAACCGTTTTATTTAGCGATGAGAGCTAATTTAATATCTTATCTACCGATGGTATTGGTTACGTTCGCAGAAAGCCAGGTACACGATTAAATCGGGAAAACATCCGAGCTACTTTGAAGCATGGGGGCAGTTCCGTTATGGTTTGGGGATGCTTCTCGGCTCAAGCATGTGGTCCCTTACACCAAATAATTGGAATAATGGATCGCTTTGTGTATAACCTTGACACCTTAGACACAGTCATGCTTCCATACGCTGAGGAAGAGTTGCCGTTTTTATGGAGGTTTCAACAAGACAACGACACGAAGCAAACCTCAAAGTTCGTTAAAGAATTTTTAGGGGCTCGGGGAGTAAATGCTTTAGATTAGCCTCCACAGTCCCCCGACTTAAACCCAATCGAAAACTTATGGGGAATCCTAAAACAGCAAACAAAGGGCAACGGTTTACTTCGCAAAAGGTTCTTTATGAAGCTTTAAAGGATGAGTGGAAAAAAATTCCCAGTCAGTTAACAAACTCCCTTATTGCTCCCATGCCGAAAAGGTGTGCGGAAGTTATTAGAAACAATGGTTTTTGGACCAAATATTGATGAACAAAAAAAACTTGCATATGTTTTGCACAGCCTTAAAACGAATAAACTCGTTTTTTATCTTTTACAAAGTATCAAGAGTACATACTTTAAATTTATTTGTTTCCTTTTAAGTATTAAACTGTAAGTAATACTTTTGACTGAAAGTTTCATTAGAATTCTTTCTTTAGAGCAATTAATAAAGGATCTTATTGTATTTGAAAAAAATTGCAAATGTTTTGCACACTACTGTATATGTATACAACTAGGATATCTGATATCTATTGCTAGACAGTCTGATAGACAATCAGATGGTTTGAAATTCGTCACATCTCTTTTTGAAGTTGAGGTGCTAAAACCAAGTTTGAATCGCCTAAAACAATCTTAATTTACCGATATAATGATACCAAAGCGAAATTTTGACCGGCATCTCACAACAAAGCCGCTTATTTGTATATCTTCAGTCAAAGGGTGACCAGATTTGCATATACATATGTATCTGCACCATAAAAAATCCTGCAAGTAAAATCTTTCGATGAAGAGTGAGGTTGACAAAATCAAAAAAAACTTAGAAACAAAACACTTGAAGTAAGCAAAAAACATATGTAAATATTGACGATTTATTTTAAAACACTAAAAAGTATTTTAGTTGTTTTTGACTTAAATATATTTTTCAGTCAAGATTTGAAGGGTGCATTACTATATTACCTGTTTTTATGTTTCTTTTATTTGCAAACAACAATTAGCACCACTCTCTCTAAACTACCGTTTGTACAAAACACATCCTGTACATATTCACCCTTCAATTCCAAAATATACACATACATATACCTAATATGTTGTTTTCTTTAGTAACATTACTAGACTAAAAAAGAAAATTTTTTTTAAGAAAATATCAAATGAGGCCCAGCTTCATTTTGTTCACTGAGCAATACCAGTGTCATTCGAAGCTACTTCGGCTAAGATCAGTAAGTCTGGCGTAACATCCTGATTTTCTTCAATAATGGACTTGGGCATCAAATCGACGACGTTAGCGCTAGCGTTGTTTCCAATGACGATTGCACTGACGGAACCACTACTTAAAAGTACCTGCACATCGTTCTGCATTGAGTTAATATCTCTCCTTGTGATGCTCTCCTTTCGAGCTTTCCTCTTTTGGCTACCGACTATTTGTTCTTTAACTTCTCGAATGGTTTTTGATTGATATAGATGCGATCTCGCTACAACTGCTTCTGAATCGAGTTTAGGCGCGCTTCGCTTCTTCGAATTGATTTTTTTCTTGCGCTTTGTGTTTTTCTTACGTTGTAAATATGTTTCTAAACACTGAGCAGGCAAAGCTTTTATTTTGTCCTCAAGGTCAAACGAAACAAAATTAAATTGTTGCTTAATGTGAGATTCATATGAATCTGAGAACTCTGGCAAAAGACACCGTTCCTGTGTTTTCGATTGTGCGATTGTTTTTCCTGCGTCTTTGACAACAGATGGTGCTTTACTTAAACATTCATTGTGCAAAAGTGTTTGTAGATCGTTGTTACTGGACACATTCGCAACTACTGCTTTAGATTGCACTTGCTTTTTGGGTGTTACGGCAGCTATTTGACCAGAATTCATAAGCTCTTGATATTTTTTTCCTTTACAGGAACGAACTGATTTTTTTATGTTCAGATCATCTTCGCTACTAGAAAAGCTATTATCATTATTCAATCGTTTTGTGCTCGGAATATCATCGAAGCATGTAATCGATTTTCGTTTACAACCTGACTTGAAATAATCAGAAGTTTCACCAAGCATTTCGTGCAGAACATCATTATTAGACGGCGTACCAATTGGTCGCATTAAATTATTCAGTTCACCCATTTGGGTTTCATCAGCGAGCTTGAAGTACGAAACTTTTTTCGGTTCATTTCGAGTATAGGAACAACTAGGGTGAATTGCATAACTTTCTGTGCCTTGTGATGTTGAGTCAATATTATTACTTTGAAAGTCACCAGAACCAGCAAGTGGACGTTCGTTGTTACCTGGTCGAGTATTCAAAGTACGCAATGATGGAGCTGGCAGTTTATACCATTTAAAATTTGGGTTCGCAGAGAAAAATGCATCTTTATTCTGAAAATATACAATGATAACAATCTTAGAAAATAAACATGATAATAATAATTCAATAAAAGTTAAATTGTCATACATAATACAATATTAAGGATAGGACCACAGCGACGCCGATTTGGCGAATCTTCATATGGCTTTATGTAAACAAATCCGGCTTAAGACACTTCTCTCGGCACTCATCACAAACTTAATTTGTACGTGTTATGTAACATATATAAACATTTAAATTGTATCCGAGAAATAATCAAAACGTTAGCGTCGCAAAAATATTCGGTCGTTTCGTGTGCAGACGGCCTCTGGCGTCTCTTTTTATTGCTAAATATTGAAAAACAATCGTTTTTACATTTTAAAAAATGTTTCTGATTTCTTGATTGAATTAATGCTTGAAAACTCGAATTATTCGGAACTTAAGGAACACATAAATTGTAAACTGTAGAGCGAAAAGCACAATGTCCAGTGAAGATTTAATAAATAAATCTAAGCACAGATGCTATAGGTTACATAGATACAGCACGCCGAAGGAAAAAATCTAACCATTTTTCCATTCTAACCATCGAACTAGAGTGAATCATACTCAGACATGATGTTACTCTTAATTGTTTTGTATTTTCAAAGCAGAATGCGCTCTCTTTAATATTATGTTTATTAAATAGTGGTTTTACGTTTTTTTCTAGATAAAATTTGATTTTTGGATGCTATGTTTTTTTCTATCTTCCATGAACAATGCTTCCGTAATAGAACGAGGAGAGCAAAGTATAGAAGGTCCTTACGATGCTCATAGCAAGGACTTTTTTCATCAAACCATTTCGGATCTCTAGTATTTGTTATCCTTATGCATTCCAAGGCCATTATCTCTCTTATAAAGGGTTTTCCAATAGGGACTTGACAACTCTGAATTTAATTTGTGAACGCACTCTTTCACTAATCATTAAACTGTCACTGTCAATTTATTCAGTAAACTCAACATTTTCATCATGGTAAAGTACACGAACGAGCAACGTCTGCAAATTATAAAAATTGTGAGACGGGTTGGTCGAAGTGTCGAAAATATCGCTGCCGTTCAGGCGTCCGTAGCAAACGATCCAAATCAGGCAATTCCACGGCGTTCTCAACAATTGTGCATCGCTCAGACCACATTATGGCGTATTTTGCGTAAGGATATTGGTTTACACCCATACAAGAACAAGCTGACTCAAGAATTGAAGCCGATGGACCATTTGAAGCGACCTACGTTCTCCGATTGGGTTCTGGAGAAGATGCGCCAAGATGATGAATTTAATCGCAAAACCATCTTCAGTAACGAAGCTCATTTTTGGCTCAATGGGTTCGTCAATAAGCAAAATATGCGTTATCGGTCGGGTGAAAGTCCACATGTGCTTCATGAATCACCACTTCATCCACAAAAAATAACTGTTTGGTGCGGTTTGCATGCTGGCGGCGTTATTGGGCCATATTTTTTCGTCGACGATAACGATCGTCACGTTACTGTGAATGGTCAGCGTTATCGCGCCATGATCACCTGTTATTTTTGGCCCGAATTGGAAGATATGTACTTGGACGACATCTGGTTTCAACAGGATGTTGCCACAAGCCAAACAACACACGCTACAATCGATTTATTGAAGAGTAAGTATGGTGAGCGTGTTATCTCAAGAAATGGGCCAGTCGATTGGCAGCCTCGCTCGTTCGATTTAACGCCGCTTGACAATTTTCTGTGGGGCTACGACGTTGGAAGAGCTCAGAGCCAACATTGAACTCGAAATAGCGGCCGTTTCGGCCGAAATGTGTGGCCGAGTCGTTGAAAACTGGGTCCAACGAATAGATCGCTGCAAACGTGCCCGGGGTGACCATATGAACGAAGTCAAGTTCCATTCATAAATGTTTTGATTGTACTTCAAGGCGATAATAAAGTTTTTTAAATATCTCAAATGGTTTGCGTTTTATTTAAAAAAAAAAAGTGGTTATCGGAAAACCCTATACAATGTGCCCCAAAAGAAAGTTTCTAAAGGGTCCGCCATCTAACGTTTTTTTTTTTTCAACTAGTGCTTATTTCGTGAATGGTAACACTTAGCTCATGTCTGATTTGACAGATAATTAGTTTTATCCTTCCGGTTAATAATGGAAAATAATTTCATTCAAATGGCTGCCTCGGCTGGCCATGCAGTAGCCTACACGATCGGTCCAATTTTTAAGCACATTATCGATTGTGTGCAGCTGTATTTCACCAATGGTTTCACGAATATTGTCCTCTAAAGCTTCAATTATCTCTGGCTTGTCGGCGTAACACTTATCTTTTACGGCACCCCACAAATAATAGTCCAACGGTGTCAAATCGCAGCTCCGAGGTGGCCAAACGACATCAGCTCTGCGGCTGATAATGCGATCTTCAAAAACAGGGCGCAAAACATCGAGTGTAGCTTCGGCTGTGTGGCACGTAGCGCCGTCCTGTTGAAACCAAATGTTGCCAATATCCTCCTCTTCAATTTTTGTGAACAAAAATTCGTTCAACATGGCCCGATAACGATCGCCATTGACTGTAACGGCCACTCCTTGCTCATTTTCAAAGAAAAATGGCCCAATTATGCCTCTGGACCAAAATCCGCACCAAACAGTGACTCGTTTTGGGTGTATCGGCTTTTCAATGTATGCATGCGGGTTTTCTGTGCCCCAAATGCGACAATTTTGCTTGTTTACATACCCGCCAAGATCAAAATGAGCTTCATCTGAAAAGATGATTTTTTTGGCAAAATCGCCATCTTCTCTAAGTCGATCGCAGGCCCACTTAGCGAAGCGTAGTTCAAGCGTATATACAACCATATTCGTTCAGCGGAAGGATAAAACTAATTATCTGTCAAATCAGACATGAGCTAAGTGTTACCATTCACGAAATAAGCACTAGTTGAAAAAAAAAACGTTAGATGGCGGACCCTTTATTTGATTGCCCCACTGCCTGAACAAATCTGCAACAATAAGGAATTTATTACTATGAAACATTTTTCGGGAGTAGGTGTGTATGTATGGGTGCGAGTTTTACAAAAGTAATGATTCGGCGACTGTTGTACGAGGTAAATTCTGTAGTCATCGCAGTTTGCATGCCATACATGATAAGTCAACTGTTCTCTTCGAAGAGACCAGTTCAAGAACAGATAAAGCTATAACTAGGCAATCAATATCATCAAGAATTGAGGAAAACGTAGAGATTGTAAGCAAGTCCATTCGTGGCAAATCTATCAGTTCATACGCGAGAAAGC
This sequence comes from Volucella bombylans, assembly GCA_949129095.1. Lineage (NCBI taxonomy): Eukaryota > Metazoa > Arthropoda > Insecta > Diptera > Syrphidae > Volucella > Volucella bombylans. Next base: position 20,754,495 of record OX422143.1, on the reverse strand, counting down.
GCCTTAAATGTATCTACATCATCATTACAACGCATTTTGCCCAACGATAAGATTACAGACCTCCAAAATTCAGTTGGTCCAAGAATTAAGGCCCTAATATGTCAGAAGCTTTAATTCATAAGCATATAACATTCAACATTATGTTTTCGGATGGGGCACATTTTCACCTTGACGGACACGTTAATAAGCAGAACTGCTCTTTTTTGAGTTCAATAAATCCGAAACGTAAGCATCATCAATACATTCACCTAAGGTTAGGTACCGTTTGGGCTGCAATCTCAATGCGAGGAATAATCGGCCCATACTTTTTTGAACATGGAAAGGGATGTGAAGTTCTTGTCAACTAAGAGCGTTATGAAATGATGTCGGACAATTTCTTTGTTCCTGAACCGCAAAGCTTTCCTGTTGGTAGCCAAAGAATATGATTCTAGCACGACGTAGCAACGTCACACTTTCAACACGTCTTTGCGACGTTTTCGGAAGGAAACTTTCTTTAGATACCTTGTATTTCCCTAAAAATGACGCTCAATATTTGCTTCCCAGACCTGGACAATTTACGTCGTATCAGCTTGTATTTATTTATATATTTCAAATGTATTCAAATTAACATAACACTAAAAGATTATACAATCTTATAATTAAGCATCAAGTGTGAATCATTTAGGATATTTATTTACATTAATTAATTGTTTTAAAATTTTTTCGATTTTTATTTCTGTTTAGATATTTTTTTTTACAGTTGTTCGCTTTTTGCAAAAAGAAAAGGGATTTAGAGATGCTGCAGAAGCTCTTTTAAAATTGTTGGCTTTTTAAGCGATTGATTCGCATTTTGCAGTCGTGTTTAGTATACATTTTTGTCACAGAGTTATTGTTGTTTAGAAAAGTTAAGAGGGCAATTCCATCAAAAGATATAAAATATATTTTGAAACCGTAAAAGTAATGTCGTTTTTGTTTGGGCTTTTCTCTGCGTTCCGAAGAAGAAAAGTGACGTAAAACCATTTTGCCTCATTTTTTCAGAATCAAATTCTCACTTCCCGGTTGTGCCTGTTTACATTGGGGACGGGATGAGTCCTCACCATGAACGCCGTGTTCACATTTTCATGGGGTTGAAAGACTTTTTGACAAGTGGAACACTTGAATTTTGCATTTTTAAATTTGAGGCCTGAAACTTACATTTTTTTTCTATTCTTCACACTTCCTTGCTCATCAATGATCAAAATTAAAATGAAAAAATATGTCAGAAATGGAACCATATGGGAAAAAACGACGTGCTTCACCCGAAAATCCACTTCAGAAATGGATTTTCGGTGAAAGTAACCCTCTTTCGGACAATCTTCCTTCCCGCGCCCATGTGAACAGGCACATTGAAAATCTCTCCTCGATTTTATGTCAAAATGTATAAACGTCAAACAGTATTTATTGTGTGTCAAACTAGATTTCTGTTTTCGTGCAATTGGCTGTGTTTGGCCAATTTATTATTCTGAGTTTTCAAATTGGTTCGCAAGCAAATACATATATTTAAAATATAAAAGTTCAAAGAAGTTCTTAGTGTTCCATTTATTGGGTTGTACCACATGATTTTATAGTAAAAATTTAAAAACCAATATTATTTTTCCGTAAATTTTTATTCAATCAAAATAGGATTCATTTGCATCTATGGTATTCTTCCAACGTGATACAAGGTCAAATATTCCTTTTTCGTAGAAGTGCTGACTTTTTGAGGCAACGAGATCTTCAAAGGCTTTTATGACTGTTCGCAGCAGCAATGAACAAGGCAAAATAAAATGCTCAAATCAAAAACACTCTCAAAGCAAAACACTCAAGAGAGTCTCTGTATTAACCTGCTTGTAATGTAAAACTTCACTTCTGCCGCAATCGTCAATCAATAAAGACAATTTAATTTTAATCGTGTTTGTTTCTTTATTATATTTTTTGAACAATAGGTGGTGCAAACAAAGTACCTCCTCAAACAATGACCAATCTATTTTGACATTTTTTTTACCCCGCAAGAGCTATTACGACTGTTGAAAGGTGCAATCAAAGAGAACCAAAACAAAAAAGTGTCCACTAAAATTAAATACCGATTTAAAAAAAAAGAAAAGAGAATATTTCGAACATAAGCATAATAATGGAATGCGTTTCATCAAATAGAACGACAACAACACGGTTACAATGGGTATAAACTTCGATCCAATTGAGCTCTTACAATCCGTAAAACGTTGGTCGTCTGAGGAGAAAAAAAGATAAACAGTCCACAACCCAATTTGATTTTTGACTACGACAAAGGCAAGAGAGGGGTCGATCTACATGATCAGGCTGTCAACGTTTATAAAATAAAAATCCACGGTAAGAAATGGTGGTGTGTTTCAACGGCAGAAGGATCTTATTCTACCAAGAGGATTGAAAATCCATGACAATGCATTTTTGACAGAAACGGATAAGATGGATTTGTGAACTTTGTGCTCTTGCTGTGTGCGCAAAAAGAAATTGTTTATGTTTGCCCATATTAATAACTAAACCAACTTATAAATTTGTTAATAAATTATTTTTGTTGCTTTTATGTTATTTGGGTTCTAAAAGTAGAAATAAAAATATGAACATTTTGTATTTTAGGCGACCTTAGGGATATATGGGTTAAAAAGAACCTAACACTTAAATGACACTTATGATGCCAAAGCATGTATTAAGTTTTTCGGAAAATTGAACAGAAAGAAAAAGAAAGATGTTTGGGCTCAGTGGCTATTTCGCTCCATGGGGTGCATCCAACATTTAAAGGGAAACTAAATTATTAATGTAATTGGGCTTGTATTCTATTGTACACAACCAACCCTACATGATTTTAGTTTGCCTGAAAAAAAGAATGCCTTTCAGGCGCGGTTGTGATTGTACGTCGAACCATCTGATTTAGATACCAATACACTAGCACTTGAGCCACGGTCACCTACAAACAACTAGAGAAAAGTTTGTGTCAATATCTTTGAAGAGCAACAAACATAAGAAAGAGAAGAGAATTTTGCTGCATCTAATGGTTGGTTCAAGGATTTCAAAGTGCGACAAAACAGCGCGGTATCGGCGTTGATGTTGATAGTCCTATATGCCAGGATTAGAAAAAAAACTTTAAAAGTCATATGTGATGGTTTTGACCTTAAAATTTTCAATCTTGGCGAAACTGCGCTACAAAGTCACTTCAGCTCTAAAATTAAAAAATGCATTGGCGGTAAGATCTTGAAGAAAATGTTGACAGTACCGTCACTTTACAATTTGAGCAACTGTGAGTCAATGTTTTGTAAAAAAAGAAAGTATTCGTACAGGTCCAGGGGTTTCAAGAAAATTAATACCGAAACAGCATTGGTAATAACCTAGAGAAGCAACACTTTTTTGTTTCATGAGTGGCTTTACTCTTTCGACAAAAAAAATGTTGTTGTCTTTTGATAGACAACGTGCCTTCTCATATTTTCAGTGGATTAAAGAATCTCAATTTAATGATTTTTTTTCTGCGAACACTACATTGCATTTACAACCACTTGATCAAGAAATCATGAAAAGCCTTAAATACCATTATAGAAATCATCTCTGCATATATGTATATCGATGAATCCTACAACATATCGGAGTTATTCTTTAAGATTCATGTTCAAATGCTTATGCCTGCCTCAAATAAGTTGAGAAGACGTGACTCCACCGGTAATTTAAATTTCGTTAAGAATGTGGGTTCTTCGCAGAAGAGGAACCATTATTCTTATGCAATTAACAGTCGAACTTACGCTATTTGATGATTTTGTTACTTCCCATGGCTGATCGGATAATTTGGAAAACGAATTTGTAAACTTCATTGAGGTGTCTGATTCTGGGCATTTTAAAAGACTTCACGTCATATATACTCTGCAAGAACGTATGTTATTGAACCGGTTCCATTATATATTATCCTCCGTAATCGGATCAATTAGCAATCGCACCACCGTTTTTGATTCCTAACTAATGGCTGTACGCAGACGTCTGGGAGTGCTGGGAGTACATTCTTGTGCTTTCTAAATGTGTGCGAAAGTCTAATAACAATCTGCATGAACGCTAAGTGCAGACATCAATTGAGCACCAGTATTGAAAAAGACGAAGCTTGGGGTTCAAATTGTCTTGAGGTAAAATAATAAATTAAAAAAAAAAACATCAATGACATTTGTGACATACAGTCTACAGGTTATTTATTTTTTTAAAAAAAAAGAACTTAACACTCAAGTGGGTATGAATACACTTAAAGTGCCTGGGCACGTGTTAAGTTTTTTTTTTGAAAATGGTATAGAGATAGAGATAGATGGCATCCAACATTTAATGGGGAGACTAAATTCTTAGTGGAGTTTGGCTTGTTGTTGATTTCTAGTCAACTACTCATCATACTTGATTTTTGTTAACTGAAAAAATTAATATGTCTTTCGGGCGAGGCTGGGATTCGAACACCGAACCTTCCGATTTGGAAGCCAGTCCACTACAACTTGAGCCACTTATCTTGGACTAATAATATCGACAACACAGAATGGAGCTCTCCGGTGGAATACTTGACGTGTATGTGATAACCACAACATGCGCAAAGAATTCATGCTTCGTTTCGAAATTTCTGTTTCATTTCTAAGCATAGATATTTATTTGGTAACAATTTACATTAAGAAGAAACCAAAGAAAGCTTTAAATCTTGTTTATCAAATGTGGATATGATTTTCACATATATGTATATATATTGAAAGCAGTGTTGAGGAAAAATGAAATTTCAAAGAGGTGGAAACTATCTGGAAAAAACCATTTCCTAGGCTGCCGCACATGAATAGGAAATGGCCGATTTTACGGAAGTAGGCGAAGCAGTAAAAATTATGAACAGAGGACGTACGCGAACCGGATTATATTCCCTCAGAAGTAAGGGTACCAATCAAAAATCTTGGATTTGAATGATTCACGATTTTTTTGTAAAAAAAAATGAGTGGTGTTCTGATGAGTAACCTGTGGAGTGGAAATTGAGCTTTCTTGTTCCACTCCATAAAGGCAAGTCAGCATTGTGAAGAGCAAATTAACATACGACACGCAAATACTTTTCAGCATTTTATCATAGAAAAATGCTACTTTAACTAAAAGTTTTCTTTACACGACAGTCGTGAGTCCGGCATATACAATAGACATTGCAGTTTTTAACGATATACGAGAAGCATTAAAGTAAAGTGACATCGACGTAGATGAAACTATAATGTAACACCTGGTAACACGCAGACAAAAGCCGATTTTTCGATCGCCTCGTACGATGCGCAAATTATCTGGAACTTGGTCATAAGTTTTCATTATATGCGATATCAGCTTAACCGATCGATAATAGTTGCCAGTTGCCAGTGTTGCCTATGCATTCATAAAGTGAAATTAGTTAAGCATCCGATTGACCCCATTTTGAATCAAATCGCAAATCATTTAAAAAATACTGTCCGATTTATTGAAAATTTCGTCATTTAAAGCGATGATTAAATCTCGCAGACTTTTCTCCTCATTCTCCACAATCTTTATCGATTGTTCCTTCACTCAGATCCTCAAATTTAGCCAACCCCACAAGCGGGCCAAAAATAATGCTGAGGCATTTGAGGAATTTAAGAGAATAAATATATTTAATCGCGTTACATGTTTTAACAGGTAATAAAAAAAAAAGAAAAAGATCTATATATAATGTCGATCACGACACATAGTGTCAAAATTCTTGCTAAAAATATGAAAACAGATACTTTCCAACTCCTAAAGAGACTTTACTTTGAATTTTTTAAACATTATTCCATTTACCTGTTTAGCAAGATTCACGTAACACTTTTTATCATTTACGTCTAATGAGGCCCACCATTCGCCAAGGATTTTTGTGATTGATCTAAACAAAAAAAAAACGAAAACGATTTATTTGTCATTTTTTCTAATTGCCAAATTATGTTACCTATTTTCAAAATGTTTATATCTATCCTTTACGATACCCCTATGGCGTTTGCAAAATATTAAGAAGGCATTCATTGGTCTTCTAGCATGATGATCAGGTGGGGAATTGTTTAAGTCATTATTTTCTTTTGGATCGAGTTTTTCCATACTGGAGTTGTATACATTTATTTGTTGCTTTTGTTGATGATTCCATCTTATAACATTATCATCAACTCCAATATTGCAAATCTTTTGGTTTTGCTGTTTAACCAAAGCTGATGTTTTTTGTTTTTTATGTGTATCTTGCTCATAATGTGCCATATCATGTTCATCAAGCTCTTCCTCCAACTCCTCCTCGCCCTCGCCTTCGACCTCTTCCTCATCTTCATCTTCTTCATCCTGATTACTACTATTACTACTATAGTTGGGTTCAATAACATTTTCGCAATTGTTGTTGCTATAATATCTGTATCGGTTCAATTTTGAATAGTTGTGTACATCTTCAATTTGGCGAAAGGCATGTTCTTGGTCTTGAGTTCTACAAATTGGCAACTTTTGTTGTATATTATTGCTTGAATAGCAGCTGCAATTATTGCTGATATCACCAGATGTTACTTCCGTTGTTGAAATTTCGCCAGATTTCTTGTTTAAATCACTGCTTAAGGCACTGTTTTTGCAAAACTTATTAAAACATTTTTCTTGCAGCTCATTCTCTTGTTTAGAATGATAGAAGTTGCATGGCTTATTTTGAATACATTCGTTTGCATACTGAATTGACGGTTGTATTACTAATGGCAAAACGTTTTTAGGAATCTGTTCACTAGAACTTCGTTGAATTATGATGGTAGCACATTCAGTTGGTGATGTGACATTGCCTGTAGCTGAGCTATAGAATGTAAAAGGACTCGTATTCTGTAACTGCAGTGTAGTCGTCGACGAGCTTGTGCTCCTCTTAGTAGAAACATCATCATTATTATTATTCTTTCCACAGTTTGAAGTGCTCAACTGACGCTTTTGCTGGTATCCAGAAGAAAATAGCTCAACCTTATCAACTAGTTTTAATCCAGAACGACTTGTGTTACTTATCATCTTGTTTTTGGTGAAAAAAGTAGTGTGTCTATGATATTCTAACCTTTGTAGTGGTTACTACAAATTAGTTATTAACAAATGCAATACTGTCCCATTTGCTACGGTGTTTAATTAAACAAAACCTGTAAAAAGAAATCAATTAATGTTAAAATTACCACATTTGCATATAAAAACTTAAGAACATTGGGATATTAATATTGAGATAATATTTCTCCTAACAAATTGCAACTAGGTGGCCTCCTCTAAATTTCAATATTTTAAATATTTAATATTTTGAAAAAAAAACAGAAGAGATTTGAGAAACTTTAATTGATAATACTTAAAAACAATGAAAAAACAAAAACTAGAAATTGATTTTATTGGACGAGGCTGCATTCACATAAGAGACTGACATGCTTTTATACTTACTAACTTACGTATTTCTTACAAGTGGATTTTAATATTGTTTTTTCCGTCATGTTACCCTTACCTAGCATTTTTATCTCTTCTGCCGAACTGTGCTATGTATCGGATTTGGATCCTAATACTAGTCTACAGGACGCACTTGATTCCAGTGTCTGTAGAGAGTTTTTTGATGCATTTGCATATAATTAATTTTTTTTCCTTCAGCCTCTTTTTCATACATGGATGGTACTTCCTTCACATAGTGACTCCCGAAAATACGCGTACTTTTTATTTGACAAAGTTTTATACTGTAGAACAATAAAACTCAACCTCCACTGATTACCGATCTATTGAGCTTTATTGAGCCAAATTTCAACCCATTGAAATCCAAGATTTAATATTTTCATCCATACTTCGGAAGACAGGTAATAATGGGTCCGATTGCACGTTTTTTTTAGCGAATTCGCCTTTCGTAAAATGCTAATTTTAAACCCAGTGCTGGTTTCTTTTGTTATGAAAATGGTTAAAGTTTATTTTCCCCTTTGACGCCGGTTTCCCATGTTTCATAAAAAAAAACACTATACGCTAAATTCAGTGCTAACTTTATATCGTGCAAGGTCAGTTAATAGTTCTTTATTTATTTCCATTATTCCCGCACAAAAAGTAACCTAGGTGTGTTATGTGCCTTGTGCTAGAGTCTAATAGATGCTTCCTTAAACTTCTTAGCTCCACTCTCAATTCTCTTATTTACCTCTCTTTTCTTCCTCCCTAAATTTCCTTTGCCCGCGCTGTGTACAATCACCTTAAGGGTACTCAAACCCCTTGAGCGCGCGCTCATTATAAAAAAAAAAAAAAAAAAAATTATTTTTTTCGACAAAATGTTATACTTAGGTTTAGGTTTAATTTAGATTACGCAGAAATACCAAAACGTGATTTATCTGAAACTTTGTTTTCCTAAATAATATTTCTGATAAAGCAATAATCCTCCGTTTTAGAATTATTTTTTTATGCCCAAACATGTAAAAGGACTATGAACATAGGGTGTTGCTTTTGGCGGTTCACTCTATTGACGATTTTATTATTTTATGCCGCAACAGTTTTCTCTAGGTTGGTTGCAGAATGCAAATATTCGGACAACTCGAAGTTATGTGAGGGAACGAGATATAAACATTATACGGGTTGCTTCGAATAAAATGTCGGAAATTTAAAGGGGTAATTGTTTTACATATTTTGAGAAGATAAAATGTACAGGTGGGCTGTTGGAAATGCTTTTACGGACAATAAAAAAATAAACTTATCTGCCTTCGAAGCAGCTTGCCGGACATCGCGATATCCCAATAGACCAGTAGAATCTGGATTCAGGGCCCGACTTCCACCCAAGAGACCACTTATTTCAAAAGCAAACCACCTGGAATTACTAAAATTCTCTAGAGAACATTTGAGCTAGATAAGTGGAAAAAAGTTATATTTATTGATGAATCAAATTTTAAGCTTTTTCGGTCGTATGGAATATGAACTATGTGTAAACCTCAATGCAAAAGACTTAAAACAGTAAATCAGTTGTTGCCCCTATTCACCGCATAGAAGGTATTATGGATGTGCAAAAATATTTTTGCAGGCATCACGCCACCTTATTCTAAGTGGGAAGTGCTATTAAATTGGCTTTTCAAAAGGACAATGACAGGAGCACACTTCTAAAGCAATGATTCAATGACAGCGAAGTCTAGGAATCGTATCCGTAACTAAGATGATTTCTTCGAATAGGTTCTAAAGCCTGGAAAGCTATTCCATTCACTATAACACAAAACGTAGTTAACTCAATGCCAAAGCGTTGTATAGCAGTAATAGCAAATTATAGTTTTCTAACAAAATACACATATAATAAAAAAAGAAAACAAAAAGTTTTAAGAAAGTTGTTTCTTACACATATGAAATTGCATTTATTACGGGCAGGAGTTTTGAGGTGAGACGGCATATAAAGGTAGCAGTAGGCTCTTTTAGTTTAAATTATTGTACATCATTGGCGGTCTGTTACCAATAATCGTGCCGAGTATATTTGAGAGGTTTCTCGCTTCAGTTAAACATACATCTTCTTTGATGAATTAATCTGAGGTCACAAGCCTTTAGATTACACGATCTTGCAGGACAACTCAATGCTCCATTTCACGATTTCCGAATTTTCGCTTTAAAATATTGATTGTTTGATGCGGTGTATGGCATGAAACGCCGTCTTCTTAGAAACAGATGTTCTTTGCAACCGATTCGGTTCAAAACATGGTTCCAAACATGCCATGGTAGAGACCAGAATTAACGGTAACGGCTTTTGCCGTTACCAATTAATTACCAATTGCCATTACCAATTAATGGTCAATCTCTTCACTCCATAAAAACTGCTCCAAATTTTAATGTTTTCAAGAGTGCCCATTCGACGACGATGCGGACGATTCTCGGTATCCGAGATAATTAATCTCTGCACAATTAGTGTAATTGTTTACTTACTTTGATTCCTATCGACACCAACAATTATAAGGCACGAAATGTTGACGCTGCTGGCTCATATTTTTGAGAAAAAGTTTTTACGAAGCGTACCTCACGCCATGGTTAAAATTATATTAAATCAAACTTTCGAAATATTATGTTTAACTATTGTCAAATTTGTTCGTAAAAGTTTATCAAAAAACAAAGTAAAAGCTATTTCACATGTGTACACGTTTCATGAATCACCCTTTATATTTTCCCTATTTTTACAATATACATAACCAGCTGATAGCAATTTTAGATCGCTTAGCACTTAAAAAAAAAACAAATTGTATCAGTTGTTGTTTGTCACAAGCTGGTGGTACGTGAACAGGTTTCGAGTTTTTTAGATTTTCGCATCAGACCCCATGACAAATATGCATGTGGCTATGTACATATACATACATACAAGCATGTATATATGTTTGGTCTGGGGTGCTCCTATCATCTCCTCACTGAAAAACCCGACTTGTGAAATGTCACATATGTATGCATTATGGTTTATCGGCAACCCTGGGTTGATATTGAAATTTAAATGATTCTCTTTAAACGTGGCAACTATCGAAAAATAAATGTAAACAATACACGTACAAATTATAAAGCTCTCTCAAAAATCGACAATTTATACATACGCATGTACGTACATATTTCCATGCATACATTTGTTTTTGTTTTCACGCATGCATATAAGATGTTTTCTTATATTTTCTGTGACAAAATAACAAAAACGTAACAACATACTCGTATAGAGGAAAGTGCATTTAGTATCGAGCCCGTATATTATTCATTATCATATGCACAAGCACTGGCAGTTCCAACTTGAATATTTACTTCTTTTGTCGACTATTTCTTATTTGGAAAAAGCTCAAGCAAAATGTAAACAATATGCTTCGACTTTAATAGTCTCAGCTGATTTTGGCGTCTTATCTGGCCACGATGCACAAACTGACATAAGTCATCCGAAAGTGACAAAAGCTCCACAAGTGCACGTACCCACATCTTATTCATGCTGCGCTGATAACGACATGGGATGCATGCATGTATTGAAACACTATGGATGCAGCTACCTGCGCGCAGTAAAGATTCACTCCACTGACACACAAAACTACTTTTGAATGGAGCACGGAGCACCGAAATTCAGAGAATCTGTCATTTCCCATTTGCTCTTTCCAATACCAAAGCAAAAACACTTAGCGGACAGGTAAATAAAACTACTAATCCACCTACATATAAAGCTCATCAATTCGTATTCATCCCCATCCCATTCCAACTTGAAAAAACTTATTAACACACAACCTTACAGACGATTCCATACTAGCGCAAGCAAAAAAAAATCGAAAATAATCAAGTTTTCTGGTCGTTTTGCAAAATGCTCAAAATTGGTTTATTTTAATTTTTTAATTCTTTTTTTTTCAATGATAACTTTGTTTAAATTATTTATAGATTAATGAAAGGAGTTATGTTTTGATCTTGTTTTTAATAATAAAACACTATTATTCATAATTTTAACACAAAGCCACTTTTGGTGGGAAGCACACCATAGGACAGCGAATTGGGTTTTATTTGGAAACTTTCATTTTTTAATACGTAAATACAATAATGGAATTTTGCTAACTTTCTTAGCTCACAAACAACGCAGTTTTTCGGAAGATTTGTTTTTTAAAAGAAAAAAATTCAATCGAATTACCTGGTTTTATATTGTTTTATATTAATTAGAATGTAAATTGCAAATTAATTTAATAGCAGAAAACTTTGAAATGCCCACCACTACTCTCTGTTTGCATCACTGTTGAATGCGAATACAGTGCGACGTTTGCAAGCATACACAACAGGAAAGTTGTTTTGGTTTTAAGAAAGCTCCCTTCTATAAGAGCGTTGCCGCTTTAGTATTCACATAAAGAATTTTTAAGTAGCTAAATCAATTTATTGTAGTATGACGGACGATTGTAGATATATCTATTTCTTTTCGTTCCAAAAAAATACGGAAGAAATATTGTCCAAAGGATAAATTAAAAAGTCCGTTTAGAGAGCTCTAAACACTTCACAGCCGAAAGAAAAAATAAAAGCTGTCAAATTAGAGCCATGGAAAAGAGACAACGTGTAATAATACGACGCTCACAGAATGACAGTTTAAAATAGAATAGAGAAAAGAGTCATCGCGTAAAAGCAAATAAAATACAGTTTATTTGATTAATGGCTTTTAACTTCAAGGTCTTTAACTCAGTTTGTAGTTAACCGTTCACAACCATATTGTTTTGCTTACATTGAATACCGCTATTCCTAAACTAGGTTGAGCAATATTGCTGGAGCAATTCTCTTCCTGGGCTGTTATATGCAGCTTATCTTATGACGAAGGCGATAGTGTTGCTATGCACGTCGTGCATTGTGCACTCACCCAAGACACCACCTTTACCACTCATGGCTAATTCCGTTCGAATTAGCGGCCCCACCTCGACCGATACCCTTCCCCCCTCCCCCCTTTGTTCCTTTCTCAAGTCTGTTTCATCAGAGTTTGGGCATTCACAACGAGTTGAGTGTTAAGTCCAGTTTATAGTAGAAGAACTTTATTGGCCACGTAGGAGCACTACCGGTGAAACTGGCGATACAATTTCGTGAAGCAAGGAACACTTCATCATTATTGAATCATATTAGTTTCATTTAAAAGTATTATCACACCGCATTGAATGTCATTTAGTGGATGCAAAAGTATCTAAATATTCGTCTCATCACTTCATGTCGCTTTTTCGTTTCTTCGGAGTTCAGTGTTACGTACAAGACATCAAAGAATCAACAATAATGCAGAAACAGAAATAAGGATTTTGATACTCGTATATACATTAAGATATTAAAATTTTATAATAGGTGTGTTTTTTGGCATCGGTATCAGCGCTTATTTCCCATCTACGGCTAAATTACACTAACAACTTAACCTATACGCACTAATTTAGTGCGGCTGATATCTTGTCTCATAGCAACAATGCTTCCAGACCTATTTTTCCATAATATCGATAACTTGTTTGGGAACGCCAAAACCTGAATTGTGCTGCCAAATTTTCCGTTTTTTAGGCTCTAAAAATTAAGCGCTGATACCTATGCCAAAAAAACACACCTAATATTATGCGGACATTTTTCTTTGCATTAAATATAAATATAAATCATTACAGTAGACTCTCGATAACGTGAACAATTAAAAACCAAGTCAGTTCACGTTTGCGGAGTTTGAATTTTTACAAAGGAATAAAACAATTCCTCAGTAGAAATATACTTACAAAAGTTTTTATTTACAAAAACATTCCTACAACCCTTTCCCTAAGGCGTAAGACATTTAAGTCATTTTGGCAAATAAGCTCATCTTCAGCCCATTCCAAAGCTTTGTCGAAAATTGAAATAGTTTCAATAGGCTTGTTTTTGTCTGTTAACAACTGAAGCACATCTCCATCGTGACTCTCATCACTTATGATGTTGGTGTTGGTACTTTGGACGACATTAGAGTCTTCTACATCTTCGTTCCATTCATTGATGTCTTCAATTGTACAGCCCACCTACACAAATGATTTTGTTAAAAACAAAAATCAATAAAAATCATAGGAATCAAACCTCAGGATATATTGTAACATCGAGGAGTTTCCTTATATTCTCCACTTCCGAATTGGTTTCCAGTCATTATTTATTTTTCAAAATACTTAGTGGTATATCATCTTCCGGATCATCTTCGTTAAAGACGAAATTTAAAATATTTTTCCATTTTTCATTTACAATCGATCCCAAGCAGTCTTTAAAAATAAAATGGCGTCTCTTTATGTTAGTTTTTTCAGTGATTCTAAAATGTCCTCATGTTTGTCAACAACAGTGGCCAATTGACTAGTTCTATAGTAAAGCTTTATAATTTGTATGGCATTTCGATCCATGGATTGGTTTAATGCTGTAAACATTACAGTAATATAGTGGTCATCTGTCTTTAGCTCATTTTCCGGAGGAAATGCCACGGAGCATTATCCACTAGCAGAGGAGCCTTCACTGGTAGAACCTGATTTTTTATGAATGACGTGACCTAAAAAAACATACATTAGTAGTTTATAAGTAGTTTCTGTATTTAATTCACTCTTACTTGTGGCACAAATGATTCATGAAACAAATCTTTGAATATGGCCGTTGTCATCCAAGACGATTTTGAACTTTTGTTCAACTTTTGGTCAGGTAAAATTGTGCAATAAACATTTGTTTTTAACTTTCCCTGTAACTAATGTCTTTAATTTGTGAATACCAATTGCATTCGTAAAAGCTAGAAAAGTGATGCGCTGTTGAGCAGTTTTCCTACCAGGTGCAGTTTTTTCCAGAGACGAAACGTTATCTGGCAACAGTTTCGAAACAGCCCCGTCTCGTCTGTATTATAAAGTTGGTCTGTTGGTCTAAATTATCAATGCTTTGATGCAGCTTACATTTAAATGGGTCTACCAATTCGGGCTGTGAAGAAATTTTTTCACCCGTGAAATCGCGTATTAAATCTCGTTTCGCGTCTTAAATCTTTGCATCCATCCTTAGCTGGCATTAAAGCTGCTTTGGTTTTTCCTTATTTGAGAATGCAATGACAAGGTTTTTTTCTTTACCATCAGGCCATTAATCGGATAGATTTTTCCACGTTGCTCAAGGAAACAACAGTATAGAGACTTATCCATTTTGGGATGTTCTGATGTTCGAAGTATTTTTTTCTCTTGCCTGGCCCCGAAAATGTATTGTTCACATACCTTACAGTTTGTTCACTCTTTTTGTTTACAGCACCAATGGTAGACTTCGCAACGTTGTGCTTTTTGGCTAAACTTGTTGCGCTCGAACCACTGCGGCACTGCTCAATTATCGCACATTTGTCCTTGAGTGACAAAAATGTTGGTTTTTTAAGGACATGATGAAGCATAAAACAAATCGCGTATAAAACTAATAAATAATTATAGGCTGTGCAAACAAGAAGTTACAATCGCAAAAACAATTAATGTAAAGACAACTAGTAACACATCAGACAAGATACGAAGTCTAACTGAATAGTGTATAAGACGAGATGTTGCATCAAATTTCAAGTTGAAACTTGCTCGAATTTTACAGTTATTTGGAACGGAAAGACTTGTTCACTTTTTAGACTGTTCATGATTTGTTTACCTTTTTTGAGAGAGATCAATGTTAAAAAAGACCTTTTCACGTTATCCAGAGTTCACAATAACGTGTGTCTACTGTATTTATTTTTGTCTGAAGTGTCTCACTATGCATATGAGTTTTATTTTTTAATTCAACATCAACTTCACCTTAAATCGAAGAACTTCATCTGATTTGTCATTTTTCCGTCAAATATTTTTATTTAATATCTTGTTAAAATTATTGTAGATTGATTTTACGTCGGAAATTTCTTTAGAAATTCTAAATTTAATTGGTCTAGTAAATTCTTTTATGATTCGAAAATCGTTAAAAGTTTTTTAGAACAGAAAGTAGAATTGGCAAAAATTGTTGTAATTATCACCGTCACACTTGTAAGTCCTTTTCAGAAATCGGAAGCCCTATTACCCGACGAAATTAGGCAATATCCAAAAAATATGGGAAACGAGTGAAAAAAACATGCTTTTGACTCGATGTGTTTCATGACTGGTTGTAGAAAATACATGGATTTGCGCACGACCAAAACACACCAAATGCAACAGATATGTTTCAAACCAGCGTCATTGTCGACTATTGACCACAAAAGGCTCGTTGTCGATAGCTGTTGTTTTTCAGAAACAAAATTTAGTTTTTGTTGTTTTGTTTTTGCACTGGTGTTTATTTATTTGACAGTTTTCGTTTTTAATTTTGGCTCGAGACAAAATGGTAAGTGGAGTTAAGGTGTACTGGGTAGTGGCAAGAACCATCCCAATCCGACGATCTATAGCCGAGCAACGGCGAAAGTGCCTCCCTTGGTACTAGACTCCTTGCAACATGTGCTATACATAGTTTCAAAACTAGTTGATATTTGGTACCGCAAATAGAAAAAGTTGATTTAAAAAAAGTGGGACAAACTTCTTTCATTATTTTAGGGTGATTACAAGAATTTTCTTAAACAGGAGTTATAAAAGTATGGTGAGAGCCCCAAACCTTGCATTTTTAAAATTTAAATGAGACATGTATTATTAGTTAAGGAATATTTATTAGGTACTCCTAATATTTTAACGCACAATAGTCAACGGCAACACTTGTACACTGTTACGTACTAATTCTCGTATTCGTGCTTCCACTTGTCGCTTTTCTATGCAAATCACAAAATTATTGGTATAGGTATCACTTTTGCCTACGTCAACATTGAATACACCTACATCAATGTACACACACAAAAAAGCCCAGAGAAAACATGTAAACAAAATCATCTGTGAACTGGGAACAACAAATTTAGTTTGCTTTATTTATTAATTCATACCAAGAACATACAGAGAACAGGTTCGGAAGTGTGTGTGGCTAAACTCTCATACACACTGAAAGAAAAAGTATTCAAACGGTCGGTAATATGTAGGTAGAATTCTAAATTGTAAGTCATCCATGTTGCTTATATAGATGTACATATGAACGTATGTATTTAATTCTCAAGGCCGTTTACATAAGCTATTATGTCCCTCTACTTTGTTCTCTGAATTTCAGGGTCACGTCAAGTCGATTTGCTACAATTTTCTGTTTCGCTTTTTATTTTGGGGATGGCACAGTGCAGAAGACAAAGAACAGTTATGAAGAAGGCTTGTGTTGATGAGGAGGAAAATATAATACATATAATACGTATGTATTATATATGCATATGTACACACATTTTCATGTATGCATTTAAATTTTTCTCACTAAATTTATTAAATGAAAGATGTGATTGGGGTGGCAGTCATCGAAGATGGTGAGGTAATTTTATTTTAATATGAAGCACAAACATCTATACATTCATATGTTTGTATTGTATTTAGATACTAAATACGGCACGAAATTCTTAAACTGTATTGTATTTATTTTAGGGAGGCTTGATACAAATAATTCAACTCCAAATAATACTACTCTCATCTTAGCAGTCAATTATCTACTTATACCTTCCCGTGCGTACAGGCATACATATGTACATACGTAAGTATGTTTGTATGTAAAATGTAGTAAAACTTATTTCAACGTAAGTAAAGTGTGATTGGGAAAATAGACCCCTAAGGCAAATTCACACTGCTCTTTATTCCAACGGATGATGACGTCTGAAACACATGTTAATAAAACTTTAGAATCCCCTTTCTCGAACGAGACTACACACACACACACAGCCGCCTGGGACTCCCATCAGGTTCAGAGCGCTCATTTCAAATAAGGAAGTTGTCTTACCGCACCTTGTATACAGGGTGTCCCCTAATTCGTCAAGGATAATTTGGGAAATGATTCTTGGATAGGTATATTCTGAGAAAAAAATACTTCTACAGTAACGGGCTATCTCCAATGTTGATATCATTTATCGAGGATTTAAGAAAAGGCTTACATTTGTGTACCTGTACATTTCTACCTGTTAATACTAATGGTAGAAACTTCGTTTATGATTTTATTTTTAGAAAAAGTACTAGCATGATAGTAACTATAATAAAAAAAATCGTCGACAAGTTTGCAGAAAAACCCATATATTATGATACTTGGGAAAATCTGCAGCAGATAAAAAAATTAATTTATGATCTTTTACCTACGTTTCTAACATTAGTTGACAAGAGTAGTTTTACAAGAATTAATAATTTTCCAATATTTTTTTAAAATTGCATATCTATTAAAAGTTACAGGTAGTTAAATAAACATGCTCGTTTAGATAAGAAAAAAAAAAATTAATTCACAGTTTAATTTTTTACACCATTTACGTTTATGAGCTGTGCGATGGAAACTCAACTAGAGCTCGACAAAGATACCATGAACTTTATCCTAACCGACGACTTCCTGGTGAAGGATTATTTCGGAATACGTATCGACGGCTTCGAGAAGCGGGATCAGTTTCAAATAACGCGGGAACACGCTTAGCTTTGCAATTCAATGTTTCCAGACATAAAATTTCTAATGTACTACATGGAGAAAATCTTTATCCATACCACCATACACCTGTGCAAGAATTGCCTCTCGATGATTTGGAAAAGAAACTAACTGGTTTTCACAGTGGAACTTGGATGACAATGAGTTTATTAACAGAATTCTTTGGACGGACGAATCTCAATTTACACGAAATGGGATCAAAAATTTTCATAATCTTCATACATAGGCTATGCATAATCCACATACAAGGATGTATAAATTTTTTCAGCACAAATTCAACGTCAACTGGAATTCATGTGTAATCCTTCAAACTACCACCTAGGCTGAATTCTACAAACTATCAGGAGTTTTTGTGAAATGATTTACCAGAACTATTGGAGGACATTCCACTGATTCAACTAGATTCATCATATTTCCAACAGGATGGTGCTCCAGCCGTGAGGTTAAGAATTGGCTAGATGACGAGTACGGTAATCGTTGGATAGGAAGAAATGGACCAGTTCACTGGCCTGCAAGATCTCCTGACCTTACAGTATTGGATTTTTTGTATGAGGAAGAATTATTATAAGTTTATTCAACCGAAATAGCAACTATAAGTGAATTGGAAGAGCGTATCCCCGAAGCGTCATCAAAAGTGAGGCAGCAGTTAGCATCAATAAACATTCGCACAAATCGAAAAACGGGCTCTAGCATGCATACAAAACCAAGTACGACACTTTCAGCACCTATTATAACTGTTTTAGTGCACACATAAAATAAAAATGATTTAAAACCACACAAAATCATTTTTTATTCATAGCCTTTGGAGCTTAATATTGTATGTATAATATGTGAATGTACGATGTGGATGTTAGCACCATCAGCAGTGGAATAGGAGGAGGTCCTGAAATAAATTGCCATCTAGCCCAAGACAAAGAATTGAAATGGTCAAACAAATTACTGGCAACTCATTTGGAAAGGTAAATTTTAAAAGAATTTCACAACAAGCGTATTGACGTGAACCCACTCACCATCTTTCAAAAGTTGTGCATCACTAAGCAGTCGGACAGAGAATTAGAGGAGCATTTCAAATTCGAATTGGCCCCTTTTCCATTAGCACTGTTCAACAAAGTGGGGATACGAAAGTGGGCTAAATCAGTGGTATATCTACTAATGAGTAGGGACAATCAGTTTACAATTTTGAGTACCGCTATATCTCACAGACACGAGAAATAGACGGGAGTATGAAGTGCTGTAGTGAAAGAGGGATAGAAGAGAAGAATAACTAATTCGAAATGTGGCACAGGGTGACACCAAAAAAATCAGAAATCAATTTCTCATCATTTTTTATTAAGGTGCGTGTCCACTTGAGAGCACTTTCGATAGTAAACTCTCGACTAGCTTTCCATATGAGAGTAAAAACTGTGTGATTTACTATCTCGAGTTGATTGCGAGATTTTTGAGAGTAAATTTGAGGATAGTACTCTGGTAACCGGTACCATTTCACTTTAGTTATTAGTTGAGAGTATTCATCATGATGTCACATAAGCAGAAAGTTGCAGCTGCAGTTGTTGTTGATATTGATATTGCTCTGAAAAAGCGAAATAAATCTAAAACAACTAAAACGTGCTGGGTTAAATCATAAATGGATCGTCAACATCAATTTGGAGCGGGATATATTCTAGCAAGGGAACTTTAAATCGAAGATCCTCAACAGTATAAGAATTTTTGCTGATTGTAAAGCAGTTGGACCGACCATTTTTAAGAGGGATACTGAATTTAGAAAAGCATATTCCGGAAGAAATGAATTCCGCAGAATTTCCTCTGATTCATATCTCTTTTAATTGAAAGGTATTTTCGCTGTTCCACATTGAAGCCATGTCCACTTATGAAATTTCTCTTGAGAGCGGCTTGAGGGCTACTCGCCCAAATTTTACCCTCAAGTGAACAAGCACCTATACAAATTTTATAATTATATGGTTCACATGTGTGTCACGCTTAAATATTTATGTCTGTTGTTAGTTTTTTTTTTTTGTTATCTTTATTAAACTGCTTAAGAATATGGTAAACTCGGACTCAGACATAAAATTTGATGAGAAATTCCTTATTTTGGTTTTTGCAATTCATTTTTCAAATGTTAAAATATTATTGAGGAAATACATATTAGGAAAAGAAGAAATACATTTTTGTTGATGACTCCCTAACGACTTTAAAATTTCTTGAGGAGGCCGTGAAAACGTTAAGTTTCGAACTCAATTCCAACTCACACTTGTAGTTTAGGCGGTATTTTTTTTTTCAAAATATAACGAAATAATAAATTGTGAAGTCGACAGTTTTATAATCAGGTTCACTTGAAAGCGTAAAAAACATTGTCCTTACTTTTTTTTTTGTGGTTCCATCTGTACTTCAATGTCTGGAAGTTCCAAGTTTGCAGTTTGCTCACAGTTTCCACGTGTAACATCCTCCATGTACTTTGCCGGAAAAGATCTTTTAATAGCACACATAAATTGAAATGAAGTCAGCAACTTATTATTTCCTCCTCGGTTGCGTAAAATAGCAAACGTGTTTTCCAAACCATCTTGATTAAGATTTCTTGTTAAAAGAAACTTATCTCCGTCTTCTTTAATTTCATGTAAAACCAATTAAGGCATTGATATTCTGTTGGCATCCTTTAATAAAACGTATTTTTTTAGTTATATTGATTGGAAAAGTTATACTTTATAAAAAAGTATTCATTTCATGTAAAAAAGTTATTTGCTCCGGCTTTGCAAAAATTGCATTCTGAAGTTTTTAGGTTTTCGAAATCTAGATGAATTGAAAATATTAAATAACATCTATTTTCTCAATCATTTCAGCGGTATTAATAGCTGTTGAAGATGCAGCACCTAAACTAGTTAGAGCATAAATATCAGTTAAAACTGTTGCACTTATCGTTTGAGCAACAAGACTTACCCTCATCTTTTGGAAATTGTTGGGAAAAATGTGCTCATCTGTCAATTTGGGAGCCATTCTAAATGATTTATTTTTCTTCCTTAAATAAAAATTTACAAAATCTTTCCAGCTCGCTTTCTTGTTATCAACAAAAACATTGTATTTCATAAAATTTCGCCATAAAGATTTTAAGAGATGAGGGCCATTGAACATATAAAATATTTTAGTATTTTCTACATAAAAAAAGTTTTTTCTCAGAGAATGCCAAGAAGTCTATTTAGACCTGTGAAATTTCCACCTTGGTCTGAGATTACAAGCCTCTTTTCACTCGATTCACTTCAATTAACTGTTTAATGCATGTAAATACGATTTTTTTTAATGCCTTAGCTGGGCAAGCGGAATTGAGAAAACAATACCCGAGCAACTGCTTGTGACGATGGGGATATACCCCCAACCATTACAACGATGAAGTGTTATATTTTTCCTAAAGTCTTCTAACCCTATAATTTCTCCTCTATTTCTATTGAAAAAGAGACTAGTTTTCAAGGATACAGCTTGAATACTACTTTTCCTTTTTTCGAGTTTCAATTTCTTTTTTAATTTTTCACACTCCTTTTTCAAATAAAATGACACTTCCCCTTTCGTGAAAGACGTCTGCGTTGATTTATGAGATTTTGGCAATCTTTCAACGGGATCGTCAAAAACCTCAATGACTGCAATACTTTCACTAAGTGGTCCATCTAATTCCGGTGCTTCCACTGGAGTATTGACAGATTCATTATTTTGAATAACACCTGTTTCCGCTTCTTTCGCCACAACGCTTAAACTCTTCATCATTTGGATATCTTCATTACCTTCTGTTATATGGGTAACATTTTTCAAAATATCCAAATTAGGTGTTGCCGACCATTTCAAGCACAGCTCTGACTTGCCATAACAGTCTTTCAAAATTTTTTTCATGTTTGTTAACGGAAACAAACCACTTTGCTTTTCTAAAAAATGAAGAAATACAACACAGTTCTATATTTTTTGTTGCTTAAATTGCACAGTAAATGGAAACGTTCATTAAGAAGTATTGATTAGGAAGCATTTAAAAAGGCGCGAAATTTTGCTACTAAAATAATACGTGCATCCAAAAAGAACTATTAAGCTTCAAAGTTGAATACCTTCTTACCTGCCAAAAAACTTTGGAGTAATCTTAAAATAATAGGTGTCTCCAAAGGAACTAATCCGGCTTGCGATCTTGACTCAGATGCACTAAATGACTTCTTTGTAGGTGAACAACCTTCTAACAATAATAATAATGATAATCTATATTTTAATTCAGACGGCACGATTCCTTTGCTAGAAGATTTTGTAGTCGTAAGTGAAGAAGAAGTTTTTAAATGTGTATGTTAATCAAGTCTGACGCTACCGGTGAAGATGATATACCCATTCGATTTGTAAAACTTATCTTACCACTGATCTTATGCCACCTGACTCACATTATTAATTTCTGCATTGTGACTTCTACCTTCCCCCAGTCTTGGAAAGGCGCAAAGGTCATTCCAATTGCAAAAAAGCAAAAGCTGATTCGCCTGCTGATTTCAGACCCATCAGCACGCTTCCTTGTTGATCGAAAGTCTTCGAAAAGATCTTAGAGAAACAAATTTTTGACCATTTCAAAAACAACAACCTTCTCTACCCGAAGCAATCTGGTTTCAGAACTAATCATAGTTGTTCTACAGAGATGGTGAACTTATTAGAGGAAATTAGACAGGACTACGACAAAGGTCACATTACTCTACTTTGTTTGACTTTTCTAAGGCTTTTGATAGGGTAGATAATTATATTGTAAGGTTGAAACTTAAAAACTTATTTGGTTTCAGTGACAGGGCCGCCAAACTAATCAAAATCTATTTATCAGAGAGGTTTCAAAGGGTTAATTATTTAAATAGCAGATCCTCGTCACGTAAGGCGTTATTTGAAGGAGTTCCGCAAGGCTCTACCCTCGGTCCCTTATTGTTCGCCATGTTCATCAACTATCTACCTAATGTCTGCCTGCGCCCACACATCTTTATGCACTTAGGTAAACCTCTTACATATGCTAAGTTTTTTGTTATCAATTTTTTCTTAGCCCTAAGTATACAAAATAAACATTTATAAATAAAATGTAAATGAAGTCGAAAGACATAGACATACGAATTTAGATTAGGTTAGAGTGCCTGTGTGGGGCCAGTAAGTTAGTATAAGATTGTTAAGTAATTGTAAGCTAGCATTTAAGCATTTTTTGTTATATGTAAGAGTTAGTGTTAAGAAAATAAAATGCATTTAAAACTGGAAAACTGAAGGTACTCGTAAACCTCTTCTCTTGCTTGATGAATTAGTCCATCTTATCAATGAGGATCTTTGCCGTATATCTGATTGGTCCGTCGCTAATAAATTGTTTCTAAACTTATTTTAATGCCCGATATTTGTAACACTAAGATTACTGTTGTGGAACAGTGCACTAGGTTTGGTTATTTTATTGATCATAATCTTTCTGGATATAGTCACACAAATGCAGTTATCGGCCATGTTTACGGATGCCTCCACAGTTTGTGGCTTACTTACTATTTTACCCCTTTGGATACAAGACGCAAGCTAGCGCTTACTTTGATATTGCCTATTATTACCTACGCTGAGGTTGTTTACAGTGATTCGGGCTCACTATCGCAACGTAAGCTCTTAGTTGCTTTCAATGATGCTGTACGATATGTATATGGTCTCCGCAGCTATAACCATATCTCTGGATTCTCCCATAAAGTACTAGGTTTCACTCTACAACAGTATCTCAATGCAAGAAATTGTATATTTTTGCACAAAATTATAACTTGCAAGTCTCCGTCCTATTTACTTGACAAACTCGTTTTTAATCGCTCCTTAAGAAATCTATCTATTGTCCCTTTTCGTTATCAATTCTTGAATTCATCGCGTCTTTTTTCCATTCGTGCTGTTAAATTATGGAATTTCCTTCCACTGCGAATCAAATTAATATCTAACCGTTCGACGTTTAAAAGTGCAGTCATCCTCTACTTCTCCTCCCTGAGATATACTTCACTAATATCTATTGCCATACAATTGTAAATTTATTATTGTAATTTAGTTTTAAGTTAGATTGTTTAATTCGCTAATCGATAATTTCTTAGTACTAAAAAAGATATTGATCTTATTGTACGTAACCGACATTATGAAATAAATGAAATGAAAATTAAATGAAATTATAATATTAGTAAAGCCCTTAAGATGAGTTTTTTTTGTGAGTTCATGAGTTCATTCATTCATGTTAACATCATGAGCATTTTCTATTTTGCTTTACTGAACTAAATGTTTCAATATGCTTATCTCTCACTATTTTCCGGTATTCTAAAATATTTGACCAACGTTTTCTTTCTCCTCTCGTCCGCACGCCAAACACTTAAAATAATGTTTTCCCATCCCCCTCCAGTCTGACTACATAATTAGTGTGACAATCTGCTGTAAAATTTATGACCTAAAAAGTGTTGACAATAAAACTTAAAATCATAAAAAAGCAAAAAGGTTCAATTGCATATCCTAGAATGAAGCATTTATATGGAAAATCCATAAATAAGCCCATATAATCAATAACCATTGAAAAAAAACACATACAAAACCTACTTTACGAAAGCAAAGCTGGTCACTCCATATGCTTCAAGTCATATCAGCATGGAGAGGAAAAATAGTACTACACTGACAGTAACTCCAGCTCGCCTTTAAAAAAGCATTATGGAAAAACCTCATTTATGTATCTTACGCATAGATGGTATGCGATCGTGCTTGCAAATTGTATAATGTGCTCTTTTTATTATAAGAGATCGCACATAAGAGTTAAAATCAATAATTTTTAGTTCTTTTCGCTTATTGTACGTTTTTTTTTTAGGTCTTTCTTGTATTAATATCATTTGCATATGTGTGGAGAGTGTCCGTACTACCTATAATTAGATATCCTCTGGGCTAAATTTACTTTCTATTCTTTCCCTTTCCTTCCACTTTCCCAAAACATCACTCTTGGAGCCAGTACGTTTGTAGTAGTGGATGGGGGTCACTTTCCATTACCTACACAATCAACGACTTTGGCAGGAACATGTCAGTGGTGTTCGATGGATACCCTTAAGATGGCGCCCTCAGAAGTTCTACAACCACAGAACGATTGCGTTGCTACGCTGTCCTCTCTTGCAACGAGATCGTGTTTGACTATCAGCTTTCATTAAAGTGCTCAAGGAGAAATTGTTAGCCAACGACTGCAATAAACGACGTCTCGCTAAGCAGTTGTACTTTGCGTTTGAAATCGAAGGCATTGAAATTAAGAAAGCGACAGAAGATACAGACTTCTATATTATTCGAACCGCCCTTGACAAAGGCACATGCTAGGAGAACGTTATCGTGGTTGGAGAGAATGTGGATATACTCGCTCTCCTTTGCTTATTGGACACGAACATCCGAAATGTTTTACTTCCAAAAAAGTGGCAAAGTTCAATCAAGTTGCACTCAGTTTTCCACCACTTCGTTCAGTCTAGGAAATAAAATTGCCCACCGGGTTTGAAATCTTCCTCCACGCATTTAGCGCATGCGACACCACCTATGCCTTTTGCTGACAAGGAAAAAAAATTTGCTGCGCGTATTTCAAAAGAACCGGATGATTGATCTGGCCGCCGTGTTTCTCTTCCCAAATGTTAGTCAAGAGGCAATAGCAGAAGCTGCAGAAAAGTGCCTGGTTGCTCTGTATGGAGGGGACGCATACATTGACACTACTCCAGCGTAGGGTTGGTCGAAGAGCTCCCTTGGCTAAATACCAATAGCAACATTATGCGAACTAGCCTCACCAATTCTTCCCAGATCGCTCTCTTGCGAGTGTCAGAAAGGATGCAGGGGATCTTGGATTTGCCGGAGACCTGGGCTTAAGTGCTCAACTTTATGCACTCCTTGTTTTGGTAAAACTTGCCACAACGTTGCTACAATTATAATCGACGAAGATAGAGACGACCCCGACGATCCTCCTCTTTCAGACGAGCAACCAAAGATGGACATATGTATATCCCAGTAACTTACTTCAGTCTTGGAAAACGAATGTGATCAACCAGGCCCCTCGAAAAAAACAAAACATTGAACGTTTGTAATTATTGATTTGTATTTTTTTTTTAAAGATGTGCATGGTAATCTACTTTTCCGTCTTTAAACATAACTCTATGCATTTTTTTTTCGTCGAATGCCTACAAATTATACGAGTACACGTATTTTCATATCTCGAAAACAATTGAATGCACAGAATTGTGGTTATAAATTGTTGCAAATTTAATACATTTAATGTTATTATTTGGTAATAAGACTAATAGTATGTATTACACAGCAAGTACCGATTTTTCGAAGCTACATACTAAACCTAACTGGTTTTAACAATATATCAAATAGAGCTACATCACTCTCTGGGATTTTAATGTCTAATTCTACTGGCATATAGTTTATACCGCAAATAAAAGCTACAATTGAGGACATTTTGTTGACATAAAGAGAGTTACAATCCACTTGTGTTTTTTTTATTATAATGACTTGGGAATTCGGTGGCATAGCAAATATACGCGGACTAAAGAGTAATCACCTTTCTGCGTACGTCCGCGTCTGTACAGACGTACAGTATAGTAAAGACCAGCTGTTTTGGAACTTAGTGAAACGCAGGTAGATCCAAGCCCACACCTCTCAGATCACTCTGATCTGGAGTTGCCTGGCTACGAACTAGTGCGATTATCATTTTCTCACAGCGGTCTCGATATTTACGTGTGTAGTGATAGAGCTTACCAAACTCCACCACAATGTAGTCCCTGTTCCAATCCGGAAATTAATTTCATGCGGTTAAAATTCCATCTGCATAAGAAAATTATCCACTATTGCTTTATTTACAAAAGCCCCAAACTGTACAGCAATGACAGCTTTGACGCGCTGTCTGACTGGTAAGTACACTTTTGATGTGTTTTCTCAGACTCATCGGATCATTCTGTTATATCAGCTAATTTCTCGAACACCGACCTCACAGCTAGAGAAAAGATTCCTAAAAGAATCGTATGGCAATACGAGAAAGCCAATTGGAGCGTGGATATTATCATAAACACTATTATGGAATGATAACCTTTACTTTATCCGTCATCGGATGAAGAGTATAAGCCAAGAGAAAAGGCATGATACGACTCGACCTGTAAAGAGGCTGTTAGGGTTAGAGAAATGTTGTTCCGGTCCTACAAAACCAACCCGACAGAAGAAAACTGAAAAAGTTCAGTCGAGCCAGGAATGAATGCAACGTCTTTCTTAAGCGTGTGAAATTTCAATACGACCAAAAATTGAGGCAAGAAATACCCCAAGGTGGTAAAAGCTTTTGGTCATTTGTCAAAAACATCAGAAATTCTGCCTAATCCTCCATCAGAATGCTCATACAATGACATTCCAGCTGTCAGCTCTTTAGACCATACCAATCTGCTTGATTTGATTGTGCTTTGTCTCCGCCTACACTTGAGTGCATTGAATCTTCAATGGGACGAATCCACTTTCGCACTCGTGTAGTGGCAAGAGTACTTAAAGACCTTAACATACATAAAGCCGCTGGTTCAGATGGTATATCTCCCCTTCTTTCTGAAGAGATGTTATTCCACGCTGACAAAACCACTGCGTAAGCTTTTTCATCAATCCTGCTCTTTATTCTTCCCGAGTAGATGGAAAACTCCACCTGTCCAGCCCGTCCCTAAAAAAGACCACGAATCTTCCTCTCTCCCCTCCTACAGACATTGTACTTACGTGCCTTCTTTCCAAGTTCATGGAAACGATGATAGACCGTCAGCTCATGAAATATCTCGAAACACGAAAACTTCTCAATGACCGGCAGCATTATTTTCGGAGTAAGAGATTTGATGGCATGTCCCACCGAAAAGTGTAACCAAAGCGTACACTAATTTGGCAAAAGCAAGATAACTGCACTTGATATTTCTAAGCTATTTGACAGAGTCCGGCTTCAGGCTCTTTTGTCGAAAATGTGTGCTTTTAGGATCGACGACTCTCTTTTTCAGTGAATTAGAAATTATCTATCGCAACATTCAATTCAAGTTGTCTTCTATGGTTTCAAGTCTGACATTCATAAAACAAATTCTGGAATGTTCCAGAGTTCCGTTCCGTCTCCGACACTCTTTTTTATCTTCATCAATGATCTCTTGTCTTCTACTTCTAATTCAATATATTGCCTTTTACTGACAATACAGAGTTACAGAGTGGAACTTAATGCTACCAAACACAATGCTGTCTGCTGACGTTAAAGCGAAATTCTGTCACCCAGCCACTATCCATGAAAGTCACTGGCATCTTCGAAACCGAAAATTCTCAATATAACGTTGGAATGACCACATATTAGTTGTCGGCAAAAATGCTGCGAAATGTCTAGTTTTGCTTAAACGATGTAAGAAATATTTCACCCCCTCTGATCTGGCCTCAATATAAAAGGCATTCATCCATCCAAAATTGTAGTACAATTCCCATATCTGGTACTGCTAAGACCTCCTTGCCCTTGCTAGATAGGATCCAAAACCATGCAATATTAAAACTTATAGGTGATGCCAATAGTACAGAGTCAATAGACACTTTCGAACACCTATGCCCCCTGTTTCACCTTGTTCTTTGGCTATTTTCACCACCAGCGCTCTACCGAAATTGCCAGTAGCATTCCGTCCCTTTTCAAACTTTTAATCGTAATACACGTCTGGCTATGGATGCTCATCAGTATAGCCCAAACCTACTTTGGGACGTACTCTAAAAAAATTTTATTTTTCATACAAAATAGTTTCAAGGTTATGTTTTTTTACCGTATTTCGAAACTTCATTTTAAGACCTTTTCAACAGTGCCAAACATGATGCAACATAAAGGGTGAACTACTCTTTTTAAAAATTAAAAACAATCAAAAAAATTCAATTTTAACGAATAATCTTTATTATCATACAAAAGGACCATTCATTCTTTACATTTATATTTTGAAAATTATTACTTTGGACTTTACATAACCCCAAAGGAAAAAGTCTAGAGGTGTGATATCACATGATCTAGGCGGCCAATTTACCGGTCCAAAGCATAAAATTAACTTCATAGAATCGTTCTCGCAATAAAGCCGTGGTTTCACGGGTTGTGTGGGTATGAATACACTTACTCGTATAATAACATTTAATGGGGAGACTAAATTCTTAGTGTAATTGGACTTCTTCTAGGTAACCACTCATCTTATGTGAATTTAGTAGCCTGAAAAAAAGAATGTCTTTCGGTTGCGTTTGGTATTGAACCGCTCGATGTGGACGCCAATACTCAATAGTACTCTACACTACTATTGAGTCACGGCTTTTGCACAGCTAAATTTGACAATTTTTTTTATTTTTCAAAAAATTTTTGGATAAATTCTGAAGTATAGTACTATTATTTTCTTAAAAAGTTGTGAATTTCAAAATATATTGTACTCTTATGTTTATAATATTTTATACATCATTCGATATTAATTGTTTTTTTGGGGGAGTAGAAAGTTTAAAAAAATTACTGTGAAGTGTCGATTTTAGATGTTTGCCTAGGTTTTGCACAATACTGTATACCCTTGCTTGATATCAATAGCTTCGGTGAGATTGCTTCCCACTTATGTACAATCTGACGAATTTGGGAGGGATGCGAAAACAAGACATGGCTCTGCATAGCTCGTCTCTGCAAATGCTGTTATATACTGGCTTGAAATCGATAAAGTGATGGTGAGTATCTATATCTGCAATTCTGGGATTTTCTGTAAATCTGCCGCAGTGGGAAAATTTGATCGATTGTGGACCTACCCGGTTTAAAATCGCACTGATTGTTGTTCTTGTTGTTCTTGTAATATCACCTTTTCGTTTCCTCGTTTCGCTCGATCGGTTCTCATGCTTCAGAGAAACCGATGTTCTTGTTTCGTACAACGCGTTAGCCGCTCTAAAGCTTCTATGCACCTCCGCATCATTCTAGACTTAATGAAGGTTGTAAAGCTGTTGAGATGAAGTTGAGATATACGAAGGTTCTGGAGGTTTGTTTCTTTTACAATTACTGTTTCGTCTGAAATATCCATAGACGTTCCGTGACTGCAAATAGGCAGTGATCCGGTTCTATATCAGCCACTGTTTATGCATAGGCCTCTATAAAAC
Organism: Volucella bombylans; assembly: GCA_949129095.1. Lineage (NCBI taxonomy): Eukaryota > Metazoa > Arthropoda > Insecta > Diptera > Syrphidae > Volucella > Volucella bombylans. Next base: position 20,724,423 of record OX422143.1, on the reverse strand, counting down.
AGGGAAAAGTTTCTTCGGTCTCTTGCGACTTGGTCAACAAATTTATGGAAATGCAGTGCAAACGCTTGAAAATGCTGCAATCACATCGATTTGATTTTGGTGAAAGAGAAATATATTAAAATTATTGATAATGTGATGCCATCATGGGATGAAGAAAACATGCATGATACTCACCCTCGTATATCGAGATTGCGGCTCTAATATTGTAGTGTAAAGCACTATCCCAGCAAGCGCTTGTACATTAATATAAACAAAACGGCTGAACAAATTCATAAGTTCGATTTTATTAGGTGTCTTGTAATTTCAAAATTCATATATCTGAGCATAATCGTGTACTTGGTAAGTACCTAATTTGTTGTTTTGTTAACAAAAAACCTAGTTAAGTATAAGAAGGACTAACCCATTGTTACACGTACATACATTAATTGGTGGTGCTTTCAGCACTTTTTCCCCTTGTAACATATGTACATACATATTTGTAGATAACATAATGCCAGTTATTCATTATATGTACGAGTATGTTATTTTGAACAAATTAGTGTGCAATCATATGCCAAATAGAGTTTAATAGAGCGGTACGATAAATAACAAAAAAGTGAACGTGAAAAAAACATTTGTGAGACATTTTGTTTATATTTTTTGTTTTGTTCATACTCACTTATACATATAGTTGGCAATATTTTTAATTATAGATATTTTGTGATTCTTCTTTCGTTTCTTTGCTACTTAATCTAAAAATAAATGTAGACTTTGTTTTAATTTGTTTGATTGTTTGTTTGTTTTTTATCTGTTTTGTGAACTTGTGCGGCGATTGGCAAATTTGTTATTCATACGTGTGCATACAGCATTTGTACATATAGTATGGATGTACATATCTCTTGTATGTATGGTCGATTTATTAACTCATATGATAAGGGAAATTTGTTATGGAGCCCATTCTGCGGTTGTTTTCGTTATTCTCTTTTCAGTCAATTGTTCGTTTTTTATTTTTTTTAGGCAATTATTTTTCTAAATTCGACAAATCTACAACCATGCATATAAGTATGTATTTAAATCGATTTATATTATTTTGTGTATTTTTTTAATAAGTACATACATATGTAGGTATGTGTGTATAAATAGATTTCGAATCTAGGCATGTAATGTACCAATACTCGCAGTAGTAAAAGTTTTCTGTTTATTGTTTAAAGTGCTTGCATGATCGCGACGTCAATTCAATACGAATTGTATACACATGTGACACAAACATACATACGTAGTGCATACGCGAAATTGAATTTATGTTTGGGGTTTATAATTTGTGTTTTTGTGACAACAATTACAGCTGTAGATATTTACCAAGGTCAATAAAACAATTTTATTTTTCGTTAAACGGGTTCCTTTGTTGTGATTTTTTGTTATTTCTTATTTTTGAATGTCAATTTTGTTATTTGAATTTGATTAAAACTATGTATTTCGTTATTAACTTTTGTGTTAACATTGAAAAGAAAATTGACTTTTACTTACATTTCTGTCTGTTCTACCTTTTTACTTGAGATTTATTTATGATTTTTTTTAAGATAAAAAAACCTACATATCTTAAAAAGCATTTTGAACTTATAGCATCTCTTGTGTTGCCTGCTAGCTGAAATCTAGTTGATGAGTGAAGTCTATGATTATGTGAGCTGAGGAAGAGGCGGAATGGAATAACGATGTGAAGCCAGGCAGTAGACTGTGTCGGTGTTTTCACACCAGAATCCACAAGTGTCCAATCGAAAAAGATTTTCTTGAAATAGTACATATTTACCTTAGGGGGCCATGAGCAATTTATACTAATCGTTTTTTTCTGGACATTTTTTTTCTGAATTCTCTTTGGGACTGAATGGTGCATTGCATTTACACTATTCAGTTTTCACTCTCGTGCTTTGATGTTAAAGTTATTTCTGTTTTCTTCATTCGTCATTCGCCATTCTTTCTAGCAGGTAGCTCTTGTCATTAGCAAGTTTTTTCTTTGCTTTTGGTAAAATCACTCATTTATAAGAAATATAAATAAGTTAAAGACGCGTTAGGTTTAACTAATGAATTAATTGCGGGGATATACTTATTCAGAAAATGATGAGAAAAAACGAATTGCGATTGTTTAATTTACTTGAGCTCTACGAATATCTTTTAACAAGGCCAAATAACGAGAAAAGAGGACTTTATCCTACAAAAATCTCATTTTATTTGTTGATGTCAGAATTGCTAAAAGAAAGGCTTCGTTTTGCAATTATTTAAGAACGTGCAAGTCTAAATTCAAGTTGCTTTATGCCTTGTGAAAAGTGATTTGAAGCAAAAACAACACAAACATAAGGGATGCAACCAGATATGAAGCAAAATTAGCAGCCACTTCAAACTTCCGTGCAACAGGAGAACCTTAGAAAAGTGCAAATTACCCTACAGACACTTTTTTTTTTTTGCATCCGCTCAAACATATGTAGGTAGGTCCACCTACTACAAAATCGATACAAGAATAAAGAAAACGCACGAAAAAAAGATAAAAAAGTATGCAATAAATGGATAGAAAATTGTGGGCCACCATTGTTTGATATCCCCCTCCACTTCTCACCTTTTTTAACTAACAACTTTAGGAAATGCTCAGCAAAAAGTAAATAGTAGTCAGTTAATACGGGTATCTTACTATAGCTTAATCTGGTTGGGTAGTAAGCCACATACATACATACCTATGTCAGTTCAATCAGCTGTTTGTTAAACTCTCTCAATTTTCTCTCGCTTATTTTAGATTCGATTTTGAGTAATTTCATATAAACACCACCTTTTCTATGCGTATCGAACCAATGCGCATTGTCTATATGCGCATTGAGCTGTCATACAAATTGGGTTACAAAGAGTAAGAGGGTAAAAGATTGACCGCGGCAGGTCTCAACTAAATCAAGGAAAATGCAAAAACGCCATTCGAACTATAGTTGGGTAAAGTTCTTAATGTAAAGCATCTTCAAGTATTCGGGTCAAAGGCATTCGTACTGAACAAACAAATAAATAAAGATAAATTTGAAGCCCGCTCAGCTGAGAGTATTTTTGTCGGGTATACAGTAGAAGCGAAAACATACCGAATTTGGATGCCAAATACGAAGAAAATAGCAATTACGAGGGACGTAAAATTCGTTGATAGGGATATTGACGCCTTCAATAAACGAGAAGATAACATGGACATTATTTCAAATGATACCCAATATGGTATTATCAATATCATTGAACAAAGACCTGACCTGGATCAACATACAAAAACTTCAGATATTGATGATAACAATGATATGGTCGCTTATGCATTCAATGCTGAAGTTAATCTTTAAAACGCACTTAAATAAAAGGATTCAGCTGAGTGGAAAAACGCTATAAGCAATGAAGTAAGGAGCTTGATCAAAAACGATACCTGGGAACTTACTGACCGTCCAACAGACTGGAACATTATAGGATGTAGATTCGTTCTCACGAATAAACGTAATCCTAATACTGCAAAGATAAAAAGAAAAGCTCGTCTCGTTGCTCAAGGTTTTAGTCAGCAGTTTGGAATAAACTATACAACGATTTTTGCTCCTGTTGCTCGGATCGAATCTATACGCCTTATATTTGCAATGGCTCTAAAGTATCATCTAAATGTTCATCAACTCGATATAACTTCGGCTTATTTAAATGGATCATTATATGAGGAAATCTACATGAAGTCACCTCCAATATTTGAAGAAATATTAGAAGAATTACTGCAAGGCGAGCCAAAGGACAGTGAAATCGCACAAAAAACCAAATCTTTGCTGAATTCTTTTCGTAAGGGAAATCAGGTATGTTACCTTAAAAGATCTATTTATGGCCTGAAGCAGATTAAAACTAGCCTGAAGAAAGATTTGGATGTAAAGGATTTCGGAGAGGCAAAGTATTGCCTTGGTATCGAAATTAAGCAAGACGGCGGTAACATAACAATTAGTCAAAAGGAATATATCACTGACATAATAAAGAAGTTCAATATGGAAGATGCAAAGCCATTCAACATTCCTATGGAACCTGGAATAAGACTTACTAAAACCGAGAAGTTTGTACACGACCAGATACATATATCCCATGTGACCAGTGTCCTTGAACATTTTAATGACAATTATACAGATGTTCACTGGAGTGCCGCCAAACGAGTTCTTCGTTATGTTCAGGCCACAAAGGATTTGGGACTAAAATATTCTAATTGAGTAAAAGGATTGATTGGTTATGTAGACGCATATTGGGGAAGATGTGTTATCGACAGAACCTCTTACACCGGATATGCTTTTATTTTTTCGAATGCTGCGATAAGCTGGAAATCACAGAAACAGAGGACTGTAGCCCCCTCTTCGACAGAAGCCGAATATATGGGCATTTCGGAAGCGTTTAAGGAAGCTGTTTATTTAAAAAACTTGATAAAGGAACTAGAACTACCGGATTTTGATAATATTACTGTATACAACGATAATCGTGGGGCACAACTTCTAGCCGAAAATCAAGTTTTTCATCAGCGAACTAAGCATATTGATATTCCCTACCATTTCATCAGAAGCGTTCTTTCAAAAGGAGAAATCAAACTTAACTTTTTTCTACTGAAGAGATACCTGCAGTTGTCTTGACTAAAGGTGTTGGTGCAGCAAAACAAAGCCTATCAAAATTAGGGTTCATCAAGGTTGAAGCAGCTTATTGAGGTGCCGTGTTGAAAATCCTTGCTCTTATTTCCAAATCGAAGACTTCTACCAACATTCTATTCACACTTATATATATTCATTTCATTCTATTCATTCTATACGTTTTTCGCTGTCTACTTTTGTTTCTAAGTATTCAAATAAATACATTACTGGTTACTACGCAATATATTGTCTGGGTTTGTCAATCGGGGACTTTCGCGGCCTGATGGTAACCAACGTGATTGTTATGGTTACGGGTATTTACATAATACGACAGAGAAAATCTTCTACGTGATTTTTTTTAGACTTCCTGCATTAAATAGCTTGGCAGATGGGCACTGCGGTCTGGTAGCCATTTCATACTTACATAAGATAAAATATTGTACATATTGTTAAATTTAGTTCTCTTTGGTCGGGTGGACGAAAATATTCATTCAAGCTGAATAATGCATTCTATTTAACAGATGAGTCTATGCCATTTTCTCCGTTTAATAGTTGTCGCCGTTTAGCAACTGCTAATCTGCTAATAACCTCCTTTCCTCATCTTAACAGGTTTCTGTTTTGTCCTTGTGCTGCTCATATGCTTCCATGCGACTCCTTTAACATTTTGCTTGAAAGAATTGTACGCGATTCGCAAGCCAACTTTAGGAATACGATGTTTCAAAATATGTACAACCTTTTGCATATGCAGATAATATTGACTTACAGAGACTAAGATGGATTAGGCATGTGAAACGCATGGACATCTTCAGGCTTTTATCGGTTTTTATCTCTTATCTTATATTAATTTCTAATTTACTTGTTACGCTTTATTATTGGTTTGCCAGATCTGAATAACTATTGGACCTATATGTTTGTTTCTAACATAATTTTCGATTGACGGCCTACTCAGTGTTCTTAATTTTGTAGATGCTAAACTTTACCTTCTTCATACATGTGCCTATGCATATATTGTAAATAAATGTCGATATGTAATTAGATATGTATGCATTATAATTTATAAATTCAAACAAGTACAAACATACGAGTATTTTTAACTTTGCATATGTTTATTTACGTATCACACAAAATTGTCCCCTAATTAGCTTAAAATATCTACATATTAATAGATTTATTGTATGTACGCCAGACGATATTAAACATATTTTTATAGATTAATGTTGCTTTTATTGTCACTTACCTAAAGAAGACTATTGCCATTGAAAGTTTTTTCAAAACAATTTGTAAAAAGCATTTTTCGAAAAATGCGAGTGTTTGCTCCTAAACGCTGATGTGTAGGTGACTCTTATCGCTTAAGCACAACCTCACAGATCTTTTCTTATCTGCTTCCTTTTGATTGTTTGTTGATATAACGAAAGTTCAATGTTTTGTTTTGAATTTTATAATAGAAAATTATCTACCCATAACAAAAGCATCCACAACAAAGGCACACAAGTTTTGGGAATAATATCGCAATTCATTGCTCGAGCTGTCAAAACGTCTCATCTTAATTTTTAGGAGAATATTCATTCTAATACAAACTCGTTTTTATGTGATTCTTTGTAACTACATTTTGTCAGCGGTGAGCCGATATTTTACTATACAGTAAGTCACACACGTATTTATACACCTGTTTTATTTAACTTAAACATTAAAAAAATGCGAATTTCTCGAAAGTGTGTAATTTCGGTTTTATAGTGTGAATAAAGCTTTTTTTATACAAGGAATAAACTCGAATCAATTATATATGTATCTTTCGATAATTTTCTGTCAACTTCATGATTCCGTGCTCATAGCACTTCTGGCCCTTATTAACACAAAACTGGAATAAGATGCCGAACATCGCCCAAGTGCACTGTGAAATTGATCCTCGTGAAAAAAAGAATAAAAGAAAAAAAATCACTTTTCTGCGTACGTCCTCGTCTGTAAATATAGACCAGCTGGTTTGGCACTTAGTGAAACATAGATATATCCCCGCCCACTCCTCCCAGATCACTCTAATCTGAAGCTACCTGGCTACGAACTAGTGCCATTATTCTTGTCTCACCGCGGTCTCGTCATTTACGTGAGCAGTAATGTATCATAGCTTACCTCCGTATGCAAATTTTCCACTATTGCTTTATTTACAGAAGCCCCAAACTGGACAGCAATTCAACCTTTAACAAGTTTGATGCGTTGTCTGACTCCATATAAACAATTGTATCCCTGTTATTAATCGTTATTAAGGCGAATTCAATATATCTTAACCGACTTTCGGTGGTCAGAGGTCGACAAAATCGATATTTTTTTTTCAATTTCTTTATTTTCAAAATTTCGTATAAAATAGTAAATGTTGTTTTTACAAATTCAAAGTAATCCAAACATAAATTTACAGAATAGTTAGCTACATGTTATATTTAGTGAAAAAATAGACGCAATGTCACATTATTTAAATTAATTCAGTGGGGTGAAGAGTAAGTGCAAATAAGTCTGTAGATGGCAAAGGAGAAAAGATAGAATATGACAAACAGAAGGTAAAATGAAACAATTTAAAATATTATATAATAAATTTTAAAGTTGATTAGGTGATGAAGTGCAATAAGATTTCGATTTCATTATGGTTAATATTCAAAAACCACAGTTTTACTTTACATAAAAAGATTCTCAATATCCCAATGATTCGAATGTCTGCAGGGAGTGTATTAAATAATTTACGAGACACAATTGTGTAAAAGCTTCTCAAATTAGAAGTGCGAAAAGTTGGAATGCTGACTATGGAACTAGAATTGCTTCGAAGGTTATGGTTATCATTGATGGGGCTCTGTAAGTACCCACCTCTAATAAAAAAAATTTAAAACCTTAAAATAATACAAGTGTCTAACTGGCAGTATTCTCAGTTTATTAAAAAGGGATTTAGTGTTGGATAAGCGCGAAGAAAAGCATATTTTTCTGATTACATATTTTTGTGGTAGAGTTAGTTGATGGATTTTATTTAAGTGAGTACCACCCCAACAGGTTATACCATATTGTAATCTAGAATGGAAGATGCCAAAGTAAATATTTTTTAAGATTCTTATAGTAACGTAGTTTTCGAACCAGCTTAGATTTTGGTCAATTATGACACCTAAATATTTATAATTCTTGACTATCTCAATAGTAAAGCATTTAGCATTATAGTCGAAACTTTAATTGTATGGGAGACTGCATCCACAATTCAGTAAGCTAGATTTGCGCAAACAAGCTACATGAAACACAATATTAACTGCCGGAGGTTCCTTGGCGGTAAGGCTGAAAAACATTGGCTTCATCTTACTGCTTATTATTAACCTAAGTCGCACAAACCATTGTCTTAACAGATGACATGGTTGATTTCAACATGTTGGTTGAAGAGATTATTTGAGCCATATGCGAACGCATATCATCAGCAAAAGCCTTCAGCCTACCTACAAAACGAAGACTGAAGACTGAATTTACATATATTAAGAACAATAATGAACCAAGGACGGAACCTTGTGGAACGCCGAGGTTAATTATATCAGAGCCGCCATCAAGGTTCCCAATTTTTACTTTTTGCGTTATGTTCTTAAGGTAAGATGTAAACCAATCTACGATAAATACTCGAAATCCTGCACGGTACAGTTTACCCCAAAGAATTTCGTGATCAACCATGTCAAGAGCATCTTCAGTGGAAAGGTTTACCCCAAAACCAAATTGATTTTTGCTAAAAAAGTTATGGTAAGTGAGAAATTTCAAAACTCTACATTTTATCGTTTTTTCAGAAATGTTGGATATAACAGAAAGTAAGGAAATCGATCTGTAATTCAATTTATCTTTGCTATTACCCTTTTTGAAGATAGGAATCACATTAGCTCGTTTTAACAATGCAGAGAAGGTTCCCGAAAAGATTCTTAAATTGAATATGTGAGCCGAAGTATCGACCACATTGTATATCCGAGCCGTGGTTCCAAAAAGAAGACGCTACATGCTATACAAGCGACGCAACGCTTTAAGTTATTAAGGAGAAATCTGACGACTGGGTCATCTCTGGCCAGCGTTTGGTTCCTAAGCCGTACAACTCGCTTATGGAATGCTCTGCCTAGCTCTTTATTTCCTAATCATTATAACCTTCAAACATTTAAAACCAACGGTCATCGGTACCTCTCTTTCCTTCCTCCCCGATTTTCTTTCAGCTCAAATCCTTGAGCCCTCGAAAATTATATATAAAAAAAAATTTGAAATTTTTACCATTCAAAAGGTTTTCAAGATTTTGAAACAAATGATAATCTACTGGTGCAAGGTCGGGTTTATGGTGGATATGACATCACTTTTCATTCAAGGTTCAATAGTTTTCCACGAATTATAAAAAAATTTTAATTTGTGTGGTATCATCGGGGAACACGATTCCCTTCCGGTTTGAAAGTTCTGGTAATTTTTTTTTATTCCTTCCTAAAGCTTCATTAGTTGTTGACAGTAAGGATCTGTTTTGATCGTTTGGTTCCTTGGAAGCAGATTAAATACACGACACTTTAATAAATTCACCAAATTGACAACATAACCTTTTTTGGTGCAGTTAGGCTCTCGATGTGGTTTTTGTTGGTTCATCACGGTTAAACCTTGATCATTTTCGATCGATGCTGTTGTAGGCGATGAATTGTTCGCCATCAGTGATGGTTCATTTCAAAAATATATCAATGTCATTGCGTTGGAGATGCATATCGCAAATTTTAATTCGTTGTATTGAGATTCACTTACTCTTTACTTTACGTGGAACTCCAAATTCGGTTTTTTACGAGCCCAACACGTTTTAAGTCGTCTTCATTGTGTGATGCATTTATCCTCTTTGCAGCCTCCCGCACAGTCATATGATAATCTGATTCAATTATGACAATGAAAAATCTCTAGAATGGAATTTCTTAAACCAATTCTGTGAAACAGTCAACACCATAAACTTCACATGCCTCAGCAGCTTTCTTGCCCTTACAAAAATAAAAGCGCAAAATATGTCGAAAATGCTCGCTTTCGCACTCCTTGTTAAAATTGACACCGTACTAATAGCTGTAAACAAAATTAAGTTTGATTTGCTTCTAGAGTACGCTAAAGTGACAGCTACAAAATGCCAAAACAAGAAAAGTCATAACTTTGATAAAATTGAGAACCAAGAAATATAACGCAATCTACTTATAAAAACCGAAAATGAAAAAAATTAGTTGTGCCATTATTGCTGGCATTGAGCGATATGTAGATCGGTATTTTAGTCTGTAGACAAGGTGCTGAGTGTTCCAGTGTCCAACTATGGGAACCTACCGTTACTCATTCTTTTCTCTTCCATCTTCAGAGCTAACTATTGTAAGTTCTAAAAATATGTGCTGTCTTATACTTGCTGACTATAGAATTAACATCCCACTTGGAAACAATCAGGTTTGAAAGGAGGTTTTTTTGGTCTGATTCCAAAAATGCTTTATGTTGCATCCTCTCTGATCATAGAAAGTATAGGCAATCGCAGCCTTTCGTGTAAGTAAGATTCTTGACCATACAGATCTTGCTGAGTGGCGTTGAGTACCCACAAAATCGAATGTGGCAGACGAGGGTACCAAACGGAAAGGAAACCCGAACTTTAAAGAGTCAAGTAGATGGTACAAAAGACCAGCATTTTATATGAATCCTACGAAAACTGGCCACATGAAAATATTGGAAAAGAGACCACAAACGAGGAAATAAGAACGCAGTTTGTCAGTGTTCACATGCAGAACAAAGCTAACCTCTTTAATTTTGAAAAGTTTTCATTATGAAATCGACTGCTTCGAAGTACTGCTTTTCTTTTTCGGTACATAAACAACCTGCTCTCATCATTAAAACATAGCCAGAGAACAAAGTTCAAATTGTGCTTCAATCTGCCGAAAGAGCGATTTGAAAAGAAGCATAGTCTAGCGCCTTTAAGGATGAGATTGCAGATCTACTGATTCATAAAAAAGTGGATAAAACTAGCAAACTATATAAGCTGTGCCCATACATAGATGCAAATGGGATTCTGAAGTCAAGAAGTAGAATACGCTCACCGACTACAGCTATGGGAGATTTTAAATATACTATCATCCTTTCTAAGAGTCATCCTCTCACAAAGCTAATAATTATGGACTACCACGCTCAATACAAGCACCAAAATCACGAGACGATTGTAAATGAGCTTAGAAAGAAATTTCATATTTCCTCCCTAAGAACCGCTTTAAAAGGTGTACGAAGATCCTGTCAAGTGTGAAGAAATAATTACGCAGTACCCGAACCACCAATGATGGCTGACCTTCCTTCAGCGCGACTTGCATCCTTTTGTCGCCCATTTTCATACGTTGGGATTGACTATTTTGGCCCTTTACATGTAGTCGTACTAAGGCGAACAGAAAAAAGTGGAGCTTCATCCCACCGGCTTCGCTTCATATGGGTGGGAGTTGGGAGCGACTAGTTCGGTCCCTTAAGTCCGTGCTGTATTAGATAATGCCAACCAGAAATCCGACTGATGAGTTGCTACGCAGTATGCTTATGGAAGTAGAGAATATTGTCAATTCTCGACCGCTGACATGTATTCCTATAGAAAGTGAAAATGAAGAGGCCCTGACACCGAATCATTTCCCTCTGCGATCTTCCAGTGGAATGAAGCTTCCGGCAAGTTTCAAAGATGATAGGGTTGAGTTCAGAAGGAGTTGGATGACATCACAGCAGTATGCGCAGAGCTTTTGGAAGCGTTGGATAAAGGAGTACCTACCTACACGCCGGACTAATCAAACGTTAAACCACTTGAAATAGGAGATATAGTCCTTATTGTGGATCCGAACAGTTCAAGAAACACCTGGCAAAAGGGTAAAATCATAAAAATTAAGTTGTCGAAGGATGGTCAGGTGCGCAGTGCCTTGGTTAAAACCCAGACAAATATTTATGAAAGACCTGCCGTGAAGTTGGCAGTCCTCGACGTCAGACCTAAAAAGGAGTTAGGAACACAGGCGATGGACCTACCAAGGGGGAGTGTTAACAACCCTGGCATCGAGGTCAAAAACCCTCTACACCTTTCAAGCCTGGAGTGTAAGATGTAGAAGAGATGGCAGTTGGCTCAAAAGTACTGTCATCATGACAACAACAATAAAGACCAAAAAGAAAAAAGATCCAAGAAAAAGGGGAGCTGAAAATCCAAGACAGAGCGATAAAAGCAAAGAAAAATAAAATCATAAAAGGTTGTGCAAAACAAAGAAATACTAAAAGTACCATATGTATTATTATGTATGAGTGTATTTAAGAATGCATGAATTTAATTAATATCTATACATATAATAAAACTGTAAGGTTTTTCATTTGTTACCTAATGGCATGAGAACCGCTCGATAGATTAGGGTGACATTTTTTTTAAATGTTTCTTAGGACTCCAAGAAGGATATAGGCTATGTCGTTTTTTACTCAGCCTACTTTTTGTGAGCGTTTTTGTAGTTTTTATTGTTTTTTTTACTGACTTTACTGCCTTTATCCTCCTATTACCGAGTAAATTCATAATCAATACAAAAAAAAAAAGAATACGTAATGGGGTCAACACTTCCCTTAATATCTCAAGCTATCCATTAGCTTTCTGCTTCATCTAGAAGCTGAGCTACAGACCAAAATCTAACATGATAAAACTAAATTTATTGTTCCTGATAGTTGTTCTGCTTTTGGGTGGTGGTGCTCGTACATCGAAAGCACATTACCTTCAATAAATACTGTAAAAAACTATAAAAACTACAAAAAAGCTCACAAAAAGTAGGCTGAGTAAAAAACGACATAGTCAAGAAAAATTTAAAAAAAATTTTGGCCCGAATCTATCGAGCGGTTCTCATGCAAGACGGTAACAAAAGAAAAACATTAGAGTTTTATTATATGAATAGATATATTTCTTCACACAAGACTTACCGTTTTGTTTTAGGTAACACCGTTTATTTTATAAAAATATGCCTTTGAGGAAAAAGGCAAATCTTTCTCGAAGCTCAAAACGTGCTAGGACAATTCATCAAGCTCGATCACATAAAACAAATGAAGAACGTCACACTAGGTTAGGTACCGAAGATGAACGTCTTGCTATAACTCGCATGTCACAAACAAACACACATCTTCAGTGGATCAATAAAAACAGAAGTGGGTTATATTATACTAAAAGAATTAATTATGCCGAATTTGCTGGTATCGGTGGAATGACCCAGGCCTGTGATCATTATCAAGCTCTTAAATGAGCAAAAGAGTCGAATGGAGTTGTTTAGATATTTTTCAAGAACCACCAGAACCCTTGAAATCCCTATAGACTGGGGATTACCCACAATCTAAACTAAGCTAAGATCGAAACAGAGCGTTTGGTATATGTACATTCGAACAAATCAAAAAAGATTGCGTGCTGAAAATTATATTGATCTACAGGACGTCATGCAGCAGGATGCTAACGTTGAGGAACTGGGGCGGTTGGTAATTCTTGGGACAAAGTCACCCAAGAGCTTTTCACAGGTCAAGCTTCTTATGATCGACACGATTTCATAGCATTTAAAACTCAAGTTAATGATAAACTTGCTGACAAAGGAAAATGTGTTCGGTGCGTCCTTATGCTTTATGTATAGTGTTGAGTGGCAGAAGCGTGGTTTGCCTCATGGTTGAAGGAAAAAGTCCGTCCCAACGATGTCGATAATATAATTAGTGAGGAATTTCCGGACCCCAACGAAAATCCAATATTACACGATATCGTAAAGAATCAAATGTTGCATGGTCCCTGTGGTACAGTGAATACCAACTCTCCCTACATGCAAAATAACCGCTGCACGAAAAAATATCCGAGAGTTCACATCCAACAGGCTGTAACAGGAGAGGATGGGTATCTATTATATCGCCGACGTTCTCCTCAGTAAGGTGGATTTACTGCACAAATAAGACTGCGTGGACAGCAAATCCTGGTAGACAATAGATGGGTCGTACCATACTCGACAGTACTGTCAAAGACGTTTTGTCCTCACATAAATGTGGGAATGTATAACAGCGTTCAGTCCATAAAGTATATATGTAAGTATGTAAATAAAGGTAGTGATCAAGCTACTTTTGCATTGAGAAATAAACGCGACGAAGTGACACAATTCCAGTCTGGCCGTTATATAAGCTCTTCTGGGGCTATGTGGCGAATTTTCAGTTTGCATTTTTTCTGTTATGTGAGGCAGACAGCTTTGCTAAAACGCTACTGTAGGAGGAAGTTCAATCCTACTACACATATCATAAGCAACATGGTATTTTTAATCGTCGAAAACGAGGTGCTACGGTTGAAGGAGTTCCAGGCGTGTTCAAAGAACACGTTATAGGAAGGGTCTATACAGTTCATCCAAATAATTCGGAATATTATTATTTACGCTTGCAGTACGAGGACCTACTTCTTTCGCCGCCTTGCGAATTGTTGATGGCGTCGAATATCCCACCTTTCAAGCTGCTTGCCGGGCGCGAAGCATACGTTAGAGAGAGCCCACGTCTCGTGCGCCATTTGCTTGCCATAATGTTGGTATTCTGCAGACTTTCTGATGCTGCTCTATTGTGACAAAAATATCAACAGAGTTTATCAGAAGACTTTTTCCGAGACACGAGGCAAATTATTCGCGGTGGAGAATTGGACGACACGCTGTGGGATAATGTTCTTAATTGCTGTTTAAAAGCTATACAAGATACAGTTTTGTCTATTGGTGGTAATCTTCAAACTCAGATGGTGAGCGTGGTAACAGAGAGTATATATCCGAAACCAACTATGACCCCGTCGAAACAGCACTAAGCACTTCGAGACGGTTTGCCTAGCCTTACAGCAGAACAGCGACAAACATTTTTGATCGTGTTTGTCAAAGCGCCACCAACAGCTTTAGAGAATTGTTGTTTTTAGATGCACAGATACGAAGCCAAGGTTATATTGCATTGGCTGTGGCGTCATAAGGAATAGCAGCTACATTGCTGCCTGGTGGTAAAACTTCTCATGCAATGTTTAAAATACCCATTCAAATTAGACACCACTGAAAGTCCAGTTTGCAACATTCCCCGAAATAGTGATAAAGCTCGAGTTTTCCGTGACTGTTCTCTAATTGTTTGGGACGAATTCACACCGCAAGGCAGTGGAAGCCGTTAACAGAACCTTACAGGATATACGACAAAATTATCGACCGATGGGAGGCATTACAGTGATATTTTGCGGAGACTTTAGACAAACGTTGCCGGTAGTGACACGAGGCATAAGAGCTGCCAATAGGTAACAGGAGGTAATCCAAACGTACAACATTTCTCTGATTTATTACTTAAAATTGGTGGAGGAACGCTTCCGGAAGAAAATGGCAACAGTAAAAGGGTATCCCTAAGGCGTGCGTAAATTATAAAAAAAAAAGCTTTAACAAGTCTGGGATTCATATCTTTCAATTTTAATAAGCATTCGCTTTTCCCGGTGTTTTTCAATTGTTGTTAAAAAGTTGTAGATGAAGAATAAGGTATCGCACGAATCTTTTGCTTTAAGTTATCCAATCAAAGTTGAATTGGGTTCAAACACTTTTTCTTCCTTCTTGTTGAAAGACAAACCCAATTGGAATATCATTTTCATCTAAGAATGATTACGTTCAAAATACAATTGGATTTACTCAAAATGTCTTCGATACGAACGAAATCACTGGGTTGCGCATATAAAAATTGAACCATTTCCATGCTTTAAATTGAGCATAATTTAATCCAAAAATAAACGTCGAATATGGGATGACCCAATGGGGTAAGGGCTCGAAAATTACGATATGAAGATTTGAGTCACACATAGAACGACACCCGGAACTTTCTAAACAACAGTTCGGCATCAGAAAAAAGTGAAGCACCATAAGAATGATAAAGCAGTGAGTAACATTTTGGGGAATAAAGATAGTTACGATGGACAAAGCAGTATTGTGCCGTTCTAACACTCACACCAAAAATGGTTCCAATTCATCCAGCAGGAGCTGCATTAAAGGGCGCTAGGTATATAGCTTGTACGTTTTTTTAACATGGATATGTCTAACCGCTTTGTCTTTCTGAAAAATGTGTCCGTCACAAAATGTGTCCCATTTCTGCTTTCCTTTTACCGTTCAGTGATCGTACTCTGTGTGCGTATTTGGTGTTGTTGTTGGGTTTGTGTGCTTCACAACGAATCAACTGTGCGAAGGAATGGGCTATTGGAGAACAGTCTGTACATGGACACATGAATTGTCGTCGCTCTGTTTCTCGACGTTTTGCGTGTGTTACAAATAAACGTTTCATCCTTTGTGCATGTTTGTTTTGTTTTTCCTCCTTTAGCCATTTGCCCAATGCTGATACTGCCACTGACACCGACACCGCTGCCGCTACTTTGGCGGTTCTTATGTCATTGTATTGGTTGTTGGGAAGTGATGGTGTTGGATTTTATTAGATTTTTCTTTCCTTCTACCGTTCAGTGATCGTACTCTGTGTGCGGATAAGTTTGTCTTTTACACCGATTTATTGTTGGAAACAGGGGTTGATAGGAAGGAAGCATCCAATTGTGGGAAAAGGTGTAGTATGATGCGCTGTTTATGTGTAATGCAGGTGGTTTAAGGGTTGTGTGTAGTTGACTCATAAAAGTCAATACATAGTTGTTTTGCTTCTCTTCTTTTATTCGATTGATCGTACATTCCTTTCCTACCTTGTGTTGTGTGTACAATGGGTTGCCGGAACAGGGGTGGATAGAAAAAATAATAATTGTAAGAAATGATGTGGCAGTTTTTATTCTGAATTTGCTCGCCTATAGTCTGAGGCTTAGGGGTTTGTTAGAAAATCTATAACAGCATCATTACATATTACGATATGCCAATTCTCAGTGGTGATCTCAATTTAAATCTACGTAGCCCTGATGGTGCCAACTTTGTAGAATTTTACACGACGAACTTAGTTTAGAAATGAACAACAATCTTGCCATATCAACAACTCGTAATTCAACCTGTATTGATGCCATCTTCTCCCGACACCTCGATAATCTTGAAACACGCCACTATATTTCCTACTTTAGTACACACCACCCATTATTGTCTATAACATTGAGTTCTAAAATTTGAGTACAACAAGTGATGTCTATACTGGAACTAAACTCATTTTTTCATACAGGTAATACCATAACATAACTGAAAAGACTTGTGTTTTGTTTGTTACACCGGGGTAAAGCTTTAAACCATCTCTTTTTTTGCACAACCACCCTATATTCTATTTATCTTCACTCGTAAAACAAAATTCAAGTATATATGAATTCTGTAAAACTTTTTGTTTTTTTCTAAAGACATTTTCTTTTTCACATGGGTTAATGAGGGAATAGTTTTTGGAGTCACTGTATAAGACATATCCATTAGATATGAGCTTAGGCGTGGTTTCGTGATCACAGGTAAAACTGTGACTGTGATTTTCAAATCACTGTGATTTGATCAGAGATTGTGATTGTGAATTGCAAATTCACGGTTGGTATGCTTATTAGCTTTTACTGCGAAACAGTAATTTTAATTCAATTATCACATTTTTCAGTTTATTAAAAAAAAAATTCTGGTATGGAAGCACATATTAATGTTGTAGGCACGTTTAAAAAAATTAAGTAAGTTATGTATGTTCAATTAAGGCTTGTACGTTCAGTTGAGTTATGTACATAGGCTACCTTACTTAAAGCCGTGGTTCCGGTGCAAGCGAATGTAAGCGCATTTCACTCGAGCTTTGAGAAAGTTTATTTATGCGCGAGTAATAACAAAGATATCCCCGGAAAATTGGTTGAAAATGAAAATGGTGTAACGCAATTGATACAGCTTAAAAAAAACAACACACAAAATTAAACGCACTGCTAACTCAAACTTTTCTAAACGGCAATTGAGAATTTTTCAACTACAAGATGTTAAAACGCGTTCAATTCAAATTAAAAAATTCAAATGGCAACAACAACACAACGCAGCGCAAAAAGAGAATACGAAAAAATGTAACTGTGCATCGCGTACAATATAATTTTTTTTTCTTAAAATCTACCCTAACCAAAGGACTCGCTACTTTGTTAACAATCCTACATATCTGATAATTTCGCTGTTTGTCCTGTGATTGAGATTCGTGTAGTGACTGTGAGTATATCATCTTTATCGTGTATCGTGATTTTCAGACTGTGAGTCGTGATTTTCAGACTGTGATTGTGAATTGCGATGGGAAAGAAATAAAAAAATCGCAATAACGTTTAACGCACTCACGCTTTATTTGAATGTCAATCACAGGTAGTGATTGCGACTTTGCAATCACTGTTAATACTCGTAAATCACAGGTAGTGATTTTGTGCTCATGTCTAATATCCATGTACCAATGTATCTGCATGTCGTGTAGATACTTTCAGCAGTTTATTGCTTTTTTTAGTTTTTTTAGGGTAATAACAATAAATACTTACTTGTATGCAATAATACTTCAATAAGAGAAGCTTACGCTGTGAAAAGAACGAGAGACCTAAGCAGTACATGGGGGTTCCTGAAAGTTCAGTGCTAGGTACTGTCCTGTGAGGTCTTATGTACGAGTATGATGGCGTAACCAAAATACCAAAGCAAATTGGAATAGACTTCATCAGTTGCGCTAGTGCGATTTCAATTATCTTGATATGAAAAACGCCAGAGTAAGCGTCCGAAAAACGAGATCAAGCGATCAAAGGTGTGAAGGACTGGATACCACCATCACATTTAGTATTGGCAGATTATATAAAATTAAGCAGAACAGAACAAATAAAAAACGCCTTACCATAATTCAGAGTGCAGGCCATTCACTGTACAGACATATTTTAGTGCGATCATCGTATCAATGCAAAAATAAGAAATATTCAGCCAAATCTTAGATTTGTTTCGTTACATATTATTTCAATAGGTCTTACATCTGTCCTCTTCAAAAAAAACAAGCTACTCGTATCATTTCGCACTAAAATCTTCTAGATTTTTCGGCAACCATAATTGAAATGCCTAACTAATCTGTACAAGCTTTTGAACGCAACTAACGCAGTTCTTTGTTGAGACGGATAAATTCTGTGGACAGTATCAGAATACTACGTCCGCAGAGTAATACATACATACCTACGTAACATGTATAGTTTAAACGGAAGTGATTAGTGCAATACCTGGCCAAATGAAATTTTTAAATTTCAAATTATAGGTATTCGGTGGGAGTAGTTTTCTCAGTAATAATATGTATAATACGTATCTCAGATAATCGTCATTGGGCACATCGAAGAGACTAGGAGCAGTTGGCAACGCATTTTTATTTATTTGTCTTTTTTCTTTTCAAAAAATATGTACGAGTAACATGACTTTGAAAATTATTTTATTAATTTTCAATTCGAACATGGACCATGCACGTATCGTATTTTTCGCTGTTGTTGGATTCAACTCAAGTTAAACAAAAAAATATTTAAAAAAAATAAAGATTCTTGCAACGAATATTCAGAAGCAATTCACATTCTTTCGGGGGTTGTTTCACTTTCTTTACATATGTATATCCATATCATAATATTCGATACGACTGACTGACTGGTTCTTGCTTATACAAGGAAATATTCCGCAAATTGTGTACAGTATGTAGTTATGTAGACATATGCATATGTACATACGTATGTGTATTGACAATATTTTTAAATACTTTTTATTTTTCTCGGCTATCCAAATGCACTCCTCCCTCTCCTTTAGTTAATGTCATCAAAAACCGATGTCCTTTCCTTGTGATACTAAATCCTGAATCCATTCCGCGCTGAATTGTTTTCCTCCTCGTTTTGCTTGTTGGGCTTCACGCGCTTCCCTGTGGCACAATGTACCCGCTATTCACAGCCAAATTAAATGATTTAGATCATTCGATTAATTGGCTGGTTTTACGGCAAAAATGAAAATACAAATAGAAATAAATAAGTAAACAAAACAAATTGTTATACAAGTACGAACGTCTAGCTCGCGTTTTCTTATCAGCGGCGGGGGTTGCTGTCTCCGGTGTGAGTATTTTTGCAAAATCGAAATTCACCCAGTGCGTGAAAATTCAATGTCAAATTCATATACCTACCTATTGTGCGAGCAAACACTTATGGATGTTCAATGTACGAGTATGTACATAGGCAAACACGTATACACGCATAAGACTGAATCCATGTCGTTTCACCGTTTATAGACAAACTTTGCTATCGGACGTGTGCACATTTAAGTGCCGTTAATTAACTTGGATTGGGCTTTTTTATCATTTTTATTTGTTTAAGTGTTGTTTGGTATTTTTAGGAATATTGAAATGAGAAGACAGAGCAGCTTATGTTTCAGAGCCCAATTAATTGGAAGCAACCCATTTTTTTCAAAATGAAGAGTCTTTAAAATATTTTAATAAATAAATTGATAATAATTATATGTATAGAAGAGACAAAAGAATCAATTCAATCTTGTTGGCATACTCTTAATACATATATGCACCAGCCGGTATACTGCGTTCGTATTCCATTCCAACCAAATAAAACAAATTGCACTAACTTACTGCTTTAATAATTGAGATGAAATATAAGCTTTTAAATCTCGTAATCTCATCAAAGAGAAAGCTTTTTAACCAGTGTTGAGTTGTTCGTTTTTTGTTTCCAACATTTTTATTATAAAATATGTTCTGGGCGTAGCATAATAGTTCGCCCGTTGGCGAAAATTCAATAACAGTAATGTTATTAGAAAAAAACGTTATTGCATATTTTCATTAGTTAATAAAGAAACTACACAGAAACACAAATATTTGCCCGATTTGTTTATCTACGTTATAATTCAATTTAGTGCAACGAGAGTGACAATTTGAGTTATCGCTCACCGTAAGATTGCTCGTGAGACCCTCGAATTTAAAGCGCGTTATACTTGATTTGAAGATTTGTGGCGAATTCCCGCACAATTGATTGAATTATTCGTCATTGAGAAACACACATTTGATATTTCCGCATACGATATCGAGCTTCGAGTATTGTCATTTTTTAGCCGTAACCAAGTGTCATTCACTTTCGAAAGCAGCCAAACTTACATACAAATGGATTTGGGATATAAATATGAAAAAAAAAAAAAAACGATCAGTACGAAAATGCAACTACAATACAGACATATATTTTTCTAAATGTATGCATATCTACTGACATTTTACTATTTTGTCAGTTGAAATATTTGAATATACAGTTTGAAACATGAATATTTTTTTGTCTAATCAACAGCTGTCAGAAATTAGTTGTATTAGACTTTAACTATTACAATTTTAAATTTATGTGGATATGGATATGTGGCGACCTTCATATGCCATCTGTCAGTAAAACAGAAAAATATACCTGCGTCTGCGCCACCAACCAATTTAAACACACACACACATACAAATCCCCACTACTACTACACAAATGTAGAAATCCTTTTCCACGAAATTCTTATCATAAAAAACCCTTGACAACAATTTCCTTTAATCAAATCCTTTGTTTCCATAGTTTACATTTTAAATAAAAAAACCCACTTTCAGACAGTGTTTTTTACCTTTGTACTGATCTGTCTAACTCACTTTCCAAGCTTAACCAAACTGTAAAATAACATTTTAATCATTGTGAAAATCATTTAACGTATTTAATATTATAATAGTTTAAGTATTGTTGTTTTAAATTAATCGTTCATTTGAGTGTAAATATAATTTGTATATACAAATTCTCATTATTATAATCCACAAATTGGTGACCCCGACGTGGTCTGAAAAGATTACGACATTAACCCTCAATTAGAAAGTGAACACTCTAAAGCAGTTCCAGAGTCCAGCAACACCACCGATCAGACAACTTGCTTGCAGACCAAGAAGGAATCAGCACAGGACAACATGGAGGACAATCTATCAGCGGTTCTTCACAGCAATCGTCGCCCCGAACGGCCGCCTTTCAATTTTGACTGTTTGATTTTGTGGTTTCTTTTAGCTGAGTCCGATTTCGAAACACTCAATATCCAGGACGAGGTACATGTAGGTCATCAGAGTGCTACCGACAGACACATTACAGAAGTACAGTGATGTCATCAGGGATCCACCTAAACAGGATAAGTATAATTAATTAAAAAAAGCATTTCAGAAAGGTTTAGCCTTCCCGAAAAAAAAAAATTGAGAAAAGTCCTCAGAGGCATTCTTTTAGGCAGAAGAAACCCCTCTCAGCTTCTCCGAGAAATGAAGAATAAAGCCCCTTGGAATCTATCGGATGCGGCCATTCATGAGTTGTGGATCAAGAAGCTCCCACCAGATTTGCAACCTTTTCTATCTACGAGTATGTAAGATGACTTGAGTCTTGACCAGTCAGCAAATATGACTGATCGCAGCATCCTTAAAATTTCCAGAGGAATTTCTATCCTGCCGGTTACATGAACATGGCAAACAGTTATCCCAGTTGCAGAGTTTCGAGATAGCCAGCCACCTACACAAATGGTTCTCTACGCTGCGAATGCATCACCCATTGACACATGCGGTTGCCAGAAATTGTCTCCCAACTTCAATCTTGGTCGTTTATTGTAGACGATGTCCCTTGGCCCATCCTAGGAGCTGACTTCCTCCAATATTACAACTTGCTTGTCGAAGTTAAAAACCAAAGAATTATAGATTCAACAGATTCATTGAAAGTCAGCAAAGTGCCAGTTACCAACATCTCAACAGTGCACCAAGGAATATCTTTTTCGTAGCTAGTAGAAGAATTCATCAGCATCACAAAGCCTTCCACCAACATTTCGGATACGTTTAAAAAGAAGGACTTTGGCCACAGGATCATCACGCACGGACATATGGTTTTTGCAAAATGCTGGAAGTTGGCTGATGCTAAGGCCGCTGCAGGAAAAGCCGAGATTCAAAACTGCACAGATAGAGAAATAATTAGACCATCAAGCAGTTCATGGGCTAGTCCAATTCATTTCGTGCAATAGAAGGATTCAGGTTGGAGACGGTGCCTGACAAATACCCACCACCACTCATTCAGGCACTTTTTTCCCTACTTCATGGAAAATCGGTGGAAAATTGCTCTGTGAGAACCAATCTGGTTTCCGTCAAAAACGAAGTTGTAAGACTGCGTTATTAATGGTTATCGATGAAATTAGAAAAGCTGTTAATGAAAGCCATGTTACAATCCTGACGTTACTTGACTTTTCGAAAACATTCGACACGGTTAATCACAATATTCTTTGCTCAAAGCTTGGGGAAGAGATCAATTTTTCATTGCCCTCTACAAAACTTATACTTTCCTATTTAGAAGGGAGACAGCAACGGGTTGTAGCGGGTTCATATACTTTGTCAGTAAAGAGGAGGGTACTGCAAGGCTCTATTCTTGGACCACTGTTTTTTCGCTCTATGTAAATGAACTGCCCAAGATTGTTGAACATAGCGCAATCCACATGTTCGCTGATGATGCCCAGATCCACTTAAGCTTTCAAATGAATTTAATTCACGAAGCGTATACTTGTTTGGTCGGCTAAGAACGAATTGCGCCTAATGCGAAAAAGATAAAAGCACTTGCGGTCCATAAAAAAAATTTGATCTTACTCACTTTCCATTAATCCAGCTACCTCAAAGTCCAATAGAGTACGTTGACTCCGCCAACAACCTTGGTCTGATATTTAATCGGACCCTTACTTGGTCTACCCACATAAACGCCATTAGTAAGTAAGGTATATGGTGGACTACGTTCTCTCTGGACTACACATAGCGTTATCCCTACACGGACAAAGCTCTTGTTAGTGAAAACAGACTAATGCCGAGTCTGTTATATTGTTCTGAGATCTTTTGCTGCCCTGACTACGACTCCAGAAGACTTACTCAAAGCAAATCAGCGGATGTTCATTTGATAACGTGCTCAAATATAAAACGCTTAGTCTCTTGCATGATATAATTCAATTCAAACTAAGCAACCTGCAAATTATTATTTTCCTTTGTGACTAGGTTTTTTTTAAAAAAGATTAAAATCTTTATTTAAATATACTAGAATACAATGATACTTATATTTAACTTAAATTAGATTAGGATGACTAGCTGATCCTGCTGCTGGAAATTGACTTCCCTTTGGATGGTTGCTGATGGAGTTTATATACTCTTCAAATGACATCATCTGAGTGTTGATGACTTCATCAATCGATAGTTCTAGATTGATCGGTAATACTTGTTTCATCATGATTGGACTTGGTGTCCTGATGTTCTTGTTTATACAATCGTTGATCATTAGCAATATGTGACAAATGATATGTTCGATCAGGATTGGACTTGGTGTCCAGATGTTCTTGTTTACAGTTGATGCTGTTGAAATTATGTGGCAATCGTGATGATGCTGACTAAGAAGTTTTAAGATATCTTATTCTAATAAACGATTATCTTAACTTGCCCTAATACCAATTCAATAAGTTACGCTTCCTTCAGTCAGGTAGATCATGCAAGCTATTTCAAACGAGCTATGCCTGCGAGCTATGAACGCCAATTTTTCGTAAGTTCTGTACGGCTGTGGTATTCCTTACCCATAAATATTAGGAAAATTAGAAGCACTACTAAATTTAAGTCATCTCTCTTAAAACATCTGGCCAATGAAACAATTAAAATTTAAAATGTTTAATTTGTTTTAATATCAACTGTCTTTTTCTGTATTTTTCTCTTTTTTTATATATAAATTGTAAACTTAATTATACATATACTTGCACATATATGTATCTAATACTTAAAAAACTTTGAGGCTTTCACACTTTAAAAGATTCCATTATCTTACCGTGTAAGCGATACTTACTTAATATATACAAATAAATACAAAATACAAATACCAGGTATCCATGTTCGAGGAAGACATCAAGAAGACGGCTATCACCACCTGTTGGGAACTTTACGAGTGTCATGCCCTTTTGCCTGAAGAACGCGACTCAAACTTTCCAGCGTTACATCGACACAGTCTTTCATGGTCTTGATTTCATATTCGTGTACGTTGATGACATCCTGGTTATGTCAGAAAACGAACGACAGCATCAAGATCACTTCCGCGAAGTATTTCAAAGATTGAAAGACCATTCGTTATCGATCAAATGCCGGAACACCTCTTCAACATTGTTGAGTACATGGAGCCTCGAACAATACATGAGCTTCGTCGTTTCCTCTAAGAGGAAATTTACCAGCCAGAAACTTACCAACGCCTCCGACAGACAGCGACGGCAATTGGACTACATCTCTCCTGATACAGGATTATCAGTACTGCCTCACGCTAATTGATGGATTCACCAGATGGCCAGTAGCTATTCCCCTAAAGAACATGACTGTAACAGCATTGTTCGATGATTGGATCAGTCATTATAGCACACCGACGAAAATCATTACAGACCAGGGAGCACAATTTGAATCGCAGCTGTTCAAAGCGTTAGCCAATTTCGCCGGTGCAAAGAAGGTGAGAACCAGTGCCTACCATCTACAGTCTAATGGTATCGTCGAACGTTTCCACCGCATACTCAAAGCCGTACTCAGGTGTTCTCCTAAGCCTTGGATTAACATTCTCTCCACGATGATGCTTGAGCTACGAACCTGTGTTAAAGAAGACTTGCAAGCATCGCCAGCTGAACTTCTGTACGATACAAAGCTTCGGATACCAGGTGAATTTTTCGTCGTACCTGAAGAACCACAAGAGAATTTGCCTTAAAACATCGAGAATACATGTCGAATATTCGATGGAACGAATACACTTTCGCACTCGTGTAGTAGTAAGAGTTCTCACTGTACACCAATCCGTTGATCTAGTTTGTATATGGATTTCCCCTGCTTCTTAAATGGTGATATGATGCCATGTTTCACCAAAAAGTGGAAAAAAGTCTATGTTACATATGGCATATATATAAATCTGGCGAAAGCAAGATAGTTGCACTTATTATTCCAGAGGCATTTAACAGAGTTTGGCTTCAGGCTCATTTGTCGAAAATGCGTGCTTTGGGATCGATGACTGTTTTTTTCTTTTTTAAAGAACTTAACACTCAAGTGGGTATTATTACACTTAAAGTGCCTGAGCACGTGTTAAGTTTTTAGGAAAAATGGGACAGAGAGAGAAAGAAAGATTTTTGGGTTCAGTGGTTACTTCGCTCCATATGGGTGACATCCAACATTTAATGGGGAGACCAGAGTTGCAAAAGCTTAAGTCATTTTTGGCTTAAATCTGTCTTTAATTCACAAGCCAATTGGTGGAATTTGAATTAAAAGAATTTTAATTCATAAGCTAGCTGGTGAATTATGAATTACAACAATTTCAATTCATAAGCTAGTCGGTGAATTATGAATTACACCAATTTCAATTCATAAGCTAGTCGGTGAATTATGAATTACACCAATTTCAAGTCATAAGCTAGTCGGTGAATTATGAATTACACCAGTTTCAATTCATAAGCTAGCTTATGAATTGGAGAATTCATAAGCTGGCTTTGATTCTATAATTTTAAACCAAAGTGATTCAAGAGCGCGGATTGTATATGTATGAGTAGTATGAGCAGGAGGCACGATAAGCCACTGGCTCACGCTCAACATATTATTTTATCAATATTGCTACTAATTCAATTGGCTTATTTAACGCATAAAGCATACACAGCTACTCATACATATACAACTCATACATATACAATCCGCGCTCTTGAATCACTTTGGTTTAAAATTATAGAATCAAAGCCAGCTTATGAGTTCTCCAATTCATAAGCTAGCTTATGAATTGAAATTGGTGTAATTCATAATTCACCGACTAGCTTATGACTTGAAATTGGTGTAATTCATAATTCACCGACTAGCTTATGAATTAAAATTGGTGTAATTCATAATTCACTAGCTAGCTTATGAATTAATTCTTTTTCAAATTATAAGTCAATTGTTAGCTTATGGCTTAGTGTTTTTTTAATTCCTAAACTCGCAACTCTGGGGGAGACTAAATTATTAGTGCAATTGGACTTGTTGTTGTATTATAGGCAGCCATTCGTCTTACGTGAATAAACTTGCCTGAAAAAAAAAGAATGTCTTTCGGGAGAACCTGGGATCCGAACACCAAACCTTCCGATTTGGAAGCCAATACACTACCACTTGAGCCACGGCCACTCTCCTCTTCAAGGGATTAGAAATTACCTTACGGAATGTTCAAGTTGTCTTGGACGGTTTCACGTCTGGTATCCACAAAATAAATGCTGGTTTGCCCCAGGGCTCCGACACTTTTTTCAATTTTCATCAATGATATCTGAGAGTACGACATTACTCTCTGTTCTTCGTATTCGTTCCCGGACTCACGTCCCTGTTCTTCAGCTATCAAGAACTTTGATAAACATGGCAATATGCAGATTGATTTGAAATCACCTAGAACTAAGGAAAAGTGGACGTCATGAAGCAATTTATGGTATGAGTAAGGTTAGTTATTATTAGGGGCTAGATAATCTTTATAAAACGAACTTGTAAAGTTCAAAGTCCTCTGGTCTTAGTAACGATGATTCAGTAGTTGCATCAAAACTTCCCAGTCACAGTTTTTAATTTTTTACCGAGTCGTCAAAGATTTGTGTGGTCTGGCGTTGTCATTCGCAATAGACATTCGAATCCATCGTTTGACCAGGCAGAAGTAGCTCATAATGAATGATGCCCCTCCAATCTCATCAAAGATACAGCATCACCTTCTTTACCGTCAATTCTGGGCTTACTACAGTTTGTGGAGTTTCATCATCTTCGGCCAAGACCACTCTAGCATAACATTGCCGTATGTGACATATTTCTCATCACTTGTTAACACTCACTTCAAAAATGACTCGATTTCGTTCCGTTTCAACAAAGGCTTATATGGAAATTCGGTCATAGAGCTTCTTTTTGTAACCAGCTCTTCCCAAACGACTTACAACTGTTTTGTTGTCGATCTTTATTTTCTTAGCGATGTCATGACTGCCTTTGTACCGATCTTGCTCAACTTTTCCGACCACAACGAGGTGCATCTTTCACATAAAAATTTACAAAAAGGAAACAATCGAACCATCTTGTGGTAGTGATTTCACCAATAAAATTTATCATCAATGATCAGCTGAGCTGCCAACTGCGAAACAAAAAGTGCCTGTTCACATTGGCGCGGGCATGAAGATTGTTCGAAAGAGAGGGAACGCTTTTTATTGAAGTGGGAAAAGAAGGGTTACTTCCACCAAGAATCCATTTCTAAAGTAGATTTTCGGGTGCAACACATCGTTTTTTCCATATCGTTCCATTTCTGACATATTTTTTCATTTTAGTTTTGATCGTTGATGAGAAAGGAAGTGTGAAGAATCGGAAAAACGTATGTTTCAGGCCAACTGCTTAAATTTAAAAATTAAAAATGCTCCGCATCAAGTGTTACACTTGTCAAAAAGTCTTTCAACCCCATGACAATGTGAAAATGACGTTCATGGTGATGACTTTCATTTTCTAGGGACTGATCTGAGGCTGCGCTACTGGGGAATCTGTATATTAACACAAATGAAAACTTTTTTTCACTACACCATACGTATACATACTTTAACGTATATAAAGTTCAGAATGTCTGTTACTTGAAATCGCAACCCTCTTTTTATATATTATACATACATATATAATAACACCACCAGTATGACTTGAATGGGATGGACAAGAAGCATGTTCGTAATTTGATAATTTTATTTCTGACTTTAATATATCATCAGTAACATGTATCTCTGTAAACATCAACAGATCCGGTTTAAAATTTTTGACTAATAGCTCTATCTCATTTTTGTTTGATAATACTCCTTGAATATTTAAATAGTAGGTACGAACTTAATTTATTGCATTTTGTTCCTAGTTGCTACATATATTTATTTCTAACTGCATTGAGTCTTCGTTTATACACTTCACATTCACGATCAGACGCATTATGATCAACATTCAGACTTAAGTTTAGTTTTTTATTAATCTTCACAATTCACACATTTAAAACATTCAGCTTTATTTTCAACCTTGCAATCTTTACTTGAATAATTAAATCCCAAACATTTAAAGCATCTTCTAACATCAATCGCTTCTTCTACTGGACATTTATCCTATCCCCCACTAAGTCTACCTCCTCTCATTACTTCATTATATGTCTTGTTATCTAATTCTATAATACTGGGTTGAAGTCTTGGAGTGACCCGCTCAGAGCCCTTACCTTAATACAATTGAGCACCTATGGGCCCATCTGAAGAAAAACACCCGTAAGTAAGTAAGTAAAAACTAGAAATATTGCATTTTTTTAGATTCATTATGAATGAAAATTCAGGGTGCCCAATAATTTTGCCCATGGCTATGTATAATTTTTTATCAACGTCAGAGCCAAATTAGAAATAATTATTCAATCAAATGGAAGTTCTCATCTATTTGCTTTATTTTAATTACAATATTAAAAAATAAATATTTATTTGTCGAGAAATCTACTGGTCGCACTGTTCTTGGTTACTTTCGAACACGTCCGATTTTATTTTCGTACCGTTGGTAGCTATGTTTGTTATGCTTATGACTTTTGATACATTGTCGAGAAGAGGTTATCTTGCACAAATTTCCTGATTTAGCTTTTAAAAATATTTTTGTTGTAATATGCTGTAAATAATTGTCATAACTTAATCATGATTATTAATATGAACAGTTTTGCTGTGCGTCTATCAAAAAGCAACATCCATGTATAGTATGTGCTACAAATTGATTGCTTCTGACACAAGTGTTTGCTGAAGTTTGGTTTTCAAGTTTCAGTAAGTTTCGCCGAATATGCACGAATAAACCTAAAGTTGATGCTGCAGTGATAGACGATTTATCTTCCATCTCAATCGAGAGGATACGCAATTTCAGTATAATTGCACACGTTGATCATGGGAAGAGTACTTTGGCAGATCGGCTTTTGGAACTAACTGGTGCTATTTCGCAAAATTCTAACCACCAACAGGTGCTCGATAGCTTACAGGTCGAAAGAGAACGTGGGATAACTGTTAAAGCCCAAACAGTATCAATTGTACACAAATACAAGAATGAACCGTATCTCTTGAACTTGATTGATACACCAGGTCATGTGGACTTTTCCAATGAGGTATAGAAGATGAATCCTTTGTTCAGTTAATTTAATTCAATTTTATATTTAAAAGGTTACTCGGTCACTAGCAGCTTGTGATGGGGTCGTTCTGTTAGTAGACGCCTGTCACGGAGTTCAAGCCCAAACGGTTGCCAACTTTCATTTAGCCGTCGCGAGGAACTTGGCAATAGTTCCTGTCTTAAATAAAATTGATATGAAGCATGCAAACCCCGAACGTGTTATAAAGGACCTTGAGTCACTCTTTAAAATTGATCCGTCAACTGTGTTAAAAGTTCGTATCTATTGCATTTAATAATTATTATAAAAATTCACTAGCTTCTGCAAAGATTTCAGCTAAGCTCGGCTTAGGTATTTCAGAAGTGCTGTCGCAAGTAATTGAACGTGTACCACCGCCTAAAGTTGATAGAGACAGCACGTTTCGAGCGTTAATCTTTGACAGCTGGTTTGATAAATATAGGGGAGCACTGAACCTTATTTACGTGCATAATGGAATGTTGTCCGTCGGAGACGAGATACAATCAATGTCCACGAAAAAAACGTATCCAACCAAGTCGATTTCGGTTCTTCGTCCAGATGAAACACCCGTCGAACGCATGTTAGTACGCTGTGAATAATTGTTCGTAAAAAGTAGCTTAAACGTTTCCATTAGATCTGCTGGTCAAGTGGGTTTGATTTCTTGTAATATGCGGAACAGCAAGGAGTCCATTATTGGAGATACGATTCATATTAAAAATACAAAAGTCTTACCGCTCTCAAATTTTAAACCGCAGCAACCTATGGTCTTTGCTGGTGTTTATCCCGCCGACCAATCGAAACATGTTGGATTGCGAAGCGCCATTGATAAATTAGTTCTAAATGACTCTGTAGTGACAGTTCAGATTGACTCAAGTCCGGCTCTAGGACAAGGCTGGCGACTAGGATTCCTTGGCCTGCTTCACATGGAGGTTTTTTGTCAGAGACTGCAGCAAGAATATGATGCTGAACCAATTATTACAGCGCCATCGGTAACATATCGTTTGACGCTGAAGAATCAGAAATTAATTAAAAATCTGGGCAAGTCGACCTTGGAGCTATCCAATGCGGCACTATTTCCAGAACCTTCGTCTGTAGAGGAGTATTATGAACCATTAGTGACAGGTGGGTTTAGTTTTGTCAAATTTTCTTATTTTCTTTACTGGATTTAATCTACATTTTGAAAGGAACTATTATCACTCCAAATAATTACCTTGGCGAAATTATATCTCTATGCGTCGATCGGAGAGGTGTTCAAGAAAGTTCGGTCAATATCGACAACGACCGTATTATGATGAAATACATTCTGCCTTTAAGTGAGATTATCCTTGATTTTAATGATCGGCTCAAGTCAATCAGCTCTGGATACGCGAGTTTTAATTACGAAGATTGTGGCTATCATTTGACGAATGTGGTGCGTCTGGATATTCATTTGAATGGGAGAAAAGTGGAGGAATTTTCGCGAATAGTTCATTGCACAAAGGCGACTCAGGTTGGAAAGGATATGGTGGCACGATTAAAGGAATTGATACCGCGGCAAATGATTCAAATCGCCATACAAGCTTGTGTTGGGAGTAAAATTCTTGCTAGGGAGACGCTTAAAGCCTACCGGAAAGACGTTACAGCTAAGTTGGTGAGACGTTTAAAAGTATTCAATATTAGTTGTGAAGGATTACATTTTTTCAATTGTTATTTTAGTATGGCGGAGATGTAACAAGAAGGATGAAACTTTTGAAGCAACAAGCTGAGGGGAAAAAGAAAATGAGAATGTTTGCCAACATTCGAGTGCCTCACGAGACATTTATTAATGTGTTAAAAAGGTAGTTAAAATGGTAGAAAAGTTGAATCCTTTAACTTAGAAAGTGAAAATAAATAGATAATATATGGATCAATAAATACCTGTTTTTAAAGACATACTGGTTGGACAGGAAAGTTGGCATTACCATCGAGTTCTACCATGTTTGAAACGACTATAAAAAATTTCAGATTTATTCATCGGTTAGTTTTGAATTGAGAGCCATTTGTATTAAAAGTGTTTGATGTTTTTTGATACAATAGAAAAAGAGCAATATCAATCCGTAATTCAGCTCTTAGTTTTGGGAGGAAAAGTGTGCGAGAAAATATAAGCAAACGCGGCCGAACATCTGTTTTGGCGAGGAGCGCCCAGGCCGCCCGGCAGACTTGATTATTGCGAAAATCGTTGAAAAGATCCGTGACAGGATTCTTGCTGATTGCCTAAAGTGTGCAAAGTAGCAGAGACCGTAGGCGTATCGAACAGAACGGCAATGGCCAACGCTATTGGCTATCAGTAGGCCAACGAAGTTAAAAACGGTCTAATTGACTGGCTGCGATTTCTTGATATTCTAAGAGAATAATCCTCATGGAGTTTTTGAAGAAAAGAAACACGATCACAGGCAGTAGTACAACGATCTGAGAGGCTTTGCAAAATAATTAACATGCATACAAGAGAGTACGTGGATATGGCTTTTGCTGTTAAGTATTCAAAAAAGATGGAGCTCGGGAGGTTACGTTACTATGCACATGTGTAAAATATACCTCACCCCTGGTTTTCACTCACTTTCGTTTCAGAAAAGTTAAAACGAGGATGAAAGTCGTAGCAAATGACAACGTTTAAATAGAACAACTCTTTAGTCATTAAAATGGAAAATTTCAAAATATATCCGGATGTAACATATGTTGAGGCTTGAGGCTTTAATTTTTTGTTTGAGTTTTTTTTTTTTTTTAACTAATCGAGGAGATGGATTACACAAAACAAAACAAACATTTTTTTTTTGAGTCTTTATTTTAATTCTTTGTACCGTACAATAATAATTAAGCTCACTGATTATATTTATGACAAATATTTAAGTTGTCTTATGAGTATATAAAGAAATACGTGTTGTATCATTTGCATTTGCAAATGCAAATACGTATTTTGTGTAACGGCAGTTTCAAAAATGACCTGAGGAAGTTGTAAATACGAATGTAACTCAGTGTTAACAAATTTTCTTTAGCGACAAATTTAAAGCTTTGCGAAGTCAATATAAAATCTAGGCTCCTCATTTCTTATGTAATAGCTGCAGAAACAATTTAGGAGGCAAGTAGTCACAATTTCAATTAAAAATTTTAAAAATATGTACACATGAATATGTGACCGTATTTATTTTTTGAATTTTTAGCTTGGAATCGGGAAGAAAAAAAAGCTATGCGATTTGGAGTGCCAGGAATATGGATAGAACCCACTGATCGAGCTGGCAAAAATGTCAGTAAGATTTTTTATATCCAAATCTACCTTCAACGTCTGTTCCAGTGCCATATAGCGAGAATTATCCTGTACTTTCTCGCACCTTTTGTGAAGAGTGTAGTCAGTCACGGAGGCATCCATGATGCAGGAGTGGATGCCAGTGGCACACTCACGGTTGCTCGGCTCTAGCTCTTCGGATTGGGTTTTTTCTTGCCACTACTCCGTGCACCTCAATTCACTTACCCTTTTATCTCGTGCCAGAATATCAAAAAAAAAAAAAAAAACGAAGGATAGTTAAGAAAAAAAGCTACGTTACGATACGGACGGACTTAAAAGACAGGATGAGAGAAAGATGTCCTAAATGTTCACCTGTTTTTATTTATTAGTTTTCAGGTAAAAATTTATTTAATAAGGAATACTTTGTCCGTTATTTCTTATAACACTTAACAATCCGTCGCCTGGATAAAATATTGTCGTAAGTTACAAATTGCTACTTTTGGGGAAACGCATTTTAAGTTATAAAATTTTTTTCTCAAAAACTTTTAAAAAATTTAATGGCTGATACAGAAAATATCTGACTACTCAAAACCGTGAAAATAAATATAACATTCTGATAAAGGAAGGGATAAGGGTAAATTTTTGTCAATATGTCGTTGTCGTATATGACGGTTTAACCAAAACTACTTGTAACCCAAACACATACGACAAAATAATCACACATACGACAAAATTTAAATGTTGTTAGTATGTTATATTGCATACGACAATATAACAATATATTACCTATTTATTTAAAAACAATACCAAACTCAGATTTATTTTCTGTATTATTTTTATTTTCAACAAACTTAAAATAAACAAAACTAAAAATAAAAAAGTTATACATTATTCTAAATAAAATAAATAATTTATTCATATTCGATAAATAAAATAAAAAAATACTTTCGGTGTCTAAACATTAAAGTATTCATAAGTTTAAAAAAATCACATTTATAAGTTCATAGTGCAGTAAATTTTTAAATATTAGTTTAATTAACATTTAAGTAGGAACAGAATTACTCTTTAAAACGATTAAAAGTTTTAATTAATTTTGAATATGGCACGATATCTTCAATTTTTTCGAGATATGGAATCATACTTTTTATATAATTATTTTTATTTGACAACGTCCGGCGTTGTTGGTCAAATTGTAATAGGTGTAAAACGCTTCCTGAAGAAGTCTTATATCCTATTTTATAAGTATTCTCTTCATTGTACATTAGTGTTTTGACTTTAAAGAACTGGATTTGCTTATAAGCCAGTTTTTCAGACTTGAAAGCATATTTTTTTAAAATAATCCTTTTTGTTCCTTTGCAAAATTGTCAAATTAACGTTTTTAAAATTTATTTTTTTTTAAAGGCGAATTAAAGTATTTCGATGGGTATTTCGATATTTCGTAAATATTTTTCAATGATACAAAGTTTTCTTTTATAATAAAAATCGGATATATACATTTTCGGCAAGGTAAAAACGTTTTCGAGGTCATACATAAAAACGGCGGTGTTTTCGTCTAGGTTTTGCAAATCTTTTTCTCGTTCTGCCTTCGTAAATCTCTTTTCTTCCAAGTGTTTTTCATAAATCTGAGTTTCGGCTTCCGTATATGTTTCTTTATTAGCAGTGTAAAGACTACACTCGTCACATAAGTCTTTTTTGGGACATCGAACGAAAGTTCTCTTTGCCTTATCATGCATTATCATACGCATAGATAGTTATACAGATACACTTGGTGAAGGGGACTCGTCCGACCTCTGCGACATTTTGATTACAACTAAAATTACGCTAGTCTATGTTTTATATTATGAGACATACGAAAAACGTTTTTAATTTCAAAATACATATTGCCGTATGTGCACTAGAAATGACAAATACGGCAATTATTTACCAAACTTCCACTGAACAGATTTTATATGAAAAAAATGTTGTATGTTCTTATTTTGTCGTATGTGTAGCATATTGTATACACATACGACAAAGAAATACTTACGAGGGTTGTCTGAAAGGTTTCCGATAGCGGCACTCGTCAATAAAAGCTAGTGAATGCTAGTTGTCTATCTTTTGACAGTGACGTACCGAAGTTTCAGTCATTTTGGACGCGCAGATTGTAGTCGACAGTCGTTTGAGTGAGTCGATGTGAGTGCTTTTTGTGAAAATGGAAAAAATTGGGTATCGAGCTGTTATTAAATTCTTGTAATACGCGTACGCAAATCAAAAATGAGTTGGACTCTGTATATGGGGACTCTGGACCATCATTTAGCACAGTGGAATTTTGGGCAGCTGAATTTAAAAGTGGCTGTAAGAGCTTGAGAGATGATGAACGTTCGGGACGTTCAAAAACTGCAACCACTGACGATAACATTGCTAAAGTTCACCAAATAGTGTTAGACGACCGCCGAATTAAAGTGAGAGAGATATTAGAGATTATGAAAATGTCCAAAGAACGTGTTCGTTACATATTAAATCAAGCTTTAGGCATGAGAAAGCTGTCCGCGCGTTGGGTGCCGCGTTTACTTACGTTAGACCAAAAATGTGTTCGAATGAACATTTCCAACGCTCTGTTGGCGCAGTATAGGTGCAATAAATCCTAGTTTTGGCGCCGATTAATTATTGTAGATAAAACTTGGATACACCATTATACGCCCGAAACAAAAATTCAGTTAAAACAGTGGACTGCAAAGGGCAAGCCGGATCCAGAAAAAAGTAAAAACTGTTTTTTTGCCTGGGAAAGTGATGGCGATTGTTTTTTGGGATAGTAAAGGAGTTATCTTAATCGATTATCTTCAAAAAGGAAAAACCATTACAGGAGCATACTACGAATTATTACTTGCCAAGCTGAAGGCAGAAATTGCGGAAAACGGCCACATTTGCAGAAAAAGAAAATCCTGCTTCACCAAGACAACGCGCCGGCTCACACCTCAGCGGTTGCTAAGGACAGAGATTTTCGTCAAATGAGGAGGCAATCACTTCGTGAACAATTATTTTGCAGAGAAAAACGCCAAGTACTATTTATACGGGTTAGAGAGATGGGAGAAGTGTGTAGAGTTACAAGGAGACTTGTGGAAAATTCTTTACTACAGCTTGAGAGCGATTTATTTCAGCGGCAAATTTTCGCTGCGTCATTCCACTATTTTTTAAATTGACATTGATAAGTCGGTTGATTGTTTACCATGTGGCATATTTAAAACTTCGAAAAAATCACTTTAAAAAAAACCGTTTATTATCACTGCAGGAGATTTGTATTCTTGAGTTTATACTTTTTCACAGGTGAATTTTGATTTTTTTTTAGAAATTCCCGTTAAAAAGGGGAATATACCATTAAAGGGTTTTACCTGAATTGGTATTGTTTGACAATATTTTAGGACAAAAAAAATATAAAAAAAAGTAAAAAAAGAAAATTTGAGTGGTATGATTTAATTTTAATGCTTGATGGTATTACATCTTTTGAAATAAAACTGGCTGGACTACCACTGTCAATTAAAGATTCGCAATTAAAACGCTACATGGGCAAAGTACCCCGGCGTAAAATCCCGGACTTTACAAATTCATTTGTATCGATCCCTTGAAAATAAATAAATAAATAAATTAAAACTTATCCGGCTCAAAACAGAATTTGAGAAAGCAATACAGTTTGGAATGGTTTTACTTGCTCGCCCATGACTTCTTGGTTTTTCTCCATCATTTCAGCTCCACTTGTCACCGCATTGACTTTTGTTGGTTGTTTACAATCCTTTAGGATGTGCTTCATGCTTCCGCAACGAAAGCAAGAACCCAAAGCTCACTTTTTTTAGTACACTGCGCTGCTAAATGGCCGTATTGAGAACAATTAAAGCATCTGGTAGATTTGATGTCTTGATCTGGATTGATGTTTCTCTGGATTACTTTATCACTGGATCGCTTTTTCTCATATTTGAGGAGATCTTTTAACTGCTCCAGTGTGTTTGCTGTGTATAGCATTGATATATATTCAGTCCTATCTCGTAGTCCTTCGATGACAAAGTCGATGAATTCTTCTTCGCTGATTTGGCTTTGTGCAGTGATCTCTTGTATTGAGAGCATGTGAGCGATTATGTTTTCATTCTTCATCCTGACGCGTCTATGCAGCTGTATACGTCGGTGGTTGACACATTTTGTTTCAACTGCTTAGTGGACCCTTCCTTAAGTTCTGTATAATTTGATGCACTGCTGGATCGTAGGAACACCGCTGCTGTGCTTTTCGGAAGTCTTCGCATTGATATGTGTGTATTTGAAGTGGTCGTCGCACCGGTTGGTCTGCATGGCGCCATCGAAATCCTTCAAGAATTTTTCGACGGAATATGCGTCGTCGTCGAATGATGATACCAATCCCTCGATGTCATATTTACGAGTATATATTTAATTTTTGTAGTTGATTTGTAGCACTTTCTTGCTCCAACCTTTGTAGCTTTCGGCGTAACAGGAGGATCCGCTTCTTCTTTTCAAGTCGTGCTAATATGATGTGTTCTTCAGTGTCTGCGTCTGTATTAGCTCCATTTTGTTGGAAGTGTGTTGAGTGTGAGATGTCGTTTATGGGAAGGACCTTCAGCTGAACATCGAGTGAGGGGGATGCTGATGGTTGGACAATGAATGAGACAACTCACGGCGGAAGATAATCGGAAGGTGAAATATTTACTGCACTATTTTCGGAAGTAGGCTGGTTACAATTTTTACTCCAGAACGTGTTAACACCAT
Source organism: Volucella bombylans (assembly GCA_949129095.1). Classification (NCBI taxonomy): domain Eukaryota; kingdom Metazoa; phylum Arthropoda; class Insecta; order Diptera; family Syrphidae; genus Volucella; species Volucella bombylans. Next base: position 20,686,688 of record OX422143.1, on the reverse strand, counting down.
TTTTCAAGATTGTTTCAAAATAAATTATTTTCCCGATTGTAAGCGTGGTAACCCCACATCTGAGATGTTACTATTGATTTTATTTTATTTTATTTTGTTCTTTTCTTACGATTTTTATCCGCGTTTTCAAACGCTTCCTCCTCGTGTTTTTTCGGAAGTCCCCATTTTTATTTTCGTTCATTTCTCTTGTTACATGGGCATCAAAATTCAAAGGCAGAGGGCCATACTAAGCAAGTTACCTACATATTTCTACTTCAAAGACAGATGGCGTTAAAAATTACCTTACAATTTATTTATTTTTTCTTAAAAGGCTGACGCTACAGGCTCGAAAGCAGGGTATGCGTGGTCGTGAACATTCAGACTTCGTAAAGAAAACAAAGGAGGCGTTTCTTTAGAATTGTTCAGACGAGCGTGCCTATTAATTTGATACGTGGTGCAAGAGCCCACTCCCTGAGAAATGCCATTCATTTCCAAACATATAATTACATGAAAATCACAGTCCAAGTTTATCACAGAATAAATCACGGGGTAAAGCATTAAGCTACCTATCTAACTTATAACTAATATCGCAGCTAAAATCCTAAACTAAAATAAATAAATGAATGAAACACAATAAATAATAAGTTAATGTAAATGACTAGGATAGATGATAAATAAATAAATCCATATGTAAATAAAAATATACATAAAAAAAATATTTATGATTATATAAAGATAGTTAAATAAATGAAATAAATTCAATATATAGATAGAAAAAAGGAATAAAAAATAACACCCAGCAACAACAGGTACAGTGCGTCAAGTTTTAACGTTCTCTTTATGAAGCTAAGAAGATCTTTCCCATGAAAAATGCTCACGTTTTCTCCACTTTGGTTGCCAACTTCATAAAAAGAATTGCTTATCACCCTTAATATCACAGTTTCTATAAATTTATAAATCTATAAATAAATTTATAAATCTATAAATCTATCAGCTAAACTACTTTGTTTAAAATTGTGTTTGTACACTATTTGTCCTACTTTATATTTTATGTCCTTACTCCACCTTACTCCTCGTATTGTACGATCGCGTCGCCTTGGCATGTGCCAGCCTTAGATTGTCAAAAATTTTGCTTCGTATACGATCTAATTTGCCATTTTTTTCTAATACTTCAGTGTTCATATATTTAACTACGTCCAATTTTCTTAAGATTTCGTACGATTTGGCGTGTTGAAGGATATGCGTCCCGAAAATGGCATAATACGGCTCAAACCTGGTCGAATCATGCACCACGCCCTTCAATGAATGCACACTACGAATTGCATCGTCGCACTGTATGTAGAAGTGTCTTTTAAAGTCCGGATTTGAGAGTATGGGTGCGGATACCAATGTCGACTTAAGCTTGTCAAACGCGTTCAGCGCGTCTTCTGTCAAAGTAAAAGTTTGTCGTTTCTTAAGGTATAGGCGCGGATAGTCCGGAGAAGTTTGGAATAAACCGCCTATTCTACCCTGTTATCCCTAGAAACTGACGGAGTTACTTAAGAGTCTTCGGCACTGGGAATTTCTCTACCGCCGACTGGGTCTGTTTTAAGACTGCCATCGCCATCTACGTATCCCAGATACTTTATTTCGTGATACCAAAATTTGCTTTTTTCGACGTTGATTGTCTATCCTGCTTCCTTTAAACACCCGGCCACCTCGGATAGTAGTTTGGCATGAGATTTAAAATCTGAAGATAAAACCAAGAGGTCATCGAAGTAGACAAAGACATTTTCCTTCAGCCGATGGGGATGAGTTTGTCAATTAGCTGACACATTCTCTGGGCAGTCTAAACGGCATCAACGTGAATTGGTAAAGTGGCCGCCCAGGGACTGTTTTCTCCCTTGATTTGCCTCCAGAGGAATCTGCCCAAAACGCATATGTCAAATCGATACCACAGATATACATTATACCTGGTATCTTGGAGGTGGCTTAGCAAACCGTCGATTACCTAGTTTATCCGACAGCTCAATGTGGGTTGAAGCAATCCGCATTGGTTCAAAACGCTCATATAAACACCATTTCAAACCGCATCTTTTTTTTTTTTATAATGGGCGCGCGCTCAAGGGGTTTGTATACCCTTAAGGTGATTGTTCACAGCGCGGGCAAAGGAAATTTAGGGAGGAAGAAAAGAGAAGTACCGATGTACATTGCTTTTAAATGTTTGCAAGTTATAACGACCAGGAAATACAGAGATCGGCAGGGCATTCCATAAGCGAGTTGTACGGCTTAGGAACGAATCACGATATCTTAGAGTACGTCCGAAAATGGGCTTGAGGGTATACTGATGAGCATTCATAGCGAGACGGGTGTTACGGTTGAAAGTTTGAATGGGCGGAATGCTACTGGCGATTTCAGTGGAGCACTGGTGGTGGAAATAGCTATAAAACAAAGTGAGACAGGAGACATTACGTCGGTGTTCGAGGGTATCAATTGACTGACTGATATTAGTATCATCAATGAGCTTTATCGCACGATTTTGAATCCTATCTAGCAGGTGCAGATATGTTTTAGGAGCACCTGACCAGATGTGGGCATTGTATTCCAATTTTGGGCGGATGAATGCCTTATATATTGAGGCCAGATCAGATGGGGTAAAATATTTCTTACATCGCTTGAGGAAACCTAGACATTTCGCAGCATTTTTGGCGATATCAAATATGTGGTCATACCAACGTAAGTTGTCATTGACACACATACCGAGAATGGAAAGCTTTCATAGATTCATAGATAATGGCTGGGTGTTTAAATTTCGCTTTAAAGACAGCAGACAGCATTGTGTTTTGGAAGCATTAAATTCCACTCTGTTGATAGTTCCCCAATTGGCTATGCTGTTGATATCGGAATTTAATGAGCTTAGCATACGCTGCCGTTCTCGTTCTACAGCCGAAGAGCAGGGCCGTGAGTCCGGAAACGAATATGAAAAGCAGAGCGTACTGTCATCAGCAAAGGAATATATTGGATTAGAAGTAGCAGGCAAGAGATCATTAACGAAAATTAAAAAGAGTGTTGGAAACAGAACAGAGCCCTGGGGCACACCAGCATTCATTTTGTGAATATCAGACTTGAAACCGTCCAAGACAACTTGAATTGAACGTTCCGAAAGGTAATTTCTAATCCATTGAAGAAGAGAGTCGTCGATCCCAAATGCACGCATTTTCGACAAAAGAGCCTGATGAAAAACTCTATCAAATGCCTTAGAAATATCAAGTGCAATTATCTTGCTTTCGCCAGATTGATGTACGCTTTGGTTCCACTTTTCGGTGAGACATGCCATCAAATCATCAGTGGACATGTTGCTACGAACACCATATGGCCGGTCATTGAAAAGTTTTCGTGTTTCGAGCTATTTCATGAGCTGACGATTTATCAGCGTTTCCATGACCTTGGAAAGAAGGGACGTAAGTGCAATAGGTCTGTAGGAGGAGAGAGAAGATGATTCGCCTTTTTTAGGGACGGGCTGGACAAATGCTGTTTTCCATCTGCTCGGGAAGAGTCCTAAAGAGTAGGATTGATGAAAAAGCTTACGCAGTGGTTTTGCCAGTGAGGAAGAACACCTCTTCAGAAGAAGGGAGGATATACCATCAGGACCAGCGGATTTATGTATGTTGAGATCTTTAAGTACTCTTGCTACTACACGAGTGCGGAAGTAGATTCGTCCCATTGAAGATTCGACGCACTCAAGTGTAGGCGGAGACAAAGCACAATCTGTGAGTGTTGAGCTGGCCGCAAAGTGTGCAGCAAGCAGATTGGCCTTATCCAAAGAGCTGACAGCTGGAATGTCATTGTAAATGAGCGTTGGGATGGAGGATGAGGCGGAATTTCTAAGGTTTTTGACGAACGACCAACAATTTTTACTGCCTTTGGGACATTGCAGTATTTTTTGCCTCAGTTTTGGTCGTATTGGAATTTCACACGCTTAAGAAAGGCGTTGTAGTCATTTCTGGCTCGTTTGAACTTTTTTCGGTTTTCCTCTGTCGGGTTGGTCTTGTAGGACCGAAAAAGCATTTCTTTAACCCTGACGGCCTCTTTACAGCTCGAGTCGTACCATGCCTTTTCTTTTGGTTTGATACTCTTCATCCAATGAGGAATAAAGGATCTTATTCCAAAGAGTTAAAATTCCTAAAAAAGCTGTTAAGACCGCTCCAGTTGGCTTTCAGGGTGAGAAGTTAAAAAGAAGTACAGGGTGTTGGCGGTATGACTATCAACATCTGGTATTCGCGTGGGCTCATTTACAAGCTGCGTTAGGTTGTTTTCCGCAGCGAAGATCTCAACACACCATCCTTCGGGTGTTGTCTGTCCAGAATGTCGAGGCCACCCAGAATTGTGTATATTGAAATCGCCCATAATAACGATTTCAGTATGAGGATATAGGGATACAATTCTTTGAATGGAGTCAGACAACGCATCAAACTCGTTAAAAGTTGAATTGCTGTCCAGTTTGGGGCTTCTATAAATAAAGCAGTAGTGGATAATTTGGAACATGGATCACATTGTGGTGGAGTTTGGTAAGCTACATCACTACGCACATAAATGGCGAGACCGCGGTGAGAGAAGAATAATGGCACTAGTTCGTAGCAAGGTAGCTTCAGATCAGAATGATCTGAGAGGTGTGGGCGGGGATCTACCTGTGTTTCACTAAGTGCCAAATCAGCTGGTCTGTACTTACAGACGTGAACGTACGCAGAAAAGGGATTACTTTTTAGCCCGCGTATATTGGCTACGTCTACCCTGAATTCCCTAGTCGTAATCACAGACAAACACAGAAAACACAAACACCGACGATACTAAGCAAGGCTGCGAAGTGAAAATTCTGACATTGATTTACCGGATCAAATTGTTGTAGGTGTTATGCCCTTACACCAATATGAAACAGTGCACCAACAAAATTTTCACTCACAATCCGCTATCCATCAGTTGTTACATACACTCAGCCACTGCCCGTACCGTATGGTAAATAGAGTAACGGCAGTGATTGAGTGCAAGCAGCAGTACTTCGACTAGGAGCGGGAGAGGTGGGATACCCGCACTGTATATTTTTTTTTCTCACTGCACTTTTTTTTTTTTTTTGAACAGCACACAATAATATTGCGAGTGCACTGGTTGAGTTGTGCACTCGACGGTGGTCGATTCGGCATTGAGCATTGAGCTGTCGGATAAACTGGGTAGATGTGAGAAAGAGGGTAGGCATATTTTGAAATGGATATGTCTAACCGCTTGTCTTTCTGAAAAATGTGTCCGTAACAAAAGGTGTCCATTTTTTGCTTGCATTCAGTGATCGTACTCTGTGTGCGTTTTGGTGTTATTTTTGGGTTTGTGTGCTTCACAACGAATCAACAGTGCAAAGAAATGGGATATTGGAGAGCAGTCTGAACATAGGCACATGAGTCGTCGTCGCTATGATTCTCGACGCATATTTGTGAGTGTTACAAATATATGTTTCATCCTTTGTGCATATTTGTTTTCTTTTTCCTCCTAGCCTTTTGCCCAATGCTGGTACTGCCACCGAAACCGCTGGCGCTACTTTGGCGATTCTTATATAATTGTATTGGTTGGTGGGAAGTGATGGTGCAGGATTTTATTAGATTTTTCCCAGATACATATTTTTCTTTCCTTCTACCGTTCAGTAATCGTACTCTGTGTGCGGATAATTTTGTGTTTTACACCGATTTATTTATCGAAACAGGGGTTGATATAAAGGAAGCATCCAATTGTGGGAAAAGATATAGTATGATACGCTGTTTATGTGTAATGCAGGTGGCTTAAGGGTTGTGTGTAGTTGACTCATAAAAGTCAATACTCAGTATTCGATTGATCGTACATTCCTACCTTGTGTTATGTGTACAATAGGTTACCGGAACTGGGGTGGATGGAAAAAAACTAATTGTAAGAAAAGATGTGGTAGTTTTGTTGTGAGTGTATAGCGTTGGAAGTCAAAGGGTTAAGTGTATTTGTTGCTTGGACATCCTTTAACTTACTGCCAGTAGCCAGTGCCAACAAGTGTGTCAAGTTGGTGATGAATCAAAACGCGAAGCTGACAAACAACGAAAGCGTGATTCTCGTTTGCAAAAAAAACTCGAGAGGAAAGAGCTTAAACGGAAAGCAGCTGATGAAGAAATTTGTATTGATTCTTTTTCATACAGGTAATACCATAAGTATATATGTACATAATTTTTGAACCTGTGCTTTTTTTTTACACCGGGGTAAAACTTTACACCATCTGTTTTTTGCACAACCACCCTATAGTCTATTTATCTTCCCTCGTAAAACAATTAAGGTTTTTTCGTCGCATGCCTAGGTATAAGACATATCCGTATACCAATGTACATATCTGCATGTCGTGTAGATACTTTCAGCAGTTTACTGCTATTTGAAACAGCTTAGTGTTTTAATTCGTCACGTTTTTTGTTGAAAATGTTGCCCTTTTTTTCACATTGACCTTTCGTGAATCTAGGCATAGACGATTCTTCCCCGGTTTTCTCACCAAGACTACCGGCGAGCTCCAAGCACTACAGCGTTCTTCGATTACCCGTAATTCGACCATTCGATCCAGCTCGTCATATAAGAGTTTCTATGATATGCTCTAGAAGGTTGGTCTTGCCTAACCCCAGGATTGCGAACGACGGAATAAGTTGCTTCACCCTCTCCAACTGCTCGGTTAGTGGTTGGGTGAGCGCTTGGATTGGTGAGTCGTTTTCGGTCGGCGATGGCAAGTCTATTCCCGAGATTATGTTAAGAACGACTGCGAAACTTTTCCAAAAATCTACCCCTAAATATAATGGTTGTTGAAAACTCGGGACCACGTGTATTTCTAAATCCCTGGTTTTGCCATGCCATGAGACAGGGGACGTGAACCGTCCAAGTATTTGCTGATGGTTGCCAACAGCTTTCCGTATATCGGTCGTCATTTTAGTCAAAGTTGTGTCTATTTAAAAAGTCTAGTCCCCCTTTTCCCAAGCAGGTTATAGATGCGCCACCTCATATTTACTTGAGCGAACGGTCTGTTGCCGTATCGTATTTTTTATTGAACATTTCTCCCTCAGCCTTCGTATTTTTTTATAATTCCTAATGTTCTCCACTGGCACTGTCACTTCATCTATTCCACTATCCGTTGGTGGAGGGTCTTCCGTTGAAGAACTTCCGGGTGTGTACGCGTTGTAAGTGCCGTTGGATCACGCTGCAAGATGCTTACTGGCTGGGTTTCGCTGGGGTTCGCCGGGGTTATGGTCGGTTTCGACCGTCTAAGCTCCAACCACTTATTATATTACAAAAGTGTGCCATAAGGAAAATATGTGGTAAAAATCGTGTTAGACATACGTATTATTTTAAAGTTTCAGGAGTTTTATTTTTATGAAAAGGGGATACTTACAGAGTCCAATATCCGATTCACTTAATTTGCGCAGTAACAGCAGTTCGTTAAATAAAATCCCTTCTTTCCGTACAACTCATTACAGAAACTTCTACTCAGTTGTTTCCTGTAAACTTTATAACAGACTTCCGGTAAATATTAGACTCATAAGAACCCAGTCAAACTTTTTAAAAAACTAAAAAAACTTAAATTGAAGTTCTCTTGCCCTATTGTGTGTAAAATTTTCTTTTGCAAACAATTTTTAATGTACTTTTTTATATTTCTTACTTAGTTGCTCAAAAAACGAATGTATTATAATAATGTTTACCTCACATAAAAAGTTGGAAATTTTGAAGTAACATCAACACTATTTTTAATAATTATTAATATAAATGTCACTAACTAGACTAACTATTCTAAAATAGTTTGTTTAGTTTATTCTTGAATTGAAATTTATGTCAGTCTAAGAATAATGAATTATAATACAAAAAAAATAATGATCCTCGGCATTCCCGCCGATCTGCAGGTTTTGCTGACACTTAGTACAGTGGAAATTGATGTTCGCTTGCCCACAACTGAAGCAAGTCAACGTATGGAATCCGGAAGGACAAGCCTGCGGATTTGTCAAATTGATCATATCAACTCTGTTTTGTAGACGTTCGTTTTTTCTGTCTTTAGTCGGTCAGGCTTACCTTGCTTGTTAGGTCTACTCGTTCTTAGGTTTTTCAGAGCCGTTACATCGAATTGCTCATTGTCCGAGAAGTCTTGTCGGTGTTCCTGTCTTGCTATTCTCCCGCGTGAAAGTGGTTCGTCAATCTCGGTCACGTGGCGTTTATAACATTTAATCTCTTCTACACTCTTCGTGGAGGTCCTGTATACTCCATATGGGCCAACCGAAGATAAGTGTCGCGACTCGGTCTTTAATGTTATGTCGCAGTATGTCTACTCGGTCCAGTTCGTGCGGTTGGTTGGTCATACGTGTTTTCATCGACCGTATGTCGGCATAAAGGTTAGGTTAGGTAAGAGTGGCTGTTGGAAATACCAACCCAATTAGGCCTATTGGCCCATTGTGATGCCACGTGGATTTATGATCTTCTTACTACTGGAACCAGTTTGAGCTTATAATAAAGCGTAGGAGACTGTTAACGTCTATTTTTTCTAGATCGTTTAGGTCGTTATAGAAGAAAGCTCCTAGATGAAGCTTCCTTCTCTGAGAGAGAGCTGGGCATGAGCAGAGTAGGTGGGGGATTGTCTCCTCCTCTTCCTCGTCCATGCAGCTTCTACAGAAATCGTTAGTAAAAGCGCCAAGCCTTCTTGCGTGCTTGCCTATGAGGCAGTGTCCGGTAATGACACCTATTATGGCGCTGAGATGTTTCCTATCTAAAAGGATCAGACACTTAGATCCAGCCTTGACCAGATCTGTTTGGTCGCTAGACATGTTTGTCCAGCAGTCCACCTAAGGTCTGTTCTTTTATTGGCATCTAGCTTTATTGTTGGTTTGCACGTAGCGATTGGTATACCTATACTACCTTTGTCCGGTAGGATAGGTAGAGTGGTTCCAATTTTGGCGAGTTCATCGGCTCTGCAGTTCCCTGGAATGTCTCTGTGGCCCGGCACCCAACAAAGGTGAATGTTGAACTGCTCTGCCATCTCCATGAGAGATGATCGGCATTCAAGGGCGGTTTTAGTATATAATGAGACCAAGTCCAGGGACTTGATGGCGGCCTGACTATCCGAAAATATGCGGATATCCTTTGCAGATATCACGTTTTTCTTCAGCCAGGACAGAGCTTCTTTAATTGCCAAAATTTCCGCCTGGAACACGCTACAGTGATTTGGAAGGCGGAAAGAGAGGCTTAGATTTAGCTTATCTGAGAAAACACAGCATAAAAGTCGTCAAAGATTTCATGGGGTAACTGTTTCCTATCCATGATGGACCTAAGAATTTCGTGGTCTCGTCGACCGTCTCTAAATTGTTTGAGGTAGCTTAGTTGTGCATCTCCCCCGATTTCTTCTAAATATTCCCAATACTGTCTTTCGGCCGGGCCTGAAACAAGGTGATGGAACTGGGCTAGCAGCTGGTCAGAAGTCACGCCATTTACTTATAGATGGAAGTGCTCATCCTTCGGGCCTCGTTGCGGTAGCAGTTTCCTGGCAAGTCTTGGACCCTGTCTATCTCTGGCAATCGAGCATTCCATCGTTCACTGTGAGCCTAAGTCCTGTTGTGGTATGGAGGCGATTCGGGTGCATCTTGTCGTTTCTAAGTATTATTTAAGCGTCTGTTAGACGTCGTCATGTTACCCTTGGAAAGTGTGGAAACTGAAAGCTCGAGACAGCTTTCACGACAGACGTCGTGAGGTCCAGGACATTAGCTCCTGGTTCCACTTAACTACTTGACTTGAACACTACCACTTGAGCCACAGCCACACGAAAATACTCTTCCTCGCTTCGTTGTACTTGGTGGATAGCCTTCCGTTGACGAACTTCTGGCTGGGTTTGTCGGGGTTCGCCGGGGTTATGGTCGGTTCCGTCGGATGACCCCCGGACGCCGATCTGCAGGTTTCCCTGAGACTTAGTACAGTGGAAGCACAGGCAGAGTTATCGACTCCTCAGTTATTTCTGTTCTTAGTCGGTCAGCTTTAGTGTAAGTATTGGGTCTACTTTGTAGAGCCGCTATCTCTCTGTCGTCATTGTGCGAGAAATCTTGCGGAGCTTCGAGTAGAGTTGTTCTTCTATGAGTATATATCTTTTGCAGGTCCTGTATTCTCCGTATGGAGCAGCCGAAGATAAGTGTCGCGACTCGGTCTTTAATATTGTGTCGCAGTATGTCTACCAGATCCAGTTCGTGCGGTCGATTGGTCATATGTATCGTCGTCGACCGTATGTCGGCGTAAAAGTCGTCGAATGTCTCATGGGGCAACTGTTTTCTATCCATTGTGGACCTGCGAATTTTGTGCCCCTGTCGTCCGTCTCTAAATTGTTTGATCAGCTCAGCTTTAAGATCGTGGTAGCTGAGCTGTTCGTCTCCCCGATTTCTTCTAAAGATTGCAGGTACCATCTTTCAGCTGGGCCTGAAACTAAGTGATGGAACTGGGCTAGCAGCTGATCAGAAGTCACGCCCATTTCTTTTTTAAGAGTTTCGATGCGGAAGATGAAACTCTCTACCGGCATCGTCTTGGACGTGCCGTCGAATTTGATCCCCCACTTATGGATGGAAGAAGCCATCCTTCGGTCACCGTCGCGGTAACAGTCTCCTGGAATGTCCTGGACCCTGTCTATCTCTGGCAATTGGGCATTCCTTCATTCACTGCGAGTGTATGTTTTGTTGTCCTATGGAGGCAATTCGGGTCCATCTTGTCGTTCCCTAGTATCTTATAAGCGTCTGTTAGTCGTCGTCATGTTACCCTTGGAAGATGAGGCAACTGAAAGTTCGAGATAGCTTATCTTTTCGTTCATGATGGCAATGCTCTTTTCGAATGTTGTCATCATTGCGGTCGTTCTGTCGTCGAGCTTCGACATTATGTTGTCGTGGTCTCTTTCCATCTTCCTTGGGTAGGAAGTCTTGTGGTTTGCATGTCCTTTGGTTGTCATCGGGTTGTTTCTGTCTACGTGTGTTGTAGTCTTCGTCTTCGTCCACTATTCGCCTCTCGCTGTGTTCGTCGTATGCCTCTTGTAGTTTCATTGGGGCTCGTTTACTTGTCGAAGCTCGCTCTTGCCGAGGGTCAATGTCCCCATGTTCGCACGGGTTGGAATAGCTTCCCTCCCACGAGACTTCAGGGATCTGCTCTAAAACGTGTTGAGTGCAAATCACGCCGCAAAAATCCTTCACTCCCTTGTCCATCTGTTGTATCTTGACCTTTTCCCTTCTCCTCTCCCTTCTGGTGATGTGCCTTCTTTTCTTTATTCCCGTCATGCTCTGGATGCCACGATACAGTTTGGATTCACTGGAACCTTTGAATTCAGTTCCCTCCCCCGGCCTACGGCTCCAAGCAATCACTTGGACGATAAAACAAACAGAACGAACAAACATGACCCACAAATATAAATGGCGACGATGGCCAAAGCGCGGTAAGCTCATTCGATAGCTTATCGTCTTACTGTCAAGAGCCATGAAAAAAAAATAGAAAAAAGGAACGAAAATCAAAGAAAAAAAACAACGACAAAGAGAACAAGAAAACGAAAAAAAAACAGAATAAAAATAACAAGAACACGAACAACAAAATTACTCGTAAATAAACCGAGAATGAGTAACACACTATCGGACAAAAAAAAAAACTGCAGCACCCAACGGACACTACCAGACGAAAGCCGGTGATTGTGGTGGAGACGGCTTACCCTCCTCCACCAGCAGAAATCCGAGCTAGAGAGCTTCCCCGCATAGGCAGGAAAACCCCATCACTAGATAAGTACCCCTTTTGGGTTAAACATATAGAAATAGATATATATACTTATATAGTGATATCCGCGATGGTAAACCTTCTTCCCGTTGTGTTCTGAAACCGTTCGTAAGACGGTTAGATCCTCTTAATTGCGGGTCGCGCTTTCCGTAACGGTACGACAACGCGGACGCCTTCCGTTAGCCGATTAAAGTAAAATTAATTTTAAATTTTAAGCAAATTTGTTTCCTAAGTCATTCGGTATACCCTGTGATCCACTCAAAAGAAACGAAAGAAAAAAAATCAAATCTGTGAGCATAAATTCCCTATCAGGGAAAAGGTAATTTGTGCTTTTTTTTCTCATTTGTTTTCCCAATTTTCGTCCTTTCAGAGGCTCTACCTGCTGTATTTATCATGTATCAGTTTTGTGTTGAGCGAACTGCAATCTGTAGTTCTTAAGGGAGCAGATTCGCGAGCAAAAAAGATTAACAATTAAATTACAAATTGAATGAGGGGTCATTATAGAATGACATAAAAAGCAGTAACAAAAATGAAAAAATGATAATTAATAGAAATTAACATAAAAAGCAATACAAGAAAGAAAAACAAGACAGTTAAAGACAAGACATGAGAAGCGAAAATTGTTTATGTCAATACACAAAGCAGACCAAAAACATCTCTGTAGTTTAAGTCTAAAAGCCATGATTTCATTTCTTTGAGGAAACTGGGCTCATTACGTATACGTCTTATATTATAAGGTAGTCTAGGAGCGGTTGTTGTAAAAAAATTAAAAAAGATTTGCACATTGTGATGGGGTACTTCGATGAGGTTTTGTTCATTTATTCTAAGTCGGTAGTTAGATGAGCGTCTATTTAATAAATAGCCACATCTTTTGAAGAATACCTTCAAAACTTTATAACAATATAAATGTTTCAAATGTAAAATGTTAAGATTTCTAAAGAGAACATCGGTTTTTGTTACAAATATCATAGTGAGTGCAACCCCAAGAAGATAAACCATATTCCAGTTTAGAATGCATTACACCATAATAAATACGCTTAAGAAGATCCTGTGAGCAGTAAAACTTTGGAAAATAGATTTGTCTAGTAGCTGCCATCAGATACTTCGTAAGCGCAGTTGTGTGTGCTGAACAATTCATTTTCTAGTCAAGCAAAACTCCAAGATATTTAAACTGATTAACTTTTACTATACTAAAATATTTGTCAGAGCAGGATTTTTTTCAAAATACGTCTGCGAGTTTACGTCAGAATTACAAACAGTCATACTATCCTTATATCTATTACAGTTGCCACTATGAAACAGGAGCCATAGTCTATTTCTGTACCACTCTGATTAAAAAACATAGTTTTTGTTTTGTCACTTAAAACCATTTTATGCATTTTGAACCAATGACTTAGTGCTTCAATGATTGATGTCAGCATAAAGATTTAATGCTGAATTGGTTGTGAAAACACACGCCATATCGTCCGCAAAAGCAGCGACTTTGCTATGATATTTTTGTAAAAATAATGTGCTAATAAATATAAGAAAAAGCTCAGGACCAAGAACAGAACCTTGATTAACACCTACAGGAACAGAACGAAGGGAGTTAAAGACGCCACTAATTTTTTACTCTTTGTATTCATAATAATACCCCTAAAATCACATTTGTAGAGTTTACTCAGGAGTATATCATGATCTATCAAAGGCTTCAGTTATGTCTATGAAGAGTGCAGCGGTTAGGTTCCTATTATTACAACCGTTATATATTTCAGCGCAGAATTTTAGGAGGGCATCCTCAGTGGAACAACAAGAACGAAAGCCAAACTGACACACACTGAAAAAACGATTTCTTTCTAAGAATCTGACAATTCTTATTGTAACAGTTTTTCAAAAATTTTCGAGAAAACCGACAATAACGAGATAAGCCTATAGTTGTTTATTAAGGTTTTATCTTTATCTTTACAAATATCTTTGCACATTTTTTATATTTAGTCTTGATATTTTCATTGTCAGGATTATTAATTTTCTTTTTGTATAATCTATTTTTTTTTTCTTGAGTTTTGTCAACTTGTTCTTCTTTTTTACTATGTTTTTAGAATATTGAAGGGTATGGTGCTCTAGTGTCTGAATAAACTTAGAATGGAACGATTTCATTCATTCAATACATTTTCCCAATGTTCTAACCTAAGGAGATTATTAAGAGAGGCAAAATCGGTTTTAACAAAAACATCAACATTCGAAAGACTATTTATTATTTATAGGGGAACAAGAATATTTTAAACTGAGACACGTGGTACAATGATCAGAGACTTGCAAATAACAACAGGGCTAAAAATTCCTACACTTTGAGGTTTGGAGAGACGTACCATAATGTGATCAATACAAGTACTAGAAGAGACAGAAATACGAGTTGGTCTATTAATATACGACTCAAAAAAAAAGGAGATAACAAAAACAAATGATTATGCAAGCAAGTTGAGTTTTGTAAGATATATAAATTAATATCTCCCAAAAGGATAACGTCATTAGAAACATAAGACAATAAGTCTTCCAATTCCTCATAAAAGATATTAATTGACTAAGACTAATTAAATCTATAGACACAAAGAAACTATAATTTCAACTCCCTAATTATAACTTTGAGTACATCACATGCTTTCAAATTCTAGCTATGTATATGATTTAGGGTGAAACGAATCAATTATAAAGGTTGCAACGCCACGCATAATGTTACAGCAAGTTAGTAATTCGTACCCATCAATGTTATAAAGCGGCTTTTCTTCGTCATATATCCAAGTTTCCGTCAAGAAAATGAAATCAGGCTTGTTTACAAATGAATTAAAATGATCAAGAAAGTAGTCGAAATTCTTACGCATGCTTCTTATGTTTTGGTGGATAATAAGATAATTTGGTAAGTACGTTTAGTCAAAAAAGAGAACGAGAGCGTTACTGTCAGTACAATTGACAGAGGGGAAATATAAAAGATTACTATGTTGATCTTGCATTTTCACTAAGAGAAGAAAGATCTTCAATTGATTTTGTAAAAATGATGTTGTCATTTCCTCCTTTACGCATGAGCACTGTCCCGTTTTTGACCCTAACATACTATACATCTTTTCTTTGTTAATTTTTTTAGCAGCGTTTAAAAGATTTTTCGTTTGCGTATTAACGGATTCATTTATAAAAATTTTACTGTTCTTATCACATCCAAAAATCTTAGATGTCAAGACATTTTTATGTATACATAGTTTTCTTTTTCATCATAATATCTTTTTTAGCTTATTTGAATATTTAATATTTTTAACAAAACCCTTATCTATTTCAATTTCGGACACATTTGTAGAGACACCCTGTTGAAAAGTTTGCAACACACAGCTAAGAGCATTATTGTTGTCAACATCTGGAGCACCAATAATTTCAATGCACTTTTCTCTTTCTTTTTCTTGCAAGCGGTCGACTTCTCTCTGTAGATCCCGTACTGGCAGCATGAGATTAATTTTTTGCTCCTGAAGTGTAGATATCAAAGAGAGAGCGCGAGTATTGTCAGCTCGGAGTGCAAGAATTTCGTTGTAAACAGTTTCCAACGTTATTGACCGTATGTTGTGAGGCACTTGTGTGTTGTTGTTGTTGCACTAACATCGAAGGACGAAGCCGATGCTCTAACTCCTTGTTGATGTTGTTGGCTTCTTTGTTCCGCAGTTGACATCGAAGAGAGTGGAGAATCTTTGACATTAGGTGATGTTTGTTCTATTTGCTCTCTCAAAGCGGGAGGAGAGCGGAGGGAGCTCCTTCGTGCAGTGGAGCAACTCTTACACCGAAAACTTTTATTAGATTTATTAAGAAAATCAATGTCAGCAGGTTGAATATTTATACATATCCAGTTTATACGGATTGCTTGGCACATTGAACTGTCGTATAAACTGGGTAACAGTTGCAGTGAAAATAATTCTTGCAGGTAATGCATAATATTTTCAGCTGGTTGCTTTCGACTTTATTATTACATACACAAGGCATTATCCACTATTTATATTATGTTTACGAATGAAATAAAAAGTTTACAAGAAATGTAAAACAGTACGTGTTGACCCCACGACATACACTTGTGTGTACCGTCTTACAGTCGGTCTTTCCTGATTTACTGAGAGACCCCGCTCCTAGTCTTCAACTTCGTCGTCACTACACTCGCTGTTGAACTCATCTTCCCCCGATGGTAGCAAACATCAAGGTTTTATTTTGTCAGCTGTAGGTAGGCGACCCCGGTAGATCTTCTACGACATATCGGTCTTTATCCAGTACTTTCGTTACCTGGAATGACACTTTATAGCCTGGCTCAAGTTTTCTTGAGATCCTCGTATGTGCAGATTCATTCTCCACTAACGCAAGATCGCCATCGGTATACATTTTTGGCGTTGCATGTTCATTGTCGTAGCGTTGGTTTGCTAAATCTCGTTGTTTGTTCCCTCTTGTGGATGCAGTCATCTTTCTTTGCTGCAACTCCTCTTCGGTTATGATGTCATCGTGGTTCATTGCCAATATGTCTTTATATTGCTTGGCTTGAATCCAAACAATAGCTCCTGTGGAGTGCATCTTATCGTTTTACGAGTATTTCTAGCTGAGTTCATGACCCGCTGGATCTTTCGCAGAGTTTCGTCCCATCGTTTATCCTTTGTAGTCTATGGAAGTAACATCGATAACAGCAGTCGGTTAATTCTTTCGGCATGAGCGTTTGCCCGCGGCGTACGTTTAGGATGTGTTTGATGTTATTTTCGCCGCAATACTTTATGAAATCCTTCGAGGTGAATGCTGATTTCATCCAAAATCGATAAGACGTATTTTGCCACCGTGGTTCTTACTGCCCGTATTAAAACCTATTTGGTGAATTAATCTACAAGTACGAGAATGTGATCGTTTCGTTTACTGCTTCTCGGAAACGGGCCCAGATGGTCTAATTGAATTACCTTAAATGGTACTGGATCCATGTCATCGCGATCGTAATGATATTCACCTTCCTTCTTCCCGCCTTAGTGTTTGTTGTAAGAGCATTCCACACACTTTTTAATGTACGCCTTCACGAAATTTCGCATGCGAGGGAACCAAAAAATCTGACGTAGTTTCTCCAATGTTCTGTTTACGCATAAAAGTCCTACTCACAATTTCTTGTTTTTATCCTTACTTAGTCTTCCACATCTGATCTCGTATTCTGCATTAAGCATCTTGTCTCTTTGGATGTCACTTATAATTCGTTTGACGGAGTCATCTTGAATCTACATGGCATACAACCAATCACCTTCTTCAACCCCCACCTTTGGTATTCGCATCGACGCTGGTTCCTTTTCGCATGATTTGTACGGTGCCCTGCTTAAAGCGTCCACGTGCCCCATATCGAAATCGTTCTAGTGATTCTACCACTGCCAACGTTTCCACTTAATAACTATGGAATTTCGCTTCGGTCTTGCTCGTTGATCGACTGTAGTATGCCACTGATTTACAGACGTCGTCATTGCGCTGCATCAGTACTCCCCCCAATCCTATTGAGCTGACATCAGTGTGGATTTCATGGCCAGCATCCAATCGATAGGCCGCCATTACCGGTTGTGTTATTAGAGCTGTTTTAATTTGGTCCACAGCGTTGTCCTGAGCGATGGTCCACTCGAATTGTTGATCCTTTTACAAAAATTTTCACAACTGTTCAGAGATAATTGCGTATGCTGGGACGGATTTCCTGAACCAGTCAATCCTAGGAACTGTCGCACTTCAGTCATATTGATTGGCATACGGAAATTATTTACAGCTGCAGTTTTGACAGATCCTGGACTGACACCATTTTCTGACAATCGGTGCGCCATAATTTCAGGCATCGTTTGGCTTCCAATGAGAGTATTGACCATGTAATGGACCATATCACCTTTTTGCGTTTTTTCCTTTATTTTTGCCACTAAGCGTTGGAACACAACTGGCGCATTCTTGAGCCCAAAAGGCATCCGTTTAAATTCGTACAGCCCCTCCGTTGTTACAAATGCTGTATATTTGCGACTTTTGGGTTCGATTGGTATCTAATAGTAGCTGCTATTTAGGTCGAGATTCGTATAATATGAAAAAATGCATGGCTTGCAACCGTTCTTCAATATTTGGTGTTGGGCATATTTCCTTTCTCATATGTCGGTTGATTTTCCTGCAATACACCTACATTGGTTCCTTACCGTCTTTTTTCCGCACCAATACGATAGGACTGCCGTACTCGGATGTTGACTAGCTAATGATATCATTGTCCATGAGTTCCTTCACAATTTCTGTAACCACAAATTTCTTTGGTTCTGGTATACGATATAGTTTTTGGTTTAGTGGCTCTGACGTATCCAATTCTAATTTCATTTCAACCAGCTCCATACTCGTCTCATGTACGAGTATACCTTCTGCAAAAACCCCTCGGTACTTATTCAAAAATATTAGTAGTTCCAACTTAACCGCTTCGTCCGCCATGTCACAGGAAACACTGTCAGATTTTATTTTGTTTCTCACCAGCTTTCGTGAATGTGAGTTTCCCATCATGTATTGTTGCTTTTATTTTGTCGTGGGTAAAGATTTCATGATCCAACAATATATCTGGGGGTAAAAGTTCGTCTTCGACGATATACATTTCCAGTCCCAGGACTACCGCATCAAGCTCAAGTTTAGTTACGACGTTCTCATCAAGGAATCGCATAATCCAACGTATTCCGTGTATTTTCATTGAGCACTCCCTTACCTTACAGTCTAAGCTTTGAGCCACTGATCGTCGTATGAAGTAACAGTCACAGTTTACTGTTTATTAGAAATGTTTTTTCGAAAAGTCCATGTAACTTCACACACTCGGTGTTCTTTATTGTGACTTTTTTCCCACAATTTTCAGGTTCGTTTCGTGGGTGTACTTTCTGGGAGCCCCTACAACGACGTCGACGTTGCGGTTGTGGGCAATTACTCGAGATGTGTCCTTTCTCATAGCAGTTATAGCACTTAACCACATCAATAACGGGTTTCGCAAACTTCTGTGTTGACTTTATTTCGTTGTTTTTACTCACATTATTCACAATATTTCTCGACGTCTGTGGTATATTTGCTAAATATTCGACTATAGTTTCTCGCATCTTTTTCATTTTCTTAAATCTCATTGCTGCGATTGCAGATTGCAAGTCTCGGTGACTTAGTCCTTCGCGAGTATAGTTAATAACTGCCGATTAACTCAAGTTGTAGCGTTTCCCTAGCGTACTCATCCGAAAACAGTATTCATCCATTTTCTCGTCAGATCTCCTATTCGCCTTACTCATTTTGAAGTTTACATCTGCTTCGTAAACTTTCGTTGCGAATTCTTCCAACAGCGCTTCTGAGAATTCACTCCACTTTGAATGAACCCCTTTCATACGACTGAATATTGATGAAAACAGACATTCTCCGTCCCACTTGTATGCATCGATTGCTCTGTTCACTCTTTCAACGAATTGTTCCGCCGTTAATGAAAGGTCTTTTGTCAGATCGAATTCCGGAACCGTTTCTGCGATTTATTTCATTGAGTATTTATTCCGTCCCAATTCCAGATTAAGTGATTCTTTTGACACCGTGGCATTTTCCGCTGAAGTTGTAAACTGATTGTCTGACTTATGCATCTTCGACATGGCGCGCATCACTTTCATCATAATTTGTTTCAATTCGTCTAATTGTTCTTGCATTGAAACCCTTTCCCCCTCATCGGTACCTAAGGTATAAATCCTTTCTACCTCTTCAGTACCTAAAGCAGACGTTGTATAAGGTCACTTTTTATGCCTGACGTTGGTAGCTCGTTTTCGCGGAGAATCTCCTTCAGCTGTTGTATATTAAGGGACGTTAAGTTATACCACAATCAAGACAAAAAAACATTAAAATAGAAAAATATAAAAAATTCAGTGTGATGGATGAACCTGGTGACTTTCTACCAATCTAGCTAAATCCTGTTCAATATTGGTGAGTTGCAGCCTTAAATCTCCACGTTGGTTGATTTTCAAACGGTTTCTTTGTTTTGTCAATATGTTTCCAACCACACTGAAACCTTTTTCGACTAAGTATGATGATGGAAATGCTATAAGGTATTTTTGGTTGAAATTCTGCTTAAGCTCCTCGTCTGTGCTGACGGTAATCAACCCTTCTTGAACTATCACATTGGCTTCTTCCATGGCTGTGATATTGTACGGATTTATTATCCATTGAGGAATTTGTAAATTTAAGAGATCCTCAAACCTTTTAGTAATATCATTGCGTAATGCGTCCAAGTGAGTGACATATGATAAAATAACATCGTCTTGAAGCATTTCTGGTAATTTTAACAAATGCGGAAGCTGTGAATATTCTTTTCTTCTTAAAATTTTGTTTATAAAGGATGAGTTTACCCACAAAGGCTCCAACGATTCAAAAATAGCTAAAAATCTTGCTAAGCAAAAGAATCTTGATAGCCATCGAACTTCAGTGTGCAGAAGTAACCGAGTAAAAACCGAGATTTCAAAGAACTGCTTCGAATATTTTTGACAGCATTTATAATATAATGTAAAGACTGATGCAATCAGATGTTTTGCTACTAAATGCTGTCTGTGAGTCACGCAGTGAATGAACAGTACCTCAGGCAGTTGTCGCTTTAAGTGGGCTATAAAACCACGATGACGACCAACCATAGATGGTGCACCATCAGTTGCAACAGGAACAAGATCTTCCATGGAATAGCTTTGACGATAAAAAAAACGTTCCACGACCTGAAAAATCGATTATCCTCTGGTATCAGTCTCTAAATAAGTAGCAAAAAGCAGTTTTTGGCACATATTTTCATCTTTAATATATCGAACATATCCTAACAACAGAGCTTCATTGCCGGGTAATGTAGACTCGTCCAACTGAAGAGAGAATCTGTTGGCCTGTAAGAAAATGTTTTCCACCTCATGTGCGGGCTTGTGCAATACCTTACTGAGGACCTCCGCAATGGCTAGTAAAATAAGTTGCTCTCCAATTGTGTGGGGTTTCCCCGACTTCGCTATTAGTAAAGACATACTATAGGACGCTCGTAAACCATCGACGTCTTGCATAGATGATGACGCAAACAACGATCTTTTGGATGGACTTTTCTCTAGTTTTTTTTTGTAAGTGCTTGAAAGCAGGACAATGGTTTACTTTTTTTTGTCAGCTTGTACTCTTGATAAGTGGTCCTCCATTTTCGAAGGCTTTATGGCATCGTTACTGAATACTTTTTCACATATTAGACACATCGGCAAGTGTTGATTTGATAGAGATGAAATAAATCCAATCTTCAAGTAGTCGAAACTGTATTGTTTGTATTTTTTTTTATGTCTGCCGTCATAAAACTGTGCATTTATAATTTTAGGTAACAACTTTTCTGAAGTAACTTTAAAAAATACTTAGAAAAATATTAAAACGCTATTTTTTGTACTTACCTTGTTACTTTTTGATAAACTGCAGAAATGTATGGTTACGCTATTCGTAGGTGACCAAGGATTTTGTACATCTTTTATATCACTTTATTTAGCTATGTAATCACTTTGTAATTTCTTGAAATAAATTAGTAGATGAGTGTATTATCATTGATATTGAAGTTCCAACGAATTTCAAAACGCAAATGAACCTTCAACTTAAGTGCAAGCTTGTTATAAAGTAAAATACTCGTATCAGAAGCATGTTTGCGCTTGAACTTGATCATGATTTCGTTCTTTAAATCGCGTTGTTGAAAAACCAGGCAATATCATCAATCTTGAAACATCGAAGCGAAACTTGGTATAACTATGGAAATGAATTGTCAAAAACAGCGTGTAGATGAAAATTACTGATACTGACTTTTTCAACAACCTAACCCACAAACGAAAATTTTAGTCTTTTCCTGTTTGTTTTTCTTTACGTTTAAGTATTTAAAATAAAATTTGTAAAACGGAGTTCTAAAATTGTGGTCTTTTATTGATGGAAATATACTCCATCAATATCCTAAAATTTTTTGGCGACTGGGAAAGTAATCCATACAAAATCGCTATCGTCTGTCACAAGCAAAGGGAATATAAGGTAAGCAACAATGTCAGAACAATCTTATTCTGCTTTCCAAAAATCCCAAAGAACAGCTCGCTCCCCCCCACGTAATCAAGAATCCACCGAGCAATTCAATTGCGTAAAATGTAATCGAGAAGACAGTTTCGACAAAATGGTTCAATGTGATGCGTGCGACGCTTGGTACCATTTTATTTGTGACAACGTCAAGGATGGTATTGAAAACAAAGATTGGATATGTACAAAGTGCTTATCATCATCAACATCACATCCTACAAAACCACATGCTTTTCTTCCGCCGAATACTAACCACCACAAACCGGCAACAATCCTGCCGATTCCTCGGAACATACCCCTACAAGCACTTCCGCTTAATACAAATCTGACAAATGTATTGGGCAACGATAAAAACAAACTCAAATTTAGTGAAACAACCATCGAAATCACTACCAAAAGGACCACCATCAGTTCATTCAAGGCAAACACGATCGTCTGCGAAGTCCGTACAACTTCAGCTAAAGAGATTGGAAGAGGAACGCTTGCTTAAGGAGAAAAGTTGTATCGTTGTAACGAAGTCAATAACTTACCTGGCCCCACATTTGATCTGCCAAAAATTAACTTTAGTTAGCAGCGAGGCATGTAATGCCTAGAGAGCTACCTAGCTTCAGCGGCAATCCAGAAGACTGGCCGCTTTTCATAAGTTGTCTCGAAAACTCAACACGTTCTTGCGGATATACACATGACGAGAACCTTATGCGCCTTCAGCGCAGCTTGAAAGGTAAAGCTTTAGAAGCAGTGCGCTATAGACTGTTATATCCCGATAATGTTCCATCAATTATATCAACTCTACGGATGCTGTACGGCAGACCTGATATCATAGTTAATTCACTCCTGACGAAAATTCGAAATGAACCTGCTCCAAGGGCCGATAGACTGGAAACACTTGTCTCATTTCCATTTGCCGTACAGAATATACATGCTATCATGGAATCTAACCATTTAAAATCGCACTTTTCAAACCCTTGTCTACTTCAAGAGTTGACCGATAAACTATCGGCAGCAATTAGACTTAATTGGGGTATTTATAAACAAACCATAAACCTTGTCAACTTATCGAAATTCAGCGCATGGTTAGATTCGATCGCACTGGAGGTCTCACCCACGATCTCTATTACAAGCGTCGAAAAGAAATTTGAAAGACATTCTTCCAGTACAAGAACATATCTAAATACGCATCAGGAGATAGAGACGGCCGTTACTAGTAAATCAGTCCGAAAATGCAGAATATGTAACGGGGTCTGTACTTGTGTTGAAAACTATCAAGAATTTATAACAATGCCTTTAAAAAACAAATGGTCGGCAGTAAATGAATTACGTCTATGTCGAACATGTCTAATGCCTAAGAGCCGTTGTACGTCAACAAAGAGATGCAGGCAAAAGCGTATTTAAGCACCATAGCCTATTACATAAGTTTGATACGGTTCATAATACAAGTTCAGCTCTTAGTTTTACTAATACAAACAATACTAGCTTCCAAAATCAGAACAACACAGGCGAAAATGAATTTAATTGCCATTTCCACAAATCAGAAAATCGCCTAACAATATTTAGAATCATTCCAGTTACACTATATAGTAGCAATGCACGAATAGAAACGTTTGCTTTCTTTGACGATGGTTCATCTATAACTCTTATGGATGAAGAGCTACCAGATTGCTATCAGCGAAAATGATCAAAATGCCCAACGTTTCTTGTGGAGAAACACAACAACTAGGCAAATTGAGGAAAATGTCATGAGAGTAATGATATTTGGAGCAACCTGCTCGCCCTATTGTGTTCAATTTGTTAAAAATAAAAATGCCAGTGAGTTTTTAGCGGATTATCCAAGAGGTACGAAAGCTATAATAGAGAATCTCTATGTCGACGACTATCTGGACAGTGGCGACTCAGAAGACGAAGCAATAGAGTTAGCGAAAGCTGTAACAAAAATACACTCAAAAGCTGGCTTTCAGATTCCTAATTTCATTTCAAATTCGCGAAATGTCTTACGTGCTTTAAATGCTGAAATGAATGAACACTGTATAAAAAAAATTACCGAAGGGAATGGCTCTACTATTCAGGAAAAAATACTAGGAATGTGGTGGTCCAACAAAAGAGATACTTTTTCGTTTCTGATAAAATGTCCTAAGCTTAAACCGGGTATACTGTAAGGGCAAATACGAGTATGTCCAACAAAGAGAGAAGTCTTGAAATCATTAATGAGTATATTTGACCCGCTGGGATTAATTGCACATTTTTTGATTAAGCTGAAAATTGTTTTAAGAGAAATTTGGCGGTCATCCGTTCAGTGGGACGAAAAAATACGGGAACAACAATTTGAAGAATGGTGTGATTGGATGAATCACCTGCCTATGGTACAAAACATTATTATTAGTCGCCCATACCTAAAAAATATAGAGCATTGTACCAAACCCAACGTTCAATTGCATATGTTTGTGGACGCAAGTGAAAATGCATACGCTGCAGTCGCATATCTTCGGATTTCATTTGAAAATATAATTGAGTGTGCTCTCGTTGGTGGAAAAGCAAAAGTAGCACCACTTAAAGATCCATCGATACCCAGACTCGAACTAGAAGCTGCTGAATTATTTGTTCGTTTGTCTAAATCAATTTGTGTGGGACACTCTATACATATAGACAAGATAATTTTCTGGATTGACTCAAAAACAGTCCTCTATTGGATTAGGTCAGAGCACCGTCGATATAAACACTTTGTAGCCTTTAGAATCGGGGAGATTATTGAAGCGACAGACCCTAGTGACTGGAGATGGATTCCAACTAAAGAAAATGTTGCAGACGAGGCCACAAAATGGAAACATAACGTAAAATTTGCATTTGAATGTCGATGGTATAATGGACCTGCATTTTTTTGCGAAAAGGAAGATCAATGGTCTAGGGATGAATCGCGTGCGTTTGTTACTATGGAGGAAGTCAGGGTGCACTTCGTTCAGCACATGAAAACCAACGCATGTATTATAGACTACACACGCTTTTCCAGATGGAATAGACTCCTGCGTTCACTTGCCTACGTCTTCAAGTTCATTGACATTAAGTGTCGAAAAAGATCGGCGAGCGGGTGGATACTGAGTCGTTCGCAGAATTACTTATATCGACAATGCCAATTGGAGACGTATCCAGAAGAGGTTGTTTCTATGAGTACTAATCAAAATTCTTTGGTTTTGGAAAAGACGCATTCTTTATCTGTCTCCATATATGGACACAAGTAATGTCCTCTGCGTAAATGGTCGTATTGATGCCGCTAGAAATGCATCATTCGATACAAAGCGACCTGTGATATTGCCCAAGCAACATTATATCACTCGGCTAATAATTTACGAATTTCATTTGCGCTTTCATCACCAACATAACGAAACCGTAATAAATGAACGAAAACAATTGTACTACATTCCATCACTCAGAGCCACGGTAAAGAAAATTGTGAACAACTACTGCCAAGACTGTAAGAACAACAAACCAAAACCCATACCTCCGCTAATGGGAGAGCTACCACCAGGCAGATTAAAGCCGTTTACCTGTCGGTTTTCCTACAAAGGGATAGATTATTTTGGGCCAATTAACGTAAGAGTTGGAAGGCACTCAGATGGGGAGTCCTTATCACTTGTCTAACGATTCGAGGAATCCACATCGAAATTGCTCACAGCCTCTCGGCAGATTCCTGTATCCTAGTTATTAAAAGGTTTATAGCACGGAGAGGTACACGGTTGGAAATAATTAGTGATAATGGCACTAATTTTCGTGGTGCAAATAAGAAACTAAAAGATGCAGTTGATCAGATAGATTGTGGAAAAATCATTAACGAATTCGTAGGATCGAATCTAAAATGGAGTTTCATATCACCAGCATCGGCACATATGAGGGGGAGTTGGGAGCGAATGGTACGTTCTGTGAAGCAAGTTTTAATAGGGATGCATTTTCTCGAAACCCTTCGGATGAAATTCTTTTAAGTATGATGGCTGAAGTCGAGAATATTATCAATTCGAGGCCATTAACCTATATCCCCTTAGACTGGGATAGCGATGAAGCTCTAACACCGAACCACTTTCTTCTGGGATCATCAAACGGTAAAAATCAGTTCGGCGAATTTAACGACGATGGTATCGTTCTTAAGAAAGATTGGATAACATGTGAACAATTTGCCAACTCATTCTGGAAACGTTGGCTGCAAGAGTACCTACCAACGTTGACTAGGCGAACTAAGTGGTACAAGCAGACAAGGCCGATCATCGGCATGTTGTTATCGTAGTAGATGCACAGTTTTCGAGAAACCAGTGGCCGAAAGGAATCGTTTCTGAGGTATTTCCAGGAAACGACGGCCAGGTACACAGCGCTTTAGTTCGCACATAGTCAGGATGCTACACTAGGCCAGCTATCAAACTCGCACTTTTACATGTCAACAGACCAGGTTGGTTCAATATGCTAATCTGGCACAGAGCTCCAGCTTACCAGGGGGGAGTGTTGACAAACCTGGCAACATCATCAATCTTGAAACACCGAAGCGAAACTTGGCATAACTATGGAAATGAATTGTCAAAAACAGCGTATAGATGAAAATTACTGATACTGACTTTTTCAACAACTTAACCCACAAACGAAAAAGCTGGAATCCCAGGTATTATTGGCTGTGTTGACGGACCCACATAAAAATCGTGGCACCCAACAAAACGGAACAGCATTTATACTATAACAGAAAAGGATATTATAGTCTAAATGCCATGATTGTATGTACATAAATACTGCATATAAAATTTAATGGCTAGAGGAATTTATTTTCAGGTTTGTGATCATCGAATATTCATCAGACACGTAGATGCTAGGTATCCTGGTGCCAGTCATGACTCATTCGTTTGGAACTCAAGCTAGATTCGACGATTACTGCAAATGAATTATAAAAGTGGCAAAAGAAATACATGGTTGTTAGGTTAGAATAAAAACTTTTATTTATTTATATATATTTGAGCTAGCAAGTGTTTTAATTTACCAGGTGATGCTGGCTATCCTCTTGAACCCTTTCTCATTACTCCATACAGATCAGCAGAGGAAGGGACCAATGAAAGCAACTTTAATAGGAATGATTCTCAAGCTAGAAACATTATCGAAAGAACAATTGGTGTTTTAAAGAATCGTTTTCGGTGTCTTCTTGGTGCCCGGCAATTGCACTATAAACCTGAGAAATCAACACAAATTGTCAACGTTTGTGCAGCTTTACACAACATACTCGTATGTCTGCATTATAGATTAGACTTAGAAGAAGATGCGAATGTTGTAGATTCTTCAAACGATTCAAATGCAAATATAATTGATATAAGCCCAAGCACCAACGATGACCAAGTAGCTGCAAATATAAGAAATCAATTGCTTAACGTTATTTAAAAATTTATTATAAAAACATACATAATTCAGTTCTGTTATTTATACGTATAAAGAAAACTTAAAAAGTAAAATAGAACATAAATTAAAAAATATAAAGTAATCAGAAAAAAACAAGTAATTTCATATTAAGGTGTGTATTCCTTGGATTCGTCAAAAAGTCTTCTCCGCTCTTCGATATCCAGTTGCCTTTCCCTTATTTCCAAGTCCATCATTTTGATTTTGTTGTCTTTGATTCTTGTAATTTCTTCACGTTCTAGTTGCACCTTGTACAATTTGAGTCTTTCTTCTTCCAAATAGAATCACTTTCTGTCGTACCTGCTACTTTCTTTTAAATAGTTTTCAATGCGGTTTAGGGACTCTTTCACTTCTTTGTACAAATTCTCCTGTACTTGCGTCTGCGTCTGTAGCAATTCTAACATCCTGTTCTTATCTGAGGACTTTGGTATTTTCTGACGGCTTATTTTTTCTGCTTCACGTTGAACCTCTAGAATTGTTTGCATATTTGTTAGATCTGCAAAGGCACTCTTGCTCTCGTTCGTATTTAGAACTCTCCCATCGTTCTGGAAAAAATGTATCTTGATTTGAAGCGGATTTTGAATTTGATATGGGTGTGGGATTTGATGTGGATGCTGTATTTGATATATCTTGCGATGAGGTAGACGGCTGTGGAATGGAACGATTCTCCGCGAAACCCAAAGTTTTTCCCTTCGGATTGATTATTTTCTCATAACAGAGAAGTTTCGAAATCACTTGTTTCAAATCTGACAAATATTTTTGTCTGAATTCACCTTCTCCAGTGGCTTTACACTCCTTTTTGTTATATAAAATCTTCTTTTTTAATTTAAATTTTATATCAGACCAGACCTGTGAATACGAATATGCACTTAGTTATAGAAAAATTTGCAGGTAATAAATTAGGGACATACTTTCTCGCATTCTTTCCCGTCTCTTGTCGGTGGTCCTGGGCTGTTAAGTGTTCTGGCTATCTTGTCCCATTCGGCTTTAACATCAACGTTTACACATCCTCTTTTAAATCCGTTAGCTAAAGGTTTATTGACTTCTATTAGTTCCACCAAGGCTTTAAATTGTTTTTGATTTGTTATTTTGACCCTACAAAACGAAATAAATTAATTTATATTGACAAATTAAGAAAACTTACATATTCAGTTGATGTTCTCACTCAGGCGTTCACTATTTTATGATCGACAGATACCGTCGTTTTTTCTGTCGTTTTATGGCGTTCAACGCCTCACAGAATAACAGTCACAGTGCTCAGACGCCTTCAGTCGTCAAACAATCGGTTCCACAAACCATACAACTTTTAACGGTGTAAAAACGTCACACATAATTGCAGTGTGGCGTTTTACTAACGAAACACTTTTAAAACGCCTTTAAAACGCCACGCGGAATAAGGGTGATTAAGTTTCTATAAAAAATTAAAAAAATGTCCATATGCTAAGTTTTTGTAAACAAATTTTTTTCTTAGCCTTAAGTATACAAAATAAATAGTTCTAAGTAAAATGTAAATAAAGTCGAAAGACATAGATATAAGAATTTAGAGTAGCTTAGAGTGCCTGTATGGGGCCAGTAAGTTAGTATAAGATTGTTAAGTAATTTTAAGCTAGCATTTAAGTATTTTTTGTTAGTATGTTAGAGTTAGTGATTAAGAAAATAAAATGCATTTAAAACTGAAAACTGAAACCATAATATTTGAGATGGATGCATTTTTACTTCTACGGATATCTCATACAATTTTTTCTCAAAATATATCCAGGAACCGTTATCATTACGGATGCTAACACGGATATATGTACAGTACATACATATATAAAACTAAAACTAAACTATAAATTGTGTGTTAGTATGTGGGCAGGACTATAACTTTTATAACGAATATGTGAATTGGCCTGGAAGTGTCCCCTTTTTCAAAATTTGAAAGTGGATTTCCACTTTTTCTCATTCTGTTTTGCTTGGGGATAATCCTTTAAGGATTTGTTAACTATCCCCATTTTGAGAATCCCAACCCCTGAAGTTGATCATTACAATCGAGCACATAAAACAACTCGGAGAATAATAGAAAACGCGATTGGAATTTTGAATTAGAAATTGCCGTGTCTGAAGCACTTACGTTGCATCATATTAACCAACATTCCCCGACAAGCGACAGATAATATTTACGAAATGTTCACCAACACTGAAGAAGAAAACATGGATTTAAACGACGTCCATACTCAAAATGCTGAAAATTTTTATGGCCGGGTTACCTTAGAATATTTTTTAAATCACTTTTCATAAGCTAATATCATATTAAATAACGAGACTTTTGAACTTTAAATGAAATATATGTTTATTTATTTTATTTTTATATTTAGTAGTCACTAAATTCAAAAGTGTTTTCTTGAAACAATTTTCTCTTCTCTTCCAGATCTGCAGTTAGATGGTTTCTTGGCAACCCCAAGTCCCGTTACTTTTTCAAGGCATCTAACTGCAAATTATAAATTTCGAGTTGAAGCCTCCTTTTCTTCAATCGAAGAATATCCACTTGGTCAGTTAGCATTTTGTTGTTGCGTTTGCACGTTTTTGATGATACTTGAGGTCTGATTAAATTAAAACATATGTACATATATTAATAAAAAAATTGTGAGAAACAAGCATTTGTATTTACCTTATTTCCCCTTCAATATTCGATACATTCTAATTTAGCCAAATCTTTGATGCCACAGGAATTATGAGATTTCAAATATTCTGACAATCTTAGTAGTTTGAATGCGAAAACATATACGCGTTTAGAGCTCCATATTTGTCGATCGAAAAATGTCTTTCCGAGTATAGAATTAAACACGAAGTTAGCTTTCAAATATAGGGTTTTCCAATAAGGACTTGACATTTTTTTTTAAATACAATAAAACGCAAACCATTTGAGATATTTCAAAAAACTTTATTATAGGCTTGAAGTACAATCAAAACATTTATGAATGGAACTCGACTTCGTTCATATGGCCATCGCGGGCACGTTTGCAGCGGTCGATTCGTTGGACCTAATCTTCAACGACTCGGCCACACATTTCGGCCGAAACGGCTGCTATTTCGCGTTCAATGTTGGCTCTGAGCTCTTCCAACGTCGTCGGCATGTTGGCATAAACCAATGACTTAACGTAGCCCCACAGAAAATAGTCAAGTGGCGTTAAATCGCACGAACGAGGCGGCCACTCGACTGGCCCATTTCTTGAGATAACACGCTCACCATATTTACTCTTCAATAAATCGATTGTAGCGTGTGCTGTGTGACTTGTGGCATCATCCTGTTGAAACCACGAGTCGTCCAAGTCCATATCTTCCAATTCGTGCCAAAAATAACTGGTGATCATGGGGAGATAAGGCTGACCATTCACAGTGACGTGACGATCGGTATCGTCGACGAAAAAATATGGCCCAATAACGCCGCCGGCATGCAAACCGCACCAAACAGTTATTTATTGTGGATGAAGTGGTGATTCATGAAGCACATGTGGATTTTCACGACCAATAACACATATTTTGCTTATTGACGAACCCATTGAGCCAAAAATGAGCTTCGTCACTGAAGATGATTTTGCGATGAAATTCATCATCTGGGCGCATCTTCTCCAGAACGCAATCGGAGAAGGTACGTCGCTTCAATTGGTCCATCGGCTTCAATTCTTGAGTCAGCTTGATCTTGTATGGGTGTAAACCAAAATCCTTACGCAAAATAATGTGGTGTGAGCGATGCCCAATTCTTGAGAACGCCGTGGTATTGACTGATTTGGATCGTTTGCGACGGACGCCTGAACGGCAACGATATTTTCGACACTTCGACCAACCCGTTGTCTTACTGACACGGCAACATCACACAACGAATATGTAGACTCAAATTTTTGCACTAAACTTGTTATTGCCTGTCTACTAGGGCGAGAATTACGGCCGAAAATTGGAGTTAATGCTCTTAAAGTTGCAGTCACCGACTCCGAATTTCGGTAGAAAATTTTTATAACTTGCAGACGTTGCTCGTTTATCTGATCCGTTTATCTGACATGCTCCCGGGTTTCGGTACCATGAAGAAAAAAACGTAGGATAAAGAAAAACACTTAGGTAAGATATTTTTAAGTATTTTATTACAACTATGCAAAATTGCTAACTGTTTACAATTCAGGCATTGTTTTCACAAAGGTGCATAAAAAGCTGTCACATCTGGCTTTAATGAAAAGAAATGGACTTAGCAATTAGCCTCCTCTCTCGTGTGGATAAAACTTTAGACTCATTTTCTTAGGGCTACATTACGTCTCTGGTCGATGCCAACAACCCAGAAACTTTAGACGACTTTAAGTGTACATCGACGTGAAACTGCTTAAATATCGACCCAATTATATTCCGGGTAGAACATTCGAATGTCCTTCATAACTAATATCAATTATTATATTCCAAAAAATTCATTAAAACTTTTCATTTAAAAAAAAAAATTATTGGAACGCATCTAATGAAAATCCTGTTCCAAATGGTTGTAAAAACTCGGAATCCATTCTGAGATATTTTTGGACCGCATGTATTCGTACGTGTAAACGTACATATGTATTGTACAGATTCTATTTTCGTATACGTTCATCGTTGTGTGTATGAGCTGATATACTGATGTACATATGTATGTACTTAGATTTAAAAATCATGTTGGCTTCGAAGAACATCTCATTGATGTATTAAGCCTTCTCTTTAGAATTCATTCCCATTACAATTTTCCCCTGTGAACCTAATTCTGGCACGCTAAGTACTGAGCAAATGATAAGAAAACCTATTTCAGGCAAATCTACCCGTTTTATTATTAATTTCTTGTTTCGTTTTTGAAAATCAGTAAGGTTCTCTAAATCCTTGTGAAGACATACGATTTCAAGAAAAAGATTACTTTGACATCTCATCTATTCCAAATAAGAGTGAACGATGAAACCCATTAAGTACTTGTTGGGTGAGAAATTTGTACCACATGGGCGAAGTATGAAATGGCGTGAATGATCCAGAAAAGTTATGGCAGTAGCTGCATGGAACCCATATGAACGCAAGAACCTTATTTTATCTACGTACATACGTAAATTGGATTTATATTTTCTTCAATTTCATGCATGTACCACTTTAAGGTCTTCATGGCAATAGTGGTTTCGACGGTGAACGATTTAGGCAATGCAAAGAGATAAAATTAAAAATACATAACCCTCTAACTAAAGAAAGAATTATTAATTCTTGTTACTAAATATTCTTCAACAGTGTATTTTTATTTAAAACCGTTTTCGGTTTTGCCTGCTTATATTGAAAGAATGACATTTTTTTTTATAATCTGCCTGCGCTTAAGGCATTTGAGTACCCTTAAAATGCTTACACAAAGCGCGGACGAGGCAAACTTAGAGAGAAAAGAAAAGGAGGTACCGATTTATTGTACTTTGTGTCGGAATGCTTGAAGATTATAATCTCTGGGAAATAAAGAACACCATCAGGGCATCCTATAAGTAAAAGTAACAAACAGATTTTTAGCAATAAGCACTCTCGCTAACATCTGTCCGGTATTAGCGAGACTGCATAAACGGCTAAATAGCTCGATGGGAATAGTATATACTCCATGCCTCATCAATGTCAATGAGACAGAAATAGTCACAGAGATAAAATCACAGGGCATAACAGAGGTATACAAATTCACAAAGAAACATGAAGGAAAAGATTACCCAACTGGACTAATGCAGCTCACTTTTGACCGATATCAGCCAACCGACACACTCAAAATAGGCTGGTACAAGCAAACGAGTGCGTCCATAACCCAATGAGACTCCGTAATTGCCAGATGCTCAAACATGTAACAAAAATAGTATTTTTCGACACCGGAGCCTCCTTCCACACTCGCCAGCTCGAGAGTTATGTCCGCTAGTTACCTAATTATCCACTCATCGCACATATAGAACCTTTGAATAACACCCGTCCCTCTTGGAAATCAAAAGTCTTCTCACTCGCTGCTATCAGGAAGCTATTACAACCTCAGCAAAACAAATTAACAAACCACTAACAACCGCATCTACACATCAAGAAGCAAATATGTATAAACAAATCATTCGACAGTCCCATGACAAACGTCACTCGATATGCTGTGAAAAGCAATAAGCACCTACACAGGAAATGAAGATAAAAGCAAAGATCGCGCCTCCGCTGCTCATAGGCTAAACAATCCGGGTTCTTGAATGAGCCCGAATAGCTCCAGCACTGAACGTTGGAGTTGCTGCGACAACAACACAAATCCATCTACCCTCAATCAGTCGCAGCGCAACATTAAGAATCTTACAGCGAAACATTAAGGTCAATGTCGCACGAGCTCCTTATTCTGCCATGAGTATACAGAAAACCAGCAGGACTGTACACACGAGCGCTCGTGACCAAAAAGAAGTGGGTATGGTCGCGCGAACTGATTTTACCAGCGACATCCCTCTATGGTGCGCCAACTATAGAACGTAATGAGGGGTATTGTTACAAACCAGCATGAACACACGAGCATCCAAATGGTCGCGTGTCATATAAAATTTAATTGTTCAAAGTCAAGGTGAGTTTGTAATATAAAAATTACTTTAAGAACGGGAAATTATGAACGCTCACATTAATATTAAGATGATGATAGTGGAGATAAGAGAGAGAGACCGTATTTGTGGGATACCAGTGAAGAAAAATATAAAAACCATCACAAAAAAAAAGTTGGAAGTCTGCCGTTGTTTATTCGACGGATTTGATTTGGAAGACAATAAAGCTAAACATACTTTTGGTAAACAAATCATTCATTTTATTTTTTTTTTAGTATTCAACGTACGAGTATTGCTGCATTTTTAATTGCTGCAGTTTACATAGATTTGTATAAGTTTATTCATATATTTTTAAATATGATAATCTTAACTCTTCGACGCTAGGTAAAAAAGGTTTACATCAGAATTTGTAGTTTCCAGGAAAGGAGATTTCAAGTTTGCACTAATACCAAATAATTTGGGCAATTCATTGAATTATTGCCCATAGACCAGTTTCTACTATCGGAAGCAGTTGAGTTAGATTTTACTTTTTAATGGGAATCGAAGAAGAAACGGAACTTTTGACTTAGGCTCCTAATATTTGATACCAAAGAAATAATTCTGGCTCTTTCAGAGAAATCTGTAAGTGCAAAATGGAAGGTAGTTCGTGATGAACTTTCAAAAGCTAGAAGACGATGTGATGAATGCTCCACGAGTCAGATATGGACAAAAACGAAAAGCTAATTCAAATCTACCACCTTACCACAACAAATAACTCTCGATATTAAAAATGCAAATCTAAATGATTCTCTAAAAATAAACGACAATTTCGTTATATAAAAACACGCTATATAGCCAAAATACAGACTCTGCGACACGGAGGTTGAATCACGGAGGCTCCGCAGGGAGCTTAGATGCTTCAACTTCTGGATCGCGGAGTCAAAACCTTAACAACCAAAATCTGACAAACCCTATATATTTACAACAAATACAACTTTCTCAAACAACAAATATAACCACTTCTAAACATACTTTTCCTGCTTCACACAGCAAGCAGAGTATCCCAAAAAATACGGCTCTCAGTGTTCTTCAATGGAATATGAAAGGTCTTTTATATAACTTTGATGAGCTAAGTATTTTATTTAAGGAGCAGATGCCAAGAGACACATTTTCCATTTAATTTCACTCCTACTATTCCGAAAGGCTACGTCGGTGACATCGAAAACCTCCCCAATAATACGACATCCAAGCAAGGAATAGGTTTATTAATCAAGAAAAACATCCCACATAAATTCCGACCCCTCAATTCTAGTATTCTAGCACTATCTCTAGAAATACAAGTTCAACCAAAAATAACTTATATTGGCTTATATATACACCCGGACCTTTTTGTAAAGATGGTCTAGATAATATCATCAGTCAAACTCCCAGGATCCTTGGAGGTGACGTCAATGCGTGGAGTACGCTTTGGGGGTTCCCTGCTTCAAGCAAAAGAGGTAACATTTGTGAAGACATCCTACTTAACTCGAATCTCGCACTCTTAAACGATGGCTCACCAACTCACCTTTGACATGGCTCACCACTGACCCATGTTGATATTACCTGTTGTTCATCTGAGCTACATCTTTCCTAAAACCACCTGGAAAACTTTGGATGATCTTCACAATAGCGACCGTTTTCCCATCATTGCCTCTATAACACAGGGTCACACCCATAAAGACACTCCCCCGAGCGCAAAATTCAAAACAGATATGGCTAATTGATCAGTTCTTAGGAGAGCAGGTACTGATTACTTATCGGGTAAACAACCCACATCAAACATCAACAAAGAAGCCTCATTAATTCAGAAAGCTATCAGAACTGCTGCTAATTCCTCAATCCCTCAATCAGTCCCAACAAATAAATCACTGTTGAAACGCATTCTCCCTTGGTGGAACTCTTAACTTTCGGAGCTGCGTAAAGTAAAAATGAAAGCACTGAAAGAATTCCAAAAAACTCCCTCTCAATCAAACTTGATTATTTATAAAAAGTCAAATGCAAAGTATAGATGACAGCTTAGATATAGAAAGGCGAAGAGTTTCGTAGAGTTATTTCTAGCAATTTTTCGTCGGCCAAAATTTGGCAAAATATTCGTAGACTCACTAGCAACTCCAGCTCTACTGCCATACCAAGCATTAAAACCCCGACTGAAGTTATTGTAGATCCAGTACTAATATGCAACTTTTTTGCCCAAACGTGGTCAGAGCTTTCAAAAGACCAACATTTTTACGCTATCTTTAAAGCCAAAAAAAATGAAATGAAAAATTTATCACTAGATGTACTCGTAAAAGTAAGACTTATAAAACTGTAAAACAATATACTTGACACCGCGGTCATTCCACAAAGTTGGAAAAGTGCAACGCAACATTACTTCCCATCCCTAAGCCAATGAAAGATACAAATTCCATTGAAGGATATTGTCCTATATCTCTCATCCCCTGCCCATCTAAGATTCTAGAGAAGATTGTCGCGGAGCGCCTTCTCTGGTTTGTTGAAACGAAAAAATTGATCTCTTGTAACCAAGTAGCTTTTAAAGCCAGCAGAGGATGCGGTTGATGCTCACCTTCATATAGATTATTATATGTATTTCAAAAGCACTATCCTCAAAAAATCATATCTCTGTACTATCGTTGGACTTCGAAAAAGCATTCGATAGAATTGGTATGCATATTGTCTTAAGGGGTATTGGAAAAAAAATATTTGGTTATGTTAAATCATTACTAACCAATAGAAAATCCTTAATGAAAACCAACAATATTTTTTCCAACGCCTATCCGGTAGACAATGGGATACTTCAAGGATCACAAATGTCGGTAGTTTTGTTTATAATCGCCTTCGATGACATTTCCACGATTCTAAATAAATATACATTTCTAGATATTTGTCTTTATGCAGACGATATTTATATCTTAAGCAAAATAAATGATTCAAATGAATGTAAAAATCTATTAAGTAACGCAATAACCGACATTTTAGAATGGTCGAATACTTCCGGAGCTAAACTTTCATTAAATAAATGTAAGCTACTGCATGTTTGTCGTAAACTTCATTGTCCAGAACTTACTCTAAGTATCCATAATGTACAAATTGCAAATGTTAAAAACTTAAATTTCCTAGGATTAATATTTAATAATCGTTATAATGGGAAACAACACTGCTTAAATCTTAAGAAATCACTATCTGCGACAGTCAAGTACTTAGGTAGTAAGAAAAGTCATGTACATACTCGTATCAACTCCATTTCATCTATAACCAAGATGCTAGTTCTAAGTAAGATTCATTATGGAATTTGTATTTATGGCAGTACTACCAAGCAACAAGAAGAAGCATTAACGCTTTCCCTACAACACCAATTAAAAATAATTTGGCAGAAGCAGGACCTCCCACCGTTGAACAACGAATCGAGGAAATAACATCAAAACTAGTTACGAAGTTGGCCTTTTCCAAAAATTCGGTTATTGATAAAGACATTCAACAATCTATAAGTCCGCAATAAGTATCATCCTCGATAATGCTCAGAAAAAAAAAACCACCAGCAACGTATTCTCAAACATTATTCTCAAACACCTCATCAGAACTCAAAAATAAAGGATGGAGATTTATTTTCACTGATGGATCTAAATCACAAGACAATACCTCATTTGCTGTCACACTTTACGATGGTTATACCATATATTGAGCATTGGTACTCTCCCTGATTCCTCATCAATATTTACAGCAGAAGCCTTTGCTATCCTACAAGCACACATAATAAACTGACCCAGATGTCGCTTCCCCATACAAAAATATGTTGATCTTTCTTGCGATGAGCAAACAACGATGGGCAAACAAAAAGCTTTTTCTTTTGTTACTCTTTGTACCGTCGGCGACCTGCGACTGCGAGACACAACTATACTACTCGTAGGTACGTATTTTCCCTTTTCATTTTGCTATATTGACCGAAGTTTCGATCTGTGTAGATCTGTGGTGTGGTAAAAAATATTTAAATTGTACTTTTTGGAACTGAAACGTGATATTTTACTGTGTGTGTCCTGTAAAAATTTTGAAGAGTTAATCTAGGAAAGGTAAAATATATTATTTAAGTTTATTTCAGGTTGATTAGGTACCTTGGTACTTACAAATAAAAAAAGTTGCGAAAAAAAATCGACTAGAAGAAAGATTTAGAAAGGAAAGTGCTTAGATTTCCTAAAAAGGGAACTAAGAAATATAATGAATGGCGAGCACAGACAGAAGAATCCCGTGATAATGTTGAAAATCATAAACGGCCATACATTTGTAGTAAACATTTCGATTTTAAATTTTTTTGGGAAAAAAAATAAAGCACGACGCTGTTCCTACACTTTTTATGAAAAGGAGTGAAATGTTTTTGGAATCTAATCGCGAAAGATTAAAAGTACAAACGAGTACCGATATATCCATTCATGAACTCAATGAAGTTTCAGCACTTATAGAATATTCGTAAGAAATGTGAAGCGAACACAAAAAAGCTTTTTTTTTATATTCAACAAATAAATAGACTGAAAAAAATTAACAAAATCCTCAAAGAGAGACCTAAAAAGGTCTAAAATTCAGAAATATCCTGGCAATTAAAGTCCGCAGGCTAAAAAAAGATAAAGTACAGCTTAGAGAATATCAAAAGCAAACGATAGAAGAAAAAATAGATTTCGTACATGGTATAAATAAAAATTCGAAAACATTTTGCAAACTCATTTTATCAAAAGGCAAACGACAATTTACCCAAGAAGAAAGGTGGATTTGCCAATGTATATTTTTCCGCTCTTCGTCTGCATATAATTTTCTTCGCTATCAGCTGCAATTGCACTTGCCACACCCGGCTTCATTGCATAGATAGATAAAACTTAAAAATTTATCTCCTGGTCTAAATTGAGGAAATACAAAAAAATGTTTTAACATTGGAACCAAAAGACAAATAAGTCATTTTAATATTCGATGAGATGAGTATCCAGGCGAATTTAACATACAACAAATATTTTTTTTCCCCCGTTGCTAGGTAAAAACCTCCATAGGCACCATAAGCACGCGCTCATAAGTGCACCACCACACCACCATAGCAGGCACCATAAGCAAGAGCACCTACTGCCTGCCACAGTGGCAAAGCAGCACCCACCATAAGCACGCGCCTAATGGTAGTGTGAGATTCTTACTCACTAAAAAAACTCCCATTTTCTATAAGACTACGACTAAGTTTCCTTAACAAGTAGCTCAAGCTTCTGTAGTTTATTGCGTTTGGTAGGTAGCTTTCCAGCAAAGGCACCTACTATTACCGTTATTTCATACGGTTTCTCCTGAAGGCGCTAAGTCGAATGGTCACGTTCTTTGAAGTCGCCGCACAAGATTTGTCTCGTCCAATCTCCAATCTCCATTCTTGGTTGCAATGATGCACAAGAAGAGTGCGAAATTTACGAGCAAAGCTTGTAACTTCGTCTTTCACGGTTGCAATTCCCAGATCGCGGTGAATATCGCTATACCTTATATACCATGGAGCATTTACTATTGCTCTAAGCACTTTGTTCTGGAACGTCTGTACGACAGACATGCAGACATATTGTTTGGTTGATACAACCCCATAGTTGTATACCATAAGTCCACGAAGGTTTTAGCACTTGCTTATATAAGCAGCTTTTTATATGTGCTTAGTTTAGAGTATCTTCCGATAAGCCAATTCATTTCTCTTAGCCTGATTTCGAGCTCTTCACGTTTCTTTTTTACGTGTGATTTCCACTTCAGTTTTGCATCTAGGGTCATTCCCAAATATTTTGCCTCGTTTGTATACGGTATTTGTACTGAGTTGATGAATAAAGGTAAATTGTTTATCTTTCTGTACGTGAAATTGACGTGTGTTGACTTAGTCTCGTTTAGCACGATTCGCCAGCTCTTCGTCCACTCAAATATTTTGTTCAGAGCTCGTTGAAGTTTTGCAGTCGAGGATTCAACTGTTTGTCCTGTGGCGAGGATCGCCGTGTCATCCGCGAACGTGGCTACCACAGTCTCTTCATCTGGAGGTATGTCTCTTGTGTACAGTAAGAATAGGTATGGCCCCAGAACGCTTCCTTGTGGAACGCAAGCTTGAATTTCCTTGAATTCAGAGTATTCAATCCCATATCTAACCCGAAACAGTCTATTTTCAAGATAAGATTAGAGTATTCTATTCATTTCTCTGGGTAAAATTTGTTGTACCTTATACTTCAAGCCCTCCTGCCATACTTTATCGAAGGCTTGCGATACATCGAGAAAAACACTTGAACATATCTTTTTTCCCTCTAGCGTGTTTTCAATTACATTTGTTATCCGAAAAACCTGATCGAATGTGGAATGTTTGACCCTAAGGCCGAACTGGTGATCCGGGATCAATTGTCTTTCTTCAGTTATCGGTTTTAAACGTTTAAGCAGAAGAATTTCGAAGACTTTTGAAATTATCGGCAAGAGCGAAATGGGTATGTGTGTATGTATGATTTTTTGTCGTTTGGACTTTTCCCCGGTTTTGGAACCATTTTATAATGTGGAGGAGCTTGACAAACGCTTTTCGAGGTAGCTCCTTTAGAATTTCACTTGTAATCAAATCGTATCTTGGAGCCTTATTATTTTTTTGGTTTTTTATTGTTTGCTGTAGCTCAGACACTGATACGGATTTTATATTGTAGTTGTCGGATCCTGTTCTGATATTAAGTTCTTGGGCCAATTGACGTCCTTCGAACGGTTTGAATGTTTCTTCCAAGTGGTCGGCAAACAAATTTGATTTCTCTTTGTCTCCTTTTGCACATTCGCCGTTGGCTGTTTTTATCGTTGGCAAGTGCATAACAGGTTTCTTAGTCGACTTCACGGCTTTCCAGAGCGAATAATTGGAACTCTTGTCCGCATAATTGGAACTTCGAGGTAATTAGAAGTCTCACGGTTCTTATTTCTTGCAGCAGTTGCTTTTTTTTTATAATTTACGAGCGCCTAAGGGATAAGATACCCTTTTACCGTTGCCAAGGCGCTGGTGGAAAATTAGAAGGAGGAGAAAGGAGAATTGTTTTGTAGTGGTTTGAAACTCAGGTGTATTTGGTTTCTATATTAGCTCTCCAGGGGTGGGAGTCCGAATAGGACGGAGAGTTTTTTCTTCACTCAGAGTGATTTGAAGGTTATAATTCACACTGGGTTTTTGTGCTTTAAACTCTACAACAGCCAAATCTACGTGTGAGAGTGTTATGCCTTCACACGTAGAATTTTTCTGACTGAGTTCCAATTACACAAATGAAAAACTTGTCATGGGTAGGATTCGAACCTTGACCCTCCGAGTGAGAAGCGATTGCTAGTACCACTACACCACGGCCACCCGCGGTTCAAATAGGATTTATGCGGGGGTGCACGTGATTGTTGCCATCTTCTCCCTGCTTTCCTTTTTTCTCGTAGGAGGCCTTCTATATCGGGCGCGTATATTTGCTTTCCGTGTTTTATTCCTTTTGTTCGAAAGGAAGTGTTGTTCCACGCAACTCTTTGGATAATTTCCACGAACTTGTCAACTTCGTCTTTTATTTGCAACGGCGTCGTAAGTGGAACTCTTAAAGCAATATTTTCCTTGCAATTTCTTCTGAAACCATCCCAGCTTGTTTCCTTATTCGTCAATCTGGGTGGTCTTTCGGTTTTTGATATGCTCCTGCCGATTTTAAAGATTACTGGCGAGTGATCTGAGCAGAGATCATAAGATTCTTCTAAAGTCGTGAGATATTTGGGGACCCTTTTTGTAATGAAAAAAATTGACCAGGTCAGGTATTTTATTTGTGCCGGTGGGTCAGTAGGTTGACTTGCCACGTTTCATACTTGCTTGGTACAGTAGCCTGCCCTTCGTCGAAATGAATCTTGAACCCCAAAATACATCAGTTCAGTTTTTATGCATTTTTATTTATATACTTAAATTACTCTTAAATGCTAAATAAAAAACGCTTAAAAATTAGCTTAAATAACTTAAAAATAATCTTATTGTAACTTACTGGCCCCATGCGGGCACTCTAAATTAAACATAATACTTAATCTATGTCTTTCGACGTATCTTACAGTCTAATTTTATTTGTAATTTAAACATTAATTAATCCTAAAACTAAGAAAATAGGTAAAAACTTAGTAAATGGAGATTTTTTAATTCTTTATAAAACTTAAAACTAAAAGCTTACAAACTACCTAAAAATAAATCTTAATCTACTTAACCTACTTACGTCTAATACATAATCCATAATACTTATATACTTTATATATAAGTATATGTATATATATATATATTTTTTTTTTTTGTGTTTCTATATATTTTTTTTTCTTAAAACCTAACTTAAACCTACCTAAAATTATATAAGCCGGCGAAAAAAAAAAAAAAATTAGGCAGGCCCACTTTGCTTCACTTGAAGCTACATATCACTGGAGGAGTACGACGACGAAGCATCCTCCCCTTCAACAAGCCACCAAAAGTGTTGGTGCTGCTGAGCAACATCCCTCATGTCGCGACTCCCTACCGTAATACTGAACCGGAGACGCTCCGCACTGCCATGTGCGACGTCTCTGTCGTAGTTGAGTCGCCTGTCCGCAGCTGTTCGAGCGATGTGGAAGATTAGCGGCACCGCCAATCTGTCCTGGATCAGACCTTTATTATCTAGATAGAGGAACGCTTCTGGAGGAATAAAGCCGTCAAAGCGAACTCTCTCGTGATACATATAATTGGGGTAGAAAGCCCCGGATATCAGGTTGTTCGATGAGGTCATTGCTCTTGCAATGTGCCTTCGAGTCAACTTAATGACGAAATTGTCCACTCTTATTAGATTCGCCCTATTGTACAAGACCTCATTGGGATAGAATTTTATGTACTGAGACTCTGGTGTTCTGTATAAGCGAAGACAAGTCCTAAGACAAGCCCTCTCAAACACCCGAATCTTTTCCAATAAACTTGCTCTCACGTTGAACCACACGGGACATCCAAATACCAGAATGGGCCTGATAAGGGCCATGTAGCAGATCACCTTCACCCTCGCATCGAGTTGGCTGTTATAAAACAGTCTCTTTGTAAGGGCAAAAGCACCTTTGGCTTTGGCCAGAGCAACCTGTATATGTTTGTTAAAATACAGAAATTGATCTATCCAGATCCCAAGGTACCTGACTACATTTCGACAAGCGAGTGGCTGTCCGTGTTGTCCGACGATAGAAAACTTTCGCCAATTCTTTCTGGTATCCCTAGAGGCCCCAAACAAAGGCGTCCTAAACAGAATGGTTTCCGACTTCTGAAAGTTGATTTTCAACTTCCAGTCATCGCAATATCGCTTAATTTTGTCGAAGTCACGCTGCAAAAGTGTACTCGTATTAATGATCTCAATCTTTGGACCTGATCTGTACGCGATTAAGTCGTCTGCGTACGCTATGGCATGGTGAAGTGAACTTATCAGATCACTTGTGTAAAT
This sequence comes from Volucella bombylans, assembly GCA_949129095.1. Classification (NCBI taxonomy): domain Eukaryota; kingdom Metazoa; phylum Arthropoda; class Insecta; order Diptera; family Syrphidae; genus Volucella; species Volucella bombylans. The sequence continues at coordinate 20,643,430 of OX422143.1, read as the reverse complement.
GTTGAATAGGATCGGCGAATTTACCGCACCTTGTTGCAGACCGTTTTTAATGTTAAATGTTCCAGCAGAAGTCACATCGCCATTCTTCACGATGAACTGTCTACTGGAGATACTGGAGCATATCAAAAACCACAGCAGTGGTTTACTAATGCCCAACCTGTCCAGCTTGAAAAAGAGTCCCTTTAACCATACGGTATCAAAGGCCTTCTCCAAGTCAATCAGGCAGGCATCAGTGCACTGTTTCTTGCCTTTGTTCCATTGGATATCAGAAACCAGTTTCGACGCAGCATGAATGATATCATGCCCCGCCTTGAAACCGAATTGATTATCCGGAACTATATTTTTGTCCTCAACCCACTTAGTCAGGACTCTATTGATCACCTTCTCGAAAACCTTACTGATGCTTGGAAGAAGACTGATCGAGCGGAGATTCGCCGGATTGGAAGTATCTTTATCCCTTTTGGGTATGGGATGTACCACCGCAGTTTTCCAATGCGCTGGATAATGTGCATTATTCATTGCATTATTAAACAGGGTGGTATAAATGTTCACCGCTTCTAGTGGGAGATGTCGAACCACAATGCTCGGTATTTCATCGGTTCCTACTGATTTCTTACTTCTAAGTGATTCGAAGATCGTTTGGAGCTCTTCCTTCGAAATGAACGGGGGTAGTACCCTATCGTTGGTGATGACATTATTTGCCATATTCTCGTCACTGAACTGGGTGAAACCCGAGCTCTCGAATCTCCAATTCACAATTTCATTTCGAAGGTAGAAATTGTGCACAAGGACTCGACTTTCCAGGTCGTGGTTCGGGCCAATGATGTCATTCGCCTTATATACTTCCTGGAAAGTTGCTCCTATAGCCTCTACCTTCTCCTGAGGATCCTCGATCACAAAGAAGTTGTCATCATCAACAGCCTCATTTGGATCTATGCCTGCTGCTATAAATATATTCTCGTTGTCCGTCGTTCGGGCGATTTTAAGACACGAAAGCTCGTTTTGATCTTTTCTCCGAAATATTTTATTTATTTGCGGGAACATATTCGGGTTGCTGGTGTTTACAGCCCGAATTTTATTATTCCAATACAAACTTACAGAATTTCTGTAATTTTCCTTTATTAATGTTTGGAGGTTTTTAATCGACGACTTCAGTGTTATAATCTCCGGGTTGTCTGTCAGTAAACCGTCTGTACAAGGTTTTTAGTCTTGACAGCAGTCCACTTTTATGTCGGTGCAGTGCGTCAATAGTTGCGTTGCGGAATAAGTCTTCTTCGTCAGTGTGTTGGTACCGAGGTATCGTTTTGTCCATTGTTTGTTTGATTATCTCGTCCATTCGTCTTAGATACCTGTCAATCTCCTCGTTTGACAGATTTCTATTGGACGGTGGGTAGAGCGAATTCGAGGAGAGTGTTCTCGTCATTGTTCTGGAGAAGCTTGTCCAACGCACCCTACTATAATTGTAGGCATGCCTTTGAACAAAATCGTCCAATTCCGCAGCTTCGTTGGGAACGGTTATTTCGGTACTGAGTCCGCAATGGTCACTGTCATACACAAAAGTGCGTAGACAGTTTATGGTTTGTTGGTTTGTGCATGTCAGGTGTATTCGTGTGTCGAACAGCAGGAGATCCAAATAGGATCCGTGTCTAGGAAACGACGGACTGTCCGTCGCCTTAACGTCGAGTCGATACATCATACTGTGTTGACCCCACCAATTGAATAGTAGGTTCCCTCTAGTATTTGGTGTATTATTTCCCCAATCACTATGTTTGGCGTTGAAATCTCCGCCGATAATAAAATAGTTGTCTTCCAATTCCAGCCTCAGAAATCGAAAAAGTGTCTCGAGCTCTGAGATAAATAAGGTGGATTGAGTAGCCTTAGCTGCATAAACAGACACCATGTACAACCGCTTTCCACTACGGAGAGGGATATACACGATGCATGCTTCCAGCACCTGGAACCTACGTACTACACGACTGTATACTCTTTTAAAACGTATACCTTTTCGTACGAAAATCGCAACGCCACTTCCCTGAATGGAGTTGGGTCGGTTTCTCCGTACTATTTTGTATCTTCTGTGCCTCATTTTGTGTCTCTTGGTAAGCTTAGTTTCTCTAACCAAAAGCACATCAGGGGCTTGGTCTTTAAGCAACTTAAATAGTGCGGCTCGTCGTTCGAGCCTAATCAGTGAATTCACATTCACAGCAAGGACCTTCAGGGTTTGCTCCGCCACGTACGTACCCATTACGGCAAAAGGTGCGTTAGGCCAGGCAGCAGTGCGTATACTTGATCCACCCGCGCGGTCTGTTCAGTTAAATGACGTCGTAGCTGAGCCATCTGCCCCTGGATAGAGAGTAAGATAGCTAGCATGTCAACTGGTTCAGGTGCTCTGGGCGCTGGGGCCTGAGAAGCAACCTTCGCTTTCTGTACCGTATTTCCCCTACCTGCCGCCATTTGGGCGTAGGTAATATGGGGAGTAACGGCTGGAGTTTGCAAATGCACGGGTGGACGTTTAACTTCCACTTTCTGCTGCCGGGCCAGGTTTATTCTTTTGATATACTGGAATTTGGGACAACCCCGATAATTTGCGGTGTGTCCCGTGTTCCTACATAAAGCACAAGAGAATTGGCTTTTTTCAGACGCTCCGTCCTTACCAAGAGCGCATTCCTCAGACTTGTGGTTCTTTCCGCACTTCACTCATCGAGGCTGCATTTCGCAGTTCGACGCGGCGTGCCCGAACCTTTGGCAGCGGACACATTGTAAAACGTTTTCGTTCCTTTTTAATTTTTCCCAATGGACAACCTGGTAGTCTAGGACTTTAATACTCCTTAGACCATCCAGATTGCTGGTGGGACTTAGTTGGACCAGGAAAATGGGCAGTTGCCGCTTCTCCCTTTTGGCTCTGGCTGTGGTGAATGGCTTGACCCCCACGAAATGGAGCCCTTCGCACTTCTTCTCTTTCAGCAGTGCAAGGAGCTCCTCCGGATCAGTCGACGGTTCTAATCCCCTCAGCAGCATTGTTTGCAGCTTGTCCCCCTTCGGGGTGTAGGAGAAGAATTCCGTCGTCGATTCCTTCAGTAAATTTTTCATTTTGTAATAGCGCTCCACTGTGTTACAGAGAGAACTCACCACCATCGAAGATATACTGGTTGTTATCAGTAACTTGCAATGGATGATTATTTCCTGTCATTGCAGACGTCGAGTGCGCCCCGTCCCGAACTCCTCTAGGCAGCATTTCAGTGGAAGCTTGTCGGGAGGGACGTTCTACCAAGTTAGAAATTGGCTTTATTTTCCTCCTTCTTTTAGTTTTTGGTGTCTGGCTAGAACTACTAGACGCCTCACCTGATTTGTCAGCAGATCCCGCTATTGGTATAGCGGACCGCTCTCCACACTCCATCACGTGATTTTTTTTTTTTCGTTACACTTCACTTGTTACTATTTCAACAAACAAACAAAAAAAACAAAAAAAATCTACAATTTGTCTACCGATGGGAATCGAACCCAAGCCTCGGGATCTCACACACCAGGTATGAATTTCGTCCGAGTGTTTGCCACTTTGGCTAACGAACACTTGAAAGTTTCTTGTTTAAAGGTATAGTTATTTATTTTTCACACTTACAAAGCCGAACACGAAAATTGCGTCTAATCGCCACTGAGGTCTATGAACGACTACCCCAAAATACATGCTTTGCATTGAAATCACCACCCAGAATAAAGTTTGACCCAAGTCGGTAAAAAAGGCGATCGAGGTCGTCGTCTGCCATCTTATATCTCGGAGGGAAATAACAAGATGCTATTATAGTCTATATGATTTATGTTTACGGAAACTGAACTTATTTGCATAGATTCTTTGCATAGATGCTTAATGCAGTCTTTAATATAAAGTGAGGATCGACCCCTCGCGTTTTCTGACGGATGATGCGCGTGATAACCAGGGTAACCTCTTATCTTGGGTTTAACTCCCTTTTTAAGTGTGTTTCCGAAATCAGGCATATGTCAATATGCAATCATAGAAAAGATTCTAATTCGTCGATTTTTTTCAGATGGCCATTTGCGTTCTATGTTAAAATCTTAGTCAACTGTTTCATTTTCATTTTTGTTAGATTTTTTCCGAGCAACGAACTCGAGCTTGCTTAGTTTTTCAAACAAGAGTTTATTTATTTTTATTTGCTCATCTAGTTTTTCTAAGATGACTGCGAGAATTAGTGGTCGAATCTATTTTGTTGGCTTTTGACGCGACCTCAGCGTATGAACTCGCGCGGACCGGTGCAGGTTTTTTAATTGCACTTGATTCGGCAACGTTCTTTTGAGCAGATTTATGCTTTTGCGTTAACGGTTTCTTCATTGTGACTCTCTTAGCGGTCTTGGGCTCATAGGTTTTAGGATATTTCACCTTTAGGTCCAAATGAATGAATTTCGTGGGACTTTTTCGCCTCTTCTGTATTTTTTTGGCGATTTCGCAACCTCGGTAATTAGCTGGGTGATTTCCTGTGCAATTGGTAAAAACTGCTGGGATTTGCTTATTTGTTTTGCACTCTTCCGATAAGTATTTGCCTGTGCATTTTACGCATCGTAGATCTTTGGACATTTGATTATAGCTTATTTGCCCTTACGCATGGGCTTCATTTTGACTCTGATATTTAAGATAGATTTAATTTTATAAATATCGTCGACTTTCTCGTTTCGATCAAAAGTAAGCATGAAAATAGGAAGTCCGCGTTTGACTACGGTTTCTTTGTCGCTATCTGTTCGTTGCTTTACCTTCTTGATTATGTCCACGGCGTCAGTAATCTTGAAACCTTGTGCTTGAACGTCTTCTATTACGTCTTCTTTTTTGTACGACGGGTGAAGTTCTTAGCGAAGACTCGTAACGGTTTTTCAAACTTATTTTCATAAGCATATCATTGAATTTTATCGGTGTCGAGTTTCAGCGACAATGCGCGGTACGAATCGGAGTCATCGACATTAATTTTCCACACGTTATTACGGGAGTGAAATTATACTGAACTTTCCTTTTAGTGTTCTTTGGAGAAGGTAACTTTCCGTAGTCTACAATCCCGACCACATTTATTGCGGGGGGAGGGCGAGGATTCGTTTGGAGTTTTGTCTTGGTTGGTACGATGGGCTTATTTTCATCTCTTGGTTGTAAAGCTTCGGGAGATGAGCCTGCCTTACGTTTTTTGCTAGGCCTTTTCACGAGTACCGGATTGGTTTCACGAGCTCGTAAAAGACTCGTTGCATTTCATTGAGATTAGCGCGGAGTTCATTGTTCTCCGGTTTGAAGCATTTACTTTACACTGAGTCCTGATTAACCGCCGGATTTCGTTTTCCGGAAATATGCGATCAAGATGGTGGAGATCGGAGTACCTTTGTTGTTCTTGCAAAGGGATTTGATAGCAATAAATGGCTCTCCCCAGAATCCGTAGAGCTTACCTCTGAAGAGGGTGGATTTGACAGTGAAACTGGATTGGATTGCCACCTGGGGTATTACTTCCGTTTGGGGTATTACAATTGCATTTTTTTTGTATGCCTACGCACTCGGCATACAGAGGGTACATTGTAGTCGCCTTTTACGACAGGCATAGCTACCTCTGGTATATTCTAATACCCCTACCCGAAGGGGTTATACAACAAATATAAAGACATAATCGAGGGCTTCGTTGATTATGGAGAAAATCAAAGATTAGATTTGTGTGTGCAATCAGTTTGCATGTTCATGATTCGTGGTATATGTGGTATATAAAAATATATATTTAAACAAGTGCTTTATCATGTGATCTGTCCAAGCAATATACTAACAAAGCAGCTCGAAATTGAGGTATACAACTGTATTGCCATATGTAGAAATCTGGGACTGAACGTAAGAGGCATTTGCTGTGACCAAGGCCCTACGAATCGAAGCCTTTTTCAATAAACTAAAGCTGGATGAGGACAACAGTATATGTGACAAATTAAATGTGTAAGAAACAATCTTTTAAGATCAGATTTACAAACTCTGGATGGAGTTGTAAGCTGGAAAATAATTGAGTATATCTATAATACAGAAGGTGTTGAGTTAAAATGTTATCCAATTTAATTCAAAAAAATATAAATAGAATATTGTGAATAATATTGCTAACAATGTTTTAACACCCAATGTAAGATATTTTTGTTTTGTTTTTGTAAGTTAATGTCACTTGATATAATGTGAATATAAACTTTTTATATATTTACATTTTTATATTTAAAAATTTTTTTTATAACGAAGGTTTTGCCCTTTTATTTGGACAGAGTGTATATAGGAATCAATCATTAGTCCTTTCGAACCGGATTGTGCAAAAAAAAAAATTTAAATAAAAGACATTTATAATAAAGACATTCAATTGGGAGTTTACTGCTAATCGGAAATTTCCCGCGCCGCGAAAATACATATACATATGTATATTATAATTCAGATGTCAACGGCCTCGACACATTGAAAGCATCGGTTCCCACTAGATCACCGAAATCAAGCAGTGTGGGCGCAGTAAGTACCTAGATGGGGGACCACATGGGAACTCGGTACACCGCGTGCTGTTGAGTAGCGCCACATGGGCATAGTACCCCCGGCGTGAAAATCCCGGACTTACAAATAATAATAATATAATTCAGATATAATTCAGATAATCAGACAATACAGATAATTAATTACAATTCATAATCCAGGTGAGTGAGTAGAAGTAGTTGGTTAAATCTAAAAAAATAAAAAAAAATAAAATGAGCTACAAAGTTTTAAAGAATTTGTTGGGGCAAATTATCAAAGATGAAGCCAATTTCAAGAAAGCGAACAAGGAGGTCAAGGGGAATGGCCATTACCTTGAAGGTCGACTTTCCATTCTTGAATCCAACTTCAAAGCGAGCAGCGAGGCTAACATAACTGGCATCACGAATGCAACCATCTATGCTGAAAATGAAAAAAAGTTTAATGTGTTTTTGACCAAATCAAGAAGTTGTATTTGATATACCGAGCGTCTGTTTTAGAGGCCCTTGATAAGGTTCCCGGTTTTTCTGCTCCTTCTAATAAAATTAATTTACCCTCTTTTTCTGGTAGTTAATATAGAAATAGAAAAGCTGCATTATTTAAAATCAAGCATATCAGGAGAAGCTGAGCGGCTTTTACAGCATTTAAGCTTGGAACTATGAAAAGGCATGGGAAATACTCACCAGTAGGTATGACCACAAACGTGTTTTGATTAACACGCAACTGAAGCTGTTCTTTGGACAACCTGTCGTCAGTGTTGAAAAGTCCGCCGATGTGAAACACTTGCTGAACGTCTCCTCCGAGTGCCTCCATTCTCTGAAAAATCTAGGAGTAAACATCAAACACTGGGATGTAGCTGTGATTTATGTCATGCTGAAAAAACTTCCAGAAATACTCAGCAATTATAGGAGGAAAAATTGGGATCGAAAAAAGAGCTTCCCACATTTGATGAGTTCGCTGTCTTCTTGGAAGCTAGGTTTAGAACTCTGGAGGCTATTGATCAGCAGAAGCAGATACCGGATCCAAAGCTGGAACAAACTTCACAGGTAAAAAGCGTGTTCACTACTCGCCAAAAACAAAAACAGCAGTACAGTTGTGGTGTTTGCAATAAAGGGCAACACTTACTGCGAAACTGTAACCGTTTTTTGACCTTCGAAGTGGGGAACCGTGCAAATGCTGTTAGGAGGTTAGCCATCAGACACAACAATGCCCAAGTCGTGTTTGCTGCTACTTCTGCAATCAAAGACACCACTCGTTGCTACACAAAAGTCATCCTCAGAACTCACCATCCACCAATATGTACATTCAACACAACACAATCACATACAGTCCACTTACATACCCCATAACAGAGCCTCACACAACCCAAGTACACACTCTCAACCACCCCACACATACACACAATCCGTCCACGCAACCCAACACATACACAAACTCTTATCAAAACTCAACAATAAACCCTAATGCACCACCGCATCACCCTGTTATTGAACAACAACCTTTAACAAGCTCAGCACTCAACAATTTTTGCACACAACACAACACCAATACAATACAAAGTTCTGCTGGCAACTGCAATAGTGAAGGTAAAAGCAGCTTCGGGAAGATTTATCAATCTACGAGCACTAATTGACCCAGGTTCGGAAGCAACTTTCATTACAAGAGCAGCAGTTCAGCTACTTAACCTTCGAAACAAAAGGATTTTGCTAGAAAATTCGATTCAATTCTCCATTGACCAACGGTTGAGCCTTTCCTATTCAAGTATCGAAATCTTCCGCTTTGTAAATCTAGATGCCGCTGCTAACATTTAAATGGTTATCACACACCGCCCTCCCAACAGTTGTTCGTCCCGAACATTCGTCATTCATCATTCCGTTGAAATTGTATGCAAGTCAGCTCATCAGTTGAATTTGAAGTGTGAATTAAGAGAAGTGATTAGGTGGTTTAAGTAGAAGATAAGAAAAGTATAAGCGATTGAGAAATTGGATTGTATTGAGATAAGCGATTAAATTGTGAATTGTAACTGTATTGAATAAAGCAATTTGTATTGAAAAGAATACGTTCTATCATTTGAACCCACCAAACATTTTACAATATTTTCTGTATTTATAGGATTAGGATTCTTTAGTATACCATATATCGATACATTTTTGAAAATAGATTTTATGATAGGTTTTGATATTTTACAATTTTCTAATATTTGTATTTTGTATTGTGAGTGATTGTTTTTATTTGTTAGATGTTGGTGAGCAGCTGCAGTATGGCCAAATCTTAATCGGGCGAAGTTGGAGATTATAATTTTTGGATACGTTTGTAGGATACCGTAGGTGGTATTTATCGACGTTAACTTTCTTATAATGATGGTAATGTAGGCTCCATTCAACTTGCTGTTCGATTCTTAAAGATTTATGTATATTTGTTTTAAGGTCTTGTTTGGTGAATATATTAAATTTTTAGACTGGTGTTTCTTTTGCAGAGCTCGCAGCATTATCGACTTCCTCATTTCCGCGAATATTAACATGGCAAGGGGTCCCCATCAACTTTATTTTATTCGGTATCGTAATTATCTTATTTTTTATTTCAGATATAAGTTGGGAATTGTTGTTTGGGTTACTAATTGCCTTTTAAACTGATATACTGTCGGAGCATATAACAAATTTTCCTCTGTGGCTCGTTGTTGTCTTGATCGCTTGTAGCACAGATAATAAACTTACCCAGATGTCGCATCCCCATACAAAAAATTCTGCGATGAACAAACAAAGATCTTTTTTTTTTTTCAGTCGTTCACTGACTTTTGTAGAGTGCGGAAGTGTTTCGTCTTTTCTCTTGCGATAATTGAAAATATTTTAGTTTTTTATTTAGACACATATTGTGTGGGGACCCGGTTAGCCCAGTGGTAGCAATCGGGTGGTCCGGGGTTCGATTCCCAGCCCAAGACCTTTGGTGTTTTTTTTTATACTTTTTATTTTACATTATAAATAAACACGTATAGTGCAAAAAGAATCACGTGATGAGTGATAGAGAGCGTTCCGCTCTCCCATTAGCGGTTAAAGCTAGTGGCACGAAAGCCGATCCTGATGTCATATCAAGCAACCTGCCAATTATGGTAGCCGAAGGAAGTGCTAAGCGAAGGAGGAAGCTAAGGCCAACCCCCAATCTGGTGAAGCGCCCCTAGCACCTAGAGCACCGGAACCTGTACCTGACATGCTGGCTATCTTGCTCTCTATTCAGGGGCAGATGGTTCAGCTTCAGAGTCAAATACAGGCTAAGCGGGTAGATCAAATATACGCGCTGCTGCCGGGCCTAATGAACCTCCAGTCGTAATGGGTACGTACATGGCGGAGCAAACCCTGAAGGTCTTTGCTGTGAATGTGAATTCACTGATAAGGCTCGAACGACGAGCCGCACTATTTAAGTTGCTTAACGACCAATCCCCTGATGTGCTTTTGGTTAGCGAAACTAAGCTTACCAAAAGACACAAAATGAGGCACAGAAGATACAAAATAGTACGGAGAAACCGACCCAACTCCATTCAGGGAGGTGGTGTTGCGATTTTCGTACGAAAAGGTATACGTTTTAAAAGAGTATACAGTCGTGTAGTACGCAGGTTCCAGGTGCTGGAAGCATGCATCGTGTATGTCCCTCTCCGTAGTGGAAAGCGGTTGTACATGGTGTCTGTCTATGCACCTAAGGCTACTCAATCCACCTTATTTATCTCAGAGCTCGAGACACTTTTTCGATTTCTGAGGCTGGAATTGGAAGACAACTATATTATTATCGGCGGAGATTTCAACGCCAAACATAGTGATTGGGGAAATAATACACCAAATACTAGAGGGAACCTACTATTCAATTGGTGGGGTCAACACAGTATGATGTATCGACTCGACGTTAAGGCGACGGACAGTCCGTCGTTTCCTAGACACGGATCCTATTTGGATCTCCTGCTGTTCGACACACGAATACACCTGACATGCACAAACCAACAAACCATAAACTGTCTACACACTTTTGTGTATGACAGTGACCATTGCGGTCTCAGTACCGAAATAACCGTTCCGAACGAAATTGCGGAATTGGACGAGTTTGTTCAAAGGCATGCCTACAACTATAGTAGAGTGCGTTGGACACACTTCTCCAGAACACTGACGAGAGCACTCTCCTCGAATTCGCTCTACCCACCGTCCAATAGAAATCTGTCAAACGAGGAGATTGACAGGTATCTAAAACTAATGGACGAGACAATTAAACGAACAATGGACAAAACGATACCTCGGTATCAATACACTGACAACGAAGACTTATTCCGCAACGCAACCATTGACGCACTGCACCGACAGAAAAGTAGACTGCTGTCAAGGCTAAAAACCTTGTACAGACAGTTTACTGACAGACATAACCCGGAGATTATGACGCTAAAGTCGTCGATCAAAAACCTCCAAGTATTAATAAAAGAAAATTACAGAGCATCTGTAAATTTGTATTGGAACAATAAAATTCGGGCTGTAAACACCAGCAACCCGAATATGTTCCCGCAAATAAATAAAATATTTCGGAGGAAAGATCACAACGACCTTTCGTGTCTTAAAATCGCCCGAACGGCGGACAACGAGAACATACTCATAGCAGCAGGCATCGATCCAAATGAGGCTGTTGATGATGACAACTTCTTTGTGATCGAGGATCCGCAGGAGAAGGTAGAGGCTATAGGAGCGACTTTCCAGGAAGTATATAAGGCGAATGACATCATAGGCCCGAACCACGACCTGGAAAATCGAGTCCTTGTGCACAATTTCTACCTTCGAAATGAAATTGGCGATTCGAGAGCTCGGGTTTCACCCAGTTCAGTGACGAGAATATGGCAAATAGTGTCATCACCAAGGATAGGGTGCTACGCCCGTTCATTTCGAAGGACGAGCTCCAAATGATCTTCGAATCACTTAGAAGTAAGAAATCAGTGGGAACCGATGAAATACCGAACATTGTGCTTCGACATCTCCCTCTAGAAGCGGTGGACATTTATACTACCCTGTTTAATAATGCAATGAATAATGCACATTATCCAGCGCATTGGAAAACTGCGGTGGTACATCCGATCCCCAAAAGGGATAAAGACACTTCCAATCCGCCGAATCTCCGCTCGATAATTCTTCCAAACATCAGTAAGGTGTTCGAGAAGGTGATCAATAGAGTCCTGACTAAGTGGGTTGAGGACAAACATATAGTTCCGGATAATCAATTCGGTTTCAAGGCGGGGCATGATGTTATTCATGCTGCGTCTAAACTGGTTTCTGATATCCAATGGAACAAAGGCAAGAATCAGTGCACTGGTGCCTGCCTGATTGACTTGGAAAAAGCCTTCGATACCGTATGGTTAGAGGGACTCTTTTTCAAGCTGGATAGGTTGGGCATTAGTAAACCATTGCTGTATATTCTTTTTGATATGCTCTCCAGTAGACAGTTCATCGTGAAGAATGGCGATGTGACTTCTGCTGGAACATTTAACATTAAAAACGGTCTGCAACAAGGTGCGGTAAATTCGCCGATCCTATTCAACATTTACACGAGTGATCTGATAGGTTCACTTCACCATGCCATAGCGTACGCAGACGACTTAATCGCGTACAGATCAGGTCCAAAGATTGAGGTTATTAATATACTCTTGCAACGTGACTTCGATAAAATTAAGCGATATTGCGATGACTGGAAGTTGAAAATCAACTTTCAGAAGTCGGAAACCATTTTGTTTAGGTCGCCTTTGTCTGGGGCCTCTAGGGATACCAGAAAGAATAGGCGAAAGTTCTCGATCGTGGGGCAGCACGGGCAGCCACTTGCTTGTCGAAATGTAGTCAGATACCTTGGGATCTGGCTAGATCAATATCTGCATTTTAAGAAACATATAGATGTTGCTCTGGCCAGAGCCAAAGGTGCTTTTGCCCTTACAAAGAAACTGTTTTATAACAGCCAACTCGATGCGAGGGTAAAGGTTATATGCTACATGGCCCTTATCAGGCCTATGCTTGTGTTTGGTTGCCCCGTGTGGTTCAACGTAAGAACAAGTTTATTGGAAAAGATTCGGGTGTTTGAGAGGGCTTGTCTTAGGACTTGTCTTCGCTTATACAGAACACCAGAGTCTGAGTACATAAAATTCTATCCTAATGAGGTCTTATACAATAGGGCGAACCTAATAAGAGTGGACAATTTCGTCATTAAATTGACTCGAAGACACATTGCAAGAGCAATGACCTCATCGAACAACCTGATCTCCGGGGCTTACTACCCCAACTATATATATCATGAGAGAGTTAGCTTTGACGGCTTTGTTCCTCCAGAAGCGTTCCTCTACCTAGATATGAAAGGTCTGATCCAGGACAGATTGGCGGTGCCGCTAATCTTCCACGTTGCTCGAACAGCTGCGGACATGCGACTCAACTACGACAGAGACGTCGCACGTGGCAGTGCGGAGCGTCTCCGGTTCAGTAGGTCGGTAGGGAGTCGCGATATAAGGGATGTTGCTCGGCAGCACTAACAATTCTGGTGGCTAGATGAAGGAGGAGCAGTTTCGTCGTCGAATTCCTCCAGTAATACGTAGCTTCATAGGAAGCAAAGTCGGTTTTCTGCACATTTGATTAGCCGTGGCCGGCTTACATAGTGTTAGGTAGAATTAGGGTAGTTTTAAGAAAAAAAAAATTAAAAAAAAATAAATAAAAAAAATAATAAAAAATAAAAATCACTAAAAAAAAATAAAAAAAGTATACTTGAACAGAAGTGGGTAACACTCTAAAATACGGTATAGCATTAGATAGTTTAAGTAGGATTAAGTAGTTACGATTTAGTTTTAGGTAGTTTATAGTTTAGTTTTAAGTTTTATAGTATAACCAAAAAGTCCATATACTAAGTTTTTCCACTTAAATTTCATTTTCTTAGTTTTAGTTTTCATAAATGTAAAAACAAAAATAAAAATAGTCTGTAAGAAACGTCGAAAGACATAGATTAAGTATTATGTTTAACTTAGAGTGCCCGCATGGGGCCAGTAAGATAGAATAAGATTATTTGTAAGTTATTTAAGCTAATTTTTAAGCATTTTTTTGTCTAGCTTGTAAGTGTAAATGAAGTATGAAAATAAAAATGCATATTAAATGAAATGAATGAAATGAACAAAGATCTTTTCTGCTTCGCAAAGAAAAAAAACGGAAAATGAAATTTCTGTGCAAAAGCCCTTTCTTTTGCTTTTCGAAAAGCTTTCACCACCAGCGTTGAGTTTGTGACATACCCTCAGCGAAAAATATTTTTTGTTTTGTTTTGTATTCTCGTAGTTTTTGTGTGGCTTCCGACCTTGGCGCGGTGAGGAGCAGACAGAGCAGGAATATACCTACATATGTGTGTAAATTAAAAAACTTTCAACTTAAAGTTTTTAAAAAGAAATTATTTATTTTAAAATCCAAACCGGCAGCGATTCTGCCTATGAAAATACTAATATAAATTTGCTTAAAAACTACATCTTAAATACTATTAATTTGCTGGCTCTTCTTCCCAGACGTTGTCATAGCTATCTTCGACCGGTCCTTGCTTCCACAGGTATCTCAGGTTTCTACATGCGACTGCTTAATGTACAGGTGTATCATGTTGCTGTATGGCAATGCTTGATGTACGTGATGGAATGTGGCCATCTTATGTGCTCGTGCCAAATCATTTAGTGATGATTATGGGAAACAAACTTGTGGCATAAAGTATTATGTTAACTCCTCCGCCCTTAAATGCTAACGCCCTCGTTTGCGTATTAAAAAAGCGGGATTTGATTTATACGAAGTATTTTTGGTGATGCGTTTTCCCTTTGGATGTTATGGGATAATTCTGCCTCTGCAACACTTTCTTCTACGTCTTCTTTATGATCTTGTGGTGTAGGATTTGATGTAGGCTTAGCTTGTCTTAATTTACATAGTCTGATCCTGAAATACAACAGTAAGAGTATTACCAATGATGATTCGTAATTAGTCCCCTGGTATTTTTATCCTCCAATGTTTTTATAATTTCCGTATTTTTAGCATTCATATCATTGATCATTTCCAATGAGACATGTTTGTGCGTGGAGTAGGTTAATGAATTCATCTGGACTACTGCTGGCAGTGCTTTTGTTCCAGATACTTCTTTCGAGGTGTAGATTTGATTGTGTATCTTCACTGTTGCCTTATGATGCCGAATGAGGAAGGTTCCATTTAGATCGAATATTCTGTCATCCACTTCTACATGGCCACTAAAGTTGTTTAGGAATAAGGTGTCGGATAGTATCTTCTCAACCTGTGGAACGTGTTCATAGTTGATTTTCATACAATTGGCTGGTTTGCTCTTAAGAAGGTGTGTCGTACATGTGTCGTTACTTACGTCTATTACATTTTCCTTGTTACAAATAAGGATTTCATTTAAACGTTTACATTTATTTCTTATACCTAAAATAACATCTTTGCAATATATTATATTTTCGAAATTAAGTTTATTAATTAGATTATTTATTTTAACTGATTTTAATAATAATGTTTTACAGATCTCGTTACTAGTTATAGGGAAATTAAGAATATAAATTATATTTCAGCTATTCAAGGCTAACTTCATATCTGCAAGTTCAATTGCTTCATCTAAGTTTGTAAATGGTACATTTTCTTTTTTTAAGTGTTTATTAATAATATGCATTTCTTTGCTCGATAATACTCGTATAAATGAGTTAACAACGTTTGTTTTTGTCCAATTAATGGCATATTCAATATTTATTATTTCATCTTTTATAATAGTTACTAGGGCTTTTAATTCTAGTATAAGCTCGGTCTTAACATTTCCTTCGTTTAATTTTATAATTGTATTCGGTATATTTCTTAGTTCCTCTATCTTATTCAGTGTGAGTTTATTCAATATTACTTGATTATTGTTATTTAATAGGACATTATTAATTTTGCTTTTGATTATTTTGAAATCAGCGTGGTCGAGGCTACCCGCAATCCACTTCCACGCACTGCCAATGAAATTGAGGGATCTTTTAGACTTTCTGTTTTGCGTTGGAAAAAGCCGATCTATGTGATCGTTAAGTAGGTTTATATCGAATGTCATACTTCGATATCAATCCTCGCCATCGAGCGTCACATACAATTTCAATTTTGCTAGAAAATTCGATTCAATTCTCCTTTTAAGTATCGAAATCTTCTGCTCTTCAAGTATCGAAATCTTCCGCTTTCTAAATCTAGATGACGCTGCTTACATTTAAATGGTTATCACACAGCTCCCTCCCTGTTGTTCGTCCCGAACATTCGTTATTCAACATTTCGTTGAAATGACACGTTCTATCCAAATGGACCACCTTCAATTTTCCTCAATCCCCACGCTGGATCCGGTAGACAACGTCATTATGCGGGTTATCACCTTGTCCTGTTGCAATTTTGGTGAATTGCCTTTCTTACGCTGAGGATTATACAACCAGACCAGATCTCCTTCGTTGAAGCCGGAAGATTTCGCCTTGATGTCATACCTAGTCTTCATGCGGCTGCTCACTAGCTTCATCTTTTCTCTGGTGTCTTCATGCAATTTACGAATACTGCTGAGTAAGTCATCCACGTAGTTGTTCACCTTTTTGGGCTCCGTAGGTGGGGATGCAAATTTTGCTTCACTTGGCAAGCGACGATCTTAGATAGATACTCATTCAAGGTCCGATTGAATATGTCGACCATTCCATCAGATTGAGGGTGTAGTGGCATTGTCCTTGTCTTCCCTTTTCTCAAATATTGGCACACTTCCTGGAAGACTTTTGATTCAAAGTTTTGCCCTTGATCAGAGTGTAGCTCCATTGGGACCCCAAATCTGCTCACCCAGTTGTTGACTATCTGTTCGGCTTCGGTCTTAGCCTCTTGATTTGGGATGGCAAACACTTCCGGCCACTTACTGAAGTAACCCTTGAAAACGAGGGTGTATCGGTTACCATTAAAGGTTTCGGGAAACGGCCCAGCGATGTCGATGGCTATTCGTTCGAATAGTGCTCCGACATTATATTGTTACATTTGTCCATGTGGCTTTACTTTTGGAACCTTGGTAGCCGCACACCTTATGCACTTATTGCAGCAGTTCTCAACGTCTTGTTTAGCGCTTAGCCAATAGAAATGTTCCCTTACCTTTTCCAACGTCTTTTTTATTCCAAAATAGTCTCCCGAGATTCATTCAGTACTTGGCTGATGTGACTTGATGTGAATTAAGAGATGTGATTAAGTGGTTTAAGTAGAAGATAAGAAAAGTATAATCGGTTGAGAAATTGTATTGTATTAAGAGAATCGATTAAATTGTGAATTGTAACTGTATAAAGTGAATAAAGCGATTTGTATTGAAAAGAATAAGTTCTATCATTTGTACCCACATAAACATTTTACATTGCTGTCAGCAGTGGGATAGGACTTATTGTGTGTGTTAAAAAAGAGAAAAAATGTTGTGACTGTTTGAAACAGCTAGAATGGGTCGAAAACTATTGCAGTTGACACTAGTCCAACTCAAATCCGAATTGAACAAGAGAAACCTCAGCGCCAGCGGTGGAAAAATTGACTTGGTGCTCCGACTTCGGGAGTTTTTGAACAACGAGTTGAATGATCCTGATAAATACTCCTTTGACGTTGACGAGGATGAACAGATAAGTTCTGCTAGTGACATGGCTGCGATGATGCAATTCCTCTTGTTAAAAATGGACAAAACAGAAGAACGTCTCGTACAAAAAATGGACGAACAGAAGAACAGTCTCGAACAAAAGCTGGGCGAACAAAAGAAGAATCTAGACGAACAGAAGAATAGCATTGAACAAAAATTCGACGAACAAATGAATAGTCTAGAACAAAAACTTGAAGAACAAAATAACTTTCTACACGAACAATTCGAAAAAATCGATAAAAATTTGAAAGAAAAGAGAGGAATTTTAATGACAAATTTGATAGAATAGAGAAGAATGTTGACGCTAAAGTTGAACAAATGGACAGCAAAGTAGAGCAACTAGCAAAAGAGCTCAATACGGCGAAAACAGAAACTCCGAGAATGTTCCTTAAGCGGTCCAAGGAGAAAAGAGTTAAAGCCTCCCTCATTCGATGGTCAGACCTTATGGTCTACTTATGAGAGGGCCCCCGCCCAATTATCAAGGCTTCGCCCTTTAATGGCGTTGTCTAATAATGAACGGGGGCTGAGCAAAGTACTGGTCTTATCGTAAACATCTTCAGATAACGCTACCGAAGGTTGTTACGATTCGATCAGTCACAAGTTGCCGGTCATAGGTCTTGTTGGCGGCTTTACCACCGGTAGTCCCTACCAGGACTTAAATCACGGTACCATGGGAGTCAGGAGCCCCCCGGATCTCGGTCCGGGCCTGACTTGTTAGAGGTAGGCTCCCTTGTGGGAGCGTCATGGTGGCTGTGGTTTAAACCCAAAATCACGGGAAGGGTTTCGGCCCAATGTAGAGTTGCAATAAGTACTGGGTGCTGCGACCCTAAGAGCAGTAAGAGGTTTTAGGTTGGCCTCGACTCATACCAAGGGTGGAACTTGTGCCGGCAACACAGTTCCGAATTGGTATCTGAAACAGTGAAATGTTGGTGAGCGATGACAAGGCGTATCCTTGCTCCCATGGATGTATGGGCATCCCGTGGAATAAGGCCGTAAAGACAGGTGTCCACGCAAAACACATGAGACGTGCTACTTATGAGAAACAATTTGAAATGACTGTCAATGCATACGGCTAGAACAATGAGGAAAAGTGATTTGCCCTAACAATGGCCTTGCATGGTCCTGCAGCAGATTTGTTGGAAACAATAGGCATCGAAAAGTATAAAGATTTTGTGGCTTTGTACAGGCTATCGAGAAATGGTTTGGGGATACCACTCGTTCGCAGATCTCCGCATAGAATAGATGTGTTTCGGCTTTTCCTAAAGTAAAAGAATAGTGATTCAGGTTCCTCCTAAATATAATCAGTTGCAATTTCGTTAATTGACTCGGTAGCCCAGCGCACATTGGGGCCGCCTGTATGGGAAGACTGACCAAAACTCAAAATTTAAAATGAAAACTGTTATAATTTTTTTTCCGTTATTATAGGTTCTCTTACTTCATTTGGTAACATAAGTATTACATCATTTTAGTATCAACTAATGTGTGCAATCAACGTGTTCAAAGTGGTCAATTTAGGTACTGTGAAGAGAAAGTGGTGTGTTATTGAAGTTATTCTAATAACTTTTTTGAGTGTATTTTTTTATTTATAGAAAAAAGTAAAGTTAATTGGCAATGGACCGAGGTAAGAGAAATGTTTTATACAGTTTTTAGAAAATATGTTGGACCAAAAACTGGATATATTGAAGATTTAAGTAAACAGTAGTCAATTTTAATGCAAGGCAGTTTATTTTAAAATTGCTCAACAAGCTTTTGAAACTGTTACGCTAATTGATGAAAAATATATCCTCTGTATTGATATGAAGTCAAAAGTAAAAGCCTGTTGCTC
This sequence comes from Volucella bombylans, assembly GCA_949129095.1. Taxonomy (NCBI): domain Eukaryota; kingdom Metazoa; phylum Arthropoda; class Insecta; order Diptera; family Syrphidae; genus Volucella; species Volucella bombylans. The sequence goes on along the minus strand of OX422143.1, from coordinate 20,624,435 downwards.
GAATTTTTTTAAACAAATTTTTTTTCGTGCATGTCTTACATATTTTGGATACGTACGAATTTTGTTCCAGAATCTGACGCAATATTGAAGATTAATAGAAAAACGCTATTCGAAGTGTTCTGCAAGAGCAATAAAAAGACTTTCGGGTGCAAGTTCAATAATACAATTGAGTTTTTGGCCGAAAAAAACGAATTGTTCAGCAGCAAACAGGAACATCTTATCAAAGATGTTGCGAAACCTCAAAGGCTAATTAAAATCGAAATGGCTCAAGCATGGAAGGCATCATGAGAGACATTTATCAAATGAAAATTCATGGCTAGGCGAAATTCACAATCCAGGTGGTTAAGAAAGGCGGTAGGCCCTCGAGCTCATTTAACGATAGCAGCGAAAATTCGAAACGCAGAAAAACTGCAGATATTTGATCCGAGCTCAATGCCGATGTCTTAGTATATGCAGCGCAATATAATAAGATAATAAGATAATTTAACAAAATTTTTGACATCATTATACGAGTAAAATAATATCATAATTCATTAAAAAACAATAGAGATAGAAATTCATTTGTTAACTTATTTTGGGGTTGGTCATAAAATTTCCACCTCCAAACTTTAATGTTGGCTTGATGTGGCGATCGCTTATTGGCTCACTAGGCTTTCTCCACGTCCACTGACGACCATCGGACCCAAACCGATTAATTTTTGTTTCGTCCGACCAGATTACCTTTGCCCAGTCACTAAAACTATAGTTTCTATACTTTCTGGCGAATTCCGGCCTTAATTTTTTATAGCGATCAGTCAGAAGGGCTTCTTTGTTTTTGCGCGCCCGTGTAAGCCGTTTTCCTAACAGCCTTAGTTGTTACAGTAATTTTATCGTTTTGTAACAAATCTTTATTGATCTGGGCCGCAGTGTCATGTACGCCATACTTTATTTGTCGCACAATACGCCGTCGCAAGGCAGAATTCAAAATTGGCTTCCTTCCAGCGCTACTTTTTGATTTCAGTGCCCAAATTCTTGCGTATTTTAGATATGGATCCCAATGACACTCCAACTTTTCTATGGCTCATTTTGGAAACAATTAACCCTTTCACTTCCTTTTCTTTAGCTTTACCAAGTTTTTTCATCTTCTATCAAATTCAAGACAGTTAAAAATGCTTTCCTGAACTGAAATTTAAACTTGCCTTATGTTGAATTCCAATATTAATTTTTTTTAATAATCAAATTTGTTTAATTTCGTGAGAAAACACTTTAAAGAAACCAAGCTTTGCAACGCTATGTGCTCAAAATACGACGCTTCGGAAAATACTGCGCCAGTCTCAACAAATCGATCACATGCATTGTCTAAGAACTTTTAAAAGTACTCACGAAATAACGGTGCATTTGCGTTCGCTTTTGCTATGCTGATTCTTAATCAATCCATTTGTTTTGGGTGAAAATTTAGTTATTCTAACAGTCAAATTCTAGAAGTTACAGCAAAAAGTTGTATTTTCTTCTGATAATGTGATCAAAAAGTTGAGGCACTGTAACTTTAGATGGTCAAAACTTTTTTTTACGCATCAAACTATGTTTGCTATGGTAGATGGAAAGATATGTAACACACTTTCTCAAACAAAATCTAGTATGAAATGTTACTTACGCGACGCCACATCCAAAGATTTTAATGATCTCGACAGCATTTTCTAGATACCTATCAAAACCAATTATGTTTCATGTAGTATTTCTGTATTACATGCCTGGATAAGACTGTTTGAGTCATTATACTTGAGCTATAAATTACCAACACTCACATACCAAAAGAAAATAAAGACTTAGTTGAGAAAACAAAGAAGAATACTCAAGAACAATTTAAGAACCAACTTTCACTAATTATAGACAAACCAAAGACGGGCTTTGGAAACTCTAATGACGGCAATGTAGCTCGAAAATTTTTCCAAAACCACATTGTTTCTTCTCATATAACAAATACCGATCCAGATTTCATTAGAAAGAATTTAAATAATCCTTCAAGCCATTTCAAGCGGATATAAAGTAAATTTAGAAAAACTTGAACAGTATTGTTTTGGACCCCTATGACAGCAAGTCTTCACAAGATGGATCCGTTATAGTTCGAGAGGTCTTATTACCTATCGGCATGCTAAGTGAAGAAGCTCAAGAAGCCCGCAATAAGGACTTCAAACCATATAGGGAATTTTTCGCTAGAAAAACGACAAGAACTGACAACATCACTGATATTATGAATCGTCTATTGATTTCGTCGGACCCATTTATCAGCCTAATGCGAAAATTACCAGTAAACGAAAAAACCAAACAATTTTGTTAGTGAAGTCATTAATATGTTTGAAGTTGAAATATAAAATATTTATAAAATACCTTTACACAATATTTTATTAGTTTTGCGTTTGTTTGCCTTATTTTGGCCCCAGTGTGCAGCGGGTCAAACTCGGAACTTTTTTTTCTCCTCAAATTGTGTAAATATACATATATGTACATATAATAATATCATGAGGAACCGTCTTCTGATCCTGAGGAGATCCTGGCACTGCTCAAAGAGAAGGAGTGCGAAGGACTCAAGTTTGTGGGGATAAAGCCATTTACCAAAGCTAGAGCTAGGCGGGAGAAACGGAGTCTGCTCACCTGATACCAGCCGTCACGTCCAAAATGTCCTACGCCCAAATGACATCGGGTACGGCAGCTAGGGTACAGCAAGCGACTGTTGCTTCTTCGTCGCCAATGCCACGAACAACGGAAGATGCACCTAACATGCTGACCATCTTGCATGCAATCCAAGGGCAGATGGCTCAGCTGCAACAGCAGGAACAAGTACAGGCAAATCGGGTGGGCCAGATCTACGCGCTATTGCCAGGCTTAACGCAACACATGTCGTAATGGGTACGCAAAAGGTGGAGCAAACTGTGAAGGTCCTTGCGGTGAATGTTAATTCACTGATTAGGATCGAACGAAGAGCCGCGATGTTTAAATTGCTACAAGACCATACTCCTGATTTGCTTTTCACTAGCGAAACCAAGCTAACTGATAGGCTGTACTTGGCCTCTGTTTATGCACCTGAGGCTTCACAATCCACTTTATTCATAACAGAGCTCGATATGCTTTTTCTACTTCTGAGGCCGGAGTCGGGGGAGTATTATTTTATAATCGGCGGAGATTTCAAGGCTAAACACATAGATTGGGGAAATAATTTGACAAATACTAGAGAGAACCTACTACTCGATTGGTAGTGTCAGCACGATGTCATGTACAGACTCGGTCTTAAAGCGATGGATAACCCGTCGTTTCCCAGAGGCGGGTCTTATTCGGATCTACTGCTGTACGACGAACGTATACGACTGACAGATACGAATTTACAATACACTAACAATACCGCAGTATCGACGTATGACTAACGAAGATCTGTTCCGCAATCGTACTATTGACGCACTACACAGACAGAAACGCAGACTTCTGCCAAGACTCAAAAACTTGTACAGACAGCTAACTGACAGACAAGACCCGGAGCTTAGGACACTGAAGTCGTCAATTAAAAATCTTCAAACGTTAATAAAAGAGAATTACAGATTTTCTGTAAGTTTGTATTATAACAGCAAGGTTCGGGCTGTAAACAATAGCAACCCGAATATATTTCCACGAATAAATAAATTGTTTCGGAGAAAAAATCAAAACGACCTTCAGTGTCTTAAAATAGCCCGGACAACAGATAGCGAACGGATACTGACTGTCCTGGAAGTATACAAGGCCATTGATGCGATTTGCCCTAAGTACGACCTGGACAATCGCGTCTTGGTGCACAATTTTTACATTCGAAATGAAGTAGAGAATTGGCGATCCAAGGGCTCTGGTTTCACCCGGTTTAGCGACGAAAATATGGCAAGTAATGTCATTGCCAGAGAGGGTGAAGGACTCCATGAGATCTTCGACACAATAAGACATAAGAAACCAGTGGGGACCGATAGTATTCCGAACATCGTGCTTCGACATCTTCCTCTAGAAGACATTTACACCACCCTGCTTAATAATGCAATGAATAATGCACATTATCCAGCGCATTGGAAAACGGCGGTGGTTCAAGCTTTCAACAAAAAGGGAAAGGATATATCCAATTCAGGAATCTTCGGTCGATAAGTCTCCTTCCGAAACTGGAAGTAGAAAGCTCCCAGAAACAGAAACAACAAAACCAGCAGCAGCAGAAAAAACAACTGCAACAGCAGCAGAAACAGCAACAGCTGCAAAACCAACAACAGCTGAAACCACTGCAGCTGAAAAAACAGCAACAGCAACAACAACAACAACAACAACAGCAGCAGCAGCAACAACAAAAGCAACAGCAGCAACAACAACAGCAGCAGCAGAAGAAGAAGAAGGAGAAGGTGCCTCCGATCAACACCTACAAACTGGAGGTAATTGCAACCAAGGACCTGTGTAAGTTGGTCATTGGTAATAATTTCAATATTAAGAGATTGGGGAACGATCGCCATGCCATCCACTGCAATACAGTGGAGGGCTACGCGAAAGTTAAAGAGCTCCTAAAGGAAACCACGACGGAGCACTATTCATACACACCGAAGTGTGAAAAGCGGCAATCGATGCTGTTGAAGGGGTTGGAACCGTCTTCTGATCCTGAGGAGATCCTAGCACTGCTCAAAGAGAAGGAGTGCGAAGGACTCAAGTTTGTGGGGGTAAAGCCGTTTACCACAGCCAGAGCTAGGCGGGAGAAACGGAGTCTGCCGTTCTTCTTGGTGCAGCTCAGTCCCGAAAGCCGTCTGGATAGTCTAAGGAGTATCAATGTCCTAGACTACCAGGTGGTTCACTGGGAAAAATTAAAAAGGAGCGACGGCGTTATACAATGCGTTCGCTGCCAGAGGTTCGGGCACGCCGCGTCGAACTGCCAAATGCAGCCTCGATGCGTGAAGTGCTCAAAGAACCACAGTTCCGAGGAGTGTGCTCTGGGTGTTGACGGAGCATCCGATAGGTCGCAGCTCTCGTGCGTATTATGTGGGAACGTGGGACACACCGCAAACTATCGGGGTTGTCCTAAGTTCACCGAAATTAAAAAAGCAAAATTGGCTCGGCAGCAGAAGGTGGAGGTCAAACGTTCACCTGTGAGGTTTCAAACACCAGCCGTCACGCCCCAAATTTCCTACGCCCAAATGGCGTCAGGTAGGGGGGCTACGGTACAGCAAGCGACTGTTGCTTCTCCGGCTCCGATGCCGAGAACAACGGAAGCTGCACCCAACATGCTAGCCATCTTGCTCGCAATCCAAGGGCAGATGGCTCAGCTGCAAAAGCAGGTTCAAGAACAGGCCAAGCGGGTGGACCAGATCTACGCGTTGCTGCCGGGCCTAACGCAACACATGCCGTAATGGGTACGCACATGGTGGAGCAAACTTTGAAGGTCCTTGCGGTGAATGTGAATTCATTGATTAGGATCGAACGAAGAGCCGCGATGTTTAAATTGCTACAAGACCAAACTCCTGATGTGCTTTTCGCTAGCGAAACCAAGCTAACCGATAAGCACAAACTGGAGTACAATAATTATATTGTTAGAAGAAGAAACCGGCCCAGATCCAAACGTGGAGGCGGTGTCGCGATCTTCATTAAAGAGGGTATAAAATTTCACAGAGTGTACAAGGGGGTGTTGCGCAGGTTCCGGGTGTTGGAGGCAGTCGTCGTTTACATCCCGCTCCGCAGTGGAAAGCGGCTGTACTTGGCCTCTGTTTATGCACCTGATACTTCACAATCCACCCTATTCATTACAGAGCTCGACACGCTTTTTCGACTTCTGAGGCTGGAATCGGGGGAGAATTATTTTATAATCGGCGGGGATTTCAACGCTAGACACAGAGATTGGGGAAATAATTTGCCAAATACTAGAGGGAACCTACTACTCGATTGGTGGGGTCAGCACGACGTCATGTACAGACTCGGTCTTAAAGCGACGGATAACCCGTCGTTTCCCAGAGGCGGGTCTTATTTGGATCTACTGCTGTACGATGAACGCATACGACTGACAGGTACGAATTTACAAACGCTAAACTGTCTGCGCACATTCGTGTATGACAGCGACCATTGCGGTTTTAGCACCGAAATTACAGTTCCTAACGAAATTGCGGAATTGGAGGAGTTTGTCCAAAAATATTCTTACAACTACAGTAAGACTCGATGGACACGCTTCTCCGCAACCTTGACAAGAGCACTCTCCTCGAACACGCTCCGCCCACCGTCCAATAGGAATTTGTCAAACGAGGAGATCGACAATTACCTAAAACAAATGGACGAGACAATTAAACAAACTATGGACACTACAATACCGCGGTATCGATGTACAACTAACGAAGACCTGTTCCGCAATCCTACTATTGACGCACTGCACCGACAGAAAAGTAGACTTCTGACAAGACTTAAAAACTTGTACAGACAGTTAACTGACCGACGAGACCCGGAGATTAGGACACTGAAGTCGTCAATTAAAAATATTCAAACGCTAATAAAAGAAAATTACAGAATTTCTGTAAGTTTGTATTGGAACAACAAGGTTCGGGCTGTAAACACCAGCAACCCGAATATGTTTCCGCAAATAAATAAACTATTTCGGAGAAAAAATCAAAACGACCTTCAGTGTCTTAAAATAGCCCGGACAACAGACAACGAACGGTTACTGACAATAGCAGGTATTGATCCAAATGAGGCCGCTGATGATGACGACTTCTTTGTGATCGAGGATCCACAGGAGAAAGTTGAGACCATAGGGGCGACTTTCCAGGAAGTATACAAGGCCATTGATATCATTGGCCCTAATTATGACCTGGACAATCGCGTCTTGGTGCACGACTTCTACATTCGAAATGAAATGGAGAACTGGCGATCCGAAGGCTCTGGTTTCACCCAGTTCAACGACGAAAATATGGCCAATAATGTCATTGCCAATATATCCAATCCGGCGAATCTCCGATCGATAAGTCTCCTTCCGAATGTCAGTAAGGTTTTTGAAAAGGTAATCAATAGAGCTCTGTGTAGGTGGGTTGAGGACAAACATATAATTCCGGATAATCAATTCGGTTTTAAGGCGGGACATGATATCTCACATGCCGCGTCTAAACTGGTGTCCGATATCCAATGGAATAAAGGCAAAAAACAATGCACTGGTGCCTGCCTTGTTGACTTGGAGAAGGCCTTCGACACCGTATGGTTAGAGGGTCTTTTCTATAAGCTGACAAGGCTGGGGATCAGTAAACCACTCTTGTACATTCTTTATAATATGCTAACCAACAGACAGTTCATCGTGAAAAATGGCGATGTGACTTCTATTGGAATATTTCAAATTAAAAATGGTCTTCAGCAAGGCGCGGTCAATTCGCCGATCCTTTTCAACATTTTTACAAGCGACTTGATAGGTTCACTTTCCCATACTATTGCGTACGCAGACGATTTGGTAGCGTACAGAACAGGTCCAAAAATCGAGGTCATTAATACTCTCTTGCAGCGTGACTTCGATAAGATAAGACGATTTTGCGATGACTGGAAGTTGAAAATCAACTTTCAGAAGTCGGAAACCATTCTCTTTAGGACGCCGTTGTCTGGAGCCTCTAGGGATACCAGAAAAAATTGGCGAAAGTTCTCTATCGTTGGACAACGCGGACAACCTCTTGCCTGTCGAAATGTAGTCAGATACCTTGGAATCTGGCTAGATCAGTTTCTGTATTTTGGCAAAAATGTAGATGCTGCTCTGGCCAGAGCTAAAGGTGCCTTTGCCCTTACAAAGAGACTGTTTTATAGCAGCCAACTCGATGCGAGGGTAAAGGTAATCTGCTACATGGCCCTTATCAGGCCCATGCTGGTATTTGGTTGTCCCGTGTGGTTCAATGTACGAGCAAGCTTAATGGAAAAGATTCGGGTGTTTGAGAGGGCTTGCCTTAGGGCTTGTCTTCGCTTGTACAGAACACCAGAGTCGGAGTACAAAAAATTTTATCCTAATGAGGTCCTTTACAACAGGGCGAACTTAATACGAGTGGACAACTTCGTAATTAAGCTGACTCGAAGGCACATTGCAAGAGCAATGACGTCGACGAATAACCTGATATCTGGGGCTTACTACCCCAATTACCTTTACCACGAGAGTGTGCGCTCTGACGGTTTCGTTCCACCAGAAGCATTCCTCTACCTAGATCAGATAGGGTTGATCCAGGATAGATCAGCGGTGCCGTTAATCTTCCATGTCGCTCGGACAGCTGGGGACAGGCGACTCAACTACAACAGAGACGTCGCACACGGCAGTGTGGATCGCCTCAGGTTCAGTAGGGCGGTGGGGAATCGCGATAAGGGGGATGTCGTTCGGCAGCACCAGCATTTCTGGTGGCTGAATGACGGAGAAGATGTTTCGTCTTCGTTTCCGTCAATTACGGAACAGCCTCACTAATGAGGCAGAGCTGACCAATCTATTTGCTCAGTAAATAGCGATGGCCAGCTTACATAGGTTTAGGTTAGCATTTACGAAACATATACATATATCAGTGTATACAAAGGTGTATACTGATGTATGTATATGATTGTGTATAATGTCTATGTGTGTTTATGTGTGTATTGTGCATTTAGGTTAGGTAGGCTAAGGTTTATTTTAAGTTAGATACTAAGTTTTTATAAAAAATAAATGTCCATATGCTAAGTTTTTGTAAACAAATTTTTTCTTAGCTTTAATTATAGAAAATAAGTATTTATAAATAAAATGTAACTGCAGTCGAAAGACATAGATATAAGTATTCAGAGTAGCTTAGAGTGCCTGTGTGGGGCCAGTAAGTTAGTATAAGATTGTTAAGTAATTTTAAGCTGGCATTTAAGCATTTTTTGTTAGTATGTAAGAGTTAGTGTTAAGAAAATAAAATGCATTTAAAACTAAACTAAAACTAAGTCTCCTTCCGAATATCAGTAAAGTGTTGGAAAAAGTAATCAATAGAGCTCTGACTAGGTGGGTTGAGGACAAACATATAGTTCCGGATAATCAATTCGGTTTTAAGGCGGGACATGATACATGCCGAGTCTAAACTGGTGTTCGATATCCAATGCAATAAAGGCAAAAACCAATGTATTGGTGCCTGCCTTGTTGACTTGGAGAAGGCCATCGACACCGTATGGTTGGAGGGTATTTTCTATAGGCTGACTGGGTTGGGGATCAGTAAACCACTCTTGTACATTCTTTATACTATGCTAACTAACAGACAGTTCATCGTGAAGAATGGTGATGTGGCTTCTGTTGGAATATTTCAAATTAAAAATGGTCCTCAGCAAGTCGCGGTCAATTCGCCAATCCTATTCAACATTTATGCAAGCGACTTGATAGGTTCGCTTCCCCATACTATTGCGTACACAGACGATTTGATAGCGTACAGAACAGGTCCAAAAATCGAGGTCATTAATACTCTCTTGCAGCGTGACTTCGATAAGATAAGACGATTTTGCGATGACTGGAAGTTAAAAATCAATTTTCAGAAGTCGGAAACCATTCTCTTTAGGCCGCCGTTGTCTGGAGTCTATGGGTGTGTATGTTTGTATTGTGTATGTAGGTTAGGTAGAAAAAGGTTTATTTTCAGTTAGATATTAAGTTTTTTTATAAAAAATAAAATTATGTCCATATGCTATGTTTTTTTATTAACAAATTGTTTTTTCTTAGCATTAAGTATACAAAATAAATATTTCTAAATAAAATGTAAATAAAGTCGAAAGACATAGACATAAGAATTTAGAGTAGCTTAGAGTACCTGTGTGGGGGGGCAGTAAGTTAGTATAAAATTGTTAAGTAATTTTAAGCTAGCATTTAAGCTTTTTTTTTTAGTATATAAGAATTAATAATTAAGAAAATAAAATGTATTTAAAACTAACTAAAACTGACGTTTTGGGGATAGCCAAATGCAGGAGGTTTACAATGGCTAATTGCAAAGTCGAACGCACCAACGAGGCGAAACACTGCAGCAACTCCAAGCAGATGTGAGTAGACTGGCACATTTGTCATACCCGGTGCCACGGCCTCAATCTTCAGGACGGATCTTGTGCAGAAGCCTTGGTTGCATAACAGCAGCAGTTGCAACTTGCGAACAGCTACAGGAGCAACGATTAAGGTATATCGTGAAGTCCGCATAAAAATCCAGCTGGCCGGAATAACATTCTTTCACGCGTTTCTGGTTGCTAACATACTCGTATGTGACGAGTGCATCATTGGTACAGACTTTATGAGACAGAATGGACTAGTAGTCGACTTGGGGGCAGAAACCCTGAAATACGGAAACATGGAGATACCAATGATATACGGAAACGCCAATACCTCAGTCTTGTATGTCGTCATCTCCAGAAATCAGAGTCTAGAGCCCTCGTCGGAAGCAATTTTGTGGGCAAAAATGGAAGGCGGTCCAGGTAGCCACCGATTCCTATTTGATGGAGCCAGAAAATAGAAGAGACTTTATGGTGGAAAAGACCTTAGTGGAGCCAAAGAACTACATGGTCCCTGAAAGGATTCTAAATCCAAAGACATTCAGTGTAAAGGTGAAAAAGGGGGAGATAGTGAGAAAATGCGTACCTGTTGAGGCTATATCGACCACAACGGAAACAAACGATGCAACACCGGTCGCAACAGTTCAGAGCATAAAAATCAAGAACAAAATTCTCAGCCTCTGTAATCTGGACGAAGATCAGCGAATCCTGGCAGTAAAACTAATCGGTGAGTACGCTGATTATGCTCGTATTTGCTACACAAGACGGAGAATATGAACGGATGCATATTGTTCAACGCTCGACCAATCCGTCAACCTGCAAGGCGCCTTCCATTGGCTAAGCAAACAGAAGTTGCCGAAATGCTGTCGAAAATGAAAGTTGAGGGACTGATTGAAGAATCGCAAAATCCGTGGGTATCTCCAGTGATCCTCGGGAAGAATAAAGATGGCAGTACGAGGTTTTGTGTAGACTACCGACGTCTCAACGAAGTCACTAAAAAGAACAGCTACCCACTTCCGAGAATCGATGACACTTTGGATATGCTTTCTGGAGCGAAATGGTTTTCAACAGTTGACTTGAAGAGCGGTTGCTGGCAGGTAGTGATAAATCGTGCGGATCGTGAGAAATCTGCCTTCACTACAGGAAGCGGTCTTTGAAAGTTTGCAGTGATGCCGTTCGGACTGTGCAACGCTCCGGCTACCTTCGAGCGACTAATGGAACGAACATTGCAAGGACTCACGTGGAAAACCTGCCTAGTGTATTTGGACGACGTCCAACCAGAGAGTGTGCCTTATTCCGTCCAGAAGTAAAATATGTGGGTCACATTATATCAGTGGAAGGGGTAAGGATGGATCTTGACAAAATCGAAGCCGTAAAAAGTTGGCATGTCCCAAAAGATAAACACCAACTGAGAAGCTTCTTGGGACTCGCCACGTATTACAGAAGGTTCGTAAAGGATTTTGATGGTATTGCAAAGAGCCTGCATCAACTTACGGAAAAAGGCCGACAGCTTAGGTGGTCTGGAGAATGTTAAAAAGCATTTCAAGAAATGAAGCGATAGCTGTGCAATGCACCTATCTTGGGTTACGCCAGGAAAAATATTCATCGTGGACTCAGACGCTAGCAATGTTGGGGTCGGAGCTGTGATCTCCCAAGTTCATGATGGTCAGGAGAAAGTGGTCGCATATTACAGAAAAGTACTCTCCAGACCTGAAAGGGACTACTGCGTGACTCGGCGCAAGCTTCAGGCTTTAATTCTGGCTACGAACCATTTCCATAAGTACCTCTACAGACAAAAGTTCATTCGTCGGACAGACCACGCAGCTCTGAAACGGCTACTCCAATTTAAGAACACTGAAGGCCAAGTTGCTAGATGGATCGAGCAGATGCAGAGCTATAACTTTGAAGTGCAACACCGGAAGGGAAAACTCCACTCAAATGCTGATGCTCTCTCTCATCGACCGTGCGGAGTAAAACATGAACACTGCACCCGTAAAGAAGCGAAAGAACAGGATACTATTCAAATGATCAGGACTGAGCCAATAGAGGGTTGGAGTATAGACGAAATCCGTCCCTCCCAACAGGCATACAATGAAATCGTACCAACACGAAGGGAAGGAACACGAAGAAAGACCAAGCTGGTAGCAGATATCAGATTAGAGCGAAACTCTGAAGGCATACTGGGTACAGTGAAGAGAAAATGGGAAAGTGCAGATGGGACAACATTTCGTATGCAGCTAATCGTGGGACGTTCCAGAGTCAGCCAAGTGCTGCATGAAATACTTGACGGAATCTCAGGAGGCCATTTGGGAATAAACAAGACTGTGGAAAAGGTAAGGGAACGTTTCTTTTGGCTAAGCGATAAACAAGATGTTGGGAATTGGTGCAAAACGTGCAAAACGTGCATAAGGTGTGCGGCTACCAAGGGTCTAAAAGTAAAGCCCACATACAATGTGGGAGCACCATTCGAACGTATAGCCATTGACATCGCTGGGCCGTTTCCCGAAACCTTTAATGGTAAACGATACACCTTCGTGGTCATGGATTACTTCAGTAAGTGGCCGGAAGTGTTCCATCCCAAATCAAGAGGCTAAGACCGTAGCCGAACAGATAGTCAACAACTGGGTGAGCAGATTTGGGGTCTCAATGGAGCTACATTCTGATCAAGGGCAAAACTTTGAATCAAAATGCATCCGAGAAGTGTGCCAATAATTGGGAATAAGGAAGACAAGGACAACGCCACTACACGCACAATCTGATGGAATGGTCGACAGATTCAATCGGACCTTGAATGAGTATCTATCTAAGATCGTCGCTTGCCAAGTGAAGCAAAATTTGCATCCCCACCTACGGAGCCCAAAGAGGTGAACGACTACGTGGATGACTTGCGCAGAAGGATTCGTAAATTGCATGAAGATGCCAGAGAAAAGATGAAGCTAGCTAGCAGCCGCATGAAGACTAGGTACAAAGTTAAGGCAAAATCTTCTGGCTTCAACGAAAGAGATCTGGCCTGGTTGTAAAATCCTCAGCGTAAGAAAGGCAAATCACCAAAATTTCAACAGGACTGGGAAGGCCCATACAAGGTGATAACTCGCATTAATGACGTTGTCTACCGGATCCAGAGTGAGAATCGATGAAAATTGAAGGTGGTCCATTTGGATAGAATGTGTCATTTCAACGGAATGATGAATGACGAAGTTGTTCGGGACGAACAACTGTAGGATGGGAGAACTGTGATACGTGAGCAGCGACATATAGATTTACATAGCAAAACATGTCTATACTCGAAAAGCAGAAAATTTCGATACTTGAATAACAAAGACTCAAACATTGGTGAATGGAGAATGGAATCGAATTTTATAGCAAAATGGAAATTGTATGGGGTGAGGATTGTTCTCGAAATATGTCATTCGAGTATAAATATCAGCACCCAAAAGGTATGCAAGTGAGTTCATCAGTTGAATTTGAAGTGTTAATTAGGAAAAGTGATTAAGTGGTTTAAGTAAACGATAAGAAAAGTATAAGCGGTTGAGAAATTGGATTGTATTGTGATAAACGATTGTGAAATTGTGAATTGTAACTGTATTGAATAAAGCAATTTGTATTGAAAAGAATAAGTTCTATCAATTGTACCCACACTAACATTTTATAATATGTTAGCTACGGAACAAATAACGAAAGCGGCACAGTCTACTCAGTCGATAAATCTAAGCACTTACACATTTGTCGAAAAAAACAATGTACATGCAACAGGAGGATGTCAACTATTTTACTTAAAGAGTAAAATCACTAAAAATCTTAGGAACCCATTTTAAGAGTATATGCAAATCACACACATATCGAACGACTGCTTCCCATACTGCTGAATATTATTAAATGCCTTTCCAGTAGCAAATTAAACAACAATCCATTGTCAAATATCCGTAGCAGACGAAATTTTCACCAACAAAATAGAATTCGGACTATTCCTCTATGTACAAGCTCCCAAACCACAATTAAACAAAATTAAAATTATTTATAACTCCACAATAAGAATAGCTCTGGGTGCATACCGTACCACCAATACCAATTAACTGCTCTTCTAATCGAATATGTCTACACTAGAGAACTTGAGAGATCTCTCACAAAAAAAACTCTTTAAATCTCTTCTATTTAGCTTCGATATCGTAGAAGAATTTAATAAAAACACAGCAAAAAGAAAATTATCAAAAAACTTCTCTCAACCATAGGCCGAACCAATACATTCTTCGAGTCCGAAAACATTCCGCTTTCCCTCGTCATCCCTCGGATGCATTGACTTCTCGGCAATCACGTGCGGGTTTTCCGATTCCCAGATGCGGCAATTTTGTTTGTTAACATAGCCACCGAAATGAAAATGCACCTCATCAGAAAAAAAATCATTTTTCGGCCTCATTCGATATCCAATTTGAGCTGCTAACCCAAACTGAGATGTGGTAATGAAGCGGATGGTCACTTTCCTTCAATTGTTGGGTCAATTGGACATTGTAAGGGAATAATCCGAGATCTTTGTGCAAAATTCTTATCAGGATAGTCGATGTTACTGTTTCTGGATTGAGTTGAACATTTTCGCTCACAGCAGTGTTGTCCGCAATTAAGCCAGACTCACGAACTTTTTGCACAAACCTGCGTACAACAATCGCAGTCGGCCAAAACTTTTTTTTAATAAACGCACTGTTTGGGCAACATAGCACTCACTTTTGAAATAAGTTTGCAATGAAGGCAATTATACTTTGGAATAACTTTTAAATACAAATTGAAAAGAAACCATTCTGTACTTTAAAAAAAAAACAGCATATTTGAAATTTTTTTTGAACATTGTAATTTGATGCTGAGGTAAAACTCATTCTTGTACAATTTAACAGATGCTCATTAAACACAACAATATTCATTTATAAGGGTTTCTATCATTTTGAACATTTAGCAAATTTCTAGGATACCAAGTGCTCGTGAACCGTTAAGAGGAATCAGGAGTTAAAGAGAAGCGGGGGCAGACAGGTCTACAAATCGAGGTCATTAGTATACTCTTACAAAGTGACTTCGGCAACATTAAACGATAATGCGATGACTGGAAGTTGAAGGTTAACTTTCAGAAGTAGGAAATCATTGTTTTTGATCACTTTGTTTGTGGCCTCTGTGGATACCAGAAAGAACTGGCGAAAGTTTGCGATTGTGGGATAACACGGGCAGTTAGTTACTCGTACTTGTCGGAATGCAGTCAGATACCATGGAATCTGGTTAGATCAATATCTACATTTTAATAAACATATAGATGTTGCTCTGGCCTGAGCAGAAGATGCTTTTGCTCTTACAGAGAGCAAAAATAGCAGCCAACTTGGTGTCAGGGTAAAGGTAATATGCTACATGGCCCTTATCCCGCTTATGTTCGTATTTGGATGTCCTGTGTGGCGCAAGGTGAGACAAAGTTTAATGGAAAAGAGATTCGTCTCCGCTTGTACAGAACACCAGAACCGGAGTACATACAATTCTATCCTAATGAGGTCATGTACAATAGGCCAAACCTGATAAGAGTGGATAATTTCGTTATTAAGTTGACTCGAAGGTACATTGCAAGAGTAATAGCCTCGACGAACAATTTAATATGCAGGGCTTAATACCACAGCTGCTTATAACTCGAGATGTGCGCTTTAACAGCTTCATTGCCCCGGAAGCTTCCTCTATTTAGATGGTAAAGGGCTAATGCAGGATAAATTAGCGGAGTCGTTAATCTTCCACGTGCGAGCGTCTTCTTTAGGGCGGTAGGGAGTCGTTGGGCAGGATCGGTAGTGATTTGTTTTGAAGCTATGCCCTGGTTGCATAATTTGTAGGTAGAATAAGATGATTTAAAAAGCTTTCAACATTGTAAAAAAAAAATAAAGAACGAGAGATAGGTAAAAGTTAAAAAAAAAAACTATAAAAAAGTACATATTTAATTACGCATCATAAGTTAAGATACGAGTAATCTATGTATTATAGTTTAAGATCTATTTTTAGGTAGCTAGGTTTTTTATTAACCTTAAAAAAGTGTTAGGTTTATCTTAGAGCGTAAGGGCTAGGAAGTTATAATAAAATTATTTAAGTTATTTAAGCTGTTTTTTAAGCATTTTTTGTATAGATTTTAAGAATACTGAATTTTTGGAAAACAAAAATACATTTAAAATTATTATTACCCTTACTGGTGCTGAAGGCCTTTATTTACCTTAGCTCTAAACTTGTATAAAGTATCTGTCACGCTGACTGCTGACAACATCGCTGATTTAATCACATACATTGCAGTATGATACTTCTTGCTTAATAGACTCTTTTTTATAGATAAGCAAGACAAGTTCGGTAGATCGAGGCCAGCACCAGGTGGCTACTACGAGGAGTTAATATTGTCGAAGCACAAATGGTGTGTAGTCAAAGTTACAATACTGGATATCGAAAGGTTAATGAGATCAGTACCCGCCCTAATCTTGCAACAGCCAAACTACAGCTTCGTTTATTCCTGAATGGATTTTAATTAGAATCAAAAGTTAATTCATATCACTTAAGTTCCCACAGCAAATAAACTTGTAAAAATTGACCATTCTTACTAAGATAACTTTTGCTCTATATAAATTCATCAGTTGAATCGTTTCCCATTTTGTATACAACATCCAAATACATTACCCCATACTCCGGGCTTCGGCGGGGCACTTCTTAATTCGCATTCATTTTAGGTGATAACTCATGCTACGGCTTTTCTTCATTCATGGGCGATGATTTATGTGTTAAGATATAAATATTTCAGTCAAACGTTGTTGTAAGATTTTTAGTAAGCAAAAAGTAAATAATTGTTAAAGAAAATAAGCTTAATGATTACTTGCTACTTAAGTACATATGTAATCATCATAGTTAATTAGGTACTATTTAATTGATTGACTATGCAGTCTGTACGCATAGTCAATCAATTAATACTATGCTTAACCAAATTAAACAGATCCAGTATACAAGAAGCACATATGGATGAATTATACATGTATCTTCAAGGAGTTGCTCTTTCTACTTATGTATATGTACAATTTCAAAAATCATTATACGTGTTTATATTCGCCTGAATATCAGATTAAATTATATACTTAACACCCTATACATATATAGAGCTTGTTCTCACTTGGTTTCACTTTTGTTGCCCGGCCTCCCTCCCTCCCAAAACACACCAATTCACACTCAATTCTACAGTATTATGTGACGAATAAATTTCAACCCCCTTAAAGTAAATCCCAGTTTACTCATTTGTAACTCAATATGACGCATTTGATTAGATTAAAATCAGGAAAACAATTAATCCGCTAAAACGACAGTAGCTGCTTTTGCGACGCGTATTTCAAATGCAAAAGTGTTCGGATCTGTAGCATAAGCATTAAATTACACTTTGTGTATAGTATTCCCATGTTTACATCTTATGTATCGCGGTGGGGATTCCTGGCTTCAAGTAAATTTTAAGACGACACACCCGTTGGAAAGGGATTTCCCGTATTTAACAGCCTGAATTTATGTGTCGCCTGACACTCATTATAATTGGTGTATATGCGTAAAGTTTTGCGCGAATAAGCGTACATGAGCTAATCTGTTATTCATTAAAAACGAAAACAACATATCCTGGCAGCGGATGAGAGCAAGTAGTAGTTCTTATATTAAACATTTTTATATTTGCTGTTTAAGCAGCTCTGCGATGGCCAGTTTAAATTGAGTTATCGTTTGTTTACCACGCAAATATTCAAGTTATTATTCGCCCTGAAATATTTCCCAAAGATGTGCTCTAAACAGAATTACACGACTATGTACTAAAAAGATAATAATTACAATTTTGATTTAGGACGGGTCAACTCCCAATAGCTTTATTGGGCGTAATACAAGCAAAAACTTAAATATTAAACTTAGGAACTAACAATTTTGTTCAGTGCTTTGGACACTTTTGAGGGAGAATTTACTTAGGTGCACGTCAAAGATAAGTTGAATAGAGTTGACTTCACGTAGCATTCTGGATATGCTCTCATAATTCGTTCGGTGAGGAGGTACGGTCGAGAGGCACTGATCTAAGATTTCGTGGGTTGACATTCAAAGAGATGGGCTGTAAAGAGCAGCAGAATTAATGTTTCCAGTTAAAAGCTGGTGAACAAAGAGTATTTCACTAATTTCACGACGTGTTGTAAGGATAAGGCTTCGTTGTACAGATTCTTAGCGCATTATATGGGTGCTGTAATAGGTTAACAATACTTGTCAGGCGTATTTAAGAAAAGGTCGAACAAAGGTTGTATAAAGGGATTTAGTAATATGAGAGTCTGGAAATTCCTTAGATCAACTCCTGACGAAGCCGCGAACGAAGTTGGCTTTCCTTATGATATTATCTATGTACATATGTGCGCATTGGAGTTCAGTTTATTGTCGCAGATAACACCTAAATCATACAATTCTGTTACTAAGGAAACAGATTCGTTATCAATAAAGTCGGCCCGTCCTAAAATTGTGAGACGATTTTGAGTGTATGTTATAGTTTGGTATTTTTTGACGTTCAGTTCTGGGAAACACCAAGTGGAAAATCTGTTTAAGTCTTCTTGGAGCCGAAAGCAGTCAGAGGGAGGCAAAATGTGTCGAAAGAATTTGATATCATTTGTATATGTTGATACAAGGTTTTCTATTAAGGGTTGTGGAACTTCATATTTAAATTGAATTGAAGTGAATTAAATTGTAAGAAGTTGTGTATGAGTATGTATATCTGTGATTAATTTTTTTTTTATTTGAACGCAAATTCCATTACATTATTTATGGAAGATGGTATTGGCCAAATAGCTGCCGCGGGTTCGGTGGGCAGTGCCTATTCGATAGGTAAAATTTTCGATGACTCGACCGGTTAAATCAAGCTCGATACACTGATGACATTGGTTATGTTGACTATCAAGGCATTATTGGCATAGACACGTAATTCAACGTAGCCCCACAAGAAAAAGTCTAAAGGCGTTAAATTACACTATTTGTCAGTTGAATGCGACATAGTCATGACGTCGAATTTGTCGTGCAGAAGAACCATTGTTGCATGCACTGTGTTGCACGCAGCACCGTTTCCTATTGAAACAGCATATCATTGAGATCCATATCTTCCAATTTAGCGTGGAAAAAAATTCGTTATCATCGACCTGTAACTCTCGCAGGTGACAGTTATGACGGTTCCAGCTCTATTTTGGAGGAAGTACGGCCAAATGACTCCATCGAACCAAAATCCTCATCAAACAGGTATTTTTTTGGATGCATTTGCAACTGATGGGTCTCATAGAAATTGTTATCTCCGCAAATGCGGCAATTTAGCTTGTTGATATAGCCATTCATCAAAAAACGGACCTCGTCGCTGAAGATGATTTTCCGTCCGAAATCGGAGTCCAGTTCCTGGGTCAACTGAATATTTTACTAGGTCTCGACGCAAAATTCGTCAAGTTCAGCTCTGCAAAAGGCCAACCTCCTGGACGCGACGAGGTATTGACTGCCACTGGTTTTCTCACACACTCTCGTTCAATGCAGCAATGTTTTCTGCAGAGCTCACGTTTCTACATAACTCGGACTCGAACGTAGTGTCTTCCTTTAAGTAGCAAATAATCCACAAAATTAATTAAGATTGAAAGCTAATGGTATGAGCTGGATCATTTTACGCCAAACCTTATCAAAAGCATTTAACATAAGTTGTTTCGCTAATTCTGGAGTAATGTTCACCAAAACATATGAGGTTTGTGGACAACTGCTCAAGTAGGAGAAGTAAAGCTGATCGGCGTCTTTGGAGTGGTTAGCTAATGATTGGCTAAATAATTGACGAGCTTTGGTGTGGAAGGGTAGTTATCCACTTTTTTTCAACACTAAGTGTTTGAATTGAAAAAAGTGTTTAGGATCAGAGATTAGTCTACGATTCATACGATTTAAATAATGTAAATATAGTGATTAACAAAAGTTAGGGGATTGGGTGTAGACAAGGTAGTAGTTATGAAAATCGACATCGGAGCCTGATCCCAGATAAGTGTACCATAGTTTATTTCTCTTATTACGGATTACGGAGCGGATTGTAAAAACAGTTGAACATTTTAGTATGAAAAGTACAATAGAAAGAGCATTATCCACAAAAAGGCAAGGGTTCTCACAGAGAGAGTTGAAAGTTGTCGTACTTAGTAAGTAGTTTATTTTCGGGTAGTCTGCTCCACGAAAATTAAAGGTGTAAGTGTCTACGCAGGACAGAGTTTTGAGAACATTGTCATACGGAAAGGCCAAGGATACAGGTAGGTGGGAATGATTTTTTTTAGGTATCCTATGTCCTTCCTTGGGATTTAAAGTATCTCCATGCCAAATTTCATCAAAATCGGTCCTGCTGAAAACGTAGCAGACCGTCAAAGTTACTTTCGAATTTATAAAATTATTATTGATTATAATTTGTTTCATTTGGTGTTTAACCTCTGCCAGTGTGGTTACGGCTTTTTTCTTTTGATTGTAGGGTTTTTTATTGGAATGGATTAATCTAGCAGCACAACAATAAAAAGCAATTTAGAATTAATTTAAATAATATGGTTATCGAAGCCAAAATTATTCGCAATAAAATCTAAGATTCTTTATTCTGTGGGAGAGTACAGTACCTATAATTATTCGCAGATTTAGAAAACACATTATCTAAGCCTGAAAATATGGACTGAAAGCCACCGCACCAAATTGTTTGTATGTGTGTATAGATCGATAACACGAATTCAGAAATCCTAATATAATCCTATTCAAATTTATCTACCGGTTTTCTACTGATATTAAAATCTGCATACATACAAGTCTATTCGGCAATACACACCTGCATTCCTTTCGTATGCTGCCCGTACATGTATGCTCTTACGTTGGCATATGTATATATATATACATACATATGTATGTATGGATATTCGATTCGTGCTCTACTGGCATATGTATGCGAGGTTATCCTTTACTGCTACTCCTGCTGAAACTTGAAACCCAAAAAATTCAGAGCATGTGTTGCCGCGGAGGTGGGATAATATTGAATAATATTGAGAAAAAATCAAAAGCAAAAAAATATTATAGGATCTAAAACAGATTTGACTGCCATTGGTGTATAAATATTCCTCCTTGGAATTTAAAAGAACATACTCGTATACTCGTATATGAATAGGTACTTTGTGATTCGAAGACGGAAATTCTTTAAAAAAAAAACGGAAAAGTACTAATCACTGATATATGTAAACTTATATATGTTATTTAACACACGGGTAATGCGTATGTATATTTATTATTAAAATTCCACTTCCATTGCGAGCCCTAAATAATCAGAATAGATTGCTTAAAGTAATTCAACAAAAAAAAAACTGATTGGGAAAGTTAATTGCTTCATTGCAATTTGAAAACAAATTCAGTTATAGCGTTGTACCTTAATCGTTCGTTTAAAGTCAAAATTCATATTACTATTAATATACGAGTGCATCTCTATATTTTTGGTGTATTCTCTTAAAGCTCTAAAACTTCGCATCAATTTTATACATTAGGTAGATAGATATTTATTTGAATTTAACATATAACACATAAGGCAGTTTTGACTCCTATGAAAAATAACATCCTTCAAATTTATACGTATATGGTGACAAATGGGGTATCGTTGGACTCGTAATTATGAGAACTTTAATTGCTTTAAAGTAAATGTAGCCCTAAAATAAATGTGTCAAAAGTTATTGGAAATCAAAAACGATTTTTTTTTCTGATTTTTTCATATTTTTTTTTCGGGAAAGTATCTTATTAACCCTCACTTTTTGCAACTTTGAATCATGTACCTAGTATTTACAAACAAAAAAGAGTACAATCATTTCATCTCAAGTCAGTAGTTTAGAAGAAACGACTCATAATTGTTAAAGCTACACGACCCAAAAATGGGGTGTAATGCTTTTATAATTGCTTTTAACTAGTTGTTTTGGAAGAATTTTCCTGTGAAATAGGTATTATTATTATGCAATGTAAATCCAATAAAAAGGGTAAAAAGGACCACCTCGGGTAGGTAACGCCCATTTTTCCACGTAAAAAAAAATTGCGGGCCCTTTTTCCTAAAAAAAGTAAGCAGATCTCTTTCGAAATAATATAAAAAGGATGCAAAATTATTTGCATATTATCAGTTTGTAGTTTTTAATTCAGATATTGATGTTTAATTTATACTATCCTGGATAAAGAACTTTTCAACACAAGTATATGCAGATACGGTTTTTTCCTATGGTTTCTGCAAAGGTAAGGGTCATGGAGAGATTGGAATATTTGAGATGATACCCTGATGGGACTGCCCCAAATGGCTGGACATTTCTTAGAACATTTTCCCGGCTGAGGGGAACTGGACATTACGTCAGAAACCGTCCAAATAGTACTCTTAGCAACTAAGCAGACATTTTAATTTAGGCAGGACTTACGTTCTACATTCAGAAAGCATACATGCATTCCATCATATACCAGTACAGGACCTGCAACCCGGGGGCTCAGAGAAGAATTTGGAATTCTGCAATTACATTCTAGAAAGACACTTTACGGATGACAACTTTCTTGGCAGGATTCTATAGACGGATGAGTCCAAATTCACCAGGGATGGAATCACTAATTTGCAAAATATATCTACGTGGGCAGAAAGCAACCCCCACTCCATGAAGAATGGGGACGGATTAAGGACATTGTATAGTCATCAGAAATAGCAATATGGGATGCCTTGAGCCATATATGAGCTGTATTGGAAAGAGTGGGCATTTAAAGGTGAGCTCTGACGTACATACAATGCAATTGCTTGCACTTTGAACAATTGATATGGTACAAGGTTTGATGAAAAAAAATAAAAATAAAAATGTGCAATCAATATCTGTACTTTTTTTCCTAAAATTTTTCACAATTTTTCATTTAACGTTTTACCTGTTACAACAAGTTTGGTTGTATCTTGAAAATTACTGACTTGAGATGAAATGAGCTGAAATGTTTTTTTTTGTTAATACTAGGTACAATTCTCAAAGTTGCAAAAAGTGGGCATTAATAAGATAATTTTCCGAAAAAATGATGACAAAACCAAAATTTCAAGTTAAATTAAAATATCACTTTTGATCTTTAATGACTTTTGTCACATTAAGTTTAGGGCAACCTTTGCTTTGAAACACAATTAAACTACTCATAATTACGAGTTCAACGATACCCTGTTTGTTACCAAAATCTTGAAACTAAAATATCTTTTAAACAAACTGAATTAATATTTTCTTTTGAATATAAGGGTATAAGTGATCCGCAAGCAAACAGTGACAATCTGCATCAATTGTAAATTCGCTAACTTAAGCCTAATATGCGCCCATGCCCCTACCGAAGACAAAGACGAAGCTACCAAAGAGTGTTTCTACCCGCTACTCGTTTAAACTTATGAGTATAAATATGATAAGTACGCCAGGATAGGAAAGGATGACATCTTTGGTAAACATAGCCTATACGACATTACGTCTGGCAACGGACTTATTAGGCCTATTGATTTTGTGACGGGACGAAATAACACTATAAATTAACAAATAACACACACAAGGGGATGTGGTGGTCTCCGGATTATGAAACACTAAATCAAATTGATCACATTGCGGTCGACGTAAGACATGTCTCAATTTTGTGGACGCGCAAAAATTCCGGGTAGTCAATATTGACTGGGATCACCATCTTGTTAAAGCAAAGTTGCGAATGCGGATTTTCCAAGGATCACAACAAAGAAGAACTACTGTGAGAAGACATAAGGTAGAAAAGCTGCCAAAATCAGGTAGCGAAAACCAGTTAGCAACGCTGCTAACGTGCCATCAGGGACCCCGCAATTGATATGCTAGGTTTCATAAGACCACCACCCTGGTTTGATGTAGAATGCCGGCAAGCCCATACAGCTAAACAAGAAGCGTATAAACCTCCGCTGCAACGAAGGACGAGAGTTGCTTGTGACATCTACGAGCAGAAGAGACGGGAAGAACCTCGGATTCTCCAGAAGCAGACAAAAGAGCACGAGAAGCCATCGAAGATATTGAGAGCTTGTACTCCAAGAATAAGGTACGGAGGTTTTGCTGAACGTGTCAAGGCAAGAAGACCTGTACATAAATCTGTAGAGATGAAGAAGTCAAACTTGCAGTCAATTTGTCTGCAGACTGTATAACAGCGATGAAGCCCAACATCGTGCCGTCAGGCAAAATAGATTATTCAACTTAGACGATGATTGCCAAAGCCTCCGTCCACCTGACCAAAACGAAGTAAGTAAGTATAAGATCAGTCCAAAGAGTCTATGCCTGATGAATGAAATCTCAGTATCGTTTCCCCGATACAAGATCTTCTCTGTTATATTGTGTGAACGTCGGAAACACTTCGTCAACAACCTGATTGGTGGTTTCAGACAATCAACCAAATCTTCGCACTCCGACAGATTTTGAGAAAAACTCAAGAAGTCCAAGTCGATACCCACCATCTTTTCATCGATTTTAAGGCTGGATATGGCAGCATAAAGACGAGCAATATAGAGCCATGTCTAGTTTTGGCATCCCAATCAAACTTTACCGCCTATTCAGAATGACGATTGAGATCGCTTGCTGCTCTGTAAAGATCGGTAACAACTTAACCGATACGTTAAATATCAAAAAAGATGTTAGACAAGGTGACGCGTGGTCACGTAACTTCTTTAACATCATACGTGAAAGAATAGTGAGGAACTCAAAAGCGAATACTGGAAGCAAAATCTTTCAAAAGTCTGTACAACTACTAGCGTACGCCGATGATATTTATATGTAATTGTCAGAATTCAATTACCGGTAAATGAGGGCAAAACCAAGTATAGGCAAGCTGTTGGGGTGTGTAGGGTTTGACACTTTCTGTTAGATATGTGTAGGGTAAAAAATACGGTTTAAAATAAAACACGTCTTTCCGTTTTTGCCTAACAGCAAAGAGAAAGTTAATTTATTAGTTAAAATGAGAAACGTCTGAAACGCCTATAACTTGGAATAGGGTGGAAGTGGACCCCCCCCCCCCCCCCCCCCCCCCCTTGCAATACAATTTTTTGTTTGCCATAACTGCAGAAATCTTCAGCTATCAGGACGAAAACCTAAACTGGGACACCGTGTATATAGTAGGGGAGACCGGGGTAGCTTCGGCGCTTTTTTTTGAAAAGCTATATTTCGGTAGATAATTAACATATCTGAAAATCTATTGGCTTATTACAACACATAATTATTTAATATTAAAATGTTAACCCGAAGTTTCTTCTAGGCTTTTTATATGTAATTTTTTTCATGATGATTAAAAAAAAGTCATATTCGGTGAATGTGCCCCATGTCGGGGTTTTTATTATATTTTGTATTATTCATATCCACTACTTAAAGAAAAGTATTACCCAATGATCTTATATACATATAACGGAGAAAAGAACTATTTAATATTTAAGTTGCTGAAATCGGACCATTTCCAAAAAAAACACAATGTTGATCAACCTAAAACCAAACAGAAAAAGTAATAAAATAAGCAATGGGGCACATTCGCATACATATGTTTCCTCCAAATGTGCCCCAACAAAAATTGCCATATCCACCCCGATAATTTTTCACTTCTCTAAATTTTTTTCTTATTTTCAGAGCCTTTTTTTAAGCTACCACACTTTCATTCACAAAAATAGTATTACAGTTATTATTCTGTTATAATTTGGCTTCTTATAATACAAAAAATAGAACACAAAATACTTACGTATGAGAATAGAAATATGTAATGCAAAAATAAACGTGAAAACGCAAAATCACATGTAGCTTTATCAGCTGTTTAGACAGAGATGCCAAACTTAGGGAGAATTATTTATTCCAGGGATGGAAAAATTATCACTAATATATAGGGCTGCCCGATGGCTGCTTCATGCCGAAAATGTCTCCCGGTCTCCCTACGTATGTTCGTGTACAATTTGTGGTGTTATTTTATACGATAACTATTCTCCGCATTTCTTGGTTATGCAGTGCGACGATGGGCGATGAAATTTTCCCGAATGATTTGTTGTTTTAATGATGGCCGAACTGGCAATCAAAGTGAGTGTGCTGTTTATGTTTTTTAGTAAAGACCATAAATCCGCCCCTGTTAAATTATTGTTGGAATTTGCTCCAAGTAAACAATTCATTTGATGTAAGTTGTTTTTTTTTTATTATTTATTTATTTTGAATGTTGTTGACTTTAAAATCTTTCAAAAACTGATACCTGTTGTGAAGTTATTGTGTTGTGTTTCCAGTGGATAATGATGATAGGGATAATGAACTTTCAAACGTCGTCGGGGTTTTGACTCTACAATTCCCGTCGGCATTTTTGCGAAATTCAACTCCGACACGTTCGCCGGGATGAATGATTTTGCGAGATTGAGTGGACGGTATGCGTGTGTTGTGGCGAAATCGTGAAATCTAAGGTGAAAGAACTTACAATTATTGATGTTTGATTAATCTAAAAATCTTTCTTAAAAGAAAAGGAATTCCTGTGATTTTTTATGTGAATTTGTAACACGAGTTTCGTCGTGCTCGTTGTGGTCGCGTTCGCCGTCCTCTGTCATGCTCTACTGACTGAGCTAGTCGTAGTTGTCACTTTGCTTTTCCCTCTACTGCGCGTATGCTGTCCGGGGACTACAGTACACGCTGAATAGGCGAAAGAGGTGAATTCGGCGGAAGGCCAAACTGGAGATTCTTCTCCAAATAAAAAATGGGATTTGTACCTTCAATGGTACTTTATTAGGATCGATAAAAAAAGTTAATCAATGGATCGGGCAAAACCGAAATTTAATAAAAAGAGAAGAAAAATGTAAAAAGAATGTGCAGATTAGTCGAGTGTGTTGTCTTTTCACAGACGGTTAGTATAACCTGCGAGAGGCGAGACACCAAGGACAACAATGCACGTAGTAGGTATTTGTCCGCTGTTGGACGCTCGTAGAACTTAGCATCTTTAGTGAAATACCAAACCTGAGTGCTTGATCACCGGTCAAGTGGTGTCTTTTATACCACTGACCGTAGCATTCTAAAGCTTTTATTGCCGTTTTTCGGACAGTAGAACTTTTGTTTAGATGCCAAGTCGTTACAAGTTAATTCAGAATTTTTGTTTGTTTATAATTAAATAGTTTATATTATATAATTGTTTGTACATATATTAACACATTTTGTTGTTAATAAAGATATAGTTGTTACAAATTTATTTAAAGTGGGGTTCTTATAAATCTTGTGTTGTGTCATGTAAATGACAAGCTTTCTGCTTGCGATATTTTATGTCATAGAAAATTTCCCTAAGTAAGCGCTTAAGTTCTCTGGTTTCGGTTCGAAACCTAGCCTCTCGAACAAGTCCATCTTTCTCGGAATGCGTGCCGATGATCCGTCCGAGTCATCATTCCAATGGCGGTAGTCTTTCATCGTTGATGAGAACTAAGTCTCCGCGTTTGGGTCCCGGCTGCCGTTTTGTCCACTTCGGGCGCTGTTGCATCCAGGACAGATATTCTCCTCTCCACTTGTGACAATGTATGCAGTATACAAAAATGCAACTAAGCTTCGTAGTAGTGCTTGACTCATTGAATGCCGCATGATGAGGAATAAAGAGAAATGGTGTGGTGTATCCAGTATGGTATTCTTTTCGTCAACTTTTGCCATCTGAAGAAGATTCTTGTATTCCTTTAAACACTTTGAATGTTTCTTGAGCTGTGTGGTGTTTTTCTGGAATCTTCTTTCGAGTTGATGAAACCTACGTAAGGCACCTAACTGCGAGGCAGCAAGCCCAGGCTTAAATCTAGTTTGAAATGGTAGCGATACGTCATATCGCCAATCAACCAATCTTCTTGTTGTGTTGACATATTTTTCTTCATAAGCTTTGTCTTCAGCAGTTTCCTTATTGTCAAAAGGTACCCCTCCAGTTCCCTGGACCTTTGCCGCTGAGTATCTTTATCGAAAATCTGTAAAAAATCTGTGAACAGTTTCTTTACTTTGCGAAAGTGCCTTTCCAAAGATAAGCCAACCTAACCGTGATTCCTGTGCAATTGGGGATCTTTTATCATCACCGCGTGTGCTAAAAAAATCGCTTTCCAGGAAAATATCAATATGAATATCGTAGGCTTACCGAATTGAGGATCAGCAAACTTTAAATCCTAGATGTGTTGCCAATTTTGAAAATCTAAACGCTTGGATGTCTAACGACCATTCAGGGACTTAAACATATAGGCTGGGGTATTTGTCTCAAATGGTGTTACCAGCGACCCAAAGGTAAGAAAGGTAACATACCTTAATGAGTATTCGCCGTTAATGAAGCCCTAGTAATTGTACAGCTGACTCAGTAATGAAAGTTGCTTCAGAACCAGGATCGGCTAATGCCCTCAGATGAAAATATTTACTATTTAAAGACCTTACTCTAACAAAATCTGCTGCCAGAAGAACACTTGGTCGATGAACCGCAGGTGAGTCAACATTAGGCTGGTTGGTATTTGATTTCATGTGAAACGTTTGTGTATTACCTATAGTGGTATTTGTATAATCGCTTATAGTTTTGGAGCCATATTATTATAATGCAGCAGAGAATGGTGTTTCTTTTTGCAGTAATAGCAGCGTACATTACTTTGACAATGGTTCGTCTTATGACTGTATGGCAAACGTTCGGAAAAAAACCCCGATTCCGGCCACTGCCTCGGATCATTCGCAAATCTACATGTCACTAAACTTTTGACAAGTCTGAAAGAAGTGTTGACCTTTGCCACATACCTTCCATGAAAACTGCTTCTTCCCGACGTGCAACATCGTTTTCTTCTCTACAGCAGCAATTTTATACACTTAAAGTGCCTTAGCACGTGTTAAGCTTTTTGGAAAATGGGATAGAGAGCGAAAGAAAGATGTTTTCGCTCAGTAGTTATTTCGCTCCATGGGTGGCATCCAACATTTAATGGGGAGACTAAATTCTTAGTGGAGGTTGGCTTGTTGTTGATTTCTAATCAACTACTCGTCATACTTGATTTTCGTTAACTTAAAATGAATATGTCTTTCGGGCGAGGCTGGGATTCGAACACCGAACCTTCCGATTTGGAAGCCAGTCCATTACCACTTGAGCCACGGCCACCCAGAATACAGTCCTAAATGCTGCAACAAATGAGCAGCTTCACCTTTAAGAGAAGATTCCAAGTAGTGAAGCCTCTGAATTTCACCCAACTTTTTATTTGTGTGGACTAAAGACAAAAAGACATCATGGAAAGCCCTTCATTTTGTATACGAGCCCTCGAAATGCGAAATTTGAATTTGGGAAACGAAAGCTAATTACAAGGAGCACCTGTGGATTCACTTTCCACAATCTTCCCCTTAGATGCCCACATGGTCTTATCGAGAGAATCGACCAATTCATCTCGGTAATTGAAATATGTTTCTAGCAACAGATCAAAAATTTCATCAAAATCTCCTTCTTCCAAACCTTCTTCTCCTTTTCGTCGTATCTTTGCTTGATGATCAAGTGCGCTATTGAGGTTCACTTCCAGAACAAGAAGACGACCTGTTATAGGTAGCTGGCTGTACGACGACGTGATGCCCCAGGCTTTTTGAAGTTGGAGTGGTCCCGAAGAATCTGCTCCAGAGCACATTTCTGATCTGCACGCGACAACAATTTCGACATTTTTTAAAGGTTTTTATTTGTAAAATTAAATTGATAATACGTGTACGTTAGGGTGTCCCAAAAAAATCAAGTTTAAATTTTTGTAACGCATACCCTCTTATTTTATTCGAATACTGTCAAAACAATAGTAAATAAAGTTTCATGTACTTTGAACCAGAGGAACCCGTGCCGACTTGCATCTAAACATGTCAGTACTTGCAAGGCATGGCACGCGAGTAATAACATATCGATAACTTGTTATTGCATGTTTATTTTATTAGTAAACACATTGTTCTCGTTCTGTTAACATGTCGGTGGAGTTACGCAGTTGTAGAAAGGAGATATTTTTAATAGGGAACGTTAAACATCAAATTACTGGTTCAAAACTTCCCTCTAATGGGCAAGTACTGGCAGTTTTGTTCTATAATATTCGTGAAGTGAATTTAAGTGTCAATGAGAGCGCAAATCTTACTATTCGTGAGTGCATTATTTATTGGGAAAAGGCCCGTATCCCGACAAGATCTCTACCTAATTGTGTTAAAAAATTAATTACATTGTATCAAGTTTGGAGAAATTTGCAAAAAAATGCAAACAAAACAAAAAACGTGTTTGAGCAGCGTCGACATGAGTTTGTTACAAACTTAAACAATTTGTTTGACATTGCACATGCGGATGCACTTCAATTAATAAAGATAGATGAAGATAGGATTTTTTTGCAGCGCCAAAGAGAACCAGGCCGACCTGGTCATTTAGCCGGAGTTGACCAAAAACAAACACACAAAGAAGAAAGAGCGCACCTTAGAAACGTCGAGGAGCAAAAACGACGTGCTAAATATTTTTCATCCTTAGCTCCTTCAACATCATCTTATGACCCGCTACAAGAAAGTTTGTCGTCTGATTCAGAATTGATGGATTTACAGGAAATTTTGCCAAACCTAACCAAAACAGAATCCAGTATAAATAAAACTGTTATGAGGAAGAATTTTATCACTCCAAAATTAGTGGCAGCATTAGATCGGTGTCAATTGAGTGTGAGAGATGCTGTGTTTATTATTGAAGCAACTATTGAAGCTCTTGGACATAACACAGACGAATTTCCTATAAGCAAGTCCACTATTCAAAGGGTTCGTACGGAAAAGCGAAAAGAGCGAGCTGAAGCCATAAAGGTTAATTTTCAAAACCAGGTTCCGGATATTGTAACACTCCACTGGGATGGTAAACTTTTGCCGGCTTTAGATTCACGCAAATCTAAGGAAGAACGTCTGCCGATAGTTATAACGTTTGACGATAAAGAACAACTTATCGCTGTACCAAAGTTGGATAACTCTACAGGAAAGGAACAGGCCCAGGTACTTTGGAATGCTATAATTGATTGGAATCTTGAGGATAAAGTGCAGATTTTGTGTTGTGATACGACTGCTTCAAATACTGGTCGAATCAATGGTACTTGTGTACTTCTCGAACAGAAACTAGGCAGGGAAATGATTATTTTTGCTTGCCGCCATCACGTCTACGAATTAGTACTAAAAAGCGTGTTTGAAGCAAAAATCTGCCAAGTTACCACAAGCCCAGACATTCCAATGTTCAAGAAATTTCGAGAGAACTGGAAGAATGTCGATCCCGAGAAAATACAGAGCTGTACAGAAAAGCTATCATGTTTGAATGTTTCTGAGATCAACAGACTTATCGATTTTTACCAAATTGAATTAACTAAAGAAATTACTAAGGATGATTACAGAGAGTTAATCGAATTTTCAATAATATTTCTTGGCGGCGATGCAGAAAAAAAATTTAAGATCCGGCCTCCAGGTGCCATGCACCAAGCTCGATGGATGGCGAGAGCGATTTACTCATTAAAAATATCGTTACTTGGTGATCAATTAAGAATTTCTAACAAAGATAAAGAAGCTCTGTTAGACGTCTGCCTGTTCATCGTGACAATATACGTTAGGCCTTGGTTGCAATGCATTTTAGCAGTAAAAGCACCTTACCAGGATTTGTGTTTTCTGAAAGCTATAAAATCTTATGAAACAATAGATGAAAGCATCTCGAAAGCAGCATTACAGAAGTTTTGCTTGCATTTGTGGTATTTGACAGACGAAGTGTCTATCTTGTCTCTATTTGATGATGATGTAAGCCAAGAAACGAAAGTCAAAATGGTTGCTAACTTAGCCAAAGAATATCCATCTGCCTATGGTAAATGCTACATTCAATCGGAAGAAGAACTTTGTGGCAGACTTTATGGTAAGTTTGAAAATTAAGTTTGTTTTTTTAACTTTTTTATTTACATAACTAAAAAATTATATCAATAATCCTCCTTTTTTTGTTTTCAGAAAAAAACATCGATGACTTTGTTTCAGTCAAAAGCAAGTCCTTATTTAGTCGATTGAAAATTGATGGTGCTTTTCTCCACGAGTGCCCCTCTTTGTGGCTTAAAAATGCTTCGTACCAACATGCTAAAAGCAAGCTATTAAAACTGAAAGCAGTTAATGACTCTGCTGAAAGAGCAGTCAAGTTGATGCAAGATTTTCACGGCCTGCTAACTGTTCAAGAGGAGCAAAAGCAATTTTTATTTCGTTGCGTACAAGAACATCGACAAAAGTATCCTGACTGTAAAAAACAAACATTAAAAAGAAAATTAATAAATAATTAACCTACTTTCAACAATTAATATAATAATAAAGTCCAATACCGGATGCCTTATTTCAAAAATAAATGAGTTTTGCTTTTCCCTCCATTGCTCCATACTAATTTTTATGTTTAGATTTTGGCGTTAAGTCGGCACGGGTTATCGTCATCCGATCGCAATAATATTTGATATTTCACTTATCTGGGTCAAATAGAAAAAAAAAAAAAGGTATGCGTATCTCTATCTAAAAAAAAAAATTTAACCCTTATAGCCTGGGACACCCTAGTGTACGTATATTATAAAGTATTTATTAGATACAGTTTTTTATTAAATTATATTAATTTAATAATTTTTATTTCAGCAACTTACGACCTTCGGTCAGCTTTCCCCATCTGGTGACAGTTGAGGTTAAAGTTGAAAAAAAAAATTTATTTTTTCGGTGACGAAGGAAATCCGATTGTGCACAACTACCGAACAGGTCTTGTGCCTGCACTTTGCATCTGCACTTGTACTTTTTTATTGTTTAAACATGTTTAATACGAGTATTATTCGGCTCGAAAAGACCAAATGGTTTGTTTTTATATATGTGTGTTTGTGCCCTTGCACTTTGTAGATTAGGGTTTTTATTGTTTAAAGGTACGATCAGACGGTCATCCAAACTTGTCATGCGGATGGCATGCTGACGTCAGAGAACTTTTGTATTTCGGTTGTCATCTGCATGTCATCTGCGAGCGTGTCATCCGCTAGATGACACCCGATCACACAGTGTCATCCGTTCGGTCATCCGAGTGTCATTTTGTCCCAAAGTGGATGACACGCTTGCTTTGTCATCCGGTTGACATGCCTGGATGACATAGCCGAATGATAAGCGATCACACGAGATGACACTAATGGCACGGATGACACTGATGACAATTTGTATTTAGTTGTTTGCGAAAAACGAAAACGTCAGTCAGTAAAATAAAAATAAAACAACAGAAAAAGTGACAGAGAGAAACGGGGTGGTAAAACAAAAGTTTGTATGATTAAAAAGTACTGTAAAAGAAAAAAACATAATATTAAGTAAGTGTTTTAGTTCTACTGCGAAAAAATTCAACAATAAATGCCGAGGATTGTTCAAAATAAATTCAAATAAATTGACAAGAAGCGTGGGAGAATTGTGGGGGGAGTTTTTTTATATTGTTATTGTAAAATACGAATATTATAAATATGAATATTGTAAATTACCAATGAAAAGAGAAGTGTTTATTTAATATATTTGAAAAAAAAGTGATACTTATTATGCAGAACAGAATTTTTTAATCTTTTGTTTTTTGGGGTTAAAGTAGTGTATGTTGAACCTGTTATCCAACTTCTGGAATTAGACTCTCATCAAAATATAAATACACCAGTGTGTAGAACAAGAAAATTGCAACTTGAGAGTGAAAGATTTACCTTAATCAGATAAGTGGTTTAGAAGTTATAATTCGTTAGACCAAGTGGATGATGATGGCAATGTGACCCGGGGTGATTAGCGTTCCGAACCAATTACATCGACATTGCATCCTCTTGAACCAGTGCGAGATAACTCAAAAGACGCAAAACAAATACAAAGAGAATTTATGTATTATTTCACCGGCGCGGCGAAGGCCAAACTTGGCAGTATACTTACGTTTAAATTTACTAATGTAACTGTCATTTACTAAAATACGCTTTGATCCATTAAAATCATGTTTTTATTTACATCTAATACGTATTTACAGTTACGTGGATATGAATTAACTTGCATTATGTTGCAAAAAAAAAATCCGACGAGGAATGCACATCCTCAAAATAAAGATTTTTACATTTACGTACACATAAGTAGTATAGTACCACTTGTATACTATTGTACATCGCTTTCACTCACGTCGACATTTCATTTTGTTCATTTTAAATGCATTTTTATTTTTGGAATTCATTTACACTTACAGCTAGACAAAAAAACGCTTAAAAATTAGCTTAAGTAACTTAAAAATAATCTTATTGTAACTTACTGGCCCCATGCGGGCACTCTAAATTAAACATAATACTTAATCTATGTCTTTCGACGTTTCTTACAGACTATTTTTATTTTTGTTTTACATTTATTAAAACTAAAACTAAGAAAATAAACTTTAAATATAAAAACTTAGTATATGGACTTTTTGGTTATACTATAAAACTTAAAACTAAACGTATAAAATATTTACAACTATATCTTAACCTACTTAATCCTACTTAAACTATCCAATCCTATACCATATTTTAGAGGGTGTTACCCACCTCTGTTTTAATATTTTTTTTTCTTTTTGTTTTTTTTTTTATTTTTTTTTTGTGATTTTTATTTTTTATTATTTTTTTTTTTTCTTAAAACTACCCTAATTCTACCTAAAACTATGTAAGCCGGCTATGGCTAAAAAAAAATATGCAGAAGACCGACTTTGCTCCCTATGGAGCTACGTAGGACTGGAGGAATTCGACGACGAGACTTCCCCTCCTTCATCTAGCCGCCAAAATTGTTGGTGCTGCCGAGCAACATCCCTTATGTCGCGACTCCCTACCGACCTACTGAACCGGAGACGCTCCGCACTGCCATGTGCGACGTCTCTGTCGTAGTTGAGTCGCCTGTCCGCAGCTGTTCGAGCAACGTGGAAGATTAGCGGCACCGCCAATCTGTCCTGGATCAGACCTTTCATATCTAGGTAGAGGAACGCTTCTGGAGGAACAAAGCCATCAAAGCGAACTCTCTCATGATACATGTAATTGGGGTAGAAAGCCCCGGAGATCAGGTTGTTCGATGAGGTCATTGCTCTTGCAATGTGCCGTCGAGTTAACTTAATGACGAAATTGTCCACTCTTATCAGGTTCGCCCTATTCTACAAGACCTCATTAGGATAGAATTTTATGTACTCAGACTCTGGTGTTCTGTATAAGTGAAGACAAGTCCTAAGACAAGCCCTCTCAAACACCCGAATCTTTTCCAATAAACTTGCTCTTACGTTGAACCACACGGGACATCCAAACACAAGCATAGGCCTGATAAGGGCCATGTAGCAGATAACCTTTACCCTCGCATCGAGTTGGCTGTTATAAAACAGTCTCTTTGTAAGGGCAAAAGCACCCTTGGCTCTGGCCAGAGCAACATCTATATGTTTGTTAAAATACAGATATTGATCTAGCCAGATCCCAAGGTATCTGACTACATTTCCACAAGCAAGTGGCTGTCCGTGTTGTCCGACGATAGAAAACTTTCGCCAATTCTTTCTGGTGTCCCTAGAGGCCCCAGACAAAGGCGTCCTAAACAAAATGGTTTCCGACTTCTGAAAATTGATTTTCAACTTCCAGTCATCGCAATATCGCTTAATTTTATCGAAGTCACGTTGCAAGAGTATATTAATAACCTCAATCTTTGGACCTGATCTGTACGCGATTAAGTCGTCTGCGTATGCTATGGCATGGTGAAGTGAACCTATCAGATCACTCGTGTAAATGTTGAATAGGATCGGCGAATTTACCGCACCTTGTTGCAGACCGTTTTTAATGTTAAATGTTCCAGCAGAAGTCACATCGCCACTCTTCACGATGAACTGTCTACTGGAGACCATCTCAAAAAGAATATACAGCAGTGGTTTACTAATGCCCAACCTGTCCAGCTTGAAAAAGAGTCCCTCTAACCATACGGTATCGAAGGCTTTTTCCAAGTCAATCAGGCAGGCACCAGTGCACTGATTCTTGCCTTTGTTCCATTGGATATCAGAAACCAGTTTAGACGCAGCATGAATAACATCATGCCCCGCCTTGAAACCGAATTGATTATCCGGAACTATATGTTTGTCCTCAACCCACTTGGTCAGGACTCTATTGATCACTTTCTCGAAAACCTTACTGATGTTTGGAAGGAGACTGATCGACCGGAGATTCGCCGGATTGGAAGTGTCTTTATCCCTTTTGGGGATCGGATGTACCACCGCAGTTTTCCAATGCGCTGGATAATGTGCATTATTCATTGCATTATTAAACAGGGTGGTATAAATGTCCACCGCTTCTAGAGGGAGATGTCGAAGCACAATGTTCGGTATTTCATCGGTTCCCACTGATTTCTTACTTCTAAGTGATTCGAAGATCGTTTGGAGCTCTGCCTTCGAAATGAACGGTGGTAGTACCATTTCATTGGTGATGACATTATTTGCCTTATTCTCGTCACTGAACTGGGTGAAACCCGAGCTCTCGAATCGCCAATTCATTATTTCATTTCGAAGGTAGAAATTGTGCACAAGGACTCGATTTTCCAGGTCGTGGTTCGGGCCAATGATGTCATTCGCCTTATATACTTCCTGGAAAGTCGCTCCTATAGCCTCTACCTGCTCCTGCGGATCCTCGATCACAAAGAAGTTGTCATCATCAACAGCTTCATTTGGATCTATGCCTGCTGCTGTAAGTATGTTCTCGTTGTATGTCGTTCGGGCGATTTTAAGACACGAAAGGTCGTTGTGATCTTTCCTCCGAAATATTTTATTTATTTGCGGGAACATATTCGGGTTGCTGGTGTTTACAGCCCGAATTTTGTTGTTCCAATACAAACTTACAGATGCTCTGTAATTTTCTTTTATTAATACTTGGAGGTTTTTGATCGACGACTTTAGCGTCATAATCTCCGGGTTATGTCTGTCAGTAAACTGTCTGTACATGGTTTTTAGCCTTGACAGCAGTCTACTTTTATGTCGGTGCAGTGCGTCAATGGTTGCGTTGCGGAATAAGTCTTCTTCGTCTGTGTGTTGGTACCGAGGTATCGTTTTGTCCATTGTTCGTTTAATTGTCTCGTCCATTAGTTTTAGATACCTGTCAATCTCCTCGTTTGACAGATTTCTATTGGACGGTGGGTAGAGCGAATTCGAGGAGAGTGCTCTCGTCAGTGTTCTGGAGAAGATTGTCCAACGCACCCTACTATAATTGTAGGCATGCCTTTGAACAAACTCGTCCAATTCCGCAGCTTCGTTCGGAACGGTTATTTCGGTACTAAGTCCGCAATGGTCACTGTCATACACAAAAGTGCGTAGACAGTTTATTGTTTGTTGGTTTGTGCA
This sequence comes from Volucella bombylans, assembly GCA_949129095.1. NCBI lineage: Eukaryota > Metazoa > Arthropoda > Insecta > Diptera > Syrphidae > Volucella > Volucella bombylans. The sequence continues at coordinate 20,587,076 of OX422143.1, read as the reverse complement.
TGTCAGGTGTATTCGTGTGTCGAACAGCAGGAGATCCAAATAGGACCCGTGTCTAGGAAACGACGGACTATCCGTCGCCTTAAGGTCGAGTCGATACATTATACTGTGTTGACCCCACCAATTGAATAGTAGGTTCCCTCTAGTATTTGGAGTATTATTTCCCCAATCACTATGTTTGGCGTTGAAATCTCCGCCGATAATAAAGTAGTTCTCCTCCAATTCCAGTCTTAGGAATCGAAAAAGTGTCTCGAGCTCTGAGATGAATAAACTGGATTGAGTAGCCTTAGGTGCATAAACAGACACCATGTATAACCGTTTTCCACTACGGAGAGGGATATACACGATGCATGCTTCCAGCACCTGGAACCTACGTACTACACGACTGTATACTCTTTTAAAACGTATACCTTTTCGTACGAAAATCGCAACGCCACCTCCCTGAATGGAGTTGGGTCGGTTTCTCCGTACTATTTTATATCTTTTGTGCCTCATTTTGTGTCTCTTGGTAAGCTTGGTTTCGCTAACCAAGAGCACATCAGGGGCTTGATCTTTAAGCAACTTAAATAGTGTGGCTCTTCGTTCGAACCTAATCAGTGAATTAACATTCACTGCAAGGACCTTCAGGGTTTGCTCCGCCATGTGCGTACCCATTACGACTGGAGGTGCGTTAGGCCCGGCAGCAGCGCGTATATTTGATCTACCCGCTTAGCCTGTTCCTGTATTTGACGCTGCAGCTGAGCCATCTGCCCCTGAATAGAGAGCAAGATAGCCAGCATGTCAGGTACAGGTTCCGGTGCTCTAGGCGCTGGGGCCTGAGAAGCTACCGTTGGTTGTTGTACCGTATTTCCCCTACCTGCCACCATTTGGGCGTAGGTAACATGGGGAGTAACGGCTGGTGTTTGTGTCTGCACGAGTGGACGTTTAATTTCCACTTTCTGCTGCCGAGCCAGATTTACTCTTTTGATGTATTGGAATTTGGGACAACCCCGATAATTTGCGGTGTGTCCCGTGTTCCGACATAACGCACAAGAGAGCTGGCTTTTTTCAGACGCTCCGTCCTTACCCAGAGCGCATTCCTCGGATTTGTGGTTCTTTCCACACTTCACGCATCGGGGCTGCATTTCGCAGTTCGACGCGGCGTGCCCGAACCTTTGGCAGCGAACACATTGTAAAATGTTTTCGCTCCTCTTTAATTTTTCCCAGTGTACAACCTGGTAGTCTAGGACTTTGATGCTCCTTAGACCATCCAGTTTGCTGTTGGGACTTAGCTGAACCAGGAAGAACGGTAGTTTCCGCTTCTCCCTTTTGGCTCTAGCCGTGACGAATGGCTTAACCTCTACGAATTTGAGCTCTTCGCACTCCTTCTCTTTGAGCAGTGCAAGAAGCTCCTCCGGATCAGTCGACGGTTCTAACCCCCTCAGCAGCATTGTTTGCAGCTTGTCCCCTTTCGGGGTGTAGGAGAAGAACTCCGTCGTCGATTCCTTCAATAAGTTTTTTATTTTATTATAGCGCTCCACTGTGTTACAGTGGATCGCGTGCCTATCTAAACTAAGTCTTTTAACAAAAAAATTATTGCCTATGGCCGACTTACATAGCTCAATGGTTTCCTTTAGTTCCATCTTATACGTGTTTATAGGTGGAACTCGTTGCTTTGTTGATTTCGTTTGTTGTTGTTGCTGTTGCTTCTGCTGTTGCTGTTGTTGCTGCTGTTGCTGCTGCTGCGATTTTTGTTGCTATTGTTGTTTTTGCTGTTTATTTTTAGGTTGTGGTTTAGGATCCATCTTTGTTACTTCTTTTACTGGTTTTTGTATTTTTTGTTGTTTTAGTGGCTGGTTATGTTTTTCTTGTGGTACCACCACGTTGGTGATTTGTTGTTTCTGAGGGATCTGAAGTTGTTGCAGTAGCTCCTTCTCCCTCCTTGCCACTTGCTTCGCTCTAATAGCAAGCACTTGTTGCTGTAGCTGCATGATGCTACTATTTATGGCTTTGACCTCGTTCTCTTCGTCATCTGACTCAGAGGCAGCTAGGAATGAAAAGCTATTGTTTCCACCCATGTAGTGGCCTTCTCCACCGTCAGAGACATATGGGTATTCTTCTTGCCTCTTTCGCTGTTGTTGTTGTGTCGCTGCTTTTTTTGACGTTGTTGGCGCCTCTTCCCTTGCTCCACCAGGCAGCTTCTCAGTAGATGCTGATAGGGAAGGGCGCTTCACGAGGTTAGGAGTTGGCTTCAGCTTCCTCCTCCTCTTAGACGTAGTTTCCGAACGGATCGAAATTACAGTTTGGTCATCAGATGACATCGTGCCATCTCCCGGACCCGCTATTTGGATAGCGGACCGTTCACCACCACTCATCTTCTGGTTACACGACTGAACTTATTTTAATTTAAATTATATTTATTTTCCTTTATAATAATAAAAAGTCCGTCCTTTTCCGGGAATCGAACCCACGACCCCTGCTTTGTCGGCCGGCACCACTACTGCTGCGCCACCGAATCACTTGGTCAAAATGTTCTTAATTTTTCTTTTATTTTTATTTTTATTTTTTACACTATTTCACTTGACAGAAAAAGGCGAAAAACGTCTGTTCCCGATCGAGGTCTATGAACGACTGACTCACTCACGTCGACAGCATTGCTCTCCTGGCCATAGTAATAATCGTCATCTTCCAATATATCATGTGATTCCTGTAATAATAGAAAAATAATCAACGACTTCAGACGGAATGAATAGAAGAAAAATAAAAACCAATGATCACCCTTATTTGGATTTCATTATGTGGTAGTGGAGGATGTAATCCCAATCGGCGGGGTATTGGTCGATGGACGGTCCGCTGCTGATTCGGTTGACCCCACACCTGCTGTGGCGGAATAGAAGTAGTCGTCATGGTATTCGGGTCAGTGACATTTGTGCGTGAAGGCGCCGGCTGAGAGTAAATCAATTGCATGATTCAACCCTCCAAATTGAAGGCGACGCCTTCTGGAAGTCTTCGCAAATGTGATGCGACCAGTTCACCGAACACACCATGCTGATCATCTTGCCTGCGTGCTATATTCCCAACACTTAAGCCGCCAAATTCCGAAAGCTACCAGAATTGGAATTCGAGGACAACGATGGTGATGGCGTTGCTGTTGACGACGGCGTTTTCGCTGTTTCTCTCTTTTGCCTTTTTTCCGCCACCAGTGTTGGTTGGACAGCTTCGAGGGACAGTTCAACGTTTGACAACTGCGTCAACTCATTTAAAATTGAGCAATCATAGTACTCATCCTCCTGAAAAACAAGTAAAGGAATATAGTAATGTGTGAATGTATACATACATGAAAGCAGATCCATTGAAGAACGAGTACCTACCAATTGTAATGTGGACGTCGATGGAAACGATTGTGTCACTTCGGAAGACTCCAAAAACATAATTTCACTCAGATGAGGCCACGATGTTTTCACAATTTGGCCTGTCCCTTGGCCTGATTTTATGGCTCGAAATTTGCCCAAATGGGCTTTAAATGGCTGTGAAGTGATTGCACCTCGACATCGTCAACACTCTCAATATTTAAATTGACCGACACCTGTTTCCAGGAATCAATTTTGGAGTTAGGATTTTTATAATCCTTCCGCCCACTATCCCAAAGGACAGGATTTATTTGCATAGCTGCAATTAAAGCAGACTTTGTTTCACGGTCCCAGAAAAATAATATTTTTCTGCACCTTTTTTCCCCTGAAACCGTGGGTGTTTTATTTCTAGCCTCAATATAGGCTTCATCGTTGTTGTTACTCATTTTTTATAACACAGAAACCAAATTAACTTAACTTTTTCAATTACGCACACGTGTCATCTGCTGTTAGATGACAATGAGGAAAATCAAGTAATGTCATCCATGGGACCTCATCATTCGGATGACACGCTGTTAAAAAAATTTGGTCATCCAGTCCCAATAGCGATGACAAGCGATCACACGGTCAACCAAATCAGTCATCTGGATGACATAGAAATCGGGTCATCTGGTGTGTCATCCGGTTGACACGTTCAATGACAGCCGATTACACGGGATGACCACTTTGGGACAAATTTTACGTCATAGTGACGTCATGATGCCATCCGGATGACAAGTTTGGATGACCGTCTTATCGCACCTTAAGACCAAATGTCAGGGTTTAGCACTTTCTGTTAGATATGTGTAGAGTAAAAAAATGCGGTTTAAAATAAAACACGTCTTTTCCTTTTGTTGTAACAGCAAAGTGAAAGTTAATTTATGAAATGTATATTGAATAATTGTATTTCCGAAGATAAGCAATAAGAAGGGACACACAACATCGACGAATTGGACAGAAAGTAACATTCGACAACTATAAGTTGAAGAATCACTCTTGCTAATCGCTGTTTCCTTGGTCTAAGAAGGCAATTGAGTAATAAGGAATTATCCCGAAAAAACAAAGAAGACTCTATATAAGACCCAGTCCTACTTTATGGTTTTGAATCATGGACTCTATCGAAAGCGGATAAAGATATGCTAAGTCGTTTCGAGAGAAATATGCTCAGAAAAATATTCAGTTGCATTTGCGTTAACGGGCTTTGGAGGAGAAGACTCAACTAACTGACCCTCAGTGCTCGTCCCCACAGTGGATGAATGACACTTCTCGAGAATTAAACCGTTTATATTAAGTAATATTTTGCAGAAAATATAGCATGTTTGGTAACGTTGGAAAGGCCTTGAAATGAAGTAAAGTGAAGAAATGAATTACGGTAAAACAAATCCTAACCCTGGTATAAACTTTTTTTGAGAAATAAACATTTTGATGATTTTTCCTTATTTCATTTTATAAAGACTGCCGGACTTTATAAATAACACCTTAAAACAATATAAAAGACGAATAAGCTTAATTATCAGATCGTAGAGCAGACGATAACATTGTAGGATCTTTACTTGAGTTTTTTTGTTTTGCAAATTCAATAATTTTTTTCTATATCAGCTGGAGTTGCATTTTAGCAATTAACAATTCCATATTGCAGCTTAGGGTGAGAACTCCATAATAAATTATCTATAAAAGCATAGTTTATCATACATTATCCAAATAAAACCAAGATCTAACAGGGGATGGGAAATACTTTCTTTATTTATATACGAGTATCTACGTGCTTTGAAAAATCCATTATAGAAACAGTGGTAATTCCTAATATTTAAAATAGTTTACTCTCTCTAACAAAAAATATTTATCAGTTGGGTTAAGATTACTACAGAGGGAGGGAGAGCCAGACGTACATGTACAATTAGACAGTTTGTATCTTTGATACTTCAATTTGGGCGAAAAAGTTGAAATATTAATTTTAGTTTTGGAGAAAATATCTTATTGATATTTGACGAACCAGTGCCTCAAACTATTTAAAAAGTTTTCTCTCTAACTGTTTGCAATTCAAATAATAGACAATTTAATACTTTTTCTTAATTAATTCATACTATTTATTTCAAATTATATTATTGTGAATTACCCCTATATAATGTGTATAACAAATTAAATCTGTCAATTAGGAAATTATGTAAAAATTATTATTCGCATTTTTACCGCCAAATAGAGAGACCGTTTATAACGAACTCGGAACACAGTTTTATTTAAATATACATATAACTTATATATAATCGAAGAAAAAATCCAAGTCATTAAGTGCGAACCCCATATCCATACCCATTAAACGGAAACAAAACTAAGACACCTGTTGTGCTATCATTTGGTCCTTCGAGCCGGATAGAGTGTGTGATTTCTAAAAGAAAAGAAAAAAGAAAAAATCTAATATTTCATATAATTATATACATATACATACCCTTGACATTGTGTAGACTGAGGGTAACGTTCTTATCCTTACCAAGCAATAAACATTATTTATATCCAATTGTGCTAATCGGGATTTCCGCGCTGTGCAACAAATAATTTTTACTCATCAGCTGAAGGCATAAAACGAAAGTCCTCTTTTTTTCGTCTCTTTTATTGTCCTTTTTATTTTGAATAACAAAAAAGAAGTGTATGTCCTTTGGCGAACTCCAAAATGCGTGATCATGCCAATTTCAAAAAGACAGTAAAAGAATCTAAAATTACCTTTCGAGTCGTTTTTCAATGTTAGAAGGTATTTTTGCTACAGCGAACCGGTACCATGAAGAAATAATGTCAGGCAACCTGGAAAAGGGTATGATTAAAGAGGATTTAATAGTGGTCTACGAAAAAATACAAGATTATCGAAGTGATCTTTTGGATGCTATTGATAAGAGATCTCGGGAGCAGAAAGATGACGCAGTGGCGAAAAGCACTGAACTTCGGCTTCCAAAAATCAATATTCCTGAATTTTCTGGATCATATTCAAAATGGCGATCTTTTCATAACATCTTTGTTTCGTTTGTTGCGGTAAATTTTCCCGCAACAAGTTTGGCTCTCTTTCCTTCTAAGTCCCTTCGGTCCCTCTTTTCTTTGAGTGGGAACACCGAGCTCTGGCGGAGGTGGAGGGTAGCCATGGTCCCATCAGCCAGTGGCCCACCAACCCCAGACCTCGGAAAACAACCCACATAGGTTCACGGGAGGAACCCCAGGGTGCGACAGGAGGTCCACCAGGAACACCGTTGTCGGAGCCCATAACTAGACGGGAGACTCGAAACGGGCAGCATCAGACAGGACGTCTGAAAGTCGCCGACGGGTGGGGACGGACGGTCCTTTCAATCCAGACGCCCCAACACGATGATGACGGGTGGGGGAAGACGATCCCTGGAATAAACACCCCAACGAAAGCAAACAACAGGAGGCTAAGAGCAGCAGTGGTGTGCAGGCGGACGGGCAATATAATCGGGCACACCCCAACGACGCACCAGCTTTAAAAGTTAGGTTCGATGGGTGAAGGGATGACGACCCCTTTTTAAGCCAGCACCCCACCGATGGAGCACCGGAGGAGCAGCAGATGCGTGTAGGCGGACGGCCAAGTAATAAGACCGCCTCCACCGAGGGAACAGGAAAACATACATACAAAACACAAACGTATAACAACCAGCAACAAACCATCACCAACCAACAACAACGATGGTACGAAAAAATAATAATAAAAGTACAAACTGACAGGCTGGCCAGAGGGCAGAAGGGCCCAACTATACAAAACACTAATAAATAATTGTAAGGAGTGACACGCTATTGGTCAGTCCCCACCCCCCAAATCTAAACGCCGATCCACCGGAGTAGTTATATTTATAATTTTCACAGGCACTATACTTGGCTTTTGTGAGGGGCGGTGATGGTTGGATCGAGATACAATCCCTTCTGGATTGTATCTACACTTTTTTCCTTTCGTCCCAATACTCCAGCTACCGTTCCATCGCATTTCCTTCCTCCTCCGCGCTAGTTTCCATTTTTGCAAAATTTTTATTCGTACAATTCGATGGGGGAAAATTACCCGGCTAGCGGAAGGAAAAGAAACTCTGCTTTTCGCAATTTCTTTTTGTAGAACCTAAGAGAGGAGAATTGCTAGGCATATTAAGGATCCACAGATTCCATAAACTCGCTCAGTGGAGTTCCCAGTCATTACCATAGACTAACTATACCTAGATATCAAACTCTACTAATACTTTTGCAAACCTTTAACTTTCGTACAGACACACTGTAAGTGAATTCCAACAAATTTTGACAAAGTTATAGAGATGCAAAAGATGCAAATTTCAACACTCTCTCTCATTCTCTCTCGTTGCTCTCATTCTAGCAATTTTACTTGTAAATTGCTCTCATTCTAGCAAATTTTGACAAAGTTATAGAGATGCAAAAGTGTTGGAATGCACTTACAGTGTGGCTGTGCGAAAGTTAAGGGTTTGCAAAATAGAGAGAGGGTCAACCTAGTTTTTTTGATTTCGGATTGCAAATTTTTTTTGCGAGAAGCAAGTTTTTTTTTTCTTTTTCTTTGAAGTTTGCGAATTGCGAAAGGCAATTCGGTAGAGTAGTTTTTTGTGAATTTTTTCTGATTTTAGAGTAGAGTCGCGTTTTGAAAAAAAAAAATAAAAAAAAAATTAAAATAAATAAATACACAAATTGAGGAAACAAATAAAGGACGCGGAAAAAGGAATATAAAAAGGGAGACAGGAACGAGGAACGGATAGCTGGAGTGGCGGAACGAAAAGGGGGAGAGAACTGTGTCAGGAAGGGGCACAGCACCGCTAGGAGACAAAAAACCAAAGCTAAGTATAGTGCAGTGAAAGGGTAGTGTAGAAAAAGAAGAAATAAGAATAAAATTCGGTTTTTTTTGTTGGAAAAATTGAGACTCCGGTGGAAAAATCACGTGGCGCCCTTTTTTATTTTTGCCCAGGTCTAGCTGCCGTCAAAGCGCTACCTGGTGGAACCCACAGCTGGGATAGCGGGATCCCAGAGAGAAGAGTTATCGGTTGGTTCGGGGCATTGCCGTATCGGTGCCGGGAACTAAACCTAACACGTTAATCCACGATAATAAATCAGTGATATTCAAAAACTGCATTATTTGAAGTCAAGTCTCACCGGCGAAGCAGCAAGACTTCTTCAACATATGTCGATAGATGCAGGAAACTACGACAAGGCTTGGGAACTGCTAACAGCCAGGTTCGATCACAAAAGAGTATTGGTAAATGCTCAACTCAAGCTATTTTTTGGTCAACCTGCGTTAGTAAAAGAATCTGCACAAGGTATTAAATCTTTGCTAGATGTTTTCTCTGAGTGTTTGCATGCGTTGGAGAATTTAGAGCTACCAGTAAAGCATTGGGACAGTATCGTCATTTTTATTTTGTTTCAAAAATTACCCATTATAACCCAACAGTTATGAGAAGAAAAGCTTGGCAGTAACAAGGGCTTACCAAAGTGGTAACAATTCATAGAGTTTTTAGAGCCACGCTTTAGAACATTGGAGGCTGTAGCGCAGCAAGGAACGTCTCGGTTGAACGCCAAGCCATTGTCGAAATCGTAAGTAGCGCCCAAGGTGTTTCATGCGAACACACAGTCGAAACAATTTTAATGCAAGTTGTGTCACCAGGGGCAACATTCGCTTCGGAAATGCAACCAATTTTTGGGCATGGACGTGATGCATAGGATACAGACTGTTCGCCAAATTAAAGCCTGTGAAAACTGTCTCGCATACAGCCATTTCTCACGTGAATGTAATAGCAGCAAAAGTTGTTACTTTTGCCACAAGCGACACCACACACTTTTACATTTTGTAACAAATACACACACATCTGCACCACACACTTATTTAGTGCCACAGACACAACACAACACCGAGAATACGCTGCAGCAGGTGGCCGTGAACCCCAACGCACCTGTTTTTCATCCAGCCAGCGGTGAACAGCAAAACACAAACACTCGTAACACTCAACGAGCTGACACGAGCATTTTGTTGGCTACCGCAGTTGTTAAAGTGCAGTCAGTTGATGGTAGAATTTTCGAGTTGAGGGCCTTAATCGACTCTGGATCAGAGGCCACCTTTATCTGCAAATCAGCTGCACAACTGCTCAGAGTAAACAAAAGGCGTTCTTATATTGAAATATCGGGGCTGGGGAAGGTCAGCAACGGCACTTCTCAGAGTTATGTCGACATAATGTACATGTCGAGGGATTCGGCGTTCAAAAGCTCTGACAGAGCGTACGTTTTTAAGTCGTTGATTGGGCTTCTTCCGGCCCGGCCCGTTTTATTAGATAGTTGGAACCATATCTCCGGTTTACAACTAGCAGACCCATCTTTTCATGTTCCTGCAACAATAGACCTTCTTTTCGGTACTGACGTTTACTCAGAAGTTATTCTTCCGGAGATCAGCAGGAGTGCTGAAGTTGAAGCACCCATCGCACAGAAAACCCAACTTGAATGGGTGTTACTGGGAAAAGTTCCTGAAATTCCTCGAAGGCTTCAAAGTTTTGGTGGATCTCGACGTACAGATACGTAACTTTTGGGAGATGGAAGAGGCTCCGTTTCCAATTCAACAATCGGAGGAAGAAATCGAATGCGAACGACATTTCACCACACACACAATACGCCTATCCCGACGGCTGTTATGAAGTATCGCTACCGTTCGAAGGAGCAAAACGCCCAGCTTTAGGGCATACCCGGGAAATCGCCCTGAAGCGATCTGGAACGACGTCTGCAAAAAGACTCTATTCGAATAGAATAGAGTAGATGTATCATGGAGTATCTTACCATGAATAATATGGAGGAGATTGATCTGGAGAACGACGCCATTTTGAAGTCACCCTGCCACTCGTTTCTCCCACATCATGCTGTGGTGAAGGAAAGTAGCTCCACGACAAAAGTAAGGGTTATTTTCGACGCAGCATCAAAAAGCACCGACGGTACCTCCTTGAATGACCATCTCATGGTAGGCCCGAAGCTTCAGTCATATATCATCAAAGTCCTCTTGAGGTGGAGGAAATACGAGTACACCTTCACCGCAGATGTTGAGAAGATGTACCGACAATTTAGGGTAAACCACGCGGATAGAAATTATCAAATAATTCTCTGGAGACTAGGAGTGCGTGAACCGATCAGAGGGTTTAAGCTCAAAACCGTCACGTTCGGCACAGCGTCTGCTCCCTTTCTGGCCATCCGCACTACTCAGCAAGTCGCCGTTGATGAAGCAGACAAGTTTCCGATAGGGGCTGCGGTTATCAAGGAGGAGTTCAAGGAGATTCAGCTGAGTTGAAACTCCGAAAATGGGCATCGAATCACAAGGAGTTGATCAGCGACATTCCTGAACAGGATCGGGAAAGTAACTTCGAGCTCCCTCTCTGTTATTCGGATCATGTCAAGACCTTGGGCATCAGATGGTTTCCAGGAACAGATTCATTTTCTTTTCAGAATTTTGCGACAGATGGGGAAGAAATGACAAAAAGATCAGTTTTGTCGTCGATAGCGAAACTTTTTGATCCTCTTCGATGGATAGCACCGTGTACCATCATAGCAAAAATCTTGATGCAACAATTATGGAAATGAGGTAGAGAATGGGATCAACCGATTCCAGAGGATTTGAAGCCCGAGTGGGAGATTTTTAGATCTGAACTTCCGCTTATACAACACATAATGATTCCGCGATGGATTGGAACAAGAATCTGTTATTCTGTTGAGCTGCACGGTTTTTGCGATGCTTCTATGAAGGCTTATGGAGCAGCGGTATACCTTCGAGCGGTTGATAGCGACCACCAAATTCGCATGAGCTTACTCCTCTCAAAAACAAGAGTAGCTCTCATAAGTACGGTGAACCTTCCGCGTTTAGAGCTTTGTGGAGCCGTTCTTCTGGCAACACTTTTAGAACACGTCAAAGCTGCTCTTGGTATGCCATTGGTGAGGGTTTATGCGTGATCAGACTCCACAATCACTCTGGCCTGGATACGTGGACCTCCGAGCAAATGGAACACCTTTGTCGCTAACAGGGTAGCAGATATTCAGCGACTCACCAACATCAACGATTGGAGACATATACCAACAGAACACAACCCCGCTGACTTAGCCTCCCGAGGCGTGGCTCCATCCACGTTAGGATCACAGGATATGTGGTGGAGACGCCCAGTATTCTTAAGGAATCACTGGCAATTTCAGGAACCGAGGCAACCAGACAATTTCGACACAGAAGAGGAGGTTAAGAAAATCAAATCGCACCATGTCACGATACATGACACGAACGAGATACTAAAGGTGATACAAAAGTTCTCAACACTTTCGAAGGTAGTTCGAGTCCTGGCGTACGGCTTGGGATTTTTGCAAAACTGCAAAGTAGAATCGAAATCAAAACAAATAGGAGTTCTTAAATCAGAAGACCTGCAATACACAACACAGCTAGCGATTCGAACAGCCCAAAGGAGCATGTTCTCAGCAGAATTGGAGGAACTTGAAGGTAAAAACACGATACCAAAAGCATTAAAGTCACTTAATGCATTCTTGGATGTACATTCACTATTGGCTTATAACCAACAACACCCTGCTATTTTGAAGTCAAGCCATCACTTTGCAGACCTGGTAATTCGCAATGCACATCAACAGTCACTTCATGGAGGTATTCAGCAAATGGTATCGTATATCCGTACAGCCTACTGGATAACAAACATCAAGACGAGTGTTAAGAAGCATATACACCAGTGTGTTCTATGCTTCCGACACAAGGCACACCACATGCAGCAACTGATGGGGAGTTTACCAGCTCCTCGAGTTAGAATGGCGCGACCCTTTAGTACCACCGGCATTGACTATGCAGGACCTATAGAAGTTAAAATCTGGAAAGGACGAGGAGCAAAGTGTCTAAAAGGATATTTCGCCATTTTTATCTGCCTATCAACCAAGGCAATTCACTTAGAGGCTGTTTCCGACCTAAGCACGTAGGCTTTTGTAGCAGCTTTTCGTCGTTTTACTGCTCGACGAGAAATATGCTCGCAGCTTTATACCGACTGTGGGACGAATTTCGTCGGAACTGATGCCGAACTCAAGCGGATGATGGAAAACGCTAAATTGCTGAGATACTTTCAAGGCAGGGTACAACATGGAACTTTATTCCTCCTGCTTCTCCTAACTTTGGGGGTGTTCGTGAATAAAATGTATAACTAATATACATATATTTTTAGTTAAAATAATTAGTTCATTTGAATATTAAAAATTGTAATCTATGTTAAATCTAAGTTACATTAATTGAACTAAATCTAATGTAACAAGGAAAACGTAACGTAACGAATTGGAAATATGTTATTTAGTACATTTATATTTTGTATGACAGTTGTAAGTCGAATATGGAAGTAATTTCCGGAAAATAATAAAGATGGCTCTTTGCTGTAACGCTAAAACCGAGAAGACGTGTTTAATTTAAAAACCGCATTTTTTTAACCTATTACCCCACACAGTAATCAAAGAAAAAAAGCCCTACACACCCCAACATTTGGTCCTTCGAGCCGGATAAAGACTTCCCAGAAAATTAAACATTTAACCATTTAAAAAAGAAAACAAATTTATAAAAAAAGAAAAAAGTGCAAAGTGCAAAGTGCAAAACATACATATATACATATAAATAAAGATAGTTAATAGACTACACACACAATTTCTAAAAAAGAAAAAAGTGCAAGTGCAAGTGCAAGTACAAAGTGCAAAAAGAAAAATATATATATAGATATATATAAAACAATAAACTTACATACATTTACTCCCTCGCGGTCGGTGTCTTGCCCCTTCTCTTGCTCCTTTTAAAGACTTAAAGACTCTCGGTGGTTGTGCATTGATCGGAATTCCCGCGCCGTGTAAAAATTAAATTAAGTACCAGTCAACTTTAACCTCAACTGTCACCAGCTGGGCAAAGCTAACCAAAGGTCGTAAGTTGCTGAAATAAAATATTAATTAATTAATATTATTTTAACACTGTATCTAATAATTTAATAAAATTTAATTGTACTTGATACATACAAACATATTGGTTTATAATTACTTAATTTTCAAATAAAAACCATTTAAAAATGTCAAAATTGTCCACGGGTGCAGATCAGAAAGGTGTTCTGGAGCAGATTCTTCGTGACCACTCCAACTTCAAGAAGACTGGAGCATCACGTCGTACAGCCAGCTATCTGTCAGGTCGTCTTCTTATCCTAGAAGGGAACTTCAAAAATGCGCTTGGTCTTCAAGCAAAGATTCGACGAGGAGAAATCGAAGAAGGTCTGGAAGAAGATTTTGATGAAATTTTTGATTTGCTTCAAGAAACATATTTCACTTACCGAGGTGAATTGGTCGACGCTATCGACAATGCCAAGTTAGCATCCAGAAGATTGTGGAAGGTGAATCCACAAGTGGTTCTTGTAATGAGCTTTCATTACCCCAAATTCAAATACCACATTTTGAGGGCTCGTACATGAAGTGGCGGGCTTTCCACGATGTCTTTTTGTCGTTAGTCCACACAAATAAAAAGCTGGGTGAAATCCAAAAGCTTCACTATTTGAAGTCGTCTCTCACAGGTGAAGCTGCTCGTTTGTTGCAGCATTTAGGTTTGTGTTCTGGCAATTATGACAAAGCATGGGAACTGCTTGTCGCCAGATACGACCACAAGCGAGTGTTGGTAAACGCTCATTTCCAACTTTTTTTTGAGCAGCAGCAGTTGACGAAGGAGACGGTAAGCAACATCAAATCTCTATTGGACACGTCCCAGGAATGTTTTCACGCTCTGGGAAACTTAGGATTGCCTGTTAGTTCTTGGGATGACATTTTAATATATATACTGGTTCAGAAATTACCTGCTTTTACTCAGCGTTTGTGGGAGGAGAAGTTAGGTAGTTCGAAGGAGTTGCCAACACTGACGCAATTCACAGAGTTCCTGGAGACACGTTTTCGAACCTTGGAAGCAGTAGCTGGAACGAGTGGCATCAAGGTCAGCGGTTCTTCTGTACACAAGGCTGTTGCGGTCGAGAAGAAAACGGTGTTGCACGTCGGGAAGAAGCAGTTTGCATGCCAGGTATGTGGTAGAGGTCAGCACTCCCTTCGAACTTGTCAGAAGTTCATTGCCATGGAGATCTGTGAGCGATCTAAGGCTGTGGACAAAATCGGGGTTTGTCGGAACTGTTTGGCGTACAGTCACAAGACGAACCATTGTCAAAGCAGTGTGCGCTGCTATTACTGCCAGCAGGCACACCATTCTCTGCTGCATGTTAATAATATCAGCTCCAAATCTACAAGAGATTATAAAAATACAACAACAGGTACACAAACATTTCATATAAGGTCAACATTTAACCCACCTAAAGTAACCTCTTCTGAAGTACATCAGCCAAGTGTTCTTCTGGGAACAGCAGTTGTTCGAGTTAGGTCATCAAATGGAAATTATTTTAATCTGAGGGCGTTAGTTGATCCTGGATCGGAAGCAACGTTCATTACTGAATCCGCTGTCCAGTTATTAGGGCTTCATCAGCGACGAACTATCATTCAGGTATCTGGATTGGGAAAGGTTAGCAGTGGTTCATGTCAACGGTATGTAAGTCTTACCTTTGGGTCTCTGGTAACACCTTTCGAGACAAATACCCCAGCCTATGTATTCAAGTCCCTGACTGGTCTTTTGCCGTCCAAGCCTCTAGTTCTGCAAAACTGGGAACATATTCAAGGTTTGAAGTTAGCTGATCCACAATTCGACAAGCCTGCGACTGTTGATATTCTCCTGGGAGCTGACGTTTACTCTGAGTTTATTCTAGGATCCATTATACGGGGTGATGATGAAAGATCGCCAATCGCACAGGAATCAGAGTTAGGTTGGCTTATCCTTGGGAAGGTTATTTCACAAAATAAAAAACCTGTCCATAGCTTCTTACAGGTTCTCGGCAACGACACTCAGCTGCGAAGGTCCTGGGAACTGGAGGAGTTGCCTTTCAACACTAAGAAAACTGCGGAAGAGAAAACTTCTGAAAATAATAATGCCAACACAATAACGAGAACGCCTGATGGTCGATATGAGGTATCGCAGCCATTTAAAGACGGATGTAAGCCTGGGTTTGGTGCCTCGAGGTTAGGTGCCTTACGTAGGTTTCATCAACTGGAAGGAAGATTCCAGGAAACCCCCACACTACACAAGGAGCTTCAACAGATGAAAGAGGTTGACGAGACGAATACCATACTGGATACACCACACCATTTACTTACTCCTCACCATGTGGTATTCAATAGACCGGAATGTAAACCTGGGTTTGGTGCCTCGAAGTTAGGTGCCTTACGTAGGTTTCATCAACTGGAAGGAAGGTTCCAGAAAAACCCCACACAGCACAAGGAGCTTTCCAATTGTTTACAGGAATGCTAAGATCTTCGTCAGATGCCAGAGGTTGACAAAAAGAATACCTTACTGGATACACCACACAACTTTTTCATTCATCAGCATGCGGCATTCAAGAAGTCAAACAAAACCACGAAGCTTCGTCGCAATTGTGTGTACTACAAACGATTTATACGAAACTGCCGGGCACAAGCTGGAAAAAGATACAGAGGTCCGCTAAAGGTAGACGCAATCGGCATAAGACTGTTCGAAATTCCTCAAGGAGACACTGCCGTGGAGAAGTGGAGCGAAAATTATCTGTCCAGGATGAGACAGCGCCCGAAGTGGACAAGACGGAAGCCGAGACCAATAAGCGAAGACTCAGTCATCTTCAAGGACGAAAAAACTACCGCCGTTGCAGTTGAGATTCCGACGAATTATTGGCGCACATCCCGGAAAAGACGGACTTGCTTTATTGCTTTGAAAATTTTGCTATTTGCAATCAAATATTGCAAGCGAAAAGCGAGAATTTTTAAACAACACAACACAACACAACATTTGAACGACACAACACAACATTTAAACGACACAACACAACATTGATAAACTCACATGGAAAATTAAAGACATTTCTTTTCTTTGAAAACAATTTATTAGATTAATAAAATATAATGACACAAACTTATTCTATCCTAGAATCCCTACACAACACACATACATACAGTCCACTCTAAACTACACAAAATCATTCATACCAGACAACGTTGCAGAGTTCCAACATTTTCAAAATGCCGACGGGAATTGGAGAATCAAAACCCTGACTGCACTTGAAGTTTTTCAATGAACACTCAACGTTGTCCACTCAATACAACACAACACTTTTAACATTTATTCTTTTTTTTTTTAATACATTTCAACATAAAACACTCAAATGTGAAAATAATAATATCTACCTTAAACTAATCTTAACATAAAATACATAAATAAACAAAATAAATAATAATAATAAATATGTAAATAATAAAAAAAAAAATGAATATGTCAAAAAAAAAAAAAAAACTTACTGAAGATGAATTGCAACAACAATTCTATACGAAGGCGGATTCATGGCTTTACACAAAAATGTAAATACCACACACACCACACACACTAAGAAGGCTAATTCGGCCATCATCAAAACACTATCCGATCGCGAAAATTTCGTCGCACAGCATCGCGCTGCACAACCAAAGATTGCGTACGCGGAAAACAGTTATCGTACAAAATAACACCACAAATTGTATCGAATTTGTTGGGAAAATATTTTTAATGAACTTTTAATTTTTTTTTATTTTCCCAATTCTTTTTTTTTTCTGTTATTTTGTTTGCACTGCACTCGAATATCACTTTCGCGAAACCAAAACCAATCGATGTACAACAATATGTACACACGCACGGACATATATACGATTGTGTACTCGAGCCGATGTACACAATTTAAAACGAAATCGAACTGCGCGAAGGAAGGGGAGCAGACAAGTAATATAAATAAAGACACTTACCTTTTTAACAAACAAAAAACTAAAAAAAAGTGGGAAAAACCAACGAAAATAAACTAAAAAAAAAAAGAAAAAAAAGAACCGAACAACACACGCGATAGGAAATTGACCCAGATTTGGTCAACGATCAAAACAAACTGTTGCACTATTGCAATTTGTCAATGACACATATTTTATCTACCTTTGTTGCTCGTTTGTTATATCGTCGTCCTTGTCACCTACATGTAATGTTTCAAATTAATAATTACACGATTTTGTCTCATTTTACATGTCTAGTCAACACACTCACACAACACACAACTTTTATGTCAGAAGAGGTACAGTACGATACAAGAGCGAGGACACTTGCGGACGAAATTCGTCCACCGGGCGGGAGAATGTTCGTGAATAAAATGTATAACTAATATACATATATTTTTAGTTAAAATAATTAGTTCATTTGAATATTAAAAATTGTAATCTATGTTAAATCTAAGTTAAATTAATTGAACTTAATCTAATGTAACAAGGAAAACGTAACGTAACGAATTGGAAATATATTATTTAGTACATTTATATTTTGTATGACAGTTGTAAGTCGAATATGGAAGTAATTTCCGGAAAATAATAAAGATGGCTCTTTGCTGTAACGCTAAAACCGAGAAGACGTGTTTAATTTAAAAACCGCATTTTTTTAACCTATTACCCCACACAGTAATCAAAGAGAAAAAAAGCCCTACACACCCCAACAGGGGGTTTGTGGGAAGCAGGAATGAAGTCGGTAAAACACCACCTTAAGCGAGTGGTCAAGGATAAAAGGCTCACATTTAAAGAGCTTTGCACACTTCTAACACAAGTAGAGGCATGCTTAAACTCTCGGCCTTTAGCTCCACTCTCGATCCTGACGACCTCGAGATAATCACTCCTGGACATTTCCTTATTGGCAAAGCGATCCACACTATACCACAAGGAGACACACAAGTTACGTAGACCGCTGGAAAAGAATTCAAATCGCGGCGGATACATTTTGGAGGAAGTGGAGCGGAGAGTATCTATCTCGTCTACAACAAAGACCAAAATGGCAAAAACTCGAAGTCTACCCGAGAGCCGGTGACCTAGTAATCGTCAGAGACGAACAATTACCGCCGGCCCAATGGATGCCTGCACGCATTTTGGAAGTGCATCCTGGAACCGATAAAGTTATTCGCGTAGTCACTTTAAAAACAAAAACCGGAAAACTCAAACGACCAATAACAAAAATATGCTACCTACCGTCAAACAAGGCAAACTCGTAAGACACCCTCGTTTAAAGGAAACAAAACATATTTATAAAAATAAAAGAATCAATAATATAATAGGTTTTAGGTATATCAAAATTAAGCTGAAAAAGATAATAGTCATAATAATAATCATTCACAATTAAAAAAAAAACCCATAACTTCACAACATTACAACAATGTTTACTCAAACCAGTAATATTTTATACAAATAACTACACAATACTACAGTCCATTTAATACACCAAACTACACATTAATAACAACAATAGTTTCTTCACAATATTACTTACAATTTCTACACAAAACTACACAATAAATCTATAATTTCTACACAACACTACTAAATAATGTCTACAATATATGTATTTCATAAAAAAAAAAAAAACCGACGCGTACATCCGCTCGTACAACACAAATGCACAAAAAAAAAACTATTTGGCACACACTGTATAGTAAGGAATAAAATTGCTTTTATTATTATTTATTAAGCCAGACAATCTTACCGGGAAATATCCATGGACTTTTTACATTAATAATAATAATCATCACTTTATTATTAAGTAAAATAAATTACAATCAATAATCACAAAAGTTATAGCGTAATAGTTATACCAGGGCTTTCGGCTAAATATTTAAAATTAACGTAAACAATTTTACTAGAGAGTTATAAACTTAAATAATATTATATGTAATTTTGAATGTTAAAATTGTTAATAGTGTGAATATTAGTTTAATATTGTTTTCTGTAGGTGTTTTCAGTAGTTCTGTCAGTGAGTCTTTGCAAGCAATGTTTTTTAATGTGTTTTTAATCTTTTCGCAGTCCATTAGGTGTTGTGCGGAGAGGGTTACATTTTTGGAGCATAGATAGCAGCTAGGGGGTTCGGTTTTTGCTAGCAGGTGTTCGTGAGTCATGAGTGTATGACCCATTCTGAGCCGCGTAAAACATTCTAACATGTGTTGTTGGGTATATTGCCATGTTTTAATATGGTTCTTGAGGTCTTTTTTGTTGTTTACGTTATACATGACGAGCGGTTCAGTTGTTGCCAACCGTGCAGCTTTGTCAGCTTCTTCATTGCCTTTGATGCCCATGTGACCAGGTACCCATGCGATTTTAAGTCTGTTTGTGTATTTGATGAGCTTATCTCTGATGTTTTGAATGATGGGAGAGTTATGGCTAATGTTTTTGATAGCATTAATTGTAGACAGACTATCAGTGCATATTAATGTTCTCTTGTATTTTGTGATTTTGGTTGCTTGGAGTATTGCGGTTGCTTCGGCCGAAAAGACGGTTGCGAATTGGGGTAGAATACCCTTAGTAAGAACGGTGCCATTTTCGTCTATGCGAAAGCCGTGCAATCTCCTGTTTTGGAACCGTCGGTAAGGATGATGGTCCAGTTTTTCGATTTGAGTTTATCGGAAAGTTCTTTGAAAATGGCCTTGTATATTTCGTTGGTGGTTGAGCTTTTTGGGTAATCCTTAAGGTCTAGCAAGATGGATGAATCCCACAACAGCCATGGAGGGTAAGTTATTGCGTTGTGAAATTGCATTATAAACGGGATGCCCAGGCTGCGTGCGCACTGTTGAGCGTTGTGGATAGTCGATGGTATTTTTGGTGTTTTCTTACGTGATATCGGTCTTCCGGCATCTTTTATGATTGGTGATTTTGATGATGATGTAAGTTTAGGTATGGGAAGTGACGTGAGATAGTCGAAACGTTGCTCAACTGATGGCAGACCTGCTTCTGTTGGCATGTTTTTCACCGGTGTCGTTTTGAATGCTCTAAGTCTGCACCTTACAGCTGCATGATATTGTGGTTTCAGTTTCAGGATTGTTGATTTGCTGCATTTACCGTAAATAACTAGCCCGTAGTCTATTTTCGATAGTATTATTGCTTTGATGACTCTGTTGAGGGTGTTTGTGTGGGAAGCACCTTTTTTGCAGGAAAGATACTTAATTATGTTAACTCTAATAGCTAGGCCTTTTTTCATATGTAAACAATGTTCAATAAAATTAAATTTACTATCAAAAATAACTCCTACAATATTTAATTTGTTGACATTACAGATATTATTATTATTAACATTAATTGACAATAATTTTGTGCAAATTTGCATTACTTTTGTTTTGTCAAAAGAAATTTTAGAGCCAGAGGACTCGCACCAAACGTTAATGTCTGATATTATTTTACCAAATGTGGCGTTTACTTTATTAAGTTCCTTGCATTTTGAGAATATAATCAGGTCGTCCGCATACAGAATATGTCGAATAGTTTTATATTTGTTTATGTTTTCACTCAGCTCATTGAAAGCGATTATGAAAATAATAACCGGGAGTGGTGATCATTGTAATATTGTTTACTTTTATTCGAAACTTTCTTATTATAGTATGTATTCCAATTCTATCGAAAGCTTTTTCAAAGTCAATCGATAGGATTGAAATATGATTTTTTTGTGGATAAAGCGGAAGCTATGAATTCGTTTATGTGAAGGAGTGCGTCTATGGTGCTCCGACCATGCTTGAAAGCGACCTGATTACTGTCGATAAGACTGTTTTGTTTTATATACCAAAGTAGTCTTCTAGCTATGATTTTTTCCATTATTTTACCTATGCATGGCAGCAGGGATATTGGGCGGTACCCACTAATTTCACAAGGTGATTTATTTGGTTTTGCAATTGTAACTACACTAGCGACTTTCCACATTTGTGGAATAACACAAAGATATGGTTATATAGTGAAACTATGCGTGTTTTTAGTGCTGTTGGGGAGTGTTTCAGCATGGGATATGAAATACGATCGAAACCTGGCGTTTTACCTCTCATTGAAGAAAGGCAATTCTCCAGTTCTATTAGTTTGATTGGTAATTCTATTAAGCCAGCTGAGGATGACGTCTCATAACAAGGAAGGTTATTGTTAAGTAGGGAATGTTTTTGGTTCAAGAAGTTGGAGGAGAAGTTGGAGTCCTTGGCATAATTTGACCAGGCTTGCGCAAAGTGCTCAGTAATTTCGGAAGGGCAGGTAAGCGTTTTTGTTACAGTTTTAATGATCTTTATTGAGTTTTGCGTCCAGAGTTTTTAGGATGATGCTTTTGGGTAAATACTAGCTGTAAATCTTTCGAAACAGTCTTTCTTAGAAAGCTTTGCCGCCCGACGAAACATTGCATTGGATTTGCGGTAGGCGACCAGATTAGTATCATGCGGGTGTTTTTTGAAGTCGTACCAGGCTTTCTGCTTAATTTGTCTTAGATTTTTAATTTCATTGTGTCAACTGAATGCACTCATCCCGCAGGACAGCCCGAACACACCCCATAGAGCGCTGTCAAAATGTAACTCTCGACACTCGTACGTTTAGCGAAAACAAGAAGGGTTGATAACGTTTCTCCTCTGTTGGGAGATATTTATTTTTTTTTTCCTGAAATAAATAAATTATTTGTTGTGTGCTTCAGTGTTTGTTTTATCCTGACAACGTTTCTCTCACAGTTCAGAAGTGGGATATATACCTGATCATGTCACACATCAAGCTGGACACTCTCTTAATGAGACAACTGAAGGCGATACTCGAAGCGAACAATTTGCCGACACGCGGTCGCAAAGCGGAATTGGTGGCACGCATATTCGAGCACACCAAAATGGACGAAATCGACGCCAACGAATTAAGAAACATTGAGGATAACTACGAAGAAGTGAACAGCAACGATCAAAATATGCAACAGTTGACAAGGGCGGTAGAGAATTTAACTCAACAGTTTTCTACTCTTTTAACAGCTTTCAATTCCAACAGGTCCACGTCGTCACCAACAGCCATTACTGGAAATGCAACACACGCTAGTCCGTCATCACCGTCAACTTCAACCTTCACACCAACTCCACCTTCCACAACCGCAACGGAGATACAAAATCTCATTCCAGAATACCATCCGTCGGAGGAGCTCTCTCCAACAGCTGAACAATACGTTGATCGTATTAACACCCTCATCCAACTCTATGCATGGAACGAAAAAACCGTACTCTACGTCGCACAAACGAAAATGCATGGCCCAGCGAAGCAGTGGTCAGATTCGTTGTTAGGCGAAATACAATCCTGGCAAGAGTTTTCCCGACGACTTGTAATAGATTTCGGCAAAAACGAAAACGAAGCAGACATCCATTTCAAATTGTCTTCGAGCACACGCAAGCAAGGCGAGAACGTCATCGACTACTTTTATCGCATGCGGGCGCTTGGGCAGAAACACCGATTGAGCGTGCAGCTATCATTAAATATATTCGTTGTGGAATCAATCACAGCGAAATACAAACAGCACTGGCGGCCACGTACTTCACGGAATTAAATGATATGCGCAACAGCATTGAACGATTCTTTGCTAATCGTCCATCAGGATCATCAGTCAACAGAGCAAAAACAAATACTCCGCAGATTGGACGCGTATACAACGGTCCACCAAGAACAAATACCGTAGCAGACAGACAGCCCACCATCTCAACTAGACAGTCCTCATCCCCAGTCATATGCTACAACTGCTCTGAAGCCGGGCACATATCTCTCAACTGCACGAAACCACAAAAGAAACCGCGTTGCAATATTTGTCGAAGAACAACCCATTCAGAAATCAGCTGTCCAGAAAGAGGTCAAACGCCGAGTGCAAAGAACAACGTGCTGAGGATTTCAAACGAAAAGGATAGCCACAACAACCGTACGAAGGTTGTGACGATAAACAACCATACGGTACAGGCATTCATCGATCCAGGCAGCGATCTTTCACTCATACGGTATTCGCTGGCACGAAATATAGGGGAAATCCAACCACACGACCCATTCACGTTAAAAGGATTCGCTGGCGGGAAGTGGTGTGGAAACAGTTGTGTTATCGCACCAATACACATAGATCAAATGGAAGAGGCAGCTCACTGCTTCTTGATCGTTCAAGATGAGTTGATGCCGTATCCTCTCCTCCTCGGAAACGATATCCTCTGCAAAGACAACAGGCGCCTTATCATCGGGAAAAAAAACTGCCGCCTCGAGGAATTTACCGAAAAGGAAATACGAACGGCAGAAAGATTGTCGCCAGACGGAAAGGAGAAGTTGTACGAGATAATTAATGAGTTCTCTATGTGTTTTGGTGAGAAACTCGAGCGCCTAGGTTTATGCAACACAACCACAATGGATATTACACTCACATCCGATACGCCAATAGAAAAGAAACCGTACCATGTGCCTTTCGCGAAAAGGGAGATAATCGACAATGTCATCGAAGAATTGTTGAAGCATGATGTAATTCGTCCCAGCTCGTCTGCGTATTCATCACCTGTCGTTCTGGTGAAAAAGTCTTCAGGGGAAGACCGCATGTGTGTTGATTTCCGCGGGCTCAATGCCATCACTTTAAAGAAGCCGTATCCAATGCCGACGGTGGAAGAAATTCTCTCAATGACCGCAGGAAAGTGTTATTTCACGATATTGGATCTTATGTCAGGCTATTATCAAATCTCAATCAACGAAGACTGCCGACATTACACCGCTTTCATCACACATTCGGGTCGCTACGAATTTAATCGGATGCCATTTGGCCTAGTTAACGCACCATGCACATTTTACGAAGCAATGTCTAAGCTTGTTAGACCGATGAAGGGAAAAGCATTCGGTTACGTCAACGAAATCATTATTCCCAGCTGCAGCGAGGAGGAGGGACTCAGTAACCTGAAGGAATTTTTGCAGCGGCTGAAAGATGCTGGTTTAACGCTCCGCATTAGCAAATGTGTGTTCTTGGCAACCGAAATAACTTTCCTGGGACATCAATTGACGAAGGACGGAATCACGCCTAGCCGTGAGAAGACGATTGCCATCGAAGATTTTCCTCAACCTACCAACGTCACCGAGTTGAAAAGATTTTTGGGTATGGTGAGTTATTTTCGAAAATTCGTGCAAGATTTCGCAATCATAGCCAAACCACTGACGTCGATGCTAAAGAAAGAAAAAATCGATTCTCCGTTCCGATGGGAAGTTGAGCAGATGCAAGCATTCAAAAGACTTAAGGATATGTTGTGCAGCGAGCCGATTCTACAAGTTTACGATCCACGGAAAATCCACGAGGTACACACCGACGCCAGTTCGTACGGATTAGCTGGCATATTGTTTCAAGCGGTAAGTGATTCCGCTGAACGTAAACCTGTATTTTACTATAGTCGTGCATGTACGCCTGCTGAGTCAAAATATTCGAGCTACGAACTAGAAGTGCTTGCAGTAGTTGAGAGTTTGGAACGCTTCCGTATGTACCTGCTGGGTAGAAAATTTTCGGTTTTTACGGACTGCTCTGCTGTAAGTGCGATTAAGGCAACATCTTCGCTCATTCCTCGCGTAGCTAGGTGGTGGCTGCGTTTGCAGGAGTATGATTTCACCGTGGTTCACCGAAGTGCCAATCGAATGGCACATGTTGATGCGCTAAGCCGTATGCCCGTCGAAGTTGCGAAGAAAACCGATACTGCTGCTGCTCTTGTGATGAGAGTTAATATTTCCCGGGATGATTGGATTGCCAGTATGCAACACCAAGATCCGAAACTGGCTTCTATCGTTGAGGCACTAAAGGAGCATGGAGGAAACGTCGGAAATGTGCAGCTACGACAACAATTCTGTTTAAAGGACGGTCGATTATTCCGGAAAGAGAACGAGAAGTTAAAATTAGTTGTTCCATCAGCTGTGCGGTGGCGTATCGTAAAATACTTTCACGACGACATGGGTCATTTTGGTGTGGAGAAGGTTCTGCAGCGAATTCAAGAGAATTTGTGGTTTAGGCGAATGCGGAATTTCGTCAAATCCTACATATCCGCATGCATCGAGTGTTGCTATCACAAAAGGGCGCCAGGAGCTGTTGAAGGGAGAATGCACGTCGTTGATGTAACTCCAATCCCATTCAGGACCATACACGTTGACCACTTGGGTGCTTTTCCACGAAGTCGACGAGGGAAAGCATACATCATTGGCGTTGCCGACGCTTTTAGCAAGTATGTGATAGTCAAAGCAGTAAAGGACACGAAAGCGAAGCCTGTTATCGAAATGCTCAATGAACTCACAGCTTATTTTGGTTTACCGGATGTCATAATTAGCGATCGAGGAACAGCTTTTACGGCGAAGGAGTTCGAAACTTTTTGTAACGATAACGAGATCCGACACATACGAACTGCCGTGCGAACGCCGAGAGCAAATGGTCAAATTGAGAGGCTGAATCAAAGCATTCTGCAGTATCTTCGAACATCGACCGATAATCAGAGCAACTGGGACCTAGGACTACGACAATTGCAATGGTCGATCAATACGCAGCGGAATTCAACCACAGGATACAGTCCGAATGAAATAATCTTTGATTTCAAGCTGAAGGATATCGGTGTCAATCACTTTTTGAATGCTGTCCAGGACGATGTAGTTGACGTTGAGCCGGTAGATATGCAGCAGCGACGAGCAGATGTATCCCGAAGAATTCGCGAAGAGAAGGAGAGGTGGAAATTGAGGTTCGACGCTAAGCATAAAAAGCCTACAACGTATAACGAAGGAGATCTCGTGGTGGTGGAGAGTGTTCCTTCGCCCACTGGTGAATCCCATAAATTGGAGGCGAGATATAAAGGACCGTACGTTGTTGAGAAGTGCCTCCGACAGGATCGGTATGTATTGGTTGGAATCGAGGCTGGTCGCCAACAACGAAGGTTTTCAACGGTGATGACGAGCGACAAAATGAAGCCGTGGTGTTTGCTAGGACCAGAGCTGGGTGACGACGAAGACGAAGTTGGTTTGGGAGTCAGAGACGACTCCATGTCAGGAAGGGCCGAGCTGTCAACTGAATGCACTCATCCCGCAGGACAGCCCGAACACACCCCATAGAGCGCTGTCAAAATTTAACTCTCGACACTCGTACGTTTAGCGAAAACAAGAAGGGTTGATAACGTTTCTCCTCTGTTGGGAGATATTTATTATTTTTTTCCTGAAATAAATAAATTATTTGTTGTGTGCTTCAGTGTTTGTTTTATCCTGACAACGTTTCTCTCACAATTGTTCCACCATGGTACATACATTTTTTGGAAACGCTACTTGTTTGAGGGATCGATACTCTAAGTGCATGTCGGATTGATTTTGTTATTACAGCTGCTTCTCTGTTTATATTTTCTGATGGAATATACGATGTTAAGACGTCTAGGACCGTAGTTTCTAATAAGGGCCAATTTGCCCTGTCTGTTTGAAACTTTGGCAAACATTTCGTAACTTTGGGTTGCCATTGAAACTCCAATGTTGTAATTAACAGGAAATGATCGCTTCCGTGAAGGTCAGTGAGGACTGACCATTTAACGTATGGGAGTATCTGTGCAGAGATAAGGACTTGTATAAATGTTTTATGGGTGGAGAAATGCGTGGGGCTACCATCGTTTAATTTTGCCTCTTCTATTAGTAGATTGAGAGCCCCATAGAGGGCTCCAAGAATTGAAGTCTCACGTAACTAATACCGGGGTGTTTATGCCGTACAGTATGTTTTCAATGTCAGCAGCACAAAATGTTTGGTCTGGTGAGATGTATAATTATATCACTGTAAATATATGTTGTAATGTGATTTCAACGGCGATTGCTGATATTGTAGAGTTTATATTAAAAAATCTGTGCGGAATGGATCTATGAACTAGTAGTCCAGTTCCGTGTTTGGCTGATGTGTTGGCTGGGAGATTGTGGAAAAAAGGGAAGTATTGCTTGGGTGAGTATGGATTAGAAACTTTGTAGTGTATGTGTGTTTCTTGTAAGGAAATTACGGAAGGTCATTTATTAATAACTGCAGCTCATGGTAGTTGTTACAATAACCATTCAGGTTCCATTGCAATACCCTAATCACCATTATAAAGGCGGGGGTCTTAGTAGCAATATATTTTATTATATTGGGCAAAGAGTTGAATTGCAGGAAATGACAAATAACTTCGTACCCCCATCGCCAGTTAGACTGTCCGCGGCGCACTTAACCAGCAAAGCATTGTGAGATGGGAATGATCTCCCGAGTCTCCAAAGCTCCGCAGAAACGGAACGCAGCACGAGTTCGTCCGCGACCGATGGGGGCCCAAAACCAAGCCAACCGATTATTATTCTTAGATACTGTCGTCGTCCGTTACGGGCGGTTGCTTTTGGGTTAATAAGAGATTGGGTTACGGTTGATAAGGATGAGAGGTTTCAAGTTGAGTGCGTGGTAATGCTTCTCATTGGTGAGTTTACCAACGAGTCCGCTATATTGTTACTGTGGGGAAGTGGTGAGAATATTGGAATGGGATGAGTGATAGATGAGTCTGAGTCGGTTTTAATGAGTTGAGTAGATTTTTTTTTTGCTTCTGCCATGCTAGATTTATTTATGGTTTTTATTTTTAACGTTTATTCGCTTGCTGGTAACGGGGACATGATTTGGAGGATGAAGGGTGTTCTTCAAAACAGTTTGCACAACAAACACGTGAGCATTTGTTGGGGGCGTGGGGTGGAAGGTTACACGTTTCACAAGATGTATCGCCATTGCATCTTTTGATGGTATGGCCCAACAATTGGCAGTTTCGACAGCGCATCGGATTAGGGAAATATTGCTCAACTTTGACGTTGTACCATCCAATACTCACAGTGCTTGGGGGTCTGAAGAGATCAAACGAGAAGAGTATGAGACCTGTAAGGCGTTGAGTTCCGTCTATGGATTTATTATTTGTTATTGAATTTGAAGACATCCATGACGCCTTGTGACCTCATTTCGTGAACTATTTCTTTTTCCGGGACATTGATAAGGGTGCATATACTGTGCCTTTGGATGAGTTAAGTGTTGTGTGAAGGGTAATTTTAATTGGGCATAGGTTCGAGAGCGAATTTTTTGATATAAAGAGGTCGGCTATTTTTTGGGATTTAACCAAAATTAAGAGGTTACCATCTCTCATTTGTGTTATGGAATCGTAGGCTGTACTTATGCTGTCGATTGCTTTTTTAAGTATAAATACACTGAATGAGGAAAGTGGGTTTCCTTCACTAGTTGAAGAAATTACCAACAATTTTGGGTTATATGTGGTCGAGAAGAATACGTCGCTTAGTTCTATAGAGGAGGGGTTTTTCCTTTTTTTCTGTTTGGGTTCGATTAGCAGTATCAAGCCCGCTGAATCGATTGCCCAAAGGGACACGTGGCCCAGGGGCCATAATTTATTTATTTTCACTTACTTTCACTATTTGCACTTTTCTTTTACACACTAAGGGATAAAGAAGGCGAGAAAGAGTGAGATATTTGCAGCTATGAAAATAGCGGGAGAAATTCACCAACGAGAAGAGCGGCGGAATACAATAGGATACACACGATATTGCCGGCATGAAGGTTAGTCGGTGAATGACTTTTTACATTAATTGCCGCATAATTTAAAAAAAAACTAAACAACACTTCACACTTAACAATTACAAATAAAAACAAAAACAACAAAACGGGTAAAAAACAAACGCCCCGGCGGCCACGATCTCACACAACTTTTGATTCGATTCATTCCATCCCAGCGAGGACAACTCCGACGCAACGTAACGCATTGTAACAAAAGCTTTCCACGTGCACTCATGCAGCGTAAGGAGCGCAACACAATTATCGCATATCAGCAACATCACCTGCTCGGGACATACTGGAATGCAACCATCCACAGTCCCACTCATTAGCGAAAGCTTGTTCTGTAATGTGTAGTAATCATGTTGATCTGTTCTTTTTATTGATATGCTTGTGCTGACCCTCTATGTCATTTGCGTTTTATTAATGGCTTTGTTTCTTTCCATGTATTCCTGGACAAGAGTTCTAAAAAGTTAAGGGTGGCGTTTCATCGATGCCGTGCACGAATGGAATTGTTGCGGACTTCGTCCATAGTGGGGGAGAATGTTTGCAGTTCAAATAATAGACAATTTAATACTTCATCTTAATTAATTCATACTAAGTATTTCAAATTATATTATTGTGAATTAACACTATTTAATGTGTATAACAAATTAAATCTGTCAATTAGGAAATTATGTAAAAATTATTATTCGCATTTTTACCGCTAAATAAAGAGCACCGTTTATAACGAACTCGGAACACAGTTTTATTTAAATATACATATAACATATATATAATCGAAGAAAAAACCCAAGTCATTAAGTGCGAACCCCATATCCATACCCATTAAACCGAAACCAAACTAAGAAACCTGTGATGCTAACACTAACTTTTTAATTTTGGTGGACAATAAACAGTTGGCTATTGCTACTATGTATTTGTAGAAACATTTTCACAGTCGTCGGAAATACAATGATAAAAGGTAAAATGTTCAAAATTTAGTTCCAGCAAAGGAAGACGTATTGCACTAAAAGTCGATAAGTGTGTGATCATTACATCATCCCTTAATACACCCTGTTCAACAAAAATCTGCAGTACATGAAAGATACGAATATGGTATTTGCCTCTGGTTACAATGAAATGCATAAGGACTTCGCTCTGGAAACTTTCATAGGGATACCATTATGTGTATATTTGTCGACAGGAATTTTTGAAGTTAATTACCATAGGTTATGGCAACCAGTTTTGATGATATTATGTTTAAAAAAAAAAACATTGCATAATTTACATTTTTGATTTATTGTACAAAACAGTGTAAAACGTTACATAATAATATATTGTAATAAAGCAAACTAATTCGAAGAAAATTAACTGCTGCTGTCGTTCTCATCAATTGAAGTTATAACAATATAATTTTTAACTTTTCGTTCAGCATATTTGACACACAAAAACATTTACAACTGAACTTGATCCATTTAGGACCACTAATATACATATTCAGAAGAACACCAATATTTGAATTCATAACCCTTCTATCGAGTGTTTATAATCATTTTAGCTTTTATAAATTTTTTTTCAATCAGCCACTCCCATCTTTGGAATGTTGCCTTAACGCAACATTGGGACAATACGCATAAAATAATTAAGTGATAGGAAGATAGGCCTTAAAGCAATGGGAACATAACGAAATTGCGCATTTGTTACACATAAATACAGTTGTGTTTTTACAAACTCTGCACCGCCTTCTTCAATTTTCAGGATTCCCCTCAATAATGTGGCCAAGGTTATCTAATCGCGAAGTGGATGGTAGAGATGAAGTTAAACCGCGTCCTTGAACAGATTGTGTTTTACACTTGCTGGCACTTATGAGACTCCGAACTAATTTACATTTAACGTTTAGCTACAAGATTGTTTTTTTCTTGTACACAATTCTTTGCAGTTTCGAAGCATTCACTACTTCAAAGTCTGGCTGCTTTCCAAAATGCAGTACTGCCTGCTTTTTGCATCAGCAACCATCCCGAAATGCAAACCCAAACTTGTGACAGGACGCAGTACGTTCCGAAATTCATTGTGAATGTATATACTGCGCAAAGGAAAAACAACCAGCGCATCATGAACTAGCACGATGCAAATGACAGTTGTTTGTTTGGTTTATGCAATCTGAAATATAATGGCGAATAATGAATTCCGAGAAGTAAGTTTTCTTTTAAATATTTAAAAGCATTCAACTATATTATTATAATTATTTATATGCAGAAATCAATGGACAAACAGCGAGATTTTACACTTAATTACAACGAGGCTGCAGTTTGAAAAGGAATTCAGCTATAGCAGAGTTTTAGCTTTAAAATATATTTTGTGAATATTCGGTTGTCACAAGCACCACAATTATTTAGCAAATGATTAATTATATGAATTCCAATCAATTTGTTATACATTGTTATACGTTTAATACATCGCGTAACATTCCAAAACATCTTGATTCGTAATGTAACGGGATACGCATCGCATCAGATGCGAGGTGCAGTCACAATGCGCATTTAGTTTGAATTTTGGAAAGCAGCCTCTTTCGTATTCATATATAATGGCCACCAACATTTTTTACCACCAATATTTATATTTTAGTTTGCCACTGCATTGTCGTTCAAGTCAATACCCCCATATATTTATTGTACTCGTACATTGCAATCATATATAGTGTGGTATCGAAATCTTTCCCCTTTCGTTTTACAATGACATTTGGCTGAGCAGACTCACAATTGGTTGCCACTGTAACAACGGAATTATCATTCCAACGTACCAGACTTATTTCATTCGCGTGATCATAGCAGAAATCCATTGCACCACGATTCTTTTTGCAGTTCCGGTAGCAAAATATCCTTCATTTCTCAAATGAACTAATAGGCTAAAGCTGGTAAAAAAAGTCGTCAAAATATGTCTTGAAGGAATTTCTATTTTCCATAACTTTTAAAAGATCTATGATAACTTGCGCACATAGTCCAAATTCCCTTTTGGCATTTATAACACGTTTTCGCCCTATGGTATGAATTGATACAAGTATCCATCTCTTGATGTCAAGCACCATATCTTGAACCATCTTTCCTTTTTGGAAAATTTTCGCTGAATAACGGCCAAAGTAGGGCACTATTTGTTCGTCTATTGACAAATGA
Organism: Volucella bombylans; assembly: GCA_949129095.1. Classification (NCBI taxonomy): domain Eukaryota; kingdom Metazoa; phylum Arthropoda; class Insecta; order Diptera; family Syrphidae; genus Volucella; species Volucella bombylans. The sequence goes on along the minus strand of OX422143.1, from coordinate 20,555,067 downwards.
TGTGAAAAGATACCATACTTCAAGAAATTGGTCTTCAAAACATCAAACAGCGTACGCAATTTCGCAAATTTGTTTTCCTTATTCAACTGATTGTTGTCTGCCACATGTTTATGGTATGTATGTATTTCATTTGATATCAAAAAATCTGTTTCGAGACAGACGAATTTATTACAATTGGAACTGCTTTATCTTCATCAGCTGACCAGTAAAGCTTTACTTGTGGAAGAGAGAATCAGCTGAAAATCAATATTCCAAGAAAAATTTCCAAGTAAAACATAGGGTGGTTCTTATCTTTTGAATATTTTATGGACTTCGTAATAATACACTCCATAACATTTTTGTCGAATGTTTACCTAAAGAAATCAAGTTCGGACCTTATATGTAGATATATGCCAATATATATGTGTTAATATAGCAGCAGTCCCATTGTCAACTGGTGTTTTTCATTTTCATTTTCATTTATTATTAAATATTTGGGATGCACAATAAGATTGATATATTTTTTAGTACTTACGAGTAGATTCAAATTGAGTAGACAGTAGAACTGATTTAACATTTATAACTTAAAACCTTAAATTACGATACGAGAAGAGATTACTTAAATTTCTTAAGAGGTAAAGATTATAGAGAACAAAGAAGGGATTAAGGATGGGTAGTTAAAGAAGAGAAATGCGAGAGGACTGCACTTTTAAAGATTGCACGGTTAGAAATGAATTTGATTCGCGGTGGTAGTGAATTCCATAGTTTGACAGTATGAATGAAAAATAAACGACTTGAGTTCAAATATTGGTGGTGGAAAGTAACGATACTTAAATTTCTTGCAGAACGATTAAAGACGAGTTCGTTAAATAAGTAGGATGGACAGTTATTGTTAATGATTTTATGCAAGAATATAAGTTAACGAAATATTCTATTACAATTCGCTACACCTATTCACTTGTTCCCACGAATCATCACGTACCATAGCTACCACGAGCCCATCGCATGCAAACAATGCTGACACAACGTCTGGAGCTCATATTGCACTTGACCAAAGGAATGCAGTGCATATGAGACGTTCCCATACACCTAATCACCAAACACCGGATGAATGCGGGATTGCTACGTAAGCAGTTACAGTTTATATAAGGTAGAAAAATGTTAGAATTAAGTTAGTCTTAAGAAAGTATTCACGGAATAAAGTTTTTTTTAACTCAAACAAATTTAATTAAGTTTAATTGGCGCCCGAGCAGGGACACAGACGAATCACGGTTATAGTGCAAAAGCCCTAAAGTAGTGCTGTCCATTTATAACTAGTGTGGTGAAACCTTGACTGAACACAAAAACAGAAAAAGCCCTCAAGAAGTGCGAATCCGGAAAAAACCCTCAAGTAGTGTTACCGAACGTTCAGAAAAGAAAAAGTCTGCGCGAAGTTTAAGTAATCCTCTCGCAAAAACCAACCGCGAAGTTTAAGTAATCCTCTCGCAAAAACCAACCGCGAAGTTTAAGTGATTCTCTCGCGAAAAACAAAATATATCCTGTGTACAAGAAGGAGGCCCCTTAGTAGCCACACCGCAAAAAGGAGACGGATTTACGTCAGCCGCTCGACCGGATAGAAGATGCAGAATTGGCTCTTCGTTTTTATTACGTAAGATAGATTAAGTGCAAAGCAAAAACAAAAAAAATATTTATATTAAAATTCATACTAGTTCAATAAAATAGATTCATTTAAAATATTTACAATATAATTAACATAAGAATTTAAATTTTTGATAAATTACTTTAACTATCATTTATTTTTGTAAGCTCTCATTAATAACAATTTAATTTTACTTTTAAAATACGAAATCTAAAGATACCCTTATTTTTAATATAAAATCTTCGTTTTCCTTTACAAAGATGTCGAACCCCAATCTTGTTCGTCCCTCGTCTCTAAACCCCCAAAATCCTGAAAACCAAAATGAAGCACCCATTTCCCATCCTGCCTTGCAAAATCTAATCGTGTCAATAGTGAACCAGGTTCTTCATACGGAAGGTAGAAATTTAGTCCAATCTATCATTAATCCAAATTCCGATCAGTTCGCAGGAACTGACCAAACCATAAACCACGATCAACGCGCTAATATAAGTGAACTAGATAAAATTCCTGACGTGGTTCGGTGCCTACGAGAATTCTCCGGCCAACCAGGAGAATTCAGCTCTTGGAGGAAGAGCGTTGATAGGATTCTAAGAATTTATGAGCACACCAAAGGCTCACCCAAATATTTTGGCATCATTAACGTGATCCGAAATAAAATTGTGGGTCACGCTGACCACATTTTAGAGTCATACAATACCCCACTGAATTGGGATTGCATCAGTCGATGCCTCACGCTGCACTACGCAGACAAACGCGATTTGGGAACTTTGGAGTACCAAATGACAGCTTTAGTTCAGGGTAACTCATCCATCCAGGAGTTTTACCAAGCTGTTTACTCACACCTTTCGCTAATATTAAATAAAATCTCCAGTATAGATGTTGATACAGAGTCTCTTAATTTGCTGATGCAAACTTACAGAGACAAAGCTCTAGACACATTCATCCGCGGATTAAAAGGCGACCTTCCCAGACTTTTGGGAATGCGAGAACCGTCAGATTTGCCCCAAGCACTTCACCTGTGTTTGAGGCTAGAAAATCAAAATTTCCGCTCGCAGTATGCAATAGCAAACAGCCACAACAGAAGGACAAACCATCCACCACCAATTCCACCGAAACACGGAAACTTAAATCCAGCTTCGAATCGTCAACCGTTTCATCCCGAATTGGCTTATATGGTCCAACCACCTAGACAGCAGGCCCCGTTGCAACACAACCTTAGGCCTGTTCCACCACAAAGGCCCGAGAGACAGTTTTTCCAACGCTATCAACAACAACCCCAACAACACCAACCACAATACTTTGCTACTCCAAGGCAACCTCCACCAGAGCCTATGGACGCACAAACAATCGCGACAACCCACATGAACAGACCTCGAGCGCAAAACTGGCCCCCAGCACCGAAAAGACCATCAGTTCCTCAATCCCAACAAGTGCACCCTGCTAAGATGCAAAGGAATTTCCACATGGATACTATGCCACAAGAAGATCAAACCCGACAATTTGAAGAGATGCGGGCCAGCATAAACAATCAAATCAGCCAATATGAAGAGATGCAGGCCAGTATAAACAATCAAATCAGTCAATATGAAGAGATGCAGACCAGTATGAACAATTCGAAAGAATACAACGAAACCCTACAAGAATACATTGCAACAACACAACCGGAAAATAACGATTCAAACAATGTTATGGAACTAAGTGATATACATTTTTTAGGTTGAGCGACTCTTCGCTGCCATATTTTGAATGTGCGACGAAGAGCGGAGAAATACTGAAAATTCTGATTGACACTGGATCCAACAAAAATTATGTACAGTCTTCTTTAATTAAAAATCCTTTACCGAATGATAAACCATTTTGCTGTAATTCAATTGGAGGTAACGTACAAGTTACTCACCACACTTTTATAAGTCTTTTTGGTCTCCAAAATATTAAAATCAAATTCTTTCTCATGCCAAAGCTAAAATCCTTTCACGCAATTCTAGGAAATGACAGCCTAAAGAGTCTTTCCGCAGTCATCCATACGAAAGATAACTACATGGTTATCAATGATCGGACAAAAGTACGTATCAAGCAAATGGCTTCTCAATCTGTCAATTCTATTAATATCCGAACCGATCATATGTCCCCTACACAAAAATTTTCCCCTGATAAAATTGTGCATGATTACGCTAAACTCTTTGATGAACCTGAAGAGAAATTAACTTATTCCACTGTAGTAAAAGGCGAAATCAGAACAACATCTGATTCACCTGTATACACTAAATTTTACCCTTACCCTACTTCCTTAAAAAGCGAGGTTGAGAAACAAATAAATAAGCTGGATGGAATAATTAGGCCTTCACGATCGCCATACAATTCCCCCGTATGGATAGTGCCTAAGAAAGCCGATTCTTCCGGCGAGAAGAAATACAGACTCGTCATAGATTACAGAAAGCTGAATAGCATAACCGTTGCAGATCGATACCCGATCCCTCAAATCAACGAAGTTCTTGCACAACTCGGCCAAAATAAATGGTTTTCCGTAGTAGATTTGAAAAGTGGGTTTCATCAGATCCCCTTAAAAGCATCTGATATAGAAAAAACGGCCTTCTCGGTCAACAATGGAAAGTACGAATTTACGAGGCTTCCCTTTGGTCTCAAGAATGCTCCGTCTATATTTCAAAGAGCACTTGACGACATTCTTCGCGAACACATTGGTGTTATATGCTATGTCTACATAGATGACATAGTCATTTTTAGCAAAGACGAAGCTACACACGAACTTAATATTCGAAAGGTATTCCAAACATTACATGCGGCAAACATGAAGGTACAGTTGGATAAGTGCGAATTTTACAAGCAAGAAGTAGAATTCCTTGGTTTTATTATTTCGCCTGAAATAATAAATTGGCATTAAAACCAATCCAGAAAAAATAAGAGCAATCCAAGACTTTCCATATCCGCGCACCCTGAAGGAACTTCGCTCTTTCCTTGGCTTGTCAGGGTATTACCGCCGCTTCATTAGGGACTACGCGAAGCTTGCGAAACCCTTAACAGCCCTCTTAAGGGGGGAGGATGGACGATTGTCCGAAAACCTTTCTAGCAAAAAAATAATTCATCTCGACGAATCTGCTAAACAAGCTTTTGAAAAAATTAAGAAGACATTAACATCAGAAGAAATTATACTCGCATACCCCGACTTTACCAAATCGTTTGAATTAGTTACCCATGCTTCAAACTATGCCCTAGGTGCTGTGCTATCTCAACAAGATAAGCCAATTATGTTCATATCTAGAACACTATCTCAAACCGAAGAAAGCTATGCAGCCAATGAAAAGGAGATGCTAGCTATAATTTCGGCACTTAACAACTTTAGAAATTATCTTTACGGATCAGCTAAGGTAATAATTCACACTGATCATCAACCGCTTACCTATTCCCTTAGTAACAAGAATAATAATTCTAAATTAAAAAGATGGAAAGCAATATTGGAGGAGTACAACTACGAGCTTAAATATAAGCCAGGCAGAAAAAACGTAGTTGCAGATGCACTCTCCCGGCCTCCCATTCGACCAGAAATAAATTCCCTCACTTCCACCATACATAGTCACGAAAGCTCAGCCCATGACCTCATAATCAGTGTTGAATCGCCAATAAATGTATTCAAAAATCAAATTTTCCTTGACATCGGCAATACAAGTAGTTACGAATTTCGAATAGTTTTCCCGACATACCACAGGCATCTTATAACCGAACAATCTTACACACCTAGTAACTTAATCAAAATTCTAAAAGCAAGACTTAACCCTACAGTAATTAATTGCATAAAAACAGAGGAACGAATACAAGGAATGATACAAGAAATTTACAAAAATAACTTTGCTAATGTTCGAATTAGATTCTCTCGAAACATAGTCGAAGATGTGACCGACGAAACTAAACAAGAGGATATAGTCATTAAAACCCATCAACGTGCTCACCGGAATGAACGTGAGAACAAACAACAAATTCTGGAGAAATACTATTTTCCTAGCATGTCTCGCAAAATAAAAAGAATAATAAAATTATGCTCCATCTGTAAAGAGAACAAGTACGATCGTCATCCGGATAAGGTAGAAATGCAAGCAACTCCAATACCATCTTATCCAGCACAAATTATTCATGTCGATATATTCTCAACCGAAGGTAATCTAGTACTAACATCACTAGACAAGTTCTCTAAGTATGCTCAAGTCAGGAAAATACAATCAAAAGCGATTGAAGATATCAGGCAACCTCTTAGAGAAATCATATTCGCCTATGGAATTCCGAAGACTATAGTATTCGATAATGAGAAGTCTTTCAACTCAACTCCAATCATATTCATGCTTAAAAATGAACTCGGCATTGAAGTCTTCACGACACCTTCGTACACGAGCACTTCGAATGGCCAAGTCGAAAGGTTCCATTCAACTCTCGCTGAACTCATGCGATGCATCAAAAAAGAACAAACACATAAATCCTTCACGGAACTTCTCGAAACGGCAGTGAATGCCTATAATTTCTCAATACATTCAGTAACTAATAGAAAACCAGTAGATCTATTCTTCAGTAGAAACATTAGTCCACTACAAATCGATAAAGTTCGTTCTGAAATTGAAGCCAAGCTAAAAGAAAAACAACAATATGACCTAACCTACCACAACAAGGGTAAAGCTCCATTAAAAGACTACTCAACCGGAGAAGTCGTTTATGTAAAGAAAAACAAAAGAATAGGGTCAAAACTCTCTCCAAGATATGCAAAAGAAGTTATCAAAGAAAATAAAAAAAACCACCGTTCTCACCGAATCTGGAAAAGTCGTTCACAAATCACACATAAAATCGTAATAAATCTAAACCTTTCATTCTAGATGCATTCTGACTGACTGTTTATGTGACGTACAAATACTGGACTATACGAACTCAAGACTAGTGACTATTAACACAGGCATATCTAGATTGCAAACAGGAACCTTCAAAATTATTCATGCCATCGACTTACGCAAATACGAAGACACGACTGACCGAATAGAGACAACGATTAGAGAGAACATTAACAGCAACCATCCAATCTTTCCCTTCCTATACAATAAAATTTCCCAAATTAGAACCCATCTAAACAGACTCCTACCATATTCGAAAACTAAAAATAAAAGGTCTTTAGATTTCATTGGTAGTGCTAGGAAATGGATTGCAGGTAATCCAGACCAGCACGATTTCGAAATTATAAATGAAAAAATTAATAGCGCATTAAGTAATAATAATAGACAAGTAGTAATTAATAAATTAGTAATTGATAAAATTAATGAAGTAGCAAACTTAAGTAACGAAATAAGCAAACACTTAAAAGATAATGAAAAATTAAAAAATGAATTTATATTTAATGTTAAATACAAAATAGAATTATTAAAAGAAGAAATTACTAATATAGGCTATGCTATGCATTAATAGAAAATATATTTAAAGAAGAAAACGTTCCATATACAAATATTGAAGAAGCTATAGAATTCGCTGAAGTAAAAATAGCGCACAACAATACAGTAATTCTTTATATTATAAGCATACCAACTACTGAAATAAAGTCCTGCGAGACCACTTTGATAAAAGCCGTAAAAAAAGGCAAAATTATAAATCAAATATTATACGAAAATATTCTGCAATGTAGTAACAAATTATATGGTATTAAGACACTATGTAAAACTTATAATAAATTGTCAATCTGTCCTAGAGAAAGTATCATAGATATAAGTAATGAAACATGTATTTCAAATCTGCTAAGTAGCCTTCCCCCTACCTGCACCACCGTAAACAACCAACACGGACCATCCTTTGAAGAGATCACACCAGGAATAATTTTCTTAAACCAGTATGAAGGACCAATAACGATAGACGGAAACGTAGTCATGCTTAATGGGACATTCATAATAAAATATCATAACACTACAGTCGAAATACACCGATCAAAATTTAGATCATCAGAAACAACTGGGTATAGACCTCTCCCCGCAATACTGCAACCCCCATCAACGGGAAACAACATCGAAGAACTTCTATCCTTGCAAATGATGAAAGAACTCCACACTAACAATACACAGTATATTGAACTTCTGGAATTTAGAAGCAAGACCAACACCATAATTAGTTTTGGAGCCTTAACTATGTCAATAATAATCATCTTGGCTATTCTACTGAAAATCGCTAAAAGTATCAAACCAGCAGAAAAAGGAAAGCCGATGGTCATAGACACCATAGCCATGGAAGCAGTTACTATCAAACCAACACCTCCGCCCGAAAGAGCATCTACGTCACGCATTAGCCAAATACCGTTCTTCCAAATTTAGTAGCAAACGAGGACGCTTTGCATTTAAGACGGGAGGAGTTAACGAAATATTCTATTACAATTCGCTACACCTATTCACTTGTTCCCACGAATCATCACGTACCATAGCTACCACGAGCCCATCGCATGCAAACAATGCTGACACAACGTCTGGAGCTCATACCAAAGGAATGCAGTGCATATGAGACGTTCCCATACACCTAATCACCAAACACCGGATGAATGCGGGATTGCTACGTAAGCAGTTACAGTTTATATAAGGTAGAAAAATGTTAGAATTAAGTTAGTCTTAAGAAAGTATTCACGGAATAAAGTTTTTTTTAACTCAAACAAATTTAATTAAGTTTAATTTATACAATTTCTAGTATTGATGTTATTGCTGCAGTGTGCCGTCTAATACCTTTTTTGAGTGTTCAGAAATATGGTCATATCTACGGAGGCCGTATACGTAGCGCACCGCATCGTTAAATGCTACTTGTAACTTATGCTGAGACAGTGAGTCAAGGGCACTGTAGACAACATCTGCGTTCATAATGATTGGGACTATTAATGCTAGTACCAACTTGCATCTAGTTTCCACCAGAGTAAAGTAAGCCGACAGCCATAATTTGCGTAAACATCCGTAAATCCAACCAATGACTATTTGAGTATGACTGTAGCTTGATAGAGTACGATCAATAACAATGCCGAGACTAATGCAATGCTCAACAGCAGTAATTTTATTATAGATTAAACATATATCTGGTAGGATATTCAAGCTAAATTTTCTCTTAGATATTGGTATAACTTGAGATTTTAGTCGGTTCAGAAGCAGCCCATTAACGACGGACCAAGCATATATTCGGGAAAGATCTTCATTAACAAGAAGAGCCGGCTCAGAGAGCTGGTTAAAGGGTTTCCCTAGATGAAGTTGAACGTCGTCAGCATAAAGATGCACAGATGTTTGCGTGCAGACTGATGGGAGATCATTGATGAACATGCAGAATAATAATGGCCAAGAATTAACCCTTGAGGAACTCCTTGAACTTGAAGGATTTACCGCCAGAGGTAACTCTCTGAAATCTTTCTGATAAATAGTTACCAATAAGTTTGACAGCCCTATCACTGAAATCAAATAAGTTTTTTAGCTTCCACCACAGATAATAAATCTATACAGATGTCTCATTCATATGGGAAGTTTTGTCCTATGAAAATGAAATCGAACTAAAAAAAAAGCTTTTTTAAAAAGCTGCAAAGAGCAGAAAAATCATTTTATTTCTTTTCGCTTTTTGCTCTTGCCACTTGTCACTCACACATGCAGGTCGTTTATCGTGCAAAAACAATACGTGATCGAAAGAAATAACAAAAAAAAAAAAACATACGATGACGTTGCTCAGCATAACCGGTTTACTTGGGTTTATGCACGTGTGCTTGTTATTTTGTTTGTAACTTGTTATGCAATGTAAATTAAATGGGGGTAGGAATATAATTTTGAAGATCATGAGATCGATGGTCAGTGATGTGGGCGTGCTGGAGGGGGTGGGTATGACGTTTTACCACATTATAAAAGGGGTTGATATTTAAAGCACGAGGTGTTAAGGGCTAATACATGTTATGGGGTTGAAGATATACGTATGTACATGAGCGCTAGACCAATTTCCCGATTTTAATTGTGTGCTCAGGACATTAAGTACCTACAAAATTTGATAAATTTCCAAGCATTGAGCAACATCGAACTTATTCGGAAAATGTATGTACATATATGTTATTTACGAGTACATATTTGCTCCCTTTTCTTTCAAGTTATGTAAAAGGGAGTTTTTAAAACTGTACGCAAAATATTTTTATGTAAAGATCGAAAATCTTCAATTCCGAGACTCGGGGACAATGCAGGAATGTACGGCCGAATATATGGGAGTTCGAACAAGTGGAATGGGATCTCGACCAACTTGGAGTGCAGCACGGCTGGAAACAGCTGGCGAAAGATCGCTTGTTGGTTGAGGTCCTGGTCCACCCCGTACTGTAACTCCACCTAAGTAAGTGAGGAAAATTTATTATCTGTACTTCCACTTTAGGATGTTGTGATCTACCCTATCGAAAGCTTTCGAAAAGTCAAGCAGACAAAGAAGACTTACATAGCCCTTGTCATAATCCTGCCTTATTTCGTCAAATAGGTTTATCATAGCTGTAGAGCAACTGTGATTTACTCTAAACCCTGATTGTTTCGGGTAGAACAAGTTGTTAGTGGCTAGCTACATGGTTCAGGATTTGCTTCTCTAATACTTTTTCAAAATTGTTTGATAAACAAGGTAGTATGCTAATTGGTCGGTAGTCAGAAGTGAATTTGCTTTTGTTTTTTTGGCAATTGGAAGTATCCTTGCAATTTTCCAAGACATAGGAAAAGTTGATGTGGTAATGCAAAAGTTAATAACATGAGTGAGATGGTAAAATAAGTGTAAGTGTGGTAAAATAAGTTTAATAAACCGTATTGATAGACGATCTTCTCCGATATCGCCAGACTTAACGGCCATGGTGCATTTAAAAACTTCATCTTCACTCACCACTTCAAAATCTCCTAGTCTTTGCACAAATCTTTCCGACTGCGCCGAAATGCGGTTAGAATCAAGATCATTATCATGGAGTTGATCGCCTACGAAAAAGTTATTAAGAAGATCTGGGTCGAGAGCACTTTGAGGGTTAAGGACTTTAGAGACACCAATTTTTTTTATGTTTCTCCAAAGCGTTTTGGCGGGTAAAGAGGCATTAAGCTTTGATGCAAAGTAGTTCTTTTTAGATGCACGTATAACCAGAGTTGCATGATTTCGGGCTTGTTTAAATGCTTCCCAATTGATATTCGTTGATCTGCGCTTCCATCTACTGTGCAATTTATTTCGAATCTTGATTATATTAATCACATCGGAGGTGAACCAAGGACAGTTTTGGTTTTGTATTCTTACTGTTTTTGTCGGTACATGTTGATTAAACAGTTGGGTTAGGATCGATTGAAAGGAATCAACTTTGCCATTGGGATCAGCCTTCAGTCTGTACTGCATCCAAGAAGCGGATGTTGTAGCTAGCTGAAGGGCAATAATATCAACCGAATTGAAGTATTTATACGTGAAAAAGTCAGTAGTAGAACATTTAGATAAATTCATATTGTATGTAAGGAAGATAAGGTCATGATCAGAGATATCAAAGATATCTGGTCAGAAAGAAGGACGAGCTTTGGATCAGAGACTATAAAAAGGTCAAGAAGACTGGGTGAACAATCTCGGACAAAGCGTGTTGGGTAGGTGGTATTGACTATACTCAGACCAACAGAGGACACTGAGTCTTTCAACTGAAATGCGCGTGAGTCATTTCTTAACAAATCAGCATTGAAATCTCCACAAACAGTTATATGCTTATAAAGTGCACATCATTCCGAAAGGGTAAGAAAGTAAGGCGCCGAAGAACATCTTCGGTTCTTACTATACACACAACAGACGAGACACTTAGTATTACAGGCCCTTATTTCAACAGCAATAAACTCAACACCACTGGATTTAAAAATACTTTCCGAATTAATAGTTGACTTACAGTAAATTGCCACACCTAGACCTGTGGTCTCAGTGATTCTATCCTTCCTATGCAGTTTGAAATTTGGTATGTCATAGATTTCATCAGATATATTTGGTTTGAACCATGTTTCATTCACACAAATAACATCGATACAAGAAGTTGAGAACAATAACATACTTGTTCTAATTTAGTGTCATTTAAGATATGTGTATTTAGATAACAAACTCTGAGTCCATTAAATCGCTGTGAAATAATATTTGTCATAGTGTATGTTAGTTCTTCATTCATACTGTACACCTCACTGGAGGAAGAGCTTCCATAATTTCATCCTTCCTTCCATCTTCCAGCTTCCATCCATAGTATAAAATCAAGAGCAGGCGAGACAAAACAAAGTCCTTGCGAGGGTGATGAAGAATAGAGGAAATTTAACAAGAGTGGGAGAAGAAACAGTGAATATGGAGTTTACAATAACAATAATTTTGAATAAAGAATTATATATTTGTCGCAGCGGCAGCAGCAAGAAGATCATCTGGGCTTTCAATGAGAAAGCTTTTTCCGCTCGCGGTCTTCCTAACATAAACTCTCCATACCTTGTGTGCACAGCAAACAGTTGTTTTTTTCTTCGGAGACCAAGAGCGCTGTTTAAGAGAAAGCGTGTTAGCTTTGTTAAGCTCTCATTGAGATAACAGCTGTTGCTCGATTCGATGCCCAGATCGTGAACACGAAGCTCGGTGGCATTTAGCTTTCGGTAGTTTGCAGCTGACTTCAACAGTATTTCTCTCGAAAGAGTTGCCGAATTTTACAACAATTGGTGGAGGTGATGTTCCATTATTTCTGCTTCTGGTACGAAAAATGTTCATTAGGAGAGGCGGCTTACAATCAATAGTGTGACAAAGTTGTTTGAATAAACTTCTTAGGTTCTCCTCAGGCTGAATCGGTATACCGAAGAGCACAGCGTCGCATGAGATCCCCTTCTTCTCAAGCAGGTTGCATTGCTTTTGCATAGCTGCAATTTCCTCATGATGGTGCTGAGAGGTTGCGTTGGAGTTATCTTCAAGTCGATCAATGCGTTCAACTATGTTGGCGATCGTTTTGTTGACCTCTTCGAGTTTTCGACTCCAGTTCCAGTAGTTTCCTCAATCTTCAGTAGTAATTCACTCTGAATCTTAGAAATTTCTTCCGAGAAACTCTGCCTTAGTGATTGAAATTGATTGGAGAGTTGTTCTTCTAAGATCTTTACAGTGACGGGTAAGTTATCTCTGCTCGGTTGTTTTTGAGCAGGAGATGATTGAGTGGGTGTAGAAGGCAGCACTTTTGCTGATGCAGCTCTTGTTCGAGGGTTCGGCGCAGACATGTTTGCTGGTTTGATAGCCCGTGGAAACTTCGAAGCAAGCGGTAAAGATTTAACGGCGACAAATTTTACTTTATTTATTATTTTATTTTACTTTACTTATTTAAAAGAAAGAGTAGGTTAAAGGTATTTTTCTTTGGTAATATTGAGACAGAACTAGTCTTTAGGATAACTCTTGACGATTGGTTTGATGAAGCTTGAGGGTAAGACGTGGTACATATAACCTCATAACTAAAATGCATTATCTCAAAAATTCCCGACAAGTCCGATGTTTTCTTCTTCTGTTAGATCATCGACTTCGCGTGGTATGTAACAAATGTTTTCATCAACAAATGTCTTCTACAATTGCTTAAAATTCCTTCAGAGTCAACTTAAAACTTAACCTTTTCAATTTTTCCGTAAACCACAATGACACTATGCTACCACTATACTACCCAGCAACAAAGCACCACAAATAATAAATAGATAAATAAATAACCTCCGTTGATATAAAAACTTTAAATAGAAATATTTTTCAGAGCCTACTAAAGTTTCGCCCTTTGTCCCAATGCACTATAGGTCATATGACCACTTTTTCTGTGCGAAATTAATAACGACAAAAAAATCATGGCATTCAAACTAAAACCTGGAAGAATTTCATAAGTAAGAATAAATTTGTAAAAAAGTGGAATTTAACCCAACAATTAAAATTAACCCTTTTGCAACCATTAATGCGAACATAATGCATTTTATTCAGTCGTTCATTTTTATTATTCTAAAACATTTATTAATCGCTTAATTCTAATTCATTTTGTAAACTTAAATCAAAAAGGCCCTCTACACCTTCATTAATTTCCTCATCTTGGTTGCTAATTTGAAATTCTTGTATGGGTTCGCTGCAACATAATAATTGAATGACTTCAGGTGGAAGTGTGGAACGTTTCCGTTTTCGTAAGCGTTTATTTATACATATTGTCGAAATTAATGGATCTGTGAGTCTATCGGCTTTGTATATTTTATGTCACGATTCTCTTCCAAAAAGTTCCATTGGAAGTGCAGTATTTATTTTGAGTGTATGAGTGCTTTATGGACCGTAGGAGAAATTGGCAACCAGGAATATAAATCCTAAAAACGTTTTGCTGTTTCAAAGTAATATAATTCAAATTGACTTTCATTGATTTTGAACTGGCATGATACACAATTCAAAATGATTTTGAATCGAAATATAAGATCTTTGCCAACATCAGTTATTTCAGAAAAAATAGCATGTTCAGTAAAAGCTCGGCGAGCAGCGTTTCCGTCATTTGTGGAACCGAAGGCACCTACTCTGGGCATGACCAGGCGAATTCAGAGCTTTATCCAAAAATCGTTTTGAATGTCTGCTTTTCTTTTTAAGACAGTCAACATATCATCTCCACCTATCTGCCACTTTTGTAATTTGCATTTATAGCGTAAATGTAATAAAAATTCAAAAAATCTAATCCAGCATTGAAGGGGGCTAAGTCCAAACTTTAAGTTAACCAATCAATGTTCCCAACCATGGGAATAAATGGGTTTTAATGGGAAACGTTAGCAAGTATTTGATTTATATTGTTTCACTTAATCGTTATACATTATTGGTAAGGCATTAATATAGAAAACTAAAAACTTCTTCTCCTGACGATGACTTTACTCAGAATTCATCCATTCACAATTTTTGTTTATACAGGGTGGTCCAGTTTGGGATACATATATTTTAAGATCTAATTTACTGGTTCATATCATGAAAAACAACACCCATTGAGTTACAGGGTGTTTAAAACACTCCTTCAGGGAAATAGGTACCAGCAATTGTTTAGTTATACCTTCTAGTGTATTAAACCTAGAGCAACCAAGTGAGGCTCGTTTGATAGCCAATTGATTAGTGGTTAATTCATATTTAAACACTATTACCATTCCACGATAATAGTATTCAAATGCAAATTTTTTTAATTTTTTTTAATAAATTTTTGGGAAAATCGAAAAATTGTGCTAATTTTTTTTATGATTTTTATGCGCTATAAGGTTATTTACAAATTTGCAATACAAAGGTTTTACCTAGGGCAAACAGTTTTCAGGTATAAGGTTTAATTAATTAATAACCAATATGACTGTTTTTATTATTGTTATAATAAATTATTATAAATAAATAAATAATATAATTTTATTTCTAACCGTAATCTACATTATCTTAAATCCTCCATCAGACTGAATGCAAGCCAATGCTCGTTTTTGAATTGTGCTTGTAATATTAATGGTTGGCAAAGTCCCTTTGATATGTTGTGACGCTGCTCCTTTCCGTTCTTGTAATTCAGCCAATGTTCTTATTTCCGATGAATATACCCGAATATACCCCGTCCCCCATACAGTCCAAAACTAAATCAATGGTGATCTTGCAGGCCAATTTATTGAACCATTTCTTACAATCTAACGATTTGGGAATTTTTCGTCTAAACAGTCTTTAACTATTCTTCCATAGTGACTTGGAGCACCGTCATATTGGTAAAAATGAGATCTTCTTTGGGCCAGCGAAACATCTACCAGTCATGGCGATTCATTTTCCAAAAATTGCAAATAAGTGTCACTGTTTAGTGTTTGTAACTTATTACCAGGAACACCGTCCGCACGTTTACGCTAAATGGATGTCGAGATGATGGTGTTCTTGTTGCATGCGGATTTACTTTCGCCCATGTGTGTAGGTTATGGAAGTTGGTAATGCCATCTCTAGTGAATTGCGACTCATCTGTCCATAGAATGTTCTGGACAATTGTATTGTCATCGAAATGCCGTTCCAGTATTTCCTGAACTGGTGTTGTACGATAAGCATGAAGGTTCTCGAAAGTGTACTAATTAATGGCTCTGTTGCTACTATATTTAAGATTCGTTCTTCTAATTCTACATCTCTCGCAGTTGCCGCAAGTGGTTTGTAAGTAGTTGCTTCCGTGAGTATTTGTAAACACCCATTGATTAGGAACACGTAGTGTAGGAAATCTTCGTTAATATTCTGCCATTTAAAAAAATACTTATAGCACTTCAACTTTAATGTAATGCTATCGAAATTCAATAAACAACTGATAATGGTAAACGAAAGTGCACTTATTTTAGAGTAATTTTTCTTCTACCGCGAGCATCGAATTTGTCGAGTTGTAGAGGCTGAGTAGGGTCAATGAATCTCGAGAAGAAATTTTCCAGACGAGTCCTGAAACCAAAGGATTCTCCCCCCCCCCCCCCTCCTCAACACGCAAAGCACTCCCTTCTTCCATTGGGCTGGATCAAGGTGTCATACGACCCGTGCTGAAGATCAACCTGGCTGAGGGCCCAGCATCTCCAAAAAGAGCTCACTCGCGAACGGAGTATCCGGATACCTCGCGACCTCCGGATTAGCTAGCCTTATCTGTATACAGCTCCGTTACTCGTGAGACCATTTATGGATAAAACCTCTAAAACAAAATCCGAGGCCGGTACTCCTACAATACCGGGCGGTATTGAACGGTGTCTACACCGACTACCGGCAAGGCTCCTGCATTGTCGAGAGGAGGCAAAACTGTGGCAGGCCATGGTGCACCATCCTCTAAAGGCAAACGCAACGAGCTTAAAAATAAAAATTAAAGGAGTGTTAAGACTGTGGAAAGCCATGGTCCTATCGCTTCCTCCATTCCTAGCAGCAGCAAATTTGTGGCAGGCCACGGACTTGTTGCTGCTACCAAAACCCCTCCCTCCAAGGAGGAATCTGGAGCTCAGCCGCATCGGCAAGCCCCATCTAAGGCGCTCTATGTAAGACGCCGAAATGCTTCACGCATTATAAAAACCTTCGTAAACATTCCGGAGGTTGAGAGAAGTGCGGATATAAAGAGCAAGGTTGAGTGGGCTAAAAACATCCTAAAAGACGGATTACCCACTGCTTCCACTGCTCCCAAAAATGTTAAAAGACTCCTCGAAGCGCTAGAGATCGTTGGAGGAAACCGTGCCGGTTTCCAAGAGGCCCAAAACACATAGTTCCAAAACCCCTGGGCCATCCAACAGCACATCTCTGAGGTCTTTCAATAAAGGCCTAAAGGACGCACTGGTGATAGCGGTGATCGATAGGAACGATACCGATGGTTCCATTACACCTGAACAGTGGCAGCTGGTCAAGCTGAAGCTTTCGAGCAACTTCTTGGCCATCATGCGGGAAAGCCCCGGACCACCTCCTATCACAAGCGACACTGGCTGGCACCAAGGCCATGTCAAGCTCATCGCATGTTCCAACCACCATAGGTGGTTTAGGAGAGATTTGGCCAGGTGCAAAACTCGAGATCGTGTCTAAGGAAGACATTCCTAACAGACCTCGAACTCGTACCTGGATCCTAGCCGAACCCTCTTCTCCAGAAAGTATTCTGGAAATCATCCGGGTCAGTAATCCGACTCATGACTGGAAAGTCGCGAAACTGGAGGAAGTAAGGGTCTCTTATAGATACGCGTTAATCGTGATGAAATAAGGAATCCCTTAATCCTCTGGCGCAGACGGTTCGGATTCGAGTCCATACATTTAAGGGTATATAAAAAGGATGAGCTAGATGCTGGTAAGCAACCTCCTCCTCCTTTAATACCTGACAACACAACCTTGGATCTCGGAGCGTCGATATCCTTTCCAGAATTGAATAGCGACGACTCCAATCTGTCCGAGGTGACTATCAAGCCGTCGGTCTCCTCTTCTGACACTCTGTCGGAAATGGAAACCGATGACGAAGCAAAGAGAGGTCCTACACGATCAGAGATAGAAGATGAGCTCTTGGGCACATCTTCAGAATCGGAGGACCTCAACAACACCGTGGTGGAGGCGACTCTAGAAAACTGTAGCAATGATACGGTTTCTGATACGGCTTCGGCCGCACTCATTCCGCGTCTTTCTAAAAACGCAGAAGACATAATCCTAATCCAGGAACAATGGATTGTAGCAGGCGTGGTTCGTGGACTTAGGACACCCACATACGCTCCGCTCTATACAAGAGACAAAGGTAAGATTAAAACTTGTATATTAGTGAAACGTAGCCTTAATGTATTTCTACTTCCCAACCTCAGTGACCCCGACTTAACCGTTGCCAGACTACAGACTGCCAAAGGCTCCTACTGGCTGGCATCGGCTTACCTTGGCCACGACGAAGTGGGCCCTCTCCCTGGTGATAACCTAGAAAGGGTGGTACTGGAAGCTAGAAGGCAAAAAACTGGCCTCATAATCAGATGTGACGCCAACGCACATCAAACGGTATGGGGCAGTACCGACATCAATGATAGAGGTGAGTCACTTTTACACTATATTTTAAGTACTAACCTCTTAATTTGCAATATTGGCAATGAGCCCACTTTTATAACTAGAAACCGACAAGAAGTGCTAGATATTACTCTTGTCTCCGACAGCATCACTCAAAGGCTAACGAACTGGATGGTATCGTCTGAACACTCCTTTTCAGACCACAGACACATCCAATTCAGTCTGAGTGATGCTCCCCCCAGCCAACCAGCTTTCCGGAATTACCGGAAGACTGACTGGCCAAAATACAGAGCAATACTGTCAGAAACGCTATCCTCTGAACTATCAAGTCCTCCGCGTGACATCAATGAGCTTGACATGAAAGTCAAACAATTTACTCTGGCTCTCAATCGGGCTATGGCCGCTTCCTGCCCTCTTATTCAACCAAGAGGCAAGAAAAAGCCACATTGGTGGACATCGGCACTGGGATTGCTCAGAAACGCCTGTAGAAAACTTTTCAACGCAGCAAAAACCACAAGAAAAGTGACTGACTGGGACTCATATAAAGAATCCCTCAAATTATACAAAAAAGAACTGAGGAAGGCAAAGCGGCAATCCTGGAGGTCATTCTGTGACAAAATCAAAATCACAAAATCACGCGGCTAAGAAAAATCCTCTCTACAAATACTATGATGCCTAGCTGTTTGAAAAAAACCGATCGCTTTTGGACAACCTCAAGTGATGAATCACTCAACCTGCTTCTGGACACCCACTTTCCAGGTAGCTCCCAACTCGCGGCCAGTAGCAGCCCAAACAGGCCTACTGCAACCGTGACCAAAATTCATGGTCTGATTACGAGAGACAAACTGCTCTGGGCGCTGCATAGCTTCAAACCATACAAGTCTACTGGTCCGGACGGTATAATACCTGCCGAGCTATAGAGATCCTCAGATAGTATTCTGCCTGTGCTAGAAAATATTATGAGGAGCTCTGTAGAACTTATCCACATTCCACTGTCATGGAGAGAAGTCAATGTAGTATTCATTCCCAAAGCCGGAAAATATTCTCATGTAGCCCCAAAGGACCTCAGACCTATAAGTCTATCATCTTTCCTTCTGAAAACTCTAGAACGACTGATTGATATCCATATTCCAGCTAAAGTTGATCCAAGACTTCTGTCTACGGCTCAACATGCCTACTGTAAAGAAAAGTCTGCGGAAACGGCTTTGCACTCTCTGACTCGCCACATCGAACGATCCCTACAATATAAGGAGTACACAATGGTTGCTTTCCTAGACATAGAGGGCGCCTTTAACAACGTCAACACATCTGCAATCACGACTGCGCTGTCAACTCTGCAGGTAGACGACTCACTTGGGGAGTTGATTGGTCTAATGCTAAAAAGCAGGATAATCAACTCCAAACTGGGTGAGACTTCTGCTAAAAGATATGTCAGCAGAGGTACGCCGCAAGGCGGTCATCTCTCTCCCCTTCTCTGGAACTTAGTAACGAACTACTGATATACCTGGAAGCGGGTGGTAGCAGAGTGATTGCCTATGCGGATGCGGATAATGCCATAGCCGTCTCAGGAAAACATCTCAATACCATTAAAGAACTCCTTCAAGTAAATCTCAATAGATTAACCCGCTGGGCAGATCGCTGTGGATTGTGAATAAACCCCCATAAAACTGATCTTGTCGTCTTTTCCAGGAAATATAAAATTCCAATCACAGACCCTCCTTCAATAAACGGTACCAGTTTAGCTTTCTCCGATACAGCAAAATCTCTGGGTCTCATTTTTGACAGGAAACTAAACTGGAAAACTAATATTCAAGAAGGAGTCAATAAAGCTACAATAGCTTTATTCTCTTGCAAAAAACCATTGGCTATACATCTCGGTCATGAGACCGATACTTACCTACCGGGTTGTTTGTCTGGTGGACGTCCTTGGAAAATGCAGTCAACCGCATTAAACTAAGCAGAGTCCAAAGAACAGCATGTCTATGCACAACCGGAGCCTTGCGGTCTACCCCCTCTGCGGCATTAGATATTCTGTTTCACTTGACACCCCTCGACATTTTTAGCAGGCAAGTAGCTGCGACTGCAGCTATTCGCCTTAAAGCGACTAAACAGTGGATAAATAATTCATTTGGCCACGCCAACATTCTTAATACATTAGGAATCCTCACAGAGAACATCGATTACACCATACCTGAACTTTGGTTTGACTATCTTTACACTCTACACAGATGGATCTAAAACCGATACGGAGTTGGTGGCGGTGTTTTCTCATATAAGCTAAATCTAAGCCTCTCTTTCCGTCTTCCAAATCACTGTAGCGTGTTCCAGGCGGAAATTTTGGCGATTAAAGAAGCTCTGTCCTGGCTGAAGAAAAACGTGATATCTGCAAAGGATATCCGCTTATTTTCGGATAGTCAGGCCTCCATCAAGTCCCTGAACTCGGTCTCATTACATTCTAAAACCGCACTTGAATGCCGATCATCTCTCATGGAAATAGCAGAGCAGTTCAACATTCACCTTTGTTGGGTGCCGGGCCATAGAGACATTCCAGAGAACTGCAGAGACGATGAACTCGCCAAAATTGGAACCACTCTACCTATTCTACCGGATAAAGGTAGTATAGGTATACCAATCGTTACGAGCAAACTAACACTAAAGCTGTATGCCAATAAACGAACAGACCTTGGGTGGACTGCTGGGCAAACATGTCTAGACCAAACAGATCTGGCCAAGGCTGGATCTGAGTCGCTCTATCGTCTGATCCTTTTAGATAGGAAACATCTCAGCGCCATAATAGGTGTCATTACTGGACACTTCCTCATAGGCAAGCACGCGCTTTTAAAAATGATTTCTGTAGAAGCTGCATAGGCGAGGAAGAGGAGGAGACAATCCTCCACCTATGCACATGCCCAGCTCTCTCCCACAGACGAAAGCTTCATCTAGGAGCTTTCTTCTACAACTTAAACGATATAGAAAACATAGACGTTAAGCTCAAATTGGTTCCATTAGTAAGAGGATCATAGATCCACGTGGCATCACAATGGGCCAAAAGGCTTAAGTGGGTTGGTATATCCAACAGCCACTCTTACCTAACCTAACCTAACCCAGAGTAATTTTTTAGTAATAATAAAAACTACCTATATTGGGCGTTATGTGGGAGTTATATCTGGAAAATCGGAAGCCCCAGATAAAAACTTTGTAGAATGAATTTTTACGTAACATTTTTAGGTGCATCATAACCAAAATAATAAAAAAAAGAGAAAAATTATAAGCACACTTTTTTAAGATAAATGCAATTTTCCTAAGAATTTTTTTAGGGGGTAGTCTCATGTCCGAGGTTAAGTTTTGAAGGTTTTTAATGATTTTTTTTTTGCAGAATCCTCTTATGATAACTATATGTTATTATTTTTCGAATAATACAAACAAATTTTTGTTAAATAAAAAAAATATTTTAACTTCATTTGGACCTACGTAAGGTAGGTCTATTTAAAAAAAAGTAGGTGCTGGCCCCGCTGGTTGCTCCTTTTGCAATCATCCGAAATCAAAATTCCAAAAAGCTTATTATTCAGTAGGGTTGTCATTTTGTCCCGTAGAAGATTTAAAAGATTTGAGGGAAAAATAACAAAATTGCGGCCTTGTAAAAAAAAAATTCAAAAATCGACCGTTTTTTCAGTTTGAAATCGAGATAAAAAAAAGTGGATAAAAAATCTAATTCTGGTGCCGGACAGAACCATTCATATATAGAACATTATGTTAAAATTTCAGCCGAACCCGTCAAATAGTTTTTTTTTAATCATCTAGGCTGACGGTTTAAACGCGTTTAAAGTTTGGTATAATCCCGCAGCTGCAGGGTACGCTCTCCCCTGTTATTTCCTGTATCTTTAAAATAAATTAGTGTATCGGACTAAAATTTTCACAGTAAATTCTCAACTTATTTAACTTTGAAAATATGCAAACAAATTGATTTTTTGAAGATCGTAGATGAGAGAAATTTTGTCTTTAAAGTCCAAAAGTCTAGTTTGGTTGCTCTAGGTCTAAAACACTAGAAGTTATAACCAAATAATAGTTGAAATTGGGGAATATTGGATATCAATTTAGGGGTACCCAAGGTTCTGTTCTTGGTTCTATCCTGTTCTTTATTTACATATTTTCTTTACAGTTTGTCGGAAAAGTTAAAGCTTTTGTAGATGATTTGGGTATTTCATATGATTCAGCTAACCCTTTAGACTTAATTGTTGATATTAGCTTTGATGTTAACATATTGCGAATTTGGTTTGTGGAACACAAATTAGTGGTCAGTAATAAAACCAAAGTGATTAACTTCAATCTGAACTTATTGCAGTCTCCTGATATTGGTATCTATTTCCATGTTCCCATTTGTGCTCGACATTGTGACTATATTGTGCATGCAATGCTGCTGGTTCCAAATTCATATATAACAGAGATGCAATTTGCGATGCGACTTGTTTCAAGATTGAAGTAGTTAAATGTTTTAATTACTTGGGCATTCTGTCAACAATCACTTACTAAGTCTCCGGTCTGACACATATGACCCACATGATTTCTGCATAGTACTAACCTTCAGACGATACGTGTCAAAATTTTATGTCATTCCAACTATTAGTTTACAAGTTACAGTGGTGTTAGTGAAACAACCTTTGTTATTTCCAAAACATTGGCTGAAAAAGAATTTCGTGTGTTGATTAAACATTGTTTTCTGATGATACTGAAGCCAAACAGTGGCTTGATAAGCGTTATGGAGACCCTGCACCAGGGAAATCAACTATTATTGACTGAAATGCTGAATTTAAACGCGGTCGTACAAACACCGATGATGCTGAATCGGCAGTTGGTGGTTGAATGATGGAGAAGATGTTTCGTGGTCGTTTCCGTCAATTACGGACCAGCCTCACTAATGAGGCAGAGCTGACCAATCTATTGGATTGTAAATAGCGATGGCATGCCTACATAGGTTTAGGTTAGCATTTAAGAAATATATACGTATATATATACAAAGGTATATACAAACATATGTATATTATTGTGTATAATGCCAATGGGTGTGTATGTTTGTATAGTGTATGTAGGTTACGTAGACTAAGGTTTATTTTAAGTTAGATATTAAGTTTGTATAAAAAAAAAAATTATGTCCATATACAATGTTTTTTGTTAACAAATTGTTTTTTATTAGCATTAAGTATACAAAATAAATATTTCTAAATAAAATGTACATAAAGTCGAAAATACATACATATGTAGATATAAAAATTTAGCTTTGTGTACCTGTGTGGGGCAGGTAGGTTAGGTTAGGTTAGGTAAGAGTGGCTGCTGGAAATACCAACCCACTTAGGCCTATTGGCCCATTGTGATGCCACGTGGATCTATGATCTTCTTACTACTGGAACCAGTTTGAGCTTATAATAAAGCGTAGGAGACTGTTAACGTCTATTTTTTCTAGATCATTTAGGTCGTTGTAGAAGAAAGCTCCTAGATTGAAGCTTCCTTCTCTGGGAGAGAGCTGAGCATGTGCAGAGTAGGTGGGGGATTGTCTCCTCCTCTTCCTCGTCCATGCAGCTTCTACAGAAATCATTAGTAAAAGCGCCAAGCCTTCTTGCGTGCTTGCCTATGAGGCAGTGTCCGGTAATGACACCTATTATGGCGCTGAGATGTTTCCTATCTAAAAGGATCAGACACTTAGATCGACTCAGATCCAGCCTTGGCCAGATCTGTTTGGTCGCTAGACATGTTTGTCCAGCAGTCCACCTAAGGTCCGTTCTTTTATTGGCATCTAGCTTTAGTGTTAGTTTGCACGTAGCGATTGGTATACCTATACTACCTTTATCCGGTAGAATAGGTAGAGTGGTTCCAATTTTGGCGAGTTCATCGGCTCTGCAGTTCCCTGGAATGTCTCTGTGGCCCGGCACCCAACAAAGGTGAATGTTGAACTGCTCTGCCATCTCCATGAGAGATGATCGGCATTCAAGGGCAGTTTTAGAACACAATGAGACCGAGTCCAGGGACTTGATGGCGGCCTGACTATCCGAAAATATGCGGATATCCTTTGCAGATATCACGTTTTTCTTCAGCCAGGACAGAGCTTCTTTAATCGCCAAAATTTCCGCCTGGAACACGCTACAGTGATTTGGAAGGCGGAAAGAGAGGCTTAGATTTAGCTTATCTGAGAAAACACCGCCACCAACTCCGCTGTCGGTTTTAGATCCATCTGTGTAGAGATGGATTGACTTGTCCTCCATGAAAGCATCCTCCTCCCAGAATGATCTAGAGGGGAAGCTTACATGGAAGTTTTTGTCAAACCAAAGTTCAGGTATGGTGTAATCGGTGTTCTCTGTGAGGATTCCTAATGTATTAAGAATGTTGGCGTGGCCAAATGAATTATTTGTCCACTGTTTAGTCGCTTTAAGGCGAATAGCTGCAGTCGCAGCTACTTGCTTGCTAAAAATGTCGAGGGGTGTCAAGTGAAGCAGAATATCTAATGCCGCAGAGGGAGTAGACCGCAAGGCTCCGCTTGTGCATAGACATGCTGTTCTTTGGACTCTGCTTAATTAAAGCAGTTGACTGCATTTTCCAAGGCCGTCCACCAGACAACCACCCCGTAAGTGAGTATCGGTCTTATGACCGAGATGTATAGCCAGTGGGTTATGCGAGGTTGAAGGCCCCATTTGTTCCCAATGGCTTTCTTGCAAGAGAATAAAGCTATTGTAGCTTTATTGACTCTTTCTTGAATGTTAGGTTTCCAGTTTAGTTTCCTGTCAAAAATGAGAACCAGATATTTTGCTGTATCGGAGAAAGCTAAACTGATACCGTTTATTGAAGGAGGGTCTATGATTGAAATTTTATATTTCCTAGAAAAGAGGACAAGATCAGTTTTATGGGGGTTTATTCCCAATCCACAGCGATCTGCCCAGCAGGTTAATCTGTTAAGATTTACTTGGAGGAGTTCCTTAATGGTATTTAGATGTTTTCCTGAGACGGCTATGGCAACGTCATCCGCATAGGCAATCACTCTGCTACCACCCGCTTCCAGGTATATCAGTAGTTCGTTAACCTCTAAGTTCCAGAGAAGGGGGGAGAGGACACCGCCTTGCGGCGTACCCCTACTGACATATCTTTTAGCAGAAGTCTCACCCAGTTTGGAGTTGATTATCCTGCTTGTTAGCATTAGATTAATCAGTTCCCCAAGTGAGCCGTCTACCTGCAGAGTTGACAGCGCAGTCGTGATTGCGGATGTGTTGACGTTGTTAAAGGCGCCCTCTATGTCGAGGAAAGCAACCATTGTGTACTCCTTATATTGTAGGGATCGTTCGATGTGGCTAGTCAGAGAGTGCAAAGCCGTTTCCACCGACTTTCCTTTACAGTAGGCATGTTGAGCCGTAGACAGAAGTCTTGGATCAACTTTAGCTCGAATATGGATATCAATCAGTCGTTCTAAAGTTTTCAGAAGGAATGATGATAGACTTATAGGTCTGAGGTCCTTTGGGACTACATGAGAACATTTTCCAGCTTTGGGAATGAATACTACATTGATTTCTCTCCATAACAGTGGAATGTGGATAAGTTCTACACAGCTCCTCATAATATTTTCCAACACTGGTAGAATAATATCTGAGGATCTCTGTAGCTCGGCAGGTATAATACCGTCCGGACCAGCAGACTTGTATGGTTTGAAGCTATGCAGCGCCCAGAGCAGTTTGTTTCTCGTAATCAGACCATGAATTTTGGTCACGGTTGCAGTAGGCTTGTTTGGGCTGCTACTGGCCGCGAGTTGGGAGCTACCTGGAAAGTGGGTGTCCAGAAGCAGGTTGAGTGATTCATCACTTGAGGTTGTCCAAGAGCCATCGGTTTTTTTCAAACAGCTGGGCATCATAGGATTTGTGGAGAGGATTTTTCTTAGCCGCGAAGCCTCAGAGGTTTCTGTAATTTTGTCGCAGAATGACCTCCAGGATTTTCGCTTTGCCTTCCTCAGTTCTTTTTTGTATAATTTGAGGGATTCTTTATATGAGTCCCAGTCGGTCACTTTTCTTGTGCTTTTTGCTGCGTTGAAAAGTTTTCTGCAGGTGTTTCTGAGCAGTCCTAGTGCCGATGTCCACCAATGTGGCTTTTTCTTGCCTCTTGGTTGAATAAGAGGGCAGGAAGCGGCCATAGCCTTATTGAGAGTCAGAGTAAATTCCCTGACTTTCATGTCGAGCTCATTGGTGTCACGCGGGGGACTTGATAGTTTAGAGGATAACGTTTCCGACAGTATTCCTCTATATTTTGTCCAATCAGTTTTCCGGTAGTTCCGGAAAGCTGGTTGGCTGGGGGGAGCATCACTCAGACTGAATTGGATGTATCTATGGTCTGAAAAGGAGTGTTCAGACGATACCATCCAGTTTGTTAGCCTTTGGGTGATGCTGTCGGAGACAAGAGTAATATCTAATACTTCTTGTCGGTTTTTTGTTATGAAAGTGGGCTCATTGCCAATATTGCAAATTAAGAGGTTAGTACTTAAAATATAATCTAAAAGTGACTCACCTCTATCATTGATGTCGGTACTGCCCCATACCGTATGATGTGCGTTAGCGTCGCATCCGATTATGAGGCCAGTTTTTTGCCTTCCCGCTTCCAGTACCACCCTTTCTAGGTTATCACCAGGGAGAGGGCCCACTTGGTCGTGGCCAAGGTAAGCCGATGCCAGCCAGTAAGAGCCTTTGGCAGTTTCTAATCTGGCAACGGTTAGGTCGGGGTCACTGAGGTTGGGAAGTAGAAATACATTTAGGCTACGTTTCACTAATATACAAGTTCTAATCTTACCTTTGTCTCTTGTATAGAGCGGAACGTATGAGGGTGTCCTAAGTCCACGAACCACGCCTTCTGCAATCCATGGTTCCTGGATTAGAATTATGTCTTCTGCGCTTTTAGAAAGACGCAGAATGAGTGCGGCCGAAGCCTTTTTTGAGTGGTGGAGATTAATCTGGAGAAACCGTATCATTGCTACAGTCTTCCAGAGTCGCCTCCACCACGGTGTTGTTGAGGTCCTCCGATTCTGAAGATGTGCCCAAGAGCTCATCTTCTATCTCTGATCGTGTAGAACCTCTGATTGCTTCGTCATCGGTTTCCATTTCCGACAATGTGTCAGAAGAGGAGACCGACGGCTTGGTAGTCACCTCGGACAGATTGGAGTCGTCGCTATCCAATTCTGGAAAGGATATCGACGCTCCAAGATCCAAGGTTGTGATATCAGGTGTTAAAGGAGGAGGAGGTTGCTTATCAGCATCCAACTCATCCTTTTTGTACACCCTTAAGTGAATGGACTCGAATCCGAACCGAATCATGCCTTTCGTCTGCGCCAGAGGATTAAGGGATTCCTTATTGATCACAATTAACGCGCATCTATAAGAACCCCTTAGTTCCTCCAGTTTCGCGACTTTCCAGTCATGAGTCGGAAGAGTCGGGTTGCTGAGCCGGATGATTTCCAGGATATTTTCTGGAGAGGAGGGTTCGGCTGGAATCCAGGTACGAGTTCGAGGTCTACTAGGAATGTCTTCCTTAGATACGACCTCGAGTTTTGCACCTGGCCAAACCTCTCCTAAACCATCGATGGCCTTGGTGAAGAGATCGAGAGATCTCTGGTTGGAGCAAGCGATGAGCTTGACATGGCCTTGGTGCCAGCCAGCGTCGCTTGTGATAGGAGGTGGTCCTGGGTTCTCCCGCATGATGGCCAAGAAGTTGCTCGAGAGCTTCAACTTGATCAATTGCCACCGTTCCGGTGTAATGGAACCGTCGGTATCGCTTCTGTCGATCACCGCGATCACCAATGCGTCCTTTAGGACTTCATTATAAGACCTCATAGATCTGCTGTTGGATGGCCCAGGGGTTGTGGAACTGTGTGTCTTGGGCCTCTTGGAAACCGGTACGGTTTCCTCCAACGATCTTTGACGCTTAGAGGAGTCTTGTGACGTTTTGGGAGCAGTGAAAGCAGTGGGAAATCCGTCTTTTAGGATGTTTTTAGCCCACTCAGCCTTGCTCTTTATTTCCGCACTTCTCTCAACCTCCGGAATGGATCCGAAGGTTTTGATGATGCGTGAAGCATTACGGCGTCTTATGTAGAGCGCCTTAGATGGAGCTTGCCGATGCGGCTGAGCTCCAGATTCCTCTTTGGAGGGAGGAGTTTTGGTAGCAGCAACAAGTCCGTGGCCTGCCACAAGCTTGCTGCTGCTGGGGGCGGGGGAAGTGATAGGACCATGGCTTGCCACAGTCTTAACACTCCCCGAAGGAGTTTTGGTAGCAGTAACAAGTCCGTGGCCTGCCACAAACTTGCTGCTGCTAGGGGCGGAGGAAGTGATAGGACCATGGCTTGCCACAGTCTTAACACTCCCTGAATGAGTTTTGGTAGCAGCAACAAGTCCGTGGCCTGCCACAAGCTTGCTGCTGCTAGGGGCGGAGGAAGTGATAGGACCATGGCTTGCCACAGTCTTAACACTCCCTGAAGGAGTTTTGATAGCCGCGACAAGTCCGTGGCCTGCCACAAACTTGCTGCTGCTAGGGGCGGAGGAAGTGATAGGACCATGGCTTGCCACAGTCTTAACACTCCCTGAAGGAGTTTTGGTAGCAGCAACAAGTCCGTGGCCTGCCACAAGCTTGCTGCTGCTAGGGGCGGAGGAAGTGATAGGACCATGGCTTGCCACAGTCTTAACACTCCCCGAAGGAGTTTTGGTAGCAGAAACAAGTCCGTGGCCTGCCACAAGCTTGCTGCTGCTAGGGGCGGAGGAAGTGATAGGACCATGGCTTGCCACAGTCTTAACACTCCCTGAAGGAGTTTTGGTAGCCGCGACAAGTCCGTGGCCTGCCACAAACTTGCTTCTGCTAGGGGTGGAGGAGGTGATAGGACCATGGCCTGCCACAGTCCTAACACTTCCTGAATTCTTATTTTTTTTTGGCTTTTCCCTTTTGCCTTTAGAGGATGGCGCACCATGGCCTGCCACAGTTTTGCCTCCTCTCGGCAATGCAGGAGCCTTGCCGGTAGTCGGTGTAGTCACCGTTCCACCGCCCGGTAATGAAGGAGTACCGGCCTCGGTTTTTGTTTTTTGGTTTTCCATTAATGGTCCCACGAGTAGCGGAGAAAGGAATGTCCATCTGTACAGAGATCCGCCATATACAGATAAGGCTAGCTAATCCGGAGGTCGCCAGGTATCCGGATACTCCGTTTGCGACTGAGCTATTTATGGAGATACTGGGCCCTCAGCCAGGTTGATCTTCGGCACGGGTCGTATAACACCTTGATCCAGCCCAGGGGAATGATGGAGTGCTTTGTGAGTTGGGGAGGGGGGGGGGAGCATCCTTTGGTTTCAGGTCTGGAGAATTTCTTCTCGAGATTCATTGACCCTACTCAGCCTCTACAACTCGACAAGTTCGATGCTCGCGGTAGAAGTGTGGCAGGTAAGTTAGTATAAGATTGTTAAGTAATTTTAAGCTAGCATTTAAGCATTTTATGTTAGTATGTAAGTGTTAATGATTAAGAAAATAAAATGCATTGAAAACTCGAAAAAAAAAAATAAAGAGTCAAATCATTTTTATTGTTTATTGGCCGAATATCGGATTGCATTGCTTTTAGCAAAATCAAAGCTAAGAGAAAACATTTTTTTTCATATTTTAGACTGAAAGCACAGATAATAAATCTACGTAGCCAAGAGTACATCTATTTCTGTGTGTGTTGGCGATTTTTTACAATTTTAGAAATTTAATTTATTTTAGAGATTTAAATTAGCAACAACGAACTTGTATTAAATTTGGTGTAAAAAACGGATTTAATGGTGCGCGAACATTGGAAATGTTGGAAAAGTGTTTCGGCAACGATTCTCTAAAGAAAACGGTCGTTTACCAGTGGTACAAGCGGTTCAAAAGTGGTCGAGAGTCAATCGAAGATGATGAAGGCAGTGGTAGACTTTCGACGTCGAAAACCGACGAAAACGTTAATGAAGTAAAAGAAATGTTGGTCAATAACCGCAAATTAACCATCAGAGAGATAGCGGAGGACTTGAACATTGCCTATGGATCCGTCCAAGATATTTTGGTTAATGATTTGGGTTTCCGTCGTTTAGCAGCAAAGTTGGTGCCAAAAGACCTCAATTTCATGCAAAAAAGAGACCGTGTTGACCAGCATTATTCGTAATTTTTTAACGAAAAATGCAACAAATACCATCCAAAAGCCACTGAATTCACCTGATTTGGCTCCCTGTGACATCTTTCTGTTCAATCGAGTTAAAAAACCACTACAGGCAACGCGTTTCAGCAGCCGAGAAGAAGTAATGAAAAAATCGCAGGAAGCACTGAAGGACATACTGAAATATACCGAATATAAAAAATGTTTCGAGGATTGGATCAAGTGCTGGCATAAGTATGTTGCAGTCGATAAGAGATTACTTTGAAGGGGACAATATAGATTTAGATGAATAAATTTGTATTTTTAATTTTCTGAATAAATTACTTTTGATCAAGGTGGTATTTTAGGTTTTCTATAAGAATAGTTAGTTACTTAATTTCAAATTCAATATTAAGTCTTTAGAACATTAGAGAAAGAAAAAATAAATAATTAAAATACAGGTGCTATAAAATTGGTTTTATTGTAAAACCATAATTGTAACAAAGCATATCACAAAGTTCTATTTTGCTGCCTACTTTCAGGCACTTAACATTTTGTTCTCTCTGTAAATCTATAATGTAAGCTTACAACAACAAAATATATAAAAATAATATTAATAACATCCCACTTCACATGTACTTGTAACCAAAAGATTTATATAAGCAAAAAATAAAGAAGTGCACGTCGAGAGGCGATTACTGTTTAAATTATACATCACCCGCTTCATATACTATACTTAGTGGTTCGACCAATACTTGGCCTTCCACGATATTTTCTTTCTACGCCTCATCCCCGGCAGTTCGACCAAGACTTGGCCTTCTGTCGTTCCCCAAAAAAATAAAAAATAAGAGGAGGTCCGCGCTACAAAATTGTCGCCCAACTAAGTGGCTCGAGAGCCCAGCCCAATCATAAGGGGTGTTTTATTAAAGTGGCCCGAGAGCCCAGTGCACGAAAAGGCACCAATAAAAACCCTTCAGGTAATTGCCGGCTCTCCACGCAAGTCAGTGGAACCGGCAACATAAAGTTTTACCGCGAATTAACCCGAACACTAGTCGCGAGCAAAATCCGAACCCCCAAAGACGGACGGACCAGCAGGGAACACAAGGGGTGCTCAGAGAGCACCAAAACTTACAGATCCAGTCAAAACTTCCAGATCCAGTCAAAACTTCCAGATCCAGTGAGTCAAGATCCGATGAGTCCAGATCTAGTGAGTAAACATCCGGGGAGTTCAGTTCCAGACACAGGTGCCAAGCAACCAGATTCGCAAGCCAACATGCAGAATCCACCCGAACCGCAACCGGAAAATGGGAGCAGAAGGAGCGTAAGGTTGTGCGAATGCACCGAACGGTTTCACGGTGAATAAGAAGAGAAGAAATTCATCAACTTTTTGGTCAACGTCCAGATTTTTAAGAGGGTAAATCGCATCAGCGACGAAGATGCCCTGATAGAATTACCCTTACTTTTAAAAGACGATGCAGCAACGTGGTGGAAGGGTGTGCAAGGAGAAGCGAATACTTGGCATGAAGCTGAGGAAATACTTCGGGAACACTTCGCCCCTCAACGAAAACCACACGTCATCTTTGAACTACTGTTCGAGAGGAAACAACGATCGAACGAACCAGGGGATCAGTTCATAAGCCAGAAGAGGGCCTTGCTCGCCGAACTCCCTGCTCCAGCCATACCAGAGGTCCACTTAATTGACATGGTTTATAATTTTAATTTAATTTTGGTGGGGGCGAAAGCCCCCATTTATTCGGCTTAATACAAGCTATAACTTAAAAAATAAACTTAAACTAAAACTTAAAACTAAGGTTGGTTGGAGTGGTGAAGGAGAACAGATTTGAGGTAGGAAGTGGTGCGGTGAAAGTCAAAGACGGTAGGGTTTGAGTTGATTTGACGTAGCATACGGGAGATTGGTTCGTTCGCGCCATAGGAGGTGTGGTGGGTTGGTAGATAGAAGAGTCGAGGGGTACGTAGATTACGAGGGTTAGTGTTGAGGAAAATGGAGTTGTGAAGGGACGCGCATTCAACGTGACCTGAAAGGAGTCGATGAATGAAGAGAAAGTCTGCTACATCTCTGCGATCTTCGAGGGTGTTTAAGTTGATAAGGTTGAGACGATTTTGATAGGGGGGCAGATTAAAAGGATCGTCCCAGGGCATACCTCGAAGAGCAAATCGAAGAAAACGACGCTGAATGCTTTCAATTCTCGAGATATGAACACGATGATATGGGGACCATACTTGACTGGCGTACTCTAGGAGGGGGCGAACAAAGGTAATATAGAGGGACCTGGTCACGTATGGGTTGGTGAATTCTTTGGACCACCGTTTTACAAAACCTAGTGCAGAGTTGGCTTTGAGGATTATCTCATCCATATGTAAACGGAAGTTGAGCTCGCTGTCACACAAAATGCCGAGGTCGCGAAGAGACTGTACGCAGGAGATAGGTTGGTTATGGAGAAGATAGAGTCGGGGAGGAGATTGGTTCCGCTTATGTGAGAAGGTGATGGATTGGCATTTGGCGATGTTAAGTTCCAAAGAATTTTTGAGGCACCAGATCGAGAAACTATCAAGATCTTGTTGAAGGAGGAAAGAGTCATGGGGAGATGAAATGGTTTTGAAAAATTTGGTATCGTCGGCGTAAAGGGAGACAGACGAGTGTTTGATGATCATATCGAGATCATTTATGGTTAATATAAAAAGAAGGGGACCGAGATGGCTGCCTTGTGGAACTCCAGAGGTGGCCAAAAATGGAGCGGACTGGGCTGACCTAAAACGAACACTGTAAAAACGGTTTTCGAGGTAAGAGGATATCCATTTTAACAATATGGGTTCAAAGCCGAGGGCAGACAATTTAAAGATAATTAACCGATGAGAGATTTTATCGAAGGCTTTGCTAAAATCGGTTGCAACTACATCGACTTCATTGCCATCCTCTAGGGCAGAGAGGGCAAAGGATACGAATTCAACGAGATTTGTGGTGGTTGACCTACCCTTTAAGAAGCCATGTTGTCTAGGGGAAATAAGTGATTTGCATTGGAAGCTTAGAGCTTCATACAAAATACTTTCGAAGAGTTTGGGTATATGGGAGAGTTTAGCGATGGGACGATAGTTGGTTATTTCATTCTTTTATCCTTTCTTGTGGATCGGGGTTATGAAGGAGGTTTTCCAAACCTGGTTCATCAGACGAAACTGCCCCAATTGCAGCCAAAACAGTGCCGGTGCAAGTTGTAGTGGTGGAAGCTTTAATGCGCTAAATATAGGGCCAAGCGGTAACATACCAACAGTCCTCATAAGTGTTAAAGGAAACCAGCACGTAGCCTACCTAGACACAGCCGCACGAACAAGCGTGGCTAGCAAACAAATGGGATATCGGAGTCTGCACCTGAACCTGAGCATACTGCCCAAGGCTAGTCAGGAGATCACACTGATCGGAATAGACGTTATTGAACAAAATGGCATCGTGATCAACTCAGCCAATTGTGTATGATACTTCACAAACGCACCAACAATGTGCTTTCCATACTTCAGGTATGTGCGCGAAGCAGAAGTGTCCACTCCCACGTTTGAGATGATGGATCCCATCTCGCCAATCAAAGATCCGGAGGTTATCAAACACCTTTACGCGCAGAAAGAACCTAAACCTAAAGCACCCAATTCGGAAGTAGAATCGCCGCATAATCTGTACCAGATTTTCAAGGATTCATTGCCACTCCATGTGATCAGTCCAGGTCGACGACGAGGTCCAAATATTCGCAATGTGTTCCTCAATCCGAACGAGGAAAAGGAATTGGACGAAAGGATGTTTGGTCCTCCATTTAGACTGAACATGTTGGACATCAAATCCATAGATCACGATGACACCGAACACATAGCAAGAATTGCTAAACTGCTCGAGAAGCATACGAAAGTCTTCGAATGGTAACGAAGCTCAGGTAACCGTCCACGGAGTAGCACTGCATACTGCATACCAACCGAGAACAATTAAAGACCGAAATCAACAAGATGCTCCAACTTGGAATCATTGAGCCATGTGATTCCCCATGGGCTGCACCAGTAGTGTTAGTCCCCAAGAAAGATGGTGGAATCAGATTCTGCATCGACTACAGGCAGCTCAACGCGATCACCCTACCTGACAGGTACCCATTACCAAGGATAGACGACATGCTCCACAACCCAAAGTCAACACCGTATATGTTGACGATAGACCTACAGCAAGGATATTGGCAGATCATGGTAGAACCTTTAGATAGAGACAAAACTGCTTTTATAACGCCATTTGGAGCCTTTCGCTGCATCAGAATGCCATACGAACTTCGAAACGCTCCTACCACATTTCAAAGATTGGAGGGTCCTGATGAACACCCCATAGAGTACGCCAGCCAACTTCTACAACTACTTGTAACCAAAAGATTTATATAAGCAAAAAATAAAGAAGTGCACGTCGAGAGACGTTTACTGTTTAAATTATACATCACCCGCTTCATATACTATACTTAGTGGTTCGACCAATACTTGGTCCTCCACGGTATTTTCCTTCTACCCCTCATCACCGGCAGTTCGACCAGACTTGGCCTTCTGTCGTTGCCCCAAAAAAAAAAAGAAAAGAGGAGATCCGCGCTACATAATAAAAAAAATAAAATAAAAAGTTAAGCATCTAACACTGCTATTATTTTGCACACAGGTGTATCTGCATATATTACTTCGAAAGCTCGTGTCGGCTGGACGAGTGTCTGCTAGGCGACCAAAAGTGAGCCATTTTTTTCTACAGGGATGAGACATCTGTATAGATTTATTATCTGTGCTGAAAGGTTAATTGTAAGGGTTCATAATTAGGTATATTTAGTGAAAAAAATTCAAAAAAACTAAGCTTAAAATCTTTTTCAAAAAGACAAAGCAAGTCGCACTGCCCAAATTGAAAAGATAAACACAATGATGATCAAGTCTAGGAGCCTTTAAAAAAACATCATGAAAAAAAGCACAATCATTCGTTTGTATTGTGGGTTATATTTTATGAACTTTGCTTTGTTTTGTGATAGTAGGAAATGTATATGCGTAGAGAGTGTCCCTGCTTATTATAATAGATATACTCTGATGCTGGACTTACTGGCCGAGTTGCTATTGGAAAACTTCTGCTGCGACCACAAAACTAGCAGAAAAATTAAGAATGGGTCAAAAGGCATAAAGGCTGGACCGAAGAAAATTTCAACACAGATCCAAGTTCAAGGTATTTGGCACAAACGGAGAGAAAGGCGGTTCTGTTATGATCTAGGATGTTTCTGTTCAAGTGGAGTGGGAGATCTGATTCGAATGACTGGAAAAATGAATAAAAAGGCAAACAGAACAATAGTGGAAAAAAACCCTGTTAACGCTGAACTAAGATTAATTGGTAAAAAATTCGTATTTCATCAGCACAATGACCCTAAACACACGTCAAGACTTTGTAAAGTCTACCAGAAACAGAAGGAACCGTGATCATTGCCCATTATCAGAATCTGCGTTGTGTAATATACTGTTGGATTTCCACAGGCAACAATTTAAAAACTGACAACTAAAATGCTAAGAATTATAAAAAAGTAATCGAATGTAAGAATGGCTTTTTCGATGAAAAATTGATTTAAGTACTTTTCTTCTCTATTCCATAATGAAAATACTTTTCTTCTTATTTTAGTTTCTTATGTGTATGTCCTTTTATTTTATACGATTATTATTCTACTAAACTTTTGGCCAGCAGGTCACGAAACATGAAGCTGCCAGCAAAAGTGAACCTAAAGTGAACAAAAGCTAGCAGTTATTTAACTTTCACTCTTTTTCAGTAGTCTGGACTTATGTATGTATTGTATGTAATTTCATCTTTCAAAGAAAGAAGAAAATGACATCAACCTTTGGATTTATCACAGAAAATATTTTTCAATCTATTCGGCATCTATTGTCGTATTGCAACCATTGAATAAGAATTTAATTTTAACTTAACTCTCCAGAGAAAAATGAACTTCATAATCTGTTTTATCATCACTCCATTGCGGCCTGATCGCCCATAGAACTTCATTCATGTCTTTGTTCGCTGATTTCCGACAATAAGTTTTTCTTTTAGTGCCATTTTGCTTTCATTTCCTTTTCCAAGTGCAATCGATGAAGATGTCGCATTAAAACACAAAAGACATGAATGCCTGTTCGGGTCGAACAGCTGCGGTAGGATATCTGTAAAAGGATTCTTTTTCTCCCACATGAAGCCAAACAGAGTTACGTATAAACGGTTCCTCACATATCAGAAACATTCCCTTGGGGGAGAGTTTCATTTAAAATATAAAATACAATTATTGAACTACGTATATGATACAATATACACAAGAGGTCGAACGAGCACAGTGGCTCATTTTGACTAACGAAAATCATAACTCTTAAACGAATAAAGGTATTATTGTGGATTAAAATAATGACAACCGCACAAGTATTTGTTACAATTAGAGTATTATACTACAGTTTGGTTTCAAGAGAGTGAGTTCGACTGATCAGCACAAATGACAAAAACACTGTGTCTGAAATTTGTAATTTAGAACTATTTGTAAAATGTAAACTACGAAAGCAAAAGATTTGGTAAAAAGAATTTGTTTGCAGGGGTTTTATTTATTTAGGATTTCTTGATCGATCTTGTGAAAAAGGATTTTTAAGAAAAGGTTTTGTTTATTTAGGATTTTATGATCGATCTTGTGAAAAGGGATTTGTTATCAAGGGTTTTGTTTATTTAGGATGTCATGATAAGAATTTTGTTGGAAATGATTTCTGCATTTGTGGAGGGGTAGTGCGGTTTGCTGAATTAAGCGGCCAGTAAACGCTAAAACATGGTACTAGTAAACTAAAATCCGCAGATGCTGAGACCAATTCACTCCAACATAATTGAACACATCTCTCCATTTGTCAAAAGTTGTCGAAAAATTCTTTCCAAACATCAGTATTTGAAATGTGCGCCATTTTTTCCCGATTATTTTGTGTGTTCACACGACGAAATTCACGTATCAGCAACACAAAACTCCGCCCACAAACATCGACAAAAATCAAACTAAAGCGCCCTGTAGGCGCTAAAACATGGTACTAGTAAACATGGTACCACCAACCAAGTTTTAGCTGATGTTGATCGTCTGCGGGCTGGTACGCGTACCAATTTTTTGGTCTCACCAACATCAGAATTTGGTCTCACTAAAATCAAAACTGGTTTGATTTTTGTCGATGTTTGTGGGCGGAGTTTTGTGTTGCTGATACTATGTTTCAGTTTCTGCGCTCTCATCTCTCAACATTTACTCGAGCAAGCTATTTTATCAGTGAATTTCGGCGTGCAAACACACAAAATAATCGGGAAAAAATGGAGAATATTCCAAATTCTGATGCTTGGAAAAAATTTTTCGAGTGTTTTCACAGCCTACCATCTTTGTGGAGAGGTGTGTTCTATTATGTTGGAGTGAATTGGTCTCAGCGTCTGCGGGTTTTAGTGGTACCATGTTTACTAGTACAAGGTTTTAGCGTCTACAGGGCGCTTAAGTTTGACTTTAGTGAGACCAAATTCTAATGTTGGTGAGACCAAAAAATTGGTAAGCGTACCAGCCCGTAGACGATCAACATCAGCTAAAACTTACCATGGGGCGCTTTAGTCTGGTGATGATTTTTTCTAATATTGATATTGTTATGCCTGGATTTAGGAAAAAAAGAAAAAAAGAGGAAGTACAAAGTCCCTCGTCGGGTCAGTCTTAAGTCGGATCCTGAACTACTGGCTTTACTGTTAGAGATGAAGAAATATGAGCAGATGGGTAGAGTGTTCGATAGCACGCAACGAATTATCAAAATAGCGAATGTTTAAGAACACACAACGAATATATTACGAGTTATTTTAGCAATTTATTAATATAGATATGTATGTATAGGGTGATTACAACAGTTCCACATTAAATTGTCACTTACAAAATTCAACTCAACTCATTTCTTATCGCTACCTTAATTTATGCATTCATATTGCTAATTAATCAAAATACAATAAACGTGGGTGTGAGAAGCATTCATATCGCTAATTAACCAAAATACAATAAATGTGGGAATGGGAAATTTTTGCTGACCTAATGTCTGGTGCGCTTTCCTGTTATTTGTTCAGAAATGCTGACTGCATAACATGTCCCCCTTTTAATCATATCTAATACTCAATTCTTAGAATAGACTTCTACTTGTTCTATTGAAATATCTATTAAAGAGCGTAATTATTGTTCTGCCTGATCCACAGCCAAATTTCCAGATGGTGAAGCCAATTGCTAACATAGTTAAAATACTGACTGCAGACATTAGAATACCCTGTGATCTCTCAGGTATCTTCTCGACTGCCTTTCCACAGAAATTCTTTTGGATTTCCGCAGATAAGTCTTGTAGAGTAAGGGAGGCATATATGGACCATCAATGTTATTTTTGCAAATAAAACACAGATAATGTAAGTTTTAACATTTCTATTTGTTTTAAGAAAATAAACTGTACTATTATAATACATAACTAATAACAAAAAAATTAATTCAATTTATAAAAAAAATAGCAAAAATTAAATAAGAAAGTAACACAAAAACTTAAACAAAAAAAAGTGGAGGGCAATTTGGACCACATAGTCCATATTACCCAACCTGTTTAGGAAGTACAAAATTCGCAAATGAATATTGGTTTTTTGCACCCAGCACACTGTTCGTGGCCTGAAACGCATTGAACCCAGATTTCACCTGGGCGGTCTTCTGAATACAAAGTTCTGCAATACAGGCATTCAGCATCTTATTTTTCACCAGCGGAAACGGTCTTGACTGAATTAATTTCGTCGTCGGACTCATCATGACAGCTATAATGCTCCAAATCAGAGCTTGATGATGACGATGACGCTCTATTCTTTTTGTTTTGTTTTTTCTTCTCTTTCCCTTAATTACAAAAATAAAGTTAGATAGATAAAGATGCGAATCAGATAGAAATTAGGTAGATATATGTATGTATATAAATTCGTAGATACCTGCACATTTTTTCTTCTCCGCTAATATCTCCTGAAGCGCCTGCTTCAAAGTGCTCGGTTTATTATTTTTATCAGCAATTTTTTTCAAAGACTCTTCCAAAGAGCTCTTATATGGGGACCCGGAAAGAAATGTTGATTTTCCAGCTTTTCTACCACGATTGGTTTTTGCCTTGTTCTTAACAGGAATCGGAGATATGTCGGCAGGGGTCAGAATTATATTTTGGTTTTCTGAATTGCTTGTAGTTGGCAGCTCACTTAGTTCAGATTCCTCATGTACTGCGATTGAGCATACAGCAACAGGTTCATTATTTTCAGATACTTCTGGTGATAATAAATCGTCGTCAGCTCCTAAGAAATCATGATCCTGAAAGATATTCCTATCAAGCGGGTATATTCCAGTGGTTCGGAATCCATTAACTGCTATCTGATAATGAGTCAATTTTCGGGTATTTGTCCTCATCCAAATGCGTATCTCCTCAGATAAATACTTCTTTAGTGGACCCATAAATGTTTGCTAGAATGAGGAGGAATCGATAATATGCTGACGCGATTTTCTCTTGCCATATCGATAAGTTTGATGTTCCGCGTGTGGCTTGAATGTCCATCCAAAATTAAAAGGACTGGGGATTCGGCAGATGGCTTTACATGCTTAAGAAAATGTTCAAACCAAATTGTAAAAATATCGGTCTGAACCCATCCGGAAGGATGACATTCGTAAATAGATCCTGGTGGTGCTCCTTTCAAAAGTTGTGGATTGCGCTTTTTGCGGGGAAATATGAATAACGGGGGCACAAATGTTCCAGCAGCACTCATGCAGATAATTGTTGTGATGGTGGCAAATCTTTCTGCGGCAGTAAGAGCACCAATTTCCCGCTTTTCTTTTAATGCTAAGACTTTTGGAAGTTTAGAAGACACCACGCTTCTACCGGTCTCATCGACGTTATAAATATTGTTTGCTGAATAGTTATATTTGTCCATTACTCTTTCCAGCAAATCAAAAAATTCTTGGACACGTTCTTTAGTGAATCCTTTTGTCTGGCAAGGATGTTCCTGTCGGTGACCGGAATGACAAATTAGGATTTCTTTTTAAAAACAAGTTTACCCAGTCTTTGCCCGCAGCTTCGTTTTCCTTTGAAAATGGATGGGGAATTCCATTTTTTTCTGCCAGTTGGAACGCTAAGTTTTTAATATCATTTCTGGTAAGCCTAACAAATTTTGACTCCATTGTCAATTCCACTAGCATCTTTTCAAATTTATCTGGGAAAACTGGCCTGCGACCTAATTTAGTGCCTGCCATGTTTCAGGTTTTTTTGTAAAGTCAGCCTTAGAAGAGTAGTTTTCGGTACATTGTTTAATTTTGAGGCTTTTAAATAGCCATATGTATTGGATCGCACCATCTCAATGGACCTGTAGTCCATATTAGCCTACCCTATGGTAGTCCATATTAGCCACAGCACTTGATGTTCTTGTAGTTCTTAATTAACTTTTTTTAATGCAAGTATCATATTTCACATTCACTTTTTGTATTTGAAAAAACAATGGACCAACAAATTTACATTTCAATGGTAGAACAAAGAAAATCACTTACGCGTAACGAACAATCAGCAACACCAATTTCGAGAAACTGTACAAAACTCACACACGCGTTCTAGCCGGTGGCTGAAATGAAACTTAGGTATGTTTAAGGAGCTTGCGCATGAATGTAAACACATTCCACCTCGTTTGCATTTTTGAGTTGGGAGAAAAGCTGGTAGTCCATATTAACCGCGTAGTCCATATTACCCACTCTTACTCTAACTCATGGACATCCATCGCTGTTATTTTAGCAATTACCCCTGCGGATAGGGGTTAGAATATACATGCGGTAGGAATGCCTGTCGTAAGAGCCGACTAAAATCCAAACGCGGTCATTCAAATAAGTATCCCATCCTCAAGGCAAGGTGCTATGCGACCCGTGCTAAGACCTGAATGGTGCTCGGGATGTAAAATCAATAGAGCACAGCGAACGGAGCCCTCCGGATACCTGGCGTCCTCTGGTTGTAACGTAGCCTTGCATCAGAGACCCCTGTAATGCGTGGACCTCCTTTCCCCCATACTCCTGGGATCTAAATATGGACCTAAATAAAAACAAAATAAATAAAATAAATTGTAAATTCCTTAAAAAAAAATTAAAACAAAATACTCACAACTTTGTTGTTTTGCTTGACGACTCGATAGCACAATAGTGTTCGAATGAAATGACGCACGAAAACGTTTGCTCTCATTTAAAATATCGATGCCGAGTACTAGATCACTAGAGCGGTAGTGCCAAATCCTCACATTTCGATGACGAATTACTCGTTATCGATTGCGGTAATTCGGCCCCTGAGTTTAGCAAGGCTTTTGTTAAAATGGCACATAAGTTAATTCTTTTCAAGCTCAATGCACTTGGTTCTCAACTTGGGCTGATTTCTTGGTTCAAATCCTACTTGGAAGAACGCCATTACCTAGTCCATTTTCGTTCTCATTTGTCTGAACCAATTAAAGCGACTTCAAGTGCTCCAAAATTTTCATTTCGACTATTAATGATATTGTAAATATTATAAAGAACTCAATTTCCATACTTTCTGATCTTCAACCTCTTCAAGAAAATCTCACAAAAACTACATTGAGCTTAACATAAAGATATGCCAAGCCATCTCATATTCCTGGAAGCGTTTAATGTATACTTCCGGGCAAAACTTACTATATATCAGCAAAAGCTGTTACTTCGATCACTTTAATGCAGGTTTTTTGTGTTATCTTCGATACTGAACTTAATTTCCGCACCCACATTGACTTGATTGCCGTTTGGCTTTGTTGAACGTAACTGTCCAACGCAGATTCCTATGATTCGCTCTGCGCAAGTTCTAATGGATCAGATGATGAATGGTTTTATCAGCCCAAAAAAAGTACTTTACGTGCGGTACGCAGCTGCACGGACATTTTGCTGCATATGAACATTCTCGAAAAAAAAATTTGAATGCAACTAAGAGTGCTAATTATCTATTACAATACAATACAATAAAAAATACTTATAGAAAAACACAAACTCCTTAATTGTGGTGGAGAGTGGTAAATGATAAATAGTTTGCTTTGCACATAATAAATTCGAAAATTCGCTAAATTTTCTTCGCGTATTCACAATTAACTAATTATCTATGTAAATAAAGCGTTTTAATACAAAGCTTCAGTACGCTGTTGCGGCTATCAATGATACACAATAAAGTGTTTTAATTACTCTCCAATACTATCGAATTTGAGGTGACAAGTAGCTGTCGAACCAAAATAGCAGCCTAACAAAATAAAACCCAATTTTTTTTCAATAAAAACTTAAAGCTAGGTATACAAATTTCATATTACAGATTTTAAGAATTTAATTGAAATACATAGTTGGGTACATTCTGTTGCAGTGACAACTGGCGAATGTACATTTCGTAATTAAAAAAAAAAACAATTTTATAAATATTTACATCGATGGGGATGTGATAAAATA
Source organism: Volucella bombylans (assembly GCA_949129095.1). Classification (NCBI taxonomy): domain Eukaryota; kingdom Metazoa; phylum Arthropoda; class Insecta; order Diptera; family Syrphidae; genus Volucella; species Volucella bombylans. The sequence continues at coordinate 20,512,295 of OX422143.1, read as the reverse complement.
GAAAATAAATAGAAAATAAAAAAAAATAAATGAAGAGAAAATAAAATTCTATAAAAATTCAATTACAAAGTTATTAGAAGTTGAAAAATTGAAAAATTGGGGAAAAAAACAACAATAAAAAGGCATCAAACCAGAGCATTCAATTCACCAATCACAGCTCAACGAAAAGAGCCAACATTTAACTTTTTTTTAAAGAAAAACGGATTTACAGCTCTGTGAAAAAAATAGCACCAAACATTTATAAAGGATTTTGAGTGAAACATTTTAGAGACAAATGATAATTTTAATTTTGTTTTATTTGTAATGTTAAAAGTGAAGTCAAAGTAATATATAAACACAAACATTTATCCATTATACCTAAACATAAACAAATTATGTTCATTTAAAAAAAAAAGATACATTCAAAATAAGTTCGTCCGTAAAATTAATGAGTTTTTAGTTTGTAATTATATAAAAATTGTAGTATTTGGTCTTATTATCTTTATTTTTAATCACAGCGGAGCAACGTCGTGGCATGGAGTCGATTAATGCTTGACACCGCTGAACTGGAATATCCCTCCACGCAGATTGCACAGCTTAATATAATTGCAGTGTATTTTTCCGTTTGGCTTAAACATCTTGTCTTTTAACATTTGTCCAAAGGTTTTCGATGGGGTTTAGGTCTGGAGACTGAGTCGGTCATTCCATAACCTGAACCCTATTCTGTAAGAAAAGGCAACATGACTTCCTTCATAATGCCAACATAAATTTCGGCAGTCATTATCGGTTTTATCTAAAATATGGGACCAATGCCATTGTAGGAGAAGCATCCCCATATGTTTATTTTTGCGCCGCTGTGCTTGATAGTCTAAATAGTATACTCTGGTTTGAACTCTTGGTGTTTTGGCCTACGAACAAATATCCTGGTACCAGGGGTCCCAAATAAAACAATTTTGGACTCGTCGGTCCATAATATATTTCGCCATTTACTTCGTTCCCAATGCAAGTTTTCTTTTGCAAATTTTTTCGTTTTTGTAAATGCGCCTTTGTCAATGGTACCTTTCTGGGACTTCTGGCAGGTAAATCATTCTTTCTGAGTTTTTATCTTATTGCAGAAGTATTCAAGGGTAGATTTAATTCCTCTTTTATTTTGTTGGAGGTAATAAACGGATTTTGTTTCACCAATTTTACTATGAGTCGCTCATCGCTAGGAGTCAATTTCGGTTTTCTTCCTCTTGTTTCTTCTTCTTTCTTCAAGATACCTTTTTTTTTGCATTCGATATCATTTTATTGGAACATCCAACGATTTTCTTAATAAATTTGTAAGTTTTTTTCTCAGAAATTAATTTTCTTATTGATAAACGTTTTTCAGGGGTACAATGTTTACCGCGACCCATTTTAGCTGCCAAATACTTTGCACTTATGAGATATTAGTTTTAAATTACTTAAATATCTTACCTTGATAAAGTTTAATTTAAAAAAAATATATAAACACAACTGTACACTATCAAAACGCTCTACAGAATGACGCTGTGCTATTATTTCTCACACCACAAATCTGGTTTCAATACGTATAACGGTAATTTCCTTATCCTAAATTACAGTTTCTGCAAAACTTGTCTTTGCATTATATCACTGAATGCCAGACAGATATTCTACAAGAGATGTAAAGTGTTTACATGAGCAAAGAAAATTGTAATATGCATGACAAGTACAAAGTTCACCATGGTGCTATGTGTGAAAAGCTGTAACTCGCTCACATCTTAGACTTGCAGGTAATTTGTTAAATAAATGGGGTGCAGTAACCAAAAAACAACAAGAAAAATGTGATTTATTGATTGACGGTATATGGACGAGATTTCTAGAGTTGACACGTTGATTGCGGCTTTCATAAACTCTTGAAGATTTATATCCAGATCTTTTGAAAAATACTTCTAAAACCTTAAAAAAGTACAAATGCCTTAATGGTAAAAATCCAAGTCTCCTGAACAATTCAAAACTGGGAGTTTGGCGGTTAACCCTGCATAAGATGCGAACAGCATGTTTCTGTTTAATTAGCAAAGGCTCAATTTTATTAAAATGCGTTCCGCCCCAACAAGATATACCATACTGCAGTTTAGACTTAAATAACCCATTATAAACTAGCTTTAAGATAGCAAACTGCAGTATTGGCTGAGTAGATATATCTACCTAATAACGCTGTTTAGATAATGCTTTAGAGACGTAGTATGCTCCATCCAACTGAGCTTATAATCAAGAGTAATACCTAAATACTTTAAGCTGTCTGCGCGTTCAATTTCAAAGCAGTCGGTTGCGCAACGGGCATGGCAATCAAAAGTGGGTATGTCAAGTTCGTGTGAACAACTGTTGATCAAACGGAATCTATTGCAATTGGATGAATGGTATTGTAGAGGCATATAATCACAAATTTTACCCAAAATATTAAAAATCATGAACTTTGTTTTGTTACTTATGATCAATTTCTGAAGTTTGAATCATCTTCAATTCAATTCAATTCAATTTCAACTTTTATTTGGCAAGGTACAAATAAGAACAGAAGTCTTTTATAGTACATGAAAGCTCATTTAAGGTAGTTCACAACATTAGATTAGTTTATGCAAAAAAGAAAAGAAAAAAAGAGCACAATTAAAACATTAAGTAAAAGAAAAAACTAAATTTACAGGTTTTAAATCAGATCTTAAACTAATTTAAAGAATATTCGTTACTAATACTGAGGAAACAAAAGGGAAAATCGAGGAAGCATAGGGGGAAAAAGAAAAAAAGAGGGCAAAGCAGAAAGCTGAGAAGACAGGTGTAATAAGGAAAAGAAGAGAAGAATAGATTACAAAGATGAAAAGTGTGCAAATATAGCACATTTAAATTGCTTAGCTCCTATTTCCTGTTTAATGGTGGTAGGCAGTGAATTCCACAGTCTGGAAACATGAACAAGGAAGAGGCGAGACGAGTTCAGATACTTATAAGAGGGCGAGATTGAAAGTTCTAGGTGACTGAACAAATTTAAATTTTTCAAATAAATACGGTGGTGATTTTTTATGTATTAATTTATGTAAGAACACACAACATCTTATTGTCCAAAAATCAGAAAATGAACACCCAAGGACACGCTTATGGTAATGGGTTATATGTTCGTATCTTCTTCCTCCAAAGGCATATCGAACCATATCGTTAAAAGCAACAAGTAATTTGTGCTGGCAGAGAGAATATAGTTTACAGTAGATAACTATAGCATATTCAAAAATCGGCAAAAGAATGGACTTAATCAACCTCAGTTTGGTGCTAACAGGTGTAAAATTAGAAAACAGCCAGAGCTTTCGCAATCCTGCATATACACGCGCTATAATTAAGTTTACATGATCAGTGGCAGAAAGAGACCGATTTACTTTATATCCAAGACTCATCACGGTGTCAGAGAAGATTAGCCTTGTGGAGTTGAGAAAAATAGGCGGTAACTCTTCGACGTTGTAAAATTTTTTTGAGATTAAAATTATCTGACTCTTTTTTGGATTTAGAATCAGACCATTGTCTTGAGACCATTTTGCAATGGAAGACAAGTCCGAATTAAATCTATCAACAAGATCTTCCAGCAGGCCAAGTGGTCGAGAAGGGTATATCTGCACGTCATCGGCATACATATGTACATATGTATTTCGACATACTTGCGGTAAATCATTAATGAAAAGACAGAAAATAATTGGGCCAAGAACTGCACCCTGGGGAATTCCAGAAACTATATTTTTTGGTTGAGAGTATTTTGAGTTAGCAATTACTCTTTGAACACGATTTGTAAGATAATTCCTAATTAGACACACTGAGGAATCACTCACACCAAAGTAAAGTTTCAGTTTAGTGCAAAGAACCTCATGACTGATTGTGTCGAAGGCTTTCGAGAAATCAAGTAAGCAGAGCAGTGAAAGATATTCCTTGTCATGTTGAATTCTAATATCATCAAGCACTTTGATCATAGCTGTAGAACAGCTGTGGCCAGATCGGAAACCTGACTGCACTGACGATAAAAGATTGAAACGATTGAGGTGGTAGTAAATCTGTTTCGCAAGAATTTTTTCGAAGATTTTGGACAAACAAGGTAAGATACTTATTGGACGGAAATCGGTTGCTAATAAGGGGTTGTTCTTCTTGGGCACTGGGATGACCTTTGCTTTTTTCCAACAATCCGGGAAGGTTGACGAGGTAATGCAGAAATTATATAAATGAGTTAATGAGCTTATTAGATGGGGAAGTATTATTTTGATAAAACGCAAGTCTACTCCGTCCTCACCAATCGCGTTAGATTTGAGAGCACAAACCTGTAGGATCACATCCGATTCAGATATTACTTCAAATTCCAACAACTGTGATCCACCAAAGAAAAGCTGATTTTCCGGTGAAAACGAAGAATTGCAACTAGGTTTAGAGGAAAAGGCATCAATTAACTCATCTGCATCTGGCATTTTAGTTTGTATATGACTCTTTCCTATCCCAATAGAACGTAAATTTGCCCAAAGTTTCTTCGACGGTTGGTCAATGCTGAGCTTCGACAAAAAATATGCTTTTTTTGCTCTTCTGGTGACAAGTGAAGAGTAATTTCTTGCTTTGCAAAACATTTCTCAATTGTGACAAGTTGAAAATTTTTTGAATTTAGCATATAATTTTCGACGAGTTTTGATAGCATTATGCACCTCAGTGGTAAACCAAGGGCATTTACTATTGGGCACTGTGACAGTCTTAACAGGAACATGTATATTAAAAAGATCTTTAATTAGGGTCTGAACGATTTCTACTTTATCATTAATGTCCGATAGAAAGTAACACAAATGCCATGGTTGAAGGCTCGCATGATGGTGAAGGATGTTATGGTTTATTGCTGCGAAATCACTAAATTGAAAGGTGTTCTGCAGGGGATTCAATGAGAAATCAATGTCATATGTACAAAACAAAAGATCATGATCTGAGACTCCTTCCAGTGACAATTGGTCTTGGAGTAGCACGTTTGTATGGTCTGAGACAACCATCAAGTCAAGAAGACTTGGAGGGGTATCAGGGCCCAAGCGAGTAGCATAAGAATTAACGGCCACAAGGCCACACGATGCAATAGCATCCAGGAGTGAACGAGATCTACTGTCATTCTTCAGCAAATCCGCATTAAAATCCCCGCATAGTATAATATGCTCGTATGATGCGGAAAATAGTTGTAAAGTAGAAAACAATGAATCGAAAGAGCAATTACGGTTGGGACTATAGACTAAACCAATAATACACTTCACATTTCCATTGGAAATTTCGACCAGGATGTATTCAGTATCATTTCCCAAAGACTTTTCCAACATTTTACAAGTCAAACCTGCTTTATGGTAAATAGCTATCCCCCCACCAGTAGTTTCAGTAACTCTGTTATGCGGAACTAAGAAGTACCCAGGAATGCCATAAATATGGTTATAACCATTTTCATCATCTAGACTTTTGAACCATGTTTCGCTTACACAAATAATGTCCACCCCCGAATCATTAAAAATATGCGGGACGTAGTCAAGTTTTGATAGGCTAAGACTACGAGCATTGAAGTGGCAGACTTTAAATCCTTCATAGGCATTTGATAAAATTTTTACTAGCGTCTGAACCCCAACCTCATTCAGCGTCTCAGACACAAAGTCACTATGAGCCATAAGTATGAAAAACACCACAAACAAGAAATAGTAGCACAACTGGAATAACTAATAAGGTATCATTGTAATCTATTGGAAAGAAAAGTGCGAAACGTACAGGGAAATAGAGAGAGAGAGGAGGAAAGAGGAAATAGTATAAGTACAACATTTAGTAGATAATATTATTAGAAAAAATAAAGTAAAAATAAATCAAGAATTCACAAGTAATAATAAATTTAGAAATTCAAAGTTTAACTCATTTAAATAGCTCCATTCAAGAATTAAATTCAAATTAAAAATAAAACTATTTTGGAAAATTCATAGTTGTTGAAATTCTCATCTCTGTGTCATTCTTGCTCTTCTTCACATACACAAAGCCATTGCGCGTTTTGGCAGAGAACAGCAGACCCTCACGACGAAGTTGGAGAGCATGTCGAAGCAAGGAGTTATTCTCTTTCGTTAAGCTCTCATTAATATAAATACGGGTGGTGGTGCACGCAGAGGTTGTGCTGTTGTCGGAAGCAGACAATTCATTATCCAGCTGAGCGAGCGTAAGGCCATTGTTTGCACGAAAAGCAGCGAGCAGCGAACTTTGCTCTGTATGAGACGAGAGCCTGATGAGTAGCGGGCTGTGACCATTGTTTGGTGTTTCTTTTCTCAGTCGAAAAGCATCGAAGTGAGAGGTGATGTTGTGGTGCAGTTTTTCAGCAATGTTTTTCGCCAGTTTGATGGGGTTTTCTCCCGGTCTTTGCGGAATGCCACGAACAATAACATCTCTGAGACGCTCTTTTCGTTGTAGATCAGCCACCTCTTCTCTTAATTTCATGTTATCATTTGGTAGTTCCAGGATGCTAGTCTCAAATTGTTGGACTCTTTGGTTAAGAGAAGCAATGGCATCACATATTTTATTGTTGAAGCTGCATTCAAGCTCCGCAAGCAAAGATTTGAATTTTTCCATCAAACTAGATTCCAGATCACGAAGTTGATCAGACAAGGATGGTTTTTTATCTGAGAACTTCATAGGTGGTGGGTGAGATTTGGTCGTGTTATTACCTGATTGGAATTTGTCTGGAGTAACTGCATTCATTATGGTGGACTTCTCTTTAAGTGCTTGTTGGCGAGTAGTTGACATTTTGAACAACAAAGAAACCGAAAATCACTGGCCACAGATAAATTAGTCTTCAAAGCGTTTGCAATTGATGCAATTAAAGGAGTCACAGTAACGCGAGTAATCTATCACTTGTATTACAGAGACTGTTAGTGATAATTTGTTTGAATTCGGATAAATAGTTATCGTAAGGACGGAGCGATTAAAAACACGTCTATTCACTTAACATTTCTCTTAACCTTGGGTTTTTTTTTCGCATTATTTCTAGATCAAAGTTTACATCCAAAAAGATGTTGAAGTAACTCTAATACCATAATACGACAAAGCAGTGTCATCGTCAAAAGCTGTGACTTTACCCATGAAAGGTTGACTGAAAAGAGAATTTACAAAAATCAAAAAGAAAATGGGACCCAAAACAGAGCCTTGTAGAACTCCAATGCCAATGAGAATCTTTTCAAACAATTTCGAATCCTTACTCTCTGACTCCGATTAGTTAAATAAGAAGTAAACCGGTCATGGACAAAGCCTCTAAAACCAGTGCTATAAAGTTTTTGAAGCAATATATTATGATCCACCATATCAAAGGCTTTAGTGATGTCAATAAATATAGTAGCAGGGATATCAGAAATATTAAGACTGTTATATATCTCTCCGCACAACTTTAACAATGCATCTTCAGTGGATTTACCACTTCGAATGCCAAACTGCGATTCACTGAAGAACTTCGTTTTATCTAAAAAAGACAGCATTCTTGATTTGACTCCCTTCTCGAAAACTTTTGAAAAGACTGATAAAAGAGGTATTGGGCGGCAATTATTTAAAGACATAGTATCACCTTTTTTATGCAGTGGTATAACAACAGCCGTTTTTAATGATTCAGGATTCAGGAGAAATACAACTTAAGTTGAAAATATGACATAGGACATCAGAAACAAAAAAAATATATTCGTTTCAAAATACTACTTGAAATTTGATCACAAGAAGTTGAATTAGATGAATTAGAAGCGATTGAATGTAAGAATGTACTTCATATGGTGAAAATAAATCGAAGAAAAAACGTTGTCTTTGTAAAGGGTCATTAGTGCTACAATCACAAAGACAATTAGCACTATTACTTATTTCGTAATCTCGAATAGTACTTGTTATATTAGGAAAATATTCATTAAAAGCTGTGGCGACTTCTGTAGGATCAGATATTGTAACATTATTTGAAGTGACTACGAAATTCTTCTTAGGTTTATCTTTGTTCAAAATTTCATTGACAACTTGCCATTCTTTTTTGGAATTACCAGTATAGCGAGCTAGCTTATTTCTATATTTCAGTTTTCAGCTCTTGACAAACCTTATCATAATAACTCCTTAACTAGAGTTGTAAGGAAGTTTTTTAAGTCTGATTTTATTTACGAGTATCAAAGAATTAGTCATCCACTGCTTCAGGGGTTTCGAATTATTGCGTTTATTAATTTTTAAGCTTGAGCGAAACAAGTGAAATTGTAATTTATTCAGAAACAAATCAAAAGCAGTAGATGGATTCAGTTCACTGTAGACTTCATCCCAAAACTCAAAAGTTAAAGCTGACTTTAAAGCTGTAAAATTTATTTTTATAAGTGTGTGATTTTCAAACCGATAATAAATAGATCAAGTTGAATAGTGGTTAGGCTGTAATCACTTATTTTGAGGTCAAAAATTAGAATAATTGTTTCTATGCAACCTAATAAATATGTGGTCTAAACATGAGCCTGCAACTACACGGGTAGAATGGGACAGCAAACTGTCGACACCAAATGAGGACATAACCGATAAAAAATTGTCAACATCAGTTGAGCTAGACAGAAGATCGATGTTAAAATCACCCAGTATTATTAGATTTTTATGTTACACATAATTCTGTCAAGAAAGCCAGAAAAATCATCCAAAAAGGTATTTATCGGACAATAATTAATCTATAAATACCGACGAAACAGTATCGAGCACCACATTTTAAAGAAATCAAATCAACACTATTTAAATTAAAACGTTCAATAACAGCGTTAGACGATAAGTCACTTCTATAAAATACTGCGACACCGCCAGCAGAATAAGAGTTATTACATGCTGCTTTAAATGTATAATTAGGTATATAATAATTTGCAACTTCTTCATTAAAGATCCAAAGATCCAAAGGAAGCAAGGTGAGTTAAAAGCGTATCAAAGTTTTTCCTAAGGTTACGGATGTTTTGCTGAATGACCGAAAGACCAGAATAAGATATTTTGTTTGTATGATCTAAGTAAAATTAATTAAAACTATCAGAAGAAAAACTTAATTCACTTGCATTATGATGAGGACTATTTGACGTATTATTTAAATTACTCGTATATAGGCCATGAAATTACCAAAAATATAAAATTAATTTTCAAGTTTATTAAAGTCCTCAAAACTTATAATTTTAATCACCTTATGCCCTTCTTTTTTCCTGATGAGCACGGATCCTTATCCAAACATACTGGCATTTTTTGTCTTGTCTCAACTGCTTCGCCTTTTTAAGAAGAGATTTTGTGTGCATAGTAAGAGAGTCATTGATGAAAATCTTGTCGCCACTGCCAACGCAGCTACCACTACCGCTGCTCTCATGACTAAAGATGCTCACCGAAAGCTTAATTTTTTCCGCACGCATCTTTTTCATAACCTTCTCCTTCGAATTAAGAGATGAGAAGTGTATGCACGCTATGTTCCCCGTTGAGTGTTTTTTTTCTCTCAATTTCTTTGCATGCTTAACGTAGACAGAGTGAATCTCCTCCAGCGCGATCTGCACACCAACACCATCAGTCAAGAGCTTCATCATCTTCTCGTGGGCATTTTCATCGCTGACACTGGGAATACCAACAACATCCGCAACACACTGCTTGTCTCTTTGCTCGAAGAAATTCACCTTCACCTCCAGGTCAACGACCCGATTGTTGAGAATTTCATTGTTTTCCTCCAGAACTTTGATTTTTAAGAGTGCGTCGGAATTAAGTTGTTTCAATTTAATTATTTCGATGAACAGCATTTTCATAGTTATATTTTCATTAGATGACCACGGCGATGAAGGATTGCCGCCTGATAATGTAGTTGTAGAAAGAGTGAACTGATGCTTTTTTTGCTCACAACACTGCAAACAGCTGAAGAAAGTGTGGCCGGTGAGTTCCTTGGTGCAGTGACGAGTGTAGGCGAGTTTAAAAGAGCATCATCACACATTATATATCTCCGTCGCAAACTAACACAGCTATCACACCTGCAACCTTGATCACTTTTTCCATAGACATCAATTTAATTTTTTTCCAATTTGGTACACTTGGCGTGGAGGAATTCCTCACAAGAAGAGCACTCAATTTTCAGATGAGTTCTATCGATCTTAAGAACGCAAATGCGACACTTCATTTTTTTAAATTTATTTTAAAATTGTTATTTACTCGTAACTAGACTTCACTTTCTCAGCGCATGTTCCCCCATCACAAGACAACACTTTATTGTTTCTATAAATTAAAGATTTATATTTTTAATTTTATAAAAAAAACTTTATTTTTCGGACAGCGATTCTGTCCATTCAAAATACAACTGAATTTTCCTAACAAACAGTAATACCTTAAATAGTAACAATTAGCTGATTCTGCAAGTTGTTGGTTCCCACAGCAAAGGTGTTTTGTGCATTGGTTGCAGGTGCTTGGTATGCAGGTATCTGGTGACATTAACGGGAAATAGACTGCGCGTGTTGGGATTATCGTCTGCACTGGCTGAATGTGTTTGATGTGCAGGTATCTGGTGACATCATGAGAACTGCGCGTGATACGAAATTGTGTGCGCGTGTTGCTGACTTTTGTATAATATTTCGTTAACTCCTCCACCCTTAAATGTGAACGTCCTCGTTCACTTAGAAAAATGGAATCTGGTTTATGCGGGATGTTGCTGGCCTTGATTGCGATGGAGAGCTTTTGACTACTTCTATTGGTTCTGTAACCTTTTCGTCTTTTATGTTATTATTGCTCACTGGCCTCATTTTACTCATTGTTTTCTTGAGAATGACCAATATGATAACTACAAAGCTAAGAGCCGAGCCCAAAAATAACATCGTGCTGGTTTTGATGTTTCTCCTTAGCAGCTGGATGTGCTGGGTGTTATGAGTGTGCAACTGCTTAATCATCTCTAATGAGAGCAGTTCTTCCATTTCGGGGTTTATTGAGGTAGGTTGGAGGATTGCCGGTAGTGGAGCAAAGTCTGTAACTTCAACTGATTTGAACGTTGTTTTCCCAATCTTAATGCTAGCGTTATGATACTTTATAAGAAATGTTCCGTCTAATGACACCTGATCTCCATTGATTGTTATAAGCCCATGGTATTGGTTGAGGAATAGAATGTCGGCTGATATTTCTTCAACTGGTTGTATGTGCTGGCTATTGATGACATTACAGCTTGCTTGAAGGCTTCTTACTAAGTTAGGAATACATTTTGTGTTGCTTATGTTAACAATGTTAGAATATGAACAAATAGACAGTTTGTTAATTGCTTTACATGGAGTACTTATACCAAAAATTTCGCTTTTACATTTTACTATTTCGTTATAGTCTGTTTTTATTATAGTTTCGTTTTGCTTTATTGCTTTTATTAAGTTTTTTTCACAAATTTCCTCATTTACAATCGGTAGACTTACAATATAAATTAATGTATAGTTATTGAATGCGATTTTAACTTCCGAGAATTCTATTGCTTCTTCTATATTTTTAAAAGGTATTTGCTTATTTTCTATGATTTCTTTAATTTTATTTATTTCCATATTTGATAGAATGTAGGAATTAATTATATTGGCCTTTGCCCAGTGCAAAGCATATCCAATATTTGTAATTTCATCTTTTATTAGGTCTAGTTTATATTTGATACTAAATAATAATTCTTCTAATATTTTTTCATTAGTTTTTATATGTTTGTTTATCTCATTTGTTTCCTTTGTTACCTCGTTTATCTTATCTATTATTAATTTATTTATAATGACTTGCCTGTTATTGTTTTCTAACGCATTATTCATTTTTTCTTGTATAATCTGGAAGTCATGGCTATCTGGGTTTCCAGATATCCACTTCCAGGCACTTCCTATAAAATCTATTGATCTTTTACTTTTTGGATGATTGGGAATAAGCCGTTTTATGTGGGATCTGATAAAGGATATTTCTTCGGAAAGGAGGTAGAAATTGGAATTCGTGGTTTGGAAATTCGCTTTCACAGATGATTCTATGGCGTCTATGACTTGTATGTATTTGGAAAGATCGATCTCGTGTACTAGTTTGAACGTTCCTGTCTGTAGTCGGGTTGTTCCAGTATTTATTGTCAGTAGTCGAGAGTTAGTATAGTCCAGTATTTGTACGTTAGCTAGGTAGACAGGTATAAGGTATCTGGAAGAGAGAGGAAAGAATGGAGTGTACGTTAGACCTTTATATGCGATTTATGGACTTCTCTACCCGATTCGGTGAGCACTGTTGTCTTCTTATTCATCTTTACGGTTTCTCGGGTATACTGGGGGGTGAGTTTAGAACCTAACCTTTTGTTTTTCTTGACATAGATTATGTCACCAGGTGAGTAGGTTCTAATTGGAGGTTTACCTTTGTTATGATAAGCCAAGTCTTTTTCTTGCTTTACCTTCAATCTTTTTTTGTTCTCTGAGCCGGATTTTTCTATTTGGGAGTGGTCGGAACCGATGTTTCTGCTAAAGAATAGATCAACTGGTCTCCTTTTTGTGACGGAGTGAACCGAAAAGTTATATGCCTTATATTTACGCCTGCTTCTAATAATTCCGTGAAGGATTTGTGTACCTGTTCCTTTTTCAAGCATCGCATGATCTCAGCAAGAGTCGAGTGAAATCGCTCTACTTGGCCATTTGATGAGCTCGTATAGGGAGGTGTTTTATGTATCTGTATACCAAACTCATTTTCAAGCATAAAAGATATGGTACTATGATACTATGGTTTTCGGAATACCATATGCGAAAATTATGTCTCTCAGCGGTTGTCTAATGTCTTCAACAGCTTTTGATTGGATTTTCTTTACCTGAGCGTATTTAGAGAATTTGTCTACTGAAGTCAACGCTAGGTTGCCTTCAGTGGAGAAAATGTCCACATGTATTATTTGGCCTGGATACTCTGGTATTGGCGTGGCCTGAATCTCAATCTTGTCTGGATGACGGTTATATTTGTTCTCTTTACAGATCGAGCAAAGTTTTGTTATTCTTTTGATTTTACGTGACATGGCTGGAAAATAAAATTTTTCGAGAATCTGCACCTTATTTTCACGCTCGTTTCTATGAGCACGTTGGTGGGTATTTATTATTATTTCTTCCTGTCTCTGGTCATCTACAACGTCTTCAACTAAAGTTCGGGAAAATCTTATGCGATATTTAGTGAAATATTCTTTATAGATTTCCTGAATCAAACCCATTACTCGTTCTTCTGTTTTAATACAGTTAGTTACTGCTGGGTTTAGACGTGCCTTTAAAATTTCGATCAAGTTATTATTAGTGTAGAAACGTTCTGTAATTATATGGCGGTGGTAGGAAGGGAATACTATTTGAAATTGTTGGCTAGGGTTATCTCCGGTGTTAAGGATAATTTGGTTCTTGAAAACGTTTATGGGACAATCCACACTGAATATTAAGTTCTCAGATGAACTTTCATCACTGTGTATTGTTGGTGTAAGACTATTTATTCCTGAACGTATTGGAGGTCTGGAAAGTGCATCGGCAACGACATTCATTTTGCCTGGTTTATACCTAATCTCATGATTGTATTCTTCCAAAAGCGCTTTCCACCTTTTTAATTTTGTATTGCTATTCTTGTTGCTTAAGGAGTAGGTAAGGGGTTGGTGATCAGTGTATATGATGACTTTCGCTGAACCGTAAAGGTAATTCCTCAGCGTGTTAAGAGCCCAAACGATGGCGAGCATTTCTTTCTCGTTCGCCGCGTAACCTTCTTCAGTTTTGTTTAATGTTCTTGAAATGAACATTATCGGCTTGTTGTCCTGGGCTAAAACAGCGCCTATGGCATAATTTGAGGCGTCTGTCACCAATTCGAAGTCTTTTCTGAAATCTGGGTACATTAGTATGGTGTCTTCTGAGGTTAGAGAGTTCTTGAGTTTTTGGAATGCTTCCTTGGCTTCATCGTTAAGATGGATGGGTTTTTTACTCGAGAGGTTTTTGGACAAACGTCCATCTTCTCCTCTTAGAAGTGTTGTTAGGGGTTTCGCCAGTTTGGCATAATCCCTAATGAATCGGCGATAATACCCTGATAGTCCGAGAAAGGAGCGAAGTTCTTTCAGGGTTTGTGGATATGGTACATTTTGTATCGCCTTTACTTTCTCCGGGTTGGTCTTTATTCCCTGAGATGAGATAACAAATCCCAAAAATTCTACATCTTGTTTGTAGAACTCGCACTTATCAAGTTGTACCTTCATATTTGCGCTTTGCAAAGTGCGGAAAATTGTTCGGACGTTTTGCTCATGCGTTGCTTCATCTCGACTAAAGATGATAATGTCATCTATATAAACGTAGCATATCTTGCCAATATGCTCGCGAAGGATGTCGTCGAGTGCTCTCTGAAATATTGATGGAGCATTCTTGAGTCCGAATGGCAATCTCGTGAACTCGTACTTGCCATTATTGACCGAGAAGGCCGTTTTTCCAATATCAGATTCTTTCAAGGGGATCTGATGAAAACCGCTTTTTAGGTCGATGACAGTGAACCATTTATTCTGGCCAAGCTGTGAGAGGACCTCATTTATTTGTGGGATCGGATATCGATCGGCCACAGTTATACTATTTAACTTCCTATAGTCAATTACAAGCCTATATTTTTTTTCGCCGGAAGCATCGGCTTTTTTAGGAACAATCCACACGGGTGAATTGTATGGGGACCGTGAAGGTCTAATGATGCCATTGTTCAGAAGCGTTTTTACTTGATTTTCAACTTCGTCTTTGAGGGACATGGGGTAAGGGTAAAATTTGGAGTATACCGGTGAATCGACCGTTGTTTTTATTTCTCCTTTGACGACGGTTGAATAAGTTAGTTTTTCATCCGGATCGTCAAAAAGGTTCGGGATATCGTGGATGATTTTGTCTATTGAGGATTTTTGCGTTGGAGACATGTGATCAGTTCGAATATTGATCGCATTGACGGATTGGGAGATTAGTTGTTTAATGCGTATTTTGGCTTTGTCTCTGATGACCATATAGTTTTTCTGTGTATGGATTACTGCAGACAGGCTTTTCAGGCTATCGTTTCCCAGTATGGCGTGAAACGATTTGAGTTGAGGCATGAGAAAAAACTTAAGTTTTACATCTTTCAATCCGAATAGGTTAACAAAGGTGTGGTGGCTTATCAAGATATTACCACCAACGGAATTGGCGTAAAAAGGGGTTTCATTGGGAAAAGAATTTTTAATGAGAGAAGATTGAATGTAATTCTTATTCGAACCCGTATCAATAAGAATTTTTAAGATTTTTCCCTCCTTCGTTGCACACTCGAAGTATGGCAGCGAGGAGTCGGTTAGTCTAAAAAATGTATATCGCTCAGTTCAGCTAACTGTTCCGTCTCGTCATAGCGCTGTTGTGACTGCTCAACGTACTCTTGGACTATAGCGTCTCGCCGTTTCCTTGGACGTCATTTGCTATAGTTTGCGCATATTGTTCCATTTCATATCGTACTTCTTCTTCTGGTGATACCGACTGGGTATCAACGTGGTAATTTCTTTGTAGTTTTGAAGGATGCACCTGTTGTGATGGCGGCATCGATGGCCTTTTGGGAGCTGGTGGCCAGTTGCCACGCTGTGGTTGGTTTACATTTGTTCGGATTGTCGACGCATCCATTGGCTCTGGAGGAGGTTGTCGTGGAGCTTGATTTGTAGAAAAATGCTGATTTTGCGGAATGCTTTGTTTCTGATATTGCTGGAATTGGTTTTGGTTGTTCGGTTGTTTTTGAGTTCCTTGATGTGGTGCTGACCTCTGATTGGCGTATTGCTGATGGGCTGTTCTCTGAAGGTGAGTTAATTCGGGGTAAAATGGTTGACGATTTGGTGCGGAGTGATTATTGTGGCTTACTCGTCTTTGTGGAAGTTGCGGTGGCTCTGGATGGTGAAGTCTCTTACTGGAGTTGTTATTAGCCATTGCGTATTGTGATCTATAGCTTTGATTTTCTAGCTTTAGGCACAAGTGAAGAGCTTGAGGTAAGTCCACAGGCTCTCGGATCCCGAGGAGTCTGGGGAGATCACCTTTAAGGCCCCTTATAAACGTATCGAGAGCCTTATCTCGATAGGTTTGCATTAGCAAGCTAAGGGACTCGTTAGTCACGTCCGTACAGGATATTTTATTTAGTATCAAAGATAAATGGGCGTAAACCGCTTGGTAGAACTCTTGTATAGTCATTTGGCCTTGAACGAGCGAGGTCATTTGGTACTCTAAGGTACCTAGATCTCGCTTGTCTGCGTAATGCAGCGTCAAGCATCGAGAAATGCAGTCCCAGTCCAGAGGAGTGTTGTACGACTCAAGGACATGGTCCGCGTTTCCTACTATCTTGTTTCTGATGACATTCAAAATGCCAAAGTATTTGGGTGATCCTTTCATTGGATCGTAAATTTTCAAAATTCTTTCCACGCTCTTACGCCAAGAGCTGAATTCACCCGGTTGCCCGGAGAATTCACGTAGGCTACGCACTACGTCGGGAATTTTGTCCAGTTCGTTAATGTTATTAATTTGTTCAGGTAGTATAGATTGATCATTTCCCGTAAACTGATCCGCGTGCGGATTCATGATCGAGTGAATTATTGATCTGCCTTCGGTCCGTAGAACATCATAGATCATCGTAGCGATAAGAGTCTGAAGGGCAGGAGTTGATACTGGGGTTGCATCAATTCTTGTCCTTTGATGAGAGGTACTTGGGTTATCTTGGGAAGGGTTAGATTCGGCAGAAGGATTAAGCACGGATGGTCGTAAGATATTATTGTTAGCCATCTTTAGTTTTTTGTTCAAAGATCAAAGACTAAGGTATAATAATGCTAAGTAATTGTTTAACAGGTTACAGGTAATATATGAATATGAATAAAGATATAAGTTTAAACTGTAATTTGTGTGTTTTTTTAATTGTTCCAACACAATTAGGATATTATAAGAGTTATGAGGAAAAAAAAAAATTCTTAATTATAAATTATTTACTTTCCAATTAGAAATAATTTTTATACACTCGTATTCTAAGGTATTTTGTATTTCGTAAATATGTTCAATTATAAATTGTCAAAATATTTCTGTTCACACTTAATTAATTTACAATTCGTTTTTTTATTAAAATCTTATTCTAATTCGTAAGATAAATATAATTTAAATTGTCTAAATATTAGATATAATTTCTGTTCGCACTTAATTGATTTTTTTCTCTTTTTTTTATTATTAAAATCTTATTACTATGCTTACATAAAAATCAGAATCTTCATTCTGGATGCAGGGCGGCTGACTGATGTGTCTCCTTTTTGCTTTTGTCGCAAGCTACTTAGGGGCCTCTTTTCCCTGGCTGACGTTGCACTACTTGAGGGCACTTTTAGCACTACTTGAGGGCTTTATTTTATTTGTCGTTATTTTTTCGACCTTTTCTGGCACTACTTGAGGGCACTTTAGCACTACTTGAGGGCTTTATTTTATTTGTCACTACTTGAGGGACTTCGTTATTTTTTTCGACCTTTTCTGGGCACTACTTGAGGGCACTTTAGCACTACTTGAGGGCTTTACAGGGTCTTTTGGGACCACGGTTTTCACTGGTAGGTTTGCACTTTACACCGGGTTTCACTGTATGCACTACTTAAGGGCTTTTTTACAGATTTAAAGTCACAAACTTGCACTACTTTAGGGCTTATTGTTATACCAGCTACTGGACCGCGGTCCCTGCTCGAGCGCCAATTAAAGATTTATATTTTTAATTTTATAAAAAAAACTTTATTTTTCGGACAGCGATTCTGTCCATTCAAAATACAACTGAATTTTCCTAACAAACAGTAATACCTTAAATAGTAACAATTAGCTGATTCTGCAAGTTGTTGGTTCCCACAGCAAAGGTGTTTTGTGCATTGGTTGCAGGTGCTTGGAATGCAGGTATCTGGTGACATTAACGGGAAATAGACTGCGCGTGTTGGGATTATCGTCTGCACTGGCTGAATGTGTTTGATGTGCAGGTATCTGGTGACATCATGAGAACTGCGCGTGATACGAAATTGTGTGCGCGTGTTGCTGACTTTTGTATAATATTTCGTTAACTTATATAGAGTTTGACTGCCAATACCTCAGCAGAAATAAAATGAAGAATCATCCTTGCCAATAGCTGTTTCTTTGGGCTAAGAAGGCAATTCAGTTGCAAGGTCCTATCGTGAAAAGAAGAGACTTTATATAAAACCTAGATCATTCCAGTCCTACTTTATGGGGCTGAGGTATGGACTCTGTCGGATGCGGATAATCCTCAGTTGTTTCAAGATAAAATTCATTCGAAAAATATTCGGTCCCATTTCCGTTGACGGGCTTTGGATTAGAATATTCAAGGACGAACTACTTTTTTAAAGAACTTAACACTCAAGTGGCTACACTTAAAGTGCCAGAGCACGTGTTAAGTTTTTAGGAAAATGGGACAGAGAGAGAAAGGCAGATTTTTAGGCTCAGTGGTTATTTCGCTCCATGTGAGGCATCCGAAATTTAATTATAAGTGTAATTGGACTCGTTGTTATATTCTAGACAACCACTCATCTTATGTGATTTTAGTTGCATAAAAAAAGGATTGTATTTCGGGCGCGGCTGGTATTGAACCCCGAACCTGCCCATTTATAAGCAAATACACTGCCACTTGAGCCGCGGTCACCCAATATACAAGCCACATCGACCTAGTCATAAAATCAAGCATCAGTCGCCTGAGATGGCGAATGGATACCAATGCTCCGTCCCGCAGAATCTTCGTCTCGGAGGAGCAACGCAGTAGAACAAGACCTCACGGTAAACAGTAAAGGGGACCTCAAAGGGACTTGGAGTGGGCAACTGAAGGTAGTTAGCTAAAGACTGGGCTAACTGGAGAAGCTTGTTAGTTGGAGCCCATGTTCACCCCGAACTGTAGCGCCACATAAGTAAGTAAGTACGTTAAACAATGTTTCGCACCTCTATGCACACTTATACATACATTTTTATCTCGAAAAACTTCCGCTATGGTCTATTTACGCCGCGACTATTAGGCACGCAGATACTCATTTATCCAACCCAGTTGATGGATTTTTGCGAAACCGATGTCTTGTATAGGCATATGAGTACAAAGCTTTGCTGCATATCGATGCATGTGACTATGTCTTGGACCTCCTCTAGTTCAATCTAGCATGCTCTTAAGAATGTGTTTTTCATTAACCAGATCCTCGTAAGATTTTCTATGTCTAGAATACTAGGGAACTTAGCTTGGATATAACATTTTCGCTTAAAAAAAATATTCCGTCCCAACAACCTCTTTTTGCGATTAATCAAGCAAACTGACAATGAAGTGGCATTTATTTACTTTAAAAATAGTAATCACTAATCTCTTCTTTTTTTAATTTTTTTTTCTTTGTACCAAGGGAAGAGGAAACAGAACAAACCTACAGAATTTATAATTGATTATATGTATATAGTAACCTATCCATGCCTTGCAGAGTGTTTCACGCAAATCAACTGCTGCCCTACACGGAGAAGATCTTAGAACTTTCATTTAGCTCTGTGAGTATTGCGAAAACGAAAGTGTAACATACTTACTCCATACTCTTCATCCATTTGCCTCTGAAAAAGGAATCGATGGCTGATGTGGACGAGGCTCTCCATCGCTCTTCCACAAACTTGAAAGCACAGCAACAATTCCAATTTGCAATATTTGAACGTTATTGCACTTTTAGACTTAATATTACGTCATTGCGATAAATCGTTTCATTTGAATTGTGTTATTATTTCTTTCTACATCTTTCTACATCTAGGCGATAAGACCTAATGTCGCTTATAACTATGGTCACGTCTCACGGCTGTTAGCGTGTAAGCATTTTGCTCTTGTTTTCTTGTGTAAATTTGAGGTGGTCACGTTTCACAAGGGTTTCCGACAAGAGCAAATAAAAGTGATTTTGCATTATTATTTTTGACACAGAAGGCTACTGTTTTAAAATAAAATCGATTTTTAAAATAAAAAAATTCGCTCATCGTAATTTTTGTCAGCGCTGGAAATACAGGTCGCTTTAAAATGTTCTATTTTGATATACCTCGGACTTAACGTATTTTTTTGCATTTCGTAAATAATAAACCAAAAAAAAATGTTCACGCTGACAAACTTTAATATCAACCGAATTTTTCAATCAGTGGAAATGATAAGTGCTACCAGATTTTGCCTGAAAATCGTCATAGCATATGCAAAATTGATTGAAAAGCAGTCTGATTTAGTCAATATGCATGCTCGGAAAAACTACAATAGTATAAAAACTTGAACGTACTCTCCTGAAGTTTCGTCGGAAAAACTATCAAGTGTAGAGTATTTTTGTGCTGGAAGAGAGTTATAGGTGGCAACGAATTGTGTTTTCTTTAAATAAAAATTAATTTCAATACTTAACTTCAATACAATAATTTCATTTCATGCGGTAGAACCTCATATATATGTAATAAAATAATTTTATGCGAACAAACGTGTTCGAGTATGTCACTAGGGAACGTACTCGTATGTACCTATATATGTATATACACTATTGTATGTTGTTGAACATATAAAGCAATTCGTGTACCTTTGACAAGACAAAACCTTGACGCAAAGATTAGTAAAATTTTCGGACTGGAAAACTTATCGATTAATATACGTTCAAGAAACCAAGGAGATTTGCAAACAAGCGTACAAAATGTAATAATGTGGAATAAAGCAAAATTGCATAGGACTTGCAATCAGAAAAATATATTTTGGCACGATTTCGATGATCTTTTAAGGAAACGTTCATGATAGAGATTGACATAGATAAGTCGGAGAATCGAACTACGAGTTCAAGACTGCATGAAGCATAAGGTTCCGGGACTGGAAACTCAGCGACAGAAAATGCACTAGGGTTTGAAGGCACAAAATGCATTTTTAATTTAGCAAGAGCGACATTTTATTATACATTTCAGCGGTTTCGACATCCAGACAAATACTCGTAACTATCCATACTGGAAGAAAATGCAGCGCGAAGAAAAGATTCTAAAGTGATGAGTGAGCACTGACACGTACTGACAGAGTTTTTCGTTAAGGAAACATGGAAAAACCAATGAAAACTGGAGTTAGTCGGAAAAATTAATTGGCACAACTGTTGAAAGAGAAACAACCACCTCGGTGAGTCTAAGTTCAGAGATTCGTTCCAAAATGCTTTAGATATAACTCGCAGGGCACGTGGAACATTTTCCAAAAAAATTGCATGAGTGGTGAAAACAAAAGGCAGTAAGGAACAATTGACAGCACTATATAACAGGACTACAATAAAAATAGCCAAACTGGTAAAATACGTCTTAAGCTACGGAAGTGGCGATAAAAGCAGTACCTGAAACACGCGGTAGCAGGAGGGATTATAAAAATTGTGGCACAATCAAGCGGGATAGTATCATCTTAAAGATTGCGGCTTATCGCTAAAATATAAGGAAAACGAGCAAAGACGTTTACTGACAGATCTAAATTTGCCATCGAAAATAGCTTTATTGTTTTTCAAAATACTTTCTGTGAAGATCAATATACTTTTCCGTATTTTTGAACAAATTTTCGCACAACTCCAAAACATTCCTTTTAAGCGCATCAACAGCTTCTTCATGCGTGAAAAAACGTTGACCTCGCAATTTATTTCTGTGGTGCGGGAACAAAAGGAGGGGTGGCCAATATGGGCGGATGACCCATCAATTCGGTGTTTTGAGTGCTCAGAAATTCACTTGCTTGAGCCGACCTGTGAAATTTCAAATGGTCGTTGTGGAGAATGATCCGTGTTCGGCAGTTCCTTTGCTTATATTCTTCTGACAAACAAGACAGCCTCCTTACAGCTCAAATCGTACCATGGCTCTTAATCCGATGGGGGATAAAGTCTCATCTCAAAGAGAATAGTGCATATGATCATATCAGCAATGGCATCCACGTCATTATCGAGGAAATATAGCGGTCAATCAAAATAACTAGAGAAGGTGTTCCGCTTCAATTGGTTTTCTTATGTTGTCATACGTTTCTTTCAAGAATTTTTTTTCTAACTGTGTGGTCGGTCTACGATAAATTAGCTGATGTGACACAATGGGCACACAAGCCTAGCGGGAAAAGCACATCAACAGTGTACTTACGAGTATCTGCGTAAGAAGTTAAAAACTGGGTGTTAGCGGTATGGCTATCAACATCTGGTATTCGAGTGGGCTCGTTTACAAGCGGGATCAAGTTGTTTTCCGCAGATCAAGATCTCAAAACACCGTCCTTCGGGTGCCGTCTGTCCAGAAGCCACCAGAATTTTGTAAATACGATTTCTGTATATAGAATTTCTTACATGAAGTCAGACAGCGCATCGAACTCGTTAAAGGTAGAATTGCTGTCTAGTTTGGTGCTTCTGTGAATAAAGCAATAGCAATAGCAATACGGATGTGGAATTTTAACTACATGAAATTAAATTGCGAATTGAAACAGGAATTAAATTGTGGTGAAGTTGGGTAAGCTACATCACTACGCACGTGAATAATGTTTCGTGGACAGGTAACTTAAGATAAAATTGATCTGAAACCTGTGTTTCACTAAATTCCAAAACAGCTGGTCTCTATTTACAGACGTGAACATAGGCAGAAAAGTGATTACATTTTAGCCCGCGTATTTTTGCAATATCCACTCTAGATTCCCGAGTCATTAAATTAAACAAAGACAAAAAACACACTCCCCGACGATACTAAACAGGAATTTTAAGTAAAAATTCAAATATTAGTTTATCGAATCAAATTGTTGTAGATGTTATGCCCTTACTAAATTAGTAAAGCAGCCCTCTCTAACCGCAAGGCTGACAGATGAAGTGAAAGAAAGGGCACCCATAACATCAAGAGTCGCAGCAAAAAAAGGGCGTAAGAGTTCAGACAGTGACATTTCATACATTCGCAACAGAAACAACAACACCAAAGTGGAAAACAGTCCCAACAACAGCTGAGCAAATTAAAACATCAGGAAAACTCGAAACTTCAGCCAAACCACAGAAGCAGAAACTACAACAAAAGGCATCAACTACAAAAGCAATAACAACCAATACAACATTAGAAACAACAACAGCTGCTACAACAACAGCAGCAACACCAACAACTACCTATCAGCAGTAGGACAAATATGCTTCAGTATTGTTCCTCAAATCCATTTTCATGCACCAGAATAACGCACACATACATAATGTTAGTCATACTATACTGCAAAATTCACCGGTTTGCTGCATTGAACTAATCGACCGTCTTCGCATCTTCACCGCATAGTGCAAAATTCCCAAAAAATCATACAATGTATAAGTAAAAATGTCATCACCAAAAGAGGAGAGTTCATCATTCGCTGTGACCCAAAAAGGGTCTCATCGCAATTCGCAGCTATCTTTAATTCAATATTTGTTGTGTTCTCGCAGTTTGCACCATTTCACATTATAAATTCTACCTTGTTTTACTTTCAATTACAAGTGGGTTGATCTACAGCCACTCTTACCTACTTACTTCAATTATAATTATATTCAAACTTTAAAATTAAGTTTCCACGAGTTACTACTCGTTCAATGCCACGTTATCATTAACAGTTTGGTTAAATGTGTAGTTTATCGACTATTAATAAAATGAAAATTAAATAATTAACAATGGTTTGTAATGTGTTAACGTTCCGCTAATATCGAACATCACATACATATCTAGCAAATCTCGTAGTGTTTGAAATACATTCAAAAGTCCATTCAACAGTTTTCAAAAAAGCTCAAAGATTCATCATGGGCCTTAAGGGCCAAATATAAATAAATAATTCGCATATTAATTCATTTTTGCTTCGTTCGTCAAGTTACAATGGTATTGCGCTACTTATTCACACGTAAAAGGACTTTGAGTGAACACATTCGAATATCAATCGCTATACATATGTAGCGTCTTTTTTCTTCATTAAGCGGCAAATACACTGGTCAAAAACTCATAAAGCATTTGAGAGTGCGTTAGTAAATTCTTTTTGACGTTGCATATACACAAATCATACATGAATTTTTTAATAAATGCTGCGGTGAAAGGACGTGCGGTGTCTTGTGCGATTTCAAATTAAATCAGTTTAAAAAAAAATGATTGCTGCATCGCTATGGGACTAGCGCTAGTGTTGAAGAAGAAAAGTAAAAAGATTCGAAAGAAACGCGTGTAGATGAAAGAATGATTCGTCAAACGAAAATCTCCTGAATCAGCTGAAATTAAGTACATCGTATGATTTTATAAATTTCTTCCGCATGGACGTGGAGTCGTGGAGGCATATGATCAACAACTATGATCTTCAACAAATGATAACACCAAAAACTATAAAAAAATACACAATTGGGAGATGCTATACCTGTATATATGTATATACTTATTGTATATATAAGATTAACTTCTAGAAATTTCAAATTTCCATCTTCGAAAAATTAAACCTTTTAAAAAAAATTTCCGCTGTCTGGTTGCGATATTGCCTCGTCGCTGTCCATGCGAAAATGAGCAAATGCTTGATTAAGGCAATCACCAATATACACTATATCAATCCTATTTACCTGATTGAGCAAAAACCAAATTTTGATTTTGCTTCAAGCAGACACACAACGTCTCATTTTCACTAAACACTCTCACATGCTTGATGAGTTTTTGACCAGCGTTATTTGCACACAAATAAACGTCATACAGCATAGCTAATCGTAGATCGCAGTTAATTAAACAAGTTTTCTTTAAAACACCACTTTTATTCAAACAAAGAAAATGAGTAACCACGAAGAAGAACATTTGTCACAAGCAACGGAAGATGAACAGAAAATTATAAAAGAGACAAATTCCTCTGTACGATGCTTCTTGGACAAATGACAAAAACAAACAAATCAAATCGCAGAAAATATTGGCAAATTGGAATCTCAATTTAGGCTTGCTGAAATCTCAAATGGTCAATTTCAACACCGTACAAAGTCACATCGCATGAATTATACTACAACAAACGTGACACATGCATATGAGGAAACATATTGCACCACTAATTTGCAGTTGCATCTTCGCAAATTAGGTAAATAATAACGCACGGCACAACACACACAAATCCGCAGCCAAATATTCACCTTCCAATGCTACAACTGACAAAGTTTTCCGGATCACCAACTGGATGGATTTTTTAACCTGTTTGCAGCAATGGTGAACACCATTTCGCATTTGTATAGCATTGAAAAGTTTCAATATTTGCGCAGCTGTCTAACGGTGCACGACTGATATAATCACTCGAAGTAACAGACGAAAATTACCACGAAGCCATGGAAAACCTTCAAGCACGCTTTCATAGCAAAACGTATGTTTTTCAAGTACATATTAAACAATTTTTTGAATTACAGGCCATCACAAAACCGTCTGTGTCAAATATTCACAACATGATGGATACTATCAATGTACATCTTCGGGCATTGTTTTCACTTGACAACAAGAAAAAGGTAGCTGACGGATTGCTACTAGATTTACTCGTCTCTAAATTGGATAGCGAGTCTCAGGCTAAATGTGAAGAAGAAATCGCATCAAAGATAGATTCAAAGATTCAAGGTTAAACACAAGCAGTTCTAGTCTAAGAGCCCGCGGTATAGATTTGGCATTGAAGGATAACCAAAAAATTTGTACATTCATAGGTAGTATTTATTAGTGTAATTTCCAATAATGCAGTCTGGCAGTCCTCAATGACGGCCGAGGAAAATAACAGACTTTTAAAATGCGAAATTATGTCCAAAAGGAATAGGAGAGATAACCATTTAATCTGTATTGAGAACGATAGAGCAGAATTTGCTTGCTTTAGATTCATTTATGCCAGACGTTTAGTACTTTTAAAATGCGAAATTATGTCCAAAAGGAATAGGAGAGATAACCATTTAATCTGTATTGAGAACGATAGAGCAGAATTTGCTTGCTTTAGATTCATTTATGCCAGACGTTTAGGATGCGGCGAAGGCCACGCTAGACGCCATCAAAGTGTTTGAATTATGCCCAATTTTGCATAATTTAGGTAACCATGTCAATTTTACATAAAACATAGAACAGAGTTATATTATTATGAATATATGGTTCCAAGACGTTTACTGTGCGTTGAAGGCAGTGCCGGACGCTGTTAAAATAAGCAAATATTCCATTTTTGCATAACTAATATAACCAATTTTTTTCTCTCAAAAGATAGTTCAAATCTTAAAGATTACAAAAATATGAACACCAGACGTTTTGCGGGCGGCCAAGTTCTTGCCAGACGCGTTCAAAGTAACTAAAGTAACAAAAAACATGAAATGTACCCGATCGAAAATAATTTATAAAATTACAATATTTGTGCCTAAACACTAGAAATTGACCAATAAAATAATAGAACACCCGTTCTTTACAAATATACCAACGTCACATACCTATCGCCAAGTCCTCACAAGGCGCATCCAAAGTATCCAAACCTAACAAAACCATCCAAACCACTTAAACCACCAATCATACGTCTAATAATTTTATTGAACCAATTATAAAGGGTTATATTATAATAGGTACTTGACATCTTTGAATTTAATTTGTGAACGTACTCTTTCACTAATCATCAAACTGTCACTGTCAATTTATTCAGTAAACATTTTCATCATGGTAAAGTACACGAACGAGCAACGTCTGCAAATTATAAAAATTTTCTACCGAAATTCGGAGTCGGTAACTGCAACTTTAAGAGCGTTAACTCCAATTTTCGGTCATAATTCTCGCCCTAGCAGACAGGCAATAATAAGTTTAGTGCAAAAATTTGAGTCCACATATTCGTTGTGTGATGTTGCCGTGTCAGTGAGACAACGGGTTGGTCGAAGTGTCGAAAATATCGATGCCGTTCAGGCGTCCGTGGCAAACAATCCAAATCAGTCAATTCCAAGGCGTTCTCAAGAATTGAGCATCGCTCAGACCACATTATGGCGTATTTTGCGTAATGATCTTGGTTTACACCAAGATCAAGCTGACTCAAGAATTGAAGCCGATG
Organism: Volucella bombylans; assembly: GCA_949129095.1. Taxonomy (NCBI): domain Eukaryota; kingdom Metazoa; phylum Arthropoda; class Insecta; order Diptera; family Syrphidae; genus Volucella; species Volucella bombylans. The sequence goes on along the minus strand of OX422143.1, from coordinate 20,485,301 downwards.
AACCATTTGAAGCGACGTACGTTCTCCGATTGGGTTCTGGAGAAGATGCGCCAAGATGATGAATTTCATCGCAAATTCAGTGACGAAGCTCATTTTTGGCTCAATGGGTTTGTCAATAAGCAAAATATGCTTTATTGGTGAAAATCCACATGTGCTTCTCGAATCACCACTTCATCCACAAAAAATAACTGTTTGGTGCGGTTTGCATGCCGGCGGCGTTATTGGGCCATATTTTTTCGTCGACGATAACGATCGGCACGTTACTGTGAATGGTCAGCGTTATCGCGCCATGATCACCGATTATTTTTGGCCCGAATTGGAAGATATGGACTTGGACAACATGTGGTTTCACAGGATGATGCCACAAGCCACACAGCACACGCTACAATCGATTTATTGAAGAGTAAGTATGGTGGGCGTGTTATATTAAGAAATAGGCCAGTCGATTGGCCGCCTCGTTCGTGCGATTTAACGCCGCTTGACTATTTTCTGTGGGGCTACGTTAAGTCATTGGTTTATGCCAACACGCCGACGACGTTGGAAGAGCTCAGAGCCAAAATTGAACGCGGAATAGCGGCCGTTTCGGCCGAAATGTGTGGCCGAGTCGTTGAAAATTGGGTCCAACGAATCGACCGCTGCAAACGTGCCCGCGGTGGCCACATGAACGAAGTCAGTTCCATTCATAAATGTTTTGATTTAAGCCGATAATAAAGCCGATAAAAATGGTTTGCGTTTTATATAAATATAAAGTTGTCAAGTCCTTATTGGAAAAACCTATATCTGTGTGCAGTATATGGAAAAATGCAGTGAATAATAAAAAAGTACAATTGGTACCATCGGAAAATGGCTGGGTACTTCAACATAACAAACTTCATATAAAATGGTTTGAGGGAAAAACTACACCTGATAAATTAGAAGACATTTTGAGGGACGATAGAGAGTTGGAAAGTGACGATGACGTCTGTTACAAAAATTCATCTGACGCAAGTGAAGACAATTGTCTTTCTTAATTAAACGGTAAACAAATCATGTAATTGAAAAAAAAAAACGAAACTTTTGGCTGATTAGAAAATTTATTTATGTGTACAATGCGTGCGATTAGCAATTATTTATTGTTTCTAACCTAAGATACTTGAATGCGCCTGTGAAGGACTTGGTGACAGGTGAGCTATTTGGAATTAAGATGGGTATTATTTTATGATTTTGGGCAATTTCAGGTGTTTGCACTAAAATTGCAGTATTTTCATGCATTTTTCGCAGTCATGTATATTGCATATGTTTTGTCCCCCAAAAATGTTTTAGATGCACCTGGCAAAGTCTTGACATCAGGTGGAGCACTATAATGTAATGCGTTAGTAATCGATGGAAATTGTTGTTTATTTGCTATAAATTTCAGGTGGCAACATGAATTTGGATGGTTTTGTTAGGTTTGGATAATTTGGATGCGCCTTGTGAGGACTTGGCGATAGCTATGTGACGATGGTATATTTGTAAAGAACGGGTGTTCTATTATTTTATTGGTCAATTTCTAGTGTTTAGGCACAAATATTGTAATTTTATAAATTATTTTCGACCGGGTACATTTCATGTTTTTTGTTACTTTAGTTACTTTGAACGCGTCTGGCAAGAACTTGGCCGCCCGCAAAACGTCCGGTGTTCATATTTTTGCAATCTGGAAGATTTGAACTATCTTTTGAGAGAAAAAAAATTGGTTATATTAGTTATGCAAAAATGGAATATTTGCTTATTTTAACGGCGTCTGGCACTGCCTTCAACGCACAATAAACGTCTTGGAACCATATATTCATAATAATATAACTCTGTTCTATGTTTTATGTAAAATTGACATGGTTACCTAAATTATGCAAAATTGGGCATAATTCAAACACTTTGATGGCGTCTAGCGTGGCCTCCGCAGCATCCTAAACGTCTGGCATAAATGAATCTAAAGCAAGCAATCTCTGCTCTATCGTTCTCAATACAGATTAAATGGTTATCTCTCCTATTCCTTTTGGACATAATTTCACATTTTAAAAGTACTGTTACTTTCCTCGGCCGTCAGTGAGGACTGCCAGACTGCATTATTTGAAATCACACTAATAAATACTACCTATGAATGTACATATTTTTTGGTTATCCTTCACTGCCAAATCTATACTGCGGGCTCTTGGTCTATCCGATGTCGCTAGTTGAAGTAGAATATCCAACATGGGATGACTTATCTGCGTACTTACAACGTAATTGTCAAACCATGGTAATCGTGGAAGCTAACCCTAGACCAATTATCGCGCAAAGCATCGTACCATTTTTCAACCAAAGCCGCAATAATTCGGGTCAAAATTTAAGAACACCAATAACGCTATCTTTGGAATATCGCAAAAGCCATGAGCATCACCATCATGTTTCTTCTGCAATTCAACACCATCACACAATCCTTTCGAATTGCACAACCTTAGTCCAAAAAATCGTTTTAAGTTAGTGAAAGAAGTGAACCTATGCATCAACTGCCTAATACCAAATGATCAAGTGCAAAGCTGCAATTTCATTGCAAGTTCGATTGACATTTTGATCGGCGCTGGTTTGTTTTTGAAAATACGTTTAGTCGGACAAATTAGACTTAGGCCAAATCTGGTTTCTCTTCAAAAAACCGCTAAACCGTCAAAGCTAAGACACTTCAAACACTCTGAAAAGAGAAGTATCACTGGGATTATTACTGAAAGTCTTAACATTTAATGGTTGCAATATCGTACCCATCTAGTACAGATAAACAATATCAAGATTCCACAGTAGGTATATAGTTTTAAATATCACTAACTCAGAAATTCATGCATTTGCAGATGCCAGCACAAGGGATTATGGGGCCTGCGTGTACATTCGCACTGAAGATAGTAAGTACTTCTTTAGTTCACACTTGTTGTGTGCAAAATCATAGGTGGCACCATTAAAACAACTCACTTTACCACGTCTTGATTTATGTGCAATATCATTATTAGTAGATCTGCTTCAAAAGATTCGCAGCATTTTCAAGGATCGACTGACTGTTGTCCAATAGTCGATGAATCATAGCCTCACCGTTGGACGACATTTGTAGTAAATCGAGTGTCGAAAATTCTTAAAATTTCTGTGTCAGCAACATGGCATTATGTTCCAAATACAGATCGAAACAAACATTTTCAGTGATATCGATTCAAAACACAGATCTCGTCACAGCTTGCAAATTTCATAATGACTACCCAAGATTGGCTCAAGTATTCAGTTTCATTGGGAGATTCGTACATAATAGCAAAATTCCTCACAACGATTTAAAACATCACTTTTTCGCAGTTCTTGAAATATTCAAAGCACCCAAAAATTGATCGACTTCTACAAGAAAAAGACGTTCATCACTCAAGTTCGCTTTGGTCGCTATCACCCATACTGGAGGAAAATATTCTTCAGACGGGTGGATGAATTCACCACGCATGGCTTTGGCATAATAGTCTACACCATATAATGCTTGCAAAACACAATACATTTACAACAACCATAACATCCAACCATCGTATATCTAGCAATTCTCGTCCTTTTCGAAATACAGCCCATTCAACAATCTTCAAAAAAGCTAGAGGATTCATTAAACCACAACAGAAACAACAGTCTTCAAAGAAAATGGTTCCACCTATTAATACTTTTAAAATTTAAATAAAGGATACTATCGAATGATGTAAGTTGGTGAGAAGCAACAATTTCGTTATAAGACGCTTAAGTATAGATAGGCATGCGATTCGCTGTAATTCAGTGAAATGGTACGATAAGATTAAAACCAAATTACTGTAGGACATGGCGACGGAGTTCTTCTCCTTCACACCCAAAAGTAAAAAGCTGCAAAAAATGCTACTGAATGGGGTTGGAACCGTCTACCGATTCAGACGAGCTCCTCGCACTGTTCAAAGAGAAAAAGTGCGAACGGCTAACTTTCGTAGAGGTCAACCCGTTCATGACGGCAAGACAAAAGGGGAAAACCTGAAATTACCAATCATCCTTAAGTTTGGTAATGTTTTCAGATACCAAAGTTGTTGTTATATTTAGCGAAATGGATGACGTCTCCGGATAGTTTCTCATATAGCTAAAGTAACTAGGATCGGGTTCAGCAGTTTTCTTAGAAAAGGATTTGTTAAAATGAGAGGCAAAGAAATTTGCAATGGTTTTTGGGTCGGCAGAAGATTCACTAAGATGTTTAAGAGTAGATGGGTAGCCGACTAACTTTCTTTTGGTATTAACAAACTGGTAGAAGCATTTAGGGTCCGAGACTTAGCTAAATTGCATGCGGTAGAGGTACTCAAAGTAAAGAGACTCACAAAGTTCAGAAAAATGATTGTATACCAATCTATAATTACTGTAGTCGGAATCAGATCGAGTTCTTAAGAATCTGTTCCACAACTTGTTTCTGTTATTATGGAGAGAGCGCAACTCCTTGTTGTCTTTCGGAGGGTATACGGAACCGATTGGGCAAAGCAGGAGAAAATTAACGAATAGAACGTTGATAGGGCAAGATCAATGTTAGTTGTGAAGTCAAAGTTAATGGTGCTGATGAGGTTTTTAAGTTTGCTAAAGTCGGTTCTTCGGGAGTTAAATGAAAATTAATTTTCCGAATCGACACATGTGTTGCTATTTTCATATGAGTATATAATTGACAAGGGGGCAGAAGGCGGTTTAGGGTAGAAAGAAGATGATCACTCCTATAAACGACACAGTTATCTGAATCGGATGTGAAGACAAGGTCGAGTTGTCTGTTCATTGTATTGGGTATTCCACTAATCTGATGTAGACTTGAGTTGGTTAAGCAGTCCACCATCAATATTTCTATTTCAGAGGTCGAATTAAGAGAGACAAAATGAGACGAATCATCGGAAGGCTCCTATAAAAGGTGAGGGAAGTTGAAATCTCCTACCAGTCAAAAAACCAACTGCGTGAACTACAGGTTGATAAAACTCAATTGGTTGAGATGGGTGAATGTAGCAACAAATTACGTGAAGACAGCGTTTGGGGAGCGTAATATTGACTCATACTAACTCAAAGTTGTCAGTGTGGGGAATATCGATAGGAGTTGCGTGAAAGCAGTTCCGGATTGCTAATAAAACACGTCGACCATAGGGGTTATCAGCTCTTTCAAATCCATCTTTTCGAAAAACTTTGAAATTTGGAGGAAACAGCTCATGGTTTTTAATGTCAGGAATTACATTTGTTTTAGTAAGAGCAATTAGGTCATAGGAAAAACTTTTGAGAATTGAGATATACCGAGGAGATTTTAGAGCGGAAACCTCTTACATTTTGGTAGTAAATGGACAGGCATTGTGGACTGGAGGATACAGAATTCAGTTTGTTAGGAACTGTAATAATTTTTAAAATTTGAACGAGTTTTTTGCAAATGGGAAAGACGTTTGGAGCTGACATGCGAAGACAGCTTGGAAAGATCATTATTAACTTCGTCGGAAGAGATGCCGAAACTCTCATGGTAGCGAACGAAAATTTTCATCAATTCCACTGGCTTAATAGGAAGACCTTCTCATTGAATCGAAACCATAATGTTGCTTTTGGTTATGCCATCAATGCAAACGGAATTGGGTTTGTCGTACAAGTAGGCAAGATAGAGCCGAACATTTTCATAAATGCGGCAGTCTCTCAAACGAGATACTACATAACGACTGTCATCATTCATATCAGAAATTTTTTTAGTGAGTTTGACAGTTGGTGGAAGGAGTGGGTCAATGTATTTCGGGTGAGAATCGGGGGCACGAGCGGATGATGAAGGGGCAGGTTGGTCAAGCACCCCGGAGCTAGAATCTTGACTAGTGAGGGGGTTGGATCAGGTGGATTGATAGATGAAGATAAGGAATGGGTGGTTGGGCTTAGTATATGGGAGCTAATAAAATTAATATATTTGTCGGATGGGGCAATGTTAGTTGGAACTTGGGTAGAAGGCGCAGGAGCAAGGTTAAATGAAACTCTGTTTTGAAGCTTCTTTAAAGATTTGGTGAGGGGAGGGAGAGGATTTGGTGTCGCGATTCTGGTGTTCTTTTGGATGGTGCAAAGGGGGGAAGGAGTGAGCAGAATCTTGGAAATATATGGGTCTTAAATGACCAGTTTGAGTCGGGATGTTGATGCGATTGGGCAGAATTGTTCGGGCTATCTTTTCTTTTATGTGTGTGCTTTAATTCCTCCAATATCTGCATCGTGGTTGATCTAGTGGATGCAGCTTCCTCACTAAGAAAATTGAGGTCATGTTAGATGGATCCGATGTTTTCCGTATTTCCAGCATGCTTGAGATTTAGAAGAGTTGATTGGTCAGCCAATGTTGACATAATTTTTCCCAGCTGAATTGAAGTTGACTGCATCGCTGGTAATGTGTTTGAGCAGTGAGACTTATCAGAATCTGCTAATTTAGTGATCTCAGAGTGCAGGGATTGAACAGCTGATTTTATGGTGGTTATGCTGTTATCGATCGAACAGTTTAGATTGTCATGGCTCTCGGAAATGAGTTTGGTTATATTTTTACTGCTGAATTGAGCTTCGCATTTCTGCTTCGAGTCTGCAAGCCCAATTAGTTGCTGGTTATTACATTTTATAGCCAGCATTATATGTGCCAGGGAGATGGTCCGGCACTCTACACAGAAAAAGCAGAATATGCGCTTGTACTCTTCGAGATGAGTTTTAGCATTTCTGCTCAATGCATATGGGATGGAATTTCTTTCCACATATCCCATTGTATGTAACCATTTCCACTGTGGTAGTAGGTACAGCGCAGTCAGCAAATCTACAGGAAGACATGGTTAAATTAGATCAGAGTATTAGCAAGTAGGTTATTAATTATTATTATTTTTTTAATGTCTTTACACTGAGAAAATACAAAGTCACTGTGTTTTGATGACACTGAGAAGTTATGGTATATGTAAGTGATTGGGAACAGGTAATACGGTTCGAATAGGGTCAAACACGAAACCAAAAAGGAAAAAGTCAAATAGAAAAGCAATTATTCACAAATTATCGCGGAGAGAAATTGAAACTCGTCCCAACTTGACGGTGGTAGACTGAGCCTAGACTCATGCATGAGTCTAGAACGTTAGAAGTCATTGGCGATAGATCCCCAGTCTAAATCTAAAGGGAGCTCACCACGTACAGTTTGCTCGCTCAACTCAACAACTTTGAAATGGGCAATGTGTTGCGGTTCGCACTCAATTCGAAACTGTTTTAAATTTAAGCCGTTAAATCTTAGAAAACTACAGATCCTGTGGTAAGAAAATGCAAACTCTGTTTTAACTGCCTTTCAAACGCTCATTCTACTCACGCTTGCACAAGCACTTTTACCTATCTTAAGTAGAAGGAAGCTCCGTCGATATATTAGAAACCAATTGGTGTTTCTGAACACATGGTTTCCTTCACTGTATGTTCAAATGTAAATAACAACTTCAAGCTATAGCTTAACGGTCTGGTTCTACCGAAGGTCACAGATTATCTTCCGACGCATAATATTTCCAATTCAAATTGGAATCACCTCTAAGGCCTTCAACTGGCTGATACAAATTACAAAATACTAAGCAAAATCGATGTTCTACTTGGCGCCGATATTTACGTGTCGATCATTCTTGATGGCATTGTAATAGGAGCACCAAGTACGCCGATGGCGCAAAGGACTGAGCTCGGATGAATCCTATTAGGTGGCATCGCTACTCTTAATCAACCGTCAGTCATATCTCTCCATGAAACGACTAATCTTGAACGAATCCTTCAACAATTTTGGGAAATGGAAGAAGTGACACGAAAACGGATGATGTCAGCAGAAGAAGAACAGTCACTTTTGTAAAACACATCAACTTCAACCAAATGGACAATACATAATTCAACTTCCATTCAAAGAAGGATAACGCCCTTCGTTAGGTTTTTCTTACAAATCTGCCCTTGTAAGGTATCTTCAGCTAGAAAGAAAATTCAAACCTAATGTAAATTTTCACAATGACTATAAGAAAGACATTGAGGAATACTATACAAGGAGCTAGGACATATGACAGAGGTAGACCCCACAATACTAAACTACAGTCACTATTTTATTCCGCACCACGCAGTAATAAAGGAATCTAGTTACACGATTAAGGTGCGCATTGTTGCCGATGGCCCGTCACACAACGACCATCTGTTAGTCGGTCTAAGTTTACAAGATGATATATTTGATCATATAGCACGTTTTAGGAAACATAAAGTCGGGTTGGTAGCAGATATCAACAAAATGTACAGGCAGATTGCGGTTCCTACAGAAGACTCCGTCTACCAACTTATTCTATGGCGAGATGAGGAAGGAGAAGAGGTCAAATCATATCTCGTTAATATGGTCACATTTGGTACCGCTGCTGCACCATTTTTAGCTGTAAGGACGCTTCAACAACTTGAGACCGATGAAAAGGACAATTTCTCAATCGCGTATACAATAAAATAACGAAGAATCATTTTTATGTGGACTATATCATCCATGGAGCTGATTTAGTAGACGAAGCTGTGGAGATGCAATACCAATTTATTGCAATGTTGAAACTTTGGGGGTTCCCGTTGCGAAAATGGACATCCATTAGCGAGAAGGTGTTGGCAGCCGTCCCAGAGGAGGATAGAGAGATAAGATTGCCACTTTGTTTCGACGAAGTTAACGCCATCAAAACATTGGGAATACAATGGCACCCTGCCAAGGATGTCTTTAAATTTATCTACACCATTCACGGCTCAAACAGGACTATCAAATGAATGATCCTTACTAATATAGCCCGTTGGTGGGTTGCGTTGGATTTCACCTTGTGTAATCATTGGGAAAAGGTTAATGCAAGACATTTTGAAGGAACAACAAGGGTGGGACGACGAACTTCCCCTTACCATCAGCTTCTTAATAGATTCTCAACATTTCAACGTTAACTACGAGCGACAACGGTGTCGTACGCTTGCTGGCTTCGATTCATCAATAACACCGACAAGAAATTGCCATGATTGTCATGACTGCTTTCTATTGACGAGATCTTATCAGCTCGAATGCGATTAATAACTATCCTACTAAATGAATTCTTTGCTGAAGAAATTTTTTGGATAGCGAAAGGGGAAGCCATCCACAAGGGAAGCAATTTAGCAAGGCTTTCGCCAATCCTAGACGAGAGCGGAATTTTACGAGTTGGGGGTCAATTAGAAAATGTTGACCTTCCTTATTCACAGAGACATAAAATAATATTGCCTTTTTAAAATATGTTAACGACACTTATTGTATTGGCCCAATACAACTTAAGACATGGAAGAAACGTTGCAACAAAATAACAAAGGCATATATTTTCGTGTCTGTCTGTACAAAGGCAGTTCATCTTGAACTCGTTAGTGATTATACCACATCAGCGTTCCTGGCAGCATTCAAACAGTTCACTGCCCGTCGAAGGATTTATTGGATTTATTGGATGGCATTGGACAGAGGACATCGCGATGCAACTGCAAGCAAATGGTACTACGTGGCATTTTAATACCCCTGCTGTACCTCATTTTGGTGGACTTTAGGAGGCGGGTGTAAAGTCCATGAATTATCACCTAAAGCGGATCCTCGGTCACGATTTTGATATTTGAAGAATGTGGAGCCATCCTATCGCAAGTTGAGGCTTGTCTCAACTCACGGCTACTTTGCCCAATAACGGAAGACCCTGACACTCTATCTATCTTGACCCCAGGACACTTGTTAGATTGTACATCATTAAACACAGTACTTGAAAGGGATCTCAGCGATCTAAAGTCAAATCATCTGGATCGGTGGCAACTGATGCAATAAATCTACCAGATTTGTGGAGAAAATGGAAATCGAATACCTCGTTCGGCTTCAATAGCGAACTAAATGGCTTACGTTAAACACAAATATCTAAGTAGGACAGCTGGTACTCCTGCCAGACGAGCAAACGCCACCAACTCTATGGAGACTCCGAAGAATTGTGGAAGTGCACCTCGAAACTGACGGTAGAATTCGCGTCGTTACAATCAAGACTGCAACGGCAACGTTAAAGCGTTCTGTAGCTAAACTTTGCCTAGTTCCAATGGCAAACGCCTCACCTAGGCTACACGCGCAAAAGATAAAGGCGCAGCTTCCGTCGGCAAAAGAAAGAACATCGACAATTGTATTGTAAATTTGCCGACGGGAATCTCACAGCTCAGCAAAAGTTGTAATTGCTAATTGGCTCCTCCCACTGATCCGTATACGTAGCAATAGTAAGCGATGTGCATGTATTGGAGGAAGTTCAAAGAGATGAGCACTGCAAGGCAATGAAGCAGTGTAGATCAACTGTAATTTCTATTGGAAGATCAGCAACGCTAAGGTCAATGAGCAGGCGAATGGAATCAACAGCAAAACAGCTGTTTGATGGAAGGTTTCATTAAAGCAATAACGAAATTATGTACTCACTCCCAATTATTTCACCACTCGAATAGTGGCAATAAGGAAATTTCTTGAAAATTTGTTTGAAAAAAAAGAATAACATTTTTTATGTCATATCATTTAGGGGCTAGTGCTTCTAGTAGTGCACAGTATATTTTAATTATGTAAAGGGTTTTCCAATAGGGACTTGACAACTTTGAATTTAATTTGTGAACGCACTCTTTCACTAATCATCAAACTGTCACTGTCAATTTATTCAGTAAACTCAACATTTTCATCATGGTAGCACACGAACTAGCAACGTCTGCAAATTATAAAAATTTTCTACCGAAATTCGGAATCGGTAACTGCAACTTTAAGAGCGTTAACTCCAATTTTCGATCATAATTCTCGCCCTAGTAGACAGGCAAGTTTAGTGCAAAAATTTCAGTCTACATATTCGTTGTGTGATGTTGCCGTGTCAGTGAGACAACTGGTTGGTCGAAGTGTCGAAAATATCGCTGACGTTCAGGCATTTGAAGCGACGTGCGTTCTCCGATTGGGTTCTGGAGAAGATGTGCCAAGATGATGAATTTCATCGCAAAATCATCTTCAGTGACGAAGCTCATGTTTGGCTCACTGGGTTCGTCAATAAGCAAAGTATGCAATATTGGTCGGGTGTGCTTCATGAATCACCACTTCATCCACAAAAAATAACTGTTTGGTGCGGTTTGCATGCCGGCGGCGTTATTGGGCCATATTTATGCAAATACAGCAACACGAGCAACAGCGCATCATCAGCAATTCAACCAATATCGTTTAGCCAATCGATAAATGCAACATCAGGAAATATTGAACCTGGCCAAAGTGCAGCATCAGCAATTACCAAGTATAAATACCGCTGCAACGCGAATGGTGATCGCTTAGTAATGGTGATCGCTAAGTAATCGCAGCGACGCTATGCTTAGGACGGCGGGTTACGTGTAAATCAAATATTTTAATTCAGGTATAATATAATAATAAAGTACTATTAGGCCTGTGGCTGAAAAACAAATTGTCTTTTTTCTTTTTTGTTTGTGGACGCCACATAAAACGTAAGTCGCGGACGGTGTTTTTTTTGACTAATTTTTTTTTTTGTAAACAGTTACCAGTTTAACTAAAATGACAGCAACGGAAATGAAAATCTTATTCATTTCAGCGAGTGTGGCAAAATGTGATCTAATAGGAAGTACACGTATACAAGATAGTCTTCACCTTAAAAAGCTGTAGTGGAACAGCTTTAGAGGGATGTGGATGCATGGCATTGCCATGTTCAAGGAAGGTACAAAAAGGTCGCAGGTCGCAAAACTAAGGTTTGAAGAAGAGACGGAAAGATATATATGTAATTGCATCATTCAAATGTTAAAAAACTAAGAAGCTCTCAAGTTTATTGAAGAGCTGATACAAAATAATTCGTGGCACAATGAAGATGAGAGAAATGTGTGTTTTTTTTTATAATTTACGCTCGCCTAAGAGGTTATGAGACCCTTTACTGTTGCCTTGGCGCGAGCGGAAAGATAGAAGGAGGAGAAAGGAAAACATTGTTGTGATGGAGTGATTTGAAACTCAGGTACTCGTATATTTGGTTTCGGGGGGTGGGAGTTTGAATAGGACGGAGAGTTTTTTCTTCACTCGGAATGATTCGAAGGTTATCAATTTTCGCACTTGTTTTGTGCTTGAAATTCTACAACAGCCAAATATACATGTCAGTGTTATGACTTCACACGCAGATTTTTCTGACTGAGTTCCAATTACACAAATGAAACTTGTCATGAGTAGGAAGAGGAAGAATTTAATCTGCTTAGACAACAAAACAAAACTATAGTACGTCAACGAAACACACTCACTTACCTAGTTACCTAAACGAAATGCTCTAAAATTTTGGAATTGAAACGCTTGTTTCTCTCTATTCTATTGTATTACTTCTGCAATACTCATACATAACACCCGAAAGTTTGAATATAAGGAAAAATTTAAGTTTTCTTTTAATCAACAAACTTTATTGTCCGTCCGCCGCCGCTTATTGCAATATAATTCTTTATTTAATACACATTTTTGAAAGACGTGTAAAATACGAGTAAAGTAAAAAGTCTTTCAGGGGTATTTCTTAATCTTTTTCTTCTTGCCTAATTAGATGTAATTTTGTAAGAGGTAAACGCTAATGAAAATAATTTTAATTTATTCTAATGTTCGATTTTCAGTATTTTTTGACAAAAAATCGATATTTGAAACAAGGAATTCAATATATTAAATGTTTAATAAATTTTTTAATACAGCATAGAAATAACCTGTTCTTTTACCTAAATGGCCAACCTTTTTGCGAAATTTACCTATTTTTTATGATACAATAAACTACTAGTCTGAATACTCTATCGAAAGAGAATCTGTGATATACATTTACAACTTGTGCATTTAAAACTGGGATCCCTTTACTTTGTATGTTCCCCTACCTTTAATTGAAGGGAGCAATTTGTGCCCCAAAGGGACACAAGACATAAAAAGTGCCTTGCTTTTCATGTTTGCTCCATCAGCGTAAAACAGGGAAGGAAATACCAAGTGACTGCAACAGCGTAAGAAGGTTAAGGGTGTTTTTGTATGTACATGCTTAGTTTGTCCATCGTAAAACCCGTAAATAGATTTGATATTAAGAGGGAACAGCTTTTTCATTCGCATCCTTTCAGTTTCCTATTATCTTTGTATATACATACATACGTGTACATGAATATAGTTATATTCACGACCCTTATGCCAGAGGAAGGTTTTAAATAATTCCTCTTTTATGATCTTCCCATTAGAAGCCGTAAGCTCTAAAAATTTATGATCGCTCTGCGTCAAACACTTATTCCGGGCTGATGCATATGGTGTTTTATGCAACCAACTGTGAAAGGGCAATGTATTGATAACCAATGAGTAACTTTAAAATCGAGTCACTTTTAAATTCAATTAAATTCTACTCTGCCAATTATTATTGCACCCAAACAACATAGACAAACTTAGAATTTTCCACTTTCATTTTAATGATTTTTTTTTTCATTTTTTAAATATACTGTGATAACCACTTAAATATGAGCAGCGACATCTAGATTTACAGAGCAGAAAATGTCGATACCCGAAGACCGGAAGATTTCGATACTTGAATAACAAAGTATCGACCAATGATGACTGGTGAGTGGAATCGAATTTTCTAGCAAATTGGAAATTGTATGGGACGCTGGACGGCGAGGATTGTTCTCGAAGGATGTCATTCGAGTATAAATACCAGCATCCCCAAGGTATGCAAGTCAGTTCATCAGTAGAATTTGGAGTGTTAATTAGGAGAAGTGATTAAGTGGTTTAAGTAAAAGATAAGAAAAGTATAAGCGGTTTCGAAATTGTAACTGTACTGAATAAAGCGATTTCTATTGAAAAGAATACGTTCTATCATTTGTACCCACACAATTTTGGTGGGGACTAACGCCCCCATTTATTTTGCTTAATACAAGCTTAAAAACTATGACTTAAACTAATAAAATAAGGTTTAGCTATTAGTAGAACTCATTACTAGGGCTTATAGCTAAGGATGGTGAAGGAGATCGAATTTGAGGGAAAGTGTGCTGCAATTAAAATCGAAAAAGGAAAGGTTGGAGTTTACCTTACGCAGAATACGGGAGATTGGTTCGTTAGAGCCATATGTGGTGCAGTGGATAGGTAGATAAAAGAGACGGGTGGAACGTAGATTACGAGAGTTAGTGTTAAAGAAAATAGAGTTGCAAAGAGGTGTGCAATCAACGGAGCCTGAGAGGAGTCGGTGAATGAACAGAATGTCTGCTGCGTCCCTTCGTTCCTCAAGGATATTCAGGTTAATGAGTTTGAGACGGTCTCGGTAGGGAGGTAAGATTAGAGGATCGTTCCAAGGTAGACATCGAAGAGCAAATCGAAGAAAACGACGCTGAATCCTCTCAATACGAGATATATGAACTCGTTGAAAGGGACATCACGCTTGGCTGGCGTACACGAGAAGGGGGCGAACGTAAGTGATGTATAGTGTTTAGACCATCTCTTAACGAAGCCGAGTAATCAGTTTGCTTTAGAAATTATCTCATCAATATGCGAGCGGAAATTAAGCTGCCTGTCGCATAATATGCCAAGGTCGCGGATAGATTCAACAAGGGGTATAGGTTGGCCGTCGAGATGGTAAATTTGTTGAGGAGACTTCTTGCACTTACGTGAGAAAGTAATCGATTGACATTTGGAGACATTGAGTTCCAAGCAGTTCTTGATGCAACAGGTGGAAAAACTATTTAGATATATTTGAAAGAGGCTGGAGTCTTGTTGTGAGGAAATGGGTTTAAAAAATTTGGTATCGTCAGCATAGAGAGAAAGTGTTGAGTGTTGAATGAGTCTTTGAAGGTCGTTAATAGTTAGAATGAAGAGGAGTGGACCTGGGTGTCTACCTTGAGGAACACCTGAAGTGGCCAAGAAAGGGGCCGATAGGACAGACCTGCAACGAACACTATAAAAACGATTATCCAGGTAAGAAGATATCCATTTAAGCAAAATGGGTTCAAAGCCCAGGACGGACAATTTGAACAGTATTAGTTTATGAGATATCTTGTCAAAAGAAATCAGTTGTTATAACGTCGACTTCTTTACCACTTTCTAAGGCTGAGAGAACAGAGGACACGAATTCTACGAGGTGTTATGAAGGAAGACTTCCATATCTGTGGAAATTCACCTTGAGAGAGTGATAACTGGAAGAGATCTGAAAAGGAGTGGGAAAGTGTTGAGGAACACTTTTTAAGAAATATGGATGGAAGGCCATCTGGGCCGGGTAAGTATTCATTATTAAGTTGATGTAATTTGTTTTCTATTACTGTATGATCAAAGCTTTGAGAAACAGTGGGACCAATGGGGAAGTTAAGTAGGTATTTGAAATAAGAGGGATCCGGTACGAAGGAATTATCGACAAAAGATTGCTTTCTTTAAAGCAGCAAACAAGTCGGCTATGGTAAGCGGATCGGTTGATGATATGTTTTCGTATGAGAGGGATGGAGGGAAACCGTCAGATTTTTTTTGTAGTTAACGAATTGGTAGAAAGAAGATTTGGATCATTTATATGCCTTGATTGCGCACTATCAAGGTATCGCTGATAGAGAAACTTATAGAGCTGGGCAAATTGAAGGTATGACCCGAGATACGAGTAGTTTGAATAGTCAGCAAAAGAGTTGGATCGGAAGAAAACTGCCCATAATTTGTTTCTTTTGTTACGTAAAAAGTGAGGTTTACGATTATACCACGGGGGCCTCGTAGAAGAGGTCCTATTACGCGAAAAGGGGACATAGAAAGAAATAGAATTGAATAATTCTCTGCAGAGAATAGAGAGAGCACTTTTTAGGGGCATATTGGCGAAATCAAAATAACACTTACTAAGATATGCGTTAAACATTTTACAATACCATAAATCATTTATAAAATTAATTTTTAGTCAAATATGTTTTGTAGTTCTTTTTTCTGCGATTGCATAACCGTTACTATCTTTCTTCCGAAGGCGTTTCCAACTGATGTGTATTGTTTGAATTTCAGCAACACATGATCATCATTTTGGTGCATGTTCTTCACAATAACTGTACAATTATGAGTGGGATTGTAAAATTATGGTGGTACGAATAGTATCGAAAGCTTCCATGACTCGTACCGAGCTGCGTGAGATAAAAGTTCATCTCTCGTGTTCAGCTTGTCCACTCTTTGATCTTTAGCAGCAACTTTCTGCAACTTGTGGTCATCCTCTCTGCGTTTTCATCGTTGCATATTGCCTTCGATATTTCGCAACCAGGTTGACAGGCATTCGCCTAGCTATTATTCTGGTGGTATCGTCCAAAACCTTTCCCTCTGGTTTGGTTTGAATTGATTTGCTGACGGTTCATTTGATCTTCTCAAATTTGCTGAAACTCTGCCATGCTTGTGCTAGGTGAAAAAATGTATGTTCTTAATTTGACTTTTGGGTTTTTATGCTCGAATGCGTGAACTTCCTATATTTTGAGGCTTAGTGGAATGTTTTAAACCAGTGTATTAAAACTGCATCCGGTTTTTCCTCTATAGTTGTTTGAGTCAGGATTTGTACTGCTCTGAGTTCTTGAGTTTTTATATGTGGTGCATCTGTAGCTTCATGTTGCGTGATCCTCTCTACTATTCGAGTCTAGTGTCTTAGTTTTGTGTAAGAATATTGGAGAATTGTAGGAACACGTGTAGATGTAAAAAAGTTTATAAATATTATATAAAAAGTATACAAACGAAATTGAAGGCAGTGAGTCAAAGATGTGTCATTACCTGATTTAAAAAATAGGTGTCATTAAAGCAGCACTAAGTTATTAAATTAATCATTAAGGTCATTATATAATAATTATTTTTTCATTATTATTTTAACACACCCTTTCAATATAAAAACGATAAATACAATTCAAATTTCATTATTTAATCCAACTCTTTTAAAACATTTAAAACACAAATAATGTTTCTCCTTAGGAACGGTTTTAGTAAAACCATCAGCAACCATTTTATTCGTTTGAAGATATTTGAGTAAAACAATGCCCTTTACGAAATCTAACAATTCGTTTTCTTCAAAAACATTTGCTTCCCTTTCGAATTTTAACTTTACTTGCGTTAGTATGGAATATGGTACTGAGTTTTGCATATTATATTTTATAATAAGATTATTATTCTATCGACTTTGGTTTCCTTAAGCTCCAATGTTTTGGGTAATGCTTTGTGCAGATTGAAAAACTTTATTTGTATGGGCAATATCAATGAGTCATTAATCGCAGTTTAAAAAAATTATTGAAACATCGAGTTGGTGAAGTTTTAAATCATGTGAAGTTTTAGATCAGTTAAGCCGTATATGAGGCGAAGTGAGCTTTGTCGTATGACGGGTGCATAAGCATCCACATAATCAATCCCATATTTCTGACTATATCCGTGTGCAACAAGGCTTTCTTTTCGAGGATCTACCGTCTGACAAGTATTTATTATTATAAACTCATCTGTAACCGACTGCAAATTATTAAATTTCTTTTACTCGGTTTTAAAAAAAAAATAAAAACTTTATTAAAAAAGAAATATCACCAGAGTGATTGGTTGAAGTTACTCGTACAGAATAAGACTTAAAAACTAATCTACTTTGCGATCTTATTTATACATGGATTGTGATGAATAAGTTTGCGTGGGTGTGGTGTTCTGGTGGTCTGCGGCTGCTTCTTGTTTATTGTAATTCGATACTTTTTGTAGAAGAACTTCTGTTGCTTTGTTGAAGTTTTTATTGGCTATTGCAATTAAGCAGTTTCTGTCATTGATGCTGGTGACGATTCAGGGTGTTAACTTCTATCTTGCTAAAGAGAAACGTCCCGTTTCTTGAAATTTGTTTGTCATATATTGAGTTCTTGAATTTAAATTGTTGAAAACGATGTCTCTTGTTGCGTTGTTTCTTTTGTATAACTGATATTTTACAAGGAATTTATATGATGCAAATACAGTTAAAGCTAATATTATTTCAATGTGATTTTTCATAGAAGATAATATGTTTATATTTTCAAGTTTGAGTTCAATGTTTGCGGATTCTATGTAACTTATTATGTCAAATTGGCTTAAAAAAATTGTTTTTAAATAGTTTAAAATCTCTGTTGTTGGATTTACATATATTATACCATTTATAACTGTTTTATTTTCAAATGTTACTAAGTACTTGTATATACCATTTAAGTTATTATTATCAACATTATGTTTGCCTGACACAAGTATTGCACCATCTTTAATTATTTCTATTTTTTTATTATTTTCTTTGATTTTTATACATTTACCTTTTTGTTTATTTAATATTTTTGAGAAGCATGTTTCGTTTAAGTTTAGTTCACAATATGTGTTTCCTAATTCTATCTTACAGTTTTTAACATTATAAAAAATTTCTTTACATTTTATTATTTCTTGTTGGCTTATGGCTCTTGTTTCGTATAGGTTACATGTTTCCTTTATTATAGGGTATTTAATATGAATAATAATTACATCTTCGTTTTGTACAATTTTGAATTTAGAAACGTCTAAAAGGTCAGTTATTTTTAATGTTTCATGTTCCTGTCTTAGTATATCTTGAATGGCTTTATAATTTAAAATGGCGGGGTTTAAAACACCTACTTTTGATAAAGCTATAGTATTTCTTGTATTCTGGAGTTCTATAATTATGAGTTCATTAATACGTTTTATCATTTTTTCGTAATGGCTGTTGTTTAGGAATGCTCATCTTATCTATACATATATTCGACATAAAATATTAAAATATAATTTTGTGAAACATTTCCAAACAACGCGTTGCGCACCCTAATTATTTTTGTTTCTTTATTGTACATATGTACATTTATAAAAAAATACATAACGTAAATGCTTTATGTAATTTCTCATTGTTACAACAGTTATTGGACTCTTTTAGAATTTGTCATTCAGCAATGCTGAATTCATGTTATTCAAATCAGTTATTAGCACTATTCATTTTTGTCCTTTAACTTTAAACCAAATTTCATGTGAGGCCAGAGTCATTAGTTTAGCCGACGTCAACGAGATCGGTTGACATTTTTGATATCAAAGTGCAATAAATTGTAAATTAAATAAAACTTAAAATAAAGAAAATTAAATTGTAAACCTTAAATATAAAATTAGTTTGTTGTCAATAAAAATTTGCGTGAGTTACACATTCATTTTAATACTCAATACACGTTCATGCTACACATCCCACACCACACATCACACACCACACAACACACATTCTACACGTTTTGGAAATTGAATATACAACACACAAGGGCATAAGGAACGAAGGGCGAAGGGCGAAGGGGTGGTATAAGTATACAGATAGTTTCTATTACACACATTCAATAAAATTCAATAAATTAATAAATCTTATAAAAAATATTTTACAATACATACACACAATATATTTGGTAACCTATTAACATACAATACCTAACCCCTTTGCACGTGCCCCCACTAGCACTTCTTTCCCTAATTTTGACCTTAAAACCGGAGCTAAATATCCCAATTTCGTTAGGTCCCATATTATAAATCCCTCACCTGAACATGTGTCTAATGCCCCTTCAATCACCCCTGCATCGCCTTCAATATCTTCGTCCACCTGCCCCATTTTGACCCCCTTCTGCCTCCCACAGTTAAAATAACCCAACAAACTTTTGGCTCAACAGAATGTCGTAATGCACTTTCTAGGCTTAGAGAAAAAAAGACGTACGAGAATATACGTCTCCTTCTAGCATAGCTGCATGACAAATCAGACTCAGTTTGTTATGAGGGGAAAACTAAAACAAGCGTCATGGTCTCAATACAGCAGGAAGGTCCCCCTACTGACCTTACAAGTCTGAGGAACTTATACATCAAGTTCCACGAGATTTTTAATATGTCTCCGCAAAAAGTCTCAGACGACCTTGCTGCTTTCGGTAACTATGTGCACTCAAAAAGGATCTTACACCTCCAACGAAGCAGAGCTGACAACGACAAATTTTTTCGTCCCTAATGTGCTACCATTGCCAGTGTTTCGACCATCCACTCCTACGCCCTCTCGTAATAACCTTCCTCTTACCTTTTACTATCAAAACGTAAGAGGACTGCGATCTAAGACCCGTGCCGTCTTGCGCCAATCTCACGCTCTCCCATTTGAGGTCTACGCTCTGACCGAAACTAATCTAATTCCCGATATAAAGAATCAGGAATTCCCCCCTAGTTTCAATGTTTTCCGAGACGACGATCTTACCCGTCCAAATGATGATGCTGCGTGTCGAGGTGTCCTATTGGCCGTCCGCAATGACCTAAACTCTTCACCAATCGCTGTTTCTACTTCCTCTAAACTTGACTACGTTTCAATAAAGATAACACTCCCCTGCAGGTCCCTGTACATTATGTGTTTTTACATCCTACCGGTCGAATGCTACCAACTCGCTATCGATGCAATTGATCAAATAATTAACTTATCTGATCCTCTCGATGATATCATCGTATTTGGCGATTTCAATCTACCTCAGCTGCACTGGACTCAATCAGATGATAAATCTTTTTTTATCGCTTACCCTATCTCGAGTAAAGAATGTCTCTTCTTGGATGAGCTCACAGACTCTAGCTTATGCCAAGTTAGTGGAGTCTCCAACTATATGGGAAGACAATTAGACCTCATTTTCACCACTGACCCCATAAACTCCTCTGTCTCGCTCTGTCCCCATTTCACTATCGACCATTGATAACTTTCACTCACCACTTCTTCTTTCTCTTTTCCACCACTCTCCTTTCCACCCCTCCCCATCTGCAGCTACCACTTCTTACGACTTTCATAAGGTGAATTTCCGCAAAATTAACGCATATCTTAGTAAGTGTTCTTTTGATTTCGCCGATATGCCCCTAAAAAGTGCTCTCTCTATTTTCTACAGAGAATTACTTAATTCTATTTCTCTCTATGTCCCCTTTTCGCGCAATAGGACCTCTTCTATGAGCCCCCCGTGGTATAATCGTAAACTTCGATCTTTACGTAACAAACGAAACAAATTATGGACAGTTTTCCTCCGGTCCAATTCTTTTGTTGACTATTCAAACTATCTCGGGTCATACCTTCAATTCGCCCAGCTCTATAAGTTTCTCTATCAGCGATACCTTGATAGTGCGCAATCAAGGCTTATAAATGATCCTAAGACTTTCTACCAATTCGTTAATTAAAAAAAAAAATCCGACGGTTTTCCTCCATCCCTCTCATACGAAAATATATCATCAACTGATCCACATACCATAGCTAACTTTTTTGCTACTTTTTTTAAGCAATCTTTTGCCGATAATTCCTTCGTACCGGATCCCTCTTATTTCAAATACCTACTTAACTTCCCTATTGGCCCCACTATTTCTCAAAGCTTTGACCATACAGTAATAGAAAACAAAGTACAACAACTTAATGATGAATACTTACCCGGCACAGATGGCCTTCCATCCATATTTCTTAAAAAGTGTTCCTCAACTCTTTCACGCCCCCTTGCTAATCTCTTCCGATTATCGCTCTCTCAAGGTGAATTTCCACAGATATGGAAGTCCTCTTTCATAACACCCATACACAAAAAGGGATTAAAGAGCGAAGTCACTAATTACCGCCCTATAGCTAAACTTTCCCATATACCCAAACTCCTCGAAAGTATTTTGCATGAAGCCTTAAGCTTCCAGTGTAAATCTTTTATTTCCCCCAATCAACACGACTTTCTGAAGGGTAGATCAACTACCACTAACCTCGTAGAATTCGTGTCCTCTGTTCTCTCAACCTTAGAAAATGTTAAAGAAGTTGACGTTATAGCAACTGATTTCAGTAAAGTTTTTGACAAGATATCTCATAAACTAATCCTGTTCAAATTGTCCGTCCTGGGCTTTGAACCCATTTTGCTTAAATGGATATCTTCTTACCTGGATAATCGTTTTTATAATGTTCGTTTCAGATCTGTCCTATCGGCCCCTTTCTTGGCCACTTCAGGTGTTCCTCAAGGTAGTCACCTAGGTCCACTCCTCTTCATCCTAAGTATTAACGACCTTCAAAGGCTCATTCAACACTCAACACTTTCTCTCTATGCTGACGATACCAAATTTTTTAAACCCATTTCCTCACAACAAGACTCCACCCTCCTTCAAATAGATCTAAATAGTTTTTCCACCTGGTGCATCAAGAACTGCTTAGAACTCAATGTCTCCAAATGTCAATCGATTACTTTCTAACGTAAGTGCAAGAAGTCTCCTCAACGAATTTACCATCTCGACGGCCAACCTATACCCCTTGTTGAATCTATCCGCGATCTTGGTATATTATGCGACAGGTAGCTTAATTTCCGCTCGCATGTTGATGAGATAATTTCTAAAGCAAACTCATCACTCGGCTTCGTTAAAAGATGGTCCAAAGAATTCTGCAACCCGTACGTGACTAGATCACTATACATCACTTACGTTCGCCCCCTTCTCGAGTACGCTAGCCAAGCGTGGTGTCCCTTTCAACGAGTTCATGTATTTCGTATTGAGAGGATTCAGCGTCGTTTTCTTCGATTTGCTCTTCGATGTCTACCTTGGAACGATCCTCTAATCTTACCACCCTATCGAGACCGTCTCAAACTCATTAAACTGAATACCCTTGAGAAACGAAGGGACGCAGTAGACCGACATTCACCGACTCCTCTCAGGCTCCGTCGAGTGCATGCCTCTTTGCAACTCCATTTTCTTTAACACTAACCCTCGTAATCTACGTTCCACCCGTCTCTTTTATCTACCTATCCACCGCACCACATATGGCTCTAACGAACCAATCTCCCGTATGCTGCGTAAGGTAGACTCCAACCTTTCCGTTTTCGATTTTAATCGCAGCACACTTTCCCTCAAATTCGATCTCCTTCACCATCCTTAGCTTTAAGCCCTAGTATTAGTTTAAGTCTTAGTTTTTAAGCTTGTATTAAGCATAATAAATGGGGGCGTCAGCCCCCACAAAAATTAAAAATTAAAATTACAAATCGCATCATTCCGTTACATATTTCTAAAATATATACATATACTATACAAAACAGCTGTTTTCTAATATGTGTATGGAATTTTTAATTTGAGTAATTGAGTTAAAAATTTCGGAATTTGTTGTAAACTGTTTATTATTATTTTCTACTAACTCCGTTACTTTATTTGTAATCAAAACTAAGTCGTCGTAGTCTGGGGATAATGTTATTCATTTCCATAATTTACCTAATTCGTTTATTCCACGCTTATTTCGATAATGTGTTATTTGTAGGTTTTTCAGTAGAGATTCTATCAAGTTCGTTTCCAAATTATTTCTTATATTTGTATAGATTACGTTATTGTTGATACTTCTATAGTCGTTAAAATTCATGTCTTTGTTTTGTGTTTCTAATATAAATGATTTGAAATAAGTCAAATTAGTAATGTGAAATATGTTTCCATAGTTTTTGTAAATGTTTCAATGCCCATACAATGGCATTAAGTTCTTTTTCATTAGTAGCATAATTTTGTTCTGTCGAATTTAGGGTTTTTGAAATGAAGGTTATTGGTTTACCTTCTTGAGTTAAAACACCGCCTATTGCGTTTTTTGAAGCATGTGTAGTTAAAATAATTTTTTTGTTATAATCAGGTTTTACTAGGTCCACTTGATTAATCATCAATTTTTTTAATTTATCGCAAGCAAAAGATGAAGTGAATCTAGAGTAATTTGTATTTTTTTTTAAATATTTTTTGAAGCTCTGCCGTTTTCACCGGCTAAAAATTTGGTTAAAGGTTTTGTTATTGAATCATAATTTTTTATAAATTTACGATAATGCCATGCCTAAGAAACTTCTTAGTTGTCTTATTGTATTTGGAGTCGGATAATCTGAAATTGCTTTAATTTTATTAGGATCGGTTTAGATAATATTATGCGCAATCACATATCCCAAAAATTCTATCTCTCGTTCGTAGAATTTTAATTTTTCCAATGAAATCTTCATATTGGCATTTTTCAAAGTTTCAATAATAATTTTAATGTGTTCGGTGTGCTCTTTAATAGTCTTTGAATATATTATTATGTCATCTATATAAATATGACACATTTTTCCAATATGATGACGTAAAATATCGTCCATTGCCCGTTGAAATATACTTGGGGCTTTCTTTAGGCCAAAAGGCATCCTCAGAAATTCGTATTTTCCGTTGTTTACGGAAAAAGCAGTTTTTTCGATATCGGTGGCTTTCATTTTTATTTGGTGAAATCCGGATTCTAAATCTATAGTGGAAAAGTATTTTGCTTTTTCTAGATTCGATAATATGACATTTATGTCTGGTATCGGATATTTATCCGATATAGTCTTCTCGCTTAGTTTCTTATAGTCAATTACGAGTCTTAATTATGGAGTTCCATCCTCCTTAAATCCTTTCTTAGGTGCCATCCATATTGGTGAATTATATGGACTTTTACTTGGTTGAATAATTCCGTTATTCAACATATTTTCAATTCCTTTATTTACAAACGTATTAACTGACAGAGGATAGGGATATTGTTTACTCCATATAAGAGTTGCAACAAGTGTTCAGATTTCTGCCTTAACGTCTGTTCTGAATAATGAATTCAAATTGATAATTGAATGAGCTTCTTTTATCTTATTATTTATAATCTTTCTCAAAGATGTAATAGGATTACTGCCTTCATTAATGTTAGTTATTTTATTTATTTAGCCGCTATTGTCATCGGCTTCAGCTTTAGAAAGCATTGATTTTGCAATATTACTTTTTGTGCCATCAGAACTGAATATTTTTTCCTCTCCATCTTTATACTTCAGGATTCCTTTCTTAAAGTCCAAAGTTATTTTAGATTGTTTATTAAGCATCATAAAACCTATGAGCAAATCGCATTCTAAATTGTTAATTTCGTAAAATCTTACTTTTCTATCAAATATGATACCCTCACTAAAATGACTTATAATACAATAGTATAACCGTTTATTGTTTTTACACGTTTTTTATATCGAGTTCTTGTCTATTTGAGAGAACGTTCGGTCTACAGTAGCAGCTGGTAGCGCCTGTATCAATTAATATCTTTATTCTCCTCTTATCATCTCTGTCTGTTAGGTATATATAGAGTAATTGTGATTGGGATCGCTTTGATCTAAAAAGGCTTCCTCGTTTATGTTCTTTATTTTAAGATTTGGTTGATTGGTTATTTTTTCATTTGGTTGATTGGTTTGCTGGGAGGCTTGATGAGGTCTTTTATCAACATGCTGAGGTCGATTATTAGAATAATAATTTCTATGATTGTTATAATTATGATTATTTTGGTTAAAAGTATTTTGTTTGTTATTATTATAGTGGTTCTGTCTCTGATTAGAACTACCAATGTGCATTTCTTCAGGAGGTGACTGTTGATTTTTATTAGGTCGTTGTTCACAGACTGATCGATTTGGAAACCTTACGTTATTATGGTTATTATTTTGTTTATTATTATTGTTGTTGTGGCTATTGTTACTACCTGCATTCTTTACATATTGATGAGCAAATTGTGCCCTCGTGTTATTAGATTCCAACTCCCGTGCTTTCGCTAAAGCACTGGGTAGATCTTCTGGGCTTAGTGAAAAGAGAATATTAGCTAAGTGAGCGTTAAGTCCCGTAATAAACACACGAAGAGTATTTCTTCTATTTATATTGTTAAGCTCTTTGGTAAGACCGCTGTCTGTTCCATTTGTCATGATCGTTTTGTTGATCAAAAGGGTCAATTTGGAATTTATTACGTTATAGTATTCTATAATTGACATATTTCCTTGTCTGAGAATATTCAGCTCTTGTTCGATAATGTGTGCTGGACGTTTGTCTGCGTATGTGAAATCCAGTCGACTTATTATAGCGTCGAAATTTAATACAGTGTCATGATTTTACAGAATATTGTTTGCATTTTGAGTTATTATATTTCTCACTATGGTGAGCGCAGCAAAATATCGTTTGCTTCCCGAGGGGCGTTAAATATATTCTCGGTATCGATATGAAGGAAAATGCGAATTCAATTTAAATTGTTTTTATTTCTCAATATAATCTCCCCTAACATCAATGCATTTGTTACATCTTGAGATAAGCTTTTTTAAACCCTCAAAAAAATAAATTCCCTCTTTCTCTGCAAAATACCCATTTATTGCCGACTTGAGTTCTTCATCATCCGAAAATCTTTTTCCACGAAGACATTTTTTCAAATCCGGAAACAGGAAATAATCACTAGGGGCAAGGTCTGGACTATAGGGTGTGTGTTGGATTTCTTCGAAACCACAATCTCGCGCAGCAGCCTTGGAAACTCGCGCCGTGTGAACAGGAGCGTTGTCATGAAGAAGCAACACACCCGCTGCGAGTTTACCCCGTCTTTTCTTTCTAATTTCCTCCCGCAAATTATGCAAAGTGGAAGCGTAGGATGTGGCGTTGATGGTTTCACTTTTTTTTTGTACTCAATGAGCAAGATTACCTTTGAGTTCCAAAAAACTGTGGCCATGAGTTTCCCGGCAGACGGAGTGACTTTGAACTTCTTCAGGGGGTCTGTTCCTTTTTTATGCCACTGCATGGACTCTTGTTTGTTTTCAGGGTCATAGTGGTTGACCCATGTTTCGTCCCCAGTAACAATTCGATCCATAACACCGTCCGCGTTCTCACTACACATCTCCAAAGCTCTCCACAGCATGCGATTCTCACTTTTTTCTGAGGCGCTGTGAGCATTCGTGGCACCCACCTTGCACTGACCTTTGAAAGGTTAAGATGGTCATGAAGAATGGTGTGAATGGTACCAATTGAAAACTTGGTGATCTCTGCCATCATTTTCACCTTTATTCGGGCATCCTCAAGAACAAGTTTTTCGACTTCTTTGATGCTTTCCCCCGTACAAGCAGTAGCCGGGGCGCCGGAGCGGGGGTCGTCTTCAATGCTCTCTCTGCCTCTCTTGAACTCACTTGACCACTTTTGCACAGTTGATAATGAAGATGCGGAACCCTGGTAAACAGCCACCATCTCTTCATGAATAGTTTTTTGACTTTTTCCTTGCTTAGTGAGAAATTTAATTACAGCGCGATGCTCAATTTTCACCATCATCGTCTCAGTTGCCATTATGATTGTGTTTAACTAGAGATAAAACGCGAATTAATAATCACATTTATATGAAATTTTACATGAATGCACTAAAATAATAGTATTACTTGATAAATAAGTCAATTTATATATATAACCACAGCTTCACCCTGATACCGAGAATATGTTGAACGCCCCTCGTCCTTTGATATAAAGGCTAAGAGAGTTATGAACTGCTTCGCGCCAACTTACGTAGGAATTTGTGTTACCTGTGAATTCAGGTAAAGATTTGATCACTTCCAAAGACTCTTCGTATCGTATCGAATCGTCAATGGTTTGGGTTTTAAATTCTGTTACAGAGCTAGTGCCTGACAGAGTGGCAATTTGAATTTTTAAGCTGTTGATCTCAGCTATAAGGGATGCAGTATTTGCGGCAATAAGTCTCGCGATTAAGTCTTCGTTGTTTACTGTGTTTGTCGTAATTTTCCTAAATCTGTATATAAGGTCTTCCAATTTATATTAAGATGTAATTGCTATTTATAACACAGCTATAATTTTAAATATTTTTTTATTTTAACTTATTTTGTGTAGTTTCTGACATTTTATCATATATGGTCTCGAATGCATATTTCAGAAAGTATTTAACATTATTTTTATTTGTCTATATTATGCAAACAATACTAGTTTTAAGATCTTGTTTTAAGCTAAAAATAGGAAAATTAATATATGTATATCCTACAATGTAACGTTGGGCTGATGATTACTTACAATTTTTCATTGTTTAATGTTTATTTCTTCTGTTTGAATATTTTTTTCCTTCGTTTAACTTGGTTTCACAATTATTTTAGCTTAAAAATTGAAATTATTTTCACCAGTAAATACTATTGAGCACTTGTTTGATTTTTTTTGTTATTTTTTTTTTTTTTCTCCTCTTACGGTGAGGATACTTACTTGTGTGTTCTTGTATTACAAAGAGCACTTTATCTTCGGTGCTTATTATTTTGCACTTGAACTTTTTTTTGCACTTAAAATAGGAATTTCCATTCTCACTAAGGGCTTGTAATGTGGGCAAACACGTTGAGAATTTATTTTACTCGGGTTTAAAAAAAATAAAAACTTTATTAAAAAAGAAATATCACCAGAGTGATTGGTTGAAGTTACAGAATAAGACTTAAAATCTAATCTACTTTGCGATCCTATTTATACATGGATTGTGTGAATAAGTTTGCGTGGTTTGAGGCTACTTCTTGTTTATTGTAATTCGATACTTTTTGTAGAAAAACTTAAGTTGTTTTGTTGAAGTTCTTATTGGCTATTGCAATTAAGCAGTTTCTGTCATTGATGCTGGTGATGATTCAGGGTGTTATCTTCTTTATAATTTTGTCTGTTGCAATTAAGCAGTTTTTGCGTTTGTCGCTGGTGATGTTTCAGCGTGTTAACTTGCATTTCATCCAGCTGGTAAATTGCAAAGCATCCAAGTGTGCATGATTCATCAGACAATTGTATTTTTCTTTCATATCAAAATACCATTCTTCTGCTTTCGGAGGGCTTCTAGAGCTTTGGTAACCGATTGAATCTTAAAAGCCCTTTCGATTATAATTTTTGGGTGGTGTCGAGATCACACTGGATTTCTTATATTATGTGATTCATCTGCATAATTAGTATCAATGTTTTCATTTTTATTTTCAAATTATCCATGCCGTACTTCGTCAAAAAACTCTTCGGCTTCTAAAAATTCATGTGCATCCTTATTTTTGTCCTTATGATTTTCTAAATTAACTTTTGGTAGTTCAATTACATCTTCCTTTTACATCAATTACATCTAATTTTACCTTGGTATTATCTATAATAAAACCCGTACAGTGTATTCATTTTCAGGTGATGAGAGTTCGTTGTAATGGTTTTTATTATTCGTGTTTTCTATGAAACGTACTTATAATAATCGTTCGAGATCCTCTTTTACACAAAAAGTATGATATGGATTCCTCTGAGTATCCTAGGGAAACATATGCTTTTAGGATCTAATCTTGACCTATTCGGGGATTTATTTAAGACAAGGGCTCTACACTCTATTAGGCATAAGTGGTTAATTATTGGAATTCTTCCAGTCCATATTTGTTCCAGGGTTTAATTTGAATTAAGGTTTGTTAGACAACGACTCCGAATATTATTTGCCGTATTCTGCCCACTATATTTTGTGTATATGTTAACAAAAGTATCCTTCAAACTACACATATGGGAAGTTTCACCACTATCAATGTACCAAACAGAGCGGCCAGGAGCATCGATGGACTAACATAGATGTCGAACTTTCCAGATTTTGGCCTTTCCAAAAACAGTTTTCCAATGATTGCCACTATCCGTGTGACCCTGTCTGTGAATACGAGCGAATTGTCAACAATGTCAATTCCCTTCACATTTTACATATAAACTTTATCCATATTAAATATATGTACATAGTGAACTTTACGTGCAAATTGCTGTCATTCCAGCAGTGTACAGGCTTGGACACGTGTTGGTAATTCACTTACAGCGTGTCTGCAGGGAGTTAAAGGAATGAAAAAAGTATTAGTAGAGTTTAAGATATAAAGGGTCCGCCATCTAACGTTTTTTTTTCCAACTAGTGCTTATTTCGTGAATGGTAACACTCATCTCATGTCTGATTTGACAGATAATTAGATTTATCCTTCCGGTTAATAATGGAAAATAATTTCATTCAAATGGCTGCCTCGGCTGGCCATGCAGTAGCCTACACGATCGGTCCAATTTTTAAGCACATTATCGATTGTGTGCAGCTGTATTTCACCAATGGCTTCACGAATATTGTCCTTTAAAGCGTCAATTGTCTCTGGCTTGTCGGCGTAACACTTATCTTTTATGGCACCTCACAAATAATAGTCCAACGGTGTCAAATCGCAGCTCCGAGGTGGCCAAACGACATCAGCTCTGCGGCTGATAATGCGATCTTCAAAAACAGGGCGCAAAATATCGAGTGTAGCTTTGGCTGTGTGGCACGTAGCGCCGTCCTGTTGAAACAAAATGTTGCCAATATCCTCCTCTTCAATTTTTGTGAACAAAAATTCGTTCAACATGGCCCGATAACGATCGCCATTGACTGTAACGGCCACTCCTTGCTCATTTTCGAAGAAAAATGGCCCAATTATGCCTCTGGACCAAAATCCGCACCAAACAGTGACTCGTTTTGGATGTATCGGCTTTTCAATGTATGCGTGCGGGTTTTCTGTACCCCAAATGCGACAATTTTGCTAGTTTACATACCCGCCAAGATCAAAATGAGCTTCATCTGAAAAGATGATTTTTTTGGCAAAATCGGCATCTTCTCTAAGTCGATCGCAGGCCCACTTAGCGAAGCGAAAACGCATTGGATGGTCAGTTGGCTTCAACTCTTGAACCAATTGGACTTTGTATGGCGTCATACCAAGGTTATGCAAAATTCGTCTGAATGATGTCTCCGAAATGTTCAATGGTAGAGAACGACGGTGAATTGATGTTGATGGCTCTTCACGCATACTTTCTGCCACAGCAGCAATATTCTCGGGTGTACGCACTGTTTTTGGCTTTTCACGATTTGGTTTATCGATGAGGATGCCAGTTTCTTTCACTTTTTTCACAAGATAACGAACATACGGAGCTGACGGTGCTTCTCTTCTTCCAAAATCCGTACGCAATTTTCGCACACATTCTGCAACATTACCATGATTTTCAAAGTAATGTCGCAATATTTGTCAGCATTGTTCAAGGGTATGCACAACTATATTCGTTCAGCGGAAGGATAAAACTAATTATCTGTCAAATCAGACTTGAGCTAAATGTTACCATTCACGAAATAAGCACTAGTTGGAAAAAAAAAACGTTAGATGGCGGACCCTTTACATATGATCAGGGGTTTACACTTTTTCATTTTGAGAAACTTATTTGACTGATGTTATGTCTATACTGAGCAATTCTAATACTATATTCCTTATTCGATAGTACTCAACAATGTGTATGTCTCTTTTGTTCGCATTGGAAATGTGACTTACCTTTATGTCGATTCGTGTCAATATTCTTACTTAAAAAAGAATCAGTAAGCTTCCTCTCTAATTTCATCATTTTTTCTTTTCGCTGACTTCCAGCAAACAGCCTCTTAAAACTTTCAGTGTAGCTGCATCAAAAGCAGCTTGCAAATATTTGTACGATATTCATACACAATACACACATTTATGAGACATATTCATACGCACTATATAGTTGAGGTTATAACAAGTGAAAATTTAGAATACATAATTGAAACAAAATCGCACTTAGTTTTCTTTAAAATATACAATTAATAAAACACACACAAAAAAACACTACGCATCACACACCATACACAACATCACCCACTCTTGGAATTTCACCATCGTGATCGCTGCCGGTCAAGGTCACGAAATCATGTGTAGTCATATATATGTATGATTTTATACATGAACTGCAAAATTAATATTTGGTTTCAATATCACCACCTACCATTCGCACTTAACCAACTAATTTTGGTTTTTCAAATTTCTCGTTGTTGTACGCTGTTCATTATTTGCCGTTTTACATTTTTTTGACTTTTTGGTTGGCCCTTGGTGTCCTGAGTAGTTTAGAGCCCTGGCGATGTTTAGGAAGTTTTGTTCTTCCTTATGACGTTTTTTGTTCTTTTGTCACAGCCGGATTTGACGTGAACAATTTTACTAAGCAAGCGAAAAACTAGACTAGGACTAGATATAATAGTCCTAAAAACTTACAAAAGTGTTCTAAAACTAATGTTTTCTTAGTTACTTAGAGGTAATAGGGCCAATAGACTACACAAATGTGTGCCGGTCTTTCGAACTTGGAAGAAACATCATCTAATGACTTAAATAAATTTTTTAGAATGAATAGAACCAGTTTCATGGAATTGCTACAAAAGATAAACCCAATTATAATATTATGATTTTTGAGAGAACCTTCATATTTCTCCCCCTGAGCAGCTTTCTATGTATAACATTGTGTTTCCTGGCAAGCGGGGAAAAATTTGATGACCTACAATTTTTGTCAGAAATCGTACCGCAAACAATAGGAAGAATTATTATGGAAACATACGAAGCAATTATATCAGTATTGAAAGACAATATTAAAGAAAGCAAATAAATAATAAGTTTATTGCATATTATATTTGAATTTAGTACATTGCAGTAATATGTTTTTATTTACATTATATGTCCAAATAAACTACGTCTATTGGCTTTCCGGCAACATCATCTCGACAACATTTGTCCTACTTAAGCACGCAACTCTACTAACAATGCAAAATATGTGAGAACTAAATTCTGTGATAATTTTAATTCTGAAGGTGCAGTGCTGTGGCAAAAAAAGTGTACGAACATGTAAATAATTCAAAATTTTAAAATGTAACATTGAAGTATTTAATTATTATAAATAATTCCAACGGGATTCGGTTACCACTTCCAAGAATCCGTTTTCCTTGTTTCCGATTGAACGTCTTCCTTCTAGACTATCCTTCTAATCATCAAGGAATTCTAACAAATCAAAATACCAGAGCGAAGGCTCGACGTCTTCTGCTCCCGCTCCAGATTTACTACTTCTTTTTATTTGTTCAAAACCTGTGCGGAGCTTCTTCAGAATTTTTTTTTTTCGCATAACACTTTCACGATTCGCAGCGGTTTAAATTTCTTTCAGTTTTTGAACCATTTTCTTATATCACTTTTTATACGCCACAACATGGTTAAACTGTTATAGAATTCTAGGAATTCAATCCAGTAACCATATTCTGTGTGTAATATTGTTTTTCTCATTCATCTGTTTCTGTACTGTACACTCTCGCTTTCGAAAAAAATTTTCGCTTTCTGGAAAGAAATGCCTGGAAGGATGTTTACTGTTTCTGTACCTTTCAGGTGCGAAAATTTGTTCCCTATTTCTGTTAAAATTTCTCACTAAGTTTTGTATATGGCATGAGAAAAAAGCAGAATGACCGAGAATAACTCAGAAAAAGTAAGTACCTAGGTATTGAAAATATTAAATTAATACGTGATATGTATTAAAATGTAGATGATTTCTCACATCTAGAGTTTCAACAGAACGAAAAAAAATTAATAAGTTTTTCTATTACCCGAGTACAATTTTCGGGACAAGTGCAATGCCATACATTTTTTTTTTCAAATTTTTACAATTTACTTCACATAATAAACCGTATGTTTGGAATTGCTAACTAACGAATTAAATTTGATTTTTCATGATTTGCTTTGTCATGACAAATGGTTTTCCACGATTTTTCCACTGGAATACGAACATTTTTTTGGATTTTCGACTTAAGTTAAAAAAACACATTTTTTCCAGAGGTTCTCGATGAGAAAAGTTTTCGCATAAGTTACAGAACATGCAGGGCCGGACCTTGCATTGGAGAAAGTGGAGCAGCCGCAACGGGCGCAATATTATATAGATTCGTTAAATAGTGCTTTGCAAACACCGTTTTTACATACATTTCAAAATTAACAGAAAATATTTTTCCCACTAACCTAATCACACCGCGGCAACACTTCATATTTTACATCCTTATAATAATAATACACATTACACACACCAAATGTACACTGATACCTAACATCAGCTTACAGCCTTTTCCAGTGGCTGTGTCTGTACTCTGTACACAACTTCAACAGCATAGTAACGCAGTTGCAGTTCATCCAATATAACTTAATATCCACGGCTTTTTTATTGCATGTGCTTCTGGAGCAGTTGTATCATGCTGCTCCATACGTCACAGTTTCTATGCCATACGTCATAGTTTTTCCAGCTGAAATCACAGAAAACACTAAAAAATTAAACTTGCTATGGAGCAGAGTTTCGGATCTGCGCCAAATGCAAGTT
Source organism: Volucella bombylans (assembly GCA_949129095.1). Taxonomy (NCBI): domain Eukaryota; kingdom Metazoa; phylum Arthropoda; class Insecta; order Diptera; family Syrphidae; genus Volucella; species Volucella bombylans. The sequence goes on along the minus strand of OX422143.1, from coordinate 20,451,373 downwards.
ATTTGCAGACGTGTTTGATGTAGAAGGTAAAAGAGTTGTTAGCTCCAATCGCATTGAGTTGTGCTTCTGGCTGACAATGTGTATTGCATTGTGTATGTTATGTCAGTCTGCATGGTTTGTTGTTTTTTACGTTTAAGGTGTAAATGATATCGGTGCAAGTGTAATAAAGTGTTTATAACATATGCATAAAGTAGACGTAGTGTATATGTTTATACTAAGGAATACCGTTACTATACATGCCATTCGATTATTTATAAATTTATAACTATCTGTTTTTACACGACGAAGACAGATTTGTTTTTGGATAATTTTAAAATTATGCTTTAATTTTAAGAATTTTTGTAAGTGTTATTTGTTTATTTGTAAAGTGTAAAAAAAAGTTCCTGTTTACAACTGAGTCAAGTCGGTTGAAAAAGATTTTCAAAAAAAGTGTTGCCTTGTGGTCGGGACTCAGAAATGTATTCAGGAAAGAACAAACTATCAGGGAGTGAGTGTAGGAGCAAACGGAAGGCGATTGAGGCAGACAATATAAAACAGGCACTGAAGTTCAGGAAATACGTTAGTATGTGTCCGTCAACATCGGTAAGTTTAAGTTGCAATAATTTATTGCCTACAGGAAATATTGCAGAGCCAGTTCAGGCAGAATCAGCCTTATACGTGTTAGATGATGTTGAAGAAAGTAGTGCAATTAATGTTTTACCAGCATTTCAAGAGCCTAAATTATGACCAAGTTTAAGTGATCAAGTTATTCAATTATTAGTGGAGCAGGGTCCTGTTCAAGTAGAAAATTTTGATTTCCCTGTAAATAAAAGCAGGAAGTTTAGTACCCGTTTTTACCAAACAGATTTAAAAAATGGTGAGAAAACATCAAGGGCATGGTTAGTTTACTCGAAATCTTCGGACTCTGTCTTTTGCTTCGGCTGTCTTTATTTTCGCAAGCGAAAAGGAGTGTCGCTTTGTCCAGCACAGTGACTGGAGTCACTTGTCAAGGGCTATTCAAGAACATGAGACAAGTCCCTTACATATGACATTTTTTCGAGCTTGGAGAGATTTGGATTTAGGTTTGCAAAAAGGCAAAACAATAGACTCTGGAATGCAAAACCAGATGGCCAAAAAACTGAGAATTGGAGAAATGTCCTGAAACGGCTTGTAATTCTCGTGCAGTTCCTTGCTATACAGTCTTTAGCATTTAGCTCCGATGTTTTATTCGAGCAAGACAACGGCAATTTTCTGCAACTCGTGCAAGCTGTAAGTCAATTCGACATGGTTCTAGCAGAACACCTACGCAGAATCCATCATCAAGAGACGAAAAACGCATACCTAAGTAAGGGCATTCAAAATGAGCTCATAGAACTTTTGGCAGGTGAAGTTAGAAAACCTATTTCAGACAAAATAAAGCGAGATAAATATTTTTCGATAATTGTAGATTGTACGCCTGATATTACTAGGAAAGAACAGCTAACTTTGGTAGTTAGAATAGTTGACCATAACAAAAAAAAAAAAAAACTATGAAGGTCATAGGATTTTTAGTTCCAGAAGAGACAACCAGATATGGATTAACTGAGCTGGTTTTAGGTGAGCATTCAAAGTTAAAACTTACTTTATCAAATTGCCGGGGCCAACAATATGATAATGTTGCAAACATGAAAGGCATAAATTGTGGTATGCAAGCTAGAATTACAACGCTGGAACAAAGAGCTTTGTTAGTCCCATGCTCCTAGCATTCGCTGAATCTAGTCATCCTTGATTATGTTCAATGTTCTTTTGACGCAGTGGCATTTTTTTACACGGTGGAGAGTTTATATGTTTTTTTTTCTAGCTCTGAAAACAGATGGTTGGTTATGAAAAAAACATCTTAGCAGTTTGACACTAAGACCCCTATGTACGACCAGATGGGAGAGCAGAATAAATGCGATCATTATACATATACGACGACCCTAAATCCAAAAATATGGCCCAGTCCCTCGGCGGTAAGGTGATTGATTTTAGATTTATTTGCTGCGTTGTAATTTGGCACACAATTTTAGATAGGATTAATATTGCTAGCAAGTTTTTTCAGAATATGTGCCTTAAGCTGGCAGTTGAGATTTTGTATTCAACGAAATTTCTAATAGATTTGAGAAATGATGAAAAATTCTCCTTGTTTTTAGGGAAAGTTAGGATCATAGCTGTTAATCTAGATATTCCAGCTATCGCAGTCTTGCGGTCCCGAAAAAGTGCAACTCAGTTTTCCTACGAAGGAAGAGATGAGCGCATTATGTGGCTCAGAATTATGTCGAGAAATCATCATGTTGTCGACTTTGATTAATGAATATGATTTCGCGATAGACATTTTTAATTTTATTTATAGCAGAAACATGGAGACTCTTTTTCGAGATACTGTTATAGCCCTAAGAATAGTTTTAACTTTACCAGTTACTGTAGCATCAGGAGAACGCTCATTTTCCAAACTTAAAATTATAAAAAACTACTTACGTTCTTCAATGTCCCAGGAACGATTGATCTCTTTGGCAACCATATCGATTGAAAAAGAAATTATGTAATTTTCTAGTGGAAGGTTTTGCCAAAATAAAGGCCCGTAAGATCAAGGAACCAACACCCTTTCTAATTTTAAACTTTCTTGCCTATGAAAATACCTAACTTTAGTTCTTTAATTTATATTTTTTTGTGATTTTTGTAAAGAAACCTTATTCTTGTAAAATGTGTACCTTTTTTAATTTTAGTTTTAAACTTTTACATCTTTTTTTTTTACTGGGCAATAACTTTTTACCAAAAAACACGCAATTGCAATAATATGTGTGTATGGTTTATTATTTCTTCAATAGCTGCGTGAACGAATGTAATTGATTTAATTTATATTTATTAGTTCTTAAAAAACTTTTTTCGTTGTTGACTTTTTTGGTTATTTTCAATGCACGAAATGTTTAACAAGTAAACCTCATCTGATTTTTGTTTAATTGTATTTATATGTATAGGAACCCATTGGTGTTCTACCTCCTTGGTTGATGTGGAAATGTATAAATACATAATTAAATATTTTCGATTTTACGATGGTTTTAAAATTTACTCATATTGTTTAAATCTATATTTTTAAGGGGCGCTATTATTATTCTGCGCCGGGCGCCAAAATTCAGCGAACCGGCCCTGAGAACATGGCTAGAGAGTTGCCTACTTCCGCTATTTCTATTCATGGTAATCGTCCCCATACATTAAATTCTCTCGTATGTATTAGCAAAATCCGTCATACACTACACAAATACGTTGGTGCAAAGAGAAAAATATCAAACTATTTTGATTTTACACAAACCGCTTGCGCAAACACACAAACATTCCCATCCATTGCACCAACAGTATGTAGTAACACGTAGGCAACAACAAAACATAAACGTTTATGTAAGTATATGGACCATAGATGAACATCTTAGATGGCAAAATTTGCTAATACTTTTGCAAACCCTTAACTCTTTGCGAGGATTAAGTAAAATTCTCTATGAGTGTGTAATATGGATGAGGTTTTTGAGTACAATATGCGGGTTTTGTATAAAACAGACAGGGTCAGACACATAGAGGCGATCAGTGGAAAGCGTGTTTTGGTTTTCCAATGTCTGGAAAGTGTGCCATCTATGTTAGTTCATCTATGGTATGGGAAATATAAAAAAGTATGGTCGTCAGAAGGAAATGAAGGAGGGACATATTAAACAGGCGTTTTTGTCTGAGGATTTGGTGATGTTAGAGTCACAGACTTCAAAGCCGCACTTTGTTTCTACGTGTATATTTGAATCCATAACGTCAAATTTTATACTTTATTGTTAGACAAATATGATTAGTCCAAGATGGCTACATTGAAGCGCTCCGGATATTCCCTTAATAAAGTCACGTATCACGTATCTGAAAAGATTCTGTGCTGTCGGTGTTCTAATTAGAAAAGATTTGGGGTTTTAACCCAGTTATTAACTTGTTGAAGTCATTTTCATATTTTAGTATAAACAGTCAGGTACAATAAAAGAGCTCAATAAGGAGTCATGTGTCAAAATTATTTATATGTTGACGAGAAATCATCTTTCAGTTTTGTTTTTTTTAATATTGTATATGGTACTAACAATGATGTTACGCTTAAAGAGATAAAGGACAAATATTCATATATTGTAGCTAAAGTAATTATGATCAAGTTCGAATATTTGACTTGAAAAAGATTTTTTAAAAGAGATGCAAGGAAATTTGCAACACCTTTCCAGTATGCATTAAGGAACTTAAGAGTTAAAGTTTAGCCCGTCGATTTTCTTTATCGATAAAAATGCTTTGCATTCATATTAAACTGACATAATTCTAACAAAATATATGCCAAAACTTGTTTCCGTTATTGCGGAGAGGGCGCAACTCCACGTCTTTCAAAACAACAGCTCAGTGGTGGTTCAAAAATAAAGGGAACCAAGCCCATTTTTGTTCTTTATGTTAGTTAATAGGATATTTAATTAACCAATAATCAAATTATCATACTTAATACAAGATGTTGGTTGGTTTTCTGCAAAAACAAAACTTCTGAGTCACAACTTGGTCCATTTTATTTCATATGTACATAGGAAAATAGCACTATTAAGTGGGGTGTATGCGGTACAGTGTAGAAATAAAGCAATCGCTCCTATAAACGGCACAGGTATCGGAATTGAAATCAGGGTCGGATGTGAAGACAACATCCAGGTGGATGTTCAATATGTTAAAAAATCCTGTTCCTATTCCTATTACAGCAATAGACTAGAGATATCAGAGGGCACCTTAAGGGCGTATTATTTATATGTTGAAGTACACACACTACACAATAAACTTTATTTAAACTAAAAAAAGAATTAGAGTAAAATAAAAAAAAACATTTAACAATGTAACAATACTCGTATAAAATAATTCATGAAAGAAAAAAATATTTAAAAAAATAACAATTTTTAAGTTCGTTTTGGATACGGGATCAGTTATTGTAAATATTATACTCGTATATTTTTTGGAACATCCACATACACCGTGTGCGACCACAACTGAGAAGCTATCCAGAATTTGAGCGGCTATAAAAATTGTTACAATAGATGCAACCAACATCTCACTCATCGCTCGCCTCAAAACATAAGTAGGCATCGCTTTCATATAAATTTCTTAATTTTTTGTTGCAGTTTTTCTAGCTTTAATTGCAAGTCATTATATCCTACATGTGCCTTTAGCTCTATGTTCTCGAAAGAATGTGGAACCCGTAAGACATCAATAGGGTTGGTTTTCCAAACTTCTTTTCTAAAAACAGTTCAGCAATGTGGGATTTCCAAATTATGCGATATGAGCAACTTACCAAAATGTGGCTGAGGTAAAATGTGAACGGTTCAAAAGGACGTGGTGATCTATTTTCATTACAAGACGTATTTGAAGGACCAGTTGTCCCTACAGCACAAAAAAAAATATTTATTCTACTGACAGCATCAAAATCCTATGCTGACAGAAAACTGCTGCTATCCGATAAGACGTAACGACTTTCGTGATTTATTTCTTAACCATTCTCTTCGTTGTAAAAATTCTTTGGGGGCCCGAAAAATTAAACATCGGGTGGTTACATTCGATCAGCGCAACCTTGGTTGGGCTAATCACATAAAAACTTTTGTTTACCAGAGTTCTTCTAACCAGAATCACTCACAATGGAATAAGTGTTGAACGAACTTTTTCTATTTCGCACTAAATAGAAATAATAATAATAAATACCGGTTAAAATATGTATCTAGAAATGTTGGAAATGCGTAGAAGAGGTATTTGAAAAACTTCCCAGTCCTTTCTATAATCCGTTAAGTATTTGTTTTATGTTGTCCTGCTTACCTTCTAGTGTATCGATTTGAGCAAGTTTCAAGTAAAAGTGATTTTGAAATCAACCAATAAAAAAAGTACAGTTCAGTTAACCAATTCGAAGTATTCGAAGTTGAAAGAAACTATTGCCGAGCCAATCCAGATAAATGTCGCCCTATCAATATGCTTATATGTATTGTAAAAGGAAAAACTTGTGTAAATGAGTACAGAACTTTAAAGTTTTGTGGAAGAAACTATAATACTATAGCTATCCCTAATCATTTAGGATTTACATAGAGAAAAACTTTTCTACGAAACTGCATTAAACATAATTCTGTATGCCTGGAAATGTCCGATTGATGTCAAACAGAAAATGCAGCAACGTGGTAGAAACTGTGTTGCACTGAAACCTTTGTCTGTCTCCGGATAATGCTTTAATATACGTTTGAGGAATTGACATTAATTCGTATGCGAAAAAATTAAAAAATCGATTTGGAATCTTTAAAAAATAAGCTTGACAGCAATAAGTTAAAACTGAAAGCAGAAAAGACTAACGGTATGATTCAGTAGGTAAACTTATTATAATAAGAAATTATTAGTTGGCATTTAAGAAAGTCGAAATTGTTATAAAAATCAAATAAAAATAAAGTGCATATTAAATATTCATTCTCAAAATTGTACAAATAATTTTTGATAGGTTTAATAAATGTATGAGTGTATAATTTAAAAAAAATGTTAAGCGATAAAGGCTCATTTTAAATAATGTTCAGAGATACTTCGTCACACCTTAGGGAACAATTTAAAGATTACAATAGCTAAGCAAAAGATTTAAAAAATTTTAAAAATTCACCGTGTAGCATCAACTACGCGACTGCTACATGCGCGTATATATTTAAAAGATTAGATATGAAGCAGTATCAAACGAATTACTTATCGTAACACTGGAGGACAACAGTGCAATTTATAGATGCCTTGATATGCAAAGGGTGTGTCAACAAGAGGTGTAGGATTTGTTTTTTTTTTTTTAATAAAACGAACAATGTTTGAGATACCTCTGAAACCTTTATTGCTTTATAAAGTAGACGCAAGACGATTATTTATGGAACGCAATATTTTGCCAAATAACCATCAGCTAGCACAACCTTGCTTTTAACATAGCTCCAAAGGAAGAAGCTTAGAGGTGTTAAGTCGCGTGATCTTTGACGGCCAATGGGTGTCTACAAAACGCGAAATCACGCTCCCAGGAAACTTCGTGCTCAATAACTCGATTGTTTCGACTTGTATGTCACGCAGCACCATCCTGTTGAAAGTAAAGATCGTCCGTATCGTTAATCTCGGTAGCGCGCTCCATTGACCGTAATGACATCATTTTCCAAAAAGTGCGGCTATATGACACCGCCGGTTCTAGGTTCGTTGGCATGTCCTAAATCACTCGTGAATTTTCGGTGCCCCAGATGTAGTAATTTTGCTTACTAACGGAGCCGCCATTGTGGAAATGGGCCTTATCGGAAAACATGACTTTCTTGCAAAAATCAATTCAGCATGTATGTTTTCTAGGTCCCAATTCGAGAACGATCGGCGCTGCTGGTGGTCGGCTGGTTTCAGTTCTTGCGTTAGTGTGCTCCATAAACAAATGAGTCTGAGTTACGCGAACACAGCTCAGCGCATTGGAAATAAATTGCCTACCGAAATAGACGCAACGTCCGTTTTTCACATCTGCCAAATTCATTCCATTATGTTACTCTTTTCATAACGGACTGTTTTTTTTTCGGAAAAATATGTAGATATTCAGTTTTTTAGCTTTTTTTTAGATATATATTCCCTTAAAATTTCAAACCGAAATTAATCCTCCTTAAAATGTTGTACCTTTGCATACAAAAATACGTAAGACGTTCGAAAACTGTATTTCATGCAGGCGATGCTGCACTACCTGAAAACGTAGTCACAGAAGCTTACGTACACAAACCAGCCCTTTCGCAGGAAGTACAAGATCTTCTGGAACCCGTTTTCGAAAGTTTAACGGAGGACGAGTTACTAGAAAGGTACCTTGGAAGAAATATCCAAAAGAACAGCGAGGGGTTAGGCACACTCATTTGGTCTCTCGTTCCCACAAGTGTGCGTGGTGTACAAATATTGATGTAATTGCATCCTGGACCGCCACTTGCATTTTTAAAGAAACGGATACATTTGGCTAAGACAAAAAAAATTCATAAGCGACCAAATAAGATCGGATTGCCAAAAAATAAACACGCGAAGAGCAAGAAGAGGCCTTCGATGAAATGTTTGGTCCTGGTATCGATGACCAACAAAAAATAACTTTTAAGAATAAATTTACTAAACGAAATTATGTTTTTTTTTCACGAAAAAGAACTTCAAACGCCTTTTTCTCAAAATGACCTTTTCTGAGCAGGTAAACAAGATTTTTCAGATACTAATTGTCCGATTGAATCAATGGTTTTTTGCATTATGTTCGCAGATACATTGGCTTTGGCTAGTTAGTTAACTAGGATCTTAGCTCAAGACACAACACATACTTTTTTTCAGATTTTTTTTTAGTATTCTGCTGGCCGTTCTTACAATTTTCATTTTTTTCAAAATATCATTGTTTACTAACTATACCTCATTCAACAAAAATCTACAGTACAGGGAATATAGGATAATTTGCCTCTCACTCTGGATAAAGAGATATGCATAAGCACTTCACTCTTTCAAGTTCTCATAGGGATACCATTATAGGTATGTATTTCTGAATATACAAAATAAATAATATATTGGGTTGTTCGGAAACTAATTTGGTTTTTTTTTATGAAAATTAAAGACGATTTTCTTATAGTGCATAAGTATTTTATTAAATTATATGTATATTGTCCATTGTGGTCCAATACCTTTTGCCATCTTTCTAACAGTAGCATGATGCCACGCTCATAAAATGTTTGTTCTTTGTTGGCAAAAAATTTATCCAGGTGATTTTTGACCTCCTTATTTGAAGTAAAAGTTTTACCGTCTAAAATTTTTTGTAGAGACCGGAACAAATAATAATCATAAGGTGCCATCCAAGCTCTAAAAGCTTTTGGCGGGTTACCAACTTTGTATGAGGACTTGGCCATTATCTATTAATCAATTCTGGCTTTTTCTGTTTAAGTAAATCATTCAATTTGTCCAGCAGATAACAGTACACTTCAGAATTGATCTTTGTGTTGTCGTAGATTTCTTTTGTGCCAGTTCATCTTTTTTACTCCATAATCTCCTGCGTTTAACATTGTTATAGACAACTCACTTCTCGTCCCCAGTGATAATGCGATTCCAGAATGGATCATTTTCTTATCGTTTGAGAAGCACATCACAGACATCAATGCGGCGGCACAAATTTCTTTCCGTACGAACATAAGGAACACTCCGCGATCTTAATAGTTGATATTCGCGGGTTTGCATCAATTAATGCCTTTATTGTATTTTCATCAACTTGCTGCATCTTCAAATTTTGCAATATGCGTGGCCGTGGCTCAAGTGGTAGTGTATTGGCTTCCAAATCGGAAGGTTCGGTGTTCGAATCCCAGTCTCGTCCGAAAGAAATTCTTTTTTCCTTCAAATTAATTCACAGTTTTTTTTCCAGTTTATATGCATTTTTATTATATTACTTACATGCTAGACAAAAAAAACGCTTAAAAATTAGCTTAAATAACTTAAAATTATCTTATACTAACTTACTGGCCCCATGCGGGCACTCTAAGTTAAACATAATACTTAAAAATTATGTCTTTCGACGTTTATGACGGGTTTTATAACTTAGTGACTTAACTATAGCTTAAACTAAGAAAACATGTTCAAAAACTTAGTACATGGACTATTTTAATTTTATTATAAAACTTAAAACTAAAAGCCTACATACTACCTAAAACTAAATCTTAATCTACTTAACCTACTTACATCTACATGCATATATATATATACATAATATATATATACGTCATATATAAATATACGAGGGCGGGTCAATAAGTCCGTGACTTTTTGAATTTCTGACCTCTTTACTGAAACAGCAACACTGCTCCTGTCAACAGGCATCTGTCAGTTGACTCCTGTCAAAATTTAAACTTGCTGCGTCAGTTAGTTTGTGTTTGACAGCTATTTTTATCAGACTACTCACTAATTTGAGGAGAAAATGGAAAAAAGTGAATTTCGTGTGCTTCACTTCACAGGAAGGTTTGGCGTTGTTTAATCGCAATATAGAGGAGTTTTTGCGCCGTTTTGTAACCGTGGACGAAACATGGATCCATCACAACACACCAGAGAACAAACAACAGTCAAAACAGTGGGTTTCTAAGGGTGAATCGGCGCCAAAGAAGGCCAAGGTGGGCTTGTCAGCCAATAAAGTTATGGCGACTGTTTTTTGGGATGCACCCGGGATAATCCACATTGACTACCTTCAAAAGGGAAGAACAATCAATGGGGAATATTATGCCAACTTATTGGACCGATTCAATAACGATTTGAAAAAAAAAACCGACCTCATTTGGCCAAGAAAAAAGTTCTTTTCCACCAAGACAATGCAAGGGTGCACACATGTGCAGTTGCCATGGCAAAAATCCATGAATTGGGCTATGAATTGCTCCCTCATCCACCCTATTCTCCAGATTTGGCTCCGAGCGACTACTTCTTGTTCCCAAACCTGAAGAAATGGCTTGGTGGAAAAAGATTTGACTCCAATGATGAAGTCACCTCGCAAACAAAGGCCTATTTTGAGGACCTCGACAAATCATTTTTTTTGGAAGGGATAAAAAAATTGGAGAAGCATTGGACAAAGTGTATAGAGCTCAAGGGAGACTACGTTGAAAAATAAAATTATTTTTTTATCAAAAAATCTGTGTTTTAGTCCAAAAGTCACGGACTTATTGACCCGCCCTCGTATGTGTATACATATATATATTTTTTTTTTCATTTTATATATTTTTTTTTTGTTTTGTTTTTATATTTTTTTTTTCTTAAAATCTAACTTAAACCTACCTAAAACTATGTAAGCCGGCCATGGCTAAAAAAAATTAGGCTGGCCCACTTTGCTTCACATGAAGCTACATATCACTGAAGGAGTTCGACGACGAAGCATCCTTCCCTTCAACAAGCCACCAAAAGTTTTGGTGCTGCTGAGCAACATCCCTCATGTCGCGACTCCCTACCGACCTACTGAACCGGAGACGCTCCGCACTGCCATGTGCGACGTCTCTGTCGTAGTTGAGTCGCCTGTCCGCAGCTGTTCGAGCGACGTGGAAGATTAGCGGCACCGCTAATCTGTCCTGGATCAGACCTTTGCTATCTAAATAGAGGAACGCTTCTGGAGGAATAAAGCCGTCAAAGCGAACTCTCTCGTGATACATATAATTGGGGTAGTAAGCCCCGGAGATCAGGTTGTTCGATGAGGTCATTGCTCTTGCAACGTGCCTTCGAGTCAACTTAATGACGAAATTGTCCACTCTTATTAGGTTCGCCCTATTGTATAAGACCTCATTAGGATAGAATTTTATGTACTGAGACTCTGGTGTTCTGTATAAGCGAAGACAAGTCCTAAGACAAGCCCTCTCAAACACCCGAATCTTTTCCAATAAACTTGCTCTCACGTTGAACCACACGGGACATCCAAATACAAGCATGGGCCTGATAAGGGCCATGTAGCAGATCACCTTCACCCTCGCATCGAGTTGGCTGTTATAAAACAGTCTCTTTGTAAGGGCAAAAGCACCTTTGGCTCTGGCCAGAGCAACATCTATATGTTTGTTAAAATACAGAAATTGATCTAGCCAGATCCCAAGGTATCTGACTACATTTCGACAAACAAGTGGCTGCCCGTGCTGCCCTACTATCGAGAACTTTCGCCAATTCTTTCTGGTATCCCTAGAGGCCCCAGACAAAGGTGTCCTAAACAGAATCGTTTCCGACTTCTGAAAGTTGATTTTCAACTTCCAGTCATCGCAATATTGCTTAATTTTGTCGAAGTCACGCTGCAAAAGTATATTAATGACCTCAATCTTTGGACCTGATCTGTACGCGATTATGTCGTCTGCGTACGCTATGGCACGGTGAAGTGAACCTATCAGATCACTTGTGTACATGTTGAACAGGATCGGCGAATTTACCGCACCCTGTTGCAGACCGTTTTTAATGTTAAATGTTCCAGCAGAAGTCACATCGCCATTCTTCACGATGAACTGTCTACTGGAGAGCATATCGAAAAGAATATACAGCAGTGGTTTACTAATGCCCAACCTGTCCAGATTGAAAAAGAGTCCCTCTAACCATACGGTATCAAAGGCCTTCTCCAAGTCAATCAGGCAGGCACCAGTGCACTGTTTCTTGCCTTTGTTCCATTGGATATCAGAAACCAGTTTCGACGCAGCATGAATGATATCATGTCCCGCCTTGAAACCGAACTGATTATCCGGAACTATATGTTTGTCCTCAACCCACTTAGTCAGGACTCTATTGATCACCTTCTCGAAAACCTTACTGATGCTTGGAAGAAGACTGATCGATCGGAGATTCGCCGGATTGGAAGTGTCTTTATCCCTTTTGGGGATGGGATGTACAACCGCAGTTTTCCAATGCGCTGGATAATGTGCATTATTCATTGCATTATTAAACAGGGTGGTATAAATGTTCACCGCTTCTAGTGGGAGATGTCGAAGCACAATGCTCGGTATTTCATCGGTTCCCACTGATTTCTTATTTCTAAGTGATTCGAAGATCGTTTGGAGCTCTTCCTTCGAAATGAACGGGGGTAGTACCCTATCGTTGGTGATGACATTATTTGCCTTATTCTCGTCACTGAACTGGGTGAAACCCGAGCTCTCGAATCGCCAATTCACAATTTCATTTCGAAGATAGCAATTGTGCACAAGGACTCGATTCTCCAGATCGTGGTTTTCTCCAATGCTAACATTCGGCTTGTACACTTCCTGGAAAGTCGCTCCTATAGCCTCCACTTGCTCCTGCGGATCCTCGATCACAAAGAAGTTGTCATCATCAAGAGCCTCATTTGGATCTATGCCTGCTGCTACAAGTATTTGTTCGTTGTTCGTCGTTCGGGCGATTTTAAGACATGGAAGGTCGCTCTGATTATTTCTCGGAAATATTTTATTTATTTGCGGGAACATATTCGGGTTGCTGGTGTTTACAGCCCGAATTTTATTATTCCAATACAAACTTACAGAATTTCTGTAATTTTCTTTTATTAATGTTTGGAGGTTTTTAATCGACGACTTCAGTGTTATAATCTCCGGGTTATGTCTGTCAGTAAACCGTCTGTACAAGGTTTTTAGTCTTGACAGCAGTCCACTTTTATGTCGGTGCAGTGCGTCAGTAGTTGCGTTGCGGAATAAGTGTTCCTCGTCAGTGTGTTGATACCGAGGTATCGTTTTGTCCATTGTTCGTTTGATTATTTCGTCCATTAGTCTTAGATACCTGTCAATCTCCTCGTTTGACAGATTCCTGTTGGACGGTGGGTAGAGCGAATTCGAGGAGAGTGCTCTAGTCAGTGTTCTGGTGAAGTGTGTCCAACGCACCCTACTATAATTGTAGGAATGCCTTTGAACAAACTCATCCAATTCCGCAATTTCGTCTAGAACAGTTATTTCGGTGCTGAGACCGCAATGGTCACTGTCATACACGAAAGTGCGTAGACAGTTTGTAGTTTGTTGGTTAGTGCATGTCAGTTGTATTCGTGAGTCGAACAGCAGAAGATTCAGATAGGACCCGACTCAAATTAATTCACGTAAGACGAATGGTTGCCTCTGATACAACAACAAATCCAATTACACTAATAATTTAGTCACCCCATTAAATGTTGGATGCCACCCATGGAGCGAAATAACCACTGAGCCCAAAAATCTTTCTTTCTCTCTCTATCCCATTAATACCAACTTGGGTGTGAAGTTCTTTATAAAAAAAAAACAGTTTTGTCACTGGCGTTCTGTCAATATATGTATCTTCTGCATACACATCGGATGATTTTCGAATAATAATGCCGAAAATGCTTTTCACTTTCTATATTTGAAAGGGCACCAAACAAAAACTACTACGTAGAATTAATCGAACTTTTTTACAAACAGGTCTTTCTATATCAGCTGTCAAAATATAATATATAATGATTATACGGCTTAAGTGTGAAATTGGCTGGGAAAGATACAATTAAATCCTCTGTTGGGAGAAACGAAATTTCTTTCCGAACAACCCAATAAAATTTAAATAATTAAAAAAAAACTTTATTCCCGCAGTACTGAGTGCTTCAAAAAACAACTTACTACTAACGAAATGAATTTATTATTCTATTTATTAATATCGTAATTCTGTTGATACCTAAATATCCCTATGGTGTGATCTCCCTGGTCATTACGTTCCCACAGGTGAATTTGTTGAAATCGAAATGTGATCGCTGTTGTTTTGATGTTTTATTGCTTATGCGTGTGATGAACCTGCACATACAACGGATAGGGTAATTTGGATGATGAAATTGGATAATAAATGATGAGTATGAGTTTAAGTGAATAAACTTCGAATGAGGAAATTGTGTGAATAAGCTTATGTGGTGTTAACTTACATAATTACCCTAGTAAGTTACAATACATTTTCAATTTACTTTTATTTACTGTAGTAAACAGTGTAAAACGTTAAAAAGTAATATAATAAAAGCAAAGTAATGCAAAGAAAATTCACTGCTGTTGTTGTTCTCATTTAAAGTTATAACAATCTCCTCTGTTGCTGTTCCGGCGAAAATATCTACATCCCACATCTTAGGCTCAACTTTAACGCAATTGAGTTATTTTTCACTGTTCATTTTCTCAAATGCTTTTGTTAATAGTAGCTTAACGTCTTTTATTTTGATAGTTCTGTTTCGGCTTGATACGAATCCTTTACTTGAGCCCATGTCAACTCTATGGGATAAAGCTCGCAGCGGTAAGCCGGCAGTCGCGGTAGTTCTGCTGGAATTTGGCCGTGCGTATACTCCTTTCGTTTTCACTTTGAAATGGGAGTAGCCATTCACTCAGAATTCATCCATTCACAATTTTTATGTATACCATATACTTGTATGAATGAAAACAAAGACGCCTTCTTTCAATAGATGACCGGGTCGTAAAACTTTTATTATAACAACCTATATGAAATCATAAAATTATTCTCGGTAATCGGAATTTATTGTTCTAAAATTACCTACAACCTGTGTAAGATTTAGGCTTTTGGACATCAGACGTTATAATGAACTGCGTCTATTAGCCTCAGGCCAAAAAGTTAATAATACTACTAGAAATTGGTCCCGAACCTAATTACTAAACTCTCAACTCTCATACTACATATGTTTGTTTAGTTTCAAGCATCTACGAGTACTTCTTCTTGTACCTTAAATGTATGTTAAGCCAATCATTTAAAATTTTAACATTGCACATATCTAAATAAACAGGGCTCCCCAAGATTATACCTATGTACCTTATGAAAATGGGTTATGTACTATGGAATAGTCGTATAATTAATCATAAGATTCGGGAGCACACTTAATTGGACCTTGTTATCATTGGTCAAACTCCTGAGAACGGTGACGAGTCGATGTATATAGGTCGTTTTCGATACTTTCCTTTACTGCGGCGATATTTTCTATTGAACGTGAGTTACATATATGACCTCTACCAATAAACATGTAGAGTAACACCCTTAAGATGTTGCTATACGCTGATACATCATTTTACAATTTTTTGTTTA
The DNA here is from genome assembly GCA_949129095.1 of Volucella bombylans. Classification (NCBI taxonomy): domain Eukaryota; kingdom Metazoa; phylum Arthropoda; class Insecta; order Diptera; family Syrphidae; genus Volucella; species Volucella bombylans. The sequence goes on along the minus strand of OX422143.1, from coordinate 20,435,821 downwards.
TAGATGGCGAGCAACAACCTTCTGTCGTTGCCCCATTCAGCACTTTTTTATAAATCAAACGGATGCGAATATCAATAGTATTTACGTTTGCATTGACAGAATATTCTTTAACTTAATCATTTTAATCAAATGAATAATAACACTGGGGACCAAAAAAAAATTTTTCTTTTGCGGCAATTAGTTTCTTAGTGAAATTATGTACACTTGTGTAGTGCATTACTCAGTGCAGTTATTTTGTTTGAATTGACTCCCGTTCTCATGATAAACTGTTATTGCAGTCTGAGAACATTTCCATTATTGCATCTTGTCAATCAGTATATCTACAGCTAAAGTAACAGTTGATTTATTTATTTGTTTAACTACTTTAATTATTTCCCGAAAAATGATGTCTTCACGCAAGTCTTGTATTAACAATCCAAACAATTTTTGCTACATATGTGGTAAATATTGTCACAAAAAACAGCAAAGAAATATTAATGACTTTGTAAAAGAAGCATACCAAGCATATTTTGGAAAACAACTTGCACAACAGGATAAAAATTGGGTGCCACATAAAGTTTGTAAAAATTGTATGGAGTCACTTCGGTACTGGAGCCAAGGAGGACGAAAAGGGCTTCAATTTGGAGTGCGACAAATCACCATGATGATTGCAACTTTTGTGCCGTGAATGTGAAAGGAATGAACCGATACAAAAAACGTTCTTGGATTTATCCATGTATTCAATCGGCTAAGCCACCAATATTGCACAGTAAAGATTTGCCAGTGCCGATATTTAGTGCCTTGTCTAACGTTTCCTGTGATGATGTGGAAATGTTAGATACTGAGTGTGAAAGCAGAAGCTCAAGAGAATTTGTAGGATGGAGTCCTGCAGTTCAGTGTTTTTCTCAAGAAGAACTTAATGACTTAATTCGAGACTTAGGTTTATCGAAAAAATCAGCTGAGCTTCTTGCATCAAGACTTAAAGAAAAAAATTGTTTACAGCCTGAGGTAACAATACGAGTAACATCTTGTAGGTCCAGAGAAAAACAAATTCTTCCGTTTTTTACTCAAGAGAATGAGCTCGTATACTGCAGCTATATTTCTGGGCTTTTCAATATAATGGGTCTTCCAAATTATCGGCCAGAAGATTTGCGACTCTTCATAGATAGCTCAAAAAGAAGTTTGAAATGTGTGTTACTGCATAACGGGAACAAGTTAGCTTCGATCCCGATAGGTCATTCAACGAAACTTAAGGAAGAGTACCAAAATATTAAAGTTGTTTTGGAGAAAATTTTGTATGTTGAACATCAGTGGTCAGTATGCGTCGATTTAAAAATTGTTAATTTTTTATTAAGTCAACAAGGTGGATATACTAAATACCCTTGTTTTCTTTGTCTATGGAAAAGTCGCGCAAAAGAGGAACACTGGAGCAGAAAGGATTGGCCCTCGAGGGAAAATATGAGCCTGGGAAAAGAAAATATCATTCGTGAACCATTGATAGGTCGAGAAAAAATCATTCTGCCAGCATTGCATATTAAGCTTGGGGTTACGAAACAATTTGTTAAAGCTTTGGATAGGGGTGGTAATTGTTTCAAATATATTTGTAAAGCGTTTCCAGGCCTCAGTATGGAAAATTTGAAAGCAGATATCTTTAATGGACCACAAATTCGCACTCTTATAAAGGACGGCGGTTTCAAAAATCACATGACTCAGATTGAATTGAAAGTATGGACGGACTTTGTAGCAGTGGCCAAAAACTTTTTGGGAAATTACAAAGCAGCAGAATACTCAATTATAGTCGCTAACATGCTTAAGGGTTTTGTAAAACTGGGAGCTAATAGGAGCATAAAAATACATTTTTTGTTTAGCCATTTAGATAGATTTCCTCACAACCTGGGTGATTACAGCGAAGAACAAGGAGAACGGTTCCACCAGGATATTAAGATAATGGAGGAAAGATATCAAGGCCGGTGGGATCACCATATGATGGCTGACTATTGCTGGACCTTACAAAGGGACTGTCCTGACCGAAAATACAAAAGGAAATCATATAAAACACGTTTTTCTTAATTTTTTTTATTTTATTGAAATATGATTAGTTTTATTTCAATCATCATTTATAACACTGTTGCCATTCGAAAATAAATCTTTCACAATATATTTAATATTTTTATTATTATCATTGTTACCCTGTGTAATAAAAGATCAGTCAGCGATAGACATAAAAAAAACCCTTGCTTTTTATTTAACTCGTGCGGGGTACTTAGATGACGCTACAGTCCGGAGTGCACCAGGGCCTCAGCTAATATACCAGCTAGCGCAATCTTTTTCCTGCTGCCTTTTATAACGAGGTCACCATAGCTATACAGCCCATACAGTTCGCTGTTGAAGGGTTTTCTCCATTCTGCAACCGGGACTGTTAGTGTCCACATTTCTTAACACTCAAGTGGGTATGAATACACTTATAATGCCTCAACATGTGTTAAGTTTTGTGGAAAATGGGATAGAAAGAGAAAGAAAGATGTTTAAGCTCAGTGGTTATTTCGCTCCATGTGTGGTATCCAACATTTAGTAGTGACAATAAATTGTTAGTGGAAGTTGACCTGTTGTCGCTTTCTGGTTAATGAGTGAATGATGAATGTCTCTCGAGTGCAGTTGGGATTAACACCCACCCACCCTGACTGGACTGGACAGGACTGGAATGGTCAGTGTCTTGTATAATGCTTTTTTGGTGGCTCAGAGAGGGCCTTACTACTCAGTTGCCTTCTAAGCCCCAAAAAAACCACTGAAGAGTAAGAGATCACTTCTCATGATTTTTGCGCTGGTGTCGTTGTTGGAGTTAATAATTTGTAGCTGTCTATCGTGACGTTTTATCCTAGCCATCGATGTTGTGTGTCCCCCTTTGTTGACAGCATATACTTTGTTTTTTTTTTTTCGTTGGCTGCTAAACCCCTCTTTGCCTCTTGTGCTTCAATAATCGTAAACACTCCATTGACGGCTCGCGGTAATCTTCCCATTATTTCAATGTCGCCTGCATATACGAGTAACTGAAAAGACTTTTGAAAGATGGTGCCTCTGGTGTTGACTTGTGAGTTTCGCTCAATTCTTTTAACAACCATGTTTAAAAAATCACATTGTCTTGTTTGACAGAGGATATTGAAGATATCTGTGTTCTCATTACCCACCTTGACGCTTCAGCGCGCATTCTCTATCATCGTCCTGTGTAGTTAAATGAGTCTAGCACGGATGCCAATTGGCATGTATTGGTTTGGGACTCATGGGTTTTTTCAAGGCCTTTCGTGTTGTGGAAATTTGATCTGTGGTAGACTTGCTTGGTCTAAAAACATACTGATAGGTGCCGGTCAAACTGTTTACGAAGGGTCTGTAGTTGGAGCAGTTCGTGGGATCTCCCTTATTTAGGATCAGACAAACAATGCTGAAGTTCCATTCGTTGGGCATACTTTCGTCGACACAGGTTTAGGAGATGAGTTGTTGTACGCTCTATATCCAATCATCCCCTCTATATCCAAACAGCCGACAGTTAAGTCATCGTGTCTATCAGATTTATTGGATTTAAACTTGGAATGGCTGTCCTGACTTCATGATGGGATGTTGTTCGCCATCAGCGCTTAACATAATCGTTCAAGATTCTCAGCACCGACTGTGGTTCTACTATGAGGTTTCCTTCTCCATCCTTGCGGATTTCTGTTTGGGCTTTACAGCTTTGGCATGTTCGTTATATTTTTGCTAAAACTTTCAACATAATTCTTCCACTTGCCCCTCTCTAAGGCCTCGTGATACTTCACTATTCTTTTTTTCTTTTTTTTTCTTAACTTCTCTTCTGCACGCGAGCCCCTCTCGGTCTTTTATGCAGAGTCGCTATGTAAATATGTAAATATGCTATGTATATAACAGTGACAATGCATTGACTTTGTTTATGGATATGGGTATGTCGACAGAAGAGGTTCCTGAAAAAATACAACGTAGAGGTTCTTCAATTGTACATAATTGTAACAATTGCCCAAAAAGAGATGGGTTGCAGGAAATTACCAAATCATAGAAATATTAGCTGAAGTGAAACTTCCAGACATGATGGATCATACTTCAAGGCGGCTTTTGGATAGTAAAAAGGAAGGGGGAAATAATTGCGCCTCCAAGAATTCTTACATAACAAAGTAAATGGGGTTGTGATGGAACATCTGGGCAAGGTGCATCCAAGCAAAAAAATAAATACACCAGATGGTTAAACAGTTAAACAGATGCAAGCATGAACAGAATAACAGTTGTTCAACTGAGACCTAACAGTTCAAATGGTGAACATAGTGTGATAACCACTCAAATGTGAGCACCGACATCTAGCAGAAAATGTCGAAACTCGAAGACTAGAAGGTTTCGATACTGGATTAGCAAAGTCTCGACTGGAGAGTAGAATCGAATTTTCTAGCAAATTGGAAATTGTATGGGACGCTGGATGGCGAGGATTGTTCTCGAAGTATGTCATTCGAGTATAAATACCAGCATCCCAAAGGTATGCAAATCAGTTCCAAAGTTGAATTTGAAGTGTTAATTAGAAGAAGTGATTAAGTGGTTTAAGTAAAAGATAAGAAAAGTATAAGTGGTTGAGAAATTGAATTGTACTGAGAAAAAGAATTAAATAGTGAATTGTAACTGTACTGAATAAAGGGATTTGTATTGAAAAGAATAAGTTCTATCATTTGTACCCACACAAACATTCTACATTGGTGTCAGAAGTGGGATAGGACTCATTGTGTGTGTAAAAAAAAAAAAAAAAAAAGTGTTTTCTGACTATTTGAAAAGGCTAGAATGGGTCGAAAACTATTGCAGTTGACCCTCGTCCAACTCAAATCCGAGTTGAACAAGAGAAGCCTCAGCGCCAGTGGAGGAAAAAGTGACCTGGTGCTCCGACTTCAGGAGGCTTTGAACAACGAGGGACATGATCCTGATGCATATTCCTTTGATGTTGACGAGGATGAACAGACAAGTACCGGCAATGACATGGCTGCAATGATGCAACTCCTCTTATTAAAAATGGACGAACAAAACAAAAAAATGGACGAACAGAAGAACAGTCTCGACGAACAAAAGAAAAATCTGGAAGAACAAAAGAATAGCCTGGAACAAAAATTCAACGAACAAACCAACAATCTGCACGGTCTTCAACAGAAAATGGATGAACAAAAGAATAATCTGGAAGAACAAAAGAACATTCTCCAGCAAAAATTCGAAGAAATCGATGACAAATTTGAAAGAATAGAGAAGAACGTTGATGACAAATTTGATAGAATAGAGAAGAATGTTGGCGAAAAATTCAACAGCAACTGGCAAAAGAGCTCGACACAGTGCGAAAACAGAAACTGCGAGAATGTTCTTTAAGCGGTCCAAGGAGAAAAGATTTGAAGCCTCCCTCATTCGATGGCCAGACCTCATGGTCTACTTATAAGAAGCAGTTTGAAATGGCTGCCTGTGCAAACGACTGGGACAATGAGGAAAAGTGCTTTGCCCTAGCGATGGCCTTACGTGGTCCTGCGGCAGAATTGTTACAAACAATCGATATCGAAAAGAATAGAGACTATATGGTTTTAGTGCAGGCTATCGAGAAACGGTTTGGGGATAGCCACATGCGGGAAGTTTACAAGGTTCAATTGCAAGGCCGTATGCAGCAACGAGGAGAAACACTGCAACAGCTCCAAGCAGACGTGAGTAGACTGGCACATTTGTCATATCCCACCGCAGGCCAAGAAATAATCGACGAAATGGCAAAGGACGCATTCATCAGGGGAATTGCAGATTTGAAGCTACAATCAGCAGTAAGGATGGCCGGGAAAAGAACCCTTGCTGAAGCACTTGCCTTCGCTCTGGCGATGGAAGCATCCAATCAGGCTTCCAAAGGAATGCATTTCGTAAGGGAAATAGTATCTGGTGAATGCTCCTGCTCAAGACCAACTACTATGCAACGAAATATCCCGCGGGAGAGCCGAAGAATGCGCTGCTGGAACTGCGATAAAGTAGGACATTTGCAAGGGCATTGTAAAGAACCGGTACGACGAGAAGGCTGTCTGCACTGGGGTTACAGGCAAATAGAAAGAAAAACCGGCAGAAACGGCTACCAAGAAACCGGTCAAATTTCCAGAAGCCATCAGTTAGGAAATGTTTACTTCGCGGGGCAGAAGTCTGTAGCAGAAGTTGACTCCAGGGTAATTATCCCAGTCTCACAGGTAAAACAATGCAACGAAAGCCTCCCAGCAGAAGTAGTCAGTGGTAAAGAAGCGAAAGAACAGGCAACTATCCAAACGATCAGGAATGAGCCAATAGAGGGTTGGAGTATAGACGAAATCCGTTCCTCCGAACAGGCAGACAATGACATCGAACCAATATTGGCCTGGAAGGAACACGAGGAAAGACCAAGCTGGCAGCAGATATCAGATCGGAGCCAAACTCTGAAGGCATACTGGGCACAGTGGGACTCGCTTTTTGTGCAAGATGGATTGCTGAAGAGAAAATGGGAAAGTGCAGATGGGACAACATCCCGTATGCAGCTAATTGTGCCACGGTCCAGAGTCAACCAAGTGCTCCATGAAATACATGACGGAATCTCAGGAGGCCATTTGGGAATAAACAAGACGTTGGAAAAGGTAAGGGAACGTTTCTATTGGCTAAGCGCTAAACAAGATGTCGAGAATTGGTGCAAAAAGTGCATAAGGTGTGCGGCTACCAAGGGTCCAAAAGTAAAGCCACATGGACAAATGCAACAATACAATGTCGGAGCACCTTTCGAACGAATAGCCATCGACATCGCTGGACCGTTTCCCGAAACCTTTAATGGAAACCGATATACTCTCGTAGTCATGGATTACTTCAGTAAGTGGCCGGAAGTGTTTGCCATCCCAAATCAAGAGGCTAAGACCGTAGCCGAACAGATAGTCAACAACTGGGTGAGCAGATTTGGGGTCCCAATGGAGCTGCACTCTGATCAAGGGCGAAACTTTGAATCAACAGTATTCCAGGAAATATGCCAATATTTGGGAATAAGAAAGACAAGCACAACGCCACTACACCCTCAATCTGATGGAATGGTCGAGCGATTCAATCGGACCTTGAATGAGCATCTATCTAAGGTTGTCAGCAACTGCCAGCGGGATTGGGATCGACACATACCCCTCTTCTTAATGGCCTACCGAAACGCGGTCCATAGCTCAACAGGGCACACACCATCCGAGATCTTATTTGGTCAAACAATTCGGTTGCCAAGTGAAGCAAAATTCGGATTCCCACCGACGGAGCCCAAAGAGGTGAACGAGTACGTGAATGACTTACGCAGCAGGATTCGTAAATTGCATGAAGACACCAGAGAAAAGATGAAGCTAGCAAGCAGCCGCATGAAAACTAGGTACGATATTAAGGCGAAATCGTCCGGTTTCAACGAAGGAGATCTGGTTTGGCTGTATAATCCTCAGCGTAAGAAAGGCAAGTCACCAAAATTGCAACAGGACTGGGAAGGTCCATACAAGGTGATAACGCGCATTAATGACGTTGTCTACCGGATCCAGCGTGGGGATCGAGGAAAATTGAAAGTGGTCCATTTGGATAGAATGTGTCATTTCAACGGGATGCTGAATGACGAAGTTGTTCGGGACGAACAACTGTAGGGAGGGAGCAATGTGATAACCACTCAAATGTGAGCAGCTACATCTAGCAGAAAATGTCGAAACTCGAAGACTAGAAGGTTTCGATACTGGATTAGCAAAGTCTCGACTGGAGAGTAGAATTGAATTTTCTAGCAAATTGGAAATTGTATGGGACGCTGGATGGCGAGGATTGTTCTCGAAGTATGTCATTCGAGTATAAATACCAGCATCCCAAAGGTATGCAAATCAGTTCCAAAGTTGAATTTGAAGTGTTAATTAGAAGAAGTGATTAAGTGGTTTAAGTAAAAGATAAGAAAAGTATAAGTGGTTGAGAAATTGAATTGTACTGAGAAAAAGAATTAAATAGTGAATTGTAACTGTACTGAATAAAGGGATTTGTATTGAAAAGAATAAGTTCTATCATTTGTACCCACACAAACATTCTACAATAGGATTAACTCTCGTCCATCACTAGGTAATTTTTGCCGTCCCATAATGTTCCAATATGCAAAGGAAACTGAAGAACTCATAAAAAGTGCAGTCAAGGTTATCAAAAGTCAAAATGCGAATCTTCAACCTACTGGATATAAAGTTAATTACGAAATAGGGATAGTTGCCAATCACAAATTTCTTTAACTATAATTGACGGAAAAGTTCTCAATGAAATAACAGGTCAAAGTCAACCCGGTATGGTCCCATATGCAAAAGAACACAAAGAAACTTCAACAATCGAAGTGAATGAAATAATGGCGAACATACTCGTAACTACGAATATGGAATCTCTCCATTACATGCAAGAATCAGGTGCATAGAATTTATTTTGAAACTTGCATATACACTTCGACAAAGGGGAGGATATGGAATTGGAATCAAGAAAATAAGAGACCCAAAAGCATATTCGGGATGAGATTGGGCTCGATGTGGATACACCAAAACAAGGATTTGATAATACCAATGATGGAAATACTTCGAGGAGATTTTTTCAGCAATTAGTGGCAGCAGCTCATATAACTGAGGTCAATATTACTTCAATAGGCTTGAAGTAATACTTAATGCTTTGAATTACAGGGAAAAGGTTAACACTATCAAGTTACGTACGTACGTCAAGAAAACAACAGAGTTATTAAAGCAAAAATATCCCGAAAAGTAACTTACACCTACTCTTCATAAAATGTTGGCTCATAGCCAAAATATAATCCAGTATCAATCGTTACCACTCGGTGACTTGTCAGAAGAAGATCGGGAATGCAAAATAAAAACCACAAGAAATATAGATATCAAATATAGATTTCAAGAATGCGGCAGAGTGAGGACCTTTTCAATATGCTTGCAGCCTCATCGTACCCACTCATTTCTTCGTTAAGGAATTTCAGAATCGAAAAAGATCTCAAAGCACAATACTCTTCAGAAATGACAAGCTTATTAGACGTTACCACGGATGTTGACGAAAGTTTCCAAATCTGATTTTTTTTATTTAAATTTATTCAGTGGGGAATTGCTTGACTTGATGTGAATCACTGAAATATTTTATTATGTATTCACTGTGATGTGCTACAAAATAAAAAAATCACTTTTGTCACATCTAAAAAAAAAACATTTATGTTCGAACATATGGTTCGTTTACTTTAATTCACCACTTAGCTCGGATTAGCTCTTATACGCCCTGTTATTACTTCAGTTATAAATATTTTTAAAGTAGTGAAATATAGTATTATATTTCGCCTCTGTGGTGAGAAATCTTATTTCATCAGAAGATTCTGAAATACCTTGTGTAAAGCATTTTACTGAAAATTCCCTAATTTCATAGGCCTGGGGACTTCGTTTAAGCAGAAAAAAAAACTGTCATGAAGCAGCGAACTTCATACAAGTGAATTGCAAGCGACAAAAACCTATTCCATCAAAAGACACGCGAAATGATGAGCCAGTAAATTCCCAGTACCGATCTTACCAGGTACAGTGCACATGCTAGCCAATGCATTTGAATAACAACCTGTAGGAAAGCATCATATTGCACTTGTGGAAGAACAACAGGAAGTGTCCGGTCGCACGAGGGAAATTTATTAGGATTAGATTAGGCTATAAGTAGATGTAAGAAATTAGATTAATTCAGTTTGTAAGGAACCTTGAAGAAATAAAAATTATTATTTTTAAATAATTGCGGCGGATATTAATTAACTGTCGCCCGAGCAGGGATCATTTTTAATGAAAAGTGCGGTACGTACTGACATAACTTGTACATCGTCCTAAGAACGCGATAAAATCTAATGAAGGAGTTACGTCGGACACTCCACTTCCATTCTCCCACTCTCATCCTCAAGTTACGTCGGACACTGCACTTACATTCTCCCACTCTCATCCTCTCCCCCCACAAACGATCAAAGCATTGTAAGATCATTTTCCACGCGCAAGACACATGACTCCGAATGTGCACACAACTTTTGCCTGCAAGCATTTCTGCGCTACACGCGCAAGGCATAATCTGACACCTTTTCATATTCTTGCATTCCACTCCCACAGGCAAGCCATTGCCCCTAAAAAGCTGTGTCAACAATATTCGACATGTAGTGAAGTTCAAATGGAAAGTAATGTTATCAAATAAATTTCAGCCTTAGAAGAAGATTCAACAATAAAGGTTATAAAATTAAAGTGTGCTTTTATTTCAATAGTTGCGAGTAAGCAACTTTAAAAATTATTTTTTTAAAAAACGTTGCCGCAAACAACGTAACTGGCGCAGTCGGTACTTGTGTGTACGCAAAAAAAAAGCAATAAATGTATGTTGCGGTTAATTTTAATTAATTAATTAATTATTAAATACATCTGATCGTAATCGAAAAAGAATACGGTTGATTTCATTTATTGAATATACATCAAGGAATAGTGAAAATTCTTAAATGCTTATTGTGTAACGCATAAGAAAAAAAAAATAAAAAAAAAAAAAATAAAAATAAAACTTAAAGATAAATAAATAACAAGAAAAAAAAGTACATACCTAATAAGAAAAAAAAATCACCATTAGTGCGAATAACAGTACTATCCAACCCAGGAAGAAAAGCAGAGTCGGTCTAGATAAGCTGAAGAGATCAAAACTATTTGACCTACAAAGAAACATGGCAACTTCAGACAACAACGCAACTCTACCAGCAGTAAGCCACTTAGTTTTAAGTATAGATCCTATAAGATACCTTAATAATTTACCAACATATGATGGCAGTAGGGATAGCCTACACAGTTTTACCGATCTAGTAGACAGAATTTTTCCAACGTTAGGACAGTATGATGCCACAGGGCAAAGTATCTTTTTCGATATGATCAAAAATAAATTAACGGGTAAAGCCAGAGAGGCCATCGAAATAAATAATAAGGTAAAAAATTGGATTGAAGTAAAAAAAGTATTTTTTCAGTATTTTAGTGATAGGAGATCTGCAGAACAGTTATACGACGATCTTAGGGGTATTCAATTTAGACATAATTGCCAAGATTTTATAATAATAATACAAAAATAATATTAAGACGCCTTAATAATAAAATCAAGACAGAAAAGGGAAGTAATTCTATAGAAATAGAACAAAATTGTAAGACAGCTTTGCGTATATTTATGAGCAAAATCCCCTAACCTATGAAAGGTTTGCTTTGCTGTAGGAACCCAGACAACCTTGAACAATCCATGCAAATCCTTCACGAAACAGGATACGCATACACTGAATCAAACCCCAGAGAAAACAGACAAAACAATACAAGACCAAGAAATGACTTTAGAAACACACAACCTTAAAATACGAACGACCAAAGCAGTGGGAATCACAAGCGACAGTTTCATGCAAACAATTTAAACTAGGGCTCTCGATTTAAAGCGTGTATGTAATTACACGTGTATTCGTGTCAGGTGTACACGGTTAGTAAGAAACTTTTACACGTGAACATTTAAATACACGTCTTCTTTTTTAATATGCGTGTAAATAAAATAACACATGTAATTACAACACGACGTTTTTTCGATTATTGGACGTTACGAGTACTTGCCGCAACAGTTATTTCTGTTCAAGCCATAGTTTATTTTTCTATGTTTTATTGAGATTGAAGTTTAATCATTAAACCAGTTTATGAATTGATGACGAAGAGCTTCTTATCAGTTTTAGTTGAGTGTTGATCTCGAAAGGCTGATAAGTATATCTTTTGCTAATTCAAATTGTTAAAGTGATAAAATGAAACCAAAGAGTTGGGTATGGCAATATTAATATCGAGAAGGTGATATAGCCTTCTGTGATTTGTGCAGTGATTACAAGAACAATTCTTTCTCCTGTCGTGTTGATACGACAGGGTCATTAGGACGGCATTTGTAAGGAATTCATGCAATTCAAACAAACATAAATAGAGAAAATCCGGTTTCTACTCAAATCAAGTGAATAAAAATAGATTAACACTTTAACGTAAAAAAATACTTTTTGTGATTCAAATTACAGCATGATTGATAGAGATTCGTCAAGAATTGAAACCAACGATGATAGCAGTCCTGGACCGTCCTCTTTCAAAAAACGCAGAATACACAAAAGGAAAGCCCAAGAAGTTAGCAATGCCCGACCATGTTCGCCGGATAGGATGGAAGAGATCCACCAGGCCCTAGCTAAAATGATTGCGTTAAACCAAATTCCAATTTCTTTCTGTTCAAGCCCGGGTTTTCTCCAATTCATGACTGTTGTTGAACCGAACTATAAACCGTTGAGAGAAGAGGCAATAGAAAAACGACTGCAATCACTTAAACAGGAAGTTGAAACAGTAATAAAGGACAAAATTGGTAGCGTTAATGAAGTTTCTTGCACGTCTGATTGTTGGACGTCTGCCGCGCAAGAATCATATATGACAATGACGGCACATTTCATAGATGACGATTGCGTACCTCAGTCTTTTACACTTGAGACAAGTGAAATTGATACACGTCACAATGCAGAAAATCTCATGAACAAAATGGAAGGCATTTTTCTTGATTGGGGACTTAATGAAAAAGTCACAGCAGTAGTCACAGACAACGCTGCAAATGTGGGTAAAGCTGTGGAATCTATGAGGCAAGTAGAGCAGAATGTCGGTTTGACATGCGCAGTACACAGTCTTCAGTTGGCAGTAAGGACATCCATATCTTCTGAATATATAAAAAAAATAATTGAGAAAGCGAGTAAATTAGTTTGCCATTTTAAACATTCCAACGTTGCGAAATATGCTTTGCAAGAAAAACAGAAACAATTGGGTCTACCAGCACAATCCCTTTTACAATCATGCAACACTCGGTGGAACTCAATCTTTTTTATGCTTCAGCGTCTAACACAAAACCGAAGTCCAGTGATAAGTGTATTGACAGATAGTACAGTCACTTCCTCAGCTATCGCTACAAAGTTGGAAATTTTAGAACAAGAATGGGCATTGATGGAAGAATTTGGAAAAATTTTGCGGCCTATTCAAGCACTTACAAAGATTCTCGCAACGAAAACTCGTCTACATCCATGGTGCGACCTCTTATGCTAAAAATGCTGGAGCAACATATGAATTTTTCCGCAAGCGACTCAGACATGTTTACATCGTTCAAAATCAGTTTACGTAATGATATACGAAATAGATTTGATTTAAATCAGAGTAACACAACTGATGTTTCTGCAAGGCAATTAGAATCTTTTCTTGACCCACGATATAAAGACCTAGAGCATGAGAGTGTTGATGAAAAAATGGCTATAAGAAATAAAGTCAAGCAGCTCATGACAGCATATTTACCTTCCGAGAATAATTCGGAAACAGAAACTGGGTCCACTATGAATTTTACAAGTGACTTAGAGTTTCTTTATAACACACATGGAACTAAGCGAAAGACTATCCAACATCAACTGGACACTTATTTAGCTGAACCTCAATTGAAGTTTGACCTAGATCCATATGAATGGTGGAAAAATAGACATGATAAATTTCCGGCTATCGCAATTTTAGCGAGAAAATATTAGTCTATGCCAGCTACATCTGTTAGCTCAGAACGCTGTTTTTCCACGGCTGGAAATATTGTCACATCTAAAAGATCTTCATTGCTCCCTGATAATGTAGATTTGTTGGTATTTCTTTATCAAAATTTTTTTTAAAAATTTCATAAAAATTAAAAATGTAATTACATACATATACGCGTGTATATTTATATACACGTGTACTCATAAATACACGTGCTATACCAAATAAACGTGTTTACACACGTGAAGATAATTACACGTATAACACGTGCATAAGTGTACCCGTGTAATAAGGACCTCTAATTTAAACGCATCCAGAACTAATAGCAACCAGTTCAGAAATAATAACCCTAACCAAATAAGACAAAATAATTCTCACAATAGTAATGGTATTGAGCATATGGATACACTTTCCGCTTCTTTTCAAAGAGAAGTAAACACCTTGGGAAAAAACCCGGATTTTCGCGAAAAAAGCCATCCGGCAGACTTCCCTATATAATCATTAAAACAAAACAAGATAAATTTAAGTTAATAAATACTGGATCAGAGACGAGCATTCTTAACCCAGGGCTATGCCACCCAAAATGGCAGATTCCACTTAAATCACCTATAGAAGTCAAAACAACTAGTACACCAATATATGCAGATACAAAGGTAAGAATTCCACTATTCGATGAATTCTGTACCCAAATAAAACTGCGGAGTTTCTTGAATATCAATTTCACGATGTTTTCGATGGTCTAATCGGCTGTAACATATTACTGCCAACGAATGCCGTCCTTGACTATAAAAACAAACTTCTGGTAGTAGAGGAAACGAAAATTCCCATATTCTTCAATGAAAATGAAGAAGAAATCATTTCACTCGAGAGCTACGAAAAAGTGGTTCCGGAACTAGAAATATACTACACAGAAACCAGTAAGGAGCCAGTTATTGAACAAATAAGAATCGCTCACTTGAACAAGGAAGAAAGCTCTGAAATCACAAAATTAATTTCCCAGTACTCTGATATTTTTTATCAGGAGGGGAGTAACCTGTCATTTACGAATGCGATAAAGCATCACATAAAAACCATTAACAATATCCCAATCTATACGAAATCGTATAGATACCCGGAAATACACAGACACGAGGTCAAAAGACAAATCGACGATATGCTAAAACAGGGCATCATTCGTCCTAGCAATTCCTCATATTCTGCTCCTATCTGGGTCATTCCCAAGAAACAGGACGCACCTGGAAAGCAGAAGTGGAGAATTGTCATGGATTATAGGAAATTGAACGAAGTCTCAATAGACGACAAGTTTCCGATACCTAATATTGAGGACATTTTTGATAAGCTTGGTAGAGCTCAATAATTTACCACCCTCGATCTAGCTAAAGGTTTTCACCAGATCGAGATTGCGGAAGAGGACGTACGAAAAACAGCTTTTTCAACCAATAACGGCCACTACGAATTCGTTCGCATGCCATTTGGATTGAAAAATGCTCCCGCGACCTTCCAAAGACTGATGAACTCCATCCTCATAGACTTCATTGGAAAAATATGTTTGGTATATCTGGATGATATCATTATATTTTCCACCAGCCTAGATGAACATATTACTTCAATCAAAAAGATATTTTCAAGACTAAGAGAGGTAAACCTAAAAGTTCAGCTCGATAAGAGCGAATTTCTAAAAAAAGAAACTGAATTTTTAGGGCATGTCGTAACAATAGAAGGCATAAAGCCTAATCCCTAAAGGATTTCAGCAATTCTGGAATATAAATTACCAAGAACACCAAAACAAATTAAATCTTTCTTGGGCATCACGGGCTACTACCGTAAATTTATCAAAGACTACTCGAAAGTAGCGAAACCGATGACGGTTTTTTTAAAAAAGAATACAAAAATTAATCTTAATGATCCCAATTATATTGACAGTTTCGAGACTTTAAAGAAATTAGTAACATCCGAGCCAATTCTTAGATGCCCGGATTTTTGTAAGAAATTTACCTTGACTACGGATGCCTCAAACTACGCCTTGGGTGCAGTTCTTTCGCAAGAAGGTCATCAGGTATGATTCGCAAGCAGAACACTCAACGATCATGAAACCAGCTATTCGACCATCGAAAAAGAGCTTTTAGCAACCTTATGGTCAATGAACTATTTTATACGGTCGTAAATTTACAATGAGAACGGATCATCGACCTCTTGTTTGGCTCAGTTCGTTAAAAGAACCAAATGCCAAACTCCAAGGCTGGAAAATTAAACTTGAAGAGTACAACTTCGACATCGAGTTGTACAATAATAGTCAACAAATCCCAGACAATCAATCCCTCATAGCAACAATTCATAGCGCTGAAGAAGACAATACCAACCATATTCCAATCGTAGAATCACCGGTGAACATTTATAAAACACAGATAATACTAAATGACTCTGACAACATTAATAACCACAAAATATACACCAAATTTGGTATGAAGAGAATCGTTATCAATTTAAAATCATATAATGAGACACTAATTTTGGACATTATGAAAAAATTTGTACCACACAAAGGAAAAGTAGGAATTTACTCAAATGACGACCATATATTTGCTCAGTTCCAAAATACCTATATAAAATACTTTAGTAATAATAGATTACTAAAACTCATAAAGTGCAGTAAATTTTTAGGAGATATTGATTATGAAGAGAAATTAGCAATGGTTATCTCTAAGACCCACAAGCTTCTGAATCATAGGGGTATAAATGAAACGTTTGCGGAAATAAAGGATATTTATTATACGCCAAAATTAAAAGAAAAAATACAACAGTACATAAATAATTGCGAAATATGCAACAGATCCAAATATGAACGATCACCGTATAAAATTCCACTGAAATTAACTGAATGTCCAAATAAACCAAACCAAATACTGCACATTGACATTTGGTACGCGAGCATTAATTTAATGTACGTCACTATGATAGACAAATTCACGAAACATGTAACCATGCACGAGCTCAAACACAGAACATGGACAGCATTGCTAAATACACTGCAAATTCGATTTTCACAGCTGGGCATCCCAAATAAAATCGTCAATCATGATCAAAGAATTTTTGAAAGAAAATAATGTTGAACTCTGTATCGCAACACCCCATCATAAAACAGGAAACCCCGATATCGAGAGATTCCACTCAACGCTCAACGAACATATTAGAACATTTAATGCCGATAACACTAATAGTGACACATTAAGAAATAAAGTCATGAAAGCCGTAACGATATATAACCAAACCATCCACTCAACAACAAAGAAAAGACCCATCGATTTCCTTAACGAAACTATAAAAAATGATGAATACAACGAGATAATAGAATCAGTTAGGAGAAAAAAGGAAAAGTATATAAATAAGCTCAACAAAGGTAGGACAGACATTGATTTCACAAAACAAAAACATAGTTATCTAAAAGCTAGAAAAAATAATAAACTTAAGCCCACCCACGAGAAATCAGATGTTGTAGTGTTAGATAAAGATCACCTTAAAAACGAAAAAGAATTAACTTTTTATAAAAGCCAAGTGAAAAGAATATATAAGTATGAAAACGACTAATTTCAGGTTCTGACCTTACTTACTTGTTTTTTGACAACTCAAACACAACGCATAGACATACAAGACCTTAACAACGGACAGGGATACGTGACAATGCAAGATGAACAACTCCAAGTAGTGACCAGCTATTCGAAAATACTCCAAAGCGTAAATTTAACTTTATGGACGGAAAGCTTAAGTATAATAGAACACAATATAAATAAACTGACCTACAAGAACAAATATCCAACAATGACAGACGACTTCAACAATTTAGCTAGGGAAATAGGAAGCCTACTAGAAAATTATCACCACAAAACAAGAAGAGGTTTAATTAATGTAATTGGCAAAGGGCGTAAGTATGTAGCAGGAACTATACGACGGACTACGACGACGAAATAGAAATAAAGAGGACCTTAGAAACTAACGAGTAAAACAATCACAATTTAATAACCGGACTTAATGACCAGATAAAAATTAATCATCATTTTAACGAAATGGTAGACAATATTACTAGTCATATTAATGAACAACAACAATTACTGACTCTAGGGAACGCCATAAACCAGGAGTTTTCCGGAATAATTCAAATACAACAAGTTTTTCAAATACAGTACGATTTACAATTATTAAGGGAACAAGTCAGGAGAGTTAAGGAAAATTTACTATTAAGTCAATTAGGAGTTTTAGGAAGAGATTTGTTATCACCAAAAGAAAAAGAAAAATTTAATATAACTATCTACGAACTGTCAGATATAAAAAGCTCCGTTATTTTACACGAAGATCAACTAATTTTTATTTCGTTGCTTCCAATTTACTCGAATACCAAATTTCATAGAATTCTCATAGAACCTATCCCTAATAAAAATAAACTTGAACTCGTGACATCATACAAATCATTCATAACTGATGGAATCTCAAATTATGTAAATGTAAATAAAACAGCAAATAAGAATAGCCTAAGATTAATAAAAGACGATTGTATTTCAAATATATTTAAGTCAAACCCAATGTGCACTTTTAAGGAAAATAATGATTTTGAAATAAAACAAATTACAAGTAATATTCTAATAACTAAAAACATTCTATATACAACAATTAAACATACTTGCAATAATTATAGTATAAATATAATGGGAAACAATGTAATACGTTTCGAAAATTGTCAAATTACAATAAACAACCTTACATATGAAAACTTTATAACGTACGATAACTTTGTAATAATGGTAATGAATTTCACTACAGAACAAATGCATGTCAAACATTTAGAAAACAGAAGATTAATTGAGGAAGCAAAATCAAGAAATGTTGCACACGAACGCATAAATTCAGGAATATGTTTCATAACCATCCTCATCCTATTCACGATCATTTTATCAATTTATAAAAGAAACAACAATAATGATATATGTAAATCAAATGTTAAAGTTGAAATAAAGAATTTGGATTATTCGGAGAAGAATCTTAAGAGTGGGAAATTTACGTCGGACACTCCACTTCCATTCTCTCACTCTCATCCTCAAGTTACGTCGGACGCTCCACTTCCATTCTCCCACTCTCATCCTCACCCCCCACAAACGATCAAAGCCATGTAAGATCATTTTCCACGCGCAAGACACATGACTCCGAATGTGCATACAACTTTTGCCTGCAAGCATTTCTGCGCTACACGCGCAAGGCATAATCTGACACCTTTTCATATTCTTGCATTCCACTCCCACAGGCAAGCCATTGCCCCTAAAAAGCTGTGTCAACAATATTCGACATGTAGTGAAGTTCAAATGGAAACTAATGTCGTCACAAATAAATTTTTGAATAAACATGAAATGTAAAATAGATTACTTAATTTCAACTTAACGAATATAACAACTCTGCCTGCTGTGCCGTCCCTGCTCTATACCTATGAATTAAAATGACGGATGAGCACTCGGCCACTTTTGAATTAACTGCCGAAAGGGAACGACACAGTAAGTAGAGGTTAAGCAATTTTAAAAATGTACAAAGGGTTAACAATGAATATTTCAGATAATAAAACTCAAAAAACACAAAAGAGTTGTATTATTTTCCCAACAAAAAACATTTTTTATTATTGTGTCTTGTGCGCCGACACAATTGTTTGCCAAAAGGGGTTACTAATGCCACGTCCCCAAACCCGAAGCCAAAAAGCCGCCGAAGGAACGCCATCAACCCCTGAAATGGAAGAAAGTGATCTCGATGAATCCGAACATCAAAAAATTGCCGATACAACCCTTTCAGCATTGATGGAAGAAATTAAACAATTCAGGACATCATTTGCACAAGTAGAAGCGGAGAAATGCAGCCTACAACGGGAACTTTTAGCCATGCAAACAGCTATGCCGACTGTAGTGAGTCATCAGTGCACATCGTCTGCACCACTAACTACACAACCAACTAATTTTTCGCTTCCATCTCCGAACGCCGTTACAACTAAACTTCCATCTCAGAATTGGAATCCACATATCACAGGTAGGTGCCAAAATATTTTTATAAATGTTTCTGCTAGCCAAGTGTCTGAAGCAACCGCGCCATTCGCTCCCCCAAATTTTCCCCCGATAAGTACTACAGCGCCCACAGTTATACCATCTATTAGCAACTCCACACCATCATTCCCAGCCGTCCAGCAATTGAGTCAGCCCACTCACAAATTATATGATTTGCCACAATTCTCAGGATCGCCAGAACGATGGCCTATGTTCTCGGTAGCATTCAACGAAACAACAAGCACATGTAAGTATACCGCACTACCGCAGCAGAATGTAAGCATTCATGCAATAGTTAATGAAAAATCTCATAAGCAAACACTATTCAAATTCATTCCTGTGAGACTGACAGGGCCAAAGGGAACGTGCATTTATTGATGATGGTGCAAATATTACACTGATCGAGGAGGATATAACAGATACCATTGGCATAACGGGTAACTCAGAACTCTTATCATTGAAATGGATTGGAAACAAAACAACTAGTGAAATGTCCCAACATGTTGATTTAGAGGTGTCGGGTGTAAATGAAGGTGCAAATTAAATAAACATTTAATTATTTTAAATAAAAAAAAAAATTTTTTTTTTATTTTGGAGGAGAAGCCTCTTTTCTTTATTGACTCCAAACTAGAACTAACTTAAACAATTTTATTTGAATACCTTTAAACCTATCTTATGCTATGCGGCGGAATATGAGAAAGGAAAAATGTGGGAAAATAAATGAAATGCGATCACGCCTTTGTCGACTCCAGACGCATAGTCAGCAACATGAATCTGGAGCGTGTTTCTATTGTAATATGGTAGCATAGGAATGTGGATTGCTGGATTTTGGAAACATGAATCGTGGACGTGATGATTTGGGGGTTTATGGAATTTGCATGTGTTATAACGAAAAGTTCGTTAACTCTTCCCCGCTTAAATTCAAACTTCCATGTTTGAAAGGGTCAGAAATACGGGATTTGGCTAATCCTATCTGGCTTCTGTTGTGGTTGTTCTTGTTTTCCACCTTGGTCCTTATCCGGTATATTGCATCGTGTTTGTGTTTCTTTCGGATCGGTAATATTAGAAACTTGGATTTGTTTTGTTGTTTCCACTTCCGCTGTTCTGCTTTCCAGGTCAAGTACGTTGGTTACCTGGACTTTGGTTGACCTTTTAAACTGAATGAATTTTACTAGCAGAAACAATGCAAGGATGGATAGTACTATTGTTAGCCCAAAATTTGTTGTTGAAGTGATAACATGTTTTGATTCTAATAGCTTGATATCTTCGATATTACTGGAGTGAAGTTCCTTGAGCATTTCCAGTGATAACAGCTCTTCTGTGTCGTCTGGTGAGGAAGATTGTGCTATTGCAGGCAAAGGTTTTACTGTTGAAATTATAATGTTGGAAATGTAGGTTTTATTTTCTATCTTGATTGTCGAGTTTTGATAGTTTATAAGAAATGTACCAATAAGGTTTAACGTTTCATTGTTCTCTTTCGTTAGTGTTCCATTGAATTGATTGAGCAGAATAACACCTGGATAAATTTCAGTTCGCTTTTTTACTTTGGAATAGGTTAGGAATACAGGGAGTGCCGCTTAAATCTACAATATCTGAATTTCTACAAATCGATAAACTATTATATGTCTTACAATCTATTTTAATGCCATATATCATTTGATTACATTTCAAGATCTTATCGTATTCTAGCTTATTTACCAAATTATTTTTCTTTACTGCTTTAACAAGAATTTTATGACATGTATCAACTTTTACACTTGGTATGTTAACAATGTATATTATTGAAGTAAAATTTGATGCTATTTTTATTTCCGCAAGGGTTAGAGCCTCGTCAATAGAGCTATATGGAATATTTTCAGTTTTAAATATACTTTTTGCAATATTTATTTCTTTAGTTGACAAAATGTATGGGTTAATAATTTGTTGTTTTGCCCAGTGAATGGCGTATTCTAAATTTAGAAGTTCTTCTTTAAGTATCTTAAGTTTGTGTTGCGTTATTACCACTATATTGTTTCGGAATAAATCATGGTTTCGCATTACATTTATTATTTTATTGGTTATATTCGTTACATAGTTAACACGGCTAATTAAATCTCTATTTATTACTACCTGCTTATTGTTATTTTTTAAGACGTTATTAATTCTGTTTCTGATTATCCGGAAGTCCTCATGATCGGGGGTACCCGCGACCCATTTCCAGGCACTTCCTATAAAATTGAGGGATCGTTTGATCTTGAAGTTTGGCTTGAGTCTATCTAGTATTTTTATAACCTGGTTTAATTCGTGGAGAAGGAAGGGATGGGAAGGATGGCTTTCGTTCATGCTGTATTCTATTGCGTTTTTTATATCTGATATCAAGTGTATACAAGGCTCCAAGTCTATTATGTGGATTATCTTAAAACTTCCAGTCTGTATTTTGGCTATTCCGGTTTCGATCGATACTAGCTCACTGAGTGAGTAATCTAGTATTTGTATTTCGGCAGTTGCAAAGGCAATTAGGAATCTAAAATGAATGTTAATTTTTGATTAGAGATTTATGTACTGTTTTGCCGGATTGAGTTAAAACAGTTGTTGTTTTGTTTTCTAATACTACTTCTTTTTTGTATCGGGGTGAAAGTTTTGAGCCCTTACGTCTATTTGGTCTAACAAATATTACTTGGCCTGGGGTGAAATTTTTGATAGCTTGTTTCTTCTTGTTATGATATTCAATGTCAGCAGTTTGCTTTTCTTGTATTTTCCTGATATTTTCTTGACGGCCTTTCTCTAATAATGTGGGGTCGGAGGTGACTCTTCGCCCAAAAAATACTGGTTTCTTTTGGGTAGTAGAATGAATAGAAAAATTGTATTCGTGAACAGCGCGTTCTAGGAGTTCCGTAAAGGAACGATGAAGGCCTTCTGTTTTAAGGCATCTCATTATCTCTATGAGCGTTGAATGGAAGCGTTCAACTTGGCCATTAACACTACTTGAATATGGGGGTGTCTTGAAGATAGCTATTTTAAGTTCATTTTCGATCATGAAACTAATTGATGTTGAATTGAATGATTTCTCATTATCTATTACAACGGTTTTCGGCAACCCATAGGAAAAGAGTATTTCCCTTAATGGCTGTCGGATGTCTTCAATTGCTTTGGACTTAATAACTTTTGTTATCGCGTATTTAGAAAATTTATCAATTGAAGTCAAAACAAGATTATTTTCAGTCGAGAATATATCTAAATGAACGATCTCCCCTAGATATTGGGGTATTGGTGTAGCTTGAATTTCTGGTTTGCTAGGGTGTCTGTCATACTTATTCTCCTGGCACATTACACACTTTTTTATAACCTTCTTTATCTTACTGGTCATGTTTGGAAAGTAGAACTTTTCCAATATTTGGTTTTTATTTTCGTGATTATTGCGATGTGCTCGTTTGTGTGTGGCTACTCGTATTATGATTTCTTCTTGTTCTGCTTCACTAGTAATGTCCTGAACATGCAATTGACTAAATCTAACTTTGTAGTTATCGAAATTGAATCTGTAAATTTCCTGTATTATGCCCATTGTATGTTCATCGGTTTGAATACAATTTATCACCGAAGGGTTCAGAATTTTCTTGAGAATCTGTTTTAAGTTTTCTTGGTTAAATTCGGGTTCTACAATAACATGCCTATGGTAAGTGGGAAAGATGATATTAAAAGTTTGGCTAGGATTGTCTCCAGTTTGAAGGAAAATCTGATTTTTGTATGCATTAATTGGGGTTTCCCCAATTGGTTCTCCCTGGCTTGTATACCAACTCGTGATTGTATTCTTCCAGTATGGCCTTCCACCTTTTCATTTTACCGTTGTTGTTTTTGTTGCTTAATGCAAAGGTGAGAAGTTGGTGATCTGTAAAGATTTTTACCTTTGTGGGACCATATAGGTAGCTTCGGAACGATACTAGTGCCCTAACGATGGCCAACATCTCCTTTTCGTTGGCCGCGTAGTTTTCTTCTGTCTTGCTTAATGTACGGGATATAAAAGAAATGGGTTTGTTATCTTGTTCAAGCACGGCACCTATCGCAAAATTAGAGGCGTCCGTTGTTAAATTGAAGGGCTTGTTAAAATCGGTATATGACAGTACTACGTCTTCGGAGGTAAGGGAAGCTTTCAGCTTGTTGAAAGCTTCAAGGGCATCATGGTCGAGTTCTATTGCTAATTTTGCAGACTTGTTTTTGGACACGCGTCCCTCTTCCCCTCTTAAAAGGACTGTCAAGGGCTTCGCTAGTTTTGCGTAATCCTTGACAAAGCGGCGGTAGTTGCCTGAGAGGCCAAGGAAGGACCTTAATTCCTTTAGTGTTTTGGGGACTGCGAAATCGATTATGGATTGAACCTTTTTGGGATTTGTCTTGACACCGTTTGAGGAAATGAGGAAACCTAAGAATTCAACATCGGTTTTGAAGAAATGGCACTTGTCCAACTGGACCTTTATATTCGCTTTGGATAGTGTTTGATACACTGATTTCCTCGATATCTTTGGCATGCTGGGTTTCACTTTTACTAAAGATAATTATATCATCAATGTACACGTAACACGTTTTTCCGATATTTTTATGCAAAATATCGTCAACTGCCCGTTGAAAGATGGAAGGGGCATTCTTTAAGCCAAACGGTAAACGTGTGAATTCATATTTGCCAAAGTTAATTGAAAACGCTGTTTTCTCGATGTCTGATTCTCTTAACGGTATCTAGTGGAAACCGCTTTTTAAGTCGAGAACCGAAAAGAATTTGTTTTTCCCTAGCTGGGCAATTACCTCATTTACATCAGGGATAGGGTAGCGGTCGGCGATTGTGACAGAGTTCAGTTTTCGGTAATCTATTACCAATCTGTATTGCTCTGCGCCGGTGGAGTCAGGTTTTTTTGAAACAGTCCACACGGGCGCATTGTATGGTGACCGTGAAGGTCTTATTATGCCGTCTTCAAGTATTTTCTGAACTTGTTTTTCAACTTCTGCCTTCAATGCCATTGGCAATGGGTAATGTCGTGTATATACAGGATCTTCGGTGGAGGTTCTTATATCTGCAATAACCCTTGTAGTGAAGGTTAATTTTTCTTCAGGTTCCGAAAAAAGGGAGGGGTATTTACTAACGGACAATTTTAGTAAGCGCTCTTGACTTTGTGTGAGATTCTTTGTGTCAATGTTTATGGAGTTAATCGACTGGGACACATGCTGTTTAATTTTTATTCTGACTTTGTTCAGGACTGTCATGTAACTTCCTTTAGTATGAATAATTGCGGAAAGTTCCTTCAAACTATCGTTGCCTAATATTCCGTCAAATGTTCTGAGGGAAGGTAAGATAAAGAATTTCAAATCGATATGTTTCAAACCGAATAGATTGAGGAGGGTATGGTGGCTGATTCTTACATTGCCGGCTATTTCGCGTAGAAAATTTGTTTGTTTGGGATGAATTTTTTTACGAACTTTGGTTTGATATAATTTTTGTTAGAGCCAGTATCTATTAGAAATTTGAGGGTCTCACCGCCTCCTGTCCTACATTCAAAGTAAGGCAAGGAGGAGTCGGTCAGCCTAAAAAATGAACATCGTTATACTCTGACGGCTGTTGCATCAGATACTGATGTTCTTCATCCCCTGTTTGGGGTTCAGCTGGTTGCTGTAAGGCGTAATATTGAGAATTTAGATATTGGTTATCAAACTGCTGAGAATCAAAGTATTGAGTGTTAGGCTGGGTATCTTCTTTATAACCTTGCATGTAGAGATTTTCTTCCGATTCCCTATCTTCTGATACTTGCGTCGTTTGTTTTTCTAAATTTTCTGCGGATTGGCTTATATGATAGTTTTGTTGTCCTACCTTCTGGGACGTAGTGGGTTGATGGGATGGCAATTTCTGTCTTGTAGAATTAAAATTGGCTAGCCGATTTTGTTGGTTAATATTTCCAACTTGGTTGCTTCGGCCTTGTGTTACGGCTTCCATTTTTACAGGCATTAGAGCGGCAGCAGGCCTATTGGGCTGATATACCCGTACGAATAAACTTACTGTGGAGGAGGTGCGTGTGATGGGAAGGGTGGATACGCTGGCCTAAAACTGGTGATTGGATTTCTAAATGAAGTTGTTTGTTGCTGAGTAACTTGTTGTGGGTATGGTTGGGTTGGACGAGATGGTTGCTGTTGGAAATTTTTCCTGGGTAACCCTTGGTGTGCTTGAGCGTGTTGTGACCTATAATTTTGATTTTCGATCTTCAAACAGAGGTGAAGAGCTTGGGGCAAGTCAGCTGGCTCTTTTATGCTAAGAAGATCTGACAAATTGCCCTTCAGACCTCTTATAAATGTGTCAAGCGCTTTGTCCCTATAAGTTTGGGTAAGAAGGCGCATTACCTCGGGGCTAATATCCATGCAGGAAATTTTATTTATTATGAGTGTTAACTGGAAACAGACCAACTGATGGAATTCTTGTACGGAACGGATTTCCTTGCACTAGATGTGCCATTTGACATTCTAACGTGGTGACATCTCTTTTGTCGGCATAATGCATAGTGAGACAATTCACTATACTTTCCCAGTTAAGGGGCGTATTATATGACTCCAAAGCGGCGTCAGCTTGTCCAATAATTTTATTACGTATTACGTTCAATATGCCAAAGTATCTTGGCGTTCCTTTTTCGTGTTCGTAGATGCTTAATACGCGCTCTACGCTTTTCTTCCAGGAGGAATACTCGCTGGCATCCCCGGAAAAAGTTCTAAGGGAACGAATTACATCCGGAATTTTATCTAAATCATCTAAACGATGGCGATGTTCTGGGAGGATAGACTTTTCTACAGCAAGAAAATGATCAAGATTTGGGTTTAGAACACTTTGAACAAGTGCTTTGCCTTGCTGTTCTAGGACACGCTTTACTATAGTTGTGACTAAAGCGTCTAATTCGGGAGTTGTTCCGACTCCTTGGGGTTCTATGATAGAAGAGCTCGATTGATATGAGCAGTTTGGATCATTTGAGGATGTGTGGGATCGAGATGTGTTAGAAATTGTTGGGTTCAACCGGGAGGCTTGTATGGGATTGATTGGGATATTATCTCGCTGCGTATTTTGAGCGACAGCCACCTGCTCTGGGACTTGGCTTCTAGTAGTGGGCATGATTTATGCAATTGGATATTAAACCAGAGGGAAACAGTAATAGCAAAGAAAAAATTTTTTCGACAAGTTAATATGAGTTAAACTAAAAATTATCTTAAATTTATCCTTAAAAATATTTGTCTTTTTGAATGTAATTTTCTTAGTATGAATATTATTTTATATTCTTTAAAAATTTATGAGCAATTATTTTGCAATAAAGTTTCACTTCAATTTTTCACTTATTTCTTATTTTAAAAAAATTTTTTACTTCAACTTAATTACTTTACTTTTTTCCTTTTTAGTTAACTTTGATTAAATTTAATTTTATTTCTTTACTTAACTTATAACTTGCTTACCATAAAACTAAAATAAATCTTATCCCTATGAGTCCGTTTGGTGTCATCTGAAATGGGTCTCCTCGCCGGGTTCTGGGAAGGGTGGTGCGGCTAGCTCTACGAGTGTCCTGTATGTCCAATTTCCTACTGGTCTACTAAGGGGCCCTTGTACTACAGTACTCTCACCACGACACTTCACTCACGATGGACAACGGTTTTTTTTTTTTTTTTTTAAATTTTCGCCACTCGCGGGGTTGGTGCTTGTAACCTTTTATCCCGTTTAATTTACTACTTCAGTACCGAGTTACTGCGATTAACCGTGGTCCCTGCTCGGGCGCCAATTAAATAAACATTTAATTATTTTAAATAAAAAAAAAAAACTTTTTTTTTATTTTGGAGGAGAAGCCTCTTTTCTTTATTGACTCCAAACTAGAACTAACTTAAACAATTTTATTTGAATACCTTTAAACCTATCTTATGCTATGCGGCGGAATATGAGAAAGGAAAAATTTGGGAAAATAAATGAAATGCGATCACGCCTTCGTCGACTCCAGACGCATAATCAGCAACATGAATCTGGAGCGTGTTTCTATTGTAATATGGTAGCATAGGAATGTGGATTGCTGGATTTTGGAAACATGAATCGTGGACGTGATGATTTGGGGGTTTATGGAATTTGCGTGTGTTATAACGAAAAGTTCGTTAACTTGCATCTAATCATCAAATGAAGAACGTGCGTACTACAAAGAGATTATTGCTACCTGCCCAGAGTTTAAACTTGATTGAATTTAAGAAACAGTTTTCGAAATTGAAAGACATTCCTATTGACGACTATACGGAAGCTGTCCCTAAAATTTTAATTGGCATGCCACACATAAATTTAGTACGTCCAATGCAAGTGGTTAACCTTGATGAGAGTTTCTCTGCACATAGTACGAAATTGGGATGGATTCTTTACGGGTCTAACGAAAATGATAGCACGGAGGCAATTGTCAACTATGTAGAGCAGAAAGATCCGCTATCCAGTTTACATAAACAGGTGGCCGAGTATTTGTCCATTGAGAATTTTGCAATGAAACCATACAAAACGATATCATCGGAGGCAGATAAGCGAGCTGAATTTATATTACGCGACACAACGAGGGAGGTTGGTGGCCGATATGAAACTGGGCTCTTGTGGACAGCTGATAACATCGTGTAGACAGAAAGTTATACAACTGCAGTGAAGCGATTAGAAACTGTAGAAAGGAAGATGTCAAACAATAATGAATTTGCCGAATGGTATAAAGGTAAGATTAATGAATACTTACAAAAAAATTACGCCCGAAAGCTGCTACCTCAAGAATTATTAAGCAATGTAAACGAGCGTGTTTGGTATTTGCCTCATTTTGCTACTGCCAACGTTAATAAAGGGAATAAGCTTCGTCTTGTTTTTGACGCAGCCGCTGAGTCTGGTGGCATGTCACTCAATACAGTACTAATGAAGGGACCTGCTTCTTATCAACCACAGCCGCTTTTATCAATTTTATTTCAATTTCGCCAAGGAAAGGTAGGCATATGCGCTGACATTCGCGAAATGTTCTTACGAATAAAAATAAGGAAAGAAGACCAAAATGCTCAACGTTTTCTATGGAGGGACGGTAACCAGGGGATACAGCCTGAAGTGTACGTGATGACATCGATGATATTCGGATCGAAAAGCTCGCCCTGCTCGGCTCAGTATATTAAGAACCTTAACGCCATAACATCTGAAGAGTTAAACTCGCGGGCTTTATCGGCTATTGTGGATCGCCACTACGTCGATGATTATGTCGAAATTTTGCAATGCGTTTTATAGTGGGGGATCTGACTCGAATCTTACAAATACTATCTCTAATAATCTCACAACTGAGAAGATACTTGGAATGTATTGGGATTCAAAGAACGATAAATACATATTCATGATCAAATTCGAGAGAGTGCCCCAAGCGGTATTACAAGGGAAAAGACGTCCAACAAAAAGCCAGATGTTAGGATTTGCCATGTCTATATTTGATCCCTTTGGGTTCTTAGCAAATATTATGATATTCTCAAAGGTTCTCTTACAGAAGTTGTGGAAGACAAAAACAGATTGGCATGATCCAGTGCCAACGGAAATATATGAAAATTGGTTCAAGTGGTCAAGATTGCAAGGTGCTACCATTCTCACTTCACAAATGCCTGTACCGATATTCAGCTTCACATATTCGTACATGCAAGCGAAGTCGCAATGTCAGCCGTTGCTTACTGGCGGATATCATATGAGGGCGAAGTCAAAATAGTATTTGTTATGGGAAAAACAAAATGTAGCCCTATCAAGGCATTGTCTATACCTAGGCTGGAGCTGCAGGCAGCGGTTCTGGACATAAGATTAAAAGATGCAATAATAAAGGGGCATAATGTGAACATAAATTCATTAACACTCTGGTCGGACTCGAAGACAGTCATTCATTGGATTCAATCAGATAGTCGCTGTTATATGCAGTTCGTTGCACATCGGATATCTGAAATATTGGACTCATCAGATGTACATAATTGGAAGTGGGTACCGGGCGATCAGAATCCAGCGGATGAGGGTACAAGACCACAGTTAATAACGAAGTCCGCAAACGACTCGATATGGTTAAGTGGTCCATCTTATTTATCGCGGCCTATCGAGGAATGGCCCGAAATGCCTACTGACACCAAGGTACACGACCAGATGGCTCAGAGGAAGTCAACGTTTATATTAACCGTCGCTGAGAATACATCATTAATCCCATTCGCCAATTACTGCAACTATTATAAGCTGCTACGTACCATGTGTTGGGTACAGCGTGCTGTATTGAGGTTTAAATATCGAGATAAAAATAAATACATACCCACATTGTCACCATCAACAGTGTTCTCATCTACAAGGGAAGTGAAAGACGCCGAAAAATATCTAATTCGAATAGTACAGGGTGAGCAGTACGCTAAAGAATTAGAATGCTTAAAGTCCGAGGTAGCCGTACCAAAAACTAGTCCTATATTTAAATTAACACCAATATTGGATGATGAGCAAATAATACGACTAGGTAGGCGTATCGACAATGCTGACTGTGTGCAGAAGGATACAAGAAGGCCAATAATATTACCAAATAACCATCCAATATCAAAGCTTATAGTGCGTTATTATCACGAAATATATCAACATCAAAATCAGGAACAACCAAAACAGAATGTCAGTATTGCAAAAACTCTTCAGCCATCCCAGAAGTACCTCTAATGGGTCAACTTCCCGAAGATAGACTTACACCCTACGTCCACCCCTTCACATTCACGGGGTTGGATTATTTCGGGCCCATGCAAGTATCCATTGGTCGTCGCCATGAAAAACGATGGGCAGCCATATTTACTTGCCTAACCATTCGTTCAATTCATTTAGAATTAGCCAAGGACTTATCAACAGACGCCGTGATTATTTGTTTACGAAATTTTGTGAATAGACGAGGAGTACCAGTTCGACTAAGAAGTGATCGCGGTACTAATTTTGTCGGGGCAGACAAAGAGAAATGGATAATAATTGAAAGTGCAATCGAGAACGAATGTACACGTCGTGGTATTGAGTGGGTTTTCAACACGCCGGGAAATACAAATGCTGGTGGGGCTTGGGAGCGAATGGTCGGATGCGTTAAGCGTGTTCTGGCAGTGACATTAAAAGAAAAGGCACCACAGGTACAAACTTTACATAGTCTGCTGATTGAGGCTGAAAATTTGGTTAACTCGAGACCTCTTACGCATGTGCCACTCGAGAGCGAAAGCGCTGAGCCTCTCACGCCCAACCATTTCTTGCTAGGTTGTCCAAACTATGTGCAAACACCAGCGGTAAGTGAGGCCGTGTGTTTACGCAAACAGTGGCATATACTACAACAACTAAAACAAACATTCTGGAAAAGATGGGTTCTAGAGTACCTGCCTACATTAACACGTCGCACAAAATGGCACAAGCAAGTGGTGCCATTAAAAGTGGGAGATATCGTTCTTATAAGTGACGAGAATGAGAATAGGGGAGAATGGAAGCGTGGAAGGATATCGGAGGTATATCCAGTTTTAGATGGACAGGTGCGCTCAACAGTAGTCAAAACATCATCAGGATTTCTAAAAAGACCAGCTTCTAAACTTGCGAAGCTAGATATTGGTGAATTTGGTGTATAGATTCACGGGCGGGGGATGTCACAAATAAATTTTTGAATAAACATGAAATTTAAAATAGATTACTTAATTTCAACTTAACGAATATAACAACTCTGCCTGCTGTGCCGTCCCTGCTCTATACCTATGAATTAAAGTGACGGATGAGCACTCGGCCACTTTTGAATTAACTGCCGAAAGGGAACGACACAGTAAGTAGAGGTTAAGCAATTTTAAAAATGTACAAAGGGTTAACAATGAATATTTCAGATAATAAAACTCAAAAAACACAAAAGAGTTGTATTATTTTCCCAACAAAAAACAAATTTTATCAAATAAATTTCAGTCTTAGAAGAAGATTTAACAATAAAGGTTATAAAATTAAAGTGTGCTTTTATTTCAATAGTTGCTTACTCGCAGCAACTTAAAAAATTTTTTTTTTAAAAAACGTTGCCGCAAAGAAAAAATTAATGTGCACATAGTAAACGGTCCCAAGAAAGCGGTGTGTGATTAAAAGAATTTAACGTGATCAAGGTAACACTAATAGCCCTATTTACTTGAGTGAACTAAGAACCCACCAAACAGTTCCAGTTTAAAGAGTGATCAAGGCACCGGACTCATCGCGGGAAACAGCAAATAAAAAGGGAATTACCTGATCATCGGATGAAACTCTAACGAAATGGTCCATTTTAGTTTTGTAAGTGAAACTATCTCATTTAAAATATTCAATGCAATTATTACAGAATACTATAAAACCTTTTATAAGAGATTTAAAATACTTTATAAAATACTTTATATGAACTTTAAATGAACTAAATAACAAAAAAAAAACACTTTGCAAAAAAAAACCTAGATAATATAAAATTTTAAGCATACACAAGTATATAAAATTTGTATCAAATAAGTGTTAATTCTATTAAATTAAACTAAATCTTACTTATTAAAAAACAAGAAAAATAATAATTTTTTAAATAAATTACATTTGTTTACAAAAACAAATGACAAAATGCCAACCGAAAACGTCCTTCGGCCCCTATACTTAGCCCAGATCATCCTAAAACAACACCTAACACCTCTCTTGTATTAGGATCTTTAATAACTGATATTGTTTTTCGGTTCCTACAAGTCGAAGGTAGGCAAATAGTAAATTCCATAGTAAACCCAAATTCAGACTGGATAAATGCAACTGACTAATGCATAAATCCAGAGCATATAAATCAAATAACAGAATTAGACAAAATATCCGATATGGTACGAGCACACTTAGAAAATTTTTGGACGTTCCAGGAGAATACAGCTCCTGGAGGAAAAGCGTTGAAAGAATTCTAAGAATTTATGGGTTCATGAAGGGATCTCCAAAATACTTTAGCATATTAAGCGTAATCAGGAACAAAATTATAGGCAATGCAGACATTGCACTTGAGTCTTATAATACACCCCTGAATTGTGAAGCAATATCTCGCTGCTTAACTCTGCATTATGCTGATAAGCGAGATTTGGGGACACTCGAATATCAGATGATGTGCCTAATACAAGGCAACGATATCATACAAAGGTTCTATCAGTCGGTGTACTCCGGTGTACTCCCATTTATCCTTGATACTGAACAAAGTGTCTGCATGCAGATAAGTCCTGAATCTATGTCCCTATTAATTCAGTTTTATAGAGACAAGGCGCTCGATACCTTTGTTCACGAGCCGACAGATTTGCCACAAGCCTTACATTTATGTTTAAAGCTTGAAAACCAAAATTATTGAGCAAATTATGCCATGAATAATCAAGGAATGAATAAAAGTTTAAATAACGCAGCACCCCTATTTCCAAACAGAAAAAATACTAATTTCAATCAGCCTCAAAATCATAATCAACCCTTCTACCCGCAATTAGCACATATAATGTAAATCCTAATCAAAGACAAACTCCATTTTACAATCAACTTAGACTTAGACCCCCTAATCATCAGCAAATGGAAGCTATTCACTGCCCTATTACGAGTTTAAAGCGAAGAGCGGAAAACAACTCAAATTCTTGTTAGGTACGGGATCCAACAAAAATTACGTTCAACCCTGCTATGTCCGTAACTCAATCCTAAACCAAAATCCATTCTTTGCCAATTCAGTAAATGGTAAGATCAGAAGCACCCATCATGCACACTTAGAAATTTTGGGATCTAAAATGGGTAAAATAAAATTTTTCATCTTGGATAGTCTCAAAACTTTCGACGGAATCATTGGAAATGATACGAGTACATTGAAGGAATTGGGAGCCGTTATTCATATGGATAAAAATTATTTTCTCACCAAAAAGAACACAAGCTTCCCCCTTAAACAATTAAAAGCAGAAACAGTCAAAAATTTAGATATAAGAACTTCCGACCTAAATTCCCTTCAGGAAAATAAAATCAAAAAAACTATACCAAAATAGCCAAAGTTATTTAGTCAACCGAATAAAAAATTAAGATTCATCGGTTAAAGGTGAAATCAGAACTACTACCGATACACCCGTTTATTGCAGACCATATCCCTATCCAAAAGGTCTTAAAATCGAGGTTGATAAACAAATCATCGAACTATTAGGAAATGGCATTATTCGTCCATCAAAATCTCCATGACAATGGGAATTACGGGCACAGATGCTATAGTTTACATAGATATTGCACGCCGAAGAAAAAAATCTAACCAGTTTTTAGTTACCTGTTTTTACTTCGAACTTCAAGTTCTGAACAAAATGTATTATAAAACCGAAGTCAATTCTTGGGATCGTATGTGTTGTATTATGTGTACCAGCGACGAGCAGGCACGCGCCGCGCCGAGCAGATGCGTCTGTGGTTTCTGTTTTCAACCCTTATCTTCATACATAAAACAACCACAGTTCACGGAGCTGCGCGGCGCTCTCGCTCTCTGTGTAGTTGCTTTACCTTATTCGCCGTCGACTCTCGACCGATTTGGATGTTTATTTATGTGACCGAACAATTTTTCTCAGTAAATTTTGTCAACCGTACTTTTTCAGCGATATAATATTTTGCAGTTTATTTTTCGATCGGGAATTAACCAGACTTGAAAATTTTTAAATGTCCTTGTAGGGAAAAAAATGTAATTTTAAATTATTGTGGATGAAGGCATGTGGTCTTAAAAATGAAGGAAAGTACTTCGTAGGTGGAGATCATTTTTGTTCCGAGTTTGTAGGAAAAAAATATCTTAAGGCGGATGCTGTTCCTTCCTTAAATTTAAATCCTGATTTGGATTCAAACTTGAATTTAGAAGATCTGAAGCCTTCTTTAACTAAACGAAGAAGAACGTCGAGCAGTTGCAGCATTTCGTGAGCAAGGTGCGATCAGTTATTGGAAAGATGTTCAAAAGAGGAGAAAAAAATGCAACTTTAAAAAAAATATTGTTAAGTTACAAACTTAAATTAAGAAATTTAAAAATAAAACATTATAAAAAAAAGAGCGCATACTGCCATAAAAAATGTTAATAAAAATAAAATATCTACGACGTCTCAAATCGAAAGACTCAATATTTCAGGCCATTCAAAAACATTTTGTAAAATGCTTCTGAAAAAATCAAAGACTACAAAATTCAACAGCCACGAAAAAGAACTTTCGAAAAATATAGATCACAAAGCGCTTATAAATTTTTGAGAGATAGACTTGGCTTTAAACTTCCTCACATTTCCTCTTCTGTAGATGGGCTCCTGTAAAAGGATTACAAGCAGGATATGAAAACAATGCTCATTCGTATCTTAAGTCAAATTTCGCTTTATTAAACCAGCGAGAACGTTGTGTTGTCCTGATATTTGATAAAATTAGGATTCGTAAAAATCTCACATATAAAAAATTATTTAATAGATGGTTTCGAAGACCTTGGTGTAGAAAGAAGTAGATTGTTTGCTAATGAAATATGTATTTTCATGCTAAATGGTTTGTTTGATAGTTGGAAAAGTGTTTTAAACTATTTTGTGTCAGCAAACGGTGTAAATGAGGATAACCTAAGCGAAATCATAAAAAAAAAAACAATTTGAAAATCTGTCAAGAACTTGGTCTAAAGGTATGTGCTATTGTTTGCGACCAAGGGCCAATAATTGAAAAGCGTATAAAATGTTAGTTGTTTCTGAAGAAAAAACATTTATAATTTTTAATGATGAAAAAATATTTTGTTTTTATGATTTCCCTCATTTGTTAAAATCACTTCGTAATGTTCTATTGAAATCAGGTCTACAAACTCCAGATGGTAAAGTGTCTTTTGATGTTATCAGAGAAATATACAATTTGAAAGTTGACAACGTAGGTAAGACATGTTTAAAATTTAGAAGTTGTCATATAGCGCCAAATGCCTTCGAAAAAATGCATGTTCACTGTGCAACGCAAATATTTAGCCGGACAACTGCGGCATCGATTCAAACTGCTTTTGAACTTAATTGCTCTAATAAAGCTGTAGCAACGAAAGAGTTCGTACTAAAAGTAAACAATGTATTTGACTGCATGGATAGTTGTTCACATTATGACAAGAATGTTTTAAGGCGGGGAGTTCAGCTAGAGAATCCAGCTTATAATGAGTTAAAACAAGTTTTGCCTTACTTAAAAGATATACAAAAACCGGTTAACCTTCCAAGAAACTTTTTTTTAAAAGGAATGGAACAAACTATAAACGGGGTCTTATTACTTTGTCGTGATATAAGCAATGGCCTATATGAGAACGTGGATTTTTTACTAACAAAGAGAATTCATCAAGACGTATTAGAAAATTTATTTTCTATTATTCGCGTCAAAGGTGGTTACCACAAAAATCCGTCTGTTTACGAATTTAATGTTTTGATGTCGAAAATTCTCTTGTCAAATCTTATTAATTTTTCTCCTTTCAGTAACTGTGATGATGATGATGTAGAATTTTTTTTGCGTAGACTTATTCCTCAAATTAACTTCTTCATTGCTTAAGGATCGCAAGAAAATCGTATGCAATGAAACTCTGTACGAAAAAGTCTTGCTTTTAAAATGCTTTTAAGGAACAAATGTTTAAATTTTTCCAAACTATTTTTAAAAACTGATGAAAAAATAACATGTCCTTCGGAATTTTTCATCTTTGCAAAAAAAAATTCTCAAAGAAGTGACTTTGGAAGTTTGAAGGCACCAACTAACGTTTAAAAGTTTAACGTTTGTAAAGTTCACTTCAAAGTATTTAATAGAATTTTCAGAGAACGTCCACAAGAAAGAAATATGAGAGATACAATGGCTTGGAATGCATAAGGATAACAAATACTAGAGATCCGAAATGGTTTGTTGAAAAAAGTCCTTGGTATGAGCATCGCAAGGACCTTCTATACTTTGCTCTCCTAGTTCTATTACGGAAGCATTGTTCGTGGAAGATAGAAAAAAACAATATCTATGTAACCTATAGCACCTGTGATACGAGTTTACTCGTCTCCCAATCGGATTGCGTAACGTTCCATCAATATTTCAACGCGCGGTGGGTGACATTCTGAGAAAACATATTGGCATCAGATGTTACGTCTACAGAGACGACATAATTATTTCAACATTTCACCGATCTAAACATAATATTCGAAACATTAAATCATGCCAATGTTAGAGTACAAATGGACAAGTGCGAGTTCTTGAAATCCGAGGTCGAGTTTTTGGGAATACAAAATTCAGCGCCTCAGGAAACAAATCCGGCTAAAGTAAAGGCTATTACTGATTTTCCCACTGCTACAACTCTAAGAGACTTAAGATCGTTCCTTGGGCTGTCAGGGTATTATAGGAGATTCATACGAGACTATGCTAAGCTAGGCAAGCCCCTGACATAAATTTTAAAAGAGGAGGGAGGACGAGTGTCAAAAATACAAATATAAGTATATAGTATAATCACGAACTCAAGTATACTCCAGGTAAATCCAACGTTGTAGCGGATGTATTAAGTAGATGTCGGCCCACCAAATTGTCACCAAACAACATCAATTCCCTTACTCCCACACTTCACAGCGACGACAGTTCAGCACACAACTTAATTCCTACAATAGAAGCACCCATAAATGTATATAAACATCAAATTATCCCCACATTAGGCGAACTCAGTCACCACAAATTTGAACACCCTTTTCCAAATTTCCGCACACATATTACATATTACATAACCAAATTACACAAAAGAAAATCTTATGGGGATATTCAAACGCTTCCTAGATTTTAACGTTATAAATGGTCTGGCAGCTCCAGAACGAGTAATGGGTATAATCCAAGAGATATATCCATTATACTTTTTGAACTATAAAATAAGATACACCCAAAGATGTATAGAAGATATTCAATCAGAAAACAAACAAAACGAAATAATAATAAGAACTCATAATAGAGCACATAGAAGTCCACATGAAAATAAAAACCAAATCATGGAAAAATTATATTTCCCTAGCATGATTAAGAAAATAAAAGCAATTACTGATTTATGTTCAATATGCAAAATGCAAAAATATGAACGCCAACCAAACAATCCCAAATTAGATAAAACCCCAACCCCCAACTACTCTAGTCATACGGTACTCGTAGACATTTTCTCAAATCAAAAACATTTCGATAAATTTACTAAATTTGCAATTGTAAAATTTATAACGTCTAAATCTACAGAAGGTATTAGACAACCGCTTCGCGACATAGTTTTTCAATTCGGTGTTCCCGAATACATTGTCATTGGCAATGAAAAGTCGCTTAATTCAGAATCAATTTTGTTCATGTTGAAAAATGAACATCAATGTTTTTACGACCCCCCTTATAGGAGCAGTCAAGTGGAAAGTGTCCACTCGACATTATCTGAAATTATGCGCTGCCCTAAGGCAAATTATAATAATATCCCATTCGAAGAACTCTTGGAAAAATCAGTCAAAGAGTATAATCATACTTATAACTCCACCACTAATCGAAAACCGGTAGATCGATGTATTGGCAGATCTGTTAATTTTGGACCACTAGATTATGACAAAACCTGCCTTAGTAATACCCGCCTAAGCAAGAAAAAGATCTTAATTACTATAACAAAAGAAAACATACAATAAAAACTTTTAAAAAACTTACTAAACGATATAACGAAGAAATTGTGTTAGAAAATAGGGAGTCAACTATGGAATAATTATAATAGCCGTGTTTTATTGGTAGCTGGGTACGCAGCTCAGTACAATATCCCTTGGCAAACAACAACAAAAAACGAAAAGTGGCGATACATATATATGTCTTATAGGCATACGACGAAAAAACCTTAATTGTTTTACGAGTGAAGATAATAATGATAGAATATAGGGTAGTTGTGCAAAAAAGAAATGGTTTAAAGTTTTACCCCGGTGTAAAAAAAGAAACACAAGTTAAAAATTATGTACAAGTACATATGTATATACTTATGGTATAAACTGTAAAAAAAAAATCAAAAATCAAATGCTAAGCACTATACCAAAAAAAGAAAACAAATATTTAGACATACCTTTCGGACATACCCGTAAGCATATTCAAATGTCAACAAGTGGTTTTTTAGATTGATCCAAAGGAAATATGGACAAACTATTACCAACTTTGAAATATAGATGGAAAGTGAGTGTTTGAGTGAGTAAAGCGTTTTATTGGGGTTTGTTGCTGAGCTGCGTACCCAGCTACCAATAAAACACGGCTAAAATCTGCTGTTATAATTGGGGATTGAGGAGTTAATTGCAAGCGACAAAAATCTACTCCATCAAAAAACACGCGAAATGCTGAGCCAGCAAATTCCCAGTACCGACCTTACCAGTTACATGCCAGCCAATGCATCTTTTGAACAACAACCTGTGGGAAAGCATCATATTGCACCTGTGAAAAAACAACAAACATGTCCGGTTGCACGAGGGAAATTCTTTAGAATTAGATTAGATGTAAGAAATTAGATTAATTCAGTTTGTAAAGAATCTGGAAGAAATAAAGATTATTTTTTTAAATATTTAATATTTATTAACTTTATTAACTTACACCACAATACCATCTGTTGGTAAAAAGGAACAAGAAATCTACATCCGCGCCACCAATTATGTAGTCAGCATTTCCGAACAAATAACAGGAAAGCTCACCAGACATTAAGTCAGTAAAATTTCTCATTTCAATTATTTTGATTAATTGGCAATATGAATGCTTCTTATTCCCATATTTATTGTATTTTGATTAATTAGTAATATGAATGCATAAATTAAGGTAGCGTAAAGAAATGAGTTGAGTTGAATTTTGTAAGTGACAAGTTAATGTTGAACTGTTGTAATCACCGTATAAATATCTATATAATAAATTATAATAAATTACTACAATAACTCGTAATATATTCGTTGTGTGTTATTGGACATTCGCTATTTTGATAATTCGTTGTGTGTTCTTAAAAATTCGCAATTTTGATAATTCGTTGCGTGCTATCGAACACTCTACCCATCTACTCATATTCCTTCATCTCTAGTAAGGCCAGAAGTCCAGGACGCGACTTAATACTGACCTGAGGAGGGACTTTGTACCTCCTTTTTTCTTTATTTTGTGCGTTCCTAAATCCATGCATAACACAAATTTTTGGTGGCTGCGGTGGGATACTACAAAATCATAAGAGGAATATTCCAAGATGAAAGTAATAGTTTTATTGTAAGTAGCTTATTTTTCTTTTGTAAACTGATTGTGTCGTATATCTTTAAATGTGTATTAAAGAATTAAGTTAAAAACAATAAGTATTCATGTTCTCAAGATTTCGTGTCTCAGTAAGTGCGTTAAATAAAAACGGTTCTAATAGCGAAGTGACATGGTAGTTCAGATAGTTCAGATAAAGAAACCAATACCGGTGTTGACAATTGCATAGGAAACAGTTTAGGTAATAGCTTTAGGGAATATCTAGTTAAAATGACCGAAATTCCATTTAACGTCCTTACATCATGCATTTATACCTTCAATGGTACTGGTGAGGAAGTTTTCAACTTCATTGACTCATGCAACGATGACATCGAATTGGCATCTGAAATACAGAGACACATTCTGTTTAGATTCATCAAAACAAAAATCCGTGGCAATGCGTCGATAGATAGATAATTGGGAATCATTAAAAAAGGAATTGATAGCAGTTTTTTTCGAGAACCTCATAGCGCTCTCCAGTTGCATCGGGAGTTAACCTCTATTAAATAAAATAAAGACGAATCCGTGGTACATTATCTACAATGGGTCGAAAAGCCTCAAAGGCGTCTACTGCAGACGAAAATTTCGGATGTTAAGGAGGAACATAAAGCTGGTCAAATCGAATATATCCAAAATGAAACATTAACTATTTTCATTAATGGATTGCGCGAACGGCTTTCTACTTATGTAATTACGAAGAGGCCTAAAATTTTATTTGAAGCGTATTTAGCATGTGAGGAAGAACAGCGTATTCATCTTTTTACAAGCAAAAGGTTATACTACAAATAACTTGGCTAGAATAAATCTTCAAGAAAGGCTTTGTTATAATTGTGACAAGCCTGGCCATATCGCTAAATTTTGTAAATTACAGAAAAAGATTGACTCTAGTGAATATAGAGCCGGTTCCAGCACCTCAAACTCTAACAGCAAAACGCTTAAGCAGGAAAATTGTTAATAGGCAATATGAGCAATGAGTCATCTATACAGCTTAATGCTTTAGATAGTTTTGAAAGTTCTCACGTATTGATTGAAATTAACGGAGATTTAAAGAAGTTGATATTTATTACACACCGGTGCAAAAGTGTCTCTTGTCAAAGCGAACAGTGTGTACGAAGAAGACGTAGATATAGACAAAAAGATAAAGTTTAGTGGAATAGGCGGTCAAAAATGTGAAAGTTTAGGACAAACAGAAGCGAATATCGAATTTATTCCCTAGTTAGGTATCGACCTACAAACATTTGTTTTCAAATTATTGAAAACAATTTGTTACATCATTATAATGGGTTAATCGGAAGTCATTTCCTGAAAGACGATGAATTTTCAATAAATTATGAGAGAAATTAAGCTCGGTGTGATACCAT
This sequence comes from Volucella bombylans, assembly GCA_949129095.1. NCBI lineage: Eukaryota > Metazoa > Arthropoda > Insecta > Diptera > Syrphidae > Volucella > Volucella bombylans. The sequence continues at coordinate 20,394,549 of OX422143.1, read as the reverse complement.
TGAGATATTGTAGTGAGGAAACTATGGTAAAAGAAAGGTTTGAAGTTTTTAGACCTGTAAAAATGGATAAGACTTTGAACAAGGAAATTGTAATACCACAACAAGAAATCACTTTTGCTGTCATAATTCCAAATTGTATTACGCGGCAACTGCATAGTTTCTGTAGTAAACACAACAGACGAGTCGGGTGATATAAAAGACATAGAAGTAAAGGGAGATAATCTATCTGATTGCAAAGTTTTGAAGAATAGATCGCGAATAGTTTCAGGCAACATCAGAACAGAACATCTAAGTAAAAAAGAAAAAAATAGTTTGATTGATATTGTGAAGAAATTTTTAGTATTGAAAATGAAAAAATTTCCAAACCCCCCGCAATTAAACATAAGATCCGGACACAGAATGATTCTGCACTCATCTTCACAAAGACCTATAGGTATCCTAAGATCCACGATGAAGAGATGAAGAGAAGATGGTATAATCCGAAATAGTGGTTCGCCATGGAGCTCCCCTCTTTGGACTGTTCTAAAGAAGGTGGATGCAAGCTGTACAAAAAAATGGGTTATTAATGATAAAAAAAATGATAGATTATCATAAACTCAACAAGCTGACGATTGCAGATAACTATCCAAATATTTCTAGCTAGCTAAATATTTCTCCACATTTGACTTAACGTCCAACTTTCATCAAATCCCGGTTGAAGAGAAGGACATTGAGAAAACGGCATTTAGCACCCCGTATGGTCATTTTGAATACACTAGAATGCCATTCGGATTAAAAAATGATCCCGCCTGTTTTCAACAGCTCATGGACACGGTCCTGTCAGGTCTACAAGTGATAAGATATTTTGTATATTTAGATGACATCGTTGTTTTTGGACAGAATCTAACAGAGCATAACGATAAGCTAGTAGTATATTTGAGCAACTTCGCAAAACAAATCTCAAACTACGGCCCGATAAGTGCGAATTCCTACGAAGGGAAGTATCTTATTTGGGACATTTCATTACAGATAAGGGTATCAAACCAGACCCATCGAAAATAGAAAGTATCAATTAAATGGGGCCACCTAAAAATATCAAAGGTATAAGATCATTCCTTGGAATGATGGGCTAATATAGAAAGCTTATCAAGAATTTTAGTCAAGTTGCAGAGCCACTAAACAGGTTGCTGAAAAAAGATGTCGATTTCGTTTGGACCAGTGATCAGCAAATAGCCTTTGACAAGTTAAAGAATTTAATCTTGAGTTACCCAATATTACAGTATCCGGATTTTGACAAAACGTTTATCATAACAACAGATGAATAAAATCGCGGAATCAGTGTGTTACTCAGTCAAGTGCACACAGCACAGATTTACCAATTCACTTTGAAAGGCGGACATTAAATAAAGCCGAAGTGAACTATAGTACCACCGAGAATGAATGTCTGGCCGTTGTATAGACAACCAAGCCATTCCGCCCATATATTTATGTAAAGAAATTTATTATCCAGACGGACCACAGACCTTTAACGTGGCTGTTTAGAGTCAAGAATCCAGGAAGTCGTCTTGTTAGATGGCGTCTCATTCTAAAAGATTGAGACGACATTCTATATATGGGGTTTTTCAATAAGGACTTGACAACTTTTTTTAAATAAAACGCAAACAATTTGAGATATTTCGAAAACTTTATTATCGGCTTGAAGTACAATCAAAACATTTATGAATGGAACTCGACTTCTTTCATATGGCCACCGCGGGCACGTTTGCAGCGATCGACTCGTTGGACCCAATTTTCAACGACTCGGCCACACATTTCGGCCGAAACGGCCGATTGTTGCGTGTGCTGGGTGGCTTGTGGCATCATCCTGTTGAAACCACATGTCCTCCAAGTCCATATCTTCCAATTCGGGCCAAAAATAATCGGTGATCATGGCGCGATAACGCTGACCATTCACAGTAACGTGAGGATCGTTACGTCGAAAAAATATGCCCCAATAACGCCGCCGGCATGCAAACCGCACCAAACAGTTATTTTTTGTGGATGAAGTGGTGATTAATGAAGCACATGTGGATTTTCACCCGACCAATAAAGCATATTTTGCTTATTCACGAACCCATTGAGCCAAAAATGAGCTTCGTCACTGAAGATGATTTTGCGATGATATTCATCATCTTGGCGCATCTTCTCCAGAACTCAATCGGAGAACGTACGTCGCTTCAAAGGGTCCATCGGCTTCATTTCTTGAGTCACTTTGATCTTGTATGGGTGTAAACCAATATCCTTACGCAAAATACGCTATAACGTGGTCTGAGCGATGCCGAATTGTTGAGAACGCCGTGGAATTGACTGATTTGGATCGTTTGCTACGGACGCGGCAGCGATATTTTCGACACTTCGACCAACCCGTTGTCTCAGTGACACAGCAACATCACACAACGAATATGTAGACTCAAATTTTTGCACTAAACTTGTTATTGCCTGTCTACTAGGGCGAGAATTACAACCGAAAATTGGAGTTAACGCTCTTAAAGTTGCAGTCACCGACTCCAAATTTCGGTAGAAAATTTTTATAATTTGCAGACGTTGCTCGTTCGTGTACTTTACCATGATGGAAATGTTGAGTTTACTGAATAAATTGACAGTGACAGTTTGATGATTAATGATAGAGTGCGTTCACAAATTAAACTCAAAGTTGTCAAGTCCCTATTGGAAAACCCTTTAAAAAAAGAAAGTACAACGTCATAGCAGACGAACTCAGCAGAAATGTTAGGATCACGGAAAAGGAAAAAGAGGAAACCTGGCAAGACCTTATGGAATTAATGGAAGAAGAAGGATTCCCAGTAAACAATAATGTGAGTATTAATAACAAAGAAACCGGGCACATTTTCATTGATGAAATCTTTGAGAATGAATTGGATGGAGATCACCGGATAATTTATCCGAAGTTAGCGATGACTCGACATTCAATCCAAATAAGAAAGAATCAGATTATACAAAAGAAGTAGCTGTTCTAGAAAAAAGAATATCTATCATCAAGGAATATCATGAAGGGATATTAGGAGGTCATACTGGACAAAAAGCAACTTCTGCAAAGGTAAACAAAGGCAAGGACAAATACGAAAGCAAATAGAGAGAAATCAAGTGCATAGTCGATATAAAGGCGCATTTAAAGTTTTGGAAGTTAAATTTAACTAGTCTAATATCAAACCGTACATTTCAGGGCCCTGTTCTTCACACAGATCACCGTTGACATAGATTTGACAATAGGGGAACTGCAAAATAATATTGGGATATATTTTAACTACCTTGGAGAAGCCGAGGAAATTAAAAGCAAGGTAGCACTAATTATAGAATTAAACATAAGTGATTTACAAGATTCAAGTCCTAACATACGAAGTTTAATTAGTTCAGTTGATAGTCTCTGTTTAGAATCGCAAAAAGCTGTAAAGAATTCCAACAATCAGCTAAGCGTGAAATATCAAAGCTTGATCATAGAATAAGAATTATTTTTGGAATAGTAAGAAAATCATTTAGGCCAAATAAAGAAGATTTTAGTTTGAAGGAAAGCTTCACGGATTGTAATAGCTATAAGAATATATTCATGTGCAAACCTCAATCTTTAAGAAGTACTGTTAGCAATAAGTATTGTGAACTTAATCTTTTTATACGAAACAGAGTTGAAAATTGTAAATCAAAAATAATAAATTCAGATATATTTCATAAACTAAAAGAAAACACATATTTTTATACAACAACAGACGAAACAAGGTAGAAATGTAAATGCAAAAATGAAACAAAAGTAGGAAAACTTATAGGTACTGGAGTTATTCAAATTAACGGTGACTGTGTCCTTGAAACATATGACATCGTAATAAAAACAGCCGTCTCTGAAGTAGAAATTGAAATAAAAAAATAAGCATTCGTACGACGAATTAGAGGAGTTCTGCATCAACGCTAATCTCCGCGAGATCACCATTGAGCAAGAGCCAATTCCCAAAGCCTTCCTAGTAGCCAATACATTTGTCTGAATTTATTTTCAAGTTCATTAGGTTTCTTTTTAACATGCGGCTTCCATTTCAGTTTTACATCTAATGTCATTCCTAGATACTTTGCTTCATTTGCATATGGTATTCGTAAAGAGTTAGTGAAAATGGAAAAGTTTTTTATTTTTCGGTAAGTAAAAGTAACATGAGTAGATTTGGTCTCGTCGAGAACAATTCGCCAAAACTTTGTCCACTCGTAGATTCTATCCAAAGCCGTTTGTAGCTTTCCAGTAGCTAACTCGACTGAAGTATCTGTAGCTAGTATAGTCGTTTCGTCCACGAATGTGGCTACTATGGTACCTGATTATTTCGGTATGTCTCGAGTATAGACCAAGAACAATACCGGGCCAAGTACACTTCCTTTCGGAACTCCAGCAGCGATCTCTTTAAAATCCGATTATTCGGTGTCATGTTTAACACGAAAAATTCTGTTTTCCAGGTACGATTCGTGCCATACCTTATCGCAGGCTTGAGACACGTCAACATATCTTTTTCCCTTCTAATGCTTTCTCAATTTCATTCATAATTCTATTATATAAACCTGGTCAATTGTGGAGCGCTTAGTTCTAAAACCGAATTGATGCTCAGGAATTCGAGGTCTCTCTTCAATGATCGGTTGCAAGTGCTTCAACAGGAGTTTCTCAAATATCTTAGATATTATCGGCAGAAACGATATGGGTCTGTAGGACTTTTTTCCGTTTAGAGATTTGCCTGGTTTAGAGTGGCATTTATAAGTTGGAGCAGTTTGATCAGGGCTTTCTCCTTGAGAACTTCTTGAGAATTTTGACCAGTTATTAAATCATACCCAGGGACCTTGTTATTTTTCAATTTTTTAATCGCTTGGTTAAGTTCTCCTAGCGGCACTGTTTTTATTCTAAAGTTGTCCGATGCCGTAATCATGTAACTAGAACCTCCTGTTAACGCCTGGCCATCAAAAGATTTAAACGTTTCTTCTAGGTGCTCGGAAGGAATTGCATTTGAGACTTTTTGATTCCATTTATGTCTTCCACTGAGGGAGTAATTTGAACTACTTTCGATAGTCAGATCTTCGAGATATGTAGAGATATTCCGGTTGTTGTAATCTCGTATCGCTTCTTTCAATTTGGTGCATATGTGGTTCATAGCCTGATATTATTCAAGGTAATGCAGCTAGTTCACATCAACAACAACCATCGTGCTGACGCCACCATAACATGAATATAATATTTACTGGGTCAAGCCAACGACGAATTATGCTGTCGCTGCATTACATTTATTGTATTTATTATATTATTTGTTTATTTATTATATTATTGTCCGTAACATATACGGACGTTGATTGCTCCAGAATCAAGATTTCAATTTCAATTTTAATTTCAATTTGATTGGAACAGTATAAATAAGACATATATCGTCTTTTATAATATAGAAATTACATTTGAATTTGGAAAGGTTAAGTTGTTTTAATGTTTTAATTTAAAATAAATTACAATCGCATTCTGAATTAGATAATAAAAATTAATAAGCCAAACAAAAAAGAGAGAGAAAAAAAAGGAAAAAAAAAGAAAAATAGGAAAGAAGAAGTAGAAGTAGTTTTTATTGATGTTGCTTAAGGTGTTCCAGTGCTGCATTCTTGAATAATGTGGCTCCCATTGCTTGCTTAGCTATTAAAGGAAGTGTGTTCCAAAGCCTGATAACATAGACAAAGAAGAGGCGCGAGGAGTTTAAATAATTATATGCAGGTATTATAAGATTAAGTGTTCTGATAGATTGAGAGAATCGTATCTTGTCAAATAGGTAAGCAGGAGATTTATTTTTAATGATTTTGTGCATGAACACACAACATCTTAGTTCGAGAAATTGTTTGAGGGAACAACCTAGAACAGAGTTATGGTAGTGTGAGGCGTGGTTGTATCGGGGAAGTCCGTAGACGTACCTTATCATATCATTGAAGGCTACGAGTAACTTATGTTGCGAAATGGAATCAAGCTTGCTGTAGACAACAGCAGCGTAGTCAATTATAGGCAGAAATAGCGCTTTCACAAGTCTGAGCTTTGTGCCGATAGGCGTAAGGTTAGAAGAGCGCCAGAGTTTACGCAGTCCAGCGTAGATTCGCCCGATAACATAATTTATGCGGTCAACAGCGGAAAGCGATCTATTTAATTTGTAACCCAAATTAGTAACCATGTAACCATGTAGTAACCATGTCAAGTTATGCAAAAGTTAATTATGTGCGTGAGCAACTTAAAATGTGGGGTAAAATAAATTTCACAAAACAGATAGGTATGCCATCTTCTCTTATAGCATTCGATTTAAGGTTACTTACAATATCCACAAGGTCAAGCTCTGACACAACATCAAAATCGAAATCAAAACTGGTAGTGAGGTCATAATTTGGAGTGAAACGAGGTTCGATTATAGAATTGGAAATAAACACATTGTTAAGATCGTCAGTATTAGGGAAACTATCAACTATTACTTTCTTTCCAACGCTAATTGAACGCAAATTATTCCATAGATGACAACTTTTGAAGAACTTATTGTGACACAGTTGACAACTGGCCAATAAATCCAACGAATTATAACAAATTTCAAAAAGGATTTCTCAGACAGGAAAAAGTCAAGTACCTATTTTAAAGAACGACTCAAACGCCTACAAGAGTACTGGAGTACGTTCGAATGCACAGATTCGAAGATAAATTCATTACCGAACGTTTCTGTCGAACATGATTACTTCGTAAATCAATATTTCTCCAAAATCTCAGCATTAGCTGAAGAGTATAAGTGTCGTTTAGAAGAAGCGATACGGTCGACATCGGACATCGAAAAACCATCAACCACATCAAGAGTTGATCCACTGAAGGCATCGACCAAAATAGTGGAAGACAATCCACTAAAAATCAGCGGTGCGATACGAAAACAAAGGACAATCATGTGCTCCCTCAGAAGATTAATCGAGGAATTGTCTTTGAGGCAAGACGAACCCATGCAGTACTACGAGTTGAAACGTAGAACAATTGAACAATTGAACAATTGGTAACAGATAGAATGCCTGAACTACAAATACGGGGTATAGTTAATCAGAATTCATCACTATGGAGGCAATGGTGGAAGAAAACCTTATTGGTTTAGCAATAAGGTTACAAGCACAAACGAATGGAAATATGAAAGATGTCCCATCAACTGGCGTGACAATTCAGAATTCGTTAACCTTACCAAAGGTAACAATTACAAAATTTGATGGCGACTATTTGAAGTCGAGACAATTTTTTGATATGTTCTCCCAAATGGTTGACAAGCAACCAATACCCAGCATACAAAATATTTGGTATCTCAAAACTCCTCTTAGTGGAGAAGCCGAGAACCTCATCCGTCATTTATTACTCACGGAGAACAAGTACAGAACCGCATGGGCAATCCTTCAAGATCGATACAGCAACATTAGGGTGCTCACGTCAACCCTTGTGCAAAAAATAATTGGACAACCATGGCAAACGCAAGCTCAACCATCAGCACTAGCCATTAAAACCCTTCACGATACGACGCAAGAATGTTTGATGGCATTATGCAACATCGGCGTGGACACTTCAACATGGGGTCCTCTTCTGTTTCATTTGGTGATAAATCAACTAGACCAAGGAACAAGGATCCTATATGAGCAATCTCTCAAGAAGCTGAAGGAATTGCAGTCAATCAAAGAATTCCTAACGTTTCTCGAGAACCAATTCCAATCACAGGAATCAATTGGACAAAGGAAGAAAGACATTTCACCTCGAGCTTGTGCATCATTAACGTCCAGTCACAGTAAAATGCCCTTTGCAAGGCTTGCGGAACCGGAACACACGCGTTATTTGCCTGCAAATAGTTCATACAACTACGGCTAGTAGAACGTATACGAGTTGTGCAAACGCATTAGCTGTGACTTAAATGCTTAAGAAGTGGCTATGGGGCGAACAATTGTGTTTCAAGAAGTTATTCACGGTACGATAAAAAACAAAAGACACTGCTACATATTGAGAGCAACGCCAACGATTCGGCAAGCAATAAACATCAAACTAACACAGCAACCAGCAATAACAATCCTCGAGGTGGAACAAGACCATCAGTGACACTAACCACATCTAAAGGCCCAGAAAGGCATCATTACGTCCTTCTGAGTACAGACACAAGTTGACATGCAAAGCCATTTTGGATTCCGGCTCTCAAGCGAACTTGATTACCACACGCTTAGTGAAGAGATTAGGCTTTCATATAAAAATACCTCAATATCCAAGGCATTGGTGATGACAGGAAAGAATCCCATGAACCCGTAAATGTACAACTGCAGTCAAGAACAACTGCTTTCACTACTCGTCTAGAAGCCTTTGTACTGCCACACATCAAAGCAGCACAACCTTCTCACCATTTTAATATCTCGTCATAGCCGTGATAGTCACCGTGGTGTAGTGGTAGTAGCAAACGCTTCTCACTCGGAGGGTCCAGGTTCGTATCCTGCCCATGGTAAATCAAGTTGTTCATTGTGTAATTGGAACTCAGACAAAAAAATTCTACGTGTGAAGGCATAACACTGACACGTAGATTTGGCTGTTATAAGAGTTTCAAGCTACGAAAAAAATACTGGGAATTATATCTCGAATCACTCTGAGTGAGGAAAAACTCTCCGTCCTATTCGGACTCCCAACCCCTGGAGAGCAAACATAGAAACCAAACACACCTGAGTTTCAAACCACTACAAAAACAATTTTCCTTTCTCCTTTGGCCTATACCAAAAAATATTCCATTAGCAGATCCTAACTTCTATCATCCAGACAAAATCGATGTACTTCTCGGTGCAGAGTTTTATCATCAACTACTCTCTATCGGACAAATACGTTTAGCAGACGATCTACCGATCCTCCAAAACACAGTTTTTATTTGGATATTGGCTGGTAAAATAACTGAAACCAGATCAATGACAGCAACATGCGGAATTTCTATTTATGATGACATCAGACGATTGAACGCACGTAGTAATCTATCGAAAACCGAAAACATGTGCGAAGCTCATTTCGCGCAAAACACACTTAAAAATATTGATGGCCACTTCATTGTGAAACTATCGTTCATGAAGATCCATGAATGGCAGTTAACAGGTTTCTGGCCCTGGAGCGACGTTTGGAGAAAAACAAGGAAGTGAAGGAGCAGTACATTGAGTTTATGAGGGAATTCGAAGAATTGGGTCACATGACAGAAATCGACTTTAATGACATAGTTGCACCAAACTACGTAATTCTTCATCATTGCGTGTTTAAGGCCGACTGCAGCACCACTAAACTTCGAGTAGTTTTCGATGCTTCGTGCATGACATCATCCGGAAAATCGTTATATGACATCAGATTTTCATTATTACTTCGATTCCGGTTACCACGATATGTCTTTTGCACAGATATTCAAAAGATGTATCAGCAAATAATCATTCACCCGGACGATCGAAGGTACCAAACAATCGTATGGAGAACAGATGTAAAGGAACCTTTACGATACTATCAACTAAATACGGTGACCTAACGCGCGGGCGAAGGAAAATTGGGGAGGGAAGAAATATAGGTACCGAAGTATGTTGGTTTTAAATGTCTGAATATTATAATGACTAAGAAATAGAGAACTCGACAGGGCATTCCACAAGCGAGTTGTGAAATGAGTGCGTCCGAAAGTGGGCTTGAGGGTATACTGCTGAGCATTCATAGTGAGACGGGTGTTACGGTTAAAGGTTTGAAGGGGCGAAATGCTACTGGCGATTTCAATGGAACACTGATGGTGGTAATAGCGATATCACAAAGTGAGACACGAAATATTTCGTCGGTGTTCGAGGGTGTCCATTGACTGGGTGATGATAGCATCACCTATGAGTTTTATCGCACTGTTTTCAATCTTAATGTTTTTGGCGTACCTGAACAGATACGTGCATTGTACTAAAATTTTGGGCGGATAAATGCCTTATATATCGAGGCCAGCTCAGAAGGGGAAAAGTATTTCTTACATCGTTTGAGAAAACCTAGACATTTCGCAGCATTTTTAGCGAAAACGAATATGTGGTCATTCCAACCTAAGTTGTCATTGACACGCATACCGAAAATGGAAAGTTTTTCAGTTTCGACGATGCAAGCGCCATTCATGAACAATGGCTGGGTGTTTAGTTTTGCTTTAACGACAGCAGACAACATTGTGTTTTGGAAGCATTAAATAGTACTCTGTTAGTTATACTGTTAATATCGAAATTGAATGATATTAACTACAGCCGAAGAGCAGGGACGTAAGTCCGGGAATGATTTTGAAAAGCAGAGAGTACTGTCGTCAGCAAAGGAATATATTGGATTCGAAGTAACAGATAAGAGATCTAAACTAAAAAGAGTTTTCGAGACAGAACAAAGCCCTGGGACACATCAGTATTTATTTTGTGAATATCAGACTTAAAACCATCCAATACAACTTGAATTGAACGTTCCGAAAGGTAATTTCTAATCCATTGGAGAAAAGAGTCGCCGATCCCAAATGCATGCATTTTCGACAAAAGAGCCTGATACCAAACTCTGTCAAATGCCTTAGAAATATCAAGTGCAACTATCTTGTTTTCGCCATATTTATGTACGCTTTGGTTCCACTTTTCGGCGAGACATGCCATCAAATCAGCAGTGGACCTGTTGCTACATGGTTTTCGTGCCGGTCATTGAGAAGTTATAGTGTTTCGAGATATTTCATTAGCTGACGATTTATCAGTGTTTCCATGACCTTGGAAAGAAGGAGAGAGAAGATGATTCGCCTTTTTTAGGGACGGGCTGGACAAATCATGTTTTCCATCCGCTGGGGAAGAATCCTAAAGAGTAGGATTTATGAAAAATCTTACACAGTGTTTTTGCCAGCGTGGAAGAAAACCTCTACACAAGAAGGGGAGTTATACCATCAGGACCAGTGGATTTATGTATATTGAGATCTTTAAGTGCTCTTACTACTACAAGAGTGCGAAAGTGGATTCGAGCCATTGAAGATTTTTTTTTATAATTTACGCGCGCCTAAGGGGTTAGATACCCTTTTACTGTTGCCAGGGCGCGGGCGGAAAGGTAGAAGGAGGAGAAAGGAAAATTGTTTTTCTAGTGGTTTGAAACTCAGGTGTGTTTGGTTTCGATATTCGCTCTCCAGGGGGTGGGAGTCCGAATAGGAAGGAGAGTTTTTTCTTCACTCAAAGTGATTCGAGGTATAATTCACAGTATTTTTTTCTGTACTTGAAACTCTACAACAGCCAAATCTACGTGTCAGTGTTATGCCGTCACACGCAGAATTTTTCTGTCTGAGTTCCAATTACACAAATGAAAGACTGACTTGCCATGGGCAGGATTCGGACCTGGACCCTCCAAGTGAGGAGCGATTGCTAGTACCACTACACCACGGCTACCCCTTAAGATTCGACGTACTCAAGTGTAGGCGGAGACAAAGCACAATCTGGGAGCACTGAACGAGAGTTATAAAAGAAATGGAGGAGAAACTGTGTCCAGCATATACATAGCATTCAACGATGGAAACTGAAATAACTGAAAAATTTATTTTTTCCAAAAGGTTGGAACGATTTTTATAAATTAAACTTCAATATTTATTGGTTGTGTTGACAGAACACATTCCGGCTTGCGAAAACCTAGTGTATTTCATAATATATGCATTGAGTTTAAGTTTCCCTTCAGCAATCCATAAACCGTTGATGCAAGTACTAGTATTTAGGTAATTGATACCGGTAATGAGAATCTTGCCGCGGATGATGAAAGAATTCGTAACTACATTAAAAACTACCTTATTTAAAAAATTTCATTTTATTTACATAATTCATAAAAACAAAATAACATTAATTAAAAAATAAAGTTGAATGAAAACACATTCATTAAAAAAAACAAAAGGAAAACAATAATTCCAAAGAAAAATAGTAACATGAGTTACTATCAGCCTCTTGATAGTTTAGTTTAGGATTTTTGAAGGATTTCTAATTGCATTTTTTTATCTCTATTTTTAATTGATTCAAGGTCATAAAACTTCGACGCTTCTTTTTTTCCATTTCTTATAGCCTTTCATGAATTTGTAAATTCCGTTCCTTCTCTCTTAGCCCATATATGCAGTTATCACACACAAACCAGCTTAGTCAGCACACGCGCCAAACACCTGCATGCATATCCAGCGGATATGGATCAGATATCTCTCTGAAATATTTCTGTAGTTTAAGTATTAATGCTGACTCCATGTAATCATCCAAATTTGTATTTTCCCACAGAAAAATATTATAAATAGTACTGTAAGACGAAATTGTAGTTAGATTATTAAGTAGTGCGAATAAAGCGAGACATCTGTCTCAAAATAACTTTTTTTATTTCATTTAAAATAAAAAGTTAATAACTGGCGCCCGAGCAGGGACATGAGTTTAAAACGTATGTCATAAATAGTCTAACACAACTGTTTCGCGAGTTTTAACCGTAAGAACAACTCTTGAAAGACAGTGTCGCGAGTGTTAACCGTAAGAACAACTCTTGAAAGACAGTGTCGCGAATAAATCCGTAAGAACATCGCTTAAAAACTGTTTCGCGAGTGTTAACCGTAAGAACAACTCTTGAAAAACAGTGTCGCGAGTAAATCCGAAAGGACAAAGAGACAGTTCGTGAGAAAAAACCTATAGACAGTGTCAAGTGAGTGATCGAGTACCATTAGTAGACTGTAACAGGTCAAAGAGGAAAAATACAGGTCATCCGAACATCGCTGGACTTCGCCGACTTCAATCTCAAATGCAGATAGCCATCCTACTCATGTGAGTACAAATTTTTTTATTATGAATATATAATATAATATACAATATAATATATTGAAATTGTAACATTTACGAAACAATAAATTTATTCGTATACCAAATCAAATTATAAATAAATAATTTGCACTTTAACGAAACAAAAATCTTAATTAACTAATTAAGTAATTCATAATCCATAATAATGGAAGGACTTCAAGACGCTCTGGTTCAGCTAACAGGAGCACTTAATGCTCAAATAGAGCTAGTGAGAAAAATAGATAATAGACTAACTGTATTGGAAACGAAGGTCATAAGCGATCCGAATCCAACACAAATGAGTTTGCAATATCCTCTTACTGAGTCTGATCTCAAGGAGATAAGCAAACTTCCAGATTGCGTCAGAGAATTACAAATCTTTGATGGCAATCCGGTGCAGTACCTGTCATGGATACACACCGTAGAAAATATCCTTAGGGATTATGAAATAGTCCGTCAAAAACCCATTTATAGGTCTATACTGCAAAGTATAAGACAAAAAATCAGAGGACATGCCGATACAGCCCTCATATCTTATAATATTTTTGATGACGACTGGGCATCGATAAAAAGGTGTTTATCTCTACACTATGCCGACAAAAGAGATATTAGGACACTAGAGCATCAACTAAGCACTATGTCCCAGAGAAGCTCGACATTAGATGAATTTTATGCTAGTGTAAACCACCAGCTATCCCTCATCATCAACAAAATTAAATCAGAAGACTACTCCGCTGAAACTATAAGGGCTCTCACCGAAAATTACAGGAACCGCGCACTAGATGTGTTTGTAAGGGGACTAAACGGTGATCTGAGTAAAATGCTAATAATACAGAAACCGCAAACCTTACCAGAAGCCTACACATCTTGTTTGGAGATACAAAACCTTAATTTCAGGAACGTAACAATTCATAACAAAAATGTATCTAATACCATCTCAGCTCCTACTAACCAAATTTTTACGAGCCAACAAGAGCATAGAAAGCATCGTCTACCTCCAAGGCCACTTCCCATTCAACAAATGATAAAGGCTTTTAACTTACAGCATAATAACCAAAATCGACGAAACAATCCTCCTCCACCAAGACCGCCTAAACCATTAGAGCAAATGGAAATAGACAGGTCAATCCAAACAAAGCAGGTTGATTATTCAAATAGGCCGACAAATCAAGGACAGAATTTCCAATCTAAAAGACCAAATGATTCAGAAAACTTCCGTCCAAAGCAACAAAGGCTATTTAACATAGTTACGCAAGCAGAAGACAAACAAAGTAATGATAATGAAGAGTTGGAAGAGTGTTCACAAAATGATGCTGAAGAAATGGAAGCTTATTTGCAATACCTCCAAGAGTATAACCAAGAAATAGGAAATGAAGAACCAACCACCGAAGCAAATTTTATGACAGATGCCTCTCTAGCATTCCATACCTAGAGTATAGGACCAGAGAAGGCAACAATTTAAAATTTCTTGTGGACACAGGCGCAAATAAAAATTTTATTTGCCCCGCATTAGGCGAAAATGCTACTCCCCTAAAAAATCCTTTCAAAATTCGATCAGCAGGCGGTGAAGTGACAATAGAACGCAAGGTGAATGGTAAATTCTTTAAAAGTGTTGGCAATAACACAGATTTAGAATTCTTTGTTCTACCTGGCTTAAGATCTTTCGATGGTATAATTGGAGATGATGCGTTAAAAGAACTGGAAGCCATTATAGACAGGAAGAATAATATACTCACCATAAAACCAAATGTAAAAATAAAACTGAAAGAAAAGCAATCCACTCAAGTTTATAATATAGAAATTAGAGATAATCATTTGACTGAAAAAACTAAGAAGGTTCTCCAATCCATAATGAAGAAACATAAGAAAATCTTTGGTCCGATTAACGATCAAGAAGTTATTGAGACAAGCGTAAGAGCCGAAATAAAAACAACCACAAGCGAACCTATATATACAAAATCATACCCTTACCCAGTAAATTTACGGAACGAAGTAGAGAGACAAATTAAAAAGTTGCTAGAGGATGGCATTATAAGACCATCTAAAAGCCCCTACAATTCTCCTCTGTGGATAGTCCCGAAAAAGATGGACGCTTCAGGAGAGAGAAAATTCAGAATTGTGATTGACTACAAACGTCTCAACGCCGTTACAATACCCGACACATATCCGATTCCGGATATCTCAAACACAATAGCCAGCCTAGGAAAATCAAAATTCTTTTCAACTATCGACTTAACTTCAGGATTTCACCAAATTAAAATGAAAAATACAGATATAGCAAAGACAGCATTCTCCACGATGAATGGAAAGTATGAGTTTACACGACTTCCGTTCGGATTGAAGAATGCTCCAGCAATTTTTCAACGATCAATAGACGATGTTTTGCGTGAGGAAATAGGGAAAATTTGTTTTGTATATATAGACGATATCGTTATAATAGGAGAAACCGAAGAAGAACATATGAAAAATATAGAAACAATATTTTCCAAACTGGAGCAAGCCAACCTTAGAGTAAATTTGGACAAAACAGAATTCTTGAAAGAAGAAACCGAATTCCTTGGATACCTTATAACGAATAAAGGTATTAAGCCAGATCCGAAGAAAATACAGGCATTGAAAAAAATAAGACCTCCTGAAAACCTTAAAGAGTTAAAAGGATTTATTGGCCTTGCATCCTACTACAGAAGATTTATCAGAGACTTTGCGAAAATAGCAAAGCCCTTGACAAATCTTACGAGGGGAGAGAAGGCTCAGATTAAAGCCACGCAATCAAAAAAAGTCAAAATAGAACTAAACGCCGAAGAACTTAGAGCATTTAACAACTTAAAGGAACTTCTTACATCATCTGAAGTATTGATTTTTCCTGACTTCGACAAGCCATTCATATTAACAACCGATGCTTCGAACACAGCGATTGGTGCAGTACTATCTCAAGGCGATATTGGAAAGGACAGACCCATCACTTATGTTTCTAGATCACTCAGTAAAACCGAAGAGAACTACGCTACAAACGAAAAAGAAATGCTAGCGATAGTGTGGGCCTTAGATAACTTGAGAAACTATCTGTATGGGGCGAAAAAGATTAGGATTTTAACTGACCATCAGCCTCTAACTTTCGCTCTAAGTACTAGAAACACAAATGCAAAGCTGAAAAGATGGAAGGCACGGATCGAGGAGTATAATTATGAGCTCGTCTACAGGCCTGGTAAAACCAACTTCGTGGCTGACGCATTGTCAAGACTGAAGACGGATGTGAATAATTTCAGTGCAGCAACTATGCACAGTGCGGAAGAAGACAGTTCCGAACTAATACCTCACTGCGAAGCTCCAATGAATGTGTTCAAAAATCAATTGATCTTTAAGGAAGGAACTGATATGTGTGCTTACGAGGAACCACATTCAAACTACCATCGCCACTTTATAGGACTCCCTGAAATAAATAAGGAAAACTTAACACAGCAATTGAAGGAGAAGCTTAACCCCAACACTCTCAACGGCATCAAAATCCCCGAGAAATACATCCAATTACTGCAAGATATATACAAGGAAAACTTCAAAAAATATAAAATCCGTCTAACACAAAGAGTAGTTCAAGATTTGGCAAATGAAGACAATCAATTTCGAGTCATACAAGAAGAACATAGTAGGGCTCATCGTAACTACAAGGAAAATAAAGATCAGATCCTGGAGAAATATTATTTTCCGCGTATGAGCAAGCTAATAAAAAAATATACTAAGGTTTGTGATATTTGCAATTTGAATAAATATGATCGCCATCCTTTAAAACCCGAATTCCAGCAAACTCCAATTCCCACTTATCCTTCAGAAATTCTGCACATCGACCTCTTCGAAATAGACCATGAAAAATATATTACTTGCATCGATAAATTTACTAAATTCGCGAAATTCTTCCGTATTAAAGAAAAATCGGCTTTGTACTTGAGAAACAAAATAATAAAAATCCTCCACTACTTTACAGTTCCGAAAATACTAGTCATGGATAATGAAAGTGGTTTTATAAGTCCCATTGTTTCGAATTACATCAAAACGCTAGGAGTTCAAATATATTTAACACCAACTCAAAAAAGTGAAGTCAACGGCACAATCGAAAGAGTCCATTCAACAATAATTGAGATGATCAGATGCTTACGCACGGAGTACCCAGACTTTACTACAAAAGAACTGATTAATATAGCAGTCGATCGCTATAACAACTCCATACATTCTGTCACAAACAAGAAGCCAAGTGACATATTTCTAGGGAAAATCCAAAGGATAAATTACAAAAATCTAATGGATTTTCAGGAAAAAGTTAATGAAGATTTAACGGAACTTATTCGTAAAAACCAAAGAAAGAAAATCAGTAGAAGAAACCGGAACAGAACCAAACCTAAGACTTATCAAGAAGGTGAAACAGTTTTTGCTGCCGTCAAACGTCGGGACGGAAAGCAAAAACCCTTGTTCAAAAAAGAAAAAGTTCAGAAAGATAATCGCGTAACAATTACAACAGAAACTGGGAAAAGAATCCATAAAACACAGATTAAGAACACAAAGCAGTAACAATGTCTTTTTTCTTTCCGTTCTAGGTCAATAGGATTGTCCTCGGCAATCCTAAGCATATTCGAATACAATACACCATTAATAATTATAAAACATGGAAGCGGACGAATCATTAATGGCAATTTTAAAATGATCCACGTTATAAATCTCACATCGTACAATGAAATAGTCAGCGCCTCTATTCCTACAATTGAACAACAAATAGACAAAAATAGTATGCTCAGACCTCAAATACTGTATCAATTACATCAAATCGAAGAATCATTAAAGAAATTGCACGGCAAAAGACTAAGGTTTTCCAGATCGATAAACTGGCTTGGATCTGCATGGAAATGGATCGCCGGAACACCGGATGCCACCGATTGGGATAGCCTTCTGAAAACTCAAAACGTCATTATTGAAAACAACAATAATCAATATCGAATTAATAACCGCATTACCGAAGTAACTCAAGGAATTTTGGATAACTACAACAAGATCATTCAGAGAATTAACAATACAAGTGTCGATAAGTTTGAACAAACAATGTATAATAAACTTACAATAATAAAAGATGAAGTCAATGAAATCGTTTCAGCAGTTCAATTAGCAAAAAAAGGAATTGTGAACACAAACCTTTTGGACAAGACCGAGATCCAGAATATTCTCGCGCAGATGGAGACACTACCATATAATAATGAAGTCGAAGCTATCGAGTATGCAGAACCAATAGTGCTACAAAAAGATTCAATTATACTTTATGCTATTTCCTTACCAAAAACAAAACCAATCGATTTCAATCATCTTCTAATTAGATCTTCAGTTAAAGACAATAGACGAATATACTTAGAATCAAACGAACTTCTGGTAAATCAAGACGAACAATATGGAATCAAAGAACAGTGCAGAAAAATTAACGACATACTAGTATGCAACAGCAACCAACTTCAAAAACTATCCGCAGACCATTGCATTAGTCAGCTGCTAAAAGGAATCAGTGCTAAATGCGAACACCAATTCTATAAAAAACCAATCATCGAACTCATCAACGAAAACATTATATTCCTAACCAATTTCAACGGAACTATTAAACATCAAGAGGAGACCAAAATTCTAAATGGAACATTCTTGTTGCAGTTCAATAATGACTCTATATTTATCAACGACCAAGAATATATAAACAAAGAAGTCACCACGTATCATATCCTACCACCACTTCTTCAGGCCAATTTAACAGTAAAAGAAATTAGACTAGATCTAGAATATCTACATAGTTTACACCTAGATAATATTAAGAAGTTACAAAAATTTGCACTAATCAATCATTTCTCAGTCGTTTCAGATGTTATTATCTTTTTTGTTCTGATAATCATTATAACCATACTTATTAGATGCAGATGCGAGAAAAAACAAACTCCATTTCAAATTAAACTATCAACAGCTGTTCCACAAGTCAATGACCTTTCGCCACAACCCATCAAACTTAATTTTTGATCCATGAGACATAGACCTAAGGAGGGAAGAGTTATCACACACAAACCAGCTTAGTCAGCACACGCGCCAAACACCTGCATGCATATCCAGCGGATATGGATCAGATATCTCTCTGAAATATTTCTGTAGTTTAAGTATTAATGCTGACTCCATGTAATCATCCAAATTTGTATTTTCCCACAGAAAAATATTATAAATAGTACTGTAAGACGAAATTGTAGTTAGATTATTAAGTAGTGCGAATAAAGCGAGACATCTGTCTCAAAATAACTTTTTTTATTTCATTTAAAATAAAAAGTTAATAACTATGCCCATGGCTTCAGGTCCATTGCTAGGAATATGGGGTTTATGATTCTGTACTATTTTAAGTCTAAAAAGAGAATTATGAAAGAAACAATTTAAAATTTTTATTATTTTCTACTTTTTACAAGCGTCCTACCAGTAGGACACTGGGCAAATGCACTCTGATTAGAAAAAAAACATATTTTTTTTTAGTATTAAACAAATTTATTAAGTATCATTAAAAAAAAAACTTAATGCGAGAGTTAAATTCAAAAATTATTTTTGCAGTAGGGTGTGATAACTAATGTTGCATCTTACATGAAGTGGAGCATCACATTTATAACACTTTGTGGTAGTTTTTTTATGGCGCTGCCTGCATCTCAACTGCTTTACTGATTGGCTGGGACCTCGGTGTATATCTCCCATCAAATGATCCAATCTATCAAAACGTTGATCCGTTAATAAGACGGAATGATGGCCTTTGTTATGAACATGTACTTCACCTTTCCTAATAAGAGATGTTGCTATCATTCTTCGAAAAGAGAGATGGTCTAACGCTCCGCCCATTTCTCTGTGAAGCTGCCAAGCATTGTGTTCAGCCAAATCGAGACAATGGCTTACAATCGGAAAGTACCATTTTTTTCCTCTAATTGAAACCCTGTATAAACTAATGTTCTGGTTTGCACGATCGACGCCTCCCATGTAACAATTGTAATGGTTTATTAACTGCGGCATTTTCACATGGACTTCCTTCTTATCTTTGCGCGACCAGCGAGTGACGGTTCGAGTAGTTTCTACTGGATTGCAAGTAGAAGCTACTAGTACAGAACTGTTGTCATTCCAAATGCAAACCAGAATTTTGTCTTCAGATTGCCTAAAGTCATACCACCCTCTGTCCTTCTTTTTTAGATATTTTTTCTTCAGTAATGGGCAATTGGCTAAACCATTGTCATTGATGGTTCCTGTGCCATCAAATCCTCTAGTCTTGAGTTCACGTAGAAGGGAAAAGGACGCAAACAAGTTATCGAAATACATGGATGTGTTTTGTATTCCCGCGTTTGCTAAGACGTCAGAGTCTTAGACCCATGTCTCGGTATTTGTTATCGGCAAATGTTCCTGCACCTTGGTATGGTTGCAACCAAACTATATATCCTTTGTAAGTTGCGCCAACCCAAATTTTGTAACCGTATCTTATTGGCTTGCCATGAATGTATTGCTTGCATCCATGTCGACCGATGGGACCATTTACTCGTCAATGCTGTGGGATTGGCAATGCGGAGCGATCTTTACAAATTTGTCACTCAGATAGTCGAGCACAGGACGAACTTTACTAAATTTGTCATCTTTCACTAAATTACAGTTATCTGCGAAATGGATATGGCCCAAAATATGTTCAAATCGATTTCGTGTGATTGAATTTGCTACTAAAGTGTTATGAACATCACCAGATTTTTCCCAGTACATCCTGCGTCGGCTTACTTTGCTATAGCCACTCAAAAGGAGAATACCGAAAAAACACTTTATTTCTTCAGCACTTATTGCTGAGTTTCATCCATAGTTCTCAAAACTTTTAAAGTTTCCAGGTCGACTCTTGTCCGTGTGCGTGTTTTTTTAACCAGTTTGAGTCGTTTAACAAGTTGGTCACACGGTATATTTACGCTTTCGTCAGCTGATGAACTTGTATAAACCTCATCAACATTTAGCTTTGTACGTAGGTGTGCACCACCTCCTAACAAAACAGCAAGTAAGTTTTCGAGAGTAACATTATCCTCCTCCCCTGTGTCTTCATCAGTTATTTCGTTGTTAGCAATATCTCCGGGAACAACCTCAATATCGATGCCATGCAAATTTTGAAAATTATGATTTTCATCAATTGCTTCCAAAGAATCCAAAATTTCGTTTAAAGTTAGTGGCCTGAAAAAAATAAAAAATCAAACGAAACATTATATTTTATATCGCCATATGGGATATGCCCAGTGTCCTATATATAGGACACGAAATTGGGTTTATAAAAAAATTTGCTTTATTGTAACTTCTATTGAATTTTTAGCAGGTTTTATGATAACAGATTTACTCGTATTTCTAAACACTATAAACATGTAAATATTTATAATACTTAAACAATTATTACATTTTTCTTACCTTTTATGCGCCATAGCTCAACTTTTTTTTCACAATTTCTTGCAACCACTAACTCCAACGTTTAAAACGATACAAAAGGAAAAAGTACATACCTCAATAGCGGCAAATATTTTTTTGGGATTTTCAAAAAAAACTCGCCTACTCTTATTTAAATTTCAAATTTCAACGGCAAAATCCAAGTGTACTACCTATAGGACACTGGGCATATCTGGGTTTTAAAGGAGGTTGATGTGCCGCTGTTGGTGTTGAAGTGGCTGTGTTATGAACACTTGGTTTGCGGCTCCGAATGCTCTTGCGGATATGTCTTAAACTGCAGCAGCTAGCTCACTCTCTGTGGGTAAAAGTTCATCAGTTTGACTCAGTAGCTTCTCTTCGAAAGGCCAACCGCCCGTTCTCATCCTCCATCGTTTATTACAATAAATGATAATTTGTTTTTAACAAGATGATTTTAATCTGCAAAAGTTTACCAAAAAAGAGAATATTGATTTTTATAATATAAAAGGAAAACGTGTACCTATATCTTTCCCCAATCTTTTTCATCTTTAACTGGTGGGCTTTCTGCACTCAGTATTCAGCTGCTGCCATAGTCGTAGCGAAGTTACCTTTCTTTGTCGATAATTCGGTAAAATATTCTATGCCAAACTAGGGTGTTTGGCTATAAAATCGGCCAGAGCATTTTTTTGTGAAAAATTAATTTAACTGAGATTGGACCTCAATTAAAAAAACGGACATGGCATTAGTAAATTCCTTAAAAATAAAAATATTAACATCTTTGTTGTTTCGCTCGATAACTCAACAGCATAGGAGTGTGTGAATGAAATGACGAACTATAACGTGTGTTGTCATCTCAAATTTCGATCACGAAAGCGGTAATGACAAAATCCTCACACTTCGATAACGAGTTACCCGTTACTAACCCTAACACCAATAAATTCAAATTCACCTATTAGTGACTTTGAGGATTAAAACGATCATAAATTGCCAGGAGGACCCCTCGACCTATAGAAGAACAGAGGATCGTTAATGAGAGATCTAGACAAAACAGTGGAATTCGTACTTTAATTGGTATAGTTTTTACATAGTGCTCGCTGCAATATGTGGCCTAGCGTTATCATGCAAAAGGACAACACCTTTTCTATTTACTATTCATGGCTGCTTCAGCAGCAGCTTATTCTGCATTTGCTGCAGCTCTGAACAGCATAGCTCCGTAGTAATACTCTTCCCTGCTGCTAAGAAAGAATAATGAATTATACCCTTTGTAGACCACCAACTAGTCACCATTACTTCTCGTTGTAATGGATGGAGTTGTGGTTATGACATACATATGTCATGGAGCTTCATCAGCGTATAGCCACTGTGCAGATATACGTCTGTTTTCTGTTCAAAAAAAAGCTTTGATTGCGAACCAGTTGAACCAGTAGTAGAAAATACTTGATATCGGTCAATCATGCGGTACCCACTTGTCCATTTTTTAATTTTGCCAATATCTTACGAGTGGCTTGAGTCTGCCACATAAGTGACATCAAGTTTATCTGCAATGTCTCGAATGGATTGCCGAAGGTTTGATTTCACTAGAGCGAGACCGCGTGGTTCACTTCAAAGTCTTACATATATTGAAAAAAATTCGTCAAACCAACGACGTACTGTTTCCTCAATCGCAGCATTCATTTTCGCACTGATTCTGCAGTATTATTAAGGACTAGTTTCTCAAATTTTCAACTACCAGCAAACTGCAAAATACATAGAATTTGAGAAAGAAGTGTTGCTAAAGTTTGATAAACTGAATGCTCGTCTATTGAATGAGTTCTGGCCTAATGTTTATCTGGAAAATAACCATTCAAATGCTTTTTATGCGCTTTTAAATGTGCAAGTTTGTAAATACTCGTACATGCATGTCTGAAGTACTAAGCTACCACAAATTAAATAGATTAAAGCCTTGGGTATATAAGAAGAGTAAAAAAATAGTCCCAATAGCGATAATTTGAGACGATATTCTTGAGAATATCGAAAGTGTATTTTCCAAGGTTAATTATTTTTTGCTGGTTCTTTATTGTAATGAATAAAACTCACACCTTTCTTTTGTAACAATCTCTTTAATAGTGATTTGCTTTTGCTTTGACATTACATGTTGTTATAATGTGTTATACATTTGTTCTAACTTGTTATACATTTGTTTTAAGTTGTTATACATTTGTTTTATGTTACGTTACGTTATATTTAATTTACATAATTACATGGGTTTAGAATTCAATTATTGTTTTTTAATTTGAATCAACAACATTCTCCCCGGCCGTGAACGAAGTTCGCAATGTGACCATATCCTTAGATATCTTATGAATTCGCCGCACTTTGTCGCCATTGTAGTTGTCGGACATTTTGACATTTCATTCAAATTGTGCGTGGATATTGGCCGGGGGACAATAAAAAAAAATAAATTAAATAAAATTTCAATTTAAAAATTTAAAATTTCTAGTGAGTGTATGAGGTGACATAATTACAATATGTCCCATAGAGTAAGTGTTTTTTTTTGTTTTAAAGATAACATTTAAATATATATATGTGTAAGAATATATTCCCTTTTGTTGTTTTACAATTCGTTTGTTGATAGTTTCTTGTTGTTGTTGTATGTAGTTTGCTGTCGCCATGAATGAGATCGTGTACCCATGGTGCAGTTTTCCCATTGCGTACATCAATTGCCTTACGAGTGTGTGTGTGTGTCATCCCAGAGTTGTATGCATGGCTCTGAGAAAGTATACCTGGGAATTAGACTTAAATGTTTATTAGTGTAATTGTTATTATTATTATTATTTTTTTTTTTTTAATGTGAGAAAAATAAGTGCATGTCGTTACGAAACGTGTGTGTGTGTGAGCGAGTGTGTAAAATACCGATTTGCGGCGGCACGAATGAGTTGTGTGACGTCACTACACAACATGTGTGCGATGTCAACATCTCTGATACTGACCATGTTGATAAGCAGTATGTTGATTGGAAGTACATGTGTTGCTTAGCGTCATGTTGACATGCAATATGTAGGTCAGCAACTATTGTCAGCTGTGCCTTTGTTGAGAAATGAATTTTTGTTTTGCCGTCGGCAAATTGAAATTGTACTTTGTGTTTAAGCCGATCAGCTAAAATATAAAATTATGTGTTCTATAAATGTGTGTTGAGATGTGTGCTTGAGATTTGTTTTGTGTTTTTTTTTTTGTGTGAGTGAATTTTGGATGCCTTTGTGAAATGCCGTCGGCATTTCATCATTCAAATAATTGTGTTTGTCGTCGGCGTTTCGTTGCTGGGTAGTAGACATAGTTTGGCAATTGGTCTTTTTACCTCTCCGTGTTGTGTTCGTAGCGTTACTACGCGTGTTAAGTTGTCTTGTCCTGAGTGTTTTTGCGTTACGCGAGCTAGATTCCATTTCGCGGGTGGAAGTCGCTCGTCTTTTATTAATACGAGGTCTCCGATTTTTATATCTGGCTGTTGTTTCTGCCACTTTGGTCGTTGTTGGAGCCGTGCCAGATATTCCGAGCTCCATTTCTTCCAAAACGTTTGAAGCATGCGTTGAACGCGCTGCCATCGGTCGACGTAATTAGTTCTTGTTTCAGCGAGATCGTGCTGTGGGATGCTGTTGAGAGGCTCACCAATTAGGAAGTGCCCTGGTGTTAAGACTGCAAGATCATTAGGATCGGTGGTCATTGGACATAAAGGCCTGGAATTCAAACAGGCTTCTATCTGCGCTAGAAGCGTACTGAGCTCCTCGAAAGTATAAACTTCGTTGCCGGTTATCCTCTTTAGGTGGTGTTTTATAGACTTCACTCCTGCTTCCCATAATCCTCCAAAGTGGGGGGAAGCGGGAGGAATAAAATTAAAATTTGTTCCGTCCTTGGCTAATGTGTCTGCAATCTCCTTCCAATATATTTGAGCAGCTTTCAAACATCGCTTGAGCTCCGCGTTCGCTCCAATGAAATTAGTCCCACAGTCGCTGTATAAATGAGAGCAAATTCCTCGTCGAGCAGTGAATCTCCTGAACGCTGCTATAAATGTTTGGGTAGTCATATCGCTGACTACCTCCGTGTGAATTGCTTTAGTGGCAAGACAAATGAAGATGGCGAAGTACGCCTTGTGTGTCTTTGAGGCTCGTCCTTTCCATGCCTTGATGTCGATGGGACCTGCGTAATCGACTCCCGTATGCGTAAAGGGCCGTGTTATTTGCACTCTGGGAGCCGGTAAAATACCCATAAGCTGGTTTGCTTGTTTCGCCCTGTGCCGGAAGCATATGTTGCAGCGATTAATATGCCCCTTGATGCTGCTTTTTATTCGCAGGATCCAATATTTTCTCCTAATGTATGCCATCATTTGTTGCAGGCCACCATGAAACGTCCTTTCATGTGCATCCTGCAAAAGAAGTTTAGTGAATGCATGATTGTTTTTGAGTATTATTGGATGCTGTTGCTGGTATGAGAGATTTGAATTCTGCAACCTACCCCCAACTCTAAGAATACCTACAGGATCAAGAAACGGATTCAGGGATTTGAGAGTTTTTGTTGGTAACCCCTGTTGAATCGCTGTAATCTCTGTCGAAAACATTGTTTTTTGTACATTTTTCAGAATGAAAGAAATAGCCAATTCTGTTTCAGACGGGGAAATGGCAGACAGGTTCCGATTAACAGGTTGCTCTTTAGTATTTTTAATGAATCTAAAAATGTAGGAAACCACCTTAATTAATGTAAGTAACTTTGAATATTTTAATACGAGGATTGTTATTAGGTTGTTTTCCTTTGTGACGCAATGGATTTGGACAGATCGTCTCTCTTCTCCTGTTTCTGCTCTTACTGATTGAGGCGGATATTTAAACTTCCAACTGTGGTGAAGAAATTCTGGTCCATTCCACCAGAGTTGTGATCCAACCAGTGCCGATGGTGACACTCCCCGTGACAAAAGGTCAGCTGGATTAGATTGTGTCGGGATATGGTACCAGATGTCCTGTTGTGTAAGCTGCTGTATTTGTGCTACTCTGTTGCTTACAAATGTTTTCCATTTTGATGGTTGCGCTGCTATCCAGTCCAAGGTTATCGTTGAATCCGTCCATGCATACTGTTTTGCTTCGTTCAACCCAAGAACCGTTGAAGTGTATTGCAGAAGTGTCGCAAGCATGACTGCTCCGCATAGTTCCAGACGTGGAAGTGAGACGGTCTTTAATGGAGCAACCTTGGTCTTGGATATCAGTAGGTGCATATGGATCTTACCTTGTTGATCCAGTACACGAAGGTATATTGCCGCACCGTATGCACTTTGTGAAGCATCGCTGAAGCCATGGATTTCTGTGTCTTGTTTTTTACGGTTTGCATGTATCCATCGAGGAATCCGGATGTGGTTGATGCACGCGATTTCCTGACGGAATGTGTTCCAGGATTTGAGTAATTCTTCAGCAACTGGATCGTCCCATTCAGAGCCATGCTTCCACAAGTGTTGCATAATCAGCTTGGCACGAATAATGCACGGTGAGATCCAGCCAAGAGGGTCGAAGAGTTTGGCGATTGTCGATAAAATTGTCCTTTTTGTTTGATCCGGTGGATTGGAGCTACAACACTGAAAAGAGAAGATGTCTTCAAGAGGATACCATTTGATACCTAAAGCCTTAACATGATCAGAGGAACCTAAAGGTAATGAAAAATTAGCTTCCCTTTCAGTTTCTGGTATGAATTTTAATATTTCTTCACAGTTGCTCATCCATTTTCTCAGATGAAACCCGCCTGATGATAGCAAACCTCGCACTTGTTCCCGCCGTATAAGGGCTTCTTCTACAGTGTCAGCTCCGGTGATGAGATCATCGACGTACATGTCCTCCTTTACCATCTTTGCGCCAAGTGGGTAGCTGTCTTCTTCATCAGATGCCAGTTGATTCATCGTCCGAATCGCGAGGTATGGAGCACTAGTGGTTCCGAAAGTGATGGTTTGGAGGCGGTACGTTTTAATTGGCTCTTGAGGGTTGTTACGCCAATGCACGAGTTGATAATATGAGTCACTAGGTGTTACTCTCACCTGCCTGTACATTTTTTCAACATCGGCTGTAAAGGTAAATTTGTGTACTCTCCATCGTAGTATAATATCGACAATGTTGTTTTGCACTTTAGGCCCTGCTAAAAGATGGTCGTTGAGCGATGTTCCATCGGAGGTTTTGGCTGCTGCATCAAAGACAACCCGCAATTTGGTCGTGGAACTTGATTCTTTGAATACTGCATGATGAGGCAGAAAATAATGAAATGGAGTATTCAAAACGTCGTTCGCCGTTTCATCAACTTCTGTCATATGACCAAGGGCGAGGTATTCCTTAATGCAGTTGGAGTATTCTCTATATAGCACGGGATTCTGCTGGAAACGCCTTTCCAGATGAAGAAACCTACGAAAGGCTCCTGACTTCGAGGACCCTAACCCAGGTTTACTTCCTTCCTTAAATGGTAGTGTCACTACATAACGTCCATCTGACGCTCTTCGGGTAGTAGTTACAAACTGCTTCTCGCAGTGTTTGTTCTCCTGTGTTTCGTGTTGTGGGAACGGTGCTTCTTCGATTTCCCAGAACTTTGTGAGTTGTGTGTTGAGGTCAACTGAGTTGTGGAATGCCTTAACCTTTTGTCTATTTGCAGGTGCTTTTCCCATCAATATCCAACCTAGTTTGGTTTTCTGGGCGACCGGAGCTGCAACATGATCATCTCTTCGTACGTCTGGGAGGAGTACTTCGGCGTAGACTTCGCTTCCTAGAAGAAGATCTACATTGGCTGGTGTGAAGAATGATGGGTCAGCAAGTTTAAGGCCACTTATATGCGGCCATTTGTTGAAGCTGACCTTTTGGGCCGGCAGAAGCCCAGTCAGGGATTTGAAAATGAATGCGCGGGTGCGCCCTGTGAACGATGAGTGAACCGACCTAAAAGTCAAGTCGACAGAGCTGTGGCAGGCTCCACTGCTGACCTTCCCCAACCCGGAAACTTCAACAAATGATCTTTTCCTGCATAAGTTAAGTGCCTGCACCGCCGATCCTGTAATAAAAGAAGCCTCCGACCCAGGATCAAGTAACGCCCTAAGTTGGATGAATTCTCCTGATGCGGCTCTAACCTTGACAACAGCTGTTGCTAACAGAATTTGGGAAGTGTTATGGTAAGTGTGAAATGAATTTGTATATCCTCTTGTTTCCTGCTGTTGAGTGTGAGGGTGAAAAACTGTTGCTTCAGGGTTGACTATTGATGACTGGTGTGAATGTGTGTTAGATGTCGAAGGGGATTGTTTGGAGTTGTGAATGGTGTGAGATTGTGTGTCTAAATGTAATAGTGAATGGTGTGGTTGTCTGCAATGGTAGCAGCGTGAGTGGCTTGGGCACTGGGGCGTCGAGTGACTATACGCCAAACAGTTTTCACACACTCCGATTTTGCCTACCGTGTTTTTTCTGACAACCACATCCATTTTTAAAAACCTATTGCACTTTCGAAGGGCATGCGGACCTTTGCTGCAGACTTTGCAATTATATGGAATGTTTTTTGTTTTACTAATAATTAGTGAATTAGTTTTGTTTGAATTCTTGCTATATTTAAATCCTGGTTGTGGTTCTACAACTTCCAAGGTCCTAAATCTAGCTTCCAAAAATTCTGAAAATTCTTTAAAAGTTGGCAAATCTTTTCTAACCCCTAGCTTTTCTTCCCATATCTGCTGAGTTGTGGGTGGAAGTTTTTGAAGCATACAAAAAACTAAAATCGCGTCCCAATGTTGTACCGGAAGCTCTAAGTTTTTAAGTGAGTGTCGACATTCGGTTGATGTGTCTAATAAATTTTTTATACCGGATACTGTCTCTTGTTTTAGATTCGGCTGGCCAAAGAAAATCTTAAACTGGGTGTTGACTAGTATACGCTTGTGGTCATATCGTGAGGTTAACACTTCCCAAGCCTGATCATAATTACCCTCATCAACCCTTAAGTGCTGCAAAAGACGTTCAGCTTCTCCCTGGACACTTGACTTAAGATAGTGAAGTTTTTGAATTTTTGACAGAGAACCATTATTATGTATTAATGAAATAAAAAGATCGTGAAATGCTCTCCATTCTTCGTAGTTACCAGAAAAGGTTGGTATATTTATTTTTGGGAGTCTTAATTCCTGTTTCTGATTATTTGATTCCACAGAACTTACCAGTACTCCTGACTGTGTTGCCTTTTCTAAACCGTCCTGCAAGTCTGCTCGATATTCCAGGTAACATTCCTTAATTTTGTCGAAAATTTTTTCTAATTCTTCCATCCTTTCACTATCCAACGTAGAAATCGCTTCCGCATTGTATTCTGTGCTGGATTTAAAATTGCCCTCCAATACATCAAGCCGTCCTACAATGTAGTTTTTGCTGCGTTGGTGTTCTGGCCTTTTCCCATAATTGGATATGTCCTTGAGTAACTGGGCTAGGATATTCTTTTGCAGTTTTCCGTAGTTAGCCATGATGTTGAAAAAAATTGAAGGTAAGCCAACGATTATGATTAAAAAAAATTGGATTGTACTTACAAATTAATATTTTTTGTATGTAGGTTCCGACACCTAGGGCTGTGCTGTAACTTGCGGGAACTGCCTGTATATTGCACGGTATGTTTGGTGTATGCACCGTATGTTGCAGTATGCACCGTACTGTTGCACTAAAATTTAAATTGAATGCACCGTAATTGCACTGTATGTACAGTATGTTGCGGTGTAAGCACTGTATGTTGCAGTATGCACCGTACTGTTGCACCAAGATTTAAATTTAATGCACCGTATGTTGCACTGTATGTACGGTGTATTGTACTGCACTGTCCACGAACGGACCCGATGATCGTTGACTGTTCCCAAGAAGCGGATGCACCGGTTCCAGATTGCAGACAGGGATTTGGATTAGTTTAAAGTTTTTTTTTTTTATTAAAATGTATTACACGACGCGAGAATGCCGTTTTTGCACTTTAAAGAAAAAAACTCACAATGTTATTTGGGTTTGGATTAATGGAAACTTCCACTCTTTTAAGATACAAAGTATTTAAAGTATTTTATGTTTAAATGTTCACTCTCGAAGGACCAATGTATTTTCCAAGGTTAATTATTTTTTGCTGGTTCTTTATTGTAATGAATAAAACTCACACCTTTCTTTTGTAACAATCTCTTTAATAGTGATTTGCTTTTGCTTTGACATTACATGTTGTTATAATGTGTTATACATTTGTTCTAACTTGTTATACATTTGTTTTAAGTTGTTATACATTTGTTTTATGTTACGTTACGTTATATTTAATTTACATAATTACATGGGTTTAGAATTCAATTATTGTTTTTTAATTTGAATCAACAACAGAAAGAATTAAGGAAAAATATTTCTACGCATAAACAAAATTATTTGGTAAATAAATTTCATCAGGCAAAAGATAATTTAAAAAAAGAATGGTCTATTGTCAATGACCTTATTAATAATACTGCGCCCTCTTTTTTACAAGTGCATGAACTGTGGTATTCCATTTATTTAGCAAAAGATTTACTCCATGTTTAACAAACTTATCATTAAAGTGGGATTAAGTACATATATACTTAGTTTATTTCAATCATGTTAAAGTATTTCAAGATTAAAAGTGTATACATGTACATAATGTATAATAGGACTATACTCGTACTGTCACTAAATATACTAATTAAGAAGTTTTAATTGAAGAATAAAAATGAGGACCGTTATGACAATGACAAGTGGAATTGCCACATAGTCACTCATAAAAAATATTTTCTGTCTCAAATTTTTAAACAAATAACGGGTGTTTCAACAAGAGGTGTACGATTTGAGGGCCTATTATTTTACAGATGATGTCCGCAGGATTGGCAAGTGGCGACAGATGTCATTTATAAATTTGGGAAATTTACCATTTTTTTTTGCAAGAAAATTATATTTAAGCAAAATTACCGCATCTTGGGCAACAAAAATCCAACAGTGGTTCAGTAGATGCCAATGTACCGTTGCTGAGGATCCGCATTTTTTCGAAAATGAGGCCAGAAAAGTCATTACGGTCAATGGAGCGCGCTACTGAGACATGATAAACTATTTTTTGTAGCCGAAACTCGTGGATATGAATACGGATGACTTCCACTTTCAACAGGATGATGTTAGGTGTCATACAAATCGCGAAACACGAAGTTTCTTGGCCGCGTAATTTCGAATTTCGCAGATACCCTTGGCAGCCTAAATCGTGCGACTTAACATTGTTAGACTTCTTTTTTTGGGGCTATATTAAAAGTAAGGTCTACCTTACTTTTTCAACTCTGAGAGCGCATATTGAAGGCACCATCGCCGAGATAGAGCCCTAAAGAGTGTGAAAGAGTTATTGTAAATTTTGAGAAAAGGATAAGGGTCTGCAACCAGATCCGAGGCGTTCATTTGGAACATGTTGTGTTCTATACATATTCCCCATGTGTGTAGTTTATAAAGCAATAAACGTTTCAGAGCTATCTCAGAAATTTTTTGTTTTATTCAAAAAAACAAATCCTACACTTCTTGTTGCAGCACCCTTTATATACGAAGTAGACTTCCAAATTTGCTGACTCGAGAGGGCAAACGAAATTTAATAAAAGATACATAAATTACTTTAACGCGTATCTTAACGACAAATATTCCCGGCACTACCAGAAGAAACAACAGATTCCTACGGAAGTTGAAGATAACTATAGGAGTAAAATTGCAAACCGGGGTGTGCCAAAAGAACCACATAGGTGGAGCTCGTTATTAGGTATAACCTCGCTATTTCTGCTTATTTCCTGAAGTGATAAGACTTTTTCTTTTTTCTTTTCTGTATCCATCATTCACTTTTTCAATACAATTGGAAAGTAAGTAGTAATGGTAGTCAATATTAGATGATACAGCATATACAGAGGTTTGTTTTCTATATATTTCTATACGTATTTTGAAGATTTTGTGCGGCATATTGGGACCAGTTAGATTTCATCTCCGGCAAAGCGGCAATAGTATCTCCCAATTTGAATTGAAAACTTCGAGCACTATGTTATAAATCTGCCCCTGTTTTGAAATGTTTAATATGAAATGACAATTATGAAATATAATGGACTGTAGTTCATTTCGGCAACATACTTGATTTCCATGACGTTAACCGATCATTGAGAAGCCGGAAATCCTTACTCATTCCATAGTGTACATATTATGTACTACATAAGTATAGACTATTCTTTGTAATGCAATGCGTCCGTCAGTTTCCTGAAGTCTCCCGAGGTTTTCTGAAATCTCCCGATTTGTAGAGACGTTAATAATCATATGTATGCACTCCATGAAAATAATATCTTAACGTTTTAGGTTTCCCCCAATTTTTGTAAACTAAAATAAAAACTACCCCTAAAAATGTTACGTAGTAGACATAATCCAATCCTTCGTATCGCAAACAACATCTAACATTTAACAGTATATCACGTAATTGATAACACAGCAATTGATAACATACCAATGGGTTCAAACGTAAGATTTCTTGACAGCTCAAATTATCAAAAATGCAAAACTTTTCATCTTCGGAAACCATTATATGTACCTACTTAATTGAGTTTGGATAGATTCAAATTAATAGCGAAGTTATAACGATAAACGTGGTGGCGTACCGCGGTGGTTAATTTCGTCGAGTACTCTGTAGTGGGGATAGTCGTCGGTTCAGTAGAGCGGTAAGTCGTGGGAAGAACGATGTTGTTTGGCAGTACTAGTACTTCTTCGTCATTTCCTTTCAGTTCGGAGGCAAGTCGGTTCGCCTAATCCGTATATTTTATTTTCGTATTTCTTCGTTTATAAACAAAAAAAAACATTTTTTATGTTATTAACGATTTGGTTTTCCTGAGGGAATTCCGCGGAAGATGCTATTTTAAAATAATGTAATGGGAGGTGCGATGGTTTAAGTAATATTATAATAATCCTATGGCGTCATTCATTGGCATGACCAATTACTTGAAGCGATTAATCACACTATTCTTTTGCGTAAACTTTATATAACTGGATTTAGGAATCCGGTTTTGTATTGCTTCACTTTCTTTTTATCAGAAAGACCCCACAAGTAAAACTTAAGGATTGGTGTATGAAGGTTCGATTTAAAGCCACATTTTATTTTCTATTTAAATAAGCTCGATCTTAAAACATAATTTGAAAAGTAATTTTGAAACTTTTGCTGATGGTACTACAATAGTATATATTTGACTTACATAAAAAAATCGTTAATTTTGATAAATCGGTATTAAAATTAGAGACTCACATATAGTTGTTAAAGTAGTGGTTTGCGAAATATGCGATTATTTAAAATGAAAGAATGAGCTTTTATATCTTTTTTTAAACCTTAAAAAACTTAATCTCCATTAGAATCTGTCGAGTGCTTCTAGAACCTATCTTATTGTTCTTAAAAAATACTATTGGTGTGATAAGGCCTTTTTTAGTTGTTGATTCTGCAGCGTATTTTATAAAAGATTTACACATATCCCAGTTTCGCCATTGCAAAAATCTCAGCCCAGGAAAGGGAGTTTTTTTCTTTTACGAATAGTGACGGCGATCTTTGTCTAGCAAAACAACGGCCACTGCATTTGATTTAATAAGATTATATACATCTTCAAATTTCGGGGATTGTCCGGGTGATCTGCGAGTTGTAGTTTCACCACCCTTTTTAGATCCCTTCTTGGGAGCAGTCAATTTCCATAAACAACTGATACGGCATAGCGGTAGTTCATCCACGTTAGACACTCAGGTTTTTGTGAATATGTACAAATGTAAAAATATCTGCAGATGACAAACAACATTTCCGTTTTTCCAGGCTTAAGTCCGAGTTATTGCAAGCAGGATGGTTGGTGATGGTTGGATACGGAGGACCTCTAAAATCTGGGTCGATGAAGGTATGCCTGACGAATAGAACCTCAACTACGTCGCATAGGAAATCCTGTCTACGCCTCAGACTCTTCGTCAAGGTTCTGATTGGTTTGATCTAATCTATCAATGTGACTTAAGGCCAGGAAAGCCTTAATAGATACAATTTTTTATAGATGCAATTTTTGCATCACGGCAGATTTTGGAAAAACAGAAATCTACCAAGTCGATACGCACCACACAAGTTGTGTTGTCATGTGACATTGTCAACATCGTAGAATTACTCGAAAAAAGGGGAAGGAGAAGCGGTACACACAACAGCGGCACCAAGGACAAAACTTACGTGAGGCAGTTACAACTCCTTGGTAGTAAGGGACTTTATCTACTTCACTCTGCTCTTCACTTTGACAACGACAAGTATAAAGAATCAATCTTGCTAATGGCTGCTTTTTTGGCATTAGTAACTAGAAACCAAAAAGACTTAACACTGGATCCTGATCATTCCAGTCGTGCTTTACAGCGCAGAAGCTTGGACACTAACGAAAGCGGATGAAAATGCTCTCTTGCGCTTCGAAAGAAAAGTTTTTCGGGTAATTTTCGGCCCCATTTGGATCAATGAAAAATGTAGGAGAAGTTTCAAGAGGGAACAGTACGGGCCTTACAGGAATAGTGATCTTGTCAGAAAAGCTTGGAAAACTTGGCTTGGATAGCTAGGTTGCCTCTAACGCGTGGACATCAGCGCCCGGACTCGGAAAATTTTCGACTCCAACCCAAAGGAACAAAGCGGTAGAAGAGAACCTTTCCGTGGAATTGTTCCGCGTTTTCGACATGTTCTGTTATAAGAATCTTGAAATGGCGCAAATGCTGGAACTGCACAGAAGAATATTCAGTGCTTTTATATGGATCGTGCCCCTTCTCTTTGGGCAGTTAAAAATGGTTTTGGAGGATTTCAAAATGCTGATTTTGGCCAATCGCGAAGACGGCATATTTCACGACAATGCTAGGCCGCACGCTGCCAGACAGATGCTTCGAAAAATATAAGAGCTGACATTGCGACTTCAGATTATATATTTCGAATGATTTAAATTTATTTACAAAATTGAACATCTGAATGTGTTATTTATTGAATTATTTAAAAATTTCTTAGCCCATTCTGGTTATTGGACACTCACACGCCATCAAGAATGAGAACAGTGTGTTCGGAAGAAAATATCGCGGCGGTGGTGGCTTCTGTCGAAGAGGACACCAATTTATCGATTCGTCTTCGTTCGCAGTAACTTGGGATTTGTCCATCCACTATCTGTGTAGAGATTTTGCTCTGAAGACTCATAGGGTCCAATTGGTGAAAGAACCAAAGCCGCGTGGCCATTTATTGAGTCGATTGTTCAGTGAGTGTGCTTTAAATCAACTATGAGTTGGCATAGTTTTTTCCCATTGTTTAGTGAATAGGCTCATTTTTATTCAAACGGCTACGTAAACAAGCAGAATTATCATATTTGGAGTGAGAATTATCCTCAAGAAACTATGATTTGCGTGTCATCATGTGGAAGAACAGTGGTTTCAACAGGATACCACCAATGTCGCTTTATAGGAAACACGATTTGGCGATAGAGTTATAGTATCATAGATCAGGAAATGGACCTGGACTATTTTCTGTGGGGCTACGTCAAGCAACAAGTTTATGCGGATAAACCAGCACGATTCTAGAATGCGCTTTGTACGAGGCAATCGTGGTAGACATATGCTCAAAACTATTTTTCAATATTAAATAGTATGAAATAATCTTTCCAATGAATTTAAGAAATCGTCAGCTCGTGTGTTTGATTTAAAGAAAAATCAATATACTCTACTCGAGTATAACAAAACTGTTACTTTTGACAATTGGGCGTCGTTATTGATACCTACAATACAGTATTGGTATTCCGTCTTATAATCCATTTCCTATAATCAAATTTCTTTATTCAGCCATCACTTATATAAACTACTCAAAACAAAATAGGGCCCACTAGGTTTTTAGGCTCTCATTTGAAAAAATTAATGATTATATATTTATTTTTTTCCTGAATATATTTGAGCTAAGGATTAAGAAACTGAGTGCACATAAATAATAGTCAATATTTTTTTATTCAAATTATTCATAAAAACAATTTAAAGAAAAGTTTATGAAAAAATAAAACTTTACATATTACTGTTTTTCTGTTATGATTTGTTTAGATGTTTTACTTAGTAGCGAGTGGGGTCTCCTCTGCTCCGTATGCAATGTCTTAGCCTACCTGGTACGCTCCCAATGAGATGTGCAATATTTTGTTCAGGTATGCGCCCCCAACAGACTTTTAACGATTTTATGAGCTCTTGTTTGCTGTTGACATGGCTGTGGTTCTCTTGAGGCTCCTTTTAAACTGGTCCCATAAATGCTCGATGGGGTTGAGGTCTGGGCTCATTGCTGGCCATGGCAAAACTGTAATATTGGCATAAGAAAGAACTCTTTGTGTAACGGACGAGCATTGTCTTGCATAAGAACAAAGTAAGCGCCCACTCTCTGTGAAAATGTAATTACAATTATCGTGTCAATGTAACTGTCGGAGGTTTTGCATAACAAGCTTATTCCAGCCCATATCGTAACACTTTGACCCCCAAAACGGTCAGTTCGGTGAATACATGGGTCGGTAAAACGTTCACTTTGCCTTCTCCACACCGTACTCGTTTATCGTCACTAACACCCCTATTCTGCTATACGTGCGGATCGAACGTTCCCTATTCGATTCACTTTCACTTCGAATCAGTATTCTGCTATACGGCGGGTGAAATGCCTTACCATTTTCTATTTCAAAATTTCGAAGATTTAAACGTCACCCGTTTGGAAATTTAAGTGTAATTTCAACTGTGTAATTTGTGTGGAAAGAAAAACAAATATGGATAGTGCAGCACTTTATTTCAATTTTGACCCGGATGAATCATTTTTATGAGGAAATTCGATTCGTGCGTATACTGGAATACCGACCTGCGTTACCGACAAATGAGTGTTCCATTTCGAACGGATAGCAGGATCAGACTGTAAAAAACTGACCTTACATTACATTCGTCTATAAAGACTACAGGCTTCTAGTTGTCCATAGTCCAGTCAGAATGCTCATGAGCGTAACTTAAGTCCACCGCCCGATGTGCCCTTGACAGTTTCGGTCTAATGGCGCGCACTCTGGACCGTTGACCATTTTCGTGAAGTCGATTACGTACGGTTTGATCACTTCCTTGAGTGCCAGTAGATTGACGCAGTTGATTTTGTAACGCCCGGGCGGGTACGGTACACTCCCAACGTGTAATTATTCTTACGTACGTTATTCTTGCATAGTTAAGACTCTGATTCTTCCTAATCCAGGTCTCGTGGCTTCAAACTTAAACTTTTTGATAATTGTTCGAATATATCGTCACCTGAATGAAAGAACTGTTATAGATAACTCGATTTTTCATTTTTGAGATAACTGGGTTTTTGGCTACCTGTATTCGATAACCATGGGCTTCAATGACTGGACAACTCAAAAGCAATTGAATAACACTCAGTGCAAGAAGTACATAGACATATTGAGATAGCGCATTCTTGTATGAACTTTTTTTCCATGATGGCAAGCAAAAAGTAGATAACCCAAGTTAACTATTTTATCCATTGACCGCACCACCACTGCTTTTAGCTGTGTGCAGAGTAAATTTTGGTGTTTACGAGTATTTTGCGTTACCGTTTCAGTCATAAATTAAGGTCACTGTCATTACGATCACGCAGTTGTCTAAGCAACAGAGACATAGATATGTGTTTTAGGACAACTAGATCATCAAATGTTTGATTATAAATGTTGTTTACTCCCAACAAGTACCGTTTTGTGTTTTGATAATTTTCAAATGTAATTTAATTGCAATGATCACTAGACGAAAGCAGAAGGCAAGTAAAGATAATGAACAACAATGTAAATTATGTAAATCGTTAATGTAGGTTATAGTGCTCTCGTAGCATTGCTGCTTCTTTAAGATGTTGCTAATAATCCTGAGTTTCCATCAAGTTACAATGAAAGCGATTTACCGCCAACATCAAATGTATCCGACTAAAAGCCGACTGCGTATCATTACAAATGGAACTTGACTTCATTCTATGTCCACTATGAGCATGCTTGCTGACATCGATTCGTTGTAGCATATTTTCGACCGCAGTAAATTTTTTTTGGATGTAGTGGCACTTGTGGGCTTGTAGTAGTCCAATAGCTCAGGTTTTGATTGTTAACAAAATAATTTAGCCAGAAATGACAATATTTTCAGCATTAATTGCATTTCTTTCTCTCAACAGAGCCGGAACCTTAAGCAGCGAAATTTCGTTGTTGTTCGAGTACTGAAGTGGCCGTGGCTGAAGTGGTAGTGGACTTTCTTCCAAATCGGAAATTTCGGTGTTCGAATCCCAACCACGCCCGAAAGACATTAATTTTTTCAGTTAACAAACATCAAGTAAGATGAGCAGTTGACTAGAAATTAACAGCAAGCCAACTTACACTAAGAATTTAGTCTTCCCATTAAATAAAACAACTTTCTTTCTGTCTCTATCCCCTTTTCCAGAAAAAAAAACTTAACATATGATGTGTCATTATTAGTGTATTCATATCCACTTGAGTTTTAAGTTCTTAAAAAAAAAACTAAATGATAGCCATTGACAATCTAAACATTTTCTATTGGTCCATGGTGAATCGAGACATTGGAAACGTCATATTTAAATGTCGAACTTGTGAGCAAACAATAGCCACCTTTTTCATCTTTTTCATAAAATTGGCTGTGATTCAACTTTGAAGGTACATCGTATTTGATTTTAGTAGATTATTTCGTAAGTGTGGGGTGGATGAAATGGCGAGAAAATTCGGGAATCTTCTGTGACCGAAAATTTCCACATAAATTGAAGGGAAAACTTTACACCACCATGGTTCTACCAGCTCTTACATATGGTTCGCAGTGCTGGACAATATACGAAGCGTTAAAAAATAAATTGACGACAGCAGAGATAAAATTGTTAAGAATATCGACTGGAGTTACGAAACGCGACTGCATTAGATCTACGCACATTAGAGGAAGTCTACACATAAAGAATTCTGTAATCGAACAACTTGAGTCGGATAGAATTAGCTGGTATTGCCACGTTCAA
Organism: Volucella bombylans; assembly: GCA_949129095.1. Classification (NCBI taxonomy): domain Eukaryota; kingdom Metazoa; phylum Arthropoda; class Insecta; order Diptera; family Syrphidae; genus Volucella; species Volucella bombylans. Next base: position 20,355,222 of record OX422143.1, on the reverse strand, counting down.
AGAAGATCTCCGGAAAATCCCGTTAAGAAGGCAATATCAACTACGGTTGCTCCTACTAAAGGAAAACTAGGTAGGAAAAAGAATTCCTGGATTGCTCAGATGGCAAATGGATAACAACGCCTGGGGCTAACCACCGAAGCGATACAGGACCGAGCAGTATGCAGGCGCGTTCTGCGATCTGCGATATTAGCCAACCCCATAAGCGGAGCAGTAGCGATGCAGTAAAAACGGGAAACGCGTTATACATAAGTTCGTGTAGCGAGGAAAGGGCTAGTAAAAGGAAAAGAAGAGAAAGCCATTGACAAGCAAAAGGACAGTACACAAAACAGTATTAAGGGTGCATCACATTTAAAAAAATATGTATATGTATGTACATTTTTTTTTATTAAATTCGCGCCCACAAGGGATTTATGTATGCACCCTTAAGATGTTTGCACATAGCGCAGGCGAAACGAAGTTAGGGAGGGAAAAAAGAGAGATACCTATGTTTTAAATGTTTGCAAGTTATACTGTAAATGAAGTGATCGGCAGGGCATTCCATAAGCGAGTTGTACGGCTTAGGAAAGAATCACGATATTTCAGAGTACGTCCGAAGATGGACTAGTGGGTGAACTGATGAGCATTCATAGCGAGACAGGTTTTTCGGTCAAAAACATGAAGGGGCGGAATGCTACTGGCAATTTCAGTGGAGAATTGATGGTGAAAATAGCAATACAACAAGGTGAGACAGGAGACATTACGCCGATGTTCGAGGGTGTCCATTGATTGGGTGATGTTAGCATCACCTACGAGTTTTATCGCACAGTTTTGAATCTTAATGTTTTAAGATGCAGATACCTGCATTGTACTCCAATTTTGGGCGGATGAATGCCTTATATATCGAGGTCAGCTCAGAAGGGGAAAAGTATTTCTTACATCGTTTGAGAAAACCTAGACATTTTGCAGCATTTTTGGCGACAACGAATATGTGGTCATTTCAACGTAAGTTGTCATTGAAGCACATACCGAGAATGGAAAGGTTTTCAATTTCCACGATGCAAATGCCATTCATGAACAATGGCTGGGTGTTTAATTTTGCTTTAACGACAGCAGACAACATCGTGTTTTGGAAGCATTAAATACCACTCTGTTAGTTGTTTCCCATTTAGTTATATTGTTAATATCGAAATTGAATGAGCTGAACATACGCTGGCGTTCCCGTTCTACAGCCGAAGAGCAGGGACGAAAGTCCGGGAACGATTTTGAAAAGCAGAGAGTACTGTCGTCAGCAAAAGAATATATTGGATTAGAAGTGACAGACAAGAGATCGTTGACGAAAACTAAAAAGTGTGTTCGAGACAGAACAAAGCCCTGGGGCACACCAGTATTTATTTTGTGAATATCAGACTTGAAATCATTCAAGACAACTTGAATTGAACGTTCCGAAAGGTAATTTCTAATCCATTGGAGAAAAGAGTCTCCGATCCCAAATGCACGCATTTTCGACAAAAGAACCTGATGCCAAACTCTGTCAAATGCCTTAGAAATATCAAGTGCAATTATCTTGCTTTCGCCAGATTGATGTACGCTTGGTTTCCACTTTTCGGTTAGACATGACATCAAACCACCAGCGGACCTGTTGCTACGAAAACCGTACTGCCGGTCATTGAGAAGTTTTTGTGTTTCCAGATATTTCATGAGCTGACGATTTAAGAGATGTACTCGTAAGAGCAATGGGCTTGTGGAGGAGAGAGAAGAAGATTTGCCTTTTTTAGGGACGGGCTGGACAAAAGCTGTTTTCCATCTGCTCGGAAAGAGTCCTAAAGAGTAGGAGTGATGAAAAAGCTTACGCAATGGTTTTGCCAGCGTGGAAGAACACCTCTTCAGAAGAAGGGGTGATATACCATCTGGACCAGCGGATTTATGTATGTTGAGATTTTTAAGTACTCTTGCTACTACACGTGTGCGAAAGTAGATCCGTCCCATTGAAGATTCGACGCACTCAAGTGTAGGCGGAGACAAAGCTCAATCTGGAAGTGTTGAGCTGGCCCCTAAGTGTGTAGCAGATTGGCTTTGTCTAAAGAGCTGACAGCTGGAATGTCATTGTAGATTAGCGTCGGGATGGAGGATGAGGCAGAATTTCTGATGTTTTTGACAAACGACCGAAAGCTTTTACTACCTTTGGGACATTGTAGTATTTTTTGCCTCAACTTTTGTTTGTATAGAAATTTCACGCGCTTGAGAAAGACGTTGCAGTCATTCCTGGCTCGTTTAAACTTTTTTCGGTTTCCCACTGTTGGGTTGGTCTTGAAGGACCGAACAAATATTTCTCTAACCCTGACAGCTTCTTTGCAGCTCGAGTCGTACCATTCCTTTTCTTTTGGTTTGATACTCTTTGTATTTTCCAAGGTTAATTATTTTTTGCTGGTTCTTTATTGTAATGAATAAAACTCACACCTTTCTTTTGTAACAATCTCTTTAATAGTGATTTGCTTTTGCTTTGACATTACATGTTGTTATAATGTGTTATACATTTGTTCTAACTTGTTATACATTTGTTTTAAGTTGTTATACATTTGTTTTATGTTACGTTACGTTATATTTAATTTACACAATTACATGGGTTTAGAATTCAATTATTGTTTTTTAATTTGAATCAACAACATTCTCCCCGGCCGTGAACGAAGTTCGCAATGTGACCATATCCTTAGATATCTTATGAATTCGCCGCACTTTGTCGCCATTGTAGTTGTCGGACATTTTGACATTTCATTCAAATTGTGCGTGGATATTGGCCGGGGGACAATAAAAAAAATAAATTAAATAAAATTTCAATTTAAAAATTTAAAATTTCTAGTGAGTGTATGAGGTGACATAATTACAATATGTCCCATAGAGTAAGTGTTTTTTGTTTGTTTTAAAGATAACATTTAAATATATATATGTGTAAGAATATATTCCCTTTTGTTGTTTACAATTCGTTTGTTGATAGTTTTTTTTGTTGTTGTTGTATGTAGTTTGTTGTCGCCATGAATGAGATCGTGTACCCATGGTGCAGTTTTCCCATTGCGTACATCTATTGCCTTGCGAGTGTGTGTGTGTGTCATCCCAGAGTTATATGCATGGCTCTGAGAAAGTATACCTGGGAATTAGACTTAAATGTTTATTAGTGTAATTGTTATTATTATTATTTTTTTTTTTTTGAATGTGAGAAAAATAAGTGCATGTTGTTACGAAACGTGTGTGTGTGTGAGCGAGTGTGTAAAATACCGATTCGCGGCGGCACGAATGAGTTGTGTGACGTCACTACACAACATGTGTGTGATGTCAACATCTCTGATACTGACCATGTTGATAAGCAGTATGTTTATTGGAAGTACATGTGTTGCTTAGCGTCATGTTGACATGCAATATGTAGGTCAGCAACTATTGTCAGCTGTGCCTTTGTTGAGAATGAATTTTTGTTTTGCCGTCGGCAAATTGAAATTGTACTTTGTGTTTAAGCCGATCAGCTAAAATATAAAATTATGTGTTCTATAAATGTGTGTTGAGATGTGTGCTTGAGATACGTTTTTGTGTTTTTTTTTTGTGTGAGTGAATTTTGGATGCCTTTGTGAAATGCCGTTGGCATTTCATCATTCAAATAATTGTGTTTGTCATCGGCGTTTCGTTGCTGGGTAGTAGACATAGTTTGGCAATTGGTCTTTTTACCTCTCCGTGTTGTGTTCGTAGCGTTACTACGCGTGTTAAGTTGTCTTGTCCTGAGTGTTTTTGCGTTACGCGAGCTAGATTCCATTTCGCGGGTGGAAGTCGCTCGTCTTTTATTAATACGAGGTCTCCGATTTTTATATCTGGCTGTTGTTTCTGCCACTTTGGTCGTTGTTGGAGCCGTGACAGATATTCCGAGCTCCATTTCTTCCAAAACGTTTGAAGCATGCGTTGAACGCGCTGCCATCGGTCGACGTAATAGGTTCTCGTTTCAGCGAGATCGTGCTGTGGGATGCTGTTTTTTATTCGCAGGATCCAATATTTTCTCCTAATGTATGCTATTATTTGTTGCAGGCCGCCAAGAAACGTCTTTTCATGTGCATCCTGCAAAAGAAGTTTAGTGAATGCATGATTGTTTTTGAGTATTATTGGATGCTGTTGTATTTGTGCTACTCTGTTGCTTACAAATGTTTTCCATTTTGATGGTTGCGCTGCTATCCAGGCCAAGGTTATCGTTGAATCCGTCCATGCATACTGTTTTGCTTCGTTCAACCCAAGAACCGTTGAAGTGTATTGCAGAAGTGTCGCAAGCATGACTGCTCCGCATAGTTTCAGACGTGGAAGTGAGAGGGTCTTTAATGGAGCAACCTTGGTCTTGGATATCAGTAGGTGCATATGGATCTTACCTTGTTGATCCAGTACACGAAGGTATATTGCCGCACCGTATGCACTTTGTGAAGCATCGCTGAAGCCATGGATTTCTGTGTCTTGTTGTTTACGGTTTGCATGTATCCATCGAGGAATCCGGATGTGGTTGATGCACGCGATTTCCTGACGGAATGTGTTCCAGGATTTGAGTAATTCTTCAGTAACTGGATCGTCCCATTCTGAGCCATGCTTCCACAATTGTTGCATAATCAGCTTGGCACGAATAATGCACGGTGAGATCCAGCCATGAGGGTCGAAAAGTTTGGCGATTGTCGACAAAATTGTCCTTTTTGTTTGATCCGGTGGATTGGAGCTACAACACTGAAAAGAGAAGATGTCTTCAAGAGGATACCATTTGATACCTAAAGCCTTAACATGATCAGAGGAACCTAAAGGTAATGAAAAATTAGCTTCCCTTTCAGTTTCTGGTATGAATTTTAATATTTCTTCACAGTTGCTCATCCATTTTCTCAGATGAAACCCGCCTGATGATAGCAAACCTCGCACTTGTTCCCGCCGTATAAGGGCTTTTTCTACAGTGTCAGCTCCGGTGATGAGATCATCGACGTACATGTCCTCCTTTACCATCTTTGCGCCAAGTGGGTAGCTGTCTTCTTCATCAGATGCCAGTTGATTCATCGTCCGAATCGCGAGGTATGGAGCACTAGTGGTTCCGAAAGTGATGGTTTGGAGGCGGTACGTTTTAATTGGCTCTTGTGGGTTGTTACGCCAATGCACGAGTTGATAATATGAGTCACTAGGTGTTACTCTCACCTGCCTGTACATTTTTTCAACATCGGCCGTAAAGGTAAATTTGTGTACTCTCCATCGTAGTATGATATCGACAATGTTGTTTTGCACTTTAGGCCCTGCTAAAAGATGGTCGTTGAGCGATGTTCCATCGGAGGTTTTGGCTGCTGCATCAAAGACAACCCGCAATTTGGTCGTGGAACTTGATTCTTTGAATACTGCATGATGAGGCAGAAAATAATGAAATGGAGTATTCAAAACGTCGTTCGCCGTTTCATCAACTTCTGTCATATGACCAAGGGCGAGGTATTCCTTAATGCAGTTGGAGTATTCTCTATATAGCACGGGATTCTGCTGGAAACGCCTTTCCAGATGAAGAAACCTACGAAAGGCTCCTGACTTCGAGGACCCTAACCCAGGTTTACTTCCTTCCTTAAATGGTAGTGTCACTACATAACGTCCATCTGACGCTCTTCGGGTAGTAGTTACAAACTGCTTCTCGCAGTGTTTGTTCTCCTGTGTTTCGTGTTGTGGGAACGGTGCTTCTTCGATTTCCCAGAACTTTGTGAGTTGTGTGTTGAGGTCAACTGAGTTGTGGAATGCGTTAACCTTTTGTCTATTCGCAGGTGCTTTTCCCATCAATATCCAACCTAGTTTGGTTTTCTGGGCGACCGGAGCTGCAACATGATCATCTCTTCGTACGTCTGGGAGGAGTACTTCGGCGTAGACTTCGCTTCCTAGAAGAAGATCTACATTGGCTGGTGTGAAGAATGATGGGTCAGCAAGTTTAAGGCCACTTATATGCGGCCATTTGTTGAAGCTGACCTTTTGGGCCGGCAGAAGCCCAGTCAGGGATTTGAAAATGAATGCGCGGGTGCGCCCTGTGAACGATGAGTGAACCGACCTAAAAGTCAAGTCGACAGAGCTGTGGCAGGCTCCACTGCTGACCTTCCCCAACCCGGAAACTTCAACAAATGATCTTTTCCTGCATAGGTTAAGTGCCTGCACCGCCGATCCTGTAATAAAAGAAGCCTCCGACCCAGGATCAAGTAACGCCCTAAGTTGGATGAATTCTCCTGATGCGGCTCTAACCTTGACAACAGCTGTTGCTAACAGAATTTGGGAAGTGTTATGGTAAGTGTGAAATGAATTTGTATATCCTCTTGTTTCCTGCTGTTGAGTGTGAGGGTGAAAAACTGTTGCTTCAGGGTTGACTATTGATGACTGGTGTGAATGTGTGTTAGATGTCGAAGGGGATTGTTTGGAGTTGTGAATGGTGTGAGATTGTGTGTCTAAATGTAATAGTGAATGGTGTGGTTGTCTGCAATGGTAGCAGCGTGAGTGGCTTGGGCACTGGGGCGTCGAGTGACTATACGCCAAACAGTTTTCACACACTCCGATTTTGCCTACCGTGTTTTTTCTGACAACCACATCCATTTTTAAAAACCTATTGCACTTTCGAAGGGCATGCGGACCTTTGCTGCAGACTTTGCAATTATATGGAATGTTTTTTGTTTTACTAATAATTATTGAATTAGTTTTGTTTGAATTCTTGCTATATTTAAATCCTGGTTGTGGTTCTACAACTTCCAAGGTCCTAAATCTAGCTTCCAAAAATTCTGAAAATTCTTTAAAAGTTGGCAAATCTTTTCTAACCCCTAGCTTTTCTTCCCATATCTGCTGAGTTGTGGGTGGAAGTTTTTGAAGCATACAAAAAACTAAAATCGCGTCCCAATGTTGTACCGGAAGCTCTAAGTTTTTAAGTGAGTGTCGACATTCGGTTGATGTGTCTAATAAATTTTTTATACCGGATACTGTCTCTTGTTTTAGATTCGGCTGGCCAAAGAAAATCTTAAACTGGGTGTTGACTAGTATACGCTTGTGGTCATATCGTGAGGTTAACACTTCCCAAGCCTGATCATAATTACCCTCATCAACCCTTAAGTGCTGCAAAAGACGTTCAGCTTCTCCCAAAACACTTGACTTAAGATAGTGAAGTTTTTGAATTTTTGACAGAGAACCATTATTATGTATTAATGAAATAAAAAGATCGTGAAATGCTCTCCATTCTTCGTAGTTACCAGAAAAGGTTGGTATATTTATTTTTGGGAGTCTTAATTCCTGTTTCTGATTATTTGATTCCACAGAACTTACCAGTACTCCTGACTGTGTTGCCTTTTCTAAACCGTCCTGCAAGTCTGCTCGATATTCCAGGTAACATTCCTTAATTTTGTCGAAAATTTTTTCTAATTCTTCCATCTTTTCACTATCCAACGTAGAAATCGCTTCCGCATTGTATTCTGTGCTGGATTTAAAATTGCCCTCCAATACATCAAGCCGTCCTACAATGTAGTTTTTGCTGCGTTGGTGTTCTGGCCTTTTCCCATAATTGGATATGTCCTTGAGTAACTGGGCTAGGATATTCTTTTGCAGTTTTCCATAATTAGCCATGATGGTGAAAAAAAATTGAAGGTAAGCCAACGATTATGATTTAAAAAAAAATTGGATTGTACTTACAAATTAATATTTTTTGTATGTAGGTTCCGACACCTAGGGCTGTGCTGTAACTTACTGGAACTGCCTGTATATTGCACGGTATGTTTGGTGTATGCACCGTATGTTGCAGTATGCACCGTATGTTGCAGTATGCACCGTACTGTTGCACTAAAATTTAAATTGAATGCACCGTAATTGCACTGTATGTACAGTATGTTGCGGTGTAAGCACTGTATGTTGCAGTATGCACCGTACTGTTGCACTAAGGTTTAAATTTAATGCACCGTATGTTGCACTGTATGTACGGTGTATTGTACTGCACTGTCCACGAACGGACCCGATGATCGTTGACTGTTCCCAAGAAGCGGATGCACCGGTTCCAGATTGCAGACAGGGATTTGGATTAGTTTAATTTTTTTTTTTATTTAAAATGTATTACACGACGCGAGAATGCCGTTTTTGCACTTTAAAGAAAAAACTCACAATGTTATTTGGGTTTGGATTAATGGAAACTTCCACTCTTTTAAGATACAAAGTATTTAAAGTATTTTATGTTTAAATGTTCACTCTCGAAGGACCAATGTATTTTCCAAGGTTAATTATTTTTTGCTGGTTCTTTATTGTAATGAATAAAACTCACACCTTTCTTTTGTAACAATCTCTTTAATAGTGATTTGCTTTTGCTTTGACATTACATGTTGTTATAATGTGTTATACATTTGTTCTAACTTGTTATACATTTGTTTTAAGTTGTTATACATTTGTTTTATGTTACGTTACGTTATATTTAATTTACACAATTACATGGGTTTAGAATTCAATTATTGTTTTTTAATTTGAATCAACAACACTCTTCATTCCACAGTGTAGCTGTCGCCCCGCTTTAACATGCCAACATGATCCCTGCTATCACTCAGCAAGGGGAGCAACACTACAACAACAAATGCAGAATGATGAGACATGAAGTGCACGACGAAACGATTTTAGGTACTCCGTAATACCCAGAAAAACGAAATCACTTACATTTATTCATACACCGACATACGACATATTCATACACCGAAATACATATGCTACATATATAGCTCTTCATTTAAAACCCTGTAGAAGTAGTTCATATTCTGAGGCACAGGTGGCCTGCATGGTACATCAGCAAACATGGCTAGCGATAATGGCTTCAATGGTATGCAAGAACACCATCAAGTAACTGCCAAACCCCGGACAAAAAAAGCAGAGTGACCAATGGCAGCCAAATACCATGATAAAAAGAAGACTGGAGGGAAGAGAGTACATGTCCACTACATACAAGACTAGCTTTTCCAGAACATGATAAGAATAGGTACTATTTTTAAAGCGTACTACGAATTGGCTGATTACTCTTGTAGCCAGACTTAATTCACTATAATATAGAAAAAGTTTTAATGAAGTTAACAACCACGACCAATGATCGCGAAGGCAGTATTCTATCAAATACTGTCCTACAGTAAATTTTGTCGTATTGCAAATTGTCGATATCGCTATGCGGCAGAGGTTAAATGATGATGTGGCTTTATAAGACGGAAGAGGAAAAGGAAGAAGTGCGACCGCACTGATTGAAGTCATTAAGAAGCACATTATGGGCTAATACATGCGTTCTATCACATTACTGTCAAGAAGAGACTGCACGAAAATATTTGGTCTCCTCTCTAAATACTGAAACCATCAACAAAATGTACCGACAGAAGAGCAGTTGCCGTCCGCTAAACTGGGGATGTGTGGCGAACTTCATACACCACAATGCCATGTGTTGGTAAAACAGAAAAATAAATCTACGTCGGCGCCACCAACGATTTCAAACACACACACACACATTCAAGATCAGAAAAAATCACCACTCCACAAATGTAGAAATCCTTTCCCACAAAATCATTATCATGAAATCCTAAATAAACAAAACCCTTGATAACAATTTCCTTTTACCAAATCCTTTGTTTCCATAGTTTTAATCTTAAATCAAATTACCAATTTCAGATACCAGTGTTTTTGTCCTTTGTGCTGATCAGTATAACTCACTTTCCAAACTTAACCAAACTGTAAAATAACATTTTAAGCATTGTGAAAATCATTTAACATACATATTTAATATTATAATAGTTTAAGAATTGTTGCTTAAAATTAATGGATTCATTAGTAATTACATACATATTTTAATCCACAGATGTACAGAAAAATATTCAACGACAATTTCAATCTTGGTTTTCATAGATCGAAGAAAGATCAATGTCGACTTTGTTATGTATTTGTAATCAACTCCAATCCAACTGAGAAGGAAGTAAATGAGTATGATGCCAATAAAAAAAAATGAGGAAGCTCGAAAGGCTAAGAAAAGAGATAAGGAGGAAGCTGTGGCAAATGACAGTGAAGTTGTCAGTTGCATCCTTGGTTTGCAGCACTATCAAGTAGTGGTAGGTGGTAGGGGAGGTGGGTGGGGAGTCTGCTCTCCCATTACTTTTAGTCTCTCCAAGAATGAGCAAGTGAGGTGCTTTAACGACCACACAATTTTACTTTCAATCAATTTGTATTCGCAATGTGTATGTCCAGTACTGTACGAATTAATGTGAACACATCATAATTACGAGTATCACAATTTTACCTTTTTTAGCAGTTGGCAACACGTTTATGCGAAAATATCGGTAAATTTGTTTTACAATAGTCAATGATAGTCAATGAGTAATAAGATATACTAGGGTACAGACGCGTTGTATTTTGTTTCTTGTTTACACATATTATGGTTTTGCTGAAGTAAACTGAAGTAAGGCTTTATTTTTGGTATTATATTATATTTTTATTCTTATTTTTGAAGATGGATATTACTCCCAAAACGCGCATTAAGATTTTTACTTTGGGTAAAAACACATCAATGACTCAAAGAGATATTGCCAAGCAGTGTGATGTGAGTTTGGGTGCTGTTAACAAGATTTTGAAGCAATATAGGACACTGGGGGGGATTGAGGAGACCAAAAAAGGGAAATGTGGAAGGAAAAGAAAGAAGATTTAGCACGCGCTGGAGTTATTGTTCATGACTCCACCGTACGCAAATGTCTTATAGAAAGTGGAAGAAAAGCAGTCAGACCTAAAAAAAGCAATTATTGACTGCTGCCATGATGAAAAAACGATATTGTTGGGCAAAAAAATATGTGAGCTGGACTGTTGAAGCTTGGAGAAAAGTGTTGTACTCAGATGAGTGTCATTTCTTGGTGCAAGGACAGCGATCTCGTTTCGTCAGAAAAAGTTGCAACGAAAAACTTATGACAGCCCATTTTGATCAAAAAATTAAACATCCGTTAAAGAAGATGTTCTGGGGCTGCTTTTCGTATAAAGGTACCGGATCGCTTGTGCTGGTCGAAGGCATGATGAACTCTTAAAAATATAGAGACTTGCTAGAACAGAGATTAGAAGCTGAACTAAGAAAAGTTGATGACAACGGTCAAGCAGTTTTTCAACAAGATTCGGCTCCGTGTCACGTGTCCAAGTTCATGATGAAATATTTCAAAGACAAAAAGATATCATGCCTTGAATTGTCAGGAAATTCACCAGATCTTAATCCTATTGAAAATCTGTGGGCTATGGTAAAAGCTAGACTTCACAAAATAGATTGCACAACAAAAACAAAACTGATTGAGGCTGTAATCCAGATATGGTTTCGAGACCAGCAAATATCAGAAAACTGTAAAAAACTTATTGATTCTATGCCAAAACGTATTGAAGAAGTTATAAAAGCCAAAGGAGGACATATTTCCTATTAAAACAATTTAAATCGTATTATTTTTTCTACATTTCAAATTAACACTTGTGTTCACATTAATTCGCACAGTACTGTAGGTACATATGTATGTATGTAGTAAAATCAATTGCAAATCCAAAACTATTCACATACAATTCATAGTTTCTGGGCATAATGAAATGGAATGTGATCATTCATTCCATTCAGCAATTGGGGCCGAATCAAAGTGTGTGGAAAAGCCTTTTTGGCCAGGGTGCACGATGTAAGTCTGGAGCACATCCTTGATTGGAAGAAATTTATCGACCAATACCTTCCATTGAGAAAAATAGGCTAGACAACAAAAGAAACAGTGCTGGTTCCAATTTAGAAAATAATGTCCCTATGCATACGAATGTAAGGAGTAGTTCCAAAGCGAAGTCTTCAGAACAGTTGATTGCTCAAAGAGGGCATCAAAATGCCTATCGGCAGCTAATACTAAGATGCAAACGTGTTACTCGGAACGATACCCCATCACGAATGACAGGCATAATGCTAAATGTCCTTTTTTTCAGAAACACTTCCGGCCCTGAGCGGTGATAATGTATAATGTATTTTGATTAAATCGTTCTAGAAATGGAAAGTGGTAGTATTGGAATCCATTCATTTTGCTATACTTTTCGACCTATTTTACATTCAAACACCTTTAATAAGCTTTCCGTAATTTAATTTATTTTTTAATTAAAGAAAAAAGCAATAAGTAAAAAGTAGATCATTGAGAACAAGTCGATAAATGATTGATTGCATTCAATGGAAAATTATTGGTCCAAGAAATGGATAACTGCCTATTGGTTAACATAATTATTTTTTTGTTATACGAATACAACAATAATTTGCCATTTTATTCTTAACGACAGGCCCTGGCACAGGTAAAAAATTCGTGTGGTTATGCCGAAAATAACTTGTGAAAAAGTATAGTAAATTACAGGTTACATTGCTTTGGCCGATATACCGAAAGTATAAAAAGTCGAGTTACCTAGTTCTTGCACTCAGGTGATGGTATACGTATGTAACATTTGCTTCTTCTGTATTTTATCGAAACTATATGATAATAAAATGATTTAGCTTTCAATTTTCTGACTCCATGGAATTATGTAAATTATAATAGCATATAACCGAACCCTGTAATAATGTATTAGAGACGTACATACATATGTATCTTTATACATTATCTATTTAGAACAAACACATTTAAATTAATGCTGAAAGTGCGATATACAAATGCGGGCAGAATGTTAAATACCTAATTATATGTTTCTATTTTTTTACTTGATAAACAGAAAATTGTTGTTTATCTCATTTGTTTGCGAACATAAATTTTAGTCGTACAAAATTTCACACCGAGATAAATTGAAATAGATACGGATATGGCAGCCGTATGCTTTTTGTGTGATTTCGCATAATATGAAGTAATCTTTTATCAACTCAACTGATAGGTACATGTGTACAACAAATATTGCGTTGAGACAACGTGTACTTTCATATGCATATTTAATTAAAATGAATTTGATTTGTTTTTGGTTACTGTTACGTTTAACAATATTTGCTTTAGATCACGACAAGTTTTTTAGGCTTCATGCTTCACACGATATATACGCATTTAAAGGTGCAGTTTTAGGGGTTGCTTTACTTCTTGTTTGTTTTCTTCTATTCAATATTTTTAAAGTGCAAAAATCTGATTTCTAAACATGTTCTCGTACAATTTAATTTAAATATAGTTTTATTTGAGGAAGAACTAGGAGAGTTCTCCTTTTTGATTTGAACTGTTTTGTAGCCAATTCTTCACCTGTTTTTGTTCATGAAGCCTGTGGTAAATAAAGGTACTTACAGAACTGGCGATTCGAGAGCTCGGTTTTAACCCGTTCAGTGACGAGAATATGGCAAATAATGTCATCGCCAATGAAGGGGACCTACCCCCGTTCATTTCAAAGGAAGAACTCCACGAGATCTTCGACACAATAAGAAGTAAAAAATCAGTGGGAATCGATGGAATACCGAACATTGCTCGACATCTCCCTCTAGAAGCGGTAGACCTTTACACCACCCTGTTTAACAATGCATTGAATAATGTACATTATCCAGAGCACTGCAAAACTGCGGTGGTTTATCCCATCCTTAAAAGGGGGAAAGATACATCCAATCCGGCGAATCTCCGGTCGATAAGTCTCCTTCCGAATATCAGTAAGGTGTTCGAGAAGGTGATCAATGGAGTCCTGAATAAGTGGGTTGAGGACAAAAATATAGTTCCGGATAATCAATTCGGTTTTAAGGCGGTACATGATATCTCACATGCCGCGTCTAAACTGGTGTCCGATATCCAAAGGAATAAAGGCAAAAAACAATGTACTGGTGCCTGCCTTGTTGACTTGGAGAAGGCCTTCGACACCGTATGGTTAGAGGGTCTTTTCTATAAGCTGACTGGACTGGGGATCAGTAAACCACTTTTGTACATTCTTTATAATATGCTACACAACAGACAGTTCATCGTGAAAAATGGTGATGCGACTTCTGTTGAAACATTTCACATTAAAAACGGTCTGCAACAAGGTGCGGTTAATTCGCCGATCTTATTCAACATTTACACAAGCGATTTGATAGGTTCACTTCCTCATAGCAAAGCGTATGCAGATGACTTGATAGCGTACAGAACAGGTCCAAAGGTTGAGGTCATTAACAAGCTTTTGCAGCGTGACTTCGAGCAAATTAGGCGCTTTTGCGATGACTGGAAGTTGAAAATCAACTTCCAGAAGTCTGAAACCATTCTATTTAGAACGCCGTTGTCTGGTGCCTCTGAGACACCAGAAAGAATTGGCGAAGATTCTCGATCATTGGACAACACGGCAAGCCACTTGCTTGTCGTAATGTAGTCAGATACCTTGGGATCTGGCTAGACCAATATCTATATTTTAACAAGAATGTAGATGCTGCTCTGGCCAGGGCCAAAGGTGCTTTTGCCCTTACAAAGAGACTGTTTTATAGCAGCCAACTTGATGCGAGGGTAAAAGTTATCTGCTACATGGCCCTCATCCGGCCCATGCTGGTATATGGGTGTCCCGTGTGGTTCAACGTGAGAGCATGCTTAATGGAAAAGGTTCGGGTGTTTGAGAGGGCTTGCCTTAGGGTTTGTCTTCACCTTTACAGAACACCAGAATCGGAGTACATAAAATTCTATCCCAATGAGGTCCTATACAACAGGGCGAATCTAATAAGAGTGGACAACTTCGCTATTAAGTTGACTCGAGGGAATATTGCAAGAGCAATGACCTCGTCCAATAACCTGATATCTGGGGCATACTACCCCAACTACTTATATCATGAGAGTGTGCACTTGAAAGGCTTCGTCCCCCCTGAAGCGTTCCTCTATTTTGACATGAAAGGGCTGATCCAGGATATGTTCGCGGTGCCGCTAATCTTCCACGTCAGTTGGTGAGGGGCGACTCAACTACAACAGAAACGTCGCACACGGCAGTACTGAACGTCTCAGGCTTAGCAAGGCGGTTTCAAAACGCTACAAAAAAGATGTTTTCTTGCAGCACCAAAATATTTGGTGGTTGAGTGAAGAAGACCCGATTTCTTCGTCGTTTCCTTCAAGTCCAGGTTAGCCTAGTCAGAAGGCAAAGTGGGCCATATTTTCCTTGCTATGTTTAGCAAATGGCCGACTTATGTAGGTTAGGGTAGTTTTAAGGTATGGAGGTTGGCAACCTTGGGTTAGCTAGCAATTAGGTTAGCAACTTGAAGTTTGCTAACAATTAGGTTAGATTAGATTGTATAGTTAGGCTAAGTAGTTTAAGATTTAGTATAAGTTAGCACAGATAGTTAGTTTAAGTAGTTTAAATTGAATGTAAGTTTTATATAAATACAAAAAAAAATATGTTCATTTACTGAGTTTTTTTTTTTTAAATACTTAATATTTTCTTAGTTGAACTAGATGTTAATGTATAGTAATTATTTTTAAAATGTTAAAAGACATAAAATAAGAACATAGTTTAGCTTCGAGCGCCCGCTTGGAGGGCCAGTAAGTTAGAATAAGTTAAGTAAGTAATGTTGAGCTAGCTTTTAAGCATTTTTCTGTTAGCATACTTATATGTAGTAGTAGTATATTTAGGAATTATAAAATAAAATCCATTAACAAAAAAAAAATAATTAAAGGTACTTCTGGCGTTGTAAATATGACTACAAATCAATCGTGCTAATTTTACTTACATGCTTGTTGTAGCAACCGTTTTCAAGGCTGCATACGACAGCATATTATAAAGACGGGCTATGTAGTCATGTCTGGTCTAGGCAACTCTGCCAAAGTCAAAATTGTGCAGAATGTAGAGAGAGAATGCTCGTTGCTACGAAAGTTTGAAAGAATTCTCACCGAGACCTTTGTTCTCAATAAAAGGGTTAAGACTATTGTGATTTTAACATTATAATTGTGAAAATTTTGTTAAGCACCTGATGTCTGAAAACTTGTGCAGTTATTTGCATACACTGATGACACTGACCACATTGACAGAAGTCAATGTTGGTGCTTTTGGGAGTAGGTATTAAAACAGAAGCGCAAACATGGGTTTAACGGTTAATGAGGGAAAAACCGTCTATATGCTATAAATTTAACGAGCTTAATAGTCTTCGATTCCCATCCGGGCAGAGACAAACCTCGTGCAATGTAACGCGCACAGATGACAAGGGCCATCCATCAACCATCCTGGAGTAGTATGTGCCTATTTTCTACATCGGCTTACAAAAATACAAAAACTAAAGTGTTTACCCCTTCAAAAACAAGTCATTGATTTTTAATGTTAACTATGTCGAATTGTTTAGAATCAAAAACATAAGTAGGTAATTATAAAAAATCTGAACTGTTTAATGCTTAGAAGTTTAAATGTGTTTTCGCTTCACTACGAGGGGCGTTCAACATATTCTCGGTATCGGGGTGAAGCTGTGATTGTATATATAAATTGACTTATTTATCAAGTAATACTATTATTTTAGTGCATTCATGAATTCAAAATTTCATATAAATGTGATTATTAATTCGCCGTTTATCTCTAGTTAAACAGAATCATAATGGCAACTGAGACGATGATGGTGAAAATTGAGCATCGCGCTGTAATTAAATTTCTCACTAAGCAAGGAAAAAGTCAAAAAACTATTCATGAAGAGATGGTGGCTGTTTACCAGGGTTCCGCACCTTCATTATCAACTGTGCAAAAGTGGTCAAGTGAGTTCAAGAGAGGCAGAGAGAGCATTGAAGACGACCCCCGCTCCGGCCCCCCGGCTACTGCTTGTACGGGAGAAAGCATCAAAGAAGTCGAAAAACTTGTTCTTGAGGATGCCCGAATAAAGGTGAAAATGATGGCAGAGATCACCAAGCTTTCAATTGGTACCATTCACACCATTCTTCATGACCATCTTAACCTTTCAAAGGTCAGTGCAAGGTGGGTGCCACGAATGCTCACAGCGCCTCAGAAAAAAGTTAGAATCGCATGCTGTAGAGAGCTTTTGGAGATGTGTAGTGAGAACGCGGACGGTGTTATGGATCGAATTGTTACTGGGGACGAAACATGGGTCCACCACTATGACCCTGAAAGCAAACAAGAGTCCATGCAGTGGCATAAAAAAGGAACAGACCCCCCGAAGAAGTTCAAAGTCACTCCGTCTGCCGGGAAGCTCATGGCCACAGTTTTTTGTGACTCAAAGGGAATCTTGCTCATTGAGCACAAAAAAAAGGTGAAACCATCAACGCCACATGATACGCTTCCACTTTGCATAATTTGCGGGAGGAAATTAAAAAGAAAAGACGGGGTAAACTCGCAGCGGGTGTGTTGCTTCTTCATGACAACGCTCCTGTTCACACGGCGCGAGTTTCCAAGGCTGCTGCGCGAGATTGTGGTTTCGAAGAAATCCACCACCCACCCTATAGTCCAGACCTTGCCTCTAGTGATTATTTCCTGTTTCCGGATTTGAAAAAATGTCTTCGTGGAAAAAGATTTTCGGATGATGAAGAAATCAAGTCGGCAATAAATGGGTATTTTGCAGAGAAAGAGGAAATTAATTTTTTTGAGGGTTTAAAAAAGCTTATCTCAAGATGTAACAAATGCATTGATGTTAGGGGAGACTATATTGAAAAATAAGAACAATTTAAATTGAATTCGCATTTTCCTTCATATCGATACCGAGAATATATTGAACACCCCTCGTAAGTCGAGTCAGATCGGAAATGAACAAGCCTCAGTAAGGCGACTTCAACAGTTAGTGTAGTAGAAACTTTATATAAATTGCTTTTACGTACTAGCTGGAGCAAAAGTCGCAAAAGTAAACAGATAGAAAATAAACATCAACAAGACGTGAATCGCTATATTCCCGGAGCTCGAAATAATTGTTACGATTTTTTGCGGAATAATTCGTCGGTGGTGTAGGCGCAGCACAGTTTTCCCGGTCGTCGTCACACAAACTGGGTTAACACTACGACATTTAGCCGCTCGCCTGGAAGAGTATGGGACAACATGAGATGCTGCCAGGTCTGGCCGGCCCCGGAGCAGCCGTTCTGCTGAGAATATCGAAGCTGTGGTTGAATATGTCACAGCGGACCCCGGAGTATCGACCAGATGACATGCTACGCAATTGGGTATTAATCGGCGGTATTTACAGAGAATTTTGATGAAAGACTGTAAGATGTTCCCTTACAAAGTTCAGACCGTGCAACTGCTGTTAGCTGTTGACCACCAGGCGCGTGTAACCTACGATCAAGCCAACCTAAATCTCGACCACGAGGGAGACAACTTTTCATAGAAAATCATCATGAGCGACGAGGCCCGTTTCCATCTCTGTGGATATGTCAATAAGCAAATTATTGGTTCTAGGCTACCGAAAATCCGCGTATAATCCACAAAGAGCCATTATAACTGCTCAAAGTTACTGCATGGTGTGCTGTTTACGCTGGAGGCGTCATCAGGCCGTATTTTTCGAAAACCCGCTAGCCAAACGACTACAGAGCGCTACAGACCCATGCTCAACGACTTTCGCCTTCCTGAACTGGATGAATTAGGACTGGAGAACATGTAGTCAAGATGGAGCAACGGCGCATAATGCACGACCCGCAACCGAAATTCTGAGGATTGCATTTAGGGGTCGCCTAATCTTTCGGTTTGGCGATTTGCACTGGGAGGCAAGATCTCCTGATTTAGTCGTTTGAGACTTCTTTTTGTGGGGATGTCAACAAGTCTCAGACTCTTAAAGCCCTCAAAAGAATGCGAGGACTTATCACCGGAAGTTCTGGCAAGAGTGATGGAAAATGCCACAAATCGCGCACGAATGGTAATAAATTCTGTCAGTGACCGCTTAGCCGATATCATTTCTCGACTTAATGGACACAAATTTAATACATCAAAGGGACTGTCAAAGTTAGAGAAATATCCTTTCGGTCCTATAAGACAAACCTGACAGAGGAAAAAAAAAAAGTTAAGCGTGTGAAATTTCAAAACGACCATACACGGAGGCAAAAAATACTAAAATATCCCAAAGTTAGAGAAAGTTTTTTCCGTTTATCAAAAATATAAGAAATCAGGCCTAATCTTCCATCCCAATGCTCATTTACAATGACATATCAGCTGTCATCTCTTTGGACAAGGCCAATCTGCTTGCTGCACATCTTCAATAAGACGAATCCACTTCAGTCGTTCGCAAATCTCTGGTGAGAATAGACGTCTTTCGGCTTCTCATAAAGTAAAAAAAAAAAAAAAAAACAATAATTTAGTGGATAAACACAATTAGTTACAACTTTATCAATTGACTCGGTAGCCTATCGGTTAAGGGCGCCAGTCATCAAATCGTAGGACGCGGGTTCGAATCCCGAGTGAACTTGGAACTTTTTTCTTGTTTTTTTTTCTCTCCTAAAATTGTGTAAGATCAAAACCAACACACAATAAGGAAAAAAAAAAAAAAAGCAAAAACCACGTGATTGATGGTGAAGAGCGCCCCGCTCTTCCCATAACCGTGGCGAAAGCCAGCAAAAGGAGGAAGAGGTTGAATACCCCTCCTAATCTCTCAAAGAAAAAAATAAGTGCTGTTTCCACAGCTGAACAAAATAAAGAGGAGGGGGCTCCAACAGCTTCGCCTCTCTGGTGTCATCTGAGACGGAAGACGAAGATGACGAAATTAATCACATAAAAAGCAGCATACAAAAGCTGGAGCAAGATATGCTTGCTATTAAGCAGTGGCAAACTGCACGAAGGCAGAGGGAGCAATCAGAAGTAGAGAGCTCCCTAAAACAACAACAACAAAAGCAGAAACAGCAACTGCAGCAACAACAAAAACATCAGCAGCCGAAGCAACAACTGCAGCGAAAGCAACAGCGGCAAGAACACCAACAACAACAAAAAAAACAACAGCAGCAGCAGCAGCAGCAACAACAACAACAACAACAACAACAACAGCAGCAGCAGCAGAAGAAGAAGAAAGAGAAGGTGCCTCCGATCAACACCTACAAACTGGAGGTAAATGCAACCAAGGACCTGTGTAAGTTGGTCATTGGTAATAATTTTAATATAAAGAGATTGGGGAACGATCGCCATGCCATCCACTGTAATACAGTAGAGGGCTACGCGAAAGTTAAAGAGCTCCTAAAAGAAACGACGACGGAGCACTACTCATACACACCGAAGTGTGAAAAGCGGCAATCGATGCTGCTGAAGGGGTTGGAACCGTCTTCTGATCCTGAGGAGATCCTGGCACTGCTCAAAGAGAAGGAGTGCGAAGGACTCAAGTTTGTGGGGGTAAAGCCATTTACCACAGCTAGAGCCAGGCGGGAGAAACGGAGTCTGCCGTTCTTCCTGGTGCAGCTCAGTCCCGAAAGCCGTCTGGATAGTCTAAGGAGTATCAATGTCCTAGACTACCAGGTGATTCACTGGGAAAAACTAAAAAGGAGCGAAGGCGTTATACAATTCGTTCGCTGCCAGAGGTTCGGGCACGCCGCGTCGAACTGCCAAATGCAGCCTCGATGCGTGAAGTGCGCTAAGAACCACAGTTCCGAGGAGTGTGCTCTGGGTGTTGACGGAGCATCCGATAGATCGAAGCTCTCGTGCGTGTTATGCGGAAACGTGGGACACACCGCAAACTATCGGGGTTGTCCTAAGTTCGCTGACATTAAGAAAGCAAAACTGGCTCGGCAGCAGAAGGTGAAGGTCAAGCGTTCACCTCTTAGATTTCAAACACCAGTCGTCACGTCCCAAATTTCCTACGCCCAAATGGCGTCTGGTAGGGGGGCTACGGTACAGCAAGCGACTGTTGCTTCTCCGGCGCCAACGCCGAGAACAACGGAAGCTGCACCTAACATGCTGGCCATCTTGCTCGCAATCTAAGGGCAGATGGCTCAGCTGCAAAAGCAGGTTCAAGAACAGGCCAAGCGGGTGGACCAGATTTACGCGCTGCTGCCGGGCTTAACGCAACACATGTCGTAATGGGTACGCACATGGTGGAGCAAACTTTGAAGGTCCTTGCGGTGAATGTTAATTCACTGATTAGGATCGAACGAAGAGCCGCAATGTTTAAATTGCTACAAGACCAAACTCCTGATGTGCTTTTCGCTAGCGAAACCAAGCTAACCGATAAGCACAAACTGGAGTACAATAATTATATTGTTAGCAGAACAAACCGGCCCAGATCCAAACGTGGAGGTGGTGTCACGATCTTCATTAAAGAAGGTATAAAATTTCACAGAGTGTACAAGGGAGTGTTGAGCAGGTTCCAGGTGTTGGAGGCAGTTATCATTTACATTCCGCTTCGCAGTGGAAAGCGGCTGTACTTGGCCTCTGTTTATGCACCTGAGGCTTCACAATCCACCCTATTCATTACAGAGCTCGACACGCTTTTTCGACTTCTGAGGCTGGAATCGGGGGAGAATTATTTTATAATCGGCGGGGATTTCAACGCTAGACACAGAGATTGGGGAAATAGTTTGCCAAATACTAGAGGGAACCTACTACTCGATTGGTGGGGTCAACACGATGTCATGTACAGACTCGGTCTTAAAGCGACGGATAACCCGTCGTTTCCCAGAGGCGGGTCTTATTTGGATCTACTGCTGTACGACGAACGTATACGACTGACAGGTACGAATTTACAAACGCTAAACTGTCTGCGCACATTCATGTATGACAGCGACCATTGCGGTTTTAGCACCGAAATTACAGTTCCCAACGAAATTGCGGAATTGGAGGAGTTTGTCCAAAGATATTCTTACAACTACAGTAAGACTCGATGGACACGCTTCTCCGCAACGAGGAGATCGACAATTACCTAAAACAAATGGACGAAACAATTAAACAAACTATGGACACTACAATACCGCGGTATCGACATACAACTAACGAAGACCTGTTCCGTAATCCTACTATTGACGCACTGCACGGACAGAAAAGTAGACTTCTGTCAAGACTCAAAAACTTGTACAGACAGTTAACTGACCGACAAGATCCGGAGATTAGGACGCTGAAGTCGTCGATTAAAAATGTGCAAAAGTTAATAAAAGAAAATTACAGAATTGCTGTAAGCTCATATTGGAACAACAAGGTTCGGGCTGTAAATACCAGCAACCCGAACATGTTTCCGCAAATCAATAAACTATTTCGGAGAAAAAATCAAAACGACCTTCAGTGTCTTAAAATAGCCCGGACAACAGACAACGAACGGTTACTGACAATAGCAGGTATTGATCCAAATGAAGGCGCTGACGATGACGACTTCTTTGTGATCGAGGATCCGCAGGAGAAGGTTGAGACCATAGGTGCGGCTTTCCAGGAGGTATACAAGGCCATTGATATCATTGGCCCTAATTACGACCTGGACAATCGCGTCTTAGTGCACAACTGCTACATCCGAAATGAAATAGAGAATTGGCGATCCAACGGCTCTGGTTTCACCCGGTTTAGCGACGAAAATATGGCAAATAATGCCATTGCCAGAGAGGGTGACCTACCCCCGTTCATTTCGAAGGAAGGACTCCATGAGATCTTCGACACAATCAGAGTTAAGAAATCAGTGGGGACCGATGGTATTCCGAACATCGTGCTTCGACATCTTCCTCTAGAAGCGGTGGACAACTACCCCACAATGTTTAATAATGCAATGAATAATGCACGTTATCCAGCGCATTGGAAAACGGCGGTGGTTCAACCTATCCCCAAAAAGGGAAAGGATATATCCAATCCGGCGAATCTTCGGTCGTTAAGTCTCCTTCCGAATATCAGTAAGGTTTTTGAAAAGGTAATCAATAGAGCTCTGACTAGGTGGGTTGAGGACAAACATATAGTTCCGGATAATCAATTAAGGCGGGACATGATATCTCACATGCCGCGTCTAAACTGGTGTCCGATATCCAATGGAATAAAGGCAAAAAACAATGTACTGGTGCCTGCCTTGTTGACTTGGAGAAGGCCTTCGACAGCGTATGGTTAGAGGGTCTTTTCTATAAGCTGACTAGGCTGGGGATCAGGAAACCACTCTTGTACATTCTTTATAATATGCTAACCAACAGACAGTTCATCGTGAAAAATGGTGATGTGACTTCTGTTGGAATATTTCAAATTAAAAATGGTCTTCAGCAAGGCGCGGTCAATTCGCCGATCCTATTTAACATTTATACAAGCGACTTGATAGGTTCACTTACCCATACTATTGCGTACGCAGACGATTTGGTAGCGTACAGAACAGGTCCAAAAATCGAGGTCATTAATACTCTCTTGCAGAGTGACTTCGATAAGATAAGACGATTTTGCGATGACTGGAAGTTGAAAATCAACTTTCAGAAGTCGGAAACCATTCTCTTTAGGACGCCGTTGTCTGGAGCCTCTAGGGATACCAGAAAAAAATGGTGAAAGTTCTCTATCGTTGGACAACACTGACAACCTCTTGCCTGTCGAAATGTAGTCAGATACCTTGGAATCTGGCTAGATCAGTTTCTGTATTTTGGCAAAAATGTAGATGCTGCTCTGGCCAGAGCTAAAGGTGCTTTTGCCCTTACAAAGAGACTGTTTTATAGCAGCCAACTCGATGCGAGGGTAAAGGTAATCTGCTACATGGCCCTTATTAGGCCCATGCTGGTATTTGGTTGTCCCGTGTGGTTCAATGTACGAGCAAGCTTAATGGAAACGATTCGGGTGTTTGAGAGGGCTTGCCTTAGGGCTTGTCTTCGCTTGTACAGAACACCAGAGTCGGAGTACAAGAAATTTTATCCTAATGAGGTCCTTTACAACAGGGCGAACCTAATACGAGTGGACAACTTCGTAATTAAGCTGACTCGAAGGCACATTGCAAGAGCAATGACCTCGACGAATAACCTGATATCTGGGGATTACTACCCCAATTATCTTTACCACGAGAGTGTGCGCTCTGACGGCTTCGTTCCACCGGAAGCATTCCTCTACCTAGATCAGATAGGGTTGATCCAGGATAGATCAGCGGTGCCGTTAATCTTCCATGTCGCTCGGACAGCTGGGGACAGGCGACTCAACTACTGCAGAGACGCCGCGCACGGCAGTGTGGATCATCTCAGGTTCAGTAGGGCGGTGGGGAATCGCGATAAGAGGGATGTCGTTCGGCAGCACCAGCATTTCTGGTGGTTGAATGATGGAGAAGATGTTTCGTCGTCGTTTCCGTCAATTACGGAACAGCCTCACTAATGAGGCAGAGCTGACCAATCTATTTGCTCAGTAAATAGCGATGGGCAGCTTGCGTGGGTTTAGGTTAGCATTTAAGAAACATATACATATATCAGTATATACAAAGATATATACTAATATATGTATATAATTGTGTATAATGTCTATGTGTGTGTATGTGTTTATTGTGTATGTAGGTTAGGTAGACTAAGGCTTATTTTAAGTTAGATATTAAGTTTTTATAAAAAATTAAAAATTATATCCATACCCTAAGTTTTTGTTAACAATATTTTTTCTTAGCTTTAAGTATACAAAATAAATAGTTCTAAGAAAATGTAAATGAAGTTGAAAGACATAGTTATAAGAATTTAGAGTAGCTTAGAGTGCCTGTGTGGGGCCAGTAAGTTAGTATAAGGTTGTTAAGTAATTTTAAGCTAGCATTTAAGCATTTTTTGTTAGTATGTATGAGTTATTGATTAGAAAATAAAATGCGTTTAAAACTGAACTAACGAATCCACTTTCGTACTCGTGTAGTAGCAAGAGTACTTAAAGATTTCTACATACATAAATCCGTTATTCGAGATGTTACAATATATCTCCACCTCTTCTGAAGGGGTGTTCTTCCACGCAAAACTACTTCGTACGCTTTTCCATCAATACTACTCTTTAGAACTCTTTTTGAGCAGAAGATAGCGTTTGTCCAGCCTGTCCCTAAAAAGTGCGAATCTTGTTCTCTCTCCTCCTACAGGCGCTCACGTACCTCCTTTCCAAGGTCATTGAAACGCTGACAAACCGTCAGCTCATGAAATATCTCGAATCACAAAAACTTCTCAATGACCGCCAGACCGCGAATTTCGTAGCAACAAGTCCACTTGTGATTTGACAGCATGCCTCACCGAAAAGTGGAACCAAAGCGTACATTGATCTGGCGAAAGCAAGATAGTTGCACTTGATATTTCTAAGGCATTTGACAGAGCTTGGCATCAGGCTCTTTTGACGAAAATGCGTGGTTTTGGAATCGACGACTCTCTTCTTGAATGGATTAGAAATTACATTTCAAAATGTTCAATTCAAGTTGTATTGGATGGTTACAAGTTTGATATTCACAAAATAAATGCTGATGTGTCCCAGGGCTCCATTCTGTCTCCGATCATCCATAATCGCTTGTCAGCTATTTCTAATCCAATATATTACTTTGCTGACGACAGTATTGTCTGCTCTTCATATTCGTTCCCGGATTCACGTCCCTGCTCTTCGGCTGTAAAACGGGAACGGCAGCGTATATTAAGCTCATTAACTTCCACTCTGTTGATAGTGCAATTTAATGCTTCCAAAACACAATGCTGTTTGCTGTCGTGGGCTCCCGCCCAATTATCAAGGCTTCGCCCATCAATGACGTTGTCTAATAATGAACGGGTGCAGAGCAAAGTACTAGTCTTATTGTAAACATCTTCAGATGACTCTACCGAAGGTTGCTGCGATTCGATCAGTCACAAGTTACCGGTCATAGGTCTTGTTGGCGGCTGGACCACCGGTAGTCCCTACCAGGACTTAAATCACGGTACCATGGGAGTCAGGAGCCCCCCGGATCTCGGTCCGGGCCTGACTTGAAGAGGTATGCCCCCTTGCGGGAGCTTTATGGTGACTGTGGTTTAAGCCCAAAGTCGCGGGAAGGGTCTTTCTTTGGTTGACCCAATGTAGAGTTGCAATAAGTACTGGTTACTGCGACCCTAAGATCAGCAAGAGGTTTTAGGTCGGCCTCGACTCATACCAAGGGAGGAACTTGTGCCGGCAACACAGTTCCGATTTGGTATTTCAGGAAGGCGGCAGAGCGATGGCAAGGCGTATCCTTGCCTCCATGGATGTATGGGCATCCTGTAAACATAAGTCTCAATAACAGGTGGTTTACGTTAAAAAAATCAGACACTATGTATTCTGTCGTTAAAGTGAAATTTAAATATGAATGAATGGCACTTCCATCGTCGAAACCGAATTTTCCATGCTCGGTATGTGTGTCAATGATAACTTACAGTGGAATGACCGCGTATTCGTTTGCTAGATAAGATTCCAAACCGTTCTATAAAACTCTCCATTTCCTTGTCATTATAACTTGTAAACATTTGAGACCAATGTACATCGGTATCTCTCTTTTCTTCCTTCCTAATTTTCCTTCGCACAAACGTATAACAACAAATGTATAACACATTCGAACAACATGTAACGTGATGAAAGAAATTGTTAAGAAGAAAGGTTGTCGTTTAGTTTAAAATCAAGGTGTGAGAATTATTTACATATATTTTATAGAATTAGTAAATACTTATTAAACTGTGGATAATAAAATTACTTTAGTAGAGTATAGATGAAAAAGAGGAAAGGCAAAAGTATCGTACATGCATGTAGGTAATAAAGTAAATAGTTAAGCACTTAAGATTGAAATTAGTAATGACAGAAAATTGCACATTTAAATCGGATGGGATAAGTAATAGTTATTTTATTAATTTATAGAGAGTTCCGTAATGTTATACTCGCAGATAAATAAAAAATGAACGAGACGGGTTTAAGTAGTGGTAACGTAATGGAAAAAAAATATTTTTAATAAGATTTAATGCATTAACTAAAGATCGAGACAAAATGTTGCAGATGTCATCATTCAAATTGCTTACCAGTTCAGCTGTATTATTGAGTGGCCTAGCTAAGTAAAGCAAAGTAAATCATCAGCATAGAGATGTTTTTTTTTTTTTTTTTTATAATTTACGCGCGCCTAAGGGGTTGATACCCTTTTACTGTTGCCAGGGGGCGGGCGGAAAGATAGAAGGAGGAGAAAGGAAAATTGTTTTTGTAGTGGTTTGAAACTCAGGTGTGTTTGGTTTCTATGTTTGCTCTCCAGGGGTGGGAGTCCGAATAGGACGGAGAGCATAGAGATGTGCCGAATTAGATTTACAGACAGATGGCAAGTATTTTATGAATATACAGAATATAATAGAACCACGAATTGATCCTTGTTTCACCGGTAGAACTTCAGCAGTAGATTCTCAGATTATGACTTGAGGAACTGAGGATATGGAAGAACTATTTCTGCAGAATTTATATTGGCGAAAGGATACACGACTCAATTTTTACGATGGTAAAAGACAATGGTTAAAGAAAAAATGTATATTTAAATTGAGGTCCATCAAATGTTCTGGAGCAGACAGATTTGAACGCAACGAAAGACGACTTGATAAGGCAAACACACCAACTTATCTGAAAAACATAGACAAACGAAAGTTTGTGCGAGGAATGGAACCTTAAAAAAATACCATATAAACTGAACCAACTATAAAGGCATTAGTGTCCATAACATAGTGTGAAGATATTGCCTTCTGTAGTATCATCTGACACCTGAAACATTTGTTGACGATTTAATTGATCGTACAGAACTATGTATATCAGCTCTTAGTATGTATAGGGTTTTCCAATAAGGACTTGACAAATTTCTTTTTAAATGAAACGCAAACCATTTAAGATATTTCAAAAACTTTATTATCGGCTTGAAGTACAATCAAAACATTTATGAATGGAACTCGACTTCGTTCATATGGCCACCGCGGCACGTTTGCAGCGGTCGACTCGTTGGACCCAATTTTCAACGACTCGGCCACGTGGTGGCATAAACCAATGTCTTAACGTAGCCCCACAGAAAATAGTCAAGCGGCGTTAAATCGCACGAACGAGGCGACCAATCGACTGGCCCATTTCTTGAGATAACACGCTCACCATAATTACTCTTCAATAAATCGATTGTAGCGTGTGCTGTGTGGCTTGTGGCAACATCCTGTTGAAACCATATGTCATCCAAGTCCATATCTTTCAATTCGGGCCAAAAATAATAGGTGGTCATTGCGCGATAACGCTGACCATTCAAAGTAACGTTATCGTCGACGAAAAAATATGGCCCAATAACGCCGCCGGCATGCAAACCGCACCAAACAGTTATCTTTTGTGGATGAAGTGGTGACTAATGAAGCACATGTAGATTTTCACCCGACCAATAACGCATATTTTGCTTATTGACGAACCCATTGAGCCAAAAATGAGCTTCGTCACTGAAGATGATTTTGCGATGAAATTCATCATCTTGGCGCATCTTCTCCAGAACCCAATCGGGGAGCATACGTCGCTTCAAATGGTCCATCGGCTTCAATTCTTGAGTCTGCTTGATCTTGTATGGGTGTAAACCAAGATCCTTACGCAAAATACGCCATAATGTGGTCTGACCGATGCCCAATTCTTGAGAACGCCGTGGAATTGACTGATTTGGATCGTTTGCTACGGACGCCTGAACGGCAGCGATATTTTCGACACTTCAACCAACCCGTTATCTCAGTGACACGGCAACACCATACAACGAATAAACTTGTTATTGCCTGTCTACTAGGGCGAGAATTACGACCGAAAATTGGAGTTACCGCTTTCAAAGCTGCAGTCACCGACTCCGAATTTCGGTAGAAAATTTTTATAATTTGCAGACGTTGCTCGTTCGTGTACTATACCATGATGGAAATGTTGAGTTTACTGAATAAATTGACAGTGACAGTTTGATGATTAATGAAAGAGTGCGTTCACAAATTAAACCTAAAATGATTCGCTTTCCAGTAAATTCAACAGCAATGTAGCTGAGAAAATTGTACGAAAATCTTGCTGATTTAAAGAAAATCTTGCTGATCATAAAAAGAAAAATGTTCCAATAGTATAGGCTAATAATATTGATTTCATTGGCATAAGTAAGCGAGTTGCGTTTGTTAATGTTAACACAGAATCGGGAAAATATGATCCAGTTGTTAAAGAGAACAATATTCTGTACTTGCTGTTAAAAAGAGTTGAAACTAAAGGGACGAATCAAAGAGAAAATCAAAATGGAGAGCTATAATTCTAAGGAAGTTAGGGATATTTTCTGCCAGGGCAGTTCAATCTGATACTTTTGACTTACCTATACATTTGCCAAATGTTAAATGATGATAAAGCATTTGCAAGAACCGAGGAGACTCAACATAAGAGCTCACAGAGGCATGGATGTTAGTGGAAACGTGGGATGACACCGTTGGTTGTTATAAACACAATATTTCCGAGTATTGTTTTCATATGACTCTCAAATCTTTGGAGAAGGAGAACTTCTTCTAATCAGGTTCGCATATGTGGAAGTTAACTCAACTTCTAACACCGTAAAACTAAATGACGTTAGACAACTTGATAGCCTTATTTTTTGAGGCTCTGATTCATCTTGAACTGTACCACCGTACTCTCATATTTATTCTTGTATTCAGTAAAGTTTATCCTAAGTATGCATCACATAGAATCATTTCCCATCAAATTAAAACTAAACATACTCGCATATGTTTGTATATATGAATTTGCTTTTATTTTATTTTTTTGTTTATATTCATAACATTATATTACAATTTTTTACAATATATATGTTTGTATATTTTCTTAATGTTGTATTTAATATATACTTTTTAGCTTTTGGCTGAGCTAACCTTATACATGCTTGGTTTAAATTTTATTCTTTTCTATATGTCTTATTTAAATGTTAAATAATATAACAAACTAAGATACGAGTAGTTTTAGCTAATATTTTCTAAGTTTCTAATACTACAGTATCTACAAAACTGTATAACTTATAATCTAGTACTTAAAAAAAATTCAATAATTTATTTTAATATCATTAATAAGCGTCTTTTGGAAGAATTGTAAGATTTGTTTTTAACTTAATAATAGGAATTAATTTTAGAAGTTTTTTTTTGTAATAAGTTAAAATTAAATTGCTTTGTGTATATTGGGTATTTTAATGCTTGCTTCACGCAGGAGAATCATTTTTAAGGACGGTCACTAAATAAAAACATTTTAAATTATATTCCATTTTTTTGTCTTATTCTTAACCTACTTAAAATAAACACTTAATATGCAATACCCTGATTTATATTCTTTCTTCTTATATATAAAGTTGTTTTATTTTTAGGATTTGGGTTTCCTTTATTCTGTTAATGTTTAATAGTTTCCCTGTAAAAAATGTTAATCTATATACAGCACTTAAATATCCTTAAGATAATTTAAATTATAATACTGAACAGTGGGACGCAAATGCATTAGCTCCAAAGATACTCGTATATATTTTCCTTCACATTTCCACTTTTTTTTTTAAGTGGGGCTCATTGAAATGTGAATTAATGAGAATCATAGAAGCGGTACTTTTGCCTACGATATTGCTAAGTACTCAGGTCATGTGATTCTCTGTTTTTCAAAAGCATTTGAGAGCACTTTTGTAAATAAATTATCATAATAAATTAAGAACTCGGTTCTCAAATACTTTTAAATTACGTATACTCTATATATTCGTGCTTTGCCTAGGAACCCTTCATTTTTCTCATTTTTAAAAGGTGTATTACGCTAGTTGTTTTTGGTGGATAAGTTTTTTCTTTTTGATATTTTTGCTTATATTTTATTATCTCAATGTATTATGTGATGATATAATTAAGTTTCCTGTGTACATTTATATTTTTTTATGTATTTACTAAATTACAAGAGAAAAGTTATTTTAAAATAAGACGAAAGTGAATAA
The DNA here is from genome assembly GCA_949129095.1 of Volucella bombylans. Classification (NCBI taxonomy): domain Eukaryota; kingdom Metazoa; phylum Arthropoda; class Insecta; order Diptera; family Syrphidae; genus Volucella; species Volucella bombylans. Next base: position 20,324,540 of record OX422143.1, on the reverse strand, counting down.
TTTCATAATATTTGGGTTTGATTGTTGAGAATCAGTTTTCGAAATATAAACTTAAGCAAAGTGAGAACGATATGCTTCGAACAATATAGGAAAATATAAGTTTTAAGCTTTTACGTTTTATATTTAAGTAACAATTTTGGACTAGTTCCTTAGAACTTAGAACACTGTTAATTACTGTCAGAAAGTCTAGGACAAATAAAATACAATAGTTTCTTAACGAAAAAATTACCTTTCCAAACAAATTATACAAAAATAAAATTTGACTTATACAGATTCATATGAAGACAAATGCCTAGAAAGGTAGTATAATGGGCAATCTTGCCTGTACTAAATTTGACATCCTCACTTTTTTACTAACTCCAGGTTGTTCTATCATCTTTTACATAAAACGTGTTCGTTCTCTTTGCTTTCAGAAATAAAATCTCCAAACAGAATGTGTTTTTTTACACACATTCGCAATGTCTATGATGAACATTTTGTTTTGGAACTTTGTAATATAATCAAACAAGCTTTTATTTAAAATTAACCTGGTTAATTATATCTGGCATGATGTTGAAGTTCTTACGCATTTAAGAGAGGAACACACTTTTGGGAACCATATGGCCTTGGAAAGAAAATAATATATCGTTTTTGTTTAATATGCCATTAGAATACGCATTCAAAATTGACGCCAATATAACGAAATAATTATAGTAGACATCTCCGTTTATTTATTGAAAAATTAACAAAAAATTAAATGAATAAAGATATATATTGAGTCAATGTATTAAGCTTTCGAAGAAAAAAATTGTTGTATCTAGAAGTTTTAATTTGGAGATATCAAGCAACTTTATAAGTTTATTTTCAAAAGGAGATATTCGATCCTAAGGCTCATGTATTTTGTGCATCGGTTTTTTTAGTGGAATAATCATTTATGTACATATGCCATGCCATTGCTGTTTTCCCAGGAATGAACTGACGGATCTCACTCACCTCTACATATATACATATCATGGATTACATTCTCTAAGTTATCGTCCGTTTACAAATTTTAGTATTTGGTATAAGTAGCACTAGAGCTTCAATAATCGCACCTACTGTTGTTGTGCGCTCAATAAACCGGAAGATTTTGAATGAAATACCTCGAGAAGTTTAAATTTTTCATCGCAATAACCAGGAAACGTGTTTACGTGTTAACGTTAACGTGTTTTTCTAATGAAATAAATAGGAGGCGCACTTAAGCAAGTGCTAATTATGCATGTGCAATGTGCATATATGTACGCTGATTTAAATAAATGCTTTATTGTAATTTTTCCATACATTAATCGACTCCAATATAACGTTTAAATAGTTGTTAATTTGTAAGTCTGAATAAACCAATATGCTATATGCATTCACGAAACAACTTAATAATGTTTGATTTAATATTACATACAATTGATGTTTTTTAATAATCAATTAGGGAATCTAACATAATTCCTGTGGTGAGTATATTATTGACTGAGTTTCTACTTGTCGAATGTACGAGTATGACTTTTACTTTGAAAGTTTTTCTTCCAAAGTACGAGGAGTAATCGAGGGACAACTGTCCAAAAGATGGAATTCGAGATTTGAGATTACCTTATTTCTAGGTACTGTAAAAGTATTTATCAAATAGGTATGGGTCTGCTTGGAAGAATGACCTACCGTCACTTTAACAAGTTTAACAAATGGATCAGTGTCATAGAGAAAGAAGTGAATGAGAAAAAATGCTTTAGTGATCATTCTCAAAATGTTCAGAAAAAAGTTGCACATATGACGTTTGGAGAGAAAAAGTATTCGTTCAATATTCGGTCCAGTTTGCGTTTACGAATTTTGGAGGAGAAGATTCAACGACGAACTATATGAGCTGTACAGTGACATCAACGTAGCAATGTCGCAGAGTTTTTGAATTTAACCCGGAGGGACAACGCAGTGAAGAAAGTCCTTACCTTAGGTGGCGCACACAAGTAGAAGGGGACCTCAACTAACTTGGAGTGCGCCACTGGAGGCAGATCAACCAGAAGATCAAGTTAACTTGGGCTTGATAGTTGATGCCCCGGTTCACCCGGAACTGTAGCGCCACCTAAGTAAAGAAAGTACATACTCGTAGTTAAATAAGTTATGAGGTGGCACGCTAGTAACATAATGTCAGGACAGTAGACCTTATTTTGAGGGGAAAACAGACATTATTGTCTCCGGCTCTCTGATTTAATTGGTTTCTCTTTTTAATTTCTCTCCTACATACATTCATGATGTGAGTTTGTAGGTAGGGTGGCCAAATGTGATTAGCATATTAAAAAATTGATCTAACTTAAATGATGTATAGTAATTTGTTGACATTGGGGTTAAAAAACTTCTTGGACCATCGTTTGATGAATTCAAGAACCGAGAAAGCTCTGATTATATTGATATCAATATACGAAGATAACAAATTGTTACACAGATATACTCTTCTAGGTATGGGGAGCGCTTGCCAGTGTAGGCTATTTTGACGGCGATTTGGTCGCCATCTGATAAAGAACATTTTAGAAATCAGCTTATGTTGTTTTGCAGAGAAACTTGACTTACAAAACAAGTAGAAAAACCTAAGCGATTTTTGCTATACATATTGTAGTATTATACATAGTTTATCAATCGATCTGTAATTCGAGATATCGCTATTCGATATCTATGGGTGGAGTTTATTGTTAGGTTTTTTTTTATATTATTGGTAATGTGATAACCTCCTCAAATGTGGACAGCGTCATCATATTTGAATAGCGGAAGATTTCCATATTTGAATAGCAGAGGACTCAACCATTGGATAATCGAAATTTTAGTTAATATTCTGGTAAAATGGAAGTTGTATGCAACCCTGGATAATACAGAACGTTCTCCAAAGATGTCACGGGAGTATAAATATCAGCGTCCCACAGCATGTGCAAGTCAGTTCAAAATTGGAACTAGAAATGCGAATTACGAATAGTGATAAAGTGGTTTAAGTAAAAGATAAAAAAAAGTACAAGTGGTTGAGAAAAGCGATTGAATTGTAAATGTGTTGCATAAAGTGATTGTGTTAAAAGAAATAAGTTCTATTTTTTGTACCGACACAAACATTTTTCAGTATTGTCAATAATATATTGGAAGTTCACAGTAAGTTTGACTTTATTTCCATTTTCGCGTTCGTATTTGTATAGTATATTCTATTTTTTAGACACCCTAAAGATTTTAAAAAGAGGTCTTAGAAATTGCCATGGACATTCGTTTTTGATTTTCCGGATGAGTTTCGATGAAGAGGTTGTTGATGCCGATTTTGTCATCATTTTCACTAATAAGGTATATGTTGATCTTAGTGTTTGAATAAACAAAATAGTCGAATGTAGTACAATTTTATGCATCTAAGATGGCTGAGTAGTATTATGGTGCCATACTTCTTTGAGAATTACTAACAAACTTTTGGCATGCTTAAGAAAAACATTCTTCAATCTACAATATAACCCAGGCAGAACCTAAAGTGTGTAAAGAAGTCATCTAATTGGACATTTTTCATTAAAAATAACAGTTCTCTAATATTAGTGTATCGGAACTTGGAGATTGGTTATGGCCGCCATAATCGGCCACCTAATAGAGCGATTTGAAACACCATCAAGCAAATCGGTAATGTGCGAGATGTCGTATGGACTTTGAAACATTGAAATGCTCGATTAATTCGTTATTTCAGTGGTGGCAGACTTGGAATCGTCAATATAGCAAACATCGTACAAATAATAACATACAATCCTATTTGGTGTAATTTGTGACAAATTTTATGATTACTCCGATAGTTTACTAGAGAATTAATAAATTGACGCTGAGTTTTCGAACGTGATCTTCTTCAACGATGAGACCGACAATATTTCTCGATTGGGTGCTATTGTAAATAAGCAAACAAAATTCCAGAACTTGTGGTTCTGAAAATCCAAATGTGATTATTGTGAGGCAATTGCATTCCCCACATAAATTTGGGAACATGTAGTTTTAACACAGGAGTAAGACTACTTGCATTCACAAATACTTTTATTTTATGAGTTACTCAGCTTAAGATTCTTTCTATATAAGCAATTCCCAAACTTTCGAATATTTTAAAATAAAGATTACAGCCGAAATACAGCCAGAATTGTGTCAAAAATTCATAGAAAACTTCCTCACCATAATCAAAGTTCGCTGTATTTTATACATAATAAAAAAAATTAATGAAATCTTTTATCTTTATCTTTCTATTACATTTTATCCAAATTCAAAATGAAGCACGAAGTGAATAGCTCTTATTCTATGATGTTTCTTAATGTAAGTAAATGTAATTTACTATAAATTCAACTTTCAATATCTTTATGTTTGAAATGAACATAAAATTAGAACAAAGTCAAGCAAGATATTTGCTGTGTCTCAACATTTTTGAAAAACAAATTATTTGACAGGTTGGGGAAACTCGACGTTTGTGACGGTGAATTATTATTCAATAAATTTTGAATTTACTCTGAAGGTAGTGAAAACGATGATTTATGAACCTTTCCATAAATGAGGTCTAAGGTAATGAACCTCAATGCACAAAGAACATCTTATCTATTTCTGGGTCTCCCGTTTTTAGCCAAACACATTAAGGTATTTTTAAGGTTCAATAATGTGGTTTCGGGGAAGATAATGGTTTTTAACGGTTACAACAGACGACCAAAGAATTTCATTTTAACTTTAAAGCCAAAGTTTTGTTTGCCAACCAAATTTCTTCATACTTTGATGAAAAATTAAAAAATATCAGGTTAGAATGAATGATTGGCGAACATATTTATGCACATACTCGTACTGTTAATTAGAAATAATATCAAAAGTCCCACCGGGATCACTTCGTTGGTCACTATACATCTCATATGGGTACATGTACTTATGCAGCTGACAAAGGTTGAGCAGACAGACTTAAAAAGAACAGACCAGAATTATAGGTAATATTTGGGAAAATACGGGTTTACCATATACGTATGTATTGTACACCTGTAGGTATTAATATTCCCTTTCCTTGATATAATGCATTGTATGGATGTCAAATTATTTTGTTGCCACAACTTAGTAACACGAATGAATCTTGCAATGACCTTTAATGTGCATAGGGTAAGACATACTCGTATGTAGTTTAGAAAGATTCGTTCATATTTCTGGATCTTTTGGAAATATGAAACACAGCAGATATAGAAACAGCTAACGATAGGTATAGATATCGTGCCTCCGAAACAATAAATAATAAAAAAAATACATACACGTACATAAGTAGTTGGATTGGGCTGGGTACATGGTTGTCATTAAGTGATGTACTTGTATTGTTCTTACTGCTAAATTATTTTTCGGATACAAAGCGAGGATAAATAAAAAATATTTTATTGAGGGCACTTGGGTGGATTGGGTGAAACAGTAATATACAATAGATAAATATATTAAGAAATCTCTCATAGTTTTTTGGACAAATGATATCTGCATATATATTCTATGACATAAAGATCAGTAAAATTGGTTTATATAAGATTTAAAAATTATCGTAATTGAAGGTGACATCGTAAACCAAAGAGAAGAATTTTATATATATTTAATATCTGAATAACGGAAATTGGATCATAGCTATGTGGGTGGGGCCTTCATTTACTATAAAATACTTTAATAAATTTTCGGTGGGCGAGGGGCAAGTGTAGAAAATTTTAATTGATTAAGACATCTGCATACAAACATTTTATCTCCAAAGAGGGTGCAAAATAAAACAAATGTAGAAAAGAATGTACAATATAATATAACTAAACTAAATACATTCCCATTAACAGTTTCCCTGACAAAGTGATTTTATTACATTTTACTAAACTAACGCAGACACATATGTATGTATCTGGGCCAAAGCACTGAACTAACAAACAATTTGAATTTAGCACCAAATGATGGAAGAAGTTTAAATGTACTTCTATGAAAAACATCCATATAAACTTTTGAGAAATAGAAATTATATAAATTGTTTAGTTTTCTTTATTAAATTAGTTGTGTTAGAGAGACAATGCCTTTCTGAAAATGATTTAGTTAAATTATTTATTAGATATGCTTTGGACTTAATCGTATTGACTGCAATTGTGAGTAATTACTGATATGTATTTCCTAAAAAAAATAATTCACTTAAACAATTTTTACAATAAAATGTATAATTTGGAATTGTTTTAATTTATTAATTCAAAGAGAATATCAGTAAGCCACTCCTATTTCGAATTACCTTATTTTATACTATTGTCTGATGTGGTAAAAATTATTGCCACAACATCTTGGTAAGTTTGAGAAGTGGACATATGTATGTACATCTAAAGATGAGTTGAAAGTTCATAAATTTGTTTTTGCAACACAAAAAAGTGAAAGAAAATGCGAAAAACAAAAAAAACATGCAGAAAAATGATTTAAATCATACGTCGTTACTATTTATTTACGCCCTATCACATAAAATTTGTCAGAATGTTTTATATTAAAGCATTTACATATTTATACTCTTATTTTGTACTTAATATTTCTAGCTGTGTTTTAATTTTTTCTTGAGTCAAACATTTAAAGTTACAATATATGAGAAAAGCTTAACGATAACTTTGCAAAAATAAAAATGTTATTGGTTGTAACAATTTTGTTGTTTTGGGCTAAGAAAATGGTTGTACCTAAATAAGTATATAGTCTAGGTCTAGGTATTTTTTGATAAATATATTTGTTTAATTTATTTACAGTAAATCATTGGTGTATTTAAAAGTGAACATTGTTTTGATTGGCACATTTTGAAATATTTATAAAATATTTTTTTTGTTATATTAGAAGCATAGTTGATAACTATTGTGATTTTGTTAAAGAGTGGTATTGATCACCCCATGTGCATGATTTTTTTGAATGCCTTACGAAATTCCGGATTAAAAATTGTATAAATAACAGGATTGACAAAACTGTTCATATAACCAAGCCACGTAGTTAGAATGAAGGCAGTTACACCGGGTCGGCAATCCGTTTCCAATTTTGCGCACATGGCATCCATGATATTACAGGTAAAAAATGGAACCCAACAAAAGAGAAAAACACCTGGAAATAGCAAAAATAATTAAAGTTAGTTAAATTCTCTATTTGTGATAATTAATTGTTAATTAAGGTAATTTCTAGACACCAATGTTCTATATAGAGACTGAATTCATTTACGACTTGGCCGTAGCCAATAACGAAAATTCAATGATATAATTATCGAATATTCGAAATTTTGTCGTAGGCATTCTACGGGAGAATGTGGAGTAATCATCAAATCTGACTTCACTTAAGTTTACCCTTTTTTATTGGCTTAGAAACAACAACCCATTTAGCACTAGTTCGAGATCTCAAAACAAGAGGAGGTGAGGTCTCTTGCTGTTGTGGTACGTAGAAAGAAATTTCGAACATTTTAAGACTTATTCTGTTAAATTACTAATGTGCTTCTGTATATCAGGAGAGGGTGATTCGTGAATAGACACGAGTAGAGGCTTTTTAATTCGTTCGGCTAAAGTGAGCAAAAAGTTAAATGACAATAAGGTGAATTAAAATTTAAATTTATTTTGCCGTTGTTTCTATACCATCAAACAAACCAACACGTCTACCCAAATCTCCGAACAAGAGCTGAATCAACAAAGCCACTGCCTTCTACACTCACTCAACTCTCCCCGGCGCAAAAACAATCCAACGGTGACAGTTTGCCCGTCACTGCGGAGATTGTGGAAGAACAACAACGACGAAGTTTTTCGGACGAAATTTCTATGCTCAACAGCGATTTCTTTTTGGAAATTGAAGAAGTTTCTGTAAGCAATTTTGGTCAACAAAACTGTCGCCAACACAGTTGATCGTATAGAACGGCTTCAAGCAGACTTTAACTCGACCTTTCAACTGTACCGTGATGAAATTGAGTGCAATGCGCCCGAGAAGAAAGAGATCTCTTGCGATGTTGTGCTCTTCGGTATACCTGATGAAAATCTAAAAAGCTTATTCAATCAACTTTGTCATTCTATTCATTGTAAGCCGCCCCGAATAATGAAGATATTGCATTTTGTATAAAAAAAAAAACAATGTGTATCTCCCTCCTCCAATTATAATTAAATTCTGCAACTCATTTGAGAGATATACTGTCTTGAAACAGCTGCAAGCTTCCGAAAACAAAATGCCATCGAGCTTCGTCTGCACGACCTATGTATCGACTCGAACAACAGCTGCTACTTCAACGAGATCTTAATAAAGAAAACACGTTTGCTCTTAAACAGCGCTTTGGGTCTCCAACGGAAAAGAAACTGTTTGCTGTGCACACAAGGTATGACGGCTTTTACGCAGCGCATGAGTTTGATGCGCATGTTTTGATTATTTTCTTTCGAACTGTCCTTCTGTGATGAGTACATTTTTACACGAAGGCTTTTTCCCATTCATTGTTTTTTCATGTTATTTGACAGCTCTCTTTCATTTGATCTTTGGCGCTCAGTGTTTCATAATTTGGTCCATTTAAATTCATCCTCCATACTGAAATTTTGTGGTCGTAACAGCAGCAAAGAAGTAATGAAGGAAATGCGAAAAAAGGAGAAAAATAAATGTCAAAAAGATTTGGTCAGTCTTATCGACCCAAAAGTGTGTCATAAGTTAGAATAGAAATGGTGTTGCCAAATGCTTTTGATATTGAGTGTAAAATTATTTAAAATTTAAAAATGTAAAATCGTTAATGTATCAAAAGACACCTCATGGTAGAAATAGGTATACCAGGTACGTATATTTAGATGTAGGATGAGCTGAAGAAAAATTATACCGCTAAATAAATTTTACAATTATTATACTAAAATGAAAACATGAATTGAGAAGAAATGATTAAACTTAGAAAACAATTTCAAGTTTCAATTTTAAAGGGTGTATTTTGACACATTTGGTAGAAATAGTGTTAATATCCAATTTCCCACCTACCTTCATTAAAAGGAATGTATTTTTTCTTGTTTGCTCTCGTTTTCTTTTCGAACTCTATGGATGTTTTAAGTTCTTCTTCTAGTGAGGTGAACAGAATGAATGATAAATCAACATACATTATGACAAATATTATTTCCCAGCTATGTATAATGAATTGAGAGTTTGTTACCTAAATGCACGTAGTTCAAACAATCTTAAATTAGACTGTCACTATAGATCTGGCAGCACTGAAATCAAACTCGACTTCTGTCAATCTGTAAGCCAAACTCTGCACTTTCATCTTGAAATCTAACTAGGACACACGTGGCATTTACTCGCCCGGGAGGTTAAATAAAAGTTTGTTTGAATAGCCACATTTATGTACATACACTGGCGATCACTAGGATGAGGCCATACATTTTGTAATCGATTTTCACTCTTTATACGCGTTGGAAATTTTGTTCCCGGAAACTGTTACTACTTATTTTTCATATTATATTTTATCAGCAGGAAGTCATAAAATTAAAGGGTGAATAAGAAACGACCATTTGAATTTCCTAAGATCAAACAATGAAATACTTCTACCGCGAGCATCGAACTTGTCGAGTTGTAGAGGCTGAGTAGGGTCAATGAATCTCGAGAAGAAATTCTCCAGACGAGTCCTGAAACCAAAGGATGCTCCCCCCCCTCCCCAACTCACAAAACACTCCATCATTCCCCTGGGCTGGATCAAGGTGTCATACGACCCGTGCCGAAGATCAACCTGGCTGAGGGTCCAGTATCTCCAAAAATAGCTCAGTTGCAAACGGAGTATCCGGATACCTGGCGACCTCCCGATTAGCTAGCCTTATCTGTATATGGCGGATCTCTGTACAGATGGACATCCCTTTCTCCGCTACTCGTGGGACTATCAATGGAAAATAACCAGAAAACAAAAACCGAGGCCGGTACTCCTTCATTACCGGGCGGTGGAACGGTGACTACACCGACTACCGGCAAGGCTCCTGCATTGCCGAGAGGAGGCAAAACTGTGGCAGGCCATGGTGCGCCATCCTCTAAAGGCAAAAGGAATAAGCCAAATAATAAGAATTCAGGAAATGTTAAGACTGTGGCAGTCCATGGTCCTATCACTTCCTCCGCCCCTAGCAGCAGCAAGTTTGTGGCAGGCCACGGACTTGTCGCGGCTACCAAAACTCCTTCAGGGAGTGTTAAGACTGTGGCAAGCCATGGTCCTATCACTTCCTCCGCCCCTAGCAGCAGCAAGTTTGTGGCAGGCCATGGACTTGTCGCGGCTACCAAAACTCCTTCAGGGAGTGTTAAGACTGAGGCAAGCCATGGTCCTATCACTTCCCCCGCCCCCAGCAGCAGCAAGTTTGTGGCAGGCCACGGACTTGTTGCTGCTACCAAAACTCCTCCCTCCAAAGAGGAATCTGGAGCTCAGCCGCATCGGCAAGCTCCATCTAAGGCGCTCTACATAAGACGCCGAAATGCTTCACGCATCATCAAAACCTTCGGATCCATTCCGGAGGTGGAGAGAAGTGCGGAAATAAAGAGCAAGGTTGAGTGGGCTAAAAACATCCTAAAAGACGGATTTCCCACTGCTTCCACTGCTCACAAAACGTCAAAAGACTCCTCTAAGCGTCAGAGATCGTTGGAGGAAACCGTACCGGTTTCCAAGAGGCCCAAAACACACAGTTCCACAACCCCTGGTCATCCAACAGCAGATCTCTGAGGTCTTATAATGAAGTCCTAAAGGACGCATTGGTGATCGCGGTGATCGACAGAAGCGATACCGACGGTTCCATTACACCGGAACGGTGGCAATTGGTCAAGTTGAAGCTCTCGAGCAACTTCTTGGCCATCATGCTGGAGAACCCAGGACCACCTCCTATCACAAGCGACGCTGGCTGGCACCAAGGCCATGTCAAGCTCATCGCTTGCTCCAACCAGAGATCTCTCGATCTCTTCACCAAGGCCATCGATGGTTTAGGAGAGGTTTGGCCAGGTGCAAAACTCGAGGTCGTATCTAAGGAAGACATTCCTAGTAGACCTCGAACTCGTACCTGGATTCCAGCCGAACCCTCCTCTCCAGAAAGTATCCTGGAAATCATCCGGCTCAGCAACCCAACTCTTCCGACTCATGACTGGAAAGTCGCGAAACTGGAGGAACTAAGGGGTTCTTATAGATGCGCGTTAATTGTGATCAATAAGGAATCCTTTAATCCTCTGGCGCAGACGAAAGGCATGATTCGGTTCGGATTCGAGTCAATTCACTTAAGGGTGTACAAAAAGGATGAGCTGGATGCTGATAAGCAACCTCCTCCTCCTTTAACACCCGATATCACAACCTTGGATCTTGGAGCGTCGATATCCTTTCCAGAATTGGATAGCGACGACTCCAATCTGTCCGAGGTGACTACCAAGCCGTCGGTCTCCTCTTCTGACACATTGACGGAAATGGAAACCGATGACGAAACAATTAGAGGTTCTACACGATCAGAGATAGAAGATGAGCTCTTGGGCACATCTTCAGAATCGGAGGACCTCAACAACACCGTGGTGGAGGCGACTCTGGAAGACTGTAGCAATGATACGGTTTCTCCAGATTAATCTCCACCACTCAAAAAAGGCTTCGGCCGCACTCATTCTGCGTCTTTCCAAAAGTGCAGAAGACATAATTCTAATCCAGGAACCGTGAATTGCAGAAGGCGTGGTTCGTGGACTTAGGACACCCTCATACGTTCCGCTCTATACAAGAGACAAAGGTAAGATTAGAACTTGTATATTAGTGAAACGTAGCCTTAATGTATTTCTACTTCCCAACCTCAGTGACCCCGACCTAACCGTTGCCAGATTAGAGACTGCCAAAGGCTCTTACTGGCTGGCATCGGCTTACCTTGGCCACGACCAAGTGGGCCCTCTCCCTGGTGATAACCTAGAAAGGGTGGTACTGGAAGCTGGAAGGCAAAAAACTGGCCTCATAATCGGATGCGACGCTAACGCACATCATACGGTATGGGGCAGTACCGACATCAATGATAGAGGTGAGTCACTTTTAGACTATATTTTAAGTACTAAACCAATATTGGCAATGAGCCCACTTTCATAACAAAAAACCGACAAGAAGTATTAGATATTACTCTTGTCTCCGACAGCATCACCCAAAGGCTAACAAACTGGATGGTATCGTCTGAACACTCCTTTTCAGACCATAGATACATCCAATTCAGTCTGAGTGATGCTCCCCCCAGCCAACCAGCTTTCCGGAACTACCGGAAAACTGATTGGACAAAATATAGAGGAATACTGTCGGAAACGATATCCTCTAAACTATCAAGTCCCCCGCGTGACACCAATGAGCTCGACATGAAAGTCAGGGAATTTATTCTGACTCTCAATAAGGCTATGGCCGCTTCCTGCCCTCTTATTCAACCAAGAGGCAAGAAAAAGCCACATTGGTGGTCATCGGCACTAGGACTGCTCAGAAACACCTGCAGAAAACTTTTCAACGCATCAAAAAGCACAAGAAAAGTGACCGACTGGGACTCATATAAAGAATCCCTCAAATTATACAAAAAAGAACTGAGGAAGGCAAAGCTACAATCCTGGAGGTCATTCTGCGACAAAATCACAGAAACCTCTGAGGCTTCGGGGCTAAGAAAAATCCTCTCCACAAATCCTATGATGCCCAGCTGTTTGAAAAAAACCGATGGCTCTTGGACAACCTCAAGTGATGAATCACTCAACCTGCTTCTGGACACCCACTTTCCAGGTAGCTCCCATCTCGCGGCCAGTAGCAGCCCAAACAAGCCTACTGCAACCGTGACCAAAATTCATAGTCTGATTACGAGAGACAAACTGCTCTGGGCGCTGCATAGCTTCAAACCATACAAGTCTGCTATTCCGGACGGTATTATACCTGCCGAGCTACAGAGATCCTCAGATATTATTCTACCAGTGTTGGAAAATATTATGAGGAGCTGTGTAGAACTTATCCACATTCCACTGTTATGGAGAGAAGTCAACGTAGTATTCATTCCCAAAGCTGGAAAATGTTCTCATGTGGTCCCAAAGGACCTCAGACCTATAAGTCTATCATCATTCCTTCTGAAAACTTTAGAACGACTGATTGATATCCATATTCGAGCTAAAGTTGATCCAAGACTTCTGTCTGCGGCTCAACATGCCTACTGTAACGGGAAGTCGGTGGAAACGGCTTTGCACTCTCTGACTAGCCACATCGAACGATCCCTACAATATAAGGAGTACACAATGGTTGCTTTCCTAGACATAGAGGCCGCCTTTAACAACGTCAACACATCCGCAATCACGACTGCGCTGTCAAGTCTGCAGGTAGACGGCTCACTTGGGGAGCTGATTAATCTAATGCTAACAAGCAGGATAATCAACTCCAAACTGGGTGAGACTTCTGCTAAAAGATATGTCAGTAGGGGTACGCCGCAAGGCGGTGTCCTCTCCCCCCTTCTCTGGAACTTAGTGGTTAGCGAACTACTGATATACCTGGAAGCGGGTGGTAGCAGAGTGATTGCCTATGCGGATAACGTTGCCATAGCCGTCTCAGGAAAACATTTAAATACCATTAAAGAACTCCTCCAAGTAAATCTTAACAGATTAACCTGCTGGGCAGATCGCTGTGGATTGGGAATAAACCCCCATAAAACTGATCTTGTCCTCTTTTCTAGGAAATATAAAATTCCAATCATAGACCCTCCTTCAATAAACGGTACCAGTTTAGCTTTCTCCGATACAGCAAAATATCTGGGTCTCATTTTTGACAGGAAACTAAACTGGAAACCTAACATTCAAGAAAGAGTCAATAAAGCTACAATAGCTTTATTCTCTTGCAAGAAAGCCATTGGGAACAAATGGGGCCTTCAACCTCGCATAACCCACTGGCTATACATCTCGGTCATAAGACCGATACTTACTATGCACAAGCGGAGCTTTGCGGTCTACCCCCTCTGCGGCATTAGATATTCTGCTTCACTTGACACCCCTCGACATTTTTAGCAAGCAAGTAGCTGCGACTGCAGCTATTCGCCTTAAAGCGACTAAACAGTGGACAAATAATTCATTTGGCCACGCCAACATTCTTAATACATTAGGAATCCTCACAGAGAACACCGATTACACCATACCTGAACTTTGGTTTGATAAAAACTTCCATGTAAGCTTCCCCTCTAGATCATTCTGGGAGGAGGATGCTTTCATGGAGGACAAGTCAATCCATCTCTACACAGATGGATCTAAAACCGACAGCGGAGTTGGTGGCGGTGTTTTCTCAGATAAGCTAAATCTAAGCCTCTCTTTCCGCCTTCCAAATCACTGTAGCGTGTTCCAGGCGGAAATTTTGGCGATTAAAGAAGCTCTGTCCTGGCTGAAGAAAAACGTGATATCTGCAAAGGATATCCGCATATTTTCGGATAGTCAGGCCGCCATCAAGTCCCTGGACTCGGTCTCATTGTGTTCTAAAACTGCCCTTGAATGCCGATCATCTCTCATGGAGATGGCAGAGCAGTTCAACATTCACCTCTGTTGGGTGCCGGGCCACAGAGACATTCCAGGGAACTGCAGAGCCGATGAACTCGCCAAAATTGGAACCACTCTACCTATCCTACCAGACAAAGGTAGTATAGGTATACCAATCGCTACGTGCAAACTAACACTAAAGCTAGATGCCAATAAAAGAACGGACCTTAGGTGGACTGCTGGACAAACATGTCTAGCGACCAAACAGATCTGGCCAAGGCTGGATCTGAGTCGATCTAAGTGTCTGATCCTTTTAGATAGGAAACATCTCAGCGCCATAATAGGTGTCATTACCGGACACTGCCTCATAGGCAAGCACGCAAGAAGGCTTGGCGCTTTTACTAACGATTTCTGTAGAAGCTGCATGGACGAGGAAGAGGAGGAGACAATCCCCCACTTACTCTGCACATGCCCAGCTCTCTCTCAGAGAAGGAAGCTTCACCTAGGAGCTTTCTTCTACAACGACCTAAACGATCTAGAAAAAATAGACGTTAACAGTCTCCTACGCTTTATTAAAAGCTCAAACTGGTTCCAGTAGTAAGAAGATCACAGATCCACGTGGCATCACAATGGGCCAATAGGCCTAAGTGGGTTGGTATTTCCAACAGCCACTCTTACCTAACCTAACCTAACAATGAACTACTTGAAAAGTGCATAAAAAGATGAACAACTAGCCACATGCAAAATCTTCGAAAGAAAGGAAAAAATGAATAAAATGTTTACATTTTATGGTTTTAAAACATTTATTTATTATGTTTTTCTACATTAATAATGAGTATGCCCGCCATTTTTCGATATGACCTCTATAAGACTGTTTGGAATCCAATTATTTTTTTTTTTAAATAATCAAGATAAATTTGGGCCTTGGCATCACGAATATCTTCGATTGAAGTGTTATTGTCTTCAAATTGTCTGCCGCCTTCATACACTTTACGAGATAACCATGCCCAAACATTTTCGATTATGTTTAAATCCGGTGAATAGGGCGGCCATGGCAATAGTTCCACGTCTTCTGATTGAATCCAACTTCTAACAACCCTGGAAGTGTGGATGGGGGCATTGTCTTGTTGGATTATTAAAGGCAGGGGTCCGAAAATGTTTTCCACTTTTGGAAGTGACCGTTCCAGCAAACATTTGTAGTTGTCTCCGTTCATTGTTGAGGACAAAAACTCTAACTCGATTGTGCCATATAAGGTAATAGCTTCCCACACCATTACACCTAATATACGGCTGTGATGTCTTGCCAAAATAAGCTCCTCCTTTCTTAGATCATGGAAACTAAAGTTGTAACCATCGTGGCCGTCCAGGTTAAACTCTTTTTCATCCGAAAAGACAACGTTTTCATTCACTGCTCCTAGCGACATGTTCTCCCACAAAATTCACTCGATATTCCTTGCGTACTCAAAACCGGTTTCTTTTTAAGTTTTCTTCTCTGTTTAGTACCACTTTTTCATATTATCCTTCGGACCGTTGCTATTCTGGCTGATACTCCGCTGTTGGCCCTTATTTTAGTCACTGGTAGAGTAGAATTTGAGGCAATCTTAGAATTAACCTATTTTCTCGCAATGTTGTTGCTTCTGCCGTGCGTCGTTTTTGACTTTCCCATAGTGTTGTGGATCCGCAAGATAACTGTTTACAACAGTCTCACTTCTATTAAGCCTCTTTGCAATTTCTCGGCCTGGGAGTCCTAACTCATTGAGAGCATCTATTTTTCCTATTTCTGCTGTCAAAGTCTTTCGGGAACAGATTTTTTTTAAAACTAAATAAAAACAGTTCTTTCAACGCTTTTTTAAATATTCTTAACAAAACTTTGAAAAAAATCGCTGTTGTGAACTCCTGCAACGAAATATACGCAATGGCCTCATCCTAGTTGCGGATCTTTTTTTACGCTTTTCAAGAAGTTTCTTATTTACCATTTAATTTTATGACTTCCTGTTGAGAAAATGTGAACCTGTTCACAGGTAGTAAAAGTTTGCGGGTACAAAATTTCCAACAGGTATAAAGAGTGAAAATCGATTGCAAAATGTATGGCCTCATCCTAGCGATCGCCAGTGTATACTGTATCAATTGCAATTATTTTTTAACCAATAAATCTAATACGTTACCATAAAGAAGTATTTTATTTAGTTGAGGAAAAAAGCACAACTTCTCTTCCCACATTAAAAAATACTTTTTGGTATGCCACCAAAAAATCGTAAGACCACGGATGTTGGATGCTAGAGAAAAACCCATAGTTGCCTTTCATGCAACAAAGAAGATGATATGTGCATGGTGTGCTACTAACGAGCACCCTTGTAGAATGTGGAAGTTCTGGATCCCAGGATAAAACCGAGAGCTACGTTGAAGTTGAGAGCCGGCCTAAGGGTAACAGCGCAACGACCATCGTTTGCACACCGCTCTGCCAGAAAGCATACCTGCAACCGGGCCACCTTTACAGCAACAACATTTAAGTTATAAAAACAACAATGTAAGTACCCATCCGCAAGACTCAGTGCTGCAACTGATACTTGACCTGCTGCATGCAAGAGAAGCAAACAGTGGTCCACGATCCACGAATGCACGCGGAAGCGCCTCTACAGCGGAATGGTGCATTCCGCACAAACGTGACAAACGGTATGTATGAGAGCAAAGCAACTACTTCTAACAATGATCAAAGTAACAACCTTCTCATCACACGAAACCAGCTACCAGCACGTAATGGTCTTTCTAAAGAACTTGTATGCCTCAAATTATATCAACATTGCGTATGAAAATCAAGAAAAGGCCAGAATTGATTATATACACCTTGTTGTCTCAGATTAGGCAAATGGCCGTGACTAAAGAGTTGCATCGAAACCATCGTCGATTTCGCCATCGAGGTGCAAAACATCTGCGCAACTATGAAAGCATCTGGATTGGTGAACCATTTGAGCAATCCATAGCCCGAACAAGAGTTAGTTTCATTATAAGTTTAAACCTAAAAGTCACCCATGAGCCACTACGTCTACAGTGGACGTCGAACGCCCATCGGTACGAAGACGATTCTATGCTTGTCGAGACTTGGAAATATCAGAAAAGGATTCGGTAATACGATTCCCCTTCACGATGTTCACACAGTGAAAAAATTGGAACTTCCGTCGCAGTCTTTTGATATGAAGATTATCCAATTCAAACATGAACACTTTGTTGCACTCCCCATAAGGTCATACAATAATGCCGAGCCAAGGGTACTCATAGGATTGAATAATAGTCTCCTTTTCCTGAGCCTAAAATCAAAGGAAGCTGTGTACTCTGGGCTAGTTGCAGAAAAACCCGGCTGGGCTGGTCGCTAAAAGGCCAATCACTGAACGGCAGATCATGTGAGGGAGTTACCAGGCCTTCCACATCTGCGATTGCGACACTGCAGCGAATGGAGAGCTACTCGAAACTTATTTACATCTGCGTCGACAACATCGGTAGCGAGAAGACTGACACAAAGGATCGGAAATCGATTTGAAACTGGCCTTTCGTGGAAGGCTAAAACATCCCATATCCCAACAGTTTTTCTATGGCTCGACGTAGAGCCAAACGTTTACACGCAAGAATGCTAAGAGACCCTGATCTAGCCCGGGCCTTGCAATCAAGAATTTATGATTGCTAGAAAATTACGGCCAGATAAGATTAAAGTTCAGAATTGTTAGTATCTACCAGTGTTCCCGGTTACTAATCCAAATAAGTCGGGAAAGCTTCGGCTTGTGTGGGACGCGGCGGCGAAGTTGGATGGCGTTTCCCTCAACACCATGTTACTAAAGGACCGGACCAAGTCACATCGATGGTATCAACAATTCGGAAATTTTGGCAAAGGCGCATAACAATCGGAGTAGATATCGCCGAAATGTGTCACCAGGTTAGGATAAGAGAAAGAGATCAAAATTATCAGCGTTTTCTCTGCATCGAGCCAGAGTCTCAAGAACTCTGCGTGTATGTAATGATGGTGATGACATTTCGAGCATCCTGCTCTCTGAGTTGCGCAGAATATGTAACAAACAAAAACGCGGAAGAGTTTCGTAGCCGATACACTCGGGCAGTTCAATGCATTTTAGAAAGTCACTATGTCGATGACATGCTTGACAGTGTGGGCACCGAAGATGAGGCCATAATTCTAGCGAGGGAAGTCCAGTATGTACACTCCAGGATCGTTCTAAATGCCCTAAAAACGCCATCAGTTGAGTCACGAAGTTTCGAGATACACCCACAAATAACAACAGAAAAGGTACTGGGAATGTGATGGTTTACCTCGGACGACTGCTTCATCTTTAAAATACCCAAGCGTTACCAAAACCACGAGGTTCTATCGGGAACCAGGAGACCTACTAAGATGAAGGTGCTAAGTCTCGTAATGACAATCTTTGACCCGATAGGTTTTTTAGCCTTTTTCGTGATGTATGTGAAATGATATTTCAGGAGACATGGCGTTGTGGTTGTTCGTGGGATGAAGAGATTCATGACAGTCAATTCGAAAAGTGGTTGACGTGGCTTCGACTATTGCCAGAAGTGGCATTATTGAAAATACCGAGGTGCTATTTCAAATCTACATATGGACGTCATTCAGACATAGAACTACTTACATTTGTTGATTCGAGTGAAGACGAATATGCCGCGGTGGGTTATTTAAGATGTTCCGACGGAGACCTTGTGGAATGCACGCTGGTAGGATGCAAAACTCGAGTCGCTACCTTAAAGATTATGTCAGTACCAAGATTGGAACTTCAATGCTGCAGTGCTTGGGGCTCGGTTAGCTAAGAGTCTTGTTGCAACGCACTCGGTCAGGAGTTCAAATCAAACGTTTTGGTCAGACTTCAGCACAGTATTGTCTTGGTTGCGCTCTGATCATCGTCGTTACCGTCAAATCATAGTTGCTTTCCGTGTGAGGCAATTTTTACACCTGATCGATTTGGATAATTTGCGCTAGATACCTACCGCTGAGAACGTGGCTGATAAAGCAACGAAGTGGCGAAGAAATCCTGATTTTACGAACGAAGTCTAAGCCATGGACCAGCATTTTTGAGGTCAGACCCAAGCATGTGGCCGCAAGAGAAGGATAGGAAGTGCGTATCAACAAGTGAGGACCTTCGAGCCCAATGTATTGGGTACGTTTTTGGAGGTCCACTATCAGAAGACGAACGATATTATACTGGCAGAAACAATGTTGTCGAGGGATGCTCAAGAAGACGAGCATTGCGAAGAAGTTCAGATATTGTCACAGGGGAATGCCGTAAGAAAGTCAAGTAGCATTTACAAACTTTCTCCATTTCTAGATAGCGAAGGACTAATCAGACTCGGAGGAAGAGTAACTAATGGAATCAAAAATCAACCTCTTACTTTGCCCAAGTACCATAACATTACCAAGTCGATTATGCTTGATTATCATATTAGATATCACCTCGCCAATCATGAAACCGTCGTCAACGAAATCCGGCAGCGATTCTGGGTTCCTCACATCATGACAACACTAAACAAGTTAAGGCGGAGTTGTCAGGTCTGCAAGAATAACTACGCTCAACCCACACCACCGGAAATGGGGGCCGTTCCGATCAACGAGGGTTGCCTCATTCTCCAGGCCCTTCATTTACGTAGGCGTATACTACTTTGGGCACATGTTTGTGGCAGTACACTGAAGCAGCGTATGGTATGCTCTTGACATGTCTTACACGAGTCATGCATTTAGAAGTGGCCTATACGATATCTATGGATTCTTGCATCGTAATTTCATGGCACGGAGCAGCTCGCCTCTGGAGTTGTGGACCGACAACGGCACAAACCTTAAAGGCGCTGAACGCGAGTTATCGGAAGCATTCACTTTATTGGATGAGGACAAATTGATAAGAACGTTTACGAGTCCATGTATGAAATGGCAATTTATTCCACCGCTGTCACCTCACATGGGAAGCGATTGGGAACGCCTGATGCGATCAGTCAAGAGCACACTTTATAAAATATTACTATCTCGGAATCCAAATGATGAACTGCTGAAACTGACAAACAGTGCAGCAGCTTGCAGATGCATTCTGGAAGAGATGGGTTCGCGAATACCTTCCTGTCGACGCTGTAAGTGGTTCGAGGATGTGAAAAGCATTGAGATTAATGACATAGTCTACATTGTTGACTCGGACAATCCGAGGAACTGCTGGCCTATGGGTAGATTTGTTGCTGTGAAGAAGAGCAGAGATGGACGCGTAAGAAGCGCTTTGGTGAAGACAGTGGCTAGATTATACGAAAGGCCTGCTACGAAGATTGCCGTGCTGGATGTGCTTCGGTACGAGGATGAGGTAGGTCTCGGAAGGGACATACCGGAGGGGAGTGTCACGATAGATCTGGCAGCACTGAAATCAAACTCGACTTCTGTCAATTTGTAAGCCAAACTCTGCACTTTCATCTTGAAATCTAACTAGGACACACGTGGCATTTACTCGCCCGGGAGGTTAAAAAAAGTTTGTTTGAATAACCGCATTTATGTATAAGGTGGCGCAAAATTAACCATCTAATTTTGTTTTTGCATTACTTTTTTACTAAATAAAAAAAAATCATTTTAAGTTTCTGTTAAGTGGAAAAGATGATATGCACCAAGTGGCTGCCACCAGTGTTGATACACATTTGTGCCCGTTTTACCGCATTTTCCATGTCTTTCCGCAAAATTTCCGGTGATAACAGTTAGCACTCCTGTCGAACATTCTTCTTAAGGGCTGTGATTGATTGAAGCTTGTTCGAATAAGACCGCGACTTTAAGTAGCCCAAAGAAGGAAGTCTGGGATTGATCTTGTTGGCCATGCTAAATTGCCAAACGCGAGTTTATGCGGTCAGGAAACGTTTTCTTACAATATTCATTGTGGTTCGTGCTGTATGTGCGGTTGCACCGTCTTGTTGAAAACACATGTTCATCAAACCCCTCTCATCCAATTCCGGCCGTCAGTCGTTCGCTGATCTCGATGGAGAAAAGACGAGTTTCGGTTTTTCTAAAATAAAATAAAAATTGTGATACAGTTGCTATACGAAATTAGTTCAATTTTCGTTAACTTGCTCGTTAGCTCGGTGGTTAGCGGCGTCTGCCATCGTCTCGTGGTCGTGGGCACGGGTTTGAATCCCGGTCTAAGTGAACTTTTGTTATTTTTTTTATTTGTTTTTTTTTTCATCTCGCAAATTGTGTGAATTGAAAACAAAAACAAAAGGTGAAAAGAAAGATATCACGTGATGGATGGTGGAGAGCGTTCCGCTCTTCCCATAACGGGACTTATAAAAGGCAACTTTACGGTTGCTGGTGCCATGGCGAAAGCCGTCAAAAGAAGGAGTGGGTTGAGAACCCCTCCTAATTTAAGAAAAAAAAAAAAAGTGAGTTGAAAGGCGATAAAGTTGTGGTCCAGTATGAGGGGGGCAATAACAACTTTGCCTCTCTAGCTTCATCTGAGTCGGAAGACGAAGATGAAGAAATCAATATTATAAAAACCAGTATCCAAGAGCTGGAACAAAAAATGCTTGCTATGAAGCAACGGCAAACTGCACGCAGGCAGAGGGAGCAACAAGAAGCAGAGAGCTCCCAACAGCAAGAGCTACAACAACAACAGCAGCAACAACAAAACCAGCAGCAGCAGAAGCAACAACTGCAGCAAACAATACAGCAGCAGCAGAAACATCAACAGCTGCAAAAACAACAAAAGCTGAAACCACAGCAGCTGAAAAAACAGCAGCAGAGCAGCAGCAACAACAACAACAACACCAACAACAACAACAACAACAACAACAACAACAACAACAACAACAACAACAACAACAACAACAACAACAGAAGCAGCAGCAGCAGCAGACGAAGAAGAAGGAGAAGGTGCCTCCTATCAACACCTATAAATTAGAGGTAAATGAAACCAAGGACCTGTGTAAGTTGGTCATTGGGAATAATTTTAATATAAAGAGATTGGGGAACGATCGCCATGCCATCCACTGTAATACAGTGGAGGGCTACGCGAAAGTGAAAGAGCTCCTAAAGGAAACGACGACGGAGCACTTCTCATTCACACCGAAGTGTGAAAAGCGGCAATCTATGCTGCTGAAGGGGTTGGAACCGTCTTCTGATCCTGAGGAGATCCTGGCACTGCTCAAAGAGAAGGAGTGCGAAGGACTCAAGTTTGTAGGGGTAAAGCCATTTACCACAGCTAGAGCTAGGCGGGAGAAACGGAGTCTGCCGTTCTTCCTGGTGCAACTCAGTCCCGAAAGCCGTCTGGATAGGAGGAGTATCAATGTCCTAGACTACCAGGTGGTTCACTGGGAAAAACTAAAAAGGAGCGAAGGCGTTATACAATGCGTTCGCTGCCAGAGGTTCAGGCACGCCGCGTCGAACTGCCAAATGCAGCCTCGATGCGTGAAGTGCGCTACGAACCACAGTTCCGAAGAATGTCCTCTGGGTGTTGACGGAGCATCCGATAGGTCGCAGCTCTCGTGCGTGTTATGTGGAAACGTGGGACACACCGCAAACTATCGGGGTTGTCCTAAGTTCGCTGACATTAAGAAAGCAAAACTGGCTCGGCAGCAGAAGGTGGAGGTCAAACGTTCACCTATCAGGTTTCAAACACCAGCCGTCACGTCAAAAATTTCCTACGCCCAAATGGCGTCTGGTAGGGGGGCTACGGTACAGTAAGCGACTGTTGCTTCTCCGGCGTCAACGCCGAGAACAACGGAAGCTGTACCCAACATGCTAGCCATCTTGCTCGCAATCCAAGGGCAGATGGCTCAGCTGCAAAAGCAGTTTCAAAAACAGGCCAAGCGGGTGGACCAGATCTACGCGTTGCTGCCGGGCCTAACGCAACACATGCCGTAATGGGTACGCACATGGTGGAGCAAACTTTGAAGGTCCTTGCGGTGAATGTGAATTCATTGATTAGGATCGAACGAAGAGCCGCGATGTTTAAATTGCTACAAGACCAAACTCCTGATGTGCTTTTCGCTAGCGAAACCAAGCTAACCGCTAAGCACAAACTGGAGTACAATAATTATATTGTTAAAAGAAGAAAGGGCGTGTTGCGCAGGTTCCGGGTATTGGAGGCAGTCGTCGTTTACATCCCGCTTCGCAGTGGAAAGCGGCTGTACTTGGCCTCTGTTTATGCACCTGAGGCTTCACAATCCACCCTATTCATTACAGAGCTCGACACGCTTTTTCGACTTCTGAGGCTGGAATCGAGGGAGAATTATTTTATAATCGGCGGGGATTTCAACGCTAGACATAGAGATTGGGGAAATAATTTGCCAAATACTAGAGGGAACCTACTACTCGATTGGTGGGGTCAGCACGATGTCATGTACAGACTCGGTCTTAAAGCGACGGATAACCCGTCGTTTCCCAGAGGCGGGTCTTACTCTGATCTACTGCTGTACGACAAACGCATACGACTGACAGATACGAATTTACAAACATTAAACTGTCTGCGCGTTCGTGTATGACAGCGACCATTGTGGTTTTAGCACCGAAATTACAGTTCACAACGAAATTGGGGAATTGGAGGAGTTTGTCCAAAGATATTCTTACAACTACAGTAAGACTCGATGGACACGCTTCTCCGCAACGAGGAGATCGACAATTACCTAAAACAAATGGACGAGACAATTAAACAAACTTTGGACACTACAATACCGCGGTATCGACGTACAACTAACGAAGACCTGTTCCGCAATCCTACTATTGACGCACTGCACCGACAGAAAAGTAGACTTCTGACCAGACTTAAAAACTTGTACAGACAGTTAACTGACCGACAAGACCCGGAGATTAGGACACTGAAGTCGTCGATTAAAAATATTCAAACGCTAATAAAAGAGAATTACAGATTTTCTGTAAGTTTGTATTGGAACAACAAGGTTCGGGCTGTAAACACCAGCAACCCGAATATGTTTCCGCAAATAAATAAACTATTTCGGAGAAAAAATCAAAACGACCTTCAGTGTCTTAAAATAGCCCGGACAACAGACAACGAACGGTTAATGACAATAGCAGGCATTGATCCAAATGAGGCCGCAGATGATGACGCCTTCTTTGTGATCGAGGATCCGCAGGAGAAGGTTGAGACCATAGGGGCGACTTTCCAGGAAGTATACAAGGCCAATGATATCATTGGCCCTAATTATGACCTGGACAGTCGCGTCTTGGGGCACGACTTCTGCATTCGAAATGAAATAGGGAACTGGCGATCCGAGGGCTCTGGTTTCACCCGGTTCAGCGACGAAAATATGGCAAATAATGTCATGACCAGAGAGGGTGACCTACCCCCGTTCATTTCGAAGGAAGAACTCCGTGAGATCTTCGACACAATCAGGGCTAAGAAATCAGTGGGGACCGATGGTATTCCGAACATCGTGCTTCGACATCTTCCTCTAGAAACGGTGGACATTTACACCACCCTGTTTAATAATGCAATGAATAATGCACATTATCCAGCGCATTGGAAAACGGCGGTGGTTCAACCTATCCCCAAAAAGGGGAAGGATATATCCAATCCGGCGAATCTCCGGTCGATAAGTCTCCTTCCGAATATCAGTAAGGTTTTTGAAAAGATAATCAATAGAGCTCTGTCTAGGTGGGTTGAGGACAAACATATAGTTCCGGATAATCAATTCGGTTTTAAGGCGGGTCATGATATCTCACATGCCGCGTCTAAACTGGTTTCTGATATCCAATGGAACAAAGGCAAGAAACAGTGCACTGGTGCCTGCCTTGTTGACTTGGAGAAGGCCTTCGACACCGTATGGTTAGAGGGTCTTTTCTATAAGCTGACTAGGTTGGGGATCAGTAAACCACTCTTGTACATTCTTTATAATATGCTAACCAACAGACAGTTCATCGTGAAGAATGGTGATGTGACTTCTGTTGGAATATTTCAAATTAAAAATGGTCTTCAGCAAGGCGCGGTCAATTCGCCGATCCTATTTAACATTTTTACAAGCGACTTGATAGGTTCACTTCCCCATACTATTGCGTACGCAGACGATCTGGTAGCGTACAGAACAGGTCCAAAAATCGAGGTTATTAATACTCTCTTACAGCATGACTTCGATAAGATAAGACGATTTTACGATGACTGGAAGTTGAAATTCAACTTTCAGAAGTCGGAAACCATTCTCTTTAGGACGCCGTTGTCTGGAGCCTCTAGGGATACCAGAAAAAATTGGCGAAAGTTCTCAATCATTGGACAGCACGGACAGCCTCTTGCTGTAGAAATGTAGTCAGATACCTTGGAATCTGACTAGATCAGTTTCTGTATTTTGGCAAAAATGTAGATGCTGCTCTGGCCAGAGCTAAAGGCGCTTTTGCCCTTACAAAGAGACTGTTTTATAGCAGCCAACTCTATGCGAGGGTAAAGGTACTCGTAATCTGCTACATGGCCCTTATTAGGCCCATGCTGGTATTTGGTTGTTCCGTGTGGTTCAATGTACGAGCAAGCTTAATGGAAAAGATTCGGGTGTTTGAGAGGGCTTTCCTTAGGGCTTGTCTTCGCTTGTACAGAACACCAGAGTCGGAGTACAAGAAATTTTATCCTAATGAAGTCCTTTACAACAGGGCGAACCTAATACGAGTGGACAACTTCGTAATTAAGCTGACTCGAAGGCACATTGCAAGAGCAATGACCTCGACGAATAACCTGATATCTGGGGCTTACTACCCCAATCACCTTTACCACGAGAGTGTGCGCTTTGACGGCTTCGTTCCACCGGAAGCATTCCTCTACCTTGATCAGATAGGGTTGATCCAGGATAGATCAGCGGTGCCGTTAATCTTCCATGTCGCTCGGACAGCTGGGGACAGGCGACTCAACTACAACAGAGACGTCGCACACGGCAGTGTGGATCGCCTCAGGTTCAGTAGAGCGGTGGGGAATCGCGATAAGGGGGATGTCGTTCGGCAGCACCAGCATTTCTGGTGGTTGAATGACGGAGAAGATGTTTCGTCGTCGTTTCCGTCGATTATGGAACAGCCTCACTAATGAGGCAGAGCTGACCAATCTATTTGCTCAGTAAATAGCGATGGCCAGCTTACATAGGTTTAGGTTAGCATTTAAGAAACATATACATATATCAGTGTATACAAAGGTGTATACTGATGTATGTATATGATTGTGTATAATGTCTATGTGTGTTTATTTGTGTATTGTGCATTTAGGTTAGGTAGGCTAAGGTTTATTTTAAGTTAGATACTAAGTTTTTATAAAAAATAAATGTCCATATGCTAAGTTTTTGTAAACAAATTTTTTCTTAGCTTTAAGTATAGAAAATAAGTATTTATAAATAAAATGTAACTGCAGTCGAAAGACATAGATATAAGTATTCAGAGTAGCTTAGAGTGGCTGTGTGGGGCCGGTAAGTTACGAGTAGTATAAGATTGTTAAGTAATTGTAAGCTAGCATTTAAGTATTTTTTGTTAGAATGTAAGAGTTAGTGTTAAGAAAATAAAATGCATTTAAAACTAACTAAAAACTATCCAATTCCGGCAGTAAGAAGTCGTTTATCATGGCCCTGTAGCGTTCGCCAGTAACAGTGACCGTATTGCCGATGGCGTCCTCAAAAAAAATACGGCCCAATCACTAATGGCTTCTCGGCCATCACATGCGAATTTTCAGTGCATCACAAACGAAGGTTTTGCTTATTCACGTAACCGCTTAGGTGGAAATGCGCCTCGTCACTCATGATGATTTTCGACATAAAATCGTCCTCTTCGTCGTTGAGATTGAGGATGGCTTTACAGTAATTCACACGCGACTGACTGTCAGGAGGCATAAACTGATGTATTGTTTGCACTTTGTACGGAAACATGTGTAAGACTTTCACTAAAATTCACAGTAGGGCCCGTCTGGGGATGCCAAATTGCGTGGCCCGTCGTCTGGTAGATGTTTCTTCGTTCTCATCGACATCGTCAGCCGCAGCCTCGGTATTATCCGCCGAAGGACCAGTCCGGTGGCGGTCGCGCCCTGTATGGTCCCCTGTGGTTCCACTCTGTTCGAGTCGAGTAGCGCCGGAATGTTTGCCCAGTTGGCGCGACACTATTAGGAAATCGACGTCGAAATTCAAGCTGCGCTAACATCACCGACCAATTATTGGTCAAAAGCACCGACACAAACATTGCTTGTCTGTTTATATACTGCACTTGTCTAGTTCACAAATGTCAAATATGATTTCTTCCTATAGGGTGATTAATTTTGCGCCATCTATACATATATAGTGTAATAATTGTATTTATTGCAGGTATTTTTTAACCAATAAATCGAATACGTTACCATATAGAAGTATTTTATTTGGTTGAGGAGAATATGTACCACAACTTCTCTCCCCACATAGACTAAATACTTGTTTTCAACTTCTTGTATTGCTATTATTTGTGTAATTGAAAGAAACATGGCTTAAACCGAATATATCCGATGTACCAAATTACAGACTATATAGGAACGATACAATCACTAATACCACTGGTGGTGGTATGGCAATTTACTGACAATGTCAACTATACATCGATTGGTAGTTTTGAATGTAGTGGACCCGGCATCGAGTTCATTGCTGCTGAAAGAACTAACTGTAGTACTAAATATCTTATCTCTTGTTTATGTAATAAAAACCGAAGATGTTCACGTGGCATTTTTTTTAGCTCTTTCGGGCTATTGCGCACTTTATGAGTATATAATAGTTTGCAGCGATTTTAATGCTGATTTGATAAGAAATGACTCACGTGCATATCAAATGAAAGACTCTGTGTCTTCTGATGGTTTGACTATATAAATACCACTTACCCAACGCGATACCCAGTCTTTTTGATCTTGTTTTGTTTTGTCCTTCTTTGATCTCTGATCCTAAGCCTGTCCTGCTTTTTGGCCAGATATCTTTTGATATCTCTGATTATGACTTACTTTTCCTGACTTACTATGTGAATTTATTTAAATGTGGTACAACTCATGTTTTTATATATAGCGACTTCAATTCCGTTGACATTATTGCCTTTCAACTAGCCACAATATCCGCCCCTTGTTGCACTGTAGACAAACAGCAGATGCTAATGACAAAGTTGATTCCTTTTAATCAATTTTAACCCAACTGCCGGATCAACAAGTACCGATAAAAACAGTAAGAGTACTAAATCGGAG
This sequence comes from Volucella bombylans, assembly GCA_949129095.1. Lineage (NCBI taxonomy): Eukaryota > Metazoa > Arthropoda > Insecta > Diptera > Syrphidae > Volucella > Volucella bombylans. Next base: position 20,295,921 of record OX422143.1, on the reverse strand, counting down.
CTGTCCATGGTTCACCTATGATGTGATTAGCTCTATTAAGGTCCGGAATAAATTACAAAGTAGATGAAAGCGCAGATCAACTAATGTCAATTGGGAAGCATTCAAAAAGGAGTGAAATCACGCAACTTCGTTTACGTGTGCAACAAAATTGCTTTGCATCAAAGCTTAGTACCTCCTTACCCGCCAAAAAACTTTGGAGAAACTTTAAAAAAATCGGTGTTTTCAAAGCCCTTAATTTTTTCCTAGGCGAACAACTCTCTGCAGATGATTTCGATATTAATCGAATATCGGCCCATTTGGCGAGCTCTGTACATAGACTGGAAGATTTTGAAGTTGTAAGTGTAGACGAAGTTTAGAAATGCACAATGGCTATTAAGTGAGGATGGCGTACCCATACGATTTACTATACTGATTCTACCCCAAATTATAGCCCATCTTATTAACTTCTGCATCATCACGTCAAAATTGTAAGTGTCCTTCCAATCGCAAAAAAAAAATAAACACCAATTCCCCCTCTAATTCCAGACCAATTAGAATTCTACCTTGTCTATCGAAAGCCCGTACAATTTATTGGCTGTAGAGTGTTACTTCTGGCGACAAACCCTCTTCACTAAAGGCCTTAGTTCAAGGAGTTCCACCAGTGTCCATTCTTGGCCCATTATTGTTCTCCATGTTTATCAATAACCTCCCATCAGTCTTTACCCAAACTTCTGTGCATCTTTATGCAGATTACGTAGAACCTCATCTAGCCAAACCCTTTAACAAGTTTGCTGAACTGACTCTTTTGGTTAATAAGAACTTTACCAAATTCTCTGCTTGGTCCGTCGCTAATAGATTGCTCCTAAACCCGACAAAATCCCAAGTAATACCAATATCCAAGAGAAATTTCTAGTCTTGGTTTTATTATTGATCGCAACCTTTCAGGTTATAGTCATACTAACGCTGTTATTGGTCCAGTCTACGAATATTTACGTAAACTGTGACTGACTTCGTATTTTACTCTTGTAGAGACTAGATGCAAGTTGGTACTTACATCAATAGTGTCTCTCATTACGTATGCTGAGCTTGTCTCTAGTGCTCTTGACTTACTGTGACAACGTAAACTACAAGTACTCATAGCACTCAACGATGCGGTCTAAAAAGCTACTAAGTTTCACACTGCAACAATACATCAATCCAAGCAATTGTATATTTTTACGTATAGTAGTTCTTAAGTTATTAGTGCTGAATCATCTTTATAGTATTGTATCTAAGAACTAGAAAAGTAGGTATATAAATATGTTAAATACCATATTTATAAATAAATAAAATGAAATTAACATTGTTCCGACCAAAGAACAATACTTACTGAAAAAGTAGTTCACTGACTCAGAGTAAAAATGTACACAATATTTGTAAATTTTAACCAATAGTGGAAATGAAGACATACGAGTATCAACATCAAAACTATAATTGAGACTCGTGAAGCTACCAGTAACTTGCGGCTAGTCCGGGTTACAAATGAATAAGACCTATCACTCCCTTATGAAGTTATGTTGTCAAATAAGAAATTAGTTATACTCAATACATTTTTGGATTTGAATCAATTGAGCATCACACTGTTTGGGGGACAGAATATAATCAAAACAAAGACTTTTTACTTATATTATTTATTAGCGTTCAAAAAGTTCATTTAATTCACGAAAAGATAAGTTTATATTCCTGAAAATAAAAAAGTTAAACACACATTTGTAAAACTATGCCTGGTCACATAAATATCACATTATATTGCATTGCATTAAAAATATGAAATACCTTTTAGACACAACGTAGAAGTTACTTACGGAAACCCGTTATTCTTGAAAGTCCCGCTACATCTTCTTTAAAGACTCTGCACTAAAGCCTGACAACGTTCTTTAGGAATAGATGTCCATGCGATTTGAGTCTGGTTCCACAACTCAGATGCATTTCGCGGTTTTATTTTTTCAATGTGATGTTCGACATCCTTCCACAGGTTCTCGATCGGATTCAGATCGGAGACTGGGCTAGCCATTTCAAGACGCAGATATTTTGATCGCTAAGATAAGCCTTCACAAGGCGAGAAGTGTGCTTGGGATCGTTGTCATGCCTAAAACGCCATATTAGTGGCATATGTTCTTCAATAATGTGTTTAAAGACGTGTTGATCCATTTTCGTATTTTCATATCCCACGCCAAGAAAAAGCAGCCCACACCATCACACTTCCTCCACCGTGTTTGACTGTTTTTAGTGTGTATCTCGGATTGTGTTGTTGATTAGGTGGACACCATACATACCTTTTTCCATCCGATCCGAACCTGTAGAACTTTGATTCATCATTCCACACAATCAATCAATCAATCATTTTCCAAAAAGTCATCGATTTGTGAATGTGTTCTTTTGCAAACGACTTCTTTAGTTTTAAATTTTTGTCGGTTACGAGTGGCTTTCTTTGTGCGATGCATCCTGTTAAGTTTTATTTTGCTGCAGACGCCTTCTTATAGTTCTATCCGACACACAAATGGAATGATTTGCAAAAATGCTGTTCTTTATTGCTTTAGAGCTCAAAAATGAGTTGGCGGCACTAGCTCTGTAGATCAGACTGTCCTCTTTCATTCTGGTTTTCCTTGGCCTCGGATCTCTTGCAATATTTTTGGCATTCCCATAAAACTCCACATGGCGTTAGGCATTATAAATAACATTTCGGAAAATTTTATCTGTTTGGCTATCTCTGTAATCGATCCCCATATCTAGGTACATCTCCTGATATTAACTGTTACTATAAACTAATGACAAACGTACCTACTTTCAAATGAATTTATTTTTAATAATCCAATCACAACAAATTATAACTTGAATCACCAAAGAAAAATGTGTTCTATTTATGTGGCCAGAAAAAAACACATGCCTTCACGCTGCAATCGATGATGTCAGTGATTGCTATCATGATGACGATGAGAATTTACCGTTAACCTTATATGCACTCGATACTGAGCGTATGCTTTTAATTTTTTGCCATATTTCGATCATACTTAACGGGAAATGCAATTTGAACTATGTGCGAAGATAGTGAGCTATTTATGTGACCACCACTGTACATACATAATAATTGTATATTAATAAAAGGGGTAGTTTCCCTATGATTTTATTATTAGTAGTAATCTTAGTCCTTCTAATAAATGACGAGGGTTATTAAAAACCGACAAGGGTTACTATTTTTCCTTACAGCATAAGAAATATATGTAATTAGAGACTGAAAGGCATCCATGGACAGCTACTTGTCTTAAGAAATGGAGGACGAGAAACTGTGAAAAATAAACAAATTCGCATGGGGACTACATGCTTTGGCAAAAACCACCTGTGCGAAGGGTTGTTGACTTACAACATACGAAACATCTTCCGAAAATTTTTTCAAAAGGTCCAATGTGTGCAATCACTCACGAGGCGGCCATTTATCGGACATTGTGTTCCATACATAACCTCCATGTCTACACTCTTTATTAAAATGAAAACATCAGACTTGTCAAATAAACACTGTTTTTTTTTCAAATTTCAAATTGGGCGGTCTTAATGGGACACATTTTAGATATAGATAAAAGTGCTCAAATGTCAGCGGGTGTATTTAAATGTGATTTTATGATTAGACCCTCAAGTCCCAGTGTTAGCTATTGACCAAACTGTATGAAGAAAGTGTTCAGAAAACCTCTTCGGAAATCAAGTTCCCGTCGAGATTTGAAGAAGGAAAGATAATTAATTGGAGTTCATGTGATCCTAAATAGAGAAATAGATCGCAATACTTCTGTAGACGTGTAAATCCCAATTCAGTTGATGCCTATGGTTTTCACACTAGAATGGAAAACAACTCCAATCCATGACACGGAGAGCCTTTAAATATGAGTTACGAGTATGTGGGACACGAAATAGAGTAAAGCTAGGCTATGTTTAAAACCATAATATTTGAGATGGATGCATTTTCACTTCTACGGATATCTCATACAATTTTTTCTCAAAATATATCCAGGAACCGTTATCATTACGGATGCTTACACGGATATATGTACATACATAATATGTATGTAAAGGGTTTTCCAATAGGGACTTTGAATTTAAATTGTGAACGCACTCTTTCACTAATCATCAAACTGTCACTGTCAATTTTTTCTGTAAACTCAATATTTTCATCATGGTAATTGTAAAAAATCGTAATTCTCGCCCTAGTAGACGGGCAATAACAAGTTTAGTGCAAAACTTTGAGTCTACATATTCGTTATGTGCTGTTGCCGTGTCAGTGAAACAACGGGTTGGTCGAAGTGTCGAAAATATCGCTGCTGTTCAGGCGTCCGTAGGAAACGATCCAAATCAGTCAATTCCACCGCGTTCTTAAGAATTGGGCATCGCTCAGACCACATTATGGCGTATTTTGCGTAAGGATCTTGGTTTACACCCATACAAGATCAAGCTGACTCAAGAATTGAAGCCGATGGATCATTTGAAGCGTCGTCGTACGTTCTCCGCTGGGGTTCTGGAGAAGATGCGCCAAGATGATGAATTTCATCGCAAAATCATCTTCAGTGACGAAGCTTATTTTTGGCTCAATGGGTCCGTCAATAAGCAAAATATGCGTTATTGGTCGGGTGAAACTGAAAATCCACATGTGCTTCATGAACCACCACTTCATCTACAAAAAATAACTGTTTGGTGCGGTTTGCATGCCGGCAGCGTTATTGGGACATATTTTTTCGTCGACGATAAAGATCGTCACGTTGCTGTGAATGGTTAGCGTTATCGCTCCACCGATTCTTTTTGGCCCGAATTGAAAGATATGGACTTGGACGACACGTGGTTTCAACAGGATGATGCCACAAACCACACAGCACGCGCTACAATCGATTTATTGAAGAGTAAGTATGGTGATCGTGTTATCTCAAGAAATGGGCCAGTCGATTGGCCGCCTCGTTCGTGCAATTTAACGCCGCTTGACTATTTTCTGTGGGGCTACGTTAAGTCATTGGTTTATGCCAACACGCCGACGACGTTGGAAGAGCTCAGAGCCAAAATTGAACGCGGAATAGCGGCCGTTTCGGCCGAAATGTGTGGCCGAGTCATTGAAAATTGGGTCCAACGAATCGACCGCTGCAAACGTGCCCGCGGTGGCCATATGAACGAAGTCGAGTTCCATTCCTAAATGTTTTGATTGTACTTCAAGCCGATAATAAAGTTTTTGAAATATGTCAAATGGTTTTCGTTTTATTTAAAAAAAAAGTTATTAAGTCCTTATTGGAAAACCCTATACATTGAGCTTCCCACGTTAGGAGATGGGGCAGCAAAAGATCATGAGATTTGCATTCATAGGTAGGTACACACATGGATTAAACAGCAGGTCGTTCACTGACTTCTATGCAGTGGAGACTTTTCTCCGGAAAATTTAAAAGTGTTTTCTTCTGACCTATTTGACGTGTTCCTATCGGAAACCAAGTCACCTGAGCGGTCAAGTGATCCGGCTCATTAGTTCATAGACCAACGCGGTGATTAAACGTGTTTCGGCTTCTTTCGAAATTAAAAAGCCTGAACTAAAAAATAAATAAATTGCATAAGTGTCCGTAGACCAGTGGTAGTGTCACCGACCGGTTTTCGCTTATACAGAACACCAAAGTCTGAGTACGTAAAATTCTATCCTAATGAGGTCTTGTAGAATAGGGCGAACCTAATAAGAGTGGACAATTTCGTTATAAAGGTGACTCAAAGGCACATTGCAAGAGCAATGACTTCGTCGAACAATCTGATCTCCGGAGCTTACTACTCCAATTATATTTATCATGAGGGAGTACGCTTTGACGGCTTTGTTCCTCCAGAAACGTTCCTCTACCCCGATATGAAAGATTTGATTCAGGACAGATTACCGGTGCCGCTAATCTGCCACGTTACTCGAACAGTTGCAGACAGGCGACTCAACTCGACAGAGACATCGCACATGCCAGTGCAGAGTAGGGCGGTAGGAAGTCCCGACATGAGGGATATTGCTCGGCAGCATCAATTGTTGAAGGAGAGGAAGCTTTCTTCGTCTAATTCCTCCAATACAAGGTAGCTTAATTAGGGAGCAAAGTTGGTCAGCTTAATTTTTAGCCGTGGCCGGCTTACATAGCTATAGATCCTACCTATAAGTTAGATTTAAAAAAAAAAAAAAAAACAACGAGGTGGGTAGCTTTCTACAAAAAAAAAGAAAAAAAAGAAAAAAAAAAGAAAATAATTACTCGTATTTTATTATCGGCGGAGATTGCAACGCCAAAGATAAAGATTGGGGAAATAATACATTGTCAATTGATGAATGATCGCAGCAATATGACCCAGTCGTCCAATTTCTCCTTCAAAGTAGACTACAGACAGTTTACTGACAGACATAACCCGGAGATTTAATTTTATTTTAATTTAATTTAATTTAATTTTGGTGGGGGCGAATGCCCCCATTTATTCGGCTTAATACAAGCTATAACTTAAAAAATAAACTTAAACTAAAACTTAACACTAAGGTTGGTTGGAGTGGTGAAGGAGAACAGATTTGAGGTAGGAAGTGGTGCGGTGAAAGTCAAAGACGGTAGGGTTTGAGTTGATTTGACGTAGAATACGGGAGATTGGTTCGTTCGCGCCATAGGAGGTGTGGTGGGTTGGTAGATAGAAGAGTCGAGGGGTACGTAGATTACGAGGGTTAGTGTTGAGGAAAATGGAGTTGTGAAGGGACGCGCATTCAACGTGACCTGAAAGGAGTCGATGAATGAAGAGAAAGTCTGCTGCATCTCTGCGATCTTCGAGGGTGTTTAAGTTGATAAGGTTGAGACGATTTTGATAGGGGGGCAGATTAAAAGGATCGTCCCAGGGCATACCTCGAAGAGCAAATCGAAGAAAACGACGCTGAATGCTTTCAATTCTCGAGATATGAACACGATGATATGGGGACCATACTTGACTGGCGTACTCTAGAAGGGGGCGAACAAAGGTAATATAGAGGGACCTGGTCACGTATGGGTTGGTGAATTCTTTGGACCACCGTTTTACAAAACCTAGTGCAGAGTTGGCTTTGAGGATTATTTCATCCATATGTAAACGGAAGTTGAGCTCGCTATCACACAGAATGCCGAGGTCACGAAGAGATTGTACGGAGGAGATAGGTTGGTTATGGAGAAGATAGAGTCGGGGAGGAGATTGGTTCCGCTTATGTGAGAAGGTGATGGATTGGCATTTGGCGATGTTAAGTTCCAAAGAATTTTTGAGGCACCAGATCGAAAAACTATCAAGATCTTGTTGAAGGAGGAAAGAGTCATGGGGAGAGGAAATGGTTTTGAAAAATTTGGTATCGTCGGCGTAAAGGGAGACAGACGAGTGTTTGATGATCATATCGAGATCATTTATGGTTAATATAAAAAGAAGGGGACCGAGATGGCTGCCTTGTGGAACTCCAGAGGTGGCCAAAAATGGAGCGGACTGGGCTGACCTAAAACGAACACTGTAAAAACGGTTTTCGAGGTAAGAGGATATCCATTTTAACAATATGGGTTCAAAGCCGAGGGCAGACAATTTAAAGATAATTAACCGATGAGAGATTTTATCGAAGGCTTTGCTAAAATCGGTTGCAACTACATCGACTTCATTGCCATCCTCTAGGGCAGAAAGGGCAAAGGATACGAATTCAACGAGATTTGTGGTGGTTGACCTACCATTTAAGAAGCCATGTTGTCTAGGGGAAATAAGTGATTTGCATTGGAAGCTTAGAGCTTCATACAAAATACTTTCGAAGAGTTTGGGTATATGGGAGAGTTTAGCGATGGGACGATAGTTGGTTATTTCATTCTTTGATCCTTTCTTGTGGATCGGGGTTATGAAGGAGGTTTTCCAAACCTGAGGAAATTCTCCTTGTGAAAGGGATAGACGGAAGAGATTAGAAAGGGCAAGGGAAAGAGAGGAAGAACATTTTTTAAGAAATATGGCAGGGAGGCCATCTGGGCCGGGTGTGAATTCGCCATTGAGTTGGTGTAATTTATGTTCGATATAAGACGGATCAAAAATATGAGAGAGAAGTGGGCCATTAGAGAAGTTCAGTAGGTAACTAAAATAGGATGGATCTGGTACAAAGGAGTCGTTGGTGAAGGATTGCTTAAAAAAGGTGGCAAATAGGTTGGCAATGGTGAGTGGATCGGTTGATGACCTGTTGTTGAAAGAGAGGGAAGGAGGGTAACCATCGGACTTTCTTTTGTAGTTAACAAATTGGAAAAAGGACTTAGGGTGGTTTATAAGGTTGACTTGCGCATTGTTAAGGTAGCGCTGGTAAAGGGAATCGTAAAGTTCGGTGAAATGAAGATAAGCACCAAGATAGTTGGAATAGTCGGTAAAGGATCTGGTACGTAGGAAAACAGCCCATAACTTATTTCTCTTATTTCGTAAGGAACGAAGCTTGCGATTATACCAGGGAGGACTAGTAGATGATGTTTTAAGGCGGGAAAACGGAACGTAAAGGGAAAAAGAATTAAATATTTCTTTATAAAAAATGGATAAGGCATCATTTATACTTAAGTTGTGAAAGTTAAAGTGGGATCTGCTGAGATATTCACTGATTTTGTGAAAGTTTGCTTTATGAAAGTCGTGGGATGAGAGAGTTGTAGGGGGAGTGGACTGGAATGAAGAGTTATGAAAAAATGAAAGTAGAAGGGGGGGATGGTAGTTATCGATTGTTGAGAGAGATAGGGGACAAAGTGAGACTGAGGAGTTAATTGGATCTGTTGTGAAAATAAGGTCTAATTGCCTGCCCATATAATTGGATATACCACTGACTTGGCATAGACTTGAGTCTGTTAAGCGATCTAAGAAGAGACATTCCTTAGCTGAGATGGCATTTGAAGCGATGAAAAACGATTGATCATCTGATGGAGTCCACTGTAGCTGAGGAAGATTAAAGTCGCCGAAAATAAGGATATCATCAGTGGGGTCTGACAGGTCAATTAAATGATCGATCGCATCAATAACAAATTGGTAAGATTCGATAGGTTGAGCTGGTAGGATGTAGCAACATATAACGTAAAGGGACTTGAGAGGCAGTGATATTTTTATTGCGACAAAGTCGGCTTTAGAGGATGAAGAAATTGTAATGGGAGAAGAGTTAAGGCTGTTGTCCATCGCCAGTAGGACGCCTCGACAGGGGGAATCTTTATTTGTGCGGGTAGGATCGTCGTCGCGGAAAACATTAAAAGTAGGAGGGAACAATTCCTGGTTCTTTATGTCGGGAATCAAATTGGTTTCGGTCAATACGTAAATATCAAAGGGAAGAGCATGCGATTGACGTAGGACAGCATTGGTTTTAGAGCGAAGACCTCTTACATTCTGGTAGTAAAATGTAAGAGGGATGTTGTGGGGTGAAGGTGTGAGGCAGGATGGTTTAAGCGCTGGCAAGGGAGGCACGTTATGGACGAAAAAATTTGTCGTGGTCGGCTCGGCTTCGTTGTAGATGTGATACTCGTTTAGAGTGAACATAGTTGCCGAATGCAGCAAGGTCGTCTGCTACTTTCTGAGGGGACATGTTAAATATCTCGTGGTACCTGACATAAAGGTTCCTGAGATTGATAGGGTCGGTAGGGAGGCCTTCCTGCTGGATGGAAACCATGACGCTGGTTTTGGTTTTCCCTTCGTAGCAGACCGAGTCAGATTTGTCATGTAAATAGGCAAGAAAGAGACGAATGTTTTCATATATCTTTCGTTCTCTGAGCCTAGAGAGAGCATATCGACTTTCTGTAGTGCCATTGGTTTGCTGCGTTAGTTTAACAGTGGGGGGAAAAAGGGGATCAAGAATAGGAGCATTGGAGGAGGGAGATAGATTGGATATGGAGTTGGACGAGGGATGAGATGTGGGGTTTAAGGTATGGGAGTTAATGAAGTTAGGGTACTTAGCTCCAGTTTTAAGGTCGAAGTTGGGAATTGGGTTGCTAGCTGGGTTTGGTGGCGTAGAAGGTTGAGAAGGAATAATATGGGTGGTTGGGGTTAAGTTGAAAGAGACGCGTTGGCGCGGGGACTTCGGTGGAACGGGGGGAATTGGGGGATTAGAAGATTGGTGTGTAAGGGCTTTGTGTCGGATAAGTGAGGAGGGAGGACTAAAATTGGGGAATAAGTTTGTTTTGAAGCTCCAGTTGGGGTCGAGATTAGAGCTTCGTTTTTTGGAAGCATATTTTTTATTTGGAAGGGAGTTGGACAGGGGTCTTTTTTTAATTTTATTGTTAACACTACGATTATTTTTAACACTTTTATTACTCTCGAGATGTGCGTTTTCTCGTTCTTCAGAGCATTTTGTAATTCTTATCTTCCCAGGTTTAGTTGTCTTACCAGGAGGAGTAGGGAACAACCACGAATATTTGGTTGGGATGTTGACTTTGAAGCTGCAGGAACTGTTGGAGTCAGCGGGGGAAATCATCTGGCACTCGCTAATGGTGATAGCGTAACTTCGGTGAAAGAAATTCCGCACCCAAGAAACATCAGCGTGTTGAGGGGCCCCTTCAACGAAGAAAGCGTATGGTTTCCCTGTTTCAGCTTTTCGAGTCTGTTTTTCCATTCGGAGGGGGTCCATGAAGTTCCAAATTGATTGAGCAGTTTGCGTGGAGCGGCGACGGGCGGGATTTTAGTTGGTAAAGGCAAGACGGTTTCGGTTTCTGTTGTTAAGGTGGCGGGAGGAGTATTTGAGAATGATGGCAAATGAGACTCCGTGTCTACTAATTCATTATGAATTGAGAGATTGTACGGGGAACTAGCCTGGAACTGAATTTGATCGGGTATTCCATCGATTTTGTTGGAAGCCAATCTCACTTCTTTACCGATTTCGGCAACGGTCAACCGAGTTGCTATGAGTTCCTCACTGACATCAATCATTTTTAGGGTCAGGTCATCGAGCGTAGAATCTGATGGATGCGGGATGTGGTGTGTTGTTTTGGAGGAGGATTGAAAAAGCAAGTCGAGATCAGTACGGAGAAGGTTGATAGAGTCGTTTATGTGTGTGAGTTCGTTGGACTTAAGGAGGTTGGCAAAATTTGTTTTGAGGAAAGCTTTAATTCCGTCGAAGTGATATTTGATCACTTCGCTCTCGTTGTCGTGGTTAGATTTGCTTTTCGATAGGTTTTGGATCGCTGCCAGTTGCTTTTCGATCATTCTTCCTGTGGACTTGTAAGCATCCACATTACTATCAATGCAGTTTATTGAGTCTTCAATCTTTTCTATTCTGTCCAAAATAGTTCTGCTAATATGAGCATTATCGGTTAGCATCGCATTGATAGACTCGTTGTTGCATTTAATTGCCAACATGACGTGAGCCAAGGTGATCTCTTTGCACTCGTCGCAGTAAAAATTGAAAAGACTGCAATACTCCTTGAGGTAGGTTATGGATCTCCGGGTTAGTCCGATGCATATGGCATGGAATGATTTTCCACAGAGACCATTGCATGCTACCCATTCGGCGTTGGGGTCAACAATTGAGCACAAAACACTAGCACAGCACTTTTCCATTATTAGTTTATTGAGGTTAATTATTGTTTGGATTTGTTTTTTTTTGTTGTTGTTTTGTTTTCGTTTTGGTTTTGTTTTGTTTTGGGGTCAAAACTGGCACAGTTGTGTTTGAGGAAACGGCAGACAAAACTAGGTCGACGAACAACGGTAGATATACTGAGTCGGCAGTTTACGGGACTTTGAAAAAAAAATTGGAAAATAATAACTGAGAACGGGAGAAAAAGAAAAACACGTCCGCACAGGTTGACAATTGAATTGAATATTGATCATGACACTGAAGTCGTCGATCAAAAACCTCCAAATGTGAGTAACAGAGAATCAGGGCTGATGTATGTTTGTATTTGAACAATAAAATTTGGGTTGTAAACACCAAAAATCCGAATATGTTCCCAAAATAAATAAAATATTTCGGAAGAACCATCTAAGGATCGCCAGAATGGCGAGAAACGAACGGGTACAGTTATCAGGCACAGTTACAGGAGAAGCTGTAGATGATGATGATTTCTTTGTGATCGAAAATCCGCCAGAGAAGGTAGGCCATATTAGCTACTTTCCAGGATATATATAAGGCGAATGATGTCACTGACTTGAACCGCGACCTGGACGATTTTAAAACTCAGGCTTCACGAAGTTCAATGAAAATTGAGCAGGCTGATCATAAGTAAACTATTGCTGCACATTTTTTTTAATATGCTCACCGTAGACAGTTTATCGTAAAAAAACGATGATGTGACTTTGCCATTAAAAAGGGTCTGCAACAAGTAACGGCCAATTCACTAATCCTATTCAACATCTACACAGGCAATCTTGTGAGCTCACTTCACCATACCATAGCGTACGCAGACGACTTGATTGCGTGCAGATCAAGTCCAAAGATCGATGTCAATAATATGCTCTTGCAAAGTGACTTCGATAAGATTAAAGAATATTGCACTTGAGTCTGTTAGCTGATCTACTCGTATTGGGACACATTCTTAAGTCGAAATTCTTTTACGGCATATACCTCGATTTGCATTCATATATGGCTTCACACTTCACACTACTTCCGCGTTTACTTTAATATTCGTAAATGTACCTATTTTATTGCGCTATTTTTCCGCGTTTCTCTTGTTAATTTGAACTCCACACAATTCTTTAATTAATTACTGGATACCGCTTTGGCGCTTTGTCTGACACCTAATTTGATGTTGATGGTCTCAGTGAAGTCCTTGCAAACCTTGATGGACTACTGCGCGTTTGTTTTCAGATGCAAAAAAAAAACATTGTTGCGCATAGCTCGTCCCTATAAATGCTGACATACGCGATTATAGAATTTATAAAAACTTGCACTCCTGCGTTATTTTTTCCAAGATCTTCTCTTATGTGAAAATCTGGTCTGTGATTTACTTCTTTGCTCAAAAGCACATTGATAGGGATCTAATAAGTTGTTGACGTGGGGTCCGCCTTCGACATTTGATATTGGCGGCTGAGGAATCCTAAAGAGCTGGAGCAGTACTCTACAAGGGTCATATTGTGGTTAACCTTGATATAAAAAATTTAAATTAGGAAAGAAAGAAAGATAGGCACCGATATACGTTGGCTTTAAATGTCTGAATGTTATAATGACTAGGAAATAGAGGGCCCGGCAGGGCATTCCACAAGCGAATTGTTCGGCTTAGGAGCGAATCACGATATTTCAGAGTACGGTTAAAGGTTTGAAGGGACGGAATGCGACTGGCGATTTCTATGGAGCACTGTTGGTGAACGAAGTAAGACATGAGACATTTCGTCGATGTCCAAGGGTGTCTATTTACTGGATGATATTAGCATCACTTCTGAATTTTATCGCACGGTTTTGAATCCTATCTAGCAGGTGCAGATATGTTTTAGGCGCACCTGACCAGATGTGTGCATTGTACTCCAATTTTGGGCGGATGATATATTGCGGGCAGCTCAGATGGGCAAAAATATTTCTTACATTGCTTAAGTAAACCTAGACATTTCGCATTTTTGGTGACATTGAATATGTTGTCATTCCAACGTAAGTTGTCATTGACACACATTCCGAGAATGGAATGTTTTCCAGTTTCGACGATGCAAGTGCCATTCGTGAACAATGGCTGGGTGTTTAAATTCTACTCTGTTAGTTGTTCCCCAATTAGTTATACTGTTAATATCGAAATTTAATAAGCTTAATATACTCTGGCGTTCCCGTTCTACAGCCGAAGAGCAGAAACGTGAGTCCGGGAACGAATATGCGAGAGTACTGTCGTCAGCAAAGAAATATATTGGATTAGAATAGAACAGACAAGAGATCATTGATAAAAATTAAAAAAAGTGTTGGAGACAGAACAGAGCCCTGGGACACACCATCATTTATTTTGGAATATCAGACTTGAAACCTTCCAAGACAACTTGAATTGAACGTTCTGAAAGGTAATTTCTGAACCATTGGAGAAGAGAGTCATCGATCCCAATAGCACGTATTTTCGACAAAAGAGCTTGATGTCAAACTCTGTCAAATGCCTTAGAAATATCAAGTGCAACTACTATATCTTGCTTTCGCCAGACTGATTGGTTCCACTTTTCGCTGAGACATACATCATCAGATCACCAGTGGGCCAGTTGGTACGAAAACCGTACTGGCGGTAATTGAGAAGTTTTCGTATTTGGAGATATTTCATGAGCTGATGTTTTATCAGCGTTTCCATAACTCTGGAAATGAGGGACGTAGGTGTAATGGGTCTGCAGGAGGATAGTGAAGAAGATTCGCCTTTTCCGGACTCGACAAATGCAGTTTTCCATCTGCTTGGAAAGAGTCTTAAAGAGTAGGATTGATGAAAAAGCTTATGCAATGGTTTTGCCAGGGACTAAGAACACCTCTTTAGAAGAAGGGGGGATACACCATCTGCAGCAAGCACATTGACCTTGTCCAAAGAGCTGACAGCTGAAATGCCTTCGGATGGAAGATGAGGTAGAACTGTAGTATTTTTTGCGTCAGTTTTTGGTCGTATTGAAATTTCACACGCTTGAGAAAGACGTTGCAGTCGTTTGTTCGGTCGTCATCTGTCGGGTTGGTCTTATAGGGCCGAAAAAAGATTTCTGTAACCTTGACAGCCTCTTTACCGCTAGCGTCGTTAAAATTCCTAAAGAAGCTTTTAAGATCGCTCCAGTTAACTTTCTCGTATTGCCATACGGTTCTTTTACGAATTTTACGGTGTACGAGAAATTAGCTGATATGACATAATGGTCCTACGAGACTAGAGTGGAGGGCACATCTACGGTATACTTATCAGGGTGAGAAGTTAAAAACAAGTCCAGGGTGTTGGCAGTACGTCTATCAACGTCTGGTATGCGCGTGGGCTCATTTACAAGCTGAGTCAAGTTATTTTCCACAGCAAAGGTCTCAAGACACAGTCCTTTGGCTGTTGTCTGTCCAGAATGTCGAAACCAACCAGAATTGTGTATATTGAAATCGATCGTAATCACGATTTCAGTATGAGGATACAGGGGTACAATTATTTGTATGGAGTCAGACAGCAGCGTATCAAACTCTTTAAATGTCGAATTGCTACCTAATTTGGGGCTTCTGTAAATAAAGCAGTAGTGGATAGTTTGCTCACGGAGATGGAATTTTAACCAGATGAAGCTGAATTCTGGATTGGAACACGGATCACACTGCGGTGGAGTTTGGTAAGCTACATCACTACGCACGTAAACGGCCAGGTAGCTTCAGATCAGAATGATCTGAGAGGTGTGGGCGAGGATCTACCTGTGTTACACTAAGTGGCAAAACAGCTGGTCTGTACTTACGGACGTGGACGTATGCAGAAAAGTGTTTATTTCTTAGCCCGTGTATATTTTTTACGTACACCCAGAATCCTCTAGTCATAATTACAAACAAACACAGAAAACACAAACACCGTTTGTGTAGGTAATAGGTGTAAACCAATGTTGTTTACCGAATCAAATTGCTGTAGGTGTTATGCCCTTATAATAATATGCCTGGTATGACTGCACTTATGATATCAAAGCTTAACTTATACGAGTTAACATAAAAAAAATTACATATATTATTATTCTCGGTGAAACGGATTTATTTAGAACTTGACCGATAAAACAATAACTCAATAACTTTGTTGAGTTTACGTGTAGCACATATCCTGTCAAAATCATATCTCATCCGGATCAATTATGAAATAAATTTTCATTGAGCATGGTCTGGCATCGAGGCTTGTTAACATAGGCCGGCTAATTGCTTAGATAGAGAGAAACGGATTGTTCAGTGAATTCCAGGCTGGATTCAGAAAGAAGTACACCACAGTGGTTTTACATTTTTACATTGACTAACATCGCAAGAAACTATATCGACCAGGGAAAAACACTGTACGCAGTCTCTGTCGAATCTAAATCGGCTTTCAAAATTGATAGAAACTTCCTTTTCTATAAACTGAACAAATTCTGTGCGTCTACAAAAATGCTTAAGATTATCTAAAATTTCTCAACTGGGTTGGTTTAGACTTTTAGAGGCAGGTGTGAGGCATTACTTTTTTTTGGATGATTTGCCATTCTGACTGCCATGACATGGTTATCTTGTCTTATAAGCGAATGAGGATGCAAAACATGATCAGCACGCTGGAACAATACTGCGATATGGAATTAGAGAAAGTTTTGGTGTTCCGTAATGGACTTGAACGTACACCACTTGAAGAGTACACCACGATTATCCTTTAAAAAAACGCCTACAAAGAAAACGAAAAGAAACAAAGATGGTAATTAATGGGAGCTGAAGTATATACTTAGTAAAAGAGCTATTGCTTTAAGCTCAATTGTATAAAATTAATGGGGCAATAATGAGATCTATTATGCGCTATGCAGCTCAATTCTAGGGCATCTACCAGCATGAAGAAATAGAAAATCTGTTAGGCTACTTCATTAAAATTTTTTTTAGGTTGCCGGAAAATAGAAAATAAAAAAAGCTGTGGTTGTATATATAAATTGACTTATTTATCAAGTAATACTATTATTTTAGTGCATTCATGTACAATTTCATATAAATGTGATTATTAATTCGCGTTTTATCTCTAGTTAAACAGAATCATAATGGCAACTGAGAGGATGATGGTGAAAATTGAGCATCGCGCTGTAATTAAATTTCTCACTAAGCAAGGAAAAAGTTGCAGAGATCACCAAGCTTTCACCATTCACACCATTCTTCATGACCATCTTAACCTTTCAAAGGTCAGTGCAAGGTGGGTGCCACGAATGCTCACAGCGCCTCAGAAAAAAGTGAGAATCGCATGCTGTGGAGAGCTTTTGGAGATGTGTAGTGAGAACGCGGACGGTGTTATGGATCGAATTGTTACTGGGGACGAAACATGGGTCCACCACTATGACCCTGAAAGCAAACAAGAGTCCATGCAGTGGCATAAAAAAGGAACAGACCCCCCGAAGAAGTTCAAAGTCACTCCGTCTGCCGGGAAGCTCATGGCCACAGTTTTTTGGGACTAAAAGGGAATCTTGCTCATTGAGTACAAAAAAAAGGTGAAACCATCAACGCCACATCCTACGCTTCCACTTTGCATAAATTACGGGAGGGGTAAACTCGCAGCGGGTGTGTTGCTTCTTCATGACAACGCTCCTGTTCACACGGCGCGAGTTTCCAAGGCTGCTGCGCGAGATTGTGGTTTCGAAGAAATCCAACACCCACCCTATAGTCCAGACCTTGCCACTAGTGATTATTTCCTGTTTCCGGATTTGAAAAAATGTCTTCGTGGAAAAAGTTTTTCGGATGATGAAGAACTCAAGTCGGCAATAAATGGGTATTTTGCAGAGAAAGAGGAAATTTATTTTTTTGAGGGTTTAAAAAAGCTTATCTCAAGATGTAACAAATGCATTGATGTTAGGGGAGATTATATTGAAAAATAAAAACAATTTAAATTGAATTCGCATTTTCCTTCATATCGATACCGAGAATATATTGAACCTCGTAGTAAAGCTACTGTTTCGTCAAAAAAAGAAATACAATTAATTCTGACTCCCCCTTGGTAAAATGGTTACAGTTACACATAAAAAATTGAAGTCCAGATTCATAGGTTAATTCAAAATATGTTTCAATATTTCAATTCATCATGCCCATTAATGAATTAGATTCTTTAATCTGACAGCTGCATTCATCTGTAAATTATCATCACTCAGACTGATATTAAGATGTACTCAATGCAATAAGCTATGCTTGGGCAAGGACAAAGAAATACAAACACATCTAAAATACTGTTAAGCATAAAACTTACCTAAGACAATTGCCAAAGTTTTGGTCGCTTTGCGTTCCTTTTTGGCTGAAGATTTCTCTCGTTTCTTCTTTGAGGCTTTGTGCACTTTATATATTGTAAATCTGCTAAAATAATAGAGGCAAAAGTATTTTAAATTTTTTTTAGAGAGGTATTTAACGCTCACCTAGATGCCTGCGAATTTTTCTTGTCTTTCCTGGAAGATGTTTTCGATGTTGCTGATAACGTTGAATCGTTACGTGCTAATGTCATCGCTTCCTGCACACCATACCGGACGAAGGACAGCGGTTTCATAGCCACACTAAAATGACCCATAAAATTAATAAATACTTTTGTTGTACTCTATTATATAGATATAGATGCACCACCATCAATATCTTCTAGATACCTCTGACAAAATGGAAACACTTTACTCTAATTTTAAATGTTGCTGTTCGCTGTGCTGCATTTTGCCAAAAGGATATTGAGAGGGTGCTTATACTGATTGAATGTTGGCATTTTTGATTTGTAATTATTTGTATCAGCACTTACCTAAGTGCCGGCTCTGGTTTTGGTGAACCGTCAAGACCATTGCGTTTGCTGGTCACACTGGAGCGTTTTAAACTTCCACATGGCATCGGACTATCGGGCGGAGTGTTTCCGGTTGTGCCTGCAAGGACATCGTCAACGTTTGATGGTGCATAACCAGAATCATGATTACCATTTGGATCACCCACAACTAATTGCGGTTGGGTGGTTATTTGGGCGACGACGCTGATGTTGTTACAGGAATCGTTGATGTGTTTAGTTTGTTAATAGGATTTACAATTAAACATAACGATTTAAACAGATTAATAAGCAGCATCGGTGTGGGAAAAGCAAGTGAGAAATGAGAAGAGAAGTAAACAGAGAATATTTGATTAGTACTAAATATGGAGTCAAACCTAGATAATTGGATTTAGTTATTTTAATTTCGGCTCTAGCAATCTACCATACATTCACGTTAATAAGTCATCATGTGAGGTAGGCTATTAAAATTGGTTAAGTTGAATAGAAAAGTTTCATTAAAATAATCACTTAAAGATTGTAACTTATCTTTTATCATCAACTTAAATTGTACAGGTCTGATGTGCAAATGAAACAATTAATTATTTGTCAAAAGCTGTAATAAAGATTAATAACAAGTCTTTTTCACCGAAACTTAAAAGACAAATAGAATAAGTTCGTTGAATCATATAGAAACTTGGATTTGAGGTTGACATTTTCATATTACGATTGTTATATATACATTAAATTGAATTAAAATTGCAAACAAAAAGCATTGTGTCCAAAGCGTTTTTTGGACTTTCAACTTTTAAAAACAAATTTAAATCAACTATATAAATGCGGCAGATTTTCAAATCAAAAAAGAAGAAGAAGAGTTTTATTTCGCTGTTGCTTCGCTCTTTTATACTATTTACATACAGCTTAGATTCCACAATATTTAAACATAGAAAATTCATTGAAAAAAAGTGATTACAATTTTAAATAATGAAATTATAGCAAATATCTGATAAAAATAAATAGATAATTAATAAGTATGGTGCAAAGCATGAACATACTGCCCACCTTGAAGGGTCGAACGGAAAAGGAGACACTTCAACAATTCGGTAAAGGAGCCAGGCGATGAATCGGTCTTCTTACGATAGTTGCTTTGACTTTTACATCTGCCACACGAATCTTTCCATCTGAACCAGGGATAAGTCTGTCGATTCTTCCTAAGAGCCATTGCTGAGGCAGCAGATTATCGTCGCTGATAAATACTACTGTACCCACGGTAGCATTCTCGAAAGCAGTTTTCGACTTTGCCGCCGTTGCAAAGTGTTGTTTTATCTGCGTTATTCGACGCCATCGCTTCAAAAGAGACATATCTGCTTGGATGGTAGGCCCGGAATCGAATTCAATGCGGTGCCAATCAAAAAATGGCCAGGAGTCAAGACCTGTTCGTCATTTGGATCTGGCCCTAGGACGCGAAGTGGGCGAGAATTTATGATTGCCTCTATCTCTGCGACTACGGTCGAAAATTCTTCATAAATCAGGAATGATTGCTTTACCGTCCTGTAGAGATGGGATTTTGCCGTCTTAACCGCCGCTTCCCATAAGCCATCGAAGTGTGGTGCTCGAGGTGGTATATGTATAAATCTAACCCTGTGTAAAGCGCACCATGATGAGATGATATTCTCCTTCTGCTGATCCGAGACCATAGTATGCAACTCCTTAAGCTCATTTCGAGATCTCACGAAATTCGTTCCGTTGTCGCAATGTATTTCCTCACATAGTCCACGTCGTGCAACAAAGCGTTTTAGGGCTGCTAGAAACCCTTGCGTCGATAGATCCAAAACGACCTCCAAGTGAGAAGCCTTCGTCACAAAGCAAATAAACACTGCCACATAGACCTTATGTCGGCAGTATCCTCGACGTCCTTGTGAGATTTGGAAGGGGCCACAAAAATCTGCACCAGTTTTAGCAAACGGCCTTGACATCGTGACTCTGTTGGCTGGTACGAGTAGATCACCCATAATTTGTTTCAAGAGCTTTGGCTTGTATCGAAAGCAGTGATGGTACGCAAATACCGTCTTCTTAGCTATACTTCGCGCATTGATGACCCAGAATCGTTGTCTCATAATGGCCACCAGAGTTTGGATACCTGCATGAAAATTAGTAACATGCAAATGGACAACAAGATTATTTATAAATAGGGAATTTTTGGCTAGGAAAATGGGACATTTGACATTATAGGGTATGTTCGCATTCAGCAAAACGCCCACCCACTCGTAAGAGCTGTATATGGTGTTCACCATCAAGGACCGGATTGAGTTTGCTGATTACACTTTTTGGGCTTATCTTATTTTTTTTCCTTAGGTCTTCAATTTCCTCCTGGAAATGAGTTTGCTGGATGTTACAGATGATTCTTATTAGATATTCTTCAAGTTCTTCTGATGTTAGGGCTATTGACTTATAGCTTACGGGGGGTTTAGAAATTTGATTATACGATTTTGGTTTAAGTGATCTTTTAAACCGAACTACGTATCCAAAAATACGAATTACCTTTTGATAGCTTTTAAATCGCACAAAATGTTCTGAAAACTCATCCGAAACTATCTTTGCTACCAAAACTACAGGGTTGTTGGTTTTTAAATTGTCTATCGGTGTAGTTACCTTTTGTTTTGGCCAATTCGCTGTAGGTAAATATAAAAATGACGGACCATTGAACCACATGCTTTCGATGAGTTCCGAAACATTGGAACTCACATGCCTCCAGATCGCAACTGGCACTTCAGACTGTATCTTTGAAACCCTGTTGGCAACGAATATTTCCCACGAGGAAGGGTAAATAGAAATCCAACGCAGCACAATCTCTGAATCAGACCAAAGAAAAATTTCTTCAATGTTTTTGCCTAGATTCAGCAAAATTCTTTGCACCAAATCGAATAGTAGTATTGCTGCACACAACTCTAATCTAGGCAGTGACTTAGTTCTAATAGGAGCTACTTTGACTTGGCACTCAATAAATTGCAATTGACATTGCCAAAAGTATCTACGGTCCGTAGATACACAGCACAAACATACGTACGGATCGATGTATCTGCAAATCCATGCAGCTCAACCTTAACATTTGATCGACACGAGTAATGAATGTCTCTAGGTACTTTAATTGTACCTAACCGCATTACATCCTTATTCCTCCCACTGCGAATGTATTTCCATCGGAACGGATTCATCCCAACTACATTTGGAAATCCTGAGATCTTGCATTATGATTTTTCCCTTTACAACTATTGGGTTTATGAAACCTAAGGGATCGGAGATTTGTGCAAGTTCTGACAGTATTGTCCTTTTCGTAATGTATTTCTGGAACGATGTAATGAAAATTATCTTCTGAAAGATTCCTTACGATACCTAAAGTTTTTATGACGTCCTTATCGTTTATACGCAACGCATCGCTAACCAGTTCGTTGCCAGGAATCTTTTCTAAAGCGCTAGGGTTATTACTGCACCACTTCCGCAAATCGAATCCAGCAGTTTGAAGAATGTGCTTGGTCTCACTATAAATCTTATAAACGGACTCCAACAAATCTGTGATCATGTCATCCATATAGAAGTCTTCGCCTATAACTTTCGACCCTAATGGAAATTGTGATATATTTTCATCTGCTAACCATTTCAAACATCTTGTAGCAAGGTAAAGTGCTGATTTCTTGTGTTCACTCTATATACTAACAGCTCCTTTTGTTCGTTCGACCTCCATAAAATGCATTGAAGATTCTGGTCCTCCTTATCCACCAATATCTGTCGATACATTTTGGAGATGTCGGCTGTAATTACAAATTTATATGACCTAAAGCGTAAAATAATATCATAAAGATCAGCCTGAATTACAGGTCCTTTCAACATTTAGGGAAACATTGGAGGAAGTTTTTGCGCTACAATCAAACACAATCCTAAGCTTTGTACTCAGTGAATCAGGCCTAAGTACGAATTGGTGAGAAGCAAAATATCGATTCATCGAAACTTGATCTTTCGGGAAAGCTTCCATATGTCCCATACTCTCGTATTCCTTCATGAATTGGACGTACTGATCTCGCACTTTGTCATTTTTTTGAAATCGCTTTTCCAAATTAAAAAATCGTTTCCTCGCCTGCCTTAATGAATCACCCAATTGTCCCTTATTTGGATCGAAGAGAATTTTCACCACAAACCGACCATCATCTTGGCGACGAACGCTATTCAAAAACTCGTTCTCACATTTTTTTTCTTCCAGTGACTGGAAATTTGGTCTTCTATTTACTTCTTCCATTTCCCAGAACTTGCTTACTGTCTCTTTCAGCGAAGTGTCTTTAAAGGTCGAAGAGCCAACTACCATACACGTAGCTTGGGACATGTCAGATAACCCATAACTTCCAGAAGCTATCCAACCCAGCAAAGTTTTCTGTAAAATCGGTAGCTGGGGGCCAAGTCTAATCTGCCCAACACAAAGTAGATGGAAAAAGCTATCTGCGCCAATTAAGAGATCTATACGACTGGGAATGTTAAAATAAGGATCAGCCAGAGGTAGATTCATGGGAATATTCCACTCGGAAATATCCATTTTTGTTTCAGGTTGAATATTAGTGATTGAATTTAGAATCAACAAGTTCCAATTTAGTTCAAAGTCAGAAATTCGTGACTTGCAATTAGCTTCTGTCTTATAATGTATGATAGAATCTAATTTTCCTATTCCGGAAACGCATGTATGCGTTTGAACTTTATGCAACTTAAGTTTCAACTCGGTTATAAAGTTCAACTAGGATGCAGAATCCAACAAGGCGGGAGCTGGTTGAAATCTACCACATTTGTCTCTTATGGAGACTATAGCAATTGCTAAAATAACATTTGCATTGCAATGTTCACCTGCATTTGAAACAATAGTACTAGTGCAACTGGTGCTAGTGTTTGCCACTGGGTCTCTATCTGAAGCTTTTTCAGTTACCTGGTTCATGGTAAATCTGTGAAGTAATCGATGATGTGGCAATGAACAAATAGTGCACTTTCGCGAATTGCACCTTCTTACTGAGTGACCTTTCCCCAAACAGTTTATGCAGAGAACACGTTTCTTAACCTCTAGCAAACGTTCGGAGACTGGCAACTGGTTAAAATCTGGACACTCAACTATACAATGCGTACCCGACTGACAAAACTCACAAATGGCCTTGTTCACAACTAACGAGGTATTGGACGTCTGGATCCCATGCATGTTTCGAGAACGGCTGCGGCTATTATTCTCACTTTTATTTGGTTCTACCTTACAAATCTTTGATTCTCTTGCTTCTAAGGTTTGGCAACGACGATCCAACAGTCGCGAAAAATCTGAACATGACGGTAGTTTGGAATGATCAACTATTTCATCCCACTTAGCTTTTGTATCCAAATCGACTCTATCTAACGCAAACGAAATTAAAATAGATTCTGCAATATCTTTATAATCACCTACACTAAGCATCGCCGCAAGATGAGTGTTGAAATTATCTTCAAAATTTCGAAGATTAAAAGAAGAACACTTTGAGATCTTTGCAATTTGTAAAATTCCATTAATGTGCTCTTGGTACATCATCGACTTGTTATCAAACCTTTTCCGTAATCGCTGTATTGCTTTAGTGTAGTTTCCACTCGTCAGATCGAATTCCTTAACTGCACTTAATGCTGAGCCGGATAAGCAATTTCGCAAATAGTTAAATTTTTTCAGATTGTCCAATGAATCATCCTTATCTACCAAGCTATCAAACAATCCTATAAAGTTTGAAAATTCTGAAAACTTCCCAGAAAAGGACGGCAATTTAATTTCTTCTAACCTAGATGGCCTAGACGAATGTTGCAAAGGTGCCAATGTAGCATTCAAATTATCACATGTGCTAGCATTCCGTTTCTTCTCCGCCAACAACATTAAGATATCCAATTTGGTAACAACATACAGATCCTCAATTTCCGTTCTGCTTGTAGCATTTGCTTTCTCCTCTCCAACAACATTCATCTTCTCTAACGACATCTGAACATTTAAATTCTGTTTAAAATAGGATTCGAGAATGCCTAACCGGCACTCCAATTCAGTAACAGAGATTGTTGAACCTTTTTCCTTTATAAGCCTTTTGATTCTACTTATATTTGATTTTGTTGTAAATCGCTAAACCTTCAACTCAGCTAACTGCTGACGCTGACTATCAAACCCTTTTACACCCGCCTGCTCTCTATGATCCTGTTCACTGGCCGCTCCTCTCTCCTCATATTCATTGTCAGAATTACTCATAATTAATTTTTAAGAACCCAATCGAATCAATAAATGGACAAGAAAGAAATCAACAACTTCTAAATATTTCTTGAAATAAATTTATTAAAAATGATTTTCTAAGGAAATTGACGAAAATTTCTTCAACAATTTTATTCCAACGATGAGTGTCTCAGTGAAATGAAGAGCTTTTTATGAGCGATGACTTATAAGAACGAAAGTAAATGCTTTTCGTCGACCACAAAATTTAGCAGCAACAAAATTCTCCTCCAACCTCCATGAACAATGCAGTGCGGCGACCTATGGTTGTTGTTCTACGTCTTGTGCAAGATCAGCAAATATAAACGCAACAAAAAGAAATAAAGCTTTAGTCTTCGACGATCGAATAGAACAATATAGTGTGGCGAATTCGGCGATTAATTTAAAGCTTTTTTTTATAACACTGTTAATGACAGTGGTTTAAAATTCACCGGAATGACGAATAGACGGAGGCAGCAACAACTCTATTCGTAATTTGCAACAAAAGAAAACTGTGAATCTTCTCAGGCTCTCTTAACTTTAAGCGATAGCTCTTCAATTTCTTGCGACAAAAAAGTCTGCACTAACAGCTTATACCATCTAATATTTTTGATGATTATTTTAAATATATATGTAAATAATTTACCAATAATTGAATTAATTTATTGCTTTAGTTTCTTATTGTTTTTACCCACAATTTTCTTCATGTCAGTGATGTTTCCAACGATGACTCTCTCGCTGATGATTGCTTTTTCTTATCCAGCGACGGGGCAGCTTTTCGATTAAGCAATCTCTTCCTGTTCCAATTTGAATTTTCTCTTTAAACGTCCGTTACTTTAAAATTTTTCTTTATGTTAAATTTTGATTTTAATTTTATACAACAACTATAAATTACTGTCATTTTTCAATCAAGATTTCAACCAGATTTTCAAATCAAAAAAGAAGAAAAAGAGTTTTATTTTGCTGTTACTTCGCTCTTTTATAATATTTATATACAGCTTAGATTCCACAATATTCAAACATAGAAAATTCATCGAAAAAAAGTGATTAGAATCTTAAATAATGAAGTTATAGCAAATATCTGATAAACATAAATAGATAATTAATAAGTATGATGCAAAGCATCAACACATTGTATTTTAAAGAATTAATTGTATTCGGTTTGCTTCGGTATCATTCATGCCTTCAAAGACTTATTGCAACTCCCAAAATTTTAAATTATTGTATTTTATGAATTGCAAAATTCTTGTCATTTGTTTCAAATTCTCATCAGACCGTACTTTCTAATGGCAGCATTTTCGGGATCTTAATTTAAGCCCAAAGAAAATGCTACAACTTAAAGTTCTTCCAATAAAACCAATAAATAGTCTACAAATGAAAAAATTTTGGAAAATGAAATATTTTTGTCCCATTTAAGTTTTTTTGTCTTTGATTATTTTCATTATAAAGGGTGTTTTTTTAGAGGTTTGGTTTTTAAACTGGCAACACTGTTTCTACAGATTGTCAATTTGACAGCTGAAAGTTGATTTGTTAGAACGTTTTGCCATTTACGATGAATACATTAACGCCAGAACAATGCGTGCAAATTGTGCAAACTTATTTTGAAAACCATGGTTCGGTTCGCCAAACTTATCGTTCGCTACGTTCATATTACGGTCGACACAATCGTCCATCTGAGCAAGTTATTCGCAACACGATGAATGGTTTTTGGACCACGCACACTCTAGTGGATAATACGCATCCCCAAAGATGACAAACAGCGCGAACAGAAGAAGTTATTGCCGTTGTGGAGCGCAGTGTTGAGGAGATTCCAAATGAGTCGATTCGTCATCGTGCACAGCAATTGGAGCCATGCCCATCCACTTTGTGGACGATTTTACGGAAAGATCTTGGATTAAAAGCTTATAGGAGCCATTATACGTGATTCAGCTTGATTCTCATTTTCAACGCAAAATTTTGTTCTCCGATGAGGCCCAGTTTTGGTTAAATGGATATTTAAACAAGAAATATTGCCGAATTTGTAGTGGAGAAAACACAGAAGCGTTTGTCGAGACGCTCTTGCAACCATTCAAACTTACTGTTTGGTGTGCTTTATGGGATGGTCGAATCATCGGCCCATATTCATTTAAGAATGATGCCGGCCAGAATGTAACCGTCAATGGAGAGCGATCCAGAAACATGATTTCTGACTTCTTGGTTCCTCAGTTGAATGGCATTAACTTGACAGAGCTTTGGTTTCAAAAAGGTGGCGCAACATGTCACACGGCGGGAAACCTTTGCTGAGCGCATAATTTCGCGTAATGGACCTGTGAACTGGCCGCCACGATCCTGTGATCTACACCTTTAGATTACTTTATTTGGGGGTGTGTCAATTTACTAGCCTATGCCGATAAACCAGAGACGTTTGACGATTTGGAAGTCAATATTCGCTGTGTTATTGCAGATATACGGCCCCAGTTGCTCGATAAAGTTGTCGAAAATTTGATCATTCGAGCCAGCCGTGGCGCGCATATGCCCGATATCATATTCAAACACTAATGGCATAAAATTATCAATAATACAGCTAATATCATAGACATAAATTTATCTTCAAGTGTTTTCTTTCATATTAAATTTGGATAACTCTAAAAAAAAAACACCCTTTACTATGATACTTGTATGCCTCCTTCCTTGAGTAAAGTTCTGTTTGAATGTCGGTAACCAAGACCCTTGTGAGGACTGACTGATAGCAAAATCTTTAATCAATGGGGATTAGTGCCAAATATTTTACCACTTAAAGTGAGAGTATGGAAGTTACTGTGTAGAAAATTTGCAACTGGTAGAAGAGCTACGGATTCAGTGTTAAATTCACCAGTAGGCGCAGAATATCGCAATTCCTTGCGATAAGAAAGGAAAGGATAAGAAGGTAACCCTTTTGGACAAAACGAATTCTTTTTTAATTAATTTTGACAGGGAATTTAGTTGGCACCTTAGTACAAGGAATTCAGAAGTCTTATACGCCAATATACGGAGTGCAAAACCGAGTGAAATTATTTTGGGTACCAGGACTAGGAGGATGAAGTTCCTACTTCATGGTCAATTACCTTCCAAAAAGTGGACTGGATCTAGAAAAGTGTGGGAGTGTGGATACTGATCTACTTTATATGTAATTAAGAGAACTATTAAATATAAAATCATAAAGGATATGTGAAAAGGTATCTTAGGCATTATTGGCAGTTTAGGTTAGCAAGGAACGTATCAGTATATTAGCAGGGATCCTATCATCTATACTATCTCCCGAAAAAATATCGGGAAGAACAAAAAATCAGATTAAAATAAATTAATAAATAATTTTTCTATATACCATATAACAAAACTTACTTTCCGGTCTCTTCAACCACTGTCGCCAGCATGAATTCGGTTGATTTATCATTTACGATAACGTGGCAGTCATCGATATCAGGCGATATGGCGTTTTCATCCTCTTCCTCATTGGACCCGGAAGCTGTATTCGTTGCTGGTTCATCAGGCATTATGCGGCTCGCACTTTTACTACTGTCCAGTGCCGTTTCGGCTAACCTTCTCGTTTGTGCGATGTTCTCAATTACACTACCACATGTTATCTCGGATAAATGGGGTTTACGAGCGGCTCTTTGCTTCCGGGCTCTACTGCGCAGCGCCTACACACGGTATACAAATTGTGTTGAAAGTATTAAAAATAATTGAATAACTTTTACTCACCTTAAATATATTCCAATACAGGAAAACCATTATTATACACGGTATATAAAAACTGCTTAACGATGAGTACATTATAAAATCCGTGTTGTAAAATAAACATAAATCAGGATCACGATTTGGAGTATTGTTAAGTCCTAAAACGATGGGCGAACCGATTGCCGCTGATATCGCCCAGACTAAAAGTATTGTTAGGCAGACGCGTCGACTGTTTTTATGCTTTGCGTATTTTATTGGTTGTGTTACAGCGATGTATCTAAAAACAAATACAAAAAGAATTATTCTCAAACTCTCTCGAATTGTCCATGAATGTGCATTTACGAGTAACATATAGATTTTTTTATTTATATACATATGTACTCGTATATACATATTCACATACGTTTTTGTAAGTATTCTATTGCATTGCACTTAATTATAAACTATTTCGGCCGACATACTTGTAGAGATCTAAGGCAAGATTGACAAACCTAGCGGAAATCAAAACACATATAGGTACTCGTACCGTATTTAATTTCATGTGGGCTCTCGTATCTTTGTATTCCTTGGTACACCCAGCTTATAGTTGCAATTCTTAACCGCTCAATATAAACGTATTTCCACTACCTCACATAAGATGTAAATAGTATTGAGACTCTAAGTGAGACTCTTTATGCAGTTTTCGAAGGGGCCCTTTCTGACTACAGTGGTGGGTCCAGGGAAAATAATCGATGTTATAGCGTATTGTTAACTAGTTTTTCGCTGGCATGATACGATTCAAAGGCTGGGACTTGGAAAAGGATTACTGTATTTTAACTTGTAGAGTGCCATGGAAACCCATTAGGATAAGGTCCGATTTTACGGCAAAACTGTCAGGCGTTTCCTCAAATTAATTGAATCAAAACCCAGTGTTTCTTTCTCGTAACTGTAAGCTGAACTGCCTTTCGTGGGGTCTGAGATTCTCCCAGTCCCCATTTGAAGGGATAACTATGTAAACGTTCCTGTTGAAGAAGTATTCATATTTCGTCACCTAGTGATCTACAATATTTCTGAATTGTTTTGCGTGGTTCGTGGTATCAAATAGGATTTTCGGACGAACGGTGAGATTTCGCTTTCTCAATTTGGGAAAAAGAATAAGACTGTCTTTTTTGTGTTCGTATATAATCCTTGTTAAATTAACTATCCCAGTACTATAGACAGTAAAAACTGCATGACTTGCATCACACGGTGCATTCAAAATTGGAGGTGGTGGAAATGGAAATCTCGTCAGCATAGACATAGACTTATTATCAAGAGCAGAGTGTCAATACCTCGGGAGTATATGTACAATATAGGTCTCTAAATGCTGTCAGTACTGATATTTTAAAGTCACTTTCACTCGTTTGGGTGATTCTTTTTGTTAGCATGGAAGGAATAAAAGAAGGAAATCAATGATGCATGTTTTCTATTGATAAGGGAATCGTAAAATTTTATTTTCAAATGAGGCCGAAGTTATGATTTATTTATATGAATAGAGTGTACAACAGCTAGATTTTAGATCTAATGGGTGTGAAGTAAAAGAACACACAGGTGTATCAATTTTGTTATCCATAATGATAACTGCAGGGCAAAAAGTGCTCATCAGAACCATACGGATCTTTGTATTTTGTATTATCAAAAAGGAACAACAAATTTTAACTCAAAATACAGACTATAAAGGACACCCAATATCAAAACTTCGAATAGTACACCCCAAGGAGAAATTATAAAACGAAAAATCACACTTGATCACCGTCGTTTCTTTGGATTAAGAAGGCAATTAAGAAATAAGTCCTTATCAGCAACAACGAAGAAAGCATTTTATAAAAATTTATCATCCCAGTTCTACTCTATATAAAACCATTCGAGTGATTTAAAGTTTTGTCTGCATAAACGGAATTTGCGGGAGATAAAACAACAACAGTCAGAAGAAGGACTTAAATTCATTGGCTCCGATTTTTAGGAAATAAGCACTTCGGCTCAGAGTGTCCTTGAATTCTCTTCAGAATGATGGTAAGGGGGCGAATGGAGGTTGGTTCAATAAATCCGTGACTTCTGAAATGTATCTCCTTAGAGTTGAAAATAATTTGTCCAATATTTCTCTAATTTGCTGATTCACGTGTGCATCGCCGCATTTAGACCTTAGTTCTAAATTTGTTGTTACTGTTCAATTGCAGCCAATTTTCTGCCGACATATTTCAGTAGAATAAAATACTGGAATGCTGCTATGAAAATGTAAACGAAAACTACGACAGCGTTTTTTTTGTTGAAATTATCAAACACAGTCTTGTGTTGCTAAAGACTGTTGAAGTTAAGATCATTGACGTTTCATGTTGAGTTGTAAATGGATGACATACTGTGCACTTGTTGAGAGGCTAATCATGAAACCGCTGACAATTCCTCCGAGAACTGGCGCTGGAATCAGGCCACATATTCTTAAGACTTTATTCGGGGAATGTATTAGAAGCAACATAAGAAATAGGACGGAATCAATTTTTATTTAGGTACTACTTCGTATACCTTACTTCACATCAAGTCTTAGGCAATAGATATTTATATTTGTTATTTGGTTATTAAAAAAAAAGCACTTGACTGTCTTCTTACAGTCAGATTAAAGTCCGTGCTTAGAGTTACATGGTAGCGTAAAATGCTTAACAGGACAAATTTAATTTCACACTTTGCCTCGCGCTTTTGCAACTAAGTTAAAAGTCATAACATACGTACATACATATGTAGTTATAAAAAGCTGGTGATCCATCCATCTGAAAAAGTGGTTTTGAGCACTATCATGCATTAGAGGATTCCTGCTGAGCATATGAAAAATAAAATTTGCTCAGAGCTTTAGCTTTGAATTTCTAAAATTTAATCAAATTCAAATTTAGAAATTTCTCCAAAAACATTTCTAAAATAAGGTGCTTTAATTCTGCTTAAAAGAAAAAAAAACACATTTTCGCTGATTTTTTGACATAGAAGAGTAAAAGTGATAAACAATTCATACATTTTTATTTTCGATTTACAGACTGCTCTTGCTTACAATTTACACGACCTGAAGTACTATGTAGTAGTCAAATATTTGATGGACGTAATTGTTGATCTGATATCATATCAATAAAACAATTGACGAAAAACAATTATGGTGAAATTTCTAAACCCTATAACGAGAAGTGATTTAGATTAGATTAGATTAGATTTATTGTTTGTTTTCTTGTTTATAATACAAATTTATGTTACAAAAATCATTAAGCATGGCTTTGCCGTCTGCCTGATTGACGTGAAATTAAACATCTAATAACAAGTTTGTTTTAAAGTATATTCAATTCATGAATTTAAAAAGATTTAAAGATATGTAAACAAGCAAAAAATTAAAAAATAGTGTACTAATTTGATTTTTTTTTTTTTTTTTTTTTACACAGTTAAAATTTCTCAGTAATAATTTTACTACGGTAATTGGTTGCTGCTTTATAGAAGTAAAAAAGTTGTTTTACATCGATTTCGCAGTTTAGATAGGCTTTAACTTCTTCCTCAGATATTGTGTCGTTTCCTAGAAAACATCTTCTTATTTCTTTAAGGATGGGGCATCTTCCGATGAAATGTATGACGTCTTCTCTCTCAGACAAGTTGCAAAGACTACAATAAATTGGTAGATCTGGACGATGTGGGGAATAATTAAGGCGTATTAGTTCGCCTCTCATCTTAAAAACAGCCGAGATTAGTTCTTTGCTGTTGTCATTGTGGAAATAATTTTTTTCTGACAGATTGTGTTTTAAAACGCTGTATGTAGCTCGGTGAACGGACGATGAAGCCATATTTACGCAATCAACTCTGTATTGTTCATCTACTTTGGCAATAAGATTGTCAAGCACATCCTTGCGGTATCTTTCGTTTCCATCAGCTAAATTGCATTCGAATCTGCAGTACGTTGCTAGCTCTTCGAGTTTTTTATACCAGAGCGTATTCCTTTCGATTACCTTCTTCGCAATAATTTTTGGAAGTCTATCATCCGACAGTTCTAAAACTTTTATTAAATAATCTACATGCAATTTTATTGATTTAATGAAAAGCGGTGACAGTCCTGTTTCGATATTGATCATATAGTTTGGAGTTGTACTTGGTAAGCTAAAGCATCGTTTTATGTAGTATCTAAGGAGCTTCTCTACTGTTTCATATTGGCAATATCCCCAAGATTGAGCTGCGTACATCATAACAGATTCTGATACAGCTTGAAAAACCTTGTACTTTACGCTGTGGTCAATTAGTTGATTTGAAAAACATTTTTTCCATGTAGCCGATATGGAACTTTTGGCTTTTATTAGTCTTTCCTTTAGGTGAGGTTCCATACTGAGATTACTAGCAATTGTCACCCCGAGATATCTATAGGTTTTCACAATTTCAATGGGCTGTCCGTTGAGATACCATTTTTCGTTTCTGCACACTCTACCCGCTCCCTTCTTAAAGATCATAATTTTTGATTTTGTTAGGTTAACCGTAAGATTCCATAATTGGCAGTACAACTCAAGACGGTTAATCATTAATTGTAAGGACTCTGGTGAATATGCAAATAGAACCACATCGTCTGCAAATAAAAGTGCCTTTATTAAATGTCCTGCAATCTCTATTCCTCCAGGTAGAAAGTCGATGAGGTCATCGATGTACAAAGCAAAGAGATATGGGCTTAGTGTACATCCCTGTCTTACTCCCATAGTTGTTTCAAACCATTCTGATATTTCGGTCCCGCTCCACACACTCGATTGGTTGTCCTCGTATATATTTTCGATAACTCTCCCAAACTTTTGGCTCATTCCAGCGTTATAAAGTTTGAATATTAAAGCTTTTCGATCGATATTATCGAAAGCTGCCTTGAAATCAACGAAAAAGGCGAATAATTTCTTTTTTTGTTCGAGGAATGTCCCAGCAATGTTTTGCAGTACGAAAATGTTGTCTACGGTTGAATAACCATTCCGAAAACCTGCTTGGAATTCTTTGATCAAATTGTTGTTTTCGATCCAAATTGACAAACGCTCATTTAAAAGTTTTGTGAAAATCTTGTAAGATGAGTTGAGAAAGATATTCCACGATAATTTGCGGGATCAGCTATATTGTCTTTTTTGTGAATCGGATATATTATCGCTTGTTTGAACTGTGGCGGTAGGTTACCTGTTTCCAGCATCCCATTGAAAATATCCGCTATTTTGTCAATAAAATTACTTGTCGCATACTTAAAAAATTCAATGGGTATCCGATCAACTCCAGGTGCCTTCCCATCTTGAAGTTTTTTCAAAACGTTATATATTTCTCCCTGTGTAATAGGTGCATCTAATATTTCATTTTTAATTAATGGCTTTGCGTAGTGAAACGGCAGTATGCTACTTTGAGGGTTCAACAGCGTTTGAAAGTGGGTCATCAGTGTCCTTGCGTCTAGCTGAGTGCCAATTTGGGGTGCTCTACCGTTGAATTTTTTAATCGCACACCAGAACTCCTTTGTATCTTTACAGTTCACCAATTTTAGAGCTTCGTTTTCAAAAAAATTTTTCTTTTTCTTCATACAAATTTGCTTAAAAGCTGTATTTTTTTGCTAGTACATTTTTTTAAAGAACTCCTCTCCAAACTTTCGAAAAACTTTTAGCCATCCAAAAGATATTCTTCTCGCTGCTTCACACTCAGTATCAAACCATTTTTCTTTAAAAATGTATCTTTTGTTATAAGCTTGTACTTTTGGGGGTAAGAAATTTTTATTAAATTGACGATATCTATTATATCCAGTTGAGCAGTTGTCGGCAAGTTGAGATCGAGTTTCCGTCTATACTCAGATGCATTTGATTCTTTCCACATCAGCTTATGGGGTAGTTGTATCGTTCTTGTATATT
This sequence comes from Volucella bombylans, assembly GCA_949129095.1. Lineage (NCBI taxonomy): Eukaryota > Metazoa > Arthropoda > Insecta > Diptera > Syrphidae > Volucella > Volucella bombylans. The sequence continues at coordinate 20,261,752 of OX422143.1, read as the reverse complement.
TTTTCTTTCTGTCGGTAAAGTACCAAACTCGGCAACAATAGGCATATGGTCTGAGAACTGCTGCATCAAAACTACAAAATCATTTACTAAGGATGTCCATAATCCTCGTACCAAGCAGTAATCTATGACTGAACATCCTTGTTGTCCTATGAACGTATACTTTCCACTGGAGTCTGAATTGCTTGTTCCATTTAGTATATGAAATCCATGAGAATCACATAATTCTAATAGTTTTAATCCCTTTGCATTTGTGGTTCCATCCACATAACGAGAAGTGTTAAACAAGGAAATCATTTCGTGCTCCGAATATTAGTGAACAACAACGAAGTTTGGTCAAATTAGTTTCACGAAAATGTTCACATGTAATGAACAAGTACAATATAACTACTTATTTTTGTGCCCCAATCAATATTGAAAAAAAACCTCTCCCGAACAAGAAGTCATTTAAAAGTTATTACTTATACTCAAAGGCCATACATTCGAGGCAGTTTGAACTAGATTTGTAAGCTAAATTTTTGGGGACCTAGAAAATAGCCTCGAGTGTAGGGAAATTTACGAGTCAACAATTCGTATGAAAATCCAAATGGCGGAAAATCTTTTCAAAGATATTACTAATTAAGTTTTAGTTCTATACAAATGTAGTTTTGATGGTAATTCGCTGTCTTTAGGCTGCCCGTCGTTAATAGCAGACAATCGACATGATTCAACATACAGCTATTATAGATCATTCGCAAATGACCAAACGTAGACGATAGAATGTTAGAAACGTTAGTCAAAGAGTCAATAAGCATGCAGAAATGCATGTGGTACATTGACCACAATCTCTGATTTTCCGCAACTAAATTTCTGTTCGCTAACATTGATTTAATACATAAAAATAGAGGTTCGTCCGTAACGTGTTGTCTAACAAAAGGATGCTTTTGGATGGATTTCAACTAAAAAAGCTTATCTCAAGATGTAACAAATGCATTGATGTTAGGGGAGATTATATTGAAAAATAAAAACAATTTAAATTGAATTCGCATTTTCCTTCATATCGATACCGAGATTATATTGAACGCCCCTCGTACATACTACGGTTCTTACAAAAAAGGAAATTTTTTGTTTAAATATTTTGGTCCTACAACATACTCGTATGTATTTAGAATGTACACCTAGAACTTTTTCAAAAAATTCACATTCGTTCGAATCTACATATGTATGTCCGATCAGAATACACCTCGATTTAGCCAAAAAAATTTTAGTAAAAAATTCTACATACAAGACAGGTTTTTTTAAATTTTCAGAAGTGTATTATACATACATACATTGATGTATATATATATTTGTTTCTTGAAGAGTTAATTGAGATATATTGTCACGTTAGAAGATCATGCTTTACAACGCCCTTCCTTTGTTTTGTTTCAGATTATTCAATTTCGAGAATAGCTGTTTGCTATCTGAACCTATTTTTTTCTAGTCTGATTAAACGCTTTCTATTATCGATATGGATAAGGAAAAAAAAATACAATTTTTTTTGTTTTTTTGTTTTTGGCAAAGTTAAAGATGTTCCCAATGTGATATATTAAAAACAGTTTTTTTAATCAATACTTATAAAAATTACTGAAAAGAAAACTTTTAAATTGGTCTCCTTTTTTCGTTTGATACCCGAAATAGTACCTTAAATATTATGTTTCACTAGCCAAATTTAATTTTAAACAATGAAGGAAGGTGAGTCAACAAGATTTTTCTTAAGAATCAATCAATTTAAAGATCAGATTAAGGTGAAGTTGACGGTACCTTGGTTTCTTAAATGAGATCCACTGGTCGTCTCGAATTTAGGGACTAGAATTCAGAAGCCCTCTCAACTGCGCTATTGTTATCCAATCATCCTATTGTTTGGACAACCTGTACTCGTATAGACATTGATTTGCTTTGTAGTTCGCTGTTGTATGATATATCGTCGTAAAATAGCTTCTTCGCTGAGAAGTTTCTACATTCACTTGGGTACTTTTAACGCCTTTAATTTAAGTAATAAGTTTTCTAATAATAATCATTTCAATATGTTATAATAACAATTTGTTCAAGTACTAAAGACCCGTTTGCGGCACTAAAAAATTACAGTACTTTCATTAAAAAATTGCTTTTGTTCACAAAATAGTGTATACTCGCTCATCACTTTCACCCAACATTTGTTGTCTCAAGGCATTGAAATAATAAAAGGAACATATTTTATACACACTTATGTTGGGCTTTTCAAATTCCACTTTACACTCAAAAGAAAGGAGAAATCTCTTACGTGAAACTATTTCACTTGCTGGATATTGCACCATGCTGAACACAGCACCTGATGTCTACTCGAGTACCTTTTAAAGCAATTGCTGCAGGATTACATTTAAATTAAATTATGGAAGAGAAAACGTGCATTTTCGGTTCCTCACATAAACGTTATTTCAATCTCACAGCGGAGGATGAGGGGAGAAAGAAAGGAGATATGTTCTTGAAAGAAGCCTTTTCTAGTATGATAATTAGGGTAGTAAAACTACGGTGTTAAAAAGATTTCCATCGATCAAGAACTACATGCAGCATTAATATAATACATGTTGTATTTTTCAACCCAGAGGATTGAGTAAAATTGAATATCTGGTTGACCTTAGATAGTCTGAGATTTGGATTTTAATAGAAAGTCAACTTAACTATTGAGTAATGTTATACAAAATAAATACGGGCTGCATACATTTATTATTATAAGTCTTCCAATTCGTTTGTGTGTTATTGCATATTAAACGTTAAGGGTACGCATTAACCTGGTGACTCCAGTGTTGTAATTATGGCTAACCATCAACCATGCTTATTTTATCTTTTCTTGGTTCTGTGCTGGACACGTCTGAATGCAGGAAGCTTTAGAAACGCATGGTTGTGAATTTGCTCCCAAATATAATGGATCGACCGAACCAAAAAAAAAGTCCTTTTCTTTCTGGCAGCTATAAATCATATGTAATAAGTAGTTCCTCAGCCAAGTTACACCAATAATTTAGTTTGTGAAAGAGCGAAATTGCCACTGAGCCTTAAAAGTTAAACTCATGCTATATTCTTATCAAAAATACAATGGTGACAGCGTGGCAGATACATTATATAAAATACTTCAAAATATTTGGAACCGAGGCCAGTAGTATCCGGAAAGAGAGTTATTGACTCCGGAATATCCGGCCTGTAGTTCCAAACCTGTAGCAAAGCAACGAAGAGCTTCGGATTAAGAAGAATTTATTGTTGATAAGCAATGAAAATGAGTACTTCGTATCTGTACTCGTACGTGCAATGTTAGATCCCTTAATAGATTGCATTCAGCCAAATAATTTGCGGAGGCCCTAGACAGCTGAGAACTGTGATAGTATTTTGCTAACAACCTAAATTTGCAAGCACATATGGTATGCCATTGTAACAGACGAAGGCAAGAAATCTTGAGTTTCTCACATAAGAGCGAGCACCGTATGGTAATTCATATCATACTCCTCAAAGAGGAGTAAGGATGACGTCAAAGTCAAGAACTGCTGGATAAAATGTACGATCAGTACCTTAAGCTAGGACTTAAAATTGTCTTCGGTAATCTTGAAATGTAAAGCCGGCGGATTCAGGCTGATACACTCTGTGGCAGTATGAAACATTATTGTTGCTAAAGTCTATTAACCTCATCTTAAAGTGTGCAAAACAACACTTTTCCGTTTTAAAATGTTGGACAAGAATTCATATATTCAAAAATAATACGAGTAAATTATTTAAATAAAAAATAAATTTCTTTGCCCAATATATTGTTGACTAATAGTTACATTTTAATAATAAGTGTCTATCTATAAATATTAATGTGAGTGAAATGAATATCATGCGAATATTTCTACACTTAAATATATTAATAAAAATGAAAATTAGAAGAGAAAATCTTCGAAGAAATTAATTTCAATTGTTTGCACTTACCTGTCTATGGATATCGCAACTAGATTAAAAATCGATGATGTGGAGCATATCACATCCATTGCTATATAGAAATCACATACAAAGTTTGGTAGCGCCCAAATACCGTTAAACTGAGGGAGAAATCCAGAAAAATATGTGTTAATAAAAAATACCGGCATACATTTATACACAAAAGGATACAGCAAAGAAATCTTAAATTTGAAGATTAACAATAAAATGCAGTTCAAGTCTTAAAAAGTTTTTTTTCACACTTTGAAATTTTTTCTTTTTTTGTTTTAAAGAACTTAACACTCAAGTGGGTATTATTATACTTAAAATGTCTGAGCACGTGTTAAGTTTTTAGGTAAATGGGACAGAGAGAGAAAGAAAGATATTTGGGCTCAGTGGTTATTTCGCTCCATGCGTGGGATTGAACATTTAATGGGTAGACTAAATTATTTGTGTAATTGGACTTGCTGTTGTATTATAGACAACCATTCGTCTACGTGAATGAAGTTGCCTGAAAAAAAGAATGTCTTTCGGGCGAGGCTGGGATTCGAACACCGAACCTTCCGATTTGGAAGCCAATACACTCAGTTTTTTTTCCCAGTTTATATGCATTTTTTTTTATATAACTTAAATTACTCTTACATGCTAGACAGAAAAATGCTCAAAAATTAGCTTAAATAACTTAAAATTATCTTATACTAACTTATTGGCCCCATGGGGGCACTCTAAGTTAAACCTAACACTTAAACTATGTCTCTCGAAGTATCTTACAGTCTAATTTTATTTTTATTTTTACAATTTATTTTATTAATACTAAAACTAAGAAAATAAATCTTAAGCAAAAACTTAGCAAATGGACCTTTTTTAATTTTTTATAAAACTTAAAACTAAAAGCCTACAAACTACCTAAAAATAAATCTTAATCTACTTAACCTAACACAAATATAGACATACATAAATATATATATATATACATAATATATAAATATATATATATTTTTTAATTTTATATTTTTTTAATTTTTATTTTTATTAAATTTACCTCATTGGGATAGAATTTTATGTACTCAGACTCTTGTGTTCTGTACACGCGAAGACAAGTGCTAAGACAAGCCCTCTCAAACACCCGAATCTTTTCCAATAAACTTGCCCTTACGTTGAACCACACGTATACAAGCATAGGCCGGATAAGGGCCATGTTGCAGATCATCGAGTTGGCTGTTATAAAACCGTCTTTTTATAAGGGCAAAAGCACCACTCCGAGCAACATCTATATGTTTGTTAAAATACAGATATTGATCTAGCCAGATCCCAGATCCAGACTACACTTCGACAAGCAAGTGGCTGCACGTGCTACTCCACGATCGAGAACTTTCACCAATTCTTTCTGGTATTCCTAGAGGCCCCAGACAAAGTCGTCCTAAACAGAATGGTTTCCGACTTCTGAAAGTTGATTTTAAGCTTCCAGTCATCGCAATATCGCTTAGTTTTGTCGAAGTCACGCTGCAAAAGTATATTAACGTCCTCAATCTTTGGACCCGATCTGTACGCGATTAAGTCTTCTGCGTACGCTATGGCATGGTGAAGTGAGCCTATCAGCTCACTTGTGTAAATGTTGAATAGGATCGGCGAATGTTCCAGCAGAAGTCACATTGCCATTCTTCATGATGAACTGTCTACTGGAGAGCATATCAAAAATAATATACAGCACTGATTTACTAATGCCCAACCTGTCCAGCTTGGAAAAGAGTCCTTATAACCATACGGTATCGAAAGCCTTCTCCAAGTCAATCAGGGAGACATCAGCGCACTGGTTCTTGCCTTTGTTCCATTGGATATCAGAAACCAGTTTCGACACAGAATGAATGATATCACACCCGCCTTGAAACCGAATTGATTATCCGGAACTATATGGTTGCCCTCTACCCACTTAGTCAGGACTCTATTGATCACCTTTTCGAACACCTTACTGACTGATCGAGTGGATATTCGCCGGATTGGAAGTGTCTTTATCCCATTTGTGGGAAGCCAATACACTACCACTTGAGCCACGGCCATCCACAATATTATATGAGGAGCTTTAACATATGGTACATATGTCCTTAATACACATATGTTCATACATGCTTTTTTATCAATGATTGAAAAGTGGTATTTACATTGTCGGTCACTTGAATACTTTGATTTTTCAATTGCGCGTAAGTAGTAAGCAAAACAATCTGCTTTTTTATTTCTTACAATTTCAAAAACTATTTGTTTAAATATTTGATGGACATTTTTTTTTTTCAAGCTTCATCAATGACTTCAATCAGGTCCTGAAGGTTGTGAAATACATTCCTTCTTACAAAGTATTCTTTGTGTTGAGATTGGACGAAAAGCTGGCCATTGTCAACATTTCTACATTATATGCTCTAAGCATTTTTTTTCTACAAGATCTGATATGTGAATCAGTGCGTTGTCCTGCTGAAAAATTCCATAATATCGTGGAAATTCATTTTCTACATTTCTTAAAGGCCAACATTCTCTTAATACTCTTAATTTCCTGTTTTGTTTTTTGTTTTCTGTCGGAACAGAGTACTCAGACAAAAACCTAATCCCTCGAACTCCTTGTATGATATGAGTAAGTGCTTCAGTGACAAGCCGGACAACTGTGTCGTGGTGTCGTCATCAGTTTCATAGTAAGAGTTGCCCATCATTGTATCACGTATACTCAGCATATTTAAGTGTTTAGCAAAAGTATAGTGCCGTGCAACGGTGGCAGTTTTTCCTATTAACTGACTGCAGGAAGGCCGCTGCCGTCTTAGAGACGTCGAGAATAATTCTTTTGGTCTCTCGGCAACCAGAGTCATGCTATTTGCAGTTGTACTTATACGCGACATTCAATGGAAGCCCTGGCCGAGGACGCAGGCAGACTATATGTAAGTTTCTGGAAAACTTTCCTCTGAGCCTTGCCTAGTGAGTTCATCGGCGATTTCATTTCCCGTGATCTCGTTGTGACCTACGACCTTGGCAAGACTCAGTAAATTAAGCTTTTCGACTACGTTCAGTGAAGTTTTGCACTCTTGAACTAGCTTATAAACTATTAAAGGGTTCAGTAAGGCCCTCAACGTAGCTTGGTTGTCATTACAGATGCAAAATTCGCCCCAATCACGGATTCCTCCCAAGTTTTCCTAACGAGGATTGATATCTAAATTGGTTATGATGCCACATATGAAGATGGCTAAGTCCTTTCCTGACTCGAATTCTGGACAAAACCATTTCTGGGCACAAGGAAAGTTGACCAGAGTCAGACAGTCAGCATGTAAGGTCATCAAAGCTGCAGTGTGAGAGTACATAGTGTTTTAACGTAAATCACCTGAAATGGAGACTTATGTTTACGGGATGACCATACATCCATGGGGGCAAGGACACGCCTTGCCATCGCTCGGCCGCCTTCCTGAGATACGACATCGGAATTGTGTTGCCGGCACAAGTTCCACGCTTGGTATGAGTCGAGGGCGACCTAAAACCTCTTACTGCTCTTAGGGTCGCAGCACCCAGTACTTATTGCAACTCTACATTGGGTCAACCAAAGGAAGACCCGTTCCGCGACTTTGGGTTTAAACCTCAGCCACCATGACGCTCCCACAAGGGGACCTACTTCTTCAAATCAGGCCTGGACCGTGATCCGGGGGCTCCTGACTCCCATGGTATTAAGTCCTGGTAGGGACTACCGGTGGTCCAGCCGCTCACAAGACATATGACCGGCAACTTGTGACCAAATCGTAGCAACCTTCGGTAGCGTCATCTGAAGATGTTTCCGATAAGACCAGTACTTTGTTCTGCCCCCGTTTATTATTAGACAACGTCATTGATGGGCGAAGCCTTGATAATTGGGCGGGGGCCCAAATAAATTTCCACTGCACACGGAGTCGAAGCCACGACCAATGACTCTGCTATGTACTAATTGGAGCCTTGTGAGAGTACAGCTCATGATATGAATATCAAGGGGAGGGAGATTCATCAATGTGTCTGTAGCAGAGCCAGTCATGCTAAGGAAAACCCGAATTTGTCTGCAGCGATGAGGCTCATTTTTATCTTGATGGCTTTGTTAATCGTCAAAATTTTCAAATTTGGAGTTCGGAAAATCCACGAGTGATTGTTGAGAAACAAATGTATTCACCCAACGAAGCAGAGCTGACAACGACAAATTTTTTCGTCCCTAACGTGCTACCATTGCCAGTGTTTCGACCATCCACTCCTACGCCCTCTCGTAATAACCTTCCTCTTACCTTTTACTACCAAAACGTAAGAGGACTGCGATCTAAGACCCGTGCCGTCTTGCGCCAATCTCACGCTCTCCCATTTGAGGTCTACGCTCTGACCGAAACTAATCTAATTCCCGATATAAAGAATCAGGAATTATTCCCCCCTAGTTTCAATGTTTTCCGAGACGACGATCTTACCCGCCCAAATGATGATGCTCCGTGTCGAGGTGTCCTACTGGCCGTCCGCAATGACCTAAACTCTTCACCAATCGCTGTTTCTACTTCCTCTAAACTTGACTACGTTTCAATAAAGATAACACTCCCCTGCAGGTCCCTGTACATTATGTGTTTTTACATCCTACCGGCCCAACCAATCGAATGCTACCAACTCGCTATCGATGCAATTGATCAAATAATTAACTTATCTGATCCTCTCGATGATATCATCGTATTTGGCGATTTCAATCTACCTCAGCTGCACTGGACTCAATCAGATGATAAATCTTTTTTTATCGCTTACCCTGTCTCGAGTAAAGAATGTCTCTTCTTGGATGAGCTCACAGACTCTAGCTTATGCCAAGTTAGTGGAGTCTCCAACTATATGGGAAGGCAATTAGACCTCATTTTCACCACTGACCCCATAAACTCCTCTGTCTCGCTCTGTCCCCTTTCACTATCGACCATTGATAACTTTCACCCACCACTTCTTCTTTCTCTTTTCCACCACTCTACTTTCCGCCCCACCCCATCTGCAGCTACCACTTCTTACGACTTTCATAAAGCGAATTTCCGCAAAATTAACGCATATCTTAGTAAGTGTTCTTTTGATTTCGCCAATATGCCCCTAAAAAGTGCTCTCTCTATTTTCTACAGAGAATTACTTAATTCTATTTCTCTCTATGTCCCCTTTTCGCGTAATAGGACCTCTTCTACGAGCCCCCCGTGGTATAATCGTAAACTTCGCTCTTTACGTAACAAAAGAAACAAATTATGGACAGTTTTCCTCCGGTCCAACTCTTTTGTTGACTATTCAAACTATCTCGGGTCATACCTTCAATTCGCCCAGCTCTATAAGTTTCTCTATCAGCGATACCTTGATAGTGCGCAATCAAGGCTTATAAATGATCCTAAGTCTTTCTATCAATTCGTTAATTACAAAAAAAAATCCGACGGTTTTCCTCCATCCCTCTCATACGAAAATATATCATCAACTGATCCGCATACCATAGCTAACTTTTTTGCTACTTTTTTTAAGCAATCTTTTGCTGATAATTCCTTCGTACCGGATCCCTCTTATTTCAAATACCTACTTAACTTCCCTATTGGCCCTACTATTTCTCATAGCTTTGATCATACAGTAATAGAAAACAAATTACAACAACTTAATGATGAATACTTACCCGGCCCAGACGGCCTTCCATTCATATTTCTTAAAAAGTGTTCCTCAACTCTTTCACGCCCCCTTGCTAATCTCTTCCGATTATCGCTCTCTCAAGGTGAATTTCCACAGATATGGAAGTCCTCTTTCATAACACCCATACACAAAAAGGGATTAAAGAGCGAAGTCACTAATTACCGCCCTATAGCTAAACTTTCCCATATACCCAAACTCCTCGAAAGTATTTTGCATGAAGCCTTAAGCTTTCAGTGTAAATCTTTTATTTCCCCCAATCAACACGGCTTTCTGAAGGGTAGATCAACTACCACTAACCTCGTAGAATTCGTGTCCTCTGTTCTCTCAGCCTTAGAAAATGGTAAAGAAGTTGACGTTATAACAACTGATTTCAGTAAAGCTTTTGACAAGATATCTCATAAACTAATCCTGTTCAAATTGTCCGTCCTGGGCTTTGAACCCATTTTGCTTAAATGGATATCTTCTTACCTGGATAATCGTTTTTATAATGTTCGTTTCAGATCTGTCCTATCGGCCCCTTTCTTGGCCACTTCAGGTGTTCCTCTAGGTAGTCACCTAGGTCCACTCCTCTTCATCCTAACTATTAACGACCTTCAAAGGCTCATTCAACACTCAACACTTTCTCTCTATGCTGACGATACCAAATTTTTTAAAACCATTTCCTCACAACAAGACTCCACCCTCCTTCAAATAGATCTAAATAGTTTTTCCACCTGGTGCATCAAGAACTGCTTAGAACTCAATGTCTCCAAATGTCAATCGATTACTTTCTCACGTAAGTGCAAGAAGTCTCCTCAACGAATTTACCATCTCGACGGCCAACCTATACCCCTTGTTGAATCTATCCGCGACCTTGGTATATTATGCGACAGGCAGCTTAATTTCCGCTCGCATATTGATGAGATAATTTCTAAAGCAAACTCATCACTCGGCTTCGTTAAAAGATGGTCCAAAGAATTCTGCAACCCGTACGTGACTAGATCACTATACATCACTTACGTTCGCCCCCTTCTCGAGTACGCTAGCCAAGCGTGGTGTCCCTTTCAACGAGTTCATGTATCTCGTATTGAGAGGATCCAGCGTCGTTTTCTTCGCTTTGCTCTTCGAGGTCTACCTTGGAACGATCCTCTAATCTTACCTCCCTATCGAGACCGTCTCAAACTCATTAACCTGAATACCCTTGCGGAACGAAGGGACGCAGCAGACATTTTGTTCATTCACCGACTCCTCTCAGGCTCCGTCGATTGCATGCCTCTTTGCAACTCCATTTTCTTTAACACTAACCCTCGTAATCTACGTTCCACCCGTCTCTTTTATCTACCTATCCACCGCACCACATATGGCTCTAACGAACCAATCTCCCGTATGCTGCGTAAGGTAAACTCCAACCTTTCCGTTTTCGATTTTAATCGTAGCACACTTTCCCTCAAATTCGATCTCCTTCACCATCCTTAGCTTTAAGCCCTAGTATTAGTTTAAGTCTTAGTTTTTAAGCTTGTATTAAGCATAATAAATGGGGGCGTTAGCCCCCACGAAAATTAAAATTCACAATGTGCAGTTTTTAGGGACCTACATGGCGATTGATCGGGAAACTACTGACTGCCCAAAACATGGATTGAGCCAGTAGCGCAACAATCAAGTTCGTAATGTAGTGCTTGCTCGTGATGGTCCCCGGCCAACTGCATGTATAAATCCTTATACATGTAGGCTAAAATTGCAAATGCGAGATCGTCTAGAATCTTATGCCACTTGGGCTAGCAATCCGCGTTACCGAAATTCGCCCGCTACGGAAACCGAAACAATGCCTCGGATAAGGACTGATAACTCGTTGACGACTTTTGACTATCGTACCCGCACAAAGATTGGTTTCTGGAATGTGAAGACGCTCCTTGACTCACAGAGTGAAGGACCTCAGAACGCCAGATTCCTTCAACTTCAACATGAGTTCATGCGATATAGGCTGGACATATTTGGAGTAGGCGAGATACGATGGTTAGATGCGGGTGAGTACCAATCCCCAACGCGTACCACTGTACTACTCTACTCCGCAAGGCCAACCGGAAGCCCCCGTGGATATGGAGTTGGACTGCTGTTAATACCCACAGCACGCAGAGGCCTAATCTCCTGCCAACTTCACTGTGATAGGATTTTAACGGTCAGATTCCGGACTAGAGTACGTCGGGTCACAATTATACAGTGTTACGCCCCTACGGATGGATCGTCTTGGGAATAAAAGGTGACCTGCTACAACCAGTTGGGAGCTGTATTTAATGCAACACCCAACGGCGACATGGTCATAGTGATGGGGGACCTGAATGCCAAGGCAGGCAGCGACAGTGAAGGGCTCAAACATGTGATGGGACGTCACGGACTAGGTAACCGTTATCATAACGGCGAAAGATTCGTTGACTTTTGCAACGCAAATCGCCTTGTCATAGGTGGCACCATGTTTGAGCACAAAGCTTGCCATAAAATCAGTTGGGTGTCAACTGACAGGCAAGCAACCTCCAACCAAATTGACCATTTTGCCATTAATCACCGTTTTAGAAGTTGTCTTCTAGACGTCTGAAACAGAAGAGGAGCGGACATGGGTTTGGTACGATATCACCATCTTATGATAGCGACGGTCCAATTACGCAATGCTGTCGTTCGAAGATCTAACTACACGAAAATGGGCAGATTCAACACCGACCGACTAAGAGATCCCACAGTGCGCCAAGAACTAAGGGACCATATTTCACGTGGAGTGGAAAGAATCAGCAGCTCACTGCCCACCACCATACAAGATCGTTGGTATGCTGTAAAAACTGTTTTCACGTCGCAATTACATAGGTGCGACAGCAGAACCATTTACAGAATCACCAAGGATCTAATAAGTAGCCGAAACTTTACTCAACACCCAGTGAAAGGCCTAGACGGTTCGTTGCTCATATCGGATGATGATCAGTTCAAGAGATGGAAGGAGAATTTTGCTTCGGTTTTGAACCGAATATTAGCCAGCAATGTGCACCCAAGTCAGATTGCGGAGTCCGTGAAAAGAAATGCCATCACTACCCCCAGTAAGAAAGAGATCATTACCGCGATCAAAACACTGAAAACCAATAAGGCGGTAGGACTTGATGGCAGAACCGCAGAGCTTTCGATCTGCGCCAACTGCATCGGCTGAGCTACTGCTCCCACTAGTTGGGAGAACCTGGGAGGCCGAGAGTTTTCCGGATAAGTGGAAGAGGGGAATGATCGTCAAGGTCAGTAAAAAAGGCAACCTAATGCAGTGTGGAAACTGGAGAGGCATCTGCGTTCTGCCTACTGGGGCTAAGATAATAGCTAGAATTATTCTGGATCGAATTAAAGAACACCTTGAAGCAGGTCTCCGCTCTGTATCCTCTTGTGTCGACCACGTCAACACCCTGAGGATCATCATCGAGCAGTGCGTTGAATATCGATCGCCACTCAACCTGCTGTTCATCGATTTCGAAAAGGCGTTTGATAGTGTCAATCGGAATCTATTTCGCGTGCCTTGCGCAGAAGTGGTATCCCAGATAAATTAATAGCAATTATTAAGGCTACGTACGATGGGTCCACATGTCACGTTTTGCACAGAGGAAAGCTGTCTGAGGAATTCGAAGTCCAAAGTGCAGTTCAGCAAGGCTTTCACCAATATTGTTTTTATTAGTGATCAGCGATGTGCTAAATGCGGCTTTATCGATGGGAAATAGAGGAATTCGATGGACTCTTACATCTGACGATGTATGCCTACTATCTCACAGAATAATGGACCTTCACCAAATTACAGCGAATGTCGTTGGGCTGAAAATTAACTTGGCAAAAACAAAAATGATCAGCCTGGGACCGAACTCATACTCGGATATGCATTGCTAGACAAACGGTTGAGAGAGTAGAGAGTTTCTATTACCTTGGGAGTATTATTACGATGGCGGAACCGAACTGGATATAGCCAGCCGAATAGGTAAAACGAAGACTGCGTTTGGGATGCTATCTAAAATTTGGCGAATTAGTGCAATTAGCTTAAACACCAAGCTACGACTGTTTCGTTCCAACGTTGAGTCCGTGCTGCTATATGGATTTGGTACTTGGAGATTGACCACTACTATCACAAGAAACCTGCAAACGTTTATTAATAGGTGCCTCCGTAATATCTTAAGGGGCACACCTAGTGTGAAATTTTAAAAAAAATCGATTTTTTTTTCATATTTCGATAAGTTACACCTTTAAAAATAATATACTAAACTTTTCAATCGAGATCTCAAATAGTTTTTGAGTTACAGCCATTTGAAGAGTAACTGCTCGGCAGTTAATAGTTGTATTAGCATACGGGACGTACCTGAGGTATTGTTCGGAGTCTACCGTCTCTTCCTAATGGTTGCAACCGTTATAATACGATTCCGGTTTCTATTGTAGGCTTTCAGGTATACAGACATATATATGTATATATATGGGCCTGGAATAGCAGATTAGCTGTAAGTATGATTTTAATCCATTTATAACAGTGAAAACGATCATTTTATCTTTAAACGCGTTTTTCTCTAAACAGCATTTTTCAAATTTGCTGCAGTGATAACTCGGAGACAAATGATCCGATCACTATCAAATTTTTTGCATATTCTGTATATAGTTCTCCATACAATGACCTACCAGTTTTTTATCTGATCAAAAATCGAATTTTGGCAGGCCAAAAACGACCAAAATTTTGGGTAAAATTCAACTTTTTTTTTAAAAAGCCGCCATTTTGTCAATTTTTGATTTTTTTCTTTCGATCGGACAATATCTTCTAGTTTAACGAGAATTATTTTTTTTTATATTTCATCCACGGAGAAGGCCGGAATCACTGCAGCAGTGGAGGACCTTTTTTTAGCGCCGTCGGAGATCGCGTGTATCTGGAAAAATATTTAATTTTTTTCTTCAAAAATTTTACTGTAAGAATACACAAAATATGTATAAATATACTCTTAAAATTTTAAAACAATTGATGTAGCAGTTTTTTTTTTAAATTCCCAAAAATCGCCTTTTTCTTAGGCTGTCACACTAGGTGTGCCCCTTAAGGATTTTCTGGCCGAACCGTGTCTCGAACGAACAGCTTAATGACGGAACCGTGCCATGAACCTATTGGCACAACCATACAACGACGAAAGTGGTCCATAGCTAACCACGCGATGCAATGGAATCCGCTTACTCAGGATGGCAGGATACGCGGCGGTCTTAGAAGTACATGGCGTAGAACACTCGAGAAGGAAGCATGGCAACTGGGAAAGAGTTGGGGAGAGCACACTATGGCGCGTAGGCGTTGTAGAGGCCCTAGGACACAAGGGTAAGTAAGTAAGTATAATATGCACTGTTTGGTACGGATTTTGGGCTGGAGGTGTCAGCGGATCATTCTTCTTTGAAAATGCGGCTGGACGGGCAATAAAAATTAATGGTGCTCGCTATCGCGACATGATATTCTAGTAGTTTGTGCCTAAATGGTAAGATATGTATGGATGTGGATGACATGCGGTTTCAACAAGACCATACCATACCATACAAAGCCATACAGCCGAATGGGACAGCAAATCCCTGGGTGCCATTTACCCGATAAGTTATTCCATACACATTGATAGTGCAAAGGTGTTTTCGATATGGTTTGAAGCTTATTGCCAAACTGCCTTAGACGGCATGAAAAGCGCGCTCTTGAAATGAAGTTTTCTCTGAACAACAGTTTACGTTATTACAGTAAAATATCAGAAAGTGATCAGCTATATGACCGAGTCGTATGCACGTGCGACATCATGTTTACTCGCATTCCATGCGGTATTAATAGTAATAATTCCACGAATTTAGTGTTGCATCGTCTCATATAACCGAATTTAAAGAAAGTTATAAACTAACACCGCATTGGTTTCCCCCCGATTTTTGGAAAGAAGATCGATTTTGAGCATTCGGCGAGTGAGATCAGCTTAGAGCTAGTTATTCTCGTATATACAGAAAAAGTGATTCTAAGAAAGAGTTGTAAGTAATATACTTTGACATCCAAACTCTAATAATAAATAAAAATTCTACATAAAAAAGTGTGTTTGAAAAATGTTCACCAAAAATTGTATACAAACATTATTTATTTAAATTAACAACATGAACTGCATATGTTTCTTAGCTAGTTCACGCGATCTAAATCTAGATACTCTGATGGGCCCTTCCCTTTTCATACGAGTATGTATGATATGAATTATTTGAAGACATTTCTTAACTTAAGAGGTACGGTCAGGGAAATTTTGACCCATTAGATCCATGGTTTTTGAAATTGACAGCAGAACTTTAGTTGTGGTGTAATCGTTCAAAACATTGAATTTAATTTTTGTTGCTGATTGTTGAGCGATGCTGTCGAAACGAAACAGAACAATAGAAAAAAATAATCACATGCATCAGACTTCTGCGACTGTTCCACTTGTACTTAAGAGAACTATCTGTAGACGGAACACCGGTATCCCAACAAGCCAGCATGCTTTTGAGAAATACATAACTACTGCAAATTGTTCCTCCTGGGGGGAGAGGATGACATAGCAAAATATTTTGTCTTTAAGATATAAGCGGCTTAAGTGAGGAGTGCCAATCATCTAAGCATGCTATCCCTGAAACTTCTAGTAGTACAATGAGTTAATAGATCTGCCTTTCGTACTCCATCGTACGAGTATAATAGAATTGAATCCAAAAAAAATTACAGTTTATTTTCTTTTTAAATGTGGTAATTTTTTTCAAAGGATCAGGTATCAGAAGATAATAATCAGTTAGTAAAGCTTATATATACTAATACCGGTTTTAGGCTCTAAAAGATGAAGGTAACTAGGCAACTTGAGTATAAGGTACCGCAGTTATATGTACATGCCCTTTCTTTTTTCGTGTGAAGGTACAAATACTGGTTTATTTTGTACATATTTTTATAAACAGAACAATTATATTTGAAATATTTCTTATAAGAAACAAAATCGTTGATTTCTAAAAATTAGTAATTGCACTTTAATTTGCGTAGCAACATCAACAAGTAAACTTTTCATTTTTGAAAATCTTTTATACTTGCAGGGAATAATTTGTCTTTTCAATATTAATATCCTTCAACGCCCTCACCTGTGCTAGACAACGCTAGAAAAATCCAACAGACTCTCTGTGACCAATTCGTGTTATTTAAATCCGTCGTCAAAAGTGTTAAAGAATTAGATGATAGCGAAAAAATACTTTTTTTTTTAAAGAACTTAACACTCAAGTGGGTATGAATACATTTAAAGTGCCTGAGCACGTGTTAAGTTTTTTTGAAAATGGGATAGAGAGAGAAAGAAAGATTTTTGGTCTGATTTTGGGCATCCAACACTTAATGGGGAGACTAGATCCTTAGTGGAAGTTGGCTTGTTGTTGATTTCTATTCAAATACTCATCTTACTAGATTCTTACGGAAAAATTCAACATTACGTCAACGCGACTCTGCAGCAACGAAAGTTGCAGTGGCAGGCATAATCGAAGAGCTAAAATACACCTCAAGTAAGCTCGATGCTACACTATATACTCCCAATTCACAATACCTCAACACTGGATGAAATTCTTACCGAAAGTATTGCGCCAAACCTCATTGATCCTGAAGGAACCACCAAAACGACTGCTTCAACTTCATGCCCGCCAGCCAACCTCGAGAACACTAACCAACCAACAACTTCCCCAAATCCTCCGCCAAAGAAATTGACACAAAATCTGTTTTTCATCCCGTTGATAGACACCAACCGAATGGAATAATAGACTTGGAAAACTTAGACTTAGACTTGACTTAGACTCAGACTTGAACTCGAAAATACAGGACTCGTCATCCCACTTTTTGAAGAACTCCACCAGAAACAGAAATGCTACTTGGGCAAACAAATATTTTGAGAAAAATTATGCGTTCACCGTTTAGATAAGTTCCAGATGCTTCAAAGTTTATTTCTCTTGTAAATTTGAGTGACTATTTGCTAACGCGGATATCTTCAGTCTCGACGGGATGAAATTGTTGAAATGGAATGAAATAAAAGGGAAAACATCAGTGAAGTCTCGAAAAATTGCAAAACATAATCCTAAGATTAAGCCTATTATTGGAACTAAGCCCCAAACAAATTCTTTCTATCTAAATTCCAAACACGACTCGGATTGTTTCCCATTTTTTCTCCTAATTTAAACCCGCTTCTAGCCCTTTACTTTCAAAAGCCCTTCTATCTTCTAAACGCACAAACAACATTTCCGTGTAAAACCCTGCATCTGTCGAGACCTTCACCCAAACATCTATTCCTAAATACTCAAATTGTATACGTTCCCATATTCTCAACCCTAGTTCACCTTCATCATCATGCTTTCTCAATATAACCAACGAGTCTTCTAGTTTCTTGGATCCGATGTTCCCTCCAATACCTAAACTGACAAAACAACTTACAGTGGTCGCAAGATATATGAAATGATTCATCTTTATCTAGCATATCTGCACGATAAATTTGAGTCTGTTTGCATTGATGGCATGACCAAAACAAGTGTCCTTGTCGCAATTCCCAAAAAGGTCTCCCAACTAACCCAAAAGAGTTGAAGCAAATTTTCCTTCGTTTTCATGAAACTTTCAATAATTTCCCATCCGATGTCGTAAAAAATCTTTCCGCATTTGCCTCCCGTCTTCAATGAGCACGGTCAAGTTTCAAAAACTACTACTGCTCCTAACCACTTTTTGACCCCCTATTTACGGCTCTTCACCTCATTTCTCTCTATTACAAAAACGAAAAAGGATTACGCACCATATTCCTTAACTTACAAAAACTTCTCTACTCTATCATGATTACTTAAGCCGAATGCAATTTGAACTTTTCACTTCATAAATAACAACCCTAAAGAAGTCTCAAACTTATTCTCTAAATTCTTTAGTCAATCGTTTGCTACGCATGTTGGAGAACCTGGAATCAACTATTTTACTTACAGGAGTAGCTGTGCCCAAACTTAATTTACATCAGTTGGTATTAATATTAAACATGTAATGGAGAAAATAAACCTGCTCAAGTATCTTCAGGTGCTGAGGGGCTGCCCGCCATTGTTTTAAAAAATGTGCAACCATCTGAGTCAGATTTTTCTTCACCATATTGTTTATGACCTGATGTTCTTTCATCGCAAACCTATCTTCTCTCCTCATCATGACGGTTTTTAAAAGAAAGATCGACAATTACTAATTTAACAGAATTCGGTTTTACTACTCTACGATTACTACGAAATTAATCTATTGCAATTGCTACCAATTTTAGCAAAATCTTCGACAAAATTTCGCAAAAAATATTCCTCCTCGAGCTTGAAGCTTTCGGGTTACAACCCGGGTTCTTCTATTTGACAAATCGTCAAAAGAATGTTCTATTTAGATCTTCTGTTTCTCATCCCATTGTAGCTACATCTAGTGTACCTCAAGGAAGTCACTTCGGTCCTCTGATATTTATATTGGAAATGAATGAAGTAGATTTCATTATCAAAGAATCCCGCATTTCCATCTATTCAGATGATATGAGAACCTATAAGCACATCTCTATACCCTCTGACTATCAAGCACTGTAAAATGATATGAATAGCTTTTTAACCTGCTGCGAAGTCATTTTTCTCGAGCTAGCCAATGCCAAGTTAGTATTTCATCGGCAATGAATTAATACCGCCTGTCAGCTTATTGCACGATGTAAGCGTTATATGCGATAAAGAACTTAATTTCTTAATTAATTAATAAATATATAATATAAATTCTTAACTAATTTCTTAATTTTAATATTGATAATATTATTAACAAAGCTAATTCTTCACAGGGATTCATTAAGCGATTGTCCAAGGAATTCTCTAATCCTTACGTCACTAAATCCCTTTACCTTACATTCGTTAGGCCCATACTGGAATATACTAGCCAAGTCCCCTTACTACGAAAGGCACTCTAGGTGAATTGACGCTATTCAACGCAGATTCATTCGATTTGCATTATGGGGTCTACCTTGGACAAATACAGCGATCGTTTAAAGCCAATTAATCTTCAGCATTTCAAAAAACGTAAAGAAGTTGCTCTTTGCTTGAATTGACTGCCCTACCCTGATCCAAATGATATCCATTAATACCAATCCACGCAACCTTAGGTCTGCACCCCTCTTATACAAAAACTTCAACCGAACCGACTACAGCCGTAATGAATCTTTGACCAGAATGCTGCGAACTGTGCACAACATTGTTAATGGGTTCTACTTCTATATCAGCAAAACCAGTCTTCGAAATTCCCTCTCCCAAGCTCTTTGACCTCTTGTCATAATCGTAGCTTTTATGTCATTTTAATGTTAGTTTTAAGTCTAGTTTTTAAGTTACATGTTTGTACTAAGCATTCAATAAACTGTCCGGGGTTGACCGGGCCTCAATCAATCAATCAATCAAAAAGTCATAGTTCATCAGTTACTTCTTGACTGTTATGTTAAACAAAATAATACAATACATACGAGTTGCTACGGATGAGTAAAAACTTAAGAAAAGATGAATAATGAGGGGAAAATATTGTATTATAAAGGGTCCGCCATCTAACGTTTTTTTTTTAACTAGTGCTTATTTCGTGAATGGTGACACTTAGCTCATGTCTGATTTGACAGATAATTAGTTTTATCCCTCCGCTAAACGAACATGGTTGTGTATACGCTTGAACGACGCTGGGAAATATTGCGATATTACTTTGAAAATCATGGTAATGTTGCAGAATGTGTGCGAAAATTGCGTACGGATTTTGGAAGAAGAGAAGCACCGTCAGCTCCGTATGTTCGTTATCTTGTGAAAAAAGTGAAAGAAACTGGCATCCTCATCGATAAACCAAAGCGTGAAAAGCCAAAAACAGTGCGTACACCCGAGAATATTGCTGCTGTGGTAGAAAGTGTGCGTGAATCGCCATCAACATCAATTCACCGTCGTTCTCAACAATTGAACATTTCGGAGACATCATTGAGACGAAATTTGCATAAAGACCTTGGTATGACACCATACAAAGTCCAATTGGTTCAGGAGTTGAAGCCAACTGACCATCCAATGCGTTTTCGCTTCGCTAAGTGGGCCTGCGATCGACTTAGAGAAGATGCCGATTTTGCCAAAAAAATCATCTTTTCAGATGAACTCATTTTGATCTTGGCGGGTATGTAAACAAGCAAAATTGTCGCATTTGGGGCACAGAAAACCCGCACGCATACATTGAAAAGCCGATACATCCAAAACTAGTCACTGTTTAGTGCGGATTTTGGTCCAGAGGCATAATTGGCCCATTTTTCTTCGAAAATGAGCAAGGAGTGGCCGTCACAGTCAATGGCGATCGTTATCGGGCCATGTTGAACGAATTTTTATTCACAAAAATTGAAGAGGAGGATATTCGCAACATTTGGCTTTAACAGGACGGCGCTACGTGCCACACAGCCGAAGCTACACTCGATGTTTTGTGCCCTGTTTTTGAAGATCGCATTATCAGCCGCATAGCTGATGTCGTTTGGCCACCTCGGAGCTGCGATTTGACACCGTTGGACTATTATTTGTGGGGTGCCGTAAAAGATAAGTGTTACGCCGACAAGCCAGAGACAATTGACACTTTAAAGGACAATATTCGTGAAGCCATTGGTGAAATACAGCTGCACACAATCGATAATGTGCTTAAAAATTGGACCGATCGTGTAGGCTACTGCATGGCCAGCCGAGGCAGCCATTTGAATGAAATTATTTTCCATTATTAAGCGGAAGGATAAAACTAATTATCTGTCAAATCAGACATGAGCTAGGTATTACCGTTCACGAAATAAGCACTAGTTGAAAAAAAAACGTTAGATGGCGGACCCTTTAGATGCAAGAATCCTGATTGCGCTGCAAGGACCGTAAGCGTTTGGATCATTAAAGAACACCCACTTCTTAGGAAAGACATTTTTAAAACTTTGTACAGGTAAATATGTTTTAGAGACAGTATGAAAGAATTCATAAAGAGTGGAAAACCATGTTCATGCCGCCTTCTTTTCAGATAATTTTAAGCAAATATTTATGGAGTACTAAAAAAAGGTTTTGTTTTAGTTTTGCATGAGCCGCCTCAACAAGTCAACCCATATTGCAATTTGGATTAGATCGGACCATAATATATTCTTTCTAAAAGTTTCCGCATGCAAAATAGCCCCAAATGGCACAGTATTTCGGTTATTTTAAATAGTTAGGGTTGTGGTATAAGAACTTCAGTTTAACCTACTGTCGATTTTAATTCCCAGATACTTAAAATCCTATACATTACCAGTAAAAAGAAACAATTTGATAAGCAACATTTGTTATTATACCTCTACCTTGGGCATCGAACTTGTCGAATTGTAGGGGCTGAGTAAGATCAATGAATCTCGCGAAGTTCTCCAGACGAAGGATGCTCTCCCGTCCCCCCTCACCATCACAATCACTCCTTTTTCCCCTTGGCTAGATCAAGGTGTCATACAACCTATGATGAGGATCAATCTGGCTGAGGACCCAGCATTTCCAAAAATAGCTCAGTCGCGAACGGAGTATCCGGATACTTGGTAACCTCTGTATTATCTAGCCTTATCTGTATATAGCGGATCTCTGTACAGATGGACCATCCCTTCTCGATGTACTACACTACACGAAAATTTCCAAGATTGCTGGTCACTATTGACCGTTATGCCGATGTGCGTGTGACACGTATTTATCGCCTTTCTTCTGTAATGGTTGGTTTTGCTTATTTTTCGGAACGTGACAGCTTCATGCAATTTATTGAAAAAATATGGACGGTTTGATTGGAATTTACAGTGATGCAACAGCAATTGTATCAGCCAAAGAAAACCACCATTTGATAAATAATACATAATTTAAAAAAGCCAATAGAGGTTAAAACTGAGTTCGGAAGCACTTCATTTCGATTTTTCGTTTCATGGGAGTTCGGAATCAATTCCTGTCACTTTTTCATTTCATCGGGGTTCGGAATTATTACCCAAAGAGCGATACAAAGTTTCACTCCAAAAACGTAAATAACTCGAAAACAAATACAGAGAAATGGCTACTTGGTAAATATTCCCAGCTTGGTATTGAAAAGAAGCTGATCGTTTATAAGTAAGTGCTAAGACCATGGATCCTATGGTATACAATTTTTGCCAATGTAAATTTTTTCAATTTTTTTAAAATAAAGAGAAATTGACCATGCACTGTGTTACATAAAAAATGACGACTTACACCGATACCTCGGAATTCCTACTGTCGAAACCACAACAAAAAACTTCGAGGAAAAACACAAAATTTGACAAAACGGACATATTAACAATACGTTAATGCAAATTTTGAACGAGAGAATCTATTGTGCGTCTCCAAAGGAGCACACTTGTGCACCTAGCGTGATAAAATGAAACCCCATTAAAAAGCGGAACATTCATATGCAGCGAGTCTATTTGATGCTGAAAAAACGGCACTCAAAATCAAAATCTTTAGTGATATCAATAAATACTGCAGAAATTCACATAATTTCTTGCTATTGAAATTATGCTATTGATTAACCGATTTCAGAAGTCAAGGAGTATGTCCTCAGTTGGTCTAACAACTCTGAATTCACATTGTCTATGTCGAAAATATAAGGTAAAATTATATCTATACGCTTAGAAAGAACACTAAATATTTTTTTTACATATTTATGGTATTTCCATTTGGATTTATGTGGGTGGAATTAAAAGCACTTTTATTCGATTTAAGAAGAAGTATTATTTTTATTCACTCGAATTCAATAATTCACACAGTATCTGTTTTGTTATGTTTTTTCTTTAAATGATGAATAATACGAGCACTAGTAGGATAGTAAGGAGATTTAAAATATATATAACAATGATAGGAATATGATTTGGCAAATAGAAAAATAAAGAAAAGAACGTGTAGGCGAATTGACTTAACAAGAGGATTAGCTTGACCGACTTGACTGCTGGACTTATCACACCGTTCTGCCTCAGTAAGTAAAAAACAAAAAACCAAAAATGTAGGCTAACGGGTTGATCTCGAAACGACTACTGATACGAGATTCACTTCTCAGTTGAACTCGCCGCTTACATAGGGCCATCTTGAATCTCGACCGACTCGGGCGAGTTACAATCTCTGGTTCATCGTCGTCATCTTCCTCGTCTTCTGAGTAATATGTCTTCCATGGCTTCATGTAGTCAGCCGCTGTTGACGTAAGATTTGGTCCTTCATGCTCTCCGATTTTGCTGACATCGTATCTGTTATTGCGCTTGACTTTTGAAACTTGATACAGGCCCAAAAATTTGGGGGACAGCTTGAGACCTGTTCCGAATTGGGTGCGCTGTATAGCCACAAGATCACCGATTTTGTACTTGACAGGATGTTTTCGTCTAAGATCATACCCTCTTTTATTTTCCTCTTGCACCCTTTGAATTTCTTGTATGGCTTGTTCTCGAACTTCTCGACGCTCCTGTTCAAAGCTTGAGCGAATCTCATCCTCTAGTATATCAGCCAGCTTTAAGTCTTCGCTCGCAAACATCTGCACACCGGTAAGTAGCATAAAAGGTGACTTTCGCGTAGATCTTGAGGTTGTAGAGTTCAAAATTCGCTGAACACGTCTTACATGTTGGTACCACTTTAATGGGTTTTCTACCGAAAGCTTGGAGAAGACTTCAATAACGACTTTATTTTGTCGTTCAACTTGCCCATTTTCTCTAGGAACTCCAGTTGTTGTAAGATGATGGTGTATCTTGCGTGATTGACAATATTGCTTAAACTGGTTCGAGGTGAATGCTGATCCCTTATCTGTGATTATCCTGTGTGGGTTTCCAAAGACATCGGCCTGCAGCTCCAGTTTCTTCAGAACCTCATCCACTCCTGTACTTTTTACCGGGTATATCCAAACAAATTTCGAGAAAGCGTCAACAACTATGAATAAAAACTTATAACTTATAACGGTAAGGGGCCCAAGTGGTCCATATGAAAAGTATGAAGAGGCACGACCATCTTATCAACAGAACTAACCAATCCTTCGCCTTTGCCAGTTTTCCTAGATGCAAGAATACAGCTTACACAGCTCCCAGAAACAGCTTCAATAATTTTGGACAACTTTGGTATAAAATAATCACGTCGAACTAACACCTCAACGGTACGACAATTAAAATGTCCTTGGGCGTGTACTTTCTGCACGATCTGTCGTTGTATTGCCTTTGGTAGAACAAAAAGATAATCGCAAAGATTATCAAAAGATTCCCGCCTCGTAGAACAAAGTCTTCATACTCCTTTGACTATTTAAGAATTTGTAAGAGAACTTTACAAAACTCATCCTTCGCCTGCGCCCTCTTTACTGACTCCATAACACCATCCTCAATGATTAAAACAAGGTAGGTATCCGACTACTTAGTGCATCGACGTGTTGCATCGACTTCCCA
Organism: Volucella bombylans; assembly: GCA_949129095.1. Taxonomy (NCBI): domain Eukaryota; kingdom Metazoa; phylum Arthropoda; class Insecta; order Diptera; family Syrphidae; genus Volucella; species Volucella bombylans. The sequence goes on along the minus strand of OX422143.1, from coordinate 20,236,715 downwards.
GATCTACGATGTACTGAACAATTATACTTTTGCAACTGAAGAGCCCAATTCGCGATCCTACTATTTAATTCCTTCTTAGCCATTGTTAGTTGAAAAGCTTTGCAATCAGTAAAGATGTCGAACTTCAGTCCCAACAAGTAAACTCGCAATTTCTTGAGCGATCGAATGACCGCAAGTACTTCCAACTCATAACTTGAGTAGTTCTTCTCTGCAGGCAAGGTTTTAAAGCTCAGGAAAAAAACTGGGTGAAAAAGATCGTCATCTCCCTTCTGAAGCAAAACTGCCCCATATCCTTCCTTACTGGCGTCGGTGTGTAACTGCGTTGAGCGAGAAGGGTTAAAGAGATTTAATACGGGTTGTTTACACAACTTTTCTTTTAGATTCGTAAATGATTCTTCCTCCGCTCGTCCCAAAAACAAGCTGTATTTCTTTTCTCGTCAGATCGGTGAGTGGTTTCGCTAACAGAGAATATCCTGGTATAAACTTTCGAAAAAATCCTGTTAGTCCTAGGAAGCTTACGACATCCCTTACATTTTTTGGCACTGGAAATCTTCTCACAGCTAAAACCTTTTCCTCTGAGGGTCGGATGGTGCCTCCTTGCACAATATGTCCCAGGAACTGAACTACTTTTGTCAAAAACTGACACTTACTCCACTTTATAAAGAGCCCATTTTGGCTACAGGTATCCAAAACCTTCCTTAAGGATTTGATGTTATCGACTTCATTTTCAGAAGGAATGATGAGGTCATCCATATAAACGAGAAGTGTACCATCCTGAATCATTTTGCGAAAGATCGTATTTATAAAACGTTGGAAAACCGACGGTGAATTACAGAGTCCAAACGGAACTCTATTGAACTCATACTGCCCGTCCGGTGTTACGAAAGCAGTGTATTTCTTACTTGACTCTTCTATCTTCACATGAAAAAATCCGTTTTGTAAATCAAGTGTTGAGAAAATCTGAGCCTTGTGCAAATTTTCGAGAACTTCCTCAATATTAGGCAACGGAAATCTGTCTTTGATGACTTTGGAGTTCAACTTTCGGAAATCTACACAAAGCGGACTGCTTCCATCCCTTTTCTTGGCTAAGACGATAGGACTAGCGTAAGTTGAGTTACTCTCTCGAATAATTTCTTCCTCTAGCCATTCGGAAATCTGCTGCTGAACTATGCTCCTTTCTAGCAGAGCTAACCTTCTTGGCCTTTGAAATATTGGAATTTCGTCCTCTAATGCAATCCTCATCTCGAGTCCTAAGCTGTCAACTCTTTTCTGCGGCTGGTAGTTGCTTATCATAGATTGAATCTCTTGTTTCAACTCAGTATTTGCAGTTTTGTCTAAGCTGTCAGAATAAGAGTTACCGTTGCAGTTTATAACATTAACCCGAGCTAAGAATGTCTGTTCTTCGCCAACTTTATAAATGGTAGGCTTTCCATTTTCGATGGTTAATGTAGCCTTTGTGAAGAAATCGTTTCCGATAAGCATATCCGTGTTTAACCAATCGTCAGGGACGACATGGCATAGGACCTGGTAGGATTTAGAATCGATCACTGCCTCAATAGTAATAGCACCCAACGTAATTTTATTGTTTTGCGCAAATCCTACAACTGGAATACCTGGCCTTTCGAAATGTGATAAGCCTAGCTTGTCCTTTAATGATTTCTTTATTATACAAATATCGCTTCCAGTGTCTATAAGCCCACTATAACTTTCTCCGCCAACTAAAACTTCAACTAGGAAGTCGGGAACGTTTACCCGAAGAACGTTCGCGTTTGTTTTTCCTGGACATCTAGGAGCGATATGCCCAAACTCATTGCAGCGAAAACACCTATACCCCTTGACTTATCGGGACAGTTGGCATGAGTATGGGACATCGCTCCACAATTTGTGCATCTCGTTGACTTACAAGGGACAGTATCCTGTCTTTTCCATCCACTTGAACTTTGCTGTGACCTTTCACTCTTTTTCTTCTCCTTATCTTGCTCTTCTTTCATTTTTTCGTACGCCTTTAGATTTGTCTTAAGTTGATCCAGAGTTTGCAATTGATAAAGAATACTTTTATTGATGGCACTGTCTGGGATACCGCTTATGATGTACTTAACTCCTCAAATGTGAATCTTCAACCTTTCCCCTGGCGGCAATCTTTTTAAGCCTATAAAAGTATTCTAAGAACGCCTCCCCTACATTTCTTTTAGATTCCGCTAAAATCTTATGAACATTTTCGATTTCTTTATTCCCGAACTCCCGAACTCATAACAATGATAGGAATATGATTTGGCAAATAGAAAAATAAAGAAAAGAGCGTGTAGGCGAATTGACTTAACAAGAGGATTAGCTTGACCGACTTGACTGCTGGACTTATCACACCGTTCTGCCTCAGTAAGTAAAAACAAAAGCAAAAATGTAGGCTAACGGGTTGATCTCGAAACGACCACTGATGCGAGATTCACTTCTCAGTTGAACTTGCCGCTTATACCTACATTTATATTTAAATTAAATGCTTACCTTAGAAGTTATATACTTATATCTAACTTATTAATGTCCTCCAAAAAAATAAAAACATGCTAATTTTGTTGTTGGAATATAAGATTTATATAAGCATACGCATATCTACAAGAAAAATGGTTTTATATTAAATGTACTAGCTACTTACACGTTTACGTCAAAAGCCGTTGTTCATGAAGAAAAATTAACTCAAAGGCTTTTGTAATGACAAATGAAGAAAATATTGACAAAGACCTTGAGTGCAATAACAATCTTGATCTTGAATTCGAAGTTTCGTACTACTATTGAGAGAATGGAAGATTTTTTCATAAAAGAAAGTTTTCAATTTCGGAGGTGTCATTTGATGACTGCGTAAAAAAGGTATTATCTTTGGATTTTAGTGTAAAGCTTGAATATCGAACCCAAATCACTCTAATAATAGCCGATGAACTTAACTACTGCGTCATGCCAACTAAATTGAAAATCTGCCATAACAGAGATATGCAAATTGCTTGGAAAGCCTAATAAATAAAAAATAACAATTTCATATTTACTTGTACTCTTAAAAAAATACATTTTTAATTTATTAACATGGAACAGTTTCTGCACTGTTTTCGTTGCCGTCTCTACTATCCCTAAGATCTAATCTATTGACTTTTCTTTTCACTTTGCTTTTATATCAAATGAGATACGTGTTATGTATTAAATCATATTGCTAAAGAAGGGAAGGGCAACATTTCAAATAAAGTGTAAATTTATTTTACCTTATTCATATAAACTTAGTTGATCGATATAAAATGTTAGTGAAGAAGCATACAAACAATTTTCTGTAAATTACTTTTACTTGTACATTTTAGACGATGAATTCACCTTTCTTTCCGATGTTTTCAAGGACAGTTTCAGAAATAACCAAATGCCGCCTAAGTGGATGGTCATCATACTTAAAGACCACATTAGGAGTTCTCAGTTTTGACCTCTCTTGGCTTTTTTAAATTATGTATTGTTTATCAAATGGTGGTTTTCTTTGGCTAATACAATTGCTGTTGCATCACTGTAAATTCCAATTAAACCGTCCATATTTTTCCAATAAACTGCATGAATCTGTCCCGTTCCGAAAAATGAGCAAAACCAACCATTACAAAAGAAAGTCGATAAATACGTGTCACACGCACATCGGCATAACGGTCAATAGTGACCAGCAATCTTAGAAATTTTCTGAAGTGCCGTACATCGAATCTATTTTTCCACCAGTAATAAACAGATAGAAGGTTACCATGAGTTCCAAGGTATTGCATTTGACGGTCAAGCTGGTTATTATGTGTATGTATGTATGTTATATACTGCCTATCTACGAGTATGTAGTATCTACGTGACATCCGTTTTTGATATCCTTTTAAGATATCTTATAGTGCCGATTATTCTTATAACATTAAATCAATCTGTTATTAGGATGACCCTTGGAAATACCATTTCTGACTGTATGTATAGATTTGTATAAATGTTCGTATGCGATTCAGATAAACAACAGAAGGCAACTTAATTGAAAATGAGGCTCTGCCTGTTCTGAATAGTTAAATGTTATTTCGTTCATGCAGATGAAGGCTATAGGCGTTCTCACTGATTTTCGCAATTTTATTTGTCATCGGTATTAATTTGCTTCCACATTTACGGATACATGTACGAGTATGTATCATATGTAAATATCTACGTAATGATACGAGAGATCCTCGCAATTAACTGGGAAAATAAAAGAGTTGGAATAACAAAAGAGAAAAAATCATGAGTTTCACAGTAAATGAACTTCTGACACAAATGAATCAGGTCTTAAAGAATTCTTACACTTACAGTCAGATGTCAGCTACATATCAGTATCCACTGGTATTTATATAGCACAGATTACGTCATATGATATTATAAATTGATTTACGAGGCTGGATCTTTGAAACGACGTCATACAAGATTTCAGATTGATTCATCGAACGTAGGAGTACTCGTAAATATGTATATGCAAATACCAGACAAAAGTCGGTAGGTTTTGAATTTGTATTATTTTAACAGTGTTTGATGTTTTTTGACACAATGGCAAAAGATCTAATAAATAAAGCGAAGAAATAAAACCGAATTTGGATGCTGTCTATTTTGACCTTTTACCGTCCGTGATATATTTGTTCGACGGATAAAAACGCGGCCGTATATCTGGTTTTAATGAGGAGCACCCGGGCCGGCCGGCAGACGTGAAAATCACGTGTAGTTTGATTAGAGTGAACGATTTTCAGGAGATTTTAAAGTAAATAACCGACAAGCACGGTGGTCGAGTAGGAAGGACTTGAAGAGTTTATCGAGTCTATCGCTTTATCCTATTTCGTTTACTACGTTTGATTCAGATGGGGGACGTATTCATGACATTACCTCATTCAAATAGCTTATTTTACATGACGATGGTATACTCCTATTTTCATATGTCTAGCACCATCCAGTTACAATTATTACGTATTTCCGATCATTTTTGTCTATGGGTGATCATCAGTGTGGATGGCCTGTTTTTCGAAACGAGGCATTCGTATTTTAGAAAAAAATCCTGTCACATGAACACACATTTGATTGCAACACAACACTGACAATTAAGATTTCTCATTAAATGCTGAGTAATAAAACCACTAAGCTCGAAACATTTTATTTCCCATTTTTTACGGGTAAATGGATATCCTAATTAATACACGCAATGCATTATAAGAGTGCTCGTACCCTCAAACATAACGATGTCATGTCAAGTGAATATGACCTAAATAATTGTGTTCGCGCTAAATTAACATTTTAAACTTGTATCCAATTTCAAAAACTAAAGTTAAGAAATATTTGCATATAAGACGTAATTAGAGATAATATTTGCTTAGTGAACGCATAAATAATTAAGAAATGGTAAAGGTAATGGGTATTAAATAAATGATGGAGTTCTGAAAACAATTTTAAAACATCCTGATGAATATACGCAGTTGAGAGACCAGATAAAGTAAAACAGCTTTGTCAGGAAATGATTTTCTTTTACCTTTTTGAATTAAAAACTACCCATCAGATACATACTTTAATGGATCTCTGCCCTTATGCTATACTGACTTTTTTCTTTCATACTTCACTTCTTCCAATATAATTACTTAACAAGTTTTAGGCAACAGAATCTTTTTGTAGAACTTCTTAATTATGGAATTATGATGAAAAAATACCAAAAGGGCGCTATTCAGTGAATAATCAATCGGAGTGAAACTTTAATATATATTGTGATAAATTTTAAGAACGGAGTGGCAAGCCCAATATTCTATTGTATGATACCATTAAACAATTTGAGTGGTTCTCATTCCCAGTGCAGTAATGAATCGTTTGTGTTAAAATATTCATAGGAAATGGACAAAAGTTAATTAAAAAGTTGTGACCTACTTAGTAAATGGACGCAGCTAAGCTGATTCAAATCATTTTATTGCAACTTAGTTCAGTGTTGTATAACTTATGTTGTGAGTATAGTACTACAAATTAGCACTCGTAAGTAACAACATTTTAATCAAATTTTGTAAAGGGTATTTTATTTCAATAAATTTGTATATGAAAATTATTACTCATTATTATTAATCATCCTTTTGGTATTTGTTAAATATTACATGTGTATAGGTACATTTTATTATATGCTTTCAATATTATTTATTATATTAAATCATATTACATAGAATTACAATTTTCTATTTAACATTGGTTGTAAGAGGACATACTTGAATAATGTAATACATTAGCTATATGTTGAATATAGCTGATAGTTGATATTTTCTAGATTTATATACTGGACTGAAGAATAGATAATATGTACTTTCTCATTTACTAATGATGGGCATTCATCGGTTGCCCTTCTCCCTTCTTAACCAAGCTGTTGTTCAAACTAAAGACAAATAAGGCGGCAGACTTTGAACTGAAGCAACAAAAGTTGATTTTTTAAGGAAAATCATCCGCTCATCTGTAAAACGTGGTCAGAGGGAGTATGCCCGATGAGTCTCAGAAACATTTGCTCGATTTTCGAGAAGAAGCACCAACTTTAGTCCCATAAAAATTCAGTATTGGAAGAATATGACCAGATTTAAGTCTACAAAATCTCTACACTACAAAAGTTGGAATTATGCGAAACACATATGTCAACATCAGAGGAACAACGTTACAAAAGTTAAACTGCTCGTGTACACTAACAAAATTAACAGTAGTGGGTTGCTTAAGGCTGTCGTAGCGCAAGAAAATCAATTGTATCAAAAGCCGTTCAAAATGGCCCCTTTCGAAATAAATGTTTTTTGAATGATATTCCGTTTCATGCTAAAATAGAATTGGAGGAGAAGATACAATTGAGTGGCACGCTTAAGTTAAAATTGGTAATGGTTAATGCAATACCGCGCAAATGTTTTTAGAAATGTTAATTCGATGACCATATTAACATTCCCAAGAAACACACTTATTTTTTGCAACTATAGTAGAGAGACAGACATTATTTTGTTTTTCATTTTAGTTTTTGGTTTTATTTGTTACCTACCAGCAGATTTTTTCTCCCAAAACATTCCCACCATATTCAATAGCAGTCCTTACACGGTCAGTGATAATGTCATTCCATCGAAATATTAAGATTCAAAGAGTTCGTGTATGATCTTCATCAGGCAATGAGTACCTCAGGGACCAAATTCCTATCCTATTCTGTGTTTTTATAAATGACTTACCATCAATTTACAACTATGCGGAAATCCACCTTTCGGCTGATGATGTTCAACTTTACCTGGCCCACCTACCTCACGTGTAAGATTGAGAAGCTGCCGTTAAATAAAATGAAGATTTGTCTCTGATCCATAACTTGTCTGTAAACGAACTATTATTTAACCCTGTTAAATAATAACCTGTTAAATATAAACACGCTGGTTTATCGACATAGACGAGCGATTTGACGTATCCCCATAAAAAATAGTCTAAAGGCGTAAAATCGCACGATCAGGCGGGGCAATTTCTCTGGTCCAAAACGAGAGATAAATTGCTCACCGAACTCATTTCTCAATTGGTCCATCGATTCGCGAGCTGTGTGGCATGTAGTGTAGTCTTGCTGGAAACGCATGTCAACCAGGTTCAGCTCGTGAACAAAAGTTCGAAATCATTGAATGTTAGGGATAGGGGATTCATTGAGGGTATCGTTGTTCTCACGGTCATCTTTGAAAAAATACGGGCCAATGATTCCGCCGGACAAGAAATCGAACCAAACAGTGCATTTTCCGGGTGCATAGGCAGCTCTTGAAACCAAATACGGCAGTTTTCTTTGTTAACATATCCATTCAACCAGTAATGAGCTTCGTCGCTGAAGACAATTTTTCGATAAAAAAGCGGATTTTCCTCCAGCTTTTCTGAGGCCTACTCATTGAAAATTCGACACTGTAGCAGGTCGTTCGGCTTCAGTTCTTGCACGAGCTATATTTGTAAGGTTTTAGACCAAGATCCTTGCGTAACATTGTCGACGTAGTCAAGTAACACCCAATTGCTGCGAATGGCGATGAATATTTTCCTCTGTACGCACTCTACGTGCGTGGTTAGGTGGCTTGATGTCCAATAGCGTGAAATTGGTGTGAAACTTGGTCAAACTGACGTGAGCTGACAAAAAAATTACTCTTTACTTAGCACATTTAATAAAATATATTATATTATTATGAAAACGTCTAATTATAGTTTTCTCATGCCAGATATTGTTCTAAGTACTATAAAAAAATTGTTTTCTTCATCTAAAATTTATAAGGTCCTAATAAATTGAATTAGTAGAGTGCTGCCGTTGAAGAAAGAGCTGTCTTGCGCACCCTCATCGAGGCTTATGAAGTTTTAGAAAAATGGAATTCTGAAAATTAATTTTTTGTCTACGAAGATAAAAATAACTTTACAAAAACTTCCACTTTGGTCCAAGCTAACTTAAAACCCTTGAGAAGCGATTGCTTATCATTATATTGACTTCCTCCTTCGTAGACTTTATATTTAACGCAGCTACAAGCATAACCTATAATATTCAAATCTTCTGAGTATGGTGGACAATTCAGTATTTTCACGTTATAGCTTGCAGCAAATGACTTTAATATACGTGGAGTACTGACTGATCGCTACTCTATTGCAGAATCTAAGTCAGGGATTCGAAGAAATCTTTATGCTTAGGAAAAGTCGATTCCAATATACATTTGTAGCTATTTTCTGTCATCCTGATGCTTCACAAATTTAACTCAAGTGATCTGAAATAGGTAATACGAGTCAAGATCATAAATACACTCTTGGTTATGAGGACGTCTTAAAAAACCGTTGTTCTTTCTCTAAGTCATGAAGGTAAAAGATGTACCATCTGGTCTATCGAAGTTAAACGTTTTTCGTTCGTGAAAACTACCATCCGCTTTAACACTGTGCCTTTGTAATCGAAGCTGTCTATGTACAGCATTCAGTGGATTTTTTTTTTTATAATTTTCGCGCGCCTAAGGGCTTAGATACCCTTTTACTGTTGCCAGGCCGCGGGCGGAAAGGTAGAAGGAGGAGAAAGGAAAATTGTTTTGTAGTGGTTTGAAACTCAGGTGTATTTGGTTTCAGTTTTGAGTTTTAAATGCATTTTATTTTCTTAACACTAACTCTTACATTCTAACAAAAAATGCTTAAATGCTAGCTTACAATTACTTAACAAACTTATACTAACTTACTTTATTTTTTATAAAAACTTAGCATCTAACTTAAAATAAACCTTAGCCTACCTAACCTAAATGCACAATACACACATAAACACACATAGACATTATACACAATCATATACATATATCAGTATACACCTTTGTATACACTGATATATGTATATGTTTCTTAAATGCTAACCTAAACCCACGCAAGCTGCCCATCGCTATTTACTGAGCAAATAGATTGGTCAGCTCTGACTCATTAGTGAGGCTGTTCCGTAATTGACGGAAACGACGACGAAACATCTTCTCCATCATTCAACCACCAGAAATGCTGGTGCTGCCGAACGACATCCCTCTTATCGCGATTCCCCACCGCCCTACTGAACCTGAGATGATCCACACTGCCGTGTGCGACGTCTCTGCTGTAGTTGAGTCGCCTGTCCCCAGCTGTCCGAGCGACATGGAAGATTAACGGCACCGCTGATCTATCCTGGATCAACCCTATCTGATCTAGGTAGAGGAATGTTTCCGGTGGAACGAAGCCGTCAGAGCGCACACTCTCGTGGTAAAGGTGATTGGGGTAGTAAGCCCCAGATATCAGGTTATTCGTCGAGGTCATTGCCCTTGCAATGTGCCTTCGAGTCAGCTTAATTACGAAGTTGTCCACTCGTATCAGGTTCGCTCTGTTGTAGAGGACCTCATTAGGATTAAATTTCTTGTACTCCGACTCTGGTGTTCTGTACAAGCGAAGACAAGCCCTAAGGAAAGCCCTCTCAAACACCGGAATCTTTTCCATTAAGCTTGCTCGTACATTGAACCACACAGGACAACCAAATACCAGCATGGGCCTAATAAGGGCCATGTAGCAGATTACCTTTACCCTCGCATCGAGTTGGCTGCTATAAAACAGTCTCTTTGTAAGGGCAAAAGCACCTTTAGCTCTGGCCAGAGCAGCATCTACATTTTTGCCAAAATACAGAAACTCATCTAGCCAGATTCCAAGATATCTGACTACATTTCGACAGGCAAGAGGTTGTCCGCGTTGTCCAATGATAGAGAACTTTCGCCAATTTGTTCTGGTATCCCTAGAGGCTCCAGACAATGACGTCCTAAAGAGAATGGTTTCCGACTTCTGAAAGTTGATTTTCAACTTCCAGTCATCGCAAAATCGTCTTATCTTATCGAAGTCACTTTGCAAGAGAGTATTAATGACCTCGATTTTTTTACCTGTCCTGTACGCTATCAAATCGTCTGCGTACGCAATAGTATGGGGAAGTGAACCTATCAAGTCGCTTGTAAAAATGTTGAATAGGATTGGCGAATTGACCGCGCCTTGCTGAAGACCATTTTTAATCTGAAATATTCCAACAGAAGTCACATCACCATTCTTCACGATGAACTGTCTGTTGGTTAGCATATTATAAAGAATGTACAAGAGTGGTTTACTGATCCCTAGCCTAGTCAGCTTATAGAAAAGACCCTCTAACCATACGGTGTCGAAGGCCTTCTCCAAGTCAACAAGGCAGGCACCTGTGCACTGCTTCTTGCCTTTGTTCCATTGGATATCAGAAACCAGCTTAGACGCGGCATGTGAGATATCATGTCCCGCCTTAAAACCGAATTGATTATCCGGAACTATATGTTTGTCCTCAACCCACCTAGACAGAGCTCTATTAATTATTTTTTCAAAAACCTTACTGATATTCAGAAGGAGACTTATCGACCGGAGATTCGCCGGATTGGATATATCCTTTCCCTTTTTGGGGATAGGTTGAACCACCGCCGTTTTCCAATGTGCTGGATAATGTGCATTATTCATTGCATTATTAAACATGTCGAAGCACGATGTTCGGAATACCATCGGTCCCTACTGATTTCTTAGCCCTGATTGTGTCGAAGATCTCATGGAGTTCTTCCCCCGAAATGAACGGGGGTAGGTCACCCTCTCTGGTCATGACATTATTTGCCATATTTTCGTCGCTAAACCGGGTGAAACCAGAGCCCTCGGATCGCCAGTTTCATTTCGAATGCAGAAGTCGTGCCCCAAGACGCTACTGTCCAGGTCATAATTAGGGCCAATGATATCAATGGTCTTGTATACTTCCTGGAAAGTCTCCTGTGGATCGTCGATCACAAAGAAGGCGTCATCATCAGCGGCCTCATTTGGATCAATACCTGCTATTGTCAGTAACCGTTCGTTGTCTGTTGTCCGGGCTATTTTAAGACACTGAAGGTCGTTTTGAATTTTTCTCCGAAATAGTTTATTTATTTGCGGAAACATATTCGGGTTGCTGGTGTTTACACCCCGAACCTTGTTGTTCCAATACAAACTTACAGAAGTTCTGTCATTCTCTTTTATTAGTGTTTGAATATTTTTAATCGACGACTTCAGTGTCCTAATCTCCGGGTCTTGTCTGTCAGTTAACTGTCTGTACAAGTTTTTAAGTCTTGTCAGAAGTCTACTTTTCTGTCGGTGCAGTGCGTCAATAGTAGGATTGCGGAACAGGTCTTCGTTAGTCGTACGTCGATACCGCGGTATTGTAGTGTCCATAGTTTGTTTAGTTATCTCGTCCATTTGTTTTAGGTAATTGTCGATCTCCTCGTTTGACAAATTCCTATTGGGCGGTGGGTGGAGCGTGTTCGAAGAGAGCGCTCTTGTCAAGGTTGCGGAGAAGCGTGTCCATCGAGTCTTACTGTAGTTGTAAGAATATCTTTGGACAAACTCCTCCAATTCCGCAATTTCGTTAGGAACTGTAATTTCGGTGCTAAAACCGCAATGGTCGCTGTCATACACGAATGTGCGCAGACAGTTTAGAGTTTGTATATTCGTACCTGTCAGTCGTATGCGTTCATCGTACAGCAGTAGATCCAAATATGACCCGCCTCTGGGAAACGACGGGTTATCTGTCGCTTTAAGACCGAGTCTGTACATGACATCGTGCTGATCCCACCAATCGAGTAGTAGGTTCCCTCTAGTAGCCAAATCTACGTGTCAGTGTTATGCCTTCACACGCAGAATTTTTCTGACTGAGTTCCAATTACAAATGAAAAACTTGTCATGGGTAGAATTCGAAACTTGACCCTCCGAGTGAAAAGCGATTGCTAGTACCACTACACCACCTCTTTAGAATGTCAGCACAAGGAATATCGGGTTTGAACAGTGACTTTATACTGGCCACTAATTTTATTTTTTATATTGAATGATTAGAATTAGAAGCACAATGGACGATTTTGCGCCTATCAATTGGTGAAATTACTGTAGAAGCTCTTCGCTGTTGATTCCGCCTCTGCATCATGGGTCAGTTTCTCCAATTTATTTAAGAACAATAAATCAATATTTATGAATTCTGTTTTTAGTACACACTTACATGAGTCTTGATGTGTTTTTGTTTAACTTGTTAAAAACAAAATGGCGGACAAATGAAATTTTTTTTTTTTTCATAATTGCCCTGGACGACCGATGCCTAGCCAATAATCAAATAAGTAAATAAATCGTAAATAAAGTAGCGCTCGTTTTAGTATCAATGTGACTCGAACAGTTAGTTTAGCGAAAGAAAGTAGAAGAAAGAAAGAAAGTAAACCTAAAAACAAAAATAACAACAACAACAATAACGAAAACGACAACAAAGATGGGTGCAAATGAGTTGAACAGCCCTAACATTACTCTAAGCGACTCAGACCAAGATCGAGCGACTCAGAATATGTTCCCTGTCGACGGGAACAGGGTAGACTCAAACAGCGACCGTAGCTCCTTAACAGAAAAGGAAGCAACTATGTTAAGTAGGGCTCGTGTAATATTCAAAGAAAATGCCCCGGCATGGAGAGAGCAAAAAGAGAGGAATAGGGGCGGGAGTCAGCAGGACTACAATCGCTGAGGGGAGAGAAGGCCAAAAACTTTTGATCTATTGGTGGCGATTGTTGCCGTGCAACAATTAACCGCCACAGGCAAGAATTCTGGTAGCTCCAAAAGAGGACGGTTAAATGATAGGCATGCCAAAAGGCAGAAAGAGAACTCAGGTGAGGCCAATGGAAGCATCCGGGTTACAATAGTCGACTTTGATAATCCAGAACGAAAGCTCTCTAACGACCAATGACGGCTGTTAGAACTAAAAATTCTAGACGTTGTCAATACCGCTATCTTGAAAAGGCGTGGGAATACCCCACTCTTCCGACAGCTGAGCACCTTAAAAGGATTCAATTTCATACAGCGTGATAACATAAACCCCCTAAATGGCTGAGAGAGTTCATCGACAACACGAAGGCTCCATGGTCAGAAGCCGCACTTCGTACTGTCGAAAAGAAAGAGCTCATGGATCTTGCGAGATATAGAGAACGCTTGAACATTCCTGGTCCCTAAATACCGAAGAACGCAACCTCCGATACCTCAAATAAGAGCTTAGCAGCAAGGAATGGGAGGTAAACCACACCAAAGATAGCATTGAAGTTGTGGTTAAACTAAGCCACAAAGTGGAATTAGGGCGTGTATAGTTGCAACGTCTAATATTAATTTATCTACCTCCAGGCCCTAAACAATGACGACCAGGCAGTAGTCAGCTATGAGCGGGCGAATAAACCGATGCCCAAGCTTGCCTCAACAAACATGCAGGAGTTTATTTAGCTAACTTATAAACAAAGTAGAATAGGAAAGGTCCGATGTGATCATGTGTGATGTGACGCTAACTCCCATCATATACAATGGGATGTTATGGATACAAACTCTCGAGGTGAGACCGTATTAAAATACATAATTGACCATAATCTTGTAATCGCCAACTGTATCGGTAATGAACCAAAGTTTTTAGTTAAAAACAGACGGCAGGTGTTAGATATCACCTTACTGAGTAAGCAACTGGAAAAGTATCTTCGGATCATAAAATGATCAAGTTCAATGTCAAAGACATTCCCTTATCTTCTCTACTGTACAAAAATCCCAAAAATACTAACTGTGAAAACTTTACAGCAGAGATAGATCAAAAACTTTATGTCCCGAACGGACTCAAAACGGAAACACCCGAAATAGACCCAAGCTTTTAACCAAGCATGCCCTACGAAGATCAAGAAATCGAAGAATTCCCACATTGGTGAACAACTACAATGATGCATTAGGAAAGAGCCAAGAAAGCTTTTCAATGCAACCAAAAGCTTGTGCTTCGACTGGAACAAGTATAAGTCCAGTCTGAGAAAATAAAAGTCCGCTATCTCCATCGCTAAAAGAACATCATGGAGAAAATTTTGCGACAACATTGAAAGCACAACAGAGTGTGCGAGGCCAAGGAAAGTCACATCTAAGGAACCTTTACTAGTGGGTGATCTAAAACTAGCAGATGCTAGCTACACGAAATCCTACACTGAAGCTTTATGACTCCTGTTAAGAACCAGTTTCCCTGGATGCACTCCTACTCTAGCAAATACAGACTCATTCTCTCCCTAGCCAATATGAAATCCCAGAGGAGATACTAGAAAAAAAGCAAATAAGGTTATAGACTCATTCCACGTGTAAAATTGTCCTGGACTGGACAGAATCATGCCAATCATGCTTCAAAAAATAAAGCAGGCAGTGATCCCGTTCCGAAAAAGGCTATTTAGCAATAGCATTAGGTATGGATATGTGTCAAAAGTTGGAGGGAAGCAAAGTTAGTTTTCATGCCCAAGGCAAGTAATCCCAGTCATACCCATACAAAAGACCTCAGGCCCATAAGCCTAACATAATAACTTTACAATCATTTTCAAAGTAATCTGCACCCATACCTATACAAAAGGCACGATTGAAAAAAGTCTTCATGACAAAGACTACACATTAGCAGTCTTCCTCTATTCACAAATAAGAGGATAATGCCACAATATGACCTTCCTCGATAAACTTTCGACTATCGAACAGTACCGAATACCTGCTTATTTTACTCGTACTAGATAGTAAGCTGAGTTGGAAGCTCTCATACCATGAGAACGACGTCAACCGTGGGACTGGAAAATATACTTGGCTCCTGCCCCTAGATCTATGCATTCAAGCATCTGCAGCGAAAGTGCTTCAATATTGAGGCAGCTTAATGGGTTAAAATCAAACCCGAAAGGCCACGCCTCGATCCTTACAAGCGAATTGAGTTTATGCTCCAATACGGACAACATACTACCCCATCATGACTTCGAAACACCATTCGTATGCATTTTCCCAAGCAGAGAGGAATGGGACAGGAACCAAATGGTACCAGACTAGATATCCATTTTCACGGATGGATAAAGATGGAGATAGGAAACGGTGCCGAGATCTTCTCCGATCAGTTGAACTTACGATGCTCACGGCGCCTTCCGGACTATAGAAGTATCTTCCAGGCTGAGATATCGGCTGTAGCAGAAGTAGTCAAACTTGCGGCAATAAGGCAATATCCCACGCGGATAGTACGAGTATTATTCTCCTTTTTATTGATAGCTAGGCTGCCATCAAAGCCATCGCGGCAGTCGAAATCAAATGAAGCGCAGTCGCGAAGAACATAATGGTTCAGCAAAGGTTACGCTATGCTGGGTCCCGGCCACAAAGGATTGGGAGGCAATGGGCATGTAGGCGAGCTAGCTAACTAGAAATAGAACTGGTGGATTAAAGTAACAAAACCTCCACTGCGCACTCTGCGAATGTAAGTGTAGTGCACGATACAAATAAAAGCCTATGAAATGTGGAAAAACCTTAAAACCTGCGAAACCTCAAGACAACTATGGCCGAAACTGTTGAAAATACTGACGACGACCTCTGCAGAGTCTATGGTGACATAGGTTCGCGGGAGTATACTCTCCACTTTTTGTGCCACTGTCCCAGCCTCGGTAATTTGAGGCAAAGAACTTTAGGAAGTTATTACTTCCACGAGCTCTCAAAACTATTTATAAGGCTGCTTCAATTACATCTCTTTTCAGATTCGTGGATGTGACAAGATGACTTAGATCAACAATCAAATAAATAAATAAATTGTGAATAAAGTAGCGCTCGTTTTTGTTTCAATGTGACTCGAATAGTTAGGTTAAGGGTCGAATCCTCACCGTTCGCATTTCTTAATAGTTATCGTTACAAAATACATAACTGACATGGGCCGGTCTACTAATTGATTCACTTCTTTCATTGTTCGGTAGTTACGGGTCCTTTCATACAGGACAAGAACATGGTTTATTATTCTGACTCTAAATGCGTGGGTGGCCGTGGCTCAAGTGGTAGTGGACTGGCTTCCAAATCGGAAGGTTCGGTGTTCGAATCCCAGCCTCGCCCGACAGTCATAATGAAAATCAAGTAACATGAGTAGTTGACTAGAAATCAACAACAAGCCAACCTCCACTAAGAAAAAACCATGAGGTCGAAAACCGAGAGAAAATTGAACTGAAATAATAACCAACCTATAGACCAAAAATGAAAATAACTTCTATGTGAGTGAAGCTGCTAAAATATAAAAAAAGGCAAGGGAATCAAACCGAGTGCTGAAATTAAGAAAATTTAAATTAAAAAATCTATTTAAGCGAAATAAATTTTCTTGGGTTGCTTGTGCTCTATTAAAAAAAGAGTACAAAAACAGAGAAGGGAAAAACCTTAGCTCTAGCCATAAAAAAAAATATTAAAAAAATCAAAAATATAATTTGAAAAAAAAAAAAAATATATAAAGGAAGTGCTATTGTGATATTTGTGCTAACTGTGACAAAGTAAGAATTTGTGCGACATCAAGCTAAATAAATTATCGAGTCCTGGCTGTGTTTTCACCAAATAGCAACCAATAACCAAATAGCAACTTCAAATAGAGCCAAGTTTGAGTAAGCTACGAGTATTATTAATCAGATTATGGTGATTAAGGACGAGATCGACGAGATTGTGCGGGCAAGAAGCGGGGTTGTCAATACAAATCTCCTTAACAAGGAGTAGGTCAAGAAAATCATCAGCAAAGCCCTATGCAAATGCAGTGGAAGCGTTGCATTACGGTACACAGTCAGTCTTCCTGAACGTTTCTTATTGTTGTATGCCTTAGCTATGTGAAGGATCAGCGAAACCGAATATAATCTTTTGTTAACAAGGTCATCGCTAATAGTCAATGGGAAACAAGTCAATCTACAATCAATATTAGAAATCATGAAGAATCATCACCCTGTCGAACAATAGGCAACATGACGGTACACGGAAAGGATGTAGACTTTTTAAGGGAGGTTGGTTACGCAAACGCATTTAACCAAGCCATTCGCCAAGCTCATCACATCGTGTGTTTCAGCACATAATGGATAAGTGTGTAGCAACATGATCGCATCCGTTCGGCGTATTCGTAGAACGAAAATTCCCACATTCAAATAATTGTGATTACCCTTGTCTGCGAACATACGAAGTAAGTATTTTAGGTTTTTAGACTTAATCGATCGGTAAATAGATTGGATAAAATCAATTAAAGCTTTGTACTGAAATTAATGCTCAATTTTGTTGCGTGAGGGTCAAATCCTCACCGTTCGCGTTTTTTATAGTTATCTTTACAGGATAATTCAACTGGTCTTGTTACCTTGAACAGTCAAGTGATTTTTGTTATTATTTTCTCCTGAGCAATTCCGAATCTGTTATTTTGAATTGCCTATCTTAATGTTAACTGTATTAAAGAGAACCGCAGTGTAAATTATGTTCATATTGAAGGAGTAACGATGCACAAATAATGGCAATACTGGTAATGACATTATTATTGATTGTATAGAGGCATTACAATGAAAAACACCCTGTAAATTGTTATCTTATAAGTACTAAGTAATATTTATTACAATTCCCTTTTCTAATCAATGGAATTAATTTAAGTATAGAGCTTTGCAAGTACGAAAGTCATATTAACTTCCTTCAGATAAAAAAAAACTTCGAAATATGTATCAGAAGGAAGATGAAATCAAGGCTTTTAAGAAATATTAATATTCAACCCTCGTTAAGAATGTCGTAGTAATGGACACATTATTTCGAACTTTTACTATTACACTGCGAGGAATATTTTAACTAATAGGGGTATTCTAATACACACCCCTACATATTTGCATTTCGATTTTATCCCTACTTTTCACGCATCAACCAACACAAAGGCAAGCATGTCTAAACAGGACTGAAAGACTTTGAAATAAGGTTGACACGCCAATTAATAATTCAGAGAATATGATTAGGTCACGTCTTTTTTCAGATTAAGTTGCACATTAACTGATAAAAATATTGTTATTTTTGTTGAGGACAAAATTGTTTGACCTACTTTCGTATGCATATGGACTTCAATTATTCACTGCTTAATCTCAATTTTTTATTGAATTTACGATAATCTTACAGTTTTAATATAATGATACTTTCATCTGACGGGTTAACATTTATTTGTATTACCTACGTACATACGAGCAGGCCCAGTAAAGGCCATCAATTTATTTGGAATTTAAATTCAGGGAGTACGTTACCAACGATGGACAAAATATGCATATATCTATTTAGAACCAAGCAAAAAGTGTACTAAGATATTTTGTGACGCAATATCAGAAATTGCTAGTTGGTACCTATTTGCCTTTCTGTACAAAAGCTTATTTATTTATTCATTATATTTTTTCAACTTCTTGTTAACAAAATTTCTTAACCATCTGATAGGCAATCGATAAAAGGAGTCAATCTTTACTTTTTTCTTGTGCATCGTCATTCCACCTACATACAATATATAAATTAACTTGGGAAGTCTTTACATGAAAGTTTAAGTATTGATACAGAAAGTGATCTCCTATCAGTTACATAAATTAGCCACTGTGAGGCCGGAGCTTATATTTGGCCAATGGAAATGGAAATAGTCAAATTATGAATGACATTGATGCGAACGAGATGTGATTTCAACACGATGATATTACGTTGCATATAGTAACTCAAACAATCGATTTATTGAAATCACAATTTGGTGTAAAAATGACTTAGGGAAATGGACCTATCAATTAACCTCCGAGATCATGATATTTGCCAACTCTCAAATATTTCCGTTGGTGTCACCTGACTGCAATGGATATGTCGATAAACCAGCAAGTATAGACGAATTGTGAGTGAATATTATACCAATTAATGGCGATGTGCAGGAAAATTTACTCGAAAAGACTTACATGTAAATTTTCTAAATACATATATACAATATTTAAACTGCGTAAAAAAATGTACGACCATATAATTTTTTCTCATAGGTGTTATATAAATTCCATATTCTCAAGTGTGAGCTTGCTTTGCTTGAAATAGTTTTAGACAGTGCTAGCTTTTAATTACCCCTACAAATACCCCGGTCGTTAGTAATAGCCTCTAGCTGCGCGCATCGGTTCAGGTGTGCGCCACCAATTTTGAGGTCTCCTGTTACTACGGTGTTCTTCCGGGTTAGATCGGAAGACTCTGCGAGCCGGAAAATTATTGTCCAGTCGCTATACATGTCGTAGCCATCTCAGGCGACGGATGCGAAATTTTCTTACTAGGTAGATGCTGCTGTAGACTTCGTATAGTTCGTCGTTGAATCTTCTCTTCACTACAGCACTACAACGCAAAAGGGACTGAATATTTTTCGAAGGATTTCTCTCTCAAAGCTATTGAAGATATCTTCGCCCGATTTTCATAGAGTCTATGATTAAGTGCCATAAAGTAGGACTGGGATAATCAAGGACTTATATAGAAACTCCTTAGTTTTTGGGATAGGGTCTTAATATTAAATTGCCTTCTCAGCCCGAAGAAACAACGATCTGCATGAGTGATTCTTCGTTTTATTTCTGCTGATGTGCTGTTGTCAGAATTTATAGTAGAGCCAAGGTAGACTAAGTCCCATACTACCTTCAAATTATTGATGTCGACTGTGATGTTCTGTTGTGTGTCTTGTCTTGTTGACAGCATATATATACTTGGTTTTGCCTCATTTACCGCTAAACGCATTTTGTCAGCTTTTGTTTCAATACTAGCGAACGCACTGTCGAAATAATTTTTTAAGTGTAATGTAAGAGAAGTCACATGACAGCCCGTTAATTCTGCGTAAACAGACGAGCTTGACTTGGTCTCTATAAATGCCGTCTATGTCGCCTTAAAAGCGTTGCTGCTGATTTCAGTAAGGCCTTTAATTAAATTTTGCACAGAAAAATTCTTTGGGTTTTCAACAGAAGTTAACTTATTGAATCAAATTTTACTTCAAAACAGAAAATCGGTCTGTCTTATTTATACCAATAATAACACCAATTCTCGATCTTTACCTTAAATTTGGGAGTCCCTCAAGGGAGCCAAGGCCCACTCATATTCATTTTGACTGTAAACGATGTCATTCATGTGCTATTAACTATTCTCTATAAATGTACGCACTTATCATCTCCGGTTGACCCTTGTCTAACGCAAGATGATTTATGGTAATTTCCAATATGGTGTCATAAAAACTTAATGTAAATCTATGACATATTCACACAAATGCTTTTCACAACACTCAGAGTCTGTTACATGACACCGAACCTGTTACTTACATGTCTTCTTAGTAACATAGGGGTTATCTGGGACAAAAAACATAATCCTTTGAACTGCACCAATTATTAAGGAATACCTCTCCTTAACACCGCGTACCAGATTTTGTTTATTGTACTATGCGAACGCGTAAGACACTATGGGCCTTAGTAACAACGAATCGTTAGTTGGGACTTAAAAAAGGTGTCGACTTAAATATTAATATAGACTTAAGTCTAAAGTGTACCAATAATAGACAGCTTTTACTTAAACTTCATTCTTTCAAAGAAACTACTACATTTTCATTGCATCTAAGTATATAACATTGGTTTGACGTTTGTATTAATTTAAAATGATTTAGATTTCCGATGAGGAAATGTATAATAAGGGGTATAATAATGTAATGTATAATGTATAATGTATATATGGAAACGTAAAATTAACTAGCAAATCTTTGACCTCTTTTGTCCAATTGATGCAGCACATTGATGCAAACGCAGATACATGTCAATCGAGAATCTGTATCTCGAAGTTGGGTGCTTTTCAACTTCGAGATACAGATTCACACAGATACGCATTGCGTAGGCGCTTACGGCTATACATGTATTCAACTTTTGACACTTCGATATCAGATACAGATTCAAACTTCAGATTCACATTCTGGTCAGCCTTTAATACTCCTTGCACTCGAAAGTCGAAATCAACAAAATCAGCTGAGATTGTTTTCTTCGTCTGTGCATATGAAAATGTGATGCCAATGTACTGAAGTCAGTACTCATTTTTGGCTCCGTTTTTCCTTCCTAAATGGAAATTGGGTTCCATAAGTGTTCTTTTTAAAACTATATTTCCATCAATCAATAACTTTGTATAACGAAATATGTAGTAATTAAGACGACATTGCTGTGTAAATCCTAAAAATTTGAATAATTTTGTTTTATTGCTTTAAAATGTTTTAAAGGTTATGTAGAATTAATACGTATTTAAAATATTTTCCGAGTTATAGCATCAAGAGATGATAGAGAAAGGTAGTAACGTATAGGTAGGCCATAAATAAAATTAAAAAAAAAAAAAAAAAAAAAAAAAAAAACTGTTTAAAGCTGATAGTGATGATATGTAGTAATATGTAACCCACAACATACACATCGTTTTATAGAGTATACATAGAAATTTTCAATGTGTTCCTCTCGAAACAAAGTTTTTTGAATCTGAGCACACGATAATCAGACAACAACTTAATAAAACGAGCTAAAATATTGCGTGCTTCTTTTAAATTGTCAGTGAATCTACAAAATTTTAAATGTTTTGATAAGAAATATATGTTTTTCAATGTTTAAATAACGACATTTTTACGAAAAAATAGTACTTTCATATTTAAATCACTGACAATTCACTTATAATTTTTTGCACATCTTCGAGGTTTAGCTACGAATGATACTTGTTATTAACAATTTTTTCATTGTCGTGTATTCAAAAATAAGAACGAAGAGTGTACGCAAATTAGATGCTTTATTTTTGCATTTTAGTTTATTGCTTCAATAAACTATTTACGAAAAACACATTTTAAGAAGTTTTTACTGTAATATATTTCAATAAATTATAAAGAAGATAAAGGGATTTCAAATCCATGAAAGTTAAATAACACTTATACAATTAGATACCAAATCAAATCTTTTTCAGTAATTTTCTTAGTATTAAATTAGTACATTGGCATCACTCTGTTCATATTTAAAAACATGGATATGACTTTCTCTGCATTAAAATTTAACTCCATACTAACACTAAAGCTGACTATTAAATTCGTTATTGGTACAAACATTTAGGAAAATGTGGAGATTATACTTAAGCTGTATACTTAATTTGGTTATTAGTAATACACTATGTCAACAATCTGATAGATACATGCTTTTTTTATTCTTATCAGTGCGGCAAGTCCATCATCGAACAGGTAAATATTTTAGGGCAAAAACGCACCACCATAACATCACCAAACTATGAGTCTGTGCAGTATGGTAATGTAGAAATTTCACTGTCATCCGGACAAAATGTTGCACTATGACTTGATTTCTTCAACATGTTCTGTTCATACTTTTATACTTGATATCAAAGGTACTATAATTGTGAATGTAGCACATTAAAATAAACGTCATAGCCGATTAAAATAAATAAAATACGTGCCACCAAGGCAGGGTTCTCCATATCGATGACGAGGATCAATATGATAATGCACAGCTAGAACTTCAAGATAATAAATTACAGGGTGTCCCCTAATTCTTCAACGATAATTTGGGAAATATTTCCTGGGTATATTCTAAGAAAAAAATCGTTCTACAGTAAGGGTCTATCTCCAATGCTGACAACACTTATCGAGGATTTAAAGAAGGGCTTAATTTGGTATACCCTGATGCATGTTAACGGAAATTGCGCAGTTAATACTAATGGCAGAAACTTCGTTGATGACTCTGTTTTTAGAAGAAATACTACCCTTTGTAACTACATTTAAATAAAGTTGATGTCTTGTTAGGGTCTTCAGATATCCAATTTCGGGGCTGTTCCATTTTTCTTGCCATGCTAATTTTTGATTTTGAGGTCGCTTTTTTCCACAAAATGCGTAATAAACATAACTTTTAACTATTTTTTTCTTATGAACGTAACAATAATATTAAAAAAATCATCAGCAAGTTTGCAGAAAAACCCATAGATTTTATGATACTTGAGGAAACCTGGAGTAAGTAAAAAAAGGAATTTATGGTTTTTTACCTACGTTTCTTACAGCAGTTGACAATAGCAGTGATTTTCGAATAATTATTAATTTTCCAATAATTTTTTTAAAATTTCATGTCTACATGGAACCTACATTTCCTTACACTGCTCTTCAAAAGTTCTCAGAAAGAGTTAGGTTTCGGGTGTGAAGGCCTATTCGGAAAATTTACCAAACAAAAATGATGTAAAAGATTAGAAAAAAAATTAATTCATCAGTTTAATTTTTTACTCCAAGGTTAAAGTTGCTTAGAAACGCTATTTGAAGTGTCTGCACTTACAAAACAAGAATATGCAGACTTTATTGACGTTTATGGGCTGAGCACAGGAAGTTTGAATGAACTTTATCCTACCCGAAGACTTCCTAGTGAAGAAGTATTTGAAAATACGTGTCAAAGGCTTCGAGAAACGGGATCAGTTTCAAATACACGACCTAACGCAAGAGCTCCACAAGTAAGAAGAATTTCGGCTGATTAAAAAATACTGGAAGCTATTACAACTGATCAGTCAATTAGCATTAGACGCTCAGCTTTGCAATTCAATGTTTCCAGACATAAAATGTGTTTTCTAACTGGTTTCTGTAGCGGAGCTTGGATGACAACGAGTTTATTAGCAGAATTCTTTAGACGGAGGAATCTCAATTTACAAGAGATGGGATCACAAATTTTCATAATCTTCATACATGGGCTGCAGACAATTTACATACAAGGAGTCATATGTAAATCATTTCAACACAAACTCAGTGTCAATATGTGGACAGGTGTACTTGGAAACAAGTTAATCGGCCACTTCAAACTACCACTGAATTCTACAAACTATCTGAAGTTTTTGCTGAATGATTTGCCAGAACTACTGTGGACGTTCCACTAATTCAACTAGCTTCATCATATTTCCAACAGGACGGGCCTCCAGCCCACTATGGTCTTGAGGTTAAAAATTGGGTAGATGAAGAGTAGGAAGAAATGGACCAGACCAGTTTACTGACCTGCAAGATCTCCTGACCTACCGTCCATATTTTTTTTGTACGGGAAAAAAAGAAAGAACTTGTGTATTCAACCGAAATAGCAACTTTAAGTGAATTGGAAGAGCGTATTCTCGAAGCGTCAACAAAAGTGAGGCAGCAGTTAGCATCAATAAAGGTTCGTGCTAAAATCCAAAAACGGGCTCTAGCATGCATACAAAAATAAGGAGGACATCTGTTATAACTGTTATAGTATACACATAAAATAAAAATTATCTAAAACCACACAAAATCATTTTTTATTTATAGCCTTGGGGCTTAAAGCAAAAACCCTTTTTTATAAATTTTACTTGCAGCAGATTTTTCCAAGTTATTAATCTGTGGGTTTTCTGCAAACTTATTGATGATTTTTTTTATTATTGTAACGTTCATAAGAAAAAGACAGTAAAACGGTATGGAGAAAAGTGACCTCAAAGTCAAAAATTAGCATGGGCAAGAAAAATGGAACAGGCTTAGAAATTGGATATCTGAAGACCCCCCTAACAAGATATCAACTTTATTTAAATGCAGTTGCAAACGGTATTATTTCTTGTAAAAACAAAGTCATCATCGAAGTTTCTGCCTTTAGTATTAACTGAGCAATTTCCGTTAACATGCGTCAGGGTATATCAAAGTAATTCTTTCCTTAAATCCCCGATAAGTGATGTCAGCATTGGAGATAGACCCTTACTGTATAACGATATTTTTCTTAGAATATATCCAGGAATCATTTCCCAAATTATCGTTGATAATTGCCTTAAGTCTAAATAAATACACCATCGAAGCTATACTCTTCCTAATCTTTTGAAAGGCCTAACAAACAATTTATTGTTTGATAAGTTTTTCAATTAGATAAAGAGCATAAATTCAGATTATTATTATAAATAAGATGGATGCATATGGAGAAATCGTGATTACAGAAAAAGATTCTATTTTTTCAGCAAAATTAATTCGGAAAAAAGATCAAATCATGTGGGCTTATTAAATATTAACATACGAGTATATTCATCGATAACAGAGGTACAGAAAGGTACAACAAATTTATTGTGAATGGAAATTGTAAGGTCGGTTGTGATGGAGAGATTACATTTAAACGTGGATAAATAGTGGATTACTGTTTTGTCGCTGGATTCTAGTACCGTCTTCTGACTTTTTTTTATCCCCTACCTCTGAAAGCTACAATTTTGGTCTCGAATACGAGCAACAGAACTAAAATGTCAGTCTCATCAAACCGGCTTCCGTGATCTAAGAATAATTTTAGCCAAAAACAGTTCGGCAAAATATTTGCCAAAGGTAGATATCAATTCTTCGCTTTTGTAAGTATTGTAAGATAATTTTTAAGTACAGGGAGTTATCAGAAACTTCAAAATAAATAAAGCTTCTGCGATAGGCTTCTTGAGTTTTATAAAGTCAGCACAACGGAATTCGTTTTAGCTACAGCCAATTGAGTATTCGAACATGCAGTAGTTCTAGAATACTTTTGAAAATCGGTTATACATTTTCAACCACATAAAAAAGTGAACCATTACACTTACAGGGAAATCTTCTTTTCACGACTCCGTTTCATGAGTTTCAAGCAGGCTTTCTATTACTCAGCGGTTGATCAATAATTTACTATACATTAATCAGCTCCTCGCTCAGCTATCTAAGTAAATATCATACAAATCTTTATCTGTTGATTTTCATTTGTATGAAATTGGAGTTTCTAAGATCTAAGACTATGGTATTCAGAGGAGTAGGCGGAAGATATTTCTCAGAAGAAAAGTGGACTTAGGACGGTTAAACTGTGCGGGATTACAAATATCTGGGAGTTCTCATATCAACCAAATTAAATATGAATGCTCATCTGTAAACTAAATTGCCTGAAGGTAAACGTGCAGTTTCTATTGTTTGGCGACGTTGCATTAATTGTAGATATGTATATAAATCTTCTTGTATAGAGGTTAAGTTTATATTATACACTTTTAAAAGTAAAAGAAAAATTTTCTTGTTATTTCGTGATTTATTTTCAGACTGTCAAACAATACTCCAAACTATCATACATACATGCTTTGTCTCGAACCTGAAATGACGCCTTTGTTTTTGGACGCACTAAAAACGCATGGAAGAAAAAAAGCTTAGTAAATTAGTGGCAAGGCTTCTTATTTTTACTTAAGCGAAAGGCAGCTCACACAAGAATATGATCGTCTGGCATCAGATTATGAACAAAGCCTACATAGTGCACTCGACGAGCATTATTTAGCCTCTAGAGCAAAACACACATACATGCTCGATTCATACCTAATTGCGGAAATAAATACAATTTTTAGAATAGGAGGAGTGCTGGTGAAATTGAATTTTATAGCAAACCGCCTTGATCCACAGGAGGATGCCCTTCACTTTCTTGATATGTGCACGACCTCTTGTAGTTTTTGCTGAAAATTATTCGACAAAAGTGTCCTAAAATAGAATAAAGCAATAAACATTTCAGATCAAGAAATATATTTCATTATACTGAAAATGAACTGAGTCAAAATATATTATTCAGGAAGCTTTTTAATTAGTAGTTGCAGTAGGGTTAGAGTGAGTGTTTATAAGCTTATACATGAGTGTTTATAAGCTTATACATGAGTATACAGTTTATCTTTTCATAACAAATCATTCGATTCGTGAGGAGTTGATCTGACTCGATTAATTCCTTGATTCTGTCTTCATCAACCTCAATGGACCTCTCTGTCCGAATGTGTCATGACTTATTTCACTACCCAACAAATACTTTATATATGTAAGCGTACATAGAAAATACAATTCTCGAAGTTAGTGATTTAAAGATTTAATGTTCTTGTAATTTTTCCTGTAATTTTAAGTGTAACGTTCAAAGTCCTCTACCTTTTTTGAGCCTTAAAATAACATTCAACATATTTTCCCTAGACGGGGAAATACTCCAATACTCCACGTCATTTCGATTAACTTCATAAAGTTCCGTGATATTAAGTGTAATAACGAAATGGTTAGCGTTGTGCGGACTTGTGTGTGATGGCCTATATTATTTTTGCAACCTCCCCTTTTATCATAGTCATAGATAGTGGCAATGTGTTATAATACTATAAGATTCTAGATATTAGAATTATTTGTACATAACTTACCGCATCCATTTGGATGTGCGGTTTGCTTGTGGAACATCTTGTTTCGAATTAAAGCCATTCTGTTTCTTGAACCTAAAACTTATCTACATACATAATGTACTTGGGTACTAATATATTTCATATACACATCAGCCTGACATCGTTTTTGCTTCATGCATGCTTGCTGCTTTCAGTTATCCAGACTTTGTTAACAACAATGATCCTCGAAATATATCTATTCCAATGTTTTCAAAGTCCACAAGACTAAGTTTCTAAAGTTTAAAACTACCCTAAGCACTATTTATAAATTGAGATAATACAGATAATTGAAAGCAGATAAGCTTAGGATAGTTCTTCCTGACATTTTTTGTTTAGTCTTAAAATAAAAACGAAATGTAATTTGGTATTTTTAATATTCTGAACCAAATGAAATTGATGATGATATTCAAAGTACAGCAGACGGAAACAAAGCAACTATCTTGAAGTCAAGAAAGGTCAAAAAAAGAAGCCGTATTGATTTCTTGGTGGTCGGAGTTTCTAGTAACGTGCTGGAACATAGACTAACTAACATTCCCGAAACAATAAGCAAAGCGTCGTCGGTAAAAAAGGTTCCGCGTGGCTTAAGTGACAGCCGTTTTTACAATGGTTGATTCCCGTGAATAGCGCGCGGCCGTAAAATTTCGTGAAAACTGACTCAGGAACTCTTGAAATATTAAAAACGGCCTACACGGATAATGCTATTATTAAAACTGAAGTGTTTGAGTGGTTTTCCCGTTTCAAAAAGTCAATTGATAACAAACCTCGCTTTGGTCGTTACTTCACGGTCCAAACTGAT
This sequence comes from Volucella bombylans, assembly GCA_949129095.1. NCBI lineage: Eukaryota > Metazoa > Arthropoda > Insecta > Diptera > Syrphidae > Volucella > Volucella bombylans. Next base: position 20,208,385 of record OX422143.1, on the reverse strand, counting down.
GAAAAAATTCGCAGTCATCCTGAAGGATCGAAGAAATTGTGGAGCTATCTGGAGCGAATTAAAGTTCAGCTCAGCAAATTTTAACGGACGATTTTGGGATGAGCAGGTTGGTTCCTAAAGTAGTACCTGTATGTAGACTTTTGACTGCTAAACAAAGACAAGATTTCGTGGAAGCAGGCTGTGCTTTGAAAGAAGAGTTCCGAAATGAGCCAAGCTTTTATTTCAAGGCGAACACAGGTGACTAATCATGGTGCTACGGTTACGGCCCTGAAATGAAGCATCAATCAAGCTCATGTAGGATTTCAATTTCGCCTCGCTCCGAAAAATTTCGTGAAATCAAACGTCAGGACAAGGATGATTTGTTTGTTTTGATGCGGGCATCACAGAAGATGATTTTCAAAAATGTTCTGAACAATAAAATAAATGATTAGAGAATTGTATTAGTGCCAGTCGAGAGTACTTTTAAACGGAATGCAGGTTTTCCAGGTTTGTTTAAAAAAATGTTCGATTGCTTTTGGATACCCCTCGCATACAGCTCAATCATTCTACAGGCTATTTTTCTAAAAAAAAAATCCAAATTGTATGCACCAATTTGTTTATACAATTTATGAAAAATTATTATTTTATGCTTAGTCTTATTTTTTGTTTCTTAAGAATGAGGGTAAATTAACTAAGAACATTCTAGGATCACTTACTGTAGGTGCATCAAAATGTGCAAGTCTTTTTATCCCTTACTTTTTGCGTGTTACTATTTTTGTGTTTTGTTGTGTACTCGTATATGATATTTACCAAGCACCCTCTAGCATGTTGATACTCGCTTACATACATATGTTTCTATTTGAATTATTCGCAAAAATATACTCGTACCTATAAGCACACGTCGCCCATAGTGAGGTGATATGCACATTCCTTACAAATGAAAATACCATAATCGAGACAACATTCAAAGGGTACAATTTGTTAAAGGAATTTCCTTAAAAGTCATCGGAAGGTGATTAATTTGAATCCGTCGTCAAACACGTTTTCAATTTCCTTTAGGAAAATAATATCAATTTTCAAAGGTGCTGCTTTTACGTGAGTTAATATGAGCCTGTTAAAATTACTCTTCATTTGTAAGGAAGTAGACAAAAAAGATAATATGGATAGTGATGAGTTAAATAGCATAGTTTAATAGTAAAATGTTTTTTTCTTTTACTCCTATTTAAGGTTTAGTTGTGAATGGTCATATGACGCATACTAAATTTCTACATATAAAAGGAATAGCATCGGAAAATAATATTGGAGCAATATATGGGTAATTTTTATGTTTTTGATTTATATCAATTTAAAGCAATATGACAGCGTATGTTTATTTATACATTTAAAAATAAAACTTTCAATGATAATACTGAAAAACTAAATACATACGAGTACATGCAACATGGAATAAAGTCAACTTGTTTATAAAGTATCCCTCCATCCGCTATTTATAAATATTTAAAACTAACTTTAGCTAAGTACAATAAATTTAGGTCAAAATAAATGGCACAACTTTCTCACATAGGATTTTATTTAATACGATGCTGTTTCTATTATTTGGTTTTCGATACTGTTCCTACTGGTTTCCGGAAATGCATACCCCCGAGATACAGCAGTTTTAAACACTGCGTCTGTTTTGCTTCTTTGTACTTGTATAGTTTTCTTTTTTTTTTATAATGAGCGCGCTAAAGGGGTTCGTGTACCCTTAAGGTGATTGTTCACAGCGCGGGCAAAGGAAATTTAAGGAGGAAGAAAAGAGAGGCACCGATGTACATTGTTTTTAAATGTTTGCAAGTTATAACGACCAGGAAATACAGAGATCGGCAGGGCATTCCATAAGCGAGTTGTACGGCTTAGGAATGAATCACAATATTTTAGAGTACGCCCGACAATGGGCTTGAGGGTATACTGATAAGCATTCATAGCGAGACAGGTGTTACGGTTGAAAGTTTGAATGGGCGGAATGCTTGCATGAATTTTTGAATGGCGATTTCAGTGGAGCACTGGTGGTGGAGATAGCGATAAAACAAAGTGAGACAGGAGACATTACGTCGGTGTTTGAGGGTGTCAATTGATTGACTGGTATTAGTATCATTAATAAGTTTTATTGCACGGTTTTGAATCCTACCTAGCAGGTGCAGAGATGTTTTAGGAGCACGTGACCAGATGTGGGTATTGTACTTCAATTTTGGGCGGATGAATGTCTTATATATTGAGGCCAGATCAGAGGGCGTAAAATATTTCTTACACCGCTTGAGGAAACCTAGACATTTCGCAGCAATATTGGCGATATCAAATATGTGGTCATTCCAACGTAAGTTGTCATTGACACACATACCGAGAATGGAAAGTTTTCCGGTTTCGACGATGCAAGTGCCATTCATGGATGCTGGGTATTTAAATTTCGCTTTAACGACAGGAGAGAGCATTGTGTTTTGGAAGCATTAAATTCCACTCCGTTGATAGTTCCCCAATTGGTTATGCTGTTGATATCGGAATTTAATGAGCTTAGCATACGATGCCGTTCTCGTTCTACAGCTGAAGAGCAGGGCCGTGAGTGCGGAAAGGAATATGAAAAGCAGAGAGTACTGTCATCAGCAAAGGAATATATTGGATTAGAAGTAGCAGAAAAGAGATCGTTAATGAAAATTAAAAAGAGTGCCGGAGACAGAACAGAGCCCTGGGGCACACCAGCATTCATTTTGTGAATATCAGACTTGAAGCCGTCCAAGACAACTTGAATTGAACGTTCCGAAAGGTAATTTCTAATCCATTGAAGAAGACAGTCATCGATCCCAAATGCACGCATTTTCGACAAAACAGCCTGATGCCTAACTTTGTCAAAATGACTTAGAAATATCAAGTGCAACTATCTTGCTTTCGCCAGATTGATGTACACTTTGGTTCCACTTTTCGGTGAGACATGCCATCAAATCACCAGTGGACATGTTGCTACGAACACCACATTGCCGGTCATTGAAAAGTTTTCGCATTTCGAGCTATTTGATGAGCTGACGATTTATCAGCGTTTCCATTACCTTGGAAAGAAGGGACGTAAGTGTAATGGATCTGTAGGAGGAGAGAGAAGATGATTCTCCTTTTTTAGGGACGGGCTGGACAAATGCTGTTTTCCATCTGCTCGGGAAGAGTCCTAAAGAGTAGGATTGATGAAAAAGCTTACGCAGTGGTTTTGCCAGCGAGGAAGAACACCTCTTCAGAAGAAGGGGAGATATACCATCTGGACCAGCGGATTTATGTATGTTGAGATCTTTAAGTACTCTTGCTACCACACGAGTGCGAAAGTAGATTCGTCCCATTGAAGATTCGACGCACTCAAGTGTAGGCGGAGACAAAGCACAATCTGGGAGTGTTGAGCTGGCCGCAAAGTGTACAGCAAGCAGATTGGCCTTGTCCAAAGAGCTCACAGCTGGAATGACATTGTAAATGAGCGTTGGGATGGAGGATGGGGCGGAATTTCTAATGTTTTTGACGAACGACAAACAATTTTTAACTCTAACCCTGACGGCCTCTTTACAGCTCGAGTCGTACCATGCCTTTTCTTTTAATTTGATACTCTTCATCCGATGAGGAATAAAGGATCTCATTCCAAAGAGAATGATGTCTGTAATCACATCAGCAGCGGCATCCACGTCGTTATCGAGGAAGCATAATGACCAGTTAAAATTCCTAAAGAAGCTGTTAAGACCGCTCCAGTTGGCTTTCTCGTATTGCCATACGGTTTTTTTTTAGGAATTTTTTCTCTAACCGTGTGGTCGGTGTACGAAAAATTAGCTGACATGACACAATGTTCCGACGAGCCTAAAGGGGAGAGCACATCAATGGTGTACTTATCAGGGTGAGAAGTTAAAAACAAGTCCAGGGTATTGGCGGTATGACTATCAATATCTGGTATTCGCGTGGGCTCATTTACAAGCTGCGTTAGGTTGTTTTCCGAAGGGAAGTTCTCAACAATGAGGATACAGGAATACAATTCTTTCAATGGAGTCAGACAGCGCATCGAACTCGTTAAAAGTTGAATTGCTGTTCAGTTTGGGGCTTCTGTAAATAAAGCATTAGTGGATAATTTGCTTACGGAGATGGAATTTTAACCACATGAAGTTAAATTCCGGATTGGAAGATGGATCACATTGTGGTGGAGTTTGGTAAGCTAGATGACTACGTACGTAAATGGCAAGACCGCGGTGAGAGGAGTATAATGGCACTAGTCCGTACAATGGTAGCTTCAGATCAGAATGATCTGAGAGGTGTGAGCGGGGATCTACCTGTGCTTCACTAATTGCCAAAAGCACTGGTCTGTACTTACAGACGTGGACGTACGCAGAAAAGTGATTACTTTTTAGCCCGCGTATATTGGCTACGTCTACCCCAAATTCCCTAATCATAATCACAGACAACACAAACACTGACGATACTAAGCGAGGCTGCGAAGTGAAAATTCTGACATTGATTTACAAGTAACATTGAACTTGAAATACAACACTTTCAAATATCTGGCAGATGCCCTTGTGCCAAAGTTATTGATTGATTTGGTATTCCGAAAAATATGTAACTAGCCCCTTCATTTCGTAACAACAAAATTTATCCCTAGTATCATGTTTCAAAACACAGCTAGTCAAAATAGAAAAAATAGAGAAATGAGCCATTCATTGCTAACCAGCGGTGTTATAACCGCTGCATAGTAATTCTTTACCAGCACATTTTGCAATTTCAGCCCAAGGTTAGTTTCATGACATTTACTGTGCCTAATTCATTTAGGTTATTAGCTCTTGCAGCTCCGTTTCTGTAAAACTAGGCAAGAGCGAAAATGATTTGCATATCAAGTTTCCGACTTTTTAGCCTTTTAGTCATAGTTAGCAGAGTTTTCAAGACGTATACATGGTATACATGGTATTCCTCTGCAATTGTTGCAATAGTAAAAGTAAAAGAAAGATAAGAAGATAGCCTGAGGATACAGTTGAAGTGCCAGGATATTGACTAGGATATTTTTTTATGTATATATTTCAGGTTAATAACGACCTGATTGATTCGCATTTAAAAGCTGAGAGAGCCAAATTCAACTTTGGTGGAATGACTTCGAAGCTAAGACTACGTCACGTCAAAAATCACGCAAGTTCCCGCCTTAGGCAACTGAGTTAACATTTTGGCATAAGAAAGTTACACATTTGGAGGCATGCATGCTCCATCAGTTTCAGTTTTAAATGCATTTTATTTTCTTAACACTAACTCTTATATTCTAACAAAAAATGCTTAAATGCTAGCTTACAATTACTTAACAATCTTATACTACTCGTAACTTACCGGCCCCACACAGCCACTCTAAGCTACTCTGAATACTTATATCTTATGTCTTTCGACTTCATTTACATTTTATTTATAATACTTATTTTCTATACTTAAAGGTAAGAAAAAAATTTGTTTACAAAAACTTAGCATATGGACATATATTTTTTATAAAACCTTAGTATCTAACTTAAAGTAAACCTTAGCCTACCTAACCTAAATACACAATACACACATAAACACACATAGACATTATACACAATCATATACATATATCAGTATACACCTTGGTATACACTGATATATGTATATGTTTCTTAAATGCTAACCTAAACCTATGTAAGCTGGCCACAGCTATTCACAGAGCAAATAAATTGGTCAGCTCTCCCTCATTAGTGAGGCTGGTCCGTAATTGACGGAAACGACGAACAAACATCTTCCCCATCATTCAATCACCAGAAATGCTGGTGCTGCCGAACGACATCCCTCTTATCGCGATTCCCCACCGCCCTACTGAACCTGAGGCGATCCACACTGCCGTGTGCGACGTCTCTGTTGTAGTTGAGTCACCTGTCCCCAGCTGTCCGAGACGTGGAAGATTAACGGCACAGCTGATCTATCCTGGTTCAACCCTATCTGATCTAGGTAGAGGAATGCTTCCGGTGGAACGAAGCCGTCAGAGCGCACACTCTCGTGGTAAAGATAATTGGGGTAGTAAGCCCCAGATATCAGGTTATTCGTCGAGGTCATTGCTCTTGCAATGTGCCTTCGAGTCAGCTTAATTACGAAGTTGTCCACTCGTATTAGGTTCGCCCTGTCGTAAAGGACCTCATTAGGATAAAATTTCTTGTACTCTGACTCTGGTGTTCTGTACAAGCGAAGACAAGCCCTAAGACAAGCCCTCTCAAACACCCGAATCTTTTCCATTAAGTTTGCTCGTACATTGAACCACACAGGACAACCAAATACCAGCATGGGCCTGATAAGGGCCATGTAGCAGATTACCTTTACCCTCGCATCCAGTTGGCTGCTTTAAAACAGTCTCTTTGTAAGGGCAAAAGCACCTTTAGCTCTGGCCAGAGCAGCATCTATATTTTTGCCAAAATACAGAAACTGATCTAGCCAGATTCCAAGATATCTGACTAAATTTCGACAGGCAAGAGGTTGTCCGTGTTGTCCGATGATAGAGAACTTTCGCAAATTTTTTCTGATATCCCTAGAGGCTCCAGACAACGGCGTCCTAAAGAGAATGGTTTCCGACTTCTGAAAGTTGATTTTCAACTTCCAGTCATCGCAAAATCGTCTTATCTTATCGAAGTCACGCTGCAAGAGAGTATTAATAACCTCGATTTTTGGACCTGTTCTGTACGCTACCAAATCGTCTGCGTACGCAATAGTATGGGGGAGTGAACCTATCAAGTCGCTTGTATAAATCTTAAATAGGATCGGCGAATTGACCGCGCCTTGCTGAAGCCCATTTTTAATTTGAAATATTCCAACAGAAGTCACATCAACATTCTTCACGATGAACTGTCTGTTGGTTAACATATTATAAAGAATGTACAAGAGTGGTTTACTGATCCCCAGCCTAGTCAGCTTATAGAAAAGACCATATAACCATACGGTGTCGAAGGCCTTCTCCAAGTCAACAAGGCAGGCACCAGTACATTGTTTTTTGCCTTTATTCCATTGGATATCGGACACCAGTTTAGACGCGGCATGTGAGATATCATGTCCCGCCTTAAAACCGAATTGATTATCTAGAACTATATGTTTGTCCTCAACCCACCTAGACAGAGCTCTATTAATTACTTTTTCAAAAACCTTACTGATATTCGGAAGGAGACTTATCGACCGGAGATTCGCCGGATTGGATATAGCCTCCCCCTTTTTGAGACTAGGTTGAACCTCCGCCGTTTTCCAATTCGCTGGATAATGTGCATTATTTATTGCATTATTAAACAGGGTGGTGTAGATGTCCACCGCTTCTAGAGGAAGATGTCGAAGCACGATGTTCGGAATACCATCGGTCCCCACTGATTTCTTAACTCTGATTGTGTCGAAGATCGCATGGAGTCCTTGCTTCGAAATGAATAGGGGTAGGTCAGTTTCTCTGGCAATGACATCATTTTCGTCACTAAACCGGGTGAAATTAGAGCCGTTGGATCGCCATTTCTCTATTTCATTTCAAATGTAACCGTTGTCCACCAATACGGAAGCCTCCAGGTCATAATTAGGGCCAATGATATCAATGGCCTTATATATTTCCTGAAAAATCGCCCCTATGGTCTCAACTTTGTCCTGCGGATCCTCGATCACAAAGAAGTGGTCATCGTCAGCGTCTTCATTTGGATCAATACCTGCTATTGTCAGTAACCGTTCGTTGTCTGTTGTCCGAGCTATTTTAAGACACTGAAGGTCGTTTTGATTTTTTCTCCGAAATGTTTATTTATTTGCGGAAACATATTCGGGTTGCTGGTGTTTACAGCACGAACCTTGTTGTTTCAATATAAACGTACAGAAATTCTGTAATTTTCTTTTATTAGCGTTTGAAGATTTTTAATCGACCACTTCCGTGTCCTAATCTCCGGCTCTTGTCGGTCAGTTAACTGTCTGTACAAGTTTTTGAGTCTTGACAGAAGTCTACTTTTCTGTCGGTGCAGTGCGTCAATAGTAGGATTGCGGAACAGGTCTTCGTTAGTTGTACGTCGATACCGCGGTATTGTAGTGTTCAAAGTTTGTTTAATTATCTCGTCCATTTGTTTTATGTAATTGTCGATCTCCTCGTTTGACAAATTCCTATTGGACGGTGGGTGGAGCGTGTTCGAGGAGAGCGCTCTTTTCAAGGTTGCGGAGAAGCGTGTCCATCGATTCTTACTGTAGTTGTAAGAATATCTTTGGACAAACTCCTCCAATTCCGCAATTTCGTTGGGAACTGTAATTTCGGTGCTAAAACCGCAATGGTCACTGTCATACACGAATATGCGCAGATAGTTTAGCGTCTGTAAATTCGTAACTGTCAGTCGTATGCGTTCGTCGTACAGCAGTAGATCCAAATAAGACCCGCCTCTGGGAAACGACGGGTTATCCGTCGCTTTAAGACCGAGTCTGTACATGACATCGTGCTGACCCCACCAATCGAGTAGTAGGTTCCCTCTAGTATTTGGCAAATTATTTCCCCAATCTCTGTGTCTAGCGTTGAAATCCCCGGCAATTATAAAATAATTCTCCCCCGATTCAACCCTCAGAAGTCGAAAGAGCGTGTCGAGCTCTGTAATGAATAGGGTGGATTGTGAAGCCTTAGGTGCATAAACAGAGTGCATACAAGTACAGCAGGTGAACGTTTGACCTCCACCTTCTGCTGCCGAGCCAGTTTTGCTTTCTTAATGTCAGCGAACTTAGGACAACCCCGATAGTTTGCGGTGTGTCCCACGTTTCCACATAACACGCACGAGAGCTGCGACCTATCGGACGCTCCGTCAACCCCAAGAGCACACTCCTCGGAACTGTGGTTCTTAGCGCACTTTACGCATCGTGGCTGCATTTGGCAGTTCGACGCGGCGTGCCCGAACCTCTGACAGCGAACGCATTGTATAACGCCTTCGCTCCTTTTTAGTTTTTCCCAGTGAACCACCTGGTAGTCTAGGACATTGATACTCGTTAGACTATCTAAACGGCTTTCGGGACTGAGCTGCACCAGGAAGAACGGCAGAACGTCCGTTTCTCCCGCCTGGCTCTAGCTATGGTAAATGGCTTTACCCCTACAAACTTGAGTCCTTCGCACTCCTTCTCTTTGAGCAGTGCCAGGATCTCCTCAGGATCAGAAGATGGTTCCAACCCCTTCAGCCGCATCGATTGCCGCTTTTCACACTTCGGTGTGAATGAGTAGTGCTCCGTCGTCGTTTCTTTTAGGAGCTCTTTCACTTTCGCGTAGCCCTCCACTGTATTACATGGCGATCGTTGTTTTTATTAGTGTTTTTATCTGTTGTTGTTTTTGCAGCTGTTGCTGTTTCTGCTGCTGCTGTGGTTTCTGCTGCAGTTGTTGTTTCTGCTGCTGCTGGTTTTGTTGTTTCTGATCTTGTTGGGAGCTTTCTACTTCCAGTTGCTCCCTCTGCCTGCTTGCGGTTTGCCTTTGCTTGATAGCAAGCACTTTTTCATTCAGCTGTTGTATGCTGCTGTTAATATTTTTTATTTCTTCATCCTCGTCTTCAGACTCAGATGCCGCTAGAGAGGCAAAGTTATTGTTGCCCCCCTTATAACACACCTCATCAGAAATGTACATTGACGCATCATCTGATTTTTTTTTTAATTGCTGTCTAGACTTTACTGTTTCAGCTGCCAAAGCAGCACCCAAATTCATCTTATTTAAATCAGTGGTTTTCACCCTCCTCCACCTTATGATGGCTTCGCAACGGCACCGGCAACAGTACTGTTGCCTTTTGCAACTCCCGTTATGGGAAGAGCGGAGCGCTCTCCACCATCCATCACGTGATTTTCCTTTTGGATTTGTCTTGATAACACTATGTATGTATCACAATTTAAGAAAAAAAAAAAAACTGTTCCAAGCCTAGCCCGGGATCGAACCCGTATCTCACGCTTCGACGACCGACGCCGCTGGGCTACCGAGTCAATTAAAAAGATCGCAACTAATTGTTTTTAATATGAAACTCAATCACTATTTACTTTGGAAAAGTCGAAACACGTCTATCCTCTGTCGAGGTCTATGAACGACTGATGCATGCATCCATTTTCACATTTATTTGTGCAGGATAAATTAATAGCCAGGGATTCAAAGAATCTTTTGAAGCTCTGGATTAACATTTTGAAAGACGCTTTTATTAGATAATTTAATGTTTTTATTATTCGGATGAAATCTTTTCACGAAATTATTGTAGTAATTTCCAAAAATTACACAGTTGGTCGAATAATAATCACCATTTCATGAAACATTGCAGAACTAATTAAGTTCGCAAAGAGAATTCAGATCTGTACCTAGAATTTTTAAGGGACGACTAACAAAAACCGTTAGATAGCATACCCCTGTTACTAACAAGAGCAATTATGTGGCCAGTACGAGGCCACGTTGTAGTTAGAAATTTTAAATTTCGATTATGAGAATTCTGGTTAAGGCGGTATTAGTCCATTGGATGATAGAAATAGTTTATTCATCAGAAACATGATAACAATATTGTATTACCTGAACCATAAAATTAAAGGGTGATGGAACTGATACTCGTATTGCAAGAGTCAAGTAACGTCAAGTCAAAGGTCAATTAATACAAAAAGAACAAAATATTAATTTCTCTTAATCTACGTGCATAAAATTATGTAACTGTTTTGACAAGCTGGTTTCTAAGTACAGCATTTTTCAACGGAAAGTGTAAGTAAAAAAACATATTTTTTTATTTAAATAATTGTTAGTACATAATGAATGGACGAATATTTCTTCATTATATTAAAAGTCCTGCTAAATTACGAGTTTAATGGCGGCCCATTTGTTACCAAACTAGTCTAAATTCAACCAAAGTTACCGACAATTAATACGGAATATACTTTGCATTGAATTCATGTCGAATGCTTAAATGCCGGTTACTACAGACACAAAATTACGAGTATATGTTACTTTGCGAGCATAAGTTGATGTAAAAATTGTATGTTTGTTTTTAATTTTTTTGAGTGTTGAGAAGATCATTTATAACACAACTTTTGCTAATATTTAGTTAAATATTTATTAAGAACTGAATTGAAAGTATTTACGAGTACTTCCAATTAAGTTTAAAATCCTTCCAAACTATAAAGGTATGGGGGCGACGATATTAATCCAGGTGGTACTCGCAATAGCGACAGTACACCCGTGGGATTTTCCACTGCGGCCGGGGTAAGCTAACCCAGAAGCTGCTAGGTCACTTGATTCCAATGATTCCTGCTGCTGTGCCTACGTTACGTTCGTTAGATTGAGCCAGAACGAAAGAGAGAGTACCGAAGTGGCCTGCCTGTTACAGTTAAACTCTATCAGAATAGACAAGTGGTTGCTCAGAGAGCCGTTTTTATCGGCTTGTCTCGGGAAATCGAAAAGGTGGAATGGTCTACAGAAAAGACACACTCTAAATGACTACCATCTAAGGAGCAGATGAAGAGGAATGGCGAAGTGGGACAAGCGCACGGGCCAAAGGGAGGGCAAGAGCTCTTGAAAGCGCGAGTGGTAACAGATTCCGTCCACCGGCGGCGACGTAGAAGAGAAACAGGTCGGCGAAAGTTTCGGACCTCTTATAAAGATTTTGCGAAAAGATCGAAACTCTCGGTGAAACCAGCAGTCTGGTCAAGTCCTCAAAAGCGGATGAGCAACCAAATTGGTATCACTGAGTCGAAAGAAGTGACTCTCCGTCTCATGCTTGAGGCTCACTTCCTACGTAAACTAATCAGAACCAAGTCACTACCAGTTCCTATTAACGAAGCTGCTAGTGAGCTGAATAACACAACACGTCGTAGAACGCAGTGATAATATAAGTGGAATCAGTACAAAAGACTGTAGGTTGCTTACTGGCGTCGTGGATGGGACGCTGAAGTATTGCTAAGCACACTTAAATGTGCTGGATATAAGTGATACAAATCCTGCGACGCTTGCTTACTGTGAAGGGAATGACGACATCGCAGAGCTCTACCTCTGTAAATGACCAGCTTACTGATACTTCAGGTACTCGGTGCTGATGACGTGGTGGGTTGCTGGTACTGTAAGTAATTTTTTCTACTCATTTTTCTTCGAAAGACTAAGAACTTCTATTAAAAGGAATTTATAAGGAGTACAATGGACTGGTTCCTTGCCTGAGTGCTCTGTTCCGATAAAGACAAAAAAAAAACAACAATAATTCAGCCGGTTGCCGAATCTTGGAATCAAATTTATAACGATTACTATTACCGCTTGCGGAGTATTTTTTTGATAAAACTATTAAAGGCATACCAGCGATAAATGAAAGACTGATTATTATTATTATTATATAAATACGTTTATTTATTAACATCAGTAATATTTGCAACCAAGTATAAAAAAAAGATTACCCCATCACTGTATGTCACATCGAATTAGTAACTATGCCAAAACACACCATTTATAAAGTAAATCTACTTGATATTGAAAAGGTATTTGGGACCTAAATCCTTTATTCAGGTTATTCAGGTATTCCTCAGGACTTAATTCGTGGGTCTGTTTTATACAACTGGTTGGTTGGCACAAGGTTTCCCAAGTCTATCACATTGTGACACAGCTACTCATGAATTTGCAACTGATATTGAGACACAATAACAAGAGATGATTCTAATTAATCCAGGTATATTGTAGTATTGGAAGCATACTGTACCAGTTGTAAAACTAAATAAAACAAGAGAATTATTTTTACGGTACCTACCTACCTACCTACCTACCTACCTACCCTTGTTTCTATTGCTCTTTACTTTGGACCTATATAATTTATTTATTCGTGAAAATTATATCTGGCAAATGGCTCCAAGGCAAGTTGAAGCCTTGCTTTACAAATATCTCCACAAGAAATGTGGATAATCACTTAATCGATTAGTGAACATCGTGTTCAATAAATAGATTGCTTCACGAGCAGTGTGCGCAATCCTGTTGATGCCAGTAATTTGTCATGTCATTTTTGTCCAGTTCAGATGCCAAAAAACCACATATCAATACTCTATATCGTTTCCATTACCATCTTCATAAAAGTAAAGGCCAATGACTCCTTCAGTGAAGGAAATTTCTAACACAAGTTGTCAAAAGTCAGTTCATGTTATTTTTATTCTATTTGACATCAGGTTCTTATAACAAAAAGAGAACCCTGTTCAAACCTCTTGTCTTCTTGACCCGAAAAAATATTTACCTTCTTGTTACACTAGAAACAAATCGAGGTTGTAATCAATATAATATACTTTTTTATCAATCGATAGCTTATTCTATGTTGTGCAGACAGCATAATTTTACACCAAGTGATGTTTCACTGCCTGTTCTTCTTCTTCTTTTTTTTAACCATTGAAATATGTAACGTGTATAATTACATCTAATATTACATATTTCTCAGACGTATCTGCATTGCTATTGAGTCGATTGGGGGTTGGCTATATTTGCGAAGCTTAGAACGAACCATTCTACAGACCACTATTTTGGATAACCTCATGAGTGAAGCCATGACCTTGCTGATGTTTGCGCATAGAGATCTTTGACGCCGTTCTGATTCAGATGTCATGTATGAAGAAATTATGAACATCTCGAAATAAATGATTAAATCAGTCGCTCATAGACCTCCGAAGAGTTTAAACGTGTTTCGGCTAGTAAGTGAGGAGTGATTTCCTTAACTAATACCCAGTTTATCCGACAGCTCAATTTATAACTTTCACCTTGAGGAAAAAATGATGATTACCTTAGAAATGTTGAGACAACGGGTCCAGGAAGATTTGGAGCTTTACTTAAGCATTATGTCGCTACACAGGATTCTAAGAAGAAATGGATTTTCCTATATAAAAACGGAGAACAACCGTAAACTTATATGCGAAAAAAAATTAAGTTAAACTTTTACGAGTGAAATATCTGAGAAAGGTGCGGAAATACAGATCAAAAGAGAGATCATTTATTTGGACGAGAGCTATATGAGAGCTATATGAGCAGTGAACTCATACACAAGACCAAGGGCATGGACTGATGGTACCAGACGTGGATTAAAGGCGTCAGATGTGGATAATGGCGCATGCAGGTGTCGAGAAAAGCTTCGTAAATAATGCCTTGCTTTTATTTAAATCTAGAACTAAAACAGGATTATCACGATGAGATAAATTTTGAGAATTTCTCCAAATGGATGAATAACATAGAAGAACCTTCAGTTATTGTAATGGACAACGCATCATATCACAACAAATGGGAAGACAAGCAAATCAGTTCTGGTTCCTGAAAATATGAGATGTTACAATGGCTTGCCCACTACAATATACCGCATAGTTCACAGATGCTCAAACTCGAACTTTATGAGCTTATAAAGGAACATCGAACTATAAACAATTCAAAGCATAAGATTGACGCTATAACTCACGGCGCGGGACAAGAAGTACTACGATTGCCATCTTATCATCCAGATCTCAACCCTATTGAAAATATTTGGGCAACTGTCATAGCAAGGGTGGGAAAATGAAACACAACATTTAAATTATCGGATGTTCAAAACTAGCTGAAGAAGAATTTTCAAAAATTACAGTTGAAGATTGGCGCAAAGTTTGTGCAAAAGTTATAAGGACAGAGGAGGAATACTATTCTCATTCACACAATATCGGATGCAATAGTTATCAGTACAGGAGATGATTCGTCAACCGATTATGAAACTGACAGTTCTTCAAATTGAATTCAATATAACTAGTCCTGCCATAAGTTCTGATACAAATATATAACGCTATAAAAAAAACAGTAAACATATCGTATTCAAAATTGTTTCATTTATTAGACCACAATATTGATTATTAAAAAAATTGTATTGTATTGGTCAAGCCCTTCACAACACCCTCTAGCACATCTAGAGAATGGAAAGAAGGAAGAAGGAAGAAGGAAGAGGGAAGAGCAAGAGCAATCCCATCAACAAAAGCAGATACAACAACAACACCAAAAAAATACAATAGCACAAGTGCCACAACAACAAAAGCTTAAGAAACACCAGCAACAACAACAACAACGGTAACAGGTAAAACAGCAGCAGCCACAAAAACGGCAACAGCAAAAACAGCAGTATCAACAACAACAGCAGCAGCAGCAGAAGAAGAAGGCGAAGGTGCCTCCTATCAACACCTATAAATTAGAGGTGAATGCAACCAAGGACTGTACGTTGGTCATTGGTAACAATTTTAACATAAAGAGATTGGGTAACGATCGTCATGCCATCCACTGTAATACAGTGGAGGGCTACGAGAAAGTGAAAGAGCTTCTAAAGGAAACGATGACGGAGCACTACTAATTCACACCGAAGTGCGAAAAGCTGCAATCGATGCTGCTGAAGGGATTGCAACCGTCTTCTGATCCGGAGGAGATCCTGACACTGCTCAAAGAGAAGGAGTGCGAAGGACTCAAGTTTGTGGGGGTAAAGCCATTTACCACAGCTAGAGCCAGGCGGGAAAAACGGAGTCTGCCGTTCTTCCTGGTACAGCTCAGTCCCGAAAGTCGTCTGGATAGTCTAAGCAGAATCAATGTCCTAGACTACCAGGTGATTCACTGGGAAAAATTAAAAAGAAGCGAAGGCGTAATACAATGCGTTCGCTGCCAGAGGTGCGGGCACGCCGCGTCGAGCAACCAAATGCAGCCTCGATGAGTGAAGTGCGCAAAGAACCACAGCTCCGAGGAGTGTGCTCTTGGTAGAGACGGAGCATCCGATAGGACGCAGCTCTCGTGCGTATTATGTGGGAACGTGGGACACACCGCAAACTATCGGGGTTGTCCTAAGTTCGCTGACATTAAAAAATTAAAACTGGCTCGGCAGCAGAAGGTGGAGGTCAAACGTTCGCCTGTTAGGTTTCAAACACCAGCCGTCACGTCCCAAATTTCCTACGCCAAAATGGTGTCACGTAGGGGGGGCTACGGTCCGGCAGATTATATTGTTAGAAGAAGAAATCGGCGCAGATCCAAACGTGGATGCGGTGTCGCGATCTTCATTAAATAAGGTATAAAATTTCACAGAGTGTACAAGGGAGTGTTGCGTAGGTTCCGGGTGTTGGAAGCAGTCGTCATTTATATACCGCTCCGCAGAGGAAAGCGACTGTACTTGGCCTCTGTTTATGCACCTGAGGCTTCACAATACACCCTATTCATTACAGAGCTCGACACGCTTTTTCGACTTCTGAGGGTTGAATCGGGGGAGAATTATTTTATAATCGGCGGGGATTTCAACGCTAGACACAGAGATTGGGAAATAATGCGCCAAATACTAGAGAGAACCTTCTACTCGATTGGGGGTGTCAGCACGATGTCATGTACAGACTCGGTCTTAAAGCGACGGATAACTCGTCGTTTCCCAGAGGCGGGTCTTACTTGGATCTACTGCTGTACGACAAACGCATACGACTGACAGATACGAATTTACAAAAATTAAACTGTCTGCGCGTTCGTGTATGACAGCGACCATTGTGGTTTTAGCACCGAAATTACAGTTCACAACGAAATTGGGGAATTGGAGGAGTTTGTCCAAAGATATTCTTACAACTACAGTAAGACCCGATGGACACGCTTCTTCGCAACCTTGACAAGAGCGCTCTCCTCGAACACCCTTCACCAACCGTCCAATAGGAATTTGTCAAACGAGGAGATCGACAATTACCTAAAACAAATGGACGAGATAATTAAACAAACTTTGAACACTACAATACCGCGGTATCGACGTACAACTAACGAAGACCTGTTCCGCAATCCTACTATTGACGCACTGCACCGACAGAAAAGTAGACTTCTGTCAAGACTCAAAAACTTGTACAGACAGTTAACTGACCGACAAGAGCCGGAGATTAGGACACGGAAGTGGTCGATTAAAAATCTTCAAACGCTAATAAAAGAAAATTACAGAATTTCTGTACGTTTATATTGAAACAACAAGGTTCGTGCTGTAAACACCAGCAACCCGAATATGTTTCCGCAAATAAATAAACATTTCGGAGAAAAAATCAAAACGACCTTCAGTGTCTTAAAATAGCTCGGACAACAGACAACGAACGGTTACTGACAATAGCAGGTATTGATCCAAATGAAGACGCTGACGATGACCACTTCTTTGTGATCGAGGATCCGCAGGACAAAGTTGAGACCATAGGGGCGATTTTTCAGGAAATATATAAGGCCATTGATATCATTGGCCCTAATTATGACCTGGAGGCTTCCGTATTGGTGGACAACGGTTACATTTGAAATGAAATAGAGAAATGGCGATCCAACGGCTCTAATTTCACCCGGTTTAGTGACGAAAATGATGTCATTGCCAGAGAAACTGACCTACCCCTATTCATTTCGAAGCAAGGACTCCATGCGATCTTCGACACAATCAGAGTTAAGAAATCAGTGGGGACCGATGGTATTCCGAACATCGTGCTTCGACATCTTCCTCTAGAAGCGGTGGACATCTACACCACCCTGTTTAATAATGCAATGAATAACGCACATTATCCAGCGCATTGGAAAACGGTGGTGGTTCAACCTATCCCTAAAAAGAGAAAGGATATGTCCAATCCGGCGAATCTCCGGTCGATAAGTCTCCTTCCGAATATCAGTAAGGTTTTTGAAAAAGTAATCAATAGAGCTCTGATTAGGTGAGTTGATGACAAACATATAGTTCCGGATAATTTTGACACCGCGTCTACACAGGTGTCCGATATCCAATGGGATAAAGGCAAAAAGCCTTGTTGATTTGGAGAAGGCCTTCGACACCGTATGGTTAGAGGGTCTTTTCTATAAGCTGAATAGACTGGTGAACAATAACCCACTCTTGTACATTCTTTATAATATGCTAACCGATAGGCAGTTCAAGTGAAAAATGGTGACGTGACTTTTGTTGGGATATTTCAAATTGAAAATGGTCTTCATCCTTTTTAACAATTATTCAAGCGACTTGATAGGCTTACTTCCCCATACTATTGCGTACGCAGACTATTTGGTAGCGTACAGATCAGGTCCAAAAATTGAGGTTATTAATACTCTCTCGTGACTTCGATAAGATAAGACGACTTTGCGATGAGTGGCAGTTGAAAATCAACTTTCAGAAGTCGGAAACCATTCTCTTTAGGACGCCGTTGTCTGGAGCCTCTAGGGATACCAGAAAAAATTGGCGAAAATTCTCGATCATTGGACAGCACGGTCAGCCTCTTGCCTGTAGAAATGTAGTCAGATACCTTGGGATCTGGCTATATCAGTTTCTGTATTTTGACAAAAATGTAGATGCTGCTCTGGCCAGAACTAACGGCGCTTTTTCCCTTACAAAGAGACTGTTTTATAGCAGCCAACTCGATGCGAGGGTAAAGGTAATCTGCTACATGGCCCTTATCAGGCCCATGTTGGTATTTGGTTGTCCCGTGTGGTTCAATGTACGCCAGAGTCGGAGGCACATTGCAAGAGCAATGACCTTGACGAATAACTGATATCTCGGGCTTACTACCCCAATTAACTTTACTACGAGTGTATGCGCTTTGACGGCTTCGTTCCACCGGAAGCATTCCTCTACCTTGATCATATAGGGTTGATCCAGGATAGGTCAGCGGTCCCGTTAATCTTCCATGTCGCTCGGACAGTTGGGGACCGGCGACTCAACTACGGCACAGACGTCGTACACGGTAGTGTGCATTTGTTAGTATATACAAATGTATATACTAATATATGTATTTAATGCTGCATAATGTCTATGTGTGTGTATGTGTGTATGTTGTGTATGTAGGTTTGGCAGACTAAGGTTTATTTTAAGTTAGATATTAAGTTTTTATAAAAAATAAAAAAATTATGTGTATATGCTAAGTTTTTTGCTAACAATTTTTTTTCTTAGCCTTAAGCATACTAAACAAATATTTCTAAATGAAATGTAAATAAAGTTGAAAGACATAGACATAAGAATTTAGAGTAGCTTAGAGTACCTGTGTGGGGCCAGTAATTTAGTATAAAATTGTTAAGCAATTTTAAGCTAGCATTTAAGCATTTTTTGTTAGTATGTAAGAGTTAATGATTAATAGAATAAAATGCATTTAAAACTAAAACTAACTATAAATGATTAAATGCGGTGCTTTATTTAGTATAGCATCATTTGATTTCAGATAATAGTTTCCAAGGATAATTGCTTTTAACCTTAAATCCCTTTAATTATGTATATTTACCTATTTACTAGTTATTGAGTAACATGTTGATTATGTATGTAATTATTTATTCATTACCTTAAGGGGGTAGTCTCATGTTCGATCAAGAAATCGATATTTTTTTTTTGCATATTTTCAAAGTTGAGAATATTTTGTGAAAATTTTAGACCGATACGCTAAGTCCTCTCTATTTCATCTGTAAAGGGTGTCCACCGGACAATTTTCAAGTTTAAATTTGAATTTCTCGTAAACCAACAGGGTGATTTCACATGTGTATGTAGTTTAGCGTTGACGTTGTCGAATGTGTTAGTATTTTCGCAGTACTGAAACTGTCATATAACTGAAACTACCAATCTAACTAGAATGAAAATGTATGGGTGGGACAAATGCACCCATATATAAAAGTTCTTCGAAGTTTCGTTATTGTTTTGAGTTGCAGATAACGTTTTTTTGAAAACTGTAGCAGTACATTTGCAAAATAAATATATTTTTACTTGAAACATTGGTATGTTTTAATCTTCCTTACATCATAGCATAAATCCACGCTATCCTACAAAGCGAATATGCAAGTAGATTGGCTTCTACATTTCCGCACACATGTACGAGTATTTGTAATTTTTTTTTAACTTTATTTCATTCTCTTAATCTTAAAGCTATAAAAGTAACAAAATTCAGAATTATATATGTATAGGATAAAACAAATAGACATAACCATAAATAAAAAATAAATTTATGCATATAGAAGATTCTTTAAAATAAAAGTGAAACAGTTAAGCACATTCTATTCAAACAAGAGGCGAATGTACTACAAAATTATAAAATTTTTTATACATTTATCGATGGGGATGCGATAATGTTAATAATATAAAAAAATAAAATTCAATTCTAGGTTAGATTTTGAATAGAAAGAAAATCTACATTATGACCAAAAAAACATATTAAAGGATTGATTAAGTTTTCAATAACATTATTATTTAAATGGGAAAGCCATTGTTTAACTCTTTTAAGGTATACTAATTTAACTCTCTCATATCTACGATTTTTAGGTAACTTATTAAACAGACGGGGCGCAGTAACTTTAAAAACTGGTTTTTTTATGGTGGGCACAAGTACGAGATTGCTGGTGTTAACACGCAAATCACATTTCACATAAACGCTCAGAGTGTTATAACCGAATTTTTCAAAAAAATATTTTTAGAACTTTATAAAAATACAAATGCCTTAATGGAAGAAGATTAAGGCTTCTAAATAACTGAAAGCTGGGAGTTAGTCGATTCACTTTGCACAGAATACGAATCGCAGCCAAACCACAATATTGGCTTAGAAGATAGATCTGTCTTACAACATTATTTAAAAATTGTTTTAAATATATAGTATGATTCATCCAACTCATTTTATAGTCCAAAATAATTCCTAAGTACTTAAAAACGTCAACGCATATCATTACAGGGTTTACCTTTGATATCAAAAATCATCAATTTCGTTTTTTCACTTATAACCAATTTGTGCAGCTTAAACCAACGACGCAGAATTTCTAAATCATGGTTTACGGCGAATAATAGATTCAAATAAGATTAAGGGTGGCCGTGGTGTAGTGGTAGTAGCAAACGCTTCTCACTCGGAGGGTCCAGGTTCGAATCCTGCCCATGGCAAAATCAGTTTTTCATTGTATAATTGGAACTCAGACAAAAAAATTCTGCGTGTGAAGGCATAACACTGACACGTAGATTTGGCTGTTATAAGAGTTTCAAGCAATGAAAAAAATACTGGGAATTATATCTCGAATCACTCTGAGTGAAGAAAAACTCTCCGTCCTATTCGGACTCCCACCCCTGGAGAGCAAACATAGAAACCAAACACACCTGAGTTTCAAACCACTACAAAAAAACAATTTTCCTTTCTCCTCCTTCTATCTTTCCGCCCGCGCCCTGGCAACAGTAAAAGGGTATCAACCCCTTAGGCGCGCGTAAATTATAAAAAAAAAAAAAAAAAAAAAAAAAAAATAACTTTTACAACTGCAGGTCAAGGCAGTGTCGTCGGCAAACGCTGTTATTTTGCCTTTCAGCGGTTGTAAGAAAATGGAGTTCACAAAAATTAAAAACAAGATTGGTCCCAAAAAAGAGCCTTGAGGAACTGCTATGTTAATGAAATTTTTAGAACTCAAAATATTTCTAATCTTAACTCTCTGACAGCGATTTTTTAGATAAGAAGTGAACCAACCATGTATAAAGCCTCTGAATAGCTTACTGAGCAAAATGCTCGACCATGTCAAATGCTTTGGTTATGTCAATGAACAAGGTAGCCGGAACATCAGATTCATTAAGACTAGTATGAATTTCACTGCATCCTCGGTAGATTTACCACTACAAAAACCAAATTGTGAGTTAATAAAAAAATTCGTTTTATCCAAGAAGGAGAGCATTCTAGATTTTACACTTTTTTCAAAAACCTTTGCAAAGACTGATAACAGGGAAATTGTTCGATAATTGTTTAAATTCGTAGCATCCCCCTTTTTGTTTAAATGGATAACAGCAGCTATTTTCAGTGAGTCGGGGAAGATACCCTTTTTCTAGCAACCAAAAAAGATATGTTTTTCAAAATATTACTAGTAAAATTGTCACACGATTTGGAATCGGAATTTTTCAATAACTGAATAATTTTGTGTATTTCCAAGGGCGAGAAAGACTCAAAGAAAAAACTTTGTGTTTGACATGGATCAAAAATAATTTTACCATCCCCTTGACGTTAACAAGAGGAGTCATAATTCATTTAGTGTCCCTAATAGTATTCGAAACAGTAACAAAATAATCTTTAAATGCAGTGGCAACTTATAATGGCTCGGATACGGATGTATTATTAATACTAACTACGAATCTCCCATTCCTTTTTTGAATTGACTATATTTTCAAGAAACCTATTACTGAAATAAGCATCTCTTTGAAAAGATATAAGGAAACTTCTTTTCAGCCTTAAGTTAATGGGATGTTTTTTATAACACTTGAAAAGATAATTTTTCTTACGAATTATTTTCAAAAGCGCATCAGACATCCATTGTTTTAAATGTTTGTTCTTTATATTTTTTTTTAATTTTCTTGCTACATAACATCAAGTAAGCTTGAAGTCTGTCAAGAAACAAAATAAATGCTTCATCCCAAGACTCAAAAACTAAAGCAGATTCTAAAGCAGCAAAACCAAAATCTTGAGAAATTCTATTTTTTGCTCTGTTCTGACTGAGATCAAGCTGAATGGATGTTAGCAAATTATCATTTATATTAAGGTCAAAGCTTGTCGTTTTATAATTCATTGAATTATTTATATGTAGTCTAATAAATATATGGTCTAAACAAGAACTAGAATCTTTAAATGTACGGGTGAACTCATTTAGTAAACTGGCAAAACCAAAGGAAGATGATAATGACAGATCAAGTTCAGAGATCGATGTTAAAATCACCAACCAAAATTAAATTTTGTCATTTTAACACAGACAAAATAGTAAAGAATACCAGTAATTTCGGACTTGAAACTTAACAAATCAGCGCTTTTAAAATTAGCACATTTAACCTTAATGACGGTCGAAAGGTCATTTCTATAGAATAAGTATTATTATATGTAGCAACGAATCTAAAATTAGGTTTAGAGAAAAATTCACACAAAATTCAAATTTCAGACAGAAAAATGAGATCCGGTAAATGATTAATAGAGATGAGTTAAAAAAGTATCAACATTTTTTCCAATGCTACGGATATTCTGATAATAACGGAAAATCCTGAAGATGAAGATGTATTTTGATGATAATTTTAAACATTTTAAATTGGCAGAAGTTGAAGAAGAAAAACTGTTATCAACTGAATTGCAATGAGAACTTAAAGATATATCATTTACACTTAAACTAGCCATAAATTATTATATGTTATAACTACTTTGATCACATTATGCCCTTCTTTTTTTCTAATGAGAACCGATGAATTTCTTATCCAAACAAACTGACACATTTTTTTTTTCTTAAGCTGCTTTGCTTTCAAAAGGAGAGATCTTGTGTATCCAGTGAGTGTGTCGTTTATGAAAATTCTGTTATTCTCCTTTACGCCACTAAAGGTAGAAACACACTATTGTGTCGTGTCGTGTCGTAACGCGTCACAAGCATATCGGTTTCATGCATTTAGTATGTTTAGAGACACATTATTATAGTGTGTTGTGTCGCAACCCTATGTGTTGTGTCCTGGATCAATCGAAACCGATCGCGTGAGAGAGCTCGGTGGGGTTCTGATGCGTCACAACACAACACACAAGTATATTTCCAGTTGTGTCGTTTATGCGCACTCTTCAAAACAAAATACCGCCGACACGTCACATTAGTGTGCACACCGGGCATCACGACATAATGCGTCACGACCCAATAGTGTATTTCTACCTTAACTCTCACGCTGCCGTCTTTAATACCAAGAGTGTTAGAAGTGAGTCTGATTTTGTTGACACGCATTTTGTTCATAATTCTCATCTTTGACGAAAGCGAAGAGAACCGTACGCTTACAACTTTGTTGATTTCGTTGTTTGCTTTCGACTTAGATGTATTCTTAATGTAATAAGATTCAATCTCATCACGGGCAATAGGAACACCTAGACCAACAGAAAGGAGCTTCATTACCTTCTCGTGCACATTTCCATTTGTCACATCAGGAACACCATCGATATCATCTCCACACTGTTTCTCTTTTTGTTCAAGCAAATGAACTTTCCTCTCCAGAGTATCAACTTTTTTTATTAAGGAATTCATTTTTTTCCTCCAGAAATTTAATTTTTAAAATCGCATCAGAGTTGAGTTGTTGCAATTTTAATATTTCTGCATAGAGTGTCTCCAGAGTAATCTGCTGTATGACGGATTTCGGAACGGACTTGTCGTTCGAAATTGCAGTAGCAGTGGAAGTAACATTGCAAATCAAAGAGACATGAGCACTCGAATCAGTCATGAGAGCCAGAGAAAGATCAGGCAAAAGAGATTTTCTCCGTAGCCTTACACAATTATCACATTTGTAACCTTTATTACTTTTTTTGTAGAATTCGATGTCACTTTTCTTTAAGTTTACACACTTTGCATGAAATCATTCATTACAAGCAAAACATTGAATTCTAGATTCGTTTCTTTCAATTTTAAGAATACAAGACCTGCACTTCATTTTGGTTAAATATTGACATTTTTATACACTACTGGTATTTTTTTTCACTTTAATTTGCACACAGCTCATGTGTCCCCATCAACGATGTCTGCTCAACTTCAACTACGTAGTTCTGTGGACATGTATCATTCCATCTATCCGAACATGTCTGAACTACTTAAATCCGCGGACATGAACCTCTTTTAATCTGATACATCGTTAGGACTAAATAGTTCCACGGAACTAGTTTCATTCAAGAAAGGAACCGTTTCATGTTCGTTCCGGCAAAGGAACTGTTTAGCACAACTCTAGCACTGCTTCTTTCCATTGTAAGCTATTGTCATGAACAACCACGTGTCTAGCGCTAACAAACATAAATAACAAAATAAGCTAACGGATTTCAACTTTCGCCACGAACTTGGTGATCAACTACTTCCGCAACGTTACTAGAGATCATATCTGGAATTACGTGATCTTTCTCTTTGCGATGTACGATTTCGAAATCGAATTGCTGTAGCCTAACTGCCCACATAGCTAACCTACCTCACGGATCTTTGGGATTACTCAACCATACCAGGGAATAGTGATCAGTCATGACCGTACAACGAACCCCTTTATGGAGCCGTAACTACTTCACTGCCCACAGGACCGCCAAGCACTTATTCGCCTTTCATTCCTTTTCAACGACCGACTTAGATTACAAATTATATTTTCTCCTTCGTCGAAAATCTGGGTGAGCACTGCTCCAACCCCATAGTCTGAACTACAAACGGACGCTTAAAATCCGGAGAGCATAGAATCGGGGCGCTTACCAGTCATTCCTTTGCCCTCTGGGAGCTCCCTCCCACTCCTCAGTCCAGACAAGCTACCTACTGTTCTTTAAAATGTCTGTCGACGGATTTGTCAGAATTGCGAAATTCGGTATAAATGCCCTGCACCAGGATACTCCAAGCTCCTAAATTTCCTAACATTCCTAGGTGTAGAGATCCTAATCAAGTTTTCTACTTTTTCCGAGTACACGAGCAACCCGTTACCCATTACGTACCATAAAAATTTCAACGAAGACAGAAGTTACACTTCTCCTTACTGACCTTCAGCCCTGCCGTACTCAATCGTTTGAAGACTTCCTTCAGAATTTCCAGGTGTTGTTGCAAGTTATTTATGACAATCGTAATGCCATCGAAGTACACGAACATACGCGGTTCCAAATCAGCACCAAACACATTGTCAATAAACGTCTGCCATGTTGTTGGGGCGGTTGTGCAGCTCGAAAGCATCTTCTTGAACTGGATTAGGCACGGTAAAGACGGTGTATTGGCGAGACTTTTGCTCGCAGGGGATCTGCCAGTATGCGGATTTAATATCCAAACATGACAGGTACTTCGTATCCCGGAGTTTGTCCAATGTCGCTGAAATGTAAGGAAGTGGGCAAACATCACGTTGTGTGACTTTATTCAACTACCTGTAGTGTAAACAAATTCTAAACGTTCCGTCCTTCTTCGTAATCATGACAATATGTGCAGCCGAAGGACTACTCATCACTAAGCATCTCTTCTAATTCCGTATCTATGTGGCCCTTAATCGCAAGGGATACCGGATAGAACCGTTGCTTTATTGGTTTAGAACACGTCCTAATTTTGTGTTCTATCAGATGTGTGCACCCACTGCCCTACGGCATATCCTGGAAAACACTTTCCAGCACCTTAGTCAGTTGCTGGTTTCTCCGCCATCCAACTCGGTTCCCTTCTTAAGAACCGAAATCGAAACCACGTCATTTTGGCTCGAAAACGTCAACTCGCCTGATCTCAAATCCGGGGCAATGTCTGCTCGGACCCACAAGTCGGCTCCTAATTTCAGGACGTGTGGACGTGTCCGTTTTCATTATAAAGCACTCCAGCAAGACGGATTTCTCTTGCACAACATAAGGTAGATTCATGCTCCTTACTACCCTCTACTCCAGCTCCATCCGCCAATGAAACCCTACTAATCCTAGCTATTCTTCACTTAAGCCCTAACCCTTTTAAAATTTTCTACCCGTTCCTGCCGATTATGATACGCGACGCTAGTAAATCTAATAATCTAATAATAATCTAATTAACTACGAATCTCCCATTCCTTTTTTGAATTGACTATATTTTCAAGAAACCTATTACTGAAATAAGCATCTCTTTGAAAAGATATAAGGAAACTTCTTTTCAGCCTTAAGTTAATGGGATGTTTTTTATAACACTTGAAAAGATAATTTTTCTTACGAATTATTTTCAAAAGCGCATCAGACATCCATTGTTTTAAATGTTTGTTCTTTATATTTTTTTTTAATTTTCTTGCTACATAACATCAAGTAAGCTTGAAGTCTGTCAAGAAACAAAATAAATGCTTCATCCCAAGACTCAAAAACTAAAGCAGATTCTAAAGCAGCAAAACCAAAATCTTGAGAAATTCTATTTTTTGCTCTGTTCTGACTGAGATCAAGCTGAATGGATGTTAGCAAATTATCATTTATATTAAGGTCAAAGCTTGTCGTTTTATAATTCATTGAATTATTTATATGTAGTCTAATAAATATATGGTCTAAACAAGAACTAGAATCTTTAAATGTACGGGTGAACTCATTTAGTAAACTGGCAAAACCAAAGGAAGATGATAATGACAGATCAAGTTCAGAGATCGATGTTAAAATCACCAACCAAAATTAAATTTTGTCATTTTAACACAGACAAAATAGTAAAGAATACCAGTAATTTCGGACTTGAAACTTAACAAATCAGCGCTTTTAAAATTAGCACATTTAACCTTAATGACGGTCGAAAGGTCATTTCTATAGAATAAGTATTATTATATGTAGCAACGAATCTAAAATTAGGTTTAGAGAAAAATTCACACAAAATTCAAATTTCAGACAGAAAAATGAGATCCGGTAAATGATTAATAGAGATGAGTTAAAAAAGTATCAACATTTTTTCCAATGCTACGGATATTCTGATAATAACGGAAAATCCTGAAGATGAAGATGTATTTTGATGATAATTTTAAACATTTTAAATTGGCAGAAGTTGAAGAAGAAAAACTGTTATCAACTGAATTGCAATGAGAACTTAAAGATATATCATTTACACTTAAACTAGCCATAAATTATTATATGTTATAACTACTTTGATCACATTATGCCCTTCTTTTTTTCTAATGAGAACCGATGAATTTCTTATCCAAACAAACTGACACATTTTTTTTTTTCTTAAGCTGCTTTGCTTTCAAAAGGAGAGATCTTGTGTATCCAGTGAGTGTGTCGTTTATGAAAATTCTGTTATTCTCCTTTACGCCACTAAAGGTAGAAACACACTATTGTGTCGTGTCGTGTCGTAACGCGTCACAAGCATATCGGTTTCATGCATTTAGTATGTTTAGAGACACATTATTATAGTGTGTTGTGTCGCAACCCTATGTGTTGTGTCCTGGATCAATCGAAACCGATCGCGTGAGAGAGCTCGGTGGGGTTCTGATGCGTCACAACACAACACACAAGTATATTTCCAGTTGTGTCGTTTATGCGCACTCTTCAAAACAAAATACCGCCGACACGTCACATTAGTGTGCACACCGGGCATCACGACATAATGCGTCACGACCCAATAGTGTATTTCTACCTTAACTCTCACGCTGCCGTCTTTAATACCAAGAGTGTTAGAAGTGAGTCTGATTTTGTTGACACGCATTTTGTTCATAATTCTCATCTTTGACGAAAGCGAAGAGAACCGTACGCTTACAACTTTGTTGATTTCGTTGTTTGCTTTCGACTTAGATGTATTCTTAATGTAATAAGATTCAATCTCATCACGGGCAATAGGAACACCTAGACCAACAGAAAGGAGCTTCATTACCTTCTCGTGCACATTTCCATTTGTCACATCAGGAACACCATCGATATCATCTCCACACTGTTTCTCTTTTTGTTCAAGCAAATGAACTTTCCTCTCCAGAGTATCAACTTTTTTTATTAAGGAATTCATTTTTTTCCTCCAGAAATTTAATTTTTAAAATCGCATCAGAGTTGAGTTGTTGCAATTTTAATATTTCTGCATAGAGTGTCTCCAGAGTAATCTGCTGTATGACGGATTTCGGAACGGACTTGTCGTTCGAAATTGCAGTAGCAGTGGAAGTAACATTGCAAATCAAAGAGACATGAGCACTCGAATCAGTCATGAGAGCCAGAGAAAGATCAGGCAAAAGAGATTTTCTCCGTAGCCTTACACAATTATCACATTTGTAACCTTTATTACTTTTTTTGTAGAATTCGATGTCACTTTTCTTTAAGTTTACACACTTTGCATGAAATCATTCATTACAAGCAAAACATTGAATTCTAGATTCGTTTCTTTCAATTTTAAGAATACAAGACCTGCACTTCATTTTGGTTAAATATTGACATTTTTATACACTACTGGTATTTTTTTTCACTTTAATTTGCACACAGCTCATGTGTCCCCATCAACGATGTCTGCTCAACTTCAACTACGTAGTTCTGTGGACATGTATCATTCCATCTATCCGAACATGTCTGAACTACTTAAATCCGCGGACATGAACCTCTTTTAATCTGATACATCGTTAGGACTAAATAGTTCCACGGAACTAGTTTCATTCAAGAAAGGAACCGTTTCATGTTCGTTCCGGCAAAGGAACTGTTTAGCACAACTCTAGCACTGCTTCTTTCCATTGTAAGCTATTGTCATGAACAACCACGTGTCTAGCGCTAACAAACATAAATAACAAAATAAGCTAACGGATTTCAACTTTCGCCACGAACTTGGTGATCAACTACTTCCGCAACGTTACTAGAGATCATATCTGGAATTACGTGATCTTTCTCTTTGCGATGTACGATTTCGAAATCGAATTGCTGTAGCCTAACTGCCCACATAGCTAACCTACCTCACGGATCTTTGGGATTACTCAACCATACCAGGGAATAGTGATCAGTCATGACCGTACAACGAACCCCTTTATGGAGCCGTAACTACTTCACTGCCCACAGGACCGCCAAGCACTTCTTCGCCTTTCATTCCTTTTCAACGACCGACTTAGATTACAAATTATATTTTCTCCTTCGTCGAAAATCTGGGTGAGCACTGCTCCAACCCCATAGTCTGAACTACAAACGGACGCTTAAAATCCGGAGAGCATAGAATCGGGGCGCTTACCAGTCATTCCTTTGCCCTCTGGGAGCTCCCTCCCACTCCTCAGTCCAGACAAGCTACCTACTGTTCTTTAAAATGTCTGTCGACGGATTTGTCAGAATTGCGAAATTCGGTATAAATGCCCTGCACCAGGATACTCCAAGCTCCTAAATTTCCTAACATTCCTAGGTGTAGAGATCCTAATCAAGTTTTCTACTTTTTCCGAGTACACGAGCAACCCGTTCCTATCCATTACGTACCATAAAAATTTCAACGAAGACAGAAGTTACACTTCTCCTTACTGACCTTCAGCCCTGCCGTACTCAATCGTTTGAAGACTTCCTTCAGAATTTCCAGGTGTTGTTGCAAGTTATTTATGACAATCGTAATGCCATCGAAGTACACGAACATACGCGGTTCCAAATCAGCACCAAACACATTGTCAATAAACGTCTGCCATGTTGTTGGGGCGGTTGTGCAGCTCGAAAGCATCTTCTTGAACTGGATTAGGCACGGTAAAGACGGTGTATTGGCGAGACTTTTGCTCGCAGGGGATCTGCCAGTATGCGGATTTAATATCCAAACATGACAGGTACTTCGTATCCCGGAGTTTGTCCAATGTCGCTGAAATGTAAGGAAGTGGGCAAACATCACGTTGTGTGACTTTATTCAACTACCTGTAGTGTAAACAAATTCTAAACGTTCCGTCCTTCTTCGTAATCATGACAATATGTGCAGCCGAAGGACTACTCATCACTAAGCATCTCTTCTAATTCCGTATCTATGTGGCCCTTAATCGCAAGGGATACCGGATAGAACCGTTGCTTTATTGGTTTAGAACACGTCCTAATTTTGTGTTCTATCAGATGTGTGCACCCACTGCCCTACGGCATATCCTGGAAAACACTTTCCAGCACCTTAGTCAGTTGCTGGTTTCTCCGCCATCCAACTCGGTTCCCTTCTTAAGAACCGAAATCGAAACCACGTCATTTTGGCTCGAAAACGTCAACTCGCCTGATCTCAAATCCGGGGCAATGTCTGCTCGGACCCACAAGTCGGCTCCTAATTTCAGGACGTGTGGACGTGTCCGTTTTCATTATAAAGCACTCCAGCAAGACGGATTTCTCTTGCACAACAAAAGGTAGATTCATGCTCCTTACTACCCTCTACTCCAGCTCCATCCGCCAATGAAACCCTACTAATCCTAGCTATTCTTCACTTAAGCCCTAACCCTTTTAAAATTTTCTACCCGTTCCTGCCGATTATGATACGCGACGCTAGTAAATCTAATAATCCTACCAAGCTAATGGCGTAAGCTCTAATAACTAAATAAGGGCGGCCATCGTCCTTATCATCAACTCAAGAAAAATCGTAAAAAAATACAAAATAAAATTTCATTTCATTTAATTAATCATTCGAACTATTGTGAACTACGAGTATATCTTAACAAAAATAATTGGTATACATTTTGAATTTGCGCCGATCAGCCATCTTTTTGTAATTATATACCAAAAGGAAGTAATTGGCTCAGCCATTACATTCATTACACTTCGCAGCAAGAGAAATAATTTATGGCACATGCACATATATTAAATCGTTCTGAATTTGACTATCGTAAACTCAATAAAGTCGTCCGGAGTTGATCCGGGCTTGATAAATTAAATTGTCTGAGAGCGTCTTGTGGATGGATATAATTTTCGGGGTAGAGTTGACTTTGGCTAGTTCGAAAATACACGGTTGCGGTTAGCCACTCACTTTGCGCGCGCAACTCGTTTATTCTTTGACTATCAACCAGAGCCTGCGTTTACTCCTCCATTGTCGTATATCGTTCTCTTGCCTTTGGAGTCGCAATTCATATTGCTCGCCAGTTTCTAGTGTACGATTACGTACATGGCTTCCTCGCTCTCCGGCTTAATGAATTGTCAGATGCCAAAGGGGATTCACGGTTTGGTGAGTTTCCGTAAGGCAAATAAATCTACTAATATGTGTCGTTTGGGGTAACATATAGAGATTAGTAATGCCTTAAAATTGTTGCTAAGTCTAGCACTTTACAACGAACTAACGATGAGCAAGTGTAAACATTGTTTAAAAGTATTTAATAGTTTTACCGCTGTGTGAATAATTTATGAATCTGATTAGGAACCACCTTCAGAAGTAACATATGTAGTTCAAATTTGTAAAACATTCATATTTTGAAATATTTTTTTAATTATAACTCCGGCTCCAACCGACCGTAGTGAAACATATCGCAGTTTTTAAGTTGAGAAAGGGGCGATCGAACAGTGAGAACTTCGTTAGAATCGGTTCAGTAGTTTTTTTCTGATTCTCAGACAAAAATGTAAAGACACTACTTCTTTACAATTTTATAATAGTGGAGACATATTTAGACTTGCGCTTGAGATCAGCGTTGTTTTTAAGCCTCTATCTATGTACATAAAAGTAAAATGTTTTTTTTTGCTGATAGACCTTATAATAGTGATAAATTTTAGAAAGCGTTGTCATTTCTTGACATTTATATTGAATATTGTTCGACAAATCATGTCCAAAAGTCTTACACCATTTTCGTATCACTTCAAACTTATTCTTATATTCGGTCCTTATTTTATTCACAGAATATATATAGTATAACCAATCAACTGAGGTTATTGTGGTTAAGATTCGTATCACATATACTCTACCTGACGCAAATCCAAAAACGTAGCCTATTACGAAAATCTGGTAGAAAATTTGACTTCCTGATTGCGTTTCACTCCAGCTAGCCGATATTAAATTTCTAATAATGGCAATACCATGGTTATTTCCACTTACTCAGGACCCGATTGAACCACTACATTATATGATTCCCTCAATGTAAAGTTGTTGGTGTATGCTGATAAGCGGCATACCATATGGCGTTATTCAGCACGTTATTGCTGAGACAAAACTCAAAATGCTCGGAAAAGTGATCCAAAATATGACTACGAGAATGCGCCAACAACCATATGCCTAAAGTCGTGCTCAAAACATAATGTCGTGAGCCATTTTTTACAATGAATGGAGATTTTTGTTCTAAACTCATTTTTAGTCTTTATGGTAAAAAAAAACTATAACTCTATTGAGCTTTTTTTGTTTATTTGTTAACTTATTTTATTAAGGAAGTTAATGTAATCATGTCGAAAAGCTAAATTAGGAATCGCGGAAAATGGTGCAATGTCACTTTATGACACTTAATGGAAAGGAAAACAAATTTGCGACTTAATCAAAGTTTTTCAGTATTAATTGAAGTCTCTTATTATACTCGTATGAAACATAATGTACTCATATATGTGTTTCATATACTCGTACATATCAATATGTAATTCAGAAACTAGCTGTAAAATCGTCTGAGTTATTCAAAAAATAGCAAAAAAAATTTTGAATCAAAATTAATGTGACCTGAGGGATTACACCTATTACGGTTTTTTTTTTACTTATTTTCAATTGAGAAATAATAATACACCATTTATTTTTGGGAAAAAAAAATATTGGAATCTGCTATACGAGTATTTAGTAAAGGTGCATTTTATGGATACGCATTTAAACCAATTGAAAAGGAAATTAAGCGAATAGGGTTTGAAGACATTGCTGAATATTTTTTACCCAACACAAATACACTCTTATCACCAATAATTTAACATACGAGTACTTTTCTGCTTTTGTGATTCTGGGTTTGAGTAAAATGTGATAAAATGGTAACTCAAAAATCGGATGCTTTTCATTCTTAATAGGTCTACTTACACAATATAATGCCAAAGGACTAAAAATTACCACCAAAACATCTTATTGGGAGAGTTTTCATACATAAAGCGCCTACCTTCATTACGATTACACCACAAAGCGACCAACATACTTTTCCGGATGTGATTAAAAAGGGGACTTTTAAAGTATATTTTCATTTCATTGTGGTCCATTTGGGTATAGAGCTTGTCAATGAAATATTAATTCAAGAGGGGAGTTTGATTTCCATAAATTTCCGTAGTATCGCGCAGATAATCATGGAACCTCCGTTTAATCTTTAGGAAACTCGTTGTAAAGTATTTATATTGGGTAGTTGTAATTAATTGGACAGGAAGGATAATAATGCTGTTAAATTTGGTTCGGATCATTAGGAAGGATTTTTCAAGTTGACGCAAAACTTTTCGATGAATTTGATTGACAAAGTTTGATAAATGACACCAAGTTATCCTGAGACCATGGACCGTAACAAGGGCAGCAAACTGCTGTTAAGCGAAACGGTATTAATGGCACTTTGGGGTAACTTTATTCAAATTTTTTTACTGTCCGGTATTTTGGAAAAAAAACGAAAGTAACGAATTCGAATATTATGCTCCTTAATGTAGAATTAACAAATTAATTGCTTTGATTGGTGTGATATCATTAAATGACGTTCATGTGGTTTGAGCTTTTGAGTTGACATTTACTGTTTTGAAATAAAATTTTATCGGCGGCAATGATCCAGTTTTTATGATTTCTCCCAATAAAATATGAAATTTTATTTCAGTTTGCTTCACCAGATATTTGAAAGCAGTTGAAGATTTTATTGAAATTGTTAACTGTTTACTCCAAGAATGTACACAAATAATATTTTACGACAATAGGAGGAACGAACGAAATTAAGGACACTTTCGGAAAGGGGAGTGCTTCTTTTAAGAGACACACCATGAAATTACTTCAAAAAGGGAAAATGAAAAACAGATTTACGAGTACAACAGACAATGTCTCTGCTTTGTTTTGGAAATCGAATTGCTGGTTATAAATATTTGAAGAACACCTATACAGATGTGAAGTTGGCTTTATTGATATTATTTAAATGCTCATCCCTGAATTCATAAAAAATTAATTATAAAATAAAAATACCTAACCAGAAATGGGTAGGGAATTGAGACAATGATACAGTTTAATTCATTTCAACAATTTAAATAACTTCTTTACTACGTTATAAAAACTGTGCTTATCATATCAAAATTAATATTTTTACTACAATACATTAATACCTACTTTGTTTTTTATCTCTTTTGACCATATAAAGTTTACCCTGTAACCGATATAACTGTATGGGGATGATTCAGTCGTCTAAGGTCTATAAAGAAATGTGAATTTGTCTGCTCAGAAATTGGGATTATGTTTCTATTTATATACAATACCAGCTTATAAGTTTTAGACACTATTGGTTTAGAAATAAAAAAAAACAATTTCTTTTTGTTCTAAACCGATGTTCTTTATTAAGTTTATCTTTAAAATTCGTTTGTTGGAATCTATCTTAAGACTAAATTATCGTTTGCATGGTTACCTTTATGTAACCTATGCAATAAAACATAAGTTGCA
This sequence comes from Volucella bombylans, assembly GCA_949129095.1. NCBI lineage: Eukaryota > Metazoa > Arthropoda > Insecta > Diptera > Syrphidae > Volucella > Volucella bombylans. The sequence continues at coordinate 20,173,551 of OX422143.1, read as the reverse complement.
GTGGTTGCATAGGTGATCGTCCGGTAGTTCTTAGAACTGACACGAGCGGATACTTTGTAGACATTGTGTCATCATTTTTATTGTGATTCAATGATCACGCGGGTATCGTGTGTCGTTCGTTTTGGTGGGAACTCGGACGGTCGCCTTTGCATTACAATTTTGCTTTTGTTTTATATTATGTTCTTGTTTTTCGTGGAAGTGTCACCTGCAACTGTAACACCCCCACCGTTAGCTTGAGGCTCCGACGAAACCTTTACAATTGTCGTTTTTCGTTTTCTTAAAATATAAATGCATACTAATGTTACAATTATTATTATATTTAGGGTAATGGAAGATGCGTTAAAGGACTTATTGACATTTGATGTTTTCTCAATTAGTTTCGTATTTTCTACATGCTTTACATAAAGTTCGTCTAATTTTACATTATTAACTAATTTACTTTCTTTAGTTTTAGTCATTAAATTTGGTAAAATGATGGTTTCATATATTCTCTTCTCGAAATTTACAAATGTTTTATTTTCGATTGATATTTCACAATTTTTAAATTTAATTAAATAGTTTCCTTGTATTTCAGGATTAACATTATTACAATTATGTATAATTTGGGTTTTGTTAAAATTTTTAAGTACAATAGTTCCTGGAGTAATTTCCTTAATTTCTTTAATGGTGTCTAATATTTTGGGACAAGTTGCTTCAGTAAAAGTCATTATATTTTTAATACAACTATCTGTTATCGTAACCAAATTTCTCTTCAGATTATTATCGACTGGAAATTTGTAAATATTATTTCCTGTGTCTTTTAGAATATTTTTGTCGTTGATAAGAATAGCTTTGCCTTGAATGTCAGGTAGAGGTTTAATTCGAATTTTGGTATAGGGTAGTTCAGAAATCCTAGGTATCAGAAGTATCAATATAATTTGGTCTTTGTAATATGATACTGCTAACTTAACATCTTTGTAAGCTTCAATATCAGGAATCAATTTCATTTCTTCTGGGCCTAAAGCGTTATTAGTAAGGATACCTAATTTACTTGAGAAAAGTAATTGTTCGACACCTTCGATCTGGTTTCTTAATAAAAGAATGTCATTATTGACTTGATATATATGCTGCATTAGTAGAACTTCGTCTTCTAAGGTCATGATTCTCTTCCCTATGTCATTATTGTGAGAGTTAAGGTATGTTTCTATTATCGTTTGTTGTTTCTTTATATAAGTCGTTATGTTTTGGATCTGCTCAGAAATTTGCTCATTTATCCGTACTTGGGTATTAGTTTGTTTGATTAGTGTCTTGTCATCGTCAAATAATTCGTCTAATTTTCGTTTTATTTGTTTCTCGTCTTCATAGTCCATTGTGCCAGCGATAACCTTAAGACCTGAACCTAATAAATCTATTAGTCCTCTTTTTGATCTAATATGAGGTTTAATAATTTCTAGTTTTGCTTCTAGCAAGAGAAAGTTTTGGCTTATCGCGTTGTACATGGGGCTAACTAAATTTGATTTATTTCGGAACACTAAGATATTGTTTCTAATGTGGTTTTTTGCTATTTCGAATTCTGTAGTATTGATTATATGTAGTACTTTAGTATAGTCTTTAATAATATTATGTTTTCCTAAGTCCAATGTCATGTATCCGTTATTGCTGTTCATGTCGTATAGAGTCATCTCTTGTGTCAAAGTTGTTGTCACAATTACTGCGAGAATAAATGTCGTCAGGTGTGTCGCCATCTGTAAAAGGGTATACGAATATATTTTAATCTAAGTCTCAACTAGTTTGATGTTTCTTTTGTGGTTTGATCTGAGTTTTGTAATAGATTTTTTGATTTTTTTCTTTTAGATGGTCTTCGTCGACTTTTTCTGTTTGGATTTTTCTATATTTAGAATGATTTTTTCCTCCTCTAATTTCTTTTACAAAGTTCTTTCCATCTTTTAAAGGAATGTCCTGCCTATTGATGTTTAACCTATTTATCACCTTTTGTTTCTTTTCTAGGATACGATTATGGATTTCTTTATATTCGTCTTAGTGAATTTTACCATTTACAAAGTCTACTGGCCGTTTGTTTGTCGTTGAGTGGATCGTATTATTGTAAAATACGATTATTTTTAATATCTTGTCTTCGACAGTGCCTTTATTGTTAACTTCGTCATGCTTAAGGAGTCTGATATGTTCGTTTATTGTATTGTGTAATCGTTCGACATCAGCGTTTGATGTGTGATTACTGTTAGAAGTAAAATGCAGTTCTATGTTTTGTTGTAATATAAATTCTTTTAGGGGTAATGCTTTGAAACCTAGTTCGTTGTCTACTATTATCTTTTTCATTGGTCCAAATTGACTAAAGTAGAAGGAAAGGGCTTGCTTGAACTCTGTCCAAGTTCTTCCTAAAATTTTAATAGCGCATGCATGTTTCGAAAATTTATCAATTATTGTAACGAAGAGAGATTTTTCAAGGCTATAAAATACATCGACATGTATTATTTCAAGAGGTCTTGTTGGGGTTTCGGTTAGTTTAAAAGGAGGTCTGGGTGGATTTCTAACATATTTTTCACTGTTACAGACATCACAGTTGTTGATGAATTTGGTAATTCTTTGTTTCAGTTTTGGGTTATAGTAACTAAGTATTAGCTCTTTATAAACTTCTTCTATTCCCCTGTGGTTGTTTCTCGAATGTTCATTTTCAATTATTGTGGCTAGTTCTTCCTCGTCTGTTACGTCTTCTAGTAACTTTAAACACCTAATAATTTTAAGTTTACCATTGCTTCTGAAGTATTTAATGAAAGTTTCTTTAATCATATTAAAAATGTTTTCATCCTCTACTAAGATTGCGTTCAAATTTTTGGGGTTAAAATGATTTTTAAGGAGGGTTAAAGCGGTTTCTTCGTCAAAGGTTTTGGCATATATTATTACACGATTCTTGTTAAAACATGTATTCTTTTTAACTTAAGGGAACCGGACTGGGATTTTCGGATTATGATTTGGGTTTTAAAAACGTTAATTGAATATTTGCTCGTAGGAATTATTTCGTTTTCTAAAATGTTTACTTCGGGATGAGGTATACGGGAAAGAGCATCCGCATTCATGTTCTTAGTGCCTTTCTTATATTTGATTTCGTAGTCGAATTCAGAAAGTTTCAGACGCCATCTCACTAATTTCGAATTTGGTTCTTTTACAGAAAAGAGCCATGTGAGTGGTTTATGGTCTGTTTCTATACTAAATTTTCTACCGAAAAGGTAGGGGCGAAAATAACCGGTGGCCCAAATGATGGCTAGGAGTTCCTTCTCTATGGTGCTATAGTTTACCTCGTGCTCGTTTAATGTGCGACTTGCATAGCTTATTGGATGATTGTCCTGTGAAAGGACAGCTCCTAAAGCATACTGGCTTGCATCTGTTGACAATACGAATTTCTTATTAAAGTCAGGATAGGTTAAAATAGGGTCATTGATTAGAAGGGTTTTCAAAGTATTAAAGGACTGTACATATTCGGGATCTGCGATATTCATTTTGACGTCTTTTTTGAGGTATTTCGTCATAGGTTTCGCTACCTTCGAATAATCTTGGATAAATTTTCGGTAATATCCGGTAAGGCCTAAAAACTGTTTTATCTGTTTAGTTGTTTTTGGTATGTGATAATTTTTAATGCATTCAATTTTTTTGGATTCGGTCTTATACCGTCAAGTGTGACTATGTGTCCGAGGAACTCAGTTTCTTTCTTAAGAAACTCCGACTTATCTAATTGTATTTTCAAATTGGCTTCTTTAAGCCTTTTGAAGATCTTCGTTAGTGATACTAGATGCTCTTGCAAAGACGTTGAAAATACAATTATATCATCCATGTATACGAGACAGATGACGTTGATATAATCCTCTAGGATATTATTCATGAGACGTTGGAACGTCGTTGGCGCTGTTTTCAGCCCGAATGGCATACGAAGAAATTCGTAGTGGCCGTTCTCAATGCTGAATGCCGTCTTATGGATATCTCTTTCGTCTATTTCTATCTGATAAAATCCTTTGGCCAAGTCGAGTATCGTGAAGTACTGACATCGCCCTAATTTGTCAAGAATTTCATCGATACACGGGATCGGGTACTTGTCGTCGATCGTTACCTCGTTTAATTTGCAGTAGTCTACAACGAGTCTCCATTTAGGTTTACCGCTGGCGTCGACCTTCTTAGGGACGATCCAGATAGGTGCCGAATACGGAGAATTGCTATGCCGTATTATTCCGTTTTTAAGCATTTCTTTTATCTGCTTTTCCACTTCTATTTTGTGGATGTATGGGTACCGATAGCTTTTTGTTTGAATTGGAATATCATTGGTCGTTTTTATTCGGTGCTTTATTGCGTTAGTAAAGCTTAAATTATTTTCTTCTTGATGGAACACATCTTTGTAGTTCCTCAGGATTTTCTTTAATCCTAAGTTTTCTTCGCTATTTAGATGATCAAGCCTGAGTTGTTCTATTAATAGCGGTTTTTCATGGTTTTCAATTATGTTGAAATTTTGTTCGTTGACGGGTTGAGTTACGATATGCTCGAAACGAACGGTTTTTTTGTGTTTATTAGTACCGTGAATAAAATTAACTTGAGCTAATATTTTATGATCATCCACTTCGTAAATACCTTCTTCAATGGTCGCGTTACCATCCAGCGTCTTTTGCTCTGGCAAATAGACAAGGCCTTCCCTTTGATTTACCGGTAAGGTAACTTCACCTAAAAGTGCTACGTTGGTTGATCTATTTTTATAGTGAGCGCATGATTCATTAAAATGCAGCTTCACTTGCTTTTTCCCTAAAGACAAGGTGTTGTTTCCTAAATTTATGTTTGCTTTTAGTGGGATTAGAATATTGTTACCTATGAGTCCGTCAAACTGGTCATGGAATGGGTAGATATACATCTCGAATTTGTTTTGCGGATTTCCTAATTCTTTAAACATAGGTATAATAGCTTTCTGTGATATTTTGACGTGAGTGTTAAGGGTTTTTACTGTGATTGGGTTTTTGATAGGTTTTATTTTATCTGGAGAGCACAGCCCTGGATTGATTATCGAGTGCGTTGCTCCGGTGTCTATAACGAATTTTAGTGGTCTTAATTTGCCTTTAACTACTATATGTGGCAGTTTTGATGCGAGGCATCTGAAGGAAAATTTTCTTCATTATCACTGACGTTGGTGACCGAAGTATTACCTTTATTTCCTTCGTCAGGTTTTCTTTGTGTTTGGCGTTTGCTTCTGTTTCTTTGGGCCATTTCAATTTCCATGGGTTCTGGGGAAGTTTGGTATTGAGGGTTGCCGTTAAATGTTCGACTAGATTGGTTATGATATGGTTGGGATGTAGATGGTCCTGGAGTATAATTATGAGGTGTTGGATTTATATGGTTATTAGGAATAGTATGTGAACTTGATTGTTGATGGAAACGGTTTGAATGTTGTCTGTTTTTATCATGTCTAAAATTTCTATTCTTATTATTACCCTGATTACGGTTAGTGTTATTAGACCTATTGCTTTCTTCTCTAGAACTATTTTGGCTATGTTTGACCTTATTGGACGATCCAGAACTTGTAGGGTATGGGTTGAAATACGCATATCCTGATTCGTGCAGGATATTTACGGCTGCCTCGAGACTGTCGGGATTTCTACAATATAGGAGAGACCTCATTGGCTCGGGGATTTTGTTTCGAAATACGGCTAAAGCGGAAGTCTTATTTTGTGCAATATTTACTGCGACGCTTTCTTCATTTTCTCCCATTATTTGTTTAGTTTTGACGTTCAGTCTTCTTAAGATACCTTTTATATCATTATAAAAATCGATGGCGTGCGTCCTAAACCTGACAGATCTTAGTTCGTCGAAGAGTTCTTCGAGGGTAAGACGGTCGCCAAAATTATTATACAAGATTTGTCTAATTTCTGACCATTTTGTAGTGTGATTGTTAATTTCAATCACTTCGCGAGCTCTGCCTTTTAATTTAGATTTTATAGTATCGGAAAAGGTACTCTGGGCTAATGGATCATATTTGATCATAATAGGGTGTATTTTATCAATTAAGTCTACAAAGTTTTGCAAGTCCCTGAAATCACCACTGAATTCGGGTAACTTCGAGAGGTATTTAAGGGGATCGATGTTTAGAGTAAGCATGGTTGTTTGTGTGTTATCGGTATTGTAGAAAAAGTTTGTCACTAAGTCGGTTAATTGTCTTGACTGTTGTCTAACAATTTCTACCTGGTCTTCCAGTGTCTCTGGTATGGACATAAGGTTAATAACTGCTTAAAATTAATTCTTACCAATGCTGAATAGATTATTTGTGCTTTGGATTTGAGTTTCCTTGATGTTGGGATGTTATTGATGGTGGTCTTGATGGTAGTCTTGATGGTGATCTTGATGGTGATTTTGATGGTGATCTTGATGCTGATTTTGATGGTGGGTTTCCTAGCTCACTTGGTGATTGTAGTGGTCACTATTATGTTTTACTGCACTCGTATATACATATATTTTATTAATTTCGATTGATATTAATTATACACTCATATGCTAATTGCTGCGAACAATTTTTTTTCCCAGCTTTTTTTCTTCTTTGGTCCACTATATATATACACAATTTGATGTTATATACACGATTTGATGTTACGTTTGGTTACGCGACGATTCTTTCGTTCGCGATTAACTGTTTGATTCTTATTATTACGCGACGATTCTTTTCGTTCGCGATTTAATAATCACAAATATTTCGGATTGTCAATTAAACGTAAACACGTATACAAAAAAAAACTTCTGATTTTTTTAAGCTTGACACAATCCTACCGACTGCGCCAGTTTTAGACACTATTGGTTTAGAAATAAAAAAAAACAATTTCTTTTTGTTCTAAACCGATGTTCTTTATTAAGTTTATCTTTAAACTTCGTTTGTTGGAATCTATCTTAAGGCTAAATTATCGTTTGCATGGTTACCTTTATGTAACCTATGCAATAAAACATAAGTTGCAGTGGTTGCATAGGTGATCGTCCGGTAGTTCTTAGAACTGACACGAGCGGATACTTTGTAGACATTGTGTCATCATTTTTATTGTGATTCAATGATCACGCGGGTATCGTGTGTCGTTCGTTTTGGTGGGAACTCGGACGGTCGCCTTTGCATTACAATTTTGCTTTTGTTTTATATTATGTTCTTGTTTTTCGTGGAAGTGTCACCTGCAACTGTAACACTTATACCCGCGTTGGCATAGTGAACAATTGATAATTATCAATTATAATAGGTCTCTGACGGTAGACTAACAAAGAGGCGAATGTACATAGGCTTTACAATATTATATACACTTTAAATGATGGCATTTTAATGGGTGGACGTGGCACAAGTAGTAGTATATTGGACGGTCGGGCGCTCAAAACCGACCGGTGTCCGAAGGAAAAACATCTTTACAGCCCACTAAAATCGTATGAATTATTTAGTTCTAGTTTAAAGAGTTTTCATATCCTCTTGAGAGTTAAGTTCTTAGTTTGTACGAGTAGTTTGGAAATCTACAGCGACCATCTGTAGCGTATGGCCCTACGACTTCTTGATGGTAATGGCGAAGCAGAAGGCGACTGGGGATTGGTGTAGTTTGAACTGGAAATGAAAGTTAGAAGGAATCAGCGGAATTCGCGAGATGACAACATCCTATCCGCGTTTAAGATTGTGACTTCTTTTATGAAAAAAATTCATAGATTTCCCGTTATTCTACACAACGGTCAAACCACTAAATAATTTTAACATTTTTTTACATTTTGACATTGATTACTCGAAAACGGTGTATCCGCTTTAATTGTGTTCGACATAACAAAAATTTTAAGGTATCACCTATTACTAAAACTTTTCCAGTGTTGTCAATTTCAATGGATTCAGTGTGAAACCTTATAATAAAAGTGCCATTAAGGCTTTTATTTGACCTACCATAAGTCAGGCTGCCGAAATAATTAGTTAAAAATAATCACCCCTATTTCGAGTTTCAATTATCAATCAATTTACGATTGATAAATTTGTTAATCAAAAAAAAATTCGGTATTGTGTAACTCATTTGATAAAATTTCTGACAATTGTGAATAAATTGTCTGCTGTGAATGAGACATGATATTTGACAATTTGTTTTGTGTTTTTTGGTCTTTGTGTTTTAATATTTAATTAAAAGAATAAAATAAAAATGAGTTCAGTGGAATTGTGGTTTGAGTTTTTTGGAAACTATTAGAAGAGGAAGGCAATTATGGCGTGAAATAGAGGAAAAGTTAAAGCCAGCAATTAGAACCACATCGAAACCAAACTTCATAAAGCTTGCCACAGCATTACGGTTATGTGCCTATGGGTCATATCAAATCAGCGTCGGGAATGAGAATTCCAAAGGTCTGGCCCAGTATTTGTCCGAAGGGGATCAAGATTAATTACTCCAACACTGAGAAAATACGGGCAAAAACATATTTTTTCGAAAGAAGTGGAATACCGGGCGTAATAGGCTGTGTAGATGGGACGCATATAAAAATTGTATCACCTAAAAAAACAACTGCAACAAGCGTACAATAATAGAAAGGGATTTTATAGTATAAATGCTATGATAGTATCTATTAAAATAGAAACTTACAGTTGTTTAATATTAACTTATGTTCTCAGGTATGTGATGATGAGATGAAAATCCGTTTTTTTTAGCGCAAAATATCCCTGTTCGACACATGATGCCAATGTTTTCAGCATGTCTTCGCTCAAAATAAAAATAAAATTGGAACAAGAGTACCAAAATGGAGAAAGGAATACTTGGTTATTAGATACACAATCATGTTATTAACTTAATACATATGTACTTATTTGCATGCACTATCTATTAGGTGATTTCGAATATGCTTTGAAGCCATATTTGATGATACCATTCTGCAACCCTGACCCAGCTTCACAGGAAAGTGGGTTTAATAAAAAACATGCCAAAGCAAGAAACATTGTTGAACGGACAATAGGCGTTCTCAAAAACATTAAAATATTACAAATACTTACATTTTCCTTAGCAGCAGCTTGCTCTATCGTCCTCGAAAATTCGATTGACTAAAAAATTTACATTTATCAAAAAAATTGATTGCAATTGACACTCACAATACCACTTCAGCACCATTCATAATGAACAAATTGACAAAGATCAATCGTTCATTGACAATTGACAATCGCAATACCAACGAGTCAAATTTTTTGACAAGTATCGTTTATCGTTTATTTTATGACACTCGCAATAGGGGTGAATGTATAGAGTGTCATCTACTTTGTGGTTCCGAAAGTAAATTTAAATAAAATACATTTATGATTTAGATATCGATCAAATTGTTATTTCAATATATTGTTTGGATGTTGCCATTATGATTGTAACATAATAAATATTCAAATCCTCCACGGGATTTCTTGCAGGACTTAATTCTAACAAGGTAATTTTCGATGACATTTCGACACATCATGCAATAACTCGGTCATAACTTGACGAATATTCCTTTTTAAAGCGTGGATTGTGTGCATAAACGTGATCTTTTGCATAGCTAACAAAACTCCAATCCAATGGTGACAAATCACCAAAACGCGAAATAACTCGTCCTGGAAATTTTTCTTGCAATAAAACCAAATCAGATCGTGTTGTGTGAGATGTGGCACCGAGTTGTTCAAATCACATGTTTTCCACATCCATGTCTTCGATTTGAGGCCAAAAAAATGCAGTTAACATTTGGCTATAGCGATGTGAATTAACAGTGACGATTGCACCTTTCTCATTTTCGAAGAAGTATGGACCAATGACACCACCAGACCAAATTGCATACAGTAACTTTTTGTGGATGCAATGGTCTTTCAACAGTTACATGTCAGTCTCTTCGAATTTTATTCCAGTTTTGGCTTTAGTAGGCTTAGATCGACCACAATCTATTCGTAATGCGCGAAACGTACCTGATACAGAGTTTTGACACATTGAGCATATTGCATAAAAGATCCATATTGTAAAATGGCAAACCTTAAACTAAACAAGTGCAGTCTCGGATGCCAGTTCGGTTTGACGTATGTGATTGAAACACGGATGTCAAATACGGATTACGAATTGGATGGCCCTATACATTCATTTAAAAGTTCTATTGTTGGTTTGTTTCGGAACTAATGGTTGCACTTTGTCTTTTTAACATTTAAAATTTTAAGCGTACAATCATTTGGACTTGAAGTTGGTTTCGTTTGCAAATTGTTGTATCTCGAATTCCCATGCAATTTTCTTTAATACCGAACTATGTATATTGCTTGTGGCTAGTAAGTCTAAGATGTATTCGATTGCTATTATTTATTGTTAATCTAATTATACTGTTATTAAAGGTTATTTCATCTATCTGTGGCAAGCAAATTACATATAATAGCAGTGAATTTTTGATTAGTACCATTGGTTCCGAATATTGGATGGCTTGAAGTACGTTTTGAAATGAAAGTGTTTCTGTTCTTGATAGTATTTTAGCAATGCCTGCTTTATTTAATCAATTTAAATCTTAGCAAGCTGTTCTGCTGGCTTGTTAAAAGGTGTTTGTTCAAATTCACCCGTGTGGTTTGTGTTAAGTTCCTCGATTATTCTGCTTTATATATCTATTAATGAGGTACTAACTTCAGTTAAGTGTTGGTTTGTATGGTATTGCCTGTTATTATTGCTGATTATTTGGTTGTTTTTTATAGGAACTAAAATTGTTTTCGTAAATTTCCTGTAATAATGGGACATGTTTTTACAATATATTTATGCCATTTAAAATTTTGTTAAGTTGTTTCTTTCTAGGGTTGGCATTCTGATGTAGTGTTTATGGTTTTCTGGGTGAGGTTTTTCATGCCAAATCATCTCCCTACCTTCAGAAAAGATGAGTTGGTTTTTAAAGACATTAAGAGGAGCCTCACAGTGGGGAATAAAATCACAGCTACCTTGGCCGGTACTATGTTGGGTAGCGGATGATGATATTAAAACCTTATCTTCGATGGAAAGTCGAAAAAGTGCATCTGTCACTACATTTGTTTTACCAGGTTTGTAGAGCAGAGTATAATTAAATTGTTCAATGCTCGCCTTTTATCTCTTGAGCATTGCGATACTATTCTGATTGCTCAAAGCGAACGTTAACGGATGGTGGTGTGGGAGAATTTTGAAGCATTTACCGCCATAGAGATATATTCTGAGCTTATCGAGGTTCCATACTATTGCTAACATTTCCTTTTTAGTTTTCGAATAGTTTTCTTCCGTCTTTGTTAGCGATCTTGATATAAATGGGATAGGTTTATCATTGCCCATTGCGCCTTGCGATAGAACGGCTCCAATGGCGAAGTTAGAGGCGTCAGTCGTGAATATAAATGGCGTGTTAAAGTTTGGAAAAGTTAATATATCTGATGACATCAGAATTTCTTTTAGATATCTAAATATTTTGGTAATCAAGTCGGACTTTTTTTTGTAGAGCAGCGCTCGCTGAAGGGGGTACTCTTAAAATGTTTGCACACAGCGCGGGCTTCCTGGACTGATTTGCCTTTATCTGTGCGTTTAAGCCTCTTGTCAACATTGCTAAAGACTTTGCTATTTTGGCAAAGTCCTTGATAAATTTTCGGTAGTAGGAGGCTAGTCCTAAAAACTCTTTAAGTCTTTGAGTTTTTGAGGAGGTTGAATTCTATGGATTGCAGCAATGTTTTTCAGATCTGCTGGAATAACTTCCTGAGTGATTATGAACCCTAGGAAATCTACTTCGGATCTCAAAAATTTCGATTTCACAAGATTAATTCTCAAGTTAGCTTTTCCTAGTAATAAAAACTTATATGCTAGTTTTTCTGAAGACGATTATATCGTCTGTGTATACGTAGCACGTCTTTCTTATGAAAGATTAAGAACGTCATTAATCACTCGCTGAAAAATAGTGGGCGAAATTTTAAGCACAATTGGCAATTGAGTAGACTCATATCTGCCATTGGCTGTGGAAAACGGTGTTTTCTGAATGTCGCTCTCTTTCATTTGATCAAGCCTCGTGAAATATTTACATTCCCTTAAGCTTGCCAGCGTGTTGGTTATGCCCGGGATGGGGTACGCATCTGCGATTGTTATTGCATTTAATCTTTTGAAGTCTAGTCTATGACAAATCTATGTAATTTTTCGCCAGCTGCATTGGATTACTTCGGCACCATCCATAGTAGCAAATTATAAGGAATTCTAGGTGGTCTAATAATACCGCATTTTCAATCAAGCATTTTCCAAATTTCTTTTTCTTCTTCTGCCCTTAGCTGGATAGTGGAGGGATTTGGTGTAGATTGGCTTGGAGCATGTGGTCTGTCTATAGCTCCACTATCGGAAATAGTTCTGAATAGTGCTTTGTGTCAAAGTAGTACTTATCTTTTTTGGTCATCCACATTGGGGTCTAACGGAATGTAGTTTGCTTAGGTTGATTCCTTTTCTTTTAGGTTTATGCTGAGATTGGAGCTCACTTTGAAGACGTAGTTTTTCCTATCGATGACAGTTTCTATCTTTTTTAAGGGTTTCGTCTCCTATTATTCCATCAAAAGATGTTAATCTTGGCAGAACAAAGAAATAGATGATGGTGTTATTGCCTATACTTTTAAAGAATGGGCCATGAATTTTACTAGTTATTTGCACTTGTCTACCGGCAGATTGTATTCGATATGGTCTGTGAAGTGAAATTTGTATTGGCTACTGTATTTACCAAGAATTTCAGTAATCCATTCATAAATATTTTGATTGTACTTCAAGCCGATAATAAAGTTTTTGAAATATCTCAAATGGTTTACGTTTTATTTAAAAAAAAGTTGTCAAGTCCTTATTGGAAAACCTTATATATATCTGTGTAGTACATACAGTTATGTAGGACGACCCAATATCGTTTTAAATTGCATTAAAAAAGTCAAATATTTTGTAACTTTTGAATTTTATTTTCTTTTATTATTATTTTAATGAAAGAAAACAAAAGTATTTCATAAAAAATTAAGAAATATTCAGATTTTTATAAAAAAAAAAACAATTTTTTTTTTCGAAAAATTAAACAAGTGGGACGAATAACAATACTATACATGAGGTTGAGAATTAATAATTTGTGATTTTCGTATTATTTTGTGCAATGCTCTTTATTTTTAATCACTGCACGGACTCTTCTCGGCAAGTACTCTACCAGTGTGCAGCAAGTGCTCGTCGGTATGTTGTACCAAGCTGTTTGGATTTTACTTCACAACTCTTTTTCATTTCTAGGCTTTTCTGCACCAGGAGCCTTTTTGATGATTATCCACAAATTTTTCAGGAGACTGGAAGGGTCAGACCATAGGATCGACGTTGATGGCATCTCCCACTTAGCATAGTGGACCTAGACCATACCATGAAAAATACCAAAACCGTAATACTTCCGCCTCCAAGTTTGACGCTTTTGCTGGTGTACTAGAGCTGGTATGCTCCACTGGACTTCTTGCCATCTGAGCTCACCAAATTTATTTTGGGTTTATCGAACCAAAGAATATTTCGCCACTTTTTATCGTTTTCGGTGCCTTTTGGTAAGAAGTAGTACTTCCCTGGGATGTTTTTCGTAGCCGACCTGCCGGTGTGTTGGATTTTGGGGGCTGTGATGCAAAGATCAAAGGTTTTTGATCTCCGAATAAGTTACATAGCTTTTACTTTCCTTCCAATGTGAGCTTTTGAACCAAATCTGTTTCGGTTGTGGAACAGTGCTGTCTGAGAGCCATATTAGGTGTTGCCGTAAATAATTTTATAGATTCAATAAACAGTTTTTTTTATTTATCTTTATACTTACGGTAGTACCTTTACTTGAAAAATAAAATTGAATCTTATTCTTCGCAGCCAAAAAATAGGCACTAGTAACTTAATCTTTTTGTTTTGTCCGCACGTCGTGGCAGTTCCTTCACGTTTGTTTACGTTTTGCTTTCATATGATCACATTTACGCATTATCTTTTCTGCGTGAAAGAAATTACTGTTACCAAGGACGAAAAATATCACAACAGACTGTTCAATACTGTACACATACATATAGATACATATGTACATAAGTATATATGTGGACACCAGATGTAGTAGTAATTCAAATTCTTAAAATATTCTTATTTTGAAATATTTTTTAATTGTAAATCCGCCTTTATTCCACTGATCGTAATGAAAAACAAACAAACGGACAAAAATTCTAAAAAAAATTCGTTTGAGTACAGGGGAATCCATACGTCATAACCTTAGTGTTTCTTTTTAAATATCTTCAAATTCATAACAATTTTATAATACCAGAGATGTTTTGGAAGGAAATATTCCTTTGATTATTCTTTAAATGCTATGACAATAAAAAAGAAATAAAAAATTGTGTTTCGCTTCATAATTAGTCAAAAATCAGTTTTTACATTACGACAGATTCCATTCGTGTAAGAATGAATATGGTAGGTATGTATCTGCATTTCATTTAATTGTGTTGCAGTAAATTTTTCCGCAGCGGTTAAGTAGCGTTGTCGTAGCCCGTAGGATAGATAGAAGCCTCACAAAAGGCAGTATTAGACAGGATAGGTCGTCTGTCTGAAGCTTGAGTAGCATCACATCCCGCAACTCATGTAGATTTTTTGGTTAACACCCTACCGATGGAACACCGAGGAGCACCAAAGGCTTGTAAGTGGACCGCCAAGAAAGAAGATAGCCTCCAACGAATCAACGAAGAATAAATAAAACAAAACCAATAAACATAAACAATACGCAGGGAAGCTAATATAACTAATAACAAAACAAAGAATTAAATAATTTAAAGGAGTCACACGCTACTGGCCAGTCCGCAACCACCGAAGTGGTTAGCTAACTACAAACAAATACATTAAGACACTCAGACTTAGCTTCAATAGCGGCGGCGATCCATAAGGTAACTGAATTGAGATATAATCCCTTATTGGATATTGAGATATTCTTTCTTTCGCCCCAACATTCTATTTAAACTTCCATTGAATTTTTTTTCTCCTTTTCGTTTAGTTTATTATTTATCGCTAAGGAGCGTTTCTCGTTCCTCGAGAGCGGACACTGCATAGTATGTACGCTAGTTTTACAAAAGTAATGATTCGTCGACTGTTGCACAAAGAAAATTCTGTAATCATCGTGGTTTGCATAACAAAAATGATACGGCAATTATCCTCGTGATAATCCGAACCTATCAGTTAGTAATCGAGCACGTTCTTTAAATGTACCTAGATCATCATTACAATGCATTTTGGGCAAATATTTAAAACTCCGCCCCTAAAAACTACAGAAACGAAAGCATCGGAAATCGCTACATTCACATTCACATTCACATACATTCTTTCAACGTTGGAAAGATGCGCATCTGTAAATGGATCGAAACACTTACCAAGAAACAGGATAAAAAGAAGCTTAAATCTAAGTTACCTAATTCCGATTCCAACTCCCATCCCAAACCGGACTCTAATAAAATACCGAAATCCGTCTCAAACCGTAGCAAACCTGACTCTGTACCGAAAACCGTTTCCAACTCCCGTTCCAATTCTGACTCTAATTGGAGATTTAAAACTAATATATTCCCCAATTTCGCCCCTCCCACTCACATCCCGAACCGACTTCATCGGTCCTCTAATTATATTGCACCTGCAGCCTCCGTTCCACCCAAGCCACCGCGTCAACGCGTCTCTTTTAAATTAGCACCAACCGCTCACAATAACCCCTCGGAAATACCTAACCCCTCTGCACGTGCCCCCACTAGCACTTCTTTCCCTAATTTTGACCTTAAAACCGGAGCTAAATATCTCAATTTCGTTAGGTCCCATGTTATAAATCCCTCACCTGAACATGTGTCTAATGCCCCTTCAATTACCCTGCATCGCCTTCAAAATCTTCGTCCACCTGCCCCATTTTTGACCCCCTTCTGCCACCCACAGTTAAAATAACCCAACAAACTTTTGGCTCTACAGAATGTCGTTATGCACTTTCTAGGCTTACAGAAAAAAGACTTACGAGAATATACGTCTCCTTCTAGCATATCTGCATGACAAATCAGACTCAGTTTGTTATGAGGGGAAAACTAAAACAAGCATTATGGTCTCAATACAGCAGGAAGGTCTCCCTACTGACCTTACAAGTCTGAGGAACTTATACATCAAGTTCCACGAGATTTTTAATATGTCTCCGCAAAAAGTCTCAGATGACCTTGCTGCTTTCGGTAACTATGTGCACTCAAAAAGGATCTCACACCTCCAACGAAGCAACGAAGCTGACAATGACAAATTTTTTCGTCCCTAACGTGCTACCATTGCCAGTGTTTCGACCATCCACTCCTACGCCCTCTCGTAATAACCTTCCTCTTACCTTTTACTATCAAAACGTAAGAGGACTGCGATCTAAGACCCGTGCCGTGTTGCGCCAATCTCACGCTCTCCCATTTGAGGTCTACGCTCTGACCGAAACTAATCTAATTCCCGATATAAAGAATCAGGAATTATTCCCCCCTAGTTTCAATGTTTTCCGAGACGACGATCTTACCCGCCCAAATGATGATGCTCCGTGTCGAGGTGTCCTATTGGCGTCCGCAATGACCTAAACTCTTCACCAATCGCTGTTTCTACTTCCTCTAAACTTGACTACGTTTCAATAAAGATAACACTCCAATGCAGGTCCCTGTACATTATGTGTTTTTACATCCTACCGGCCCAACCAATCGAATGCTACCAACTCGCTATCGATGCAATTGATCAAATAATTAACTTATCTGATCCTCTCGATGATATCATTGTATTTGGCGATTTCAATCTACCTCAGCTGCACTGATAAATCTTTTTTTATCGCTTACCCTATCTCGGGTAAAGAATGTCTCTTCTTGGATGAGCTCACAGACTCTAGCTTATGCCATGTTAGTGGAGTCTCCAACTATATGGGAAGGCAATTCGACCTCATTTTCACCACTGACCCCATAAACTCCTCTGTGTCGCTCTGTCCCCTTTCACTATCGACCATTGATAACTTTCACCCACCACTTCTTCTTTGTCTTTTCCACCACTCTCCTTTCCACCCCACCCCATCTGCAGCTACCACTTCTTACGACTTTCATAAAGCGAATTTCCGCAAAATTAACGCATATCTTAGTAAGTGTTCTTTTGATTTCTATTTTTGCTCTCTCTATTTTCTACAGAGAATTACTTAATTCTATTTCTCACTATGTCCCCTTTTCGCGTAATAGGACCTCTTCTACGAGCCCCCCGTGGTATAATCGTAAACTTCGCTCTTTACGTAACAAAAGAAACAAATTATGGACAGTTTTCCTCCGGTCCAACTCTTTTGTTGACTATTCAAACTATCTCGGGTCATACCTTCAATTCGCCCAGCTCTATAAGTTTCTCTATCAGCGATACCTTGATAGTGCGCAATCAAGGCTTATAAATGATCCTAAGTCTTTCTATCAATTCGTTAATTACAAAAAAAAATCCGACGGTTTTCCTCCATCCCTCTCATACGAAAATATATCATCAACTGATCCGCATACCATAGCTAACTTTTTTGCTACTTTTTTTAAGCAATCTTTTGCCGATAATTCCTTCGTACCGGATCCCTCTTATTTCAAATACCTACTTACCTTCCCTATTGGCCCTACTATTTCTCATAGCTTTGATCATACAGTAATAGAAAACAAATTACAACAACTTAATGATGAATACTTACCCGGCTCAGATGGCCTACCATCCATATTTCTTAAAAAGTGTTCCTCAACTCTTTCACACCCCCTTGCTAATCTCTTCCGATTATCGCTCTCTCAAGGTGAATTTCCACAGATATGGAAGTCCTCTTTCATAACACCCATACACAAAAAGGGATTAAAGAGCGAAGTCACTAATTACCGCCCTATAGCTAAACTTTCCCATATACCCAAACTCCTCGAAAGTATTTTGCATGAAGCCTTAAGCTTTCAGTGTAAATCTTTTATTTCCCCCAATCACCACGGCTTTCTGAAGGGTAGATCAACTACCACTAACCTCGTAGAATTCGTGTCCTCTGTTCTCTCAGCCTTAGAAAATGGTAAAGAAGTTGACGTTATAACAACTGATTTCAGTAAAGCTTTTGACAAGATATCTCACAAACTAATCCTGTTCAAATTGTCCGTCCTGGGCTTTGAACCCATTTTGCTTAAATGGATATCTTCTTACCTGGATAATCGTTTTTATAATGTTCGTTTCAGATCTGTCCTATCGGCCCCTTTCTTGGCCACTTCAGGTGTTCCTCAAGGTAGTCACCTAGGTCCACTCCTCTTCATCCTAACTATTAACGACCTTCAAAGGCTCATACAACACTCAACACTTTCTCTCTATGCTGACGATACCAAATTTTTTAAACCCATTTCCTCACAACAAGACTCCACCCTCCTTCAAATAGATCTAAATAGTTTTTCCACCTGGTGCATCAAGAACTGCGTATTGAGAGGATCCAGCGTCGTTTTCTTCGCTTTGCTCTTCGAGGTCTACCTTGGAACGATCCTCTAATCTTACCTCCCTATCGAGACCGTCTCAAACTCATTAACCTGAATACCCTTGAGGAACGAAGGGACGCAGCAGACATTTTGTTCATTCACCGACTCCTCTCTGGCTCCGTCGATTACATGCCTCTTTGCAACTCCATTTTCTTTAACACTAACCCTCGTAATCTACGTTCCACCCGTCTCTTTTATCTACCTATCCACCGCACCACATATGGCTCTAACGAACCAATCTCCCGTATGCTGCGTAAGGTAAACTCCAACCTTTCCGTTTTCGATTTTAATCGCAGCACACTTTCCCTCAAATTCGATCTCCTTCACCATCCTTAGCTTTAAGCCCTAGTATTAGTTTAAGTCTTAGTTTTTAAGCTTGTATTAAGCATAATAAATGGGGGCGTCAGCCCCCACGAAAATTAAAAATTAAAATTAAAATTATATTTTGGGTTGCATTATCAACCCAATGAATAACTGGCAGGTACTTTTTTGAAGATGGTAGGAGACGCGCAGTTGCAGTCAATTCAGAGTGTTATGTGGATATGTTAAACAATTTCTTGGTGCTTGAACGGCAAGGTTTTCCTGGTGTTAATAAAAGAACATAGGTCCAGCAGGAGGAAGCCGCCTCAGACGCTTTCAACACTCCTATGCCACGTGTTCGTTCAATTTTTCGCACCTCTTTGATAGAATGCCCTAGGAATATGCGAAATTAATCAGGAACCTACGTTTTTATATGCTACATATTTGAAAATATTGGGCCGGGAAAAAAATCATGTCGTTTTTGACGATGGTGTGCGTTAAATTCAACAATTGATAGCATTAAAAATAATTGTGAACGTGTGTTTGAAAGGTGACAATACAAATATGATACGTTGTTGTAATGCAATGAACTCGAGCCGTTTTTAAAACGAGTCATAACCTGTGATCAAAAATGGGTGTCGCACGACAATTAAAAGCCCCAAAGATCGCGGGCAAAGAATTGTGAGCCATCACAAGCGTTTGCAAAGCCAGATGTGTGGTGGAACTGGAACTGTGATTATTATCACTAGTTTAGGTCTGTAGAGCTCTCTGGGTTTAAGCTGGGTTTAAAATAAGCTTGTGGAATACACTTGATTCAGTTTTTTAACTAATAACCACAGAAGTTCTTCACCGACTGTATCAAGACTTTACCCGAAAAATGCCGAAACAATTTTTATAATAACATAGCATATTTATTTACAGAAATTAATTTTTAAAATTTAAGAAAATTTAGAATTAATCAGAGTAGTATATCTTCTTAAAATTTTTGTAAAAATTGTCTGTTTGTAAAAATTGGCACAACTCACTCCAAGAGCAATACTATTTTTCATATTTGTCAGTTCTGTAAACCAAAGTGATTCGTGCATTCAGGTCGATAAGGAGTATACCAGAAATACCAGAGATAAAATTTCGCGGAAGTAGAACGCAGGTTTTTCTACGAGGATAACCGAAAAAGCTGTAGGATTGAAGTGTCTTAAATGACAAACCCGACGCCAGAATGTTTTCTGTTGTTGCAACAATTCCCTTCGTTATGTAGTTTTTTGTTTGTTTGTTTTCAAAAAAATAAAAATTAATCATTCTCAAGGTATCTAAGAAAATTAAAGTCTCTTAGTCGCAACACCCAGCTGTTCCGCTTCTGCAAAAAAACCTTTTATTTACGAAAAACGTTCCCACTACGGTATGTCGATAGAATGAAGATGTCATACTCTTTGAAAGACCAAATGCACTGGAAAGAGACAATCATTTTTCGTGATAGAAAATTGTTTTTGTTTTTTTTTGGTTGGAGACCATATTTTTTTCTGTTGATCTACGAGCACCGATCATCTATTATTCTACACTTTCTGACTTAATAAGTCAACTAGCGCAGTTGTACAGGGTGGAGTTGCTTTAATTGTTTTCAAAAATTTGGAACTTCAGAGAATTGACATAAACACAAACTTACATGAACAAACATAAAATAATTTAAGAGCTTAAGCAAATTATTCGTGCAGAAATAACATATTTGGAGCTAGAAACGTTGTTGTGTACAATAATGTAAAACAGAAGCATTAATTGTGGGGAAGACAACCTCTACTCGTATAACTTAAACGGAGATATCTTCCACATATATATATGTTTTTTAAGAAGATACACTTTAATATAAAAATAATAATTATAATAAAATATTAAGATTACATCAGTCAGCTCAAGTTGGCTCACCCCGTACTTTGCGACTTATCAAACGAAATCGGGAAAATATATTCATCTTAGTATTCAATTCAATTCAATTCAATTACTACGTTTTTTTTGTTTTACGTAAATATTAAAAATTGTAAAATTTAACTAAATATGATAAGTCATCTCCAAGTTACAACGTCACCAAGGTAAATACGAGTAGTATTGCGGTGAGGGTATTTTCATAT
This sequence comes from Volucella bombylans, assembly GCA_949129095.1. NCBI lineage: Eukaryota > Metazoa > Arthropoda > Insecta > Diptera > Syrphidae > Volucella > Volucella bombylans. Next base: position 20,152,656 of record OX422143.1, on the reverse strand, counting down.
CCACTTTTATAGCCTATACAGATATACATATATGTATACTTCCTGTACGTAGTTGGAAATTGTTACTATCTCTTCCGGAGAAGCTGCAAATAAAATAATAATGCCTTAATATCCTGATTTACCTGTGCAATAATATCGCATACCTAACATATTCCCTTTATCTAACATATGTTCAAAACATTTTATGCGAAACGGAAATACGCATGTATGAATATAAACACGTCAGTTTACTTCATCGATGCCATAGCTATTCACATCTATTCAGTGTTTTATACCAACTAGATATATATTTCCATGACAATCGACACAATTGATACAATCGAATGAATCCTGTGTTGTGAACTCATTGATACATATGTACATACATATACAAAAGATTATTTATTATGTTTAAATGAAACTTTAATTAATCAATTAAATTGATCAGAATCTATTAAATTCATTCGAAGGACTATTTCATGACATTTAATATTTGATATACAGGGTGTCCCAGTTTAGGTTTTCGTCCTCATAGCTGAAGATTCCTGAAGTTATGGCGAACAAAAAATTATACGTCAGGGGGGGTGGGGTTATTTTCACCCCCTTCCAAGTTATAGACCGTTAAAGTGAAGAACCTCTGATTTCAGGAATCTTCAGCTATCAGGACGAAAACCTAAACTGGGCACCATGTACATAGGGCCATGTGCAAATTTATTAGGCACCCTGTTTTTTATATTTTTTTTACTATTTTATTTTTCCTACTGTTGCAAATACATTCTTCTCTAATTTGTTTCCTGAGAATGTTAAATATTGTAGAATGTCATAACGGTAGGATTTTACAATCCGTTGTATTTCTTTAAAAACAAAAAAAAGTTTTACCTAAACATGCATCGCTGCAGCGTTTTTTTTTATTATGAACTGCTGTATTTTGATTGGAATTGACTGAAGTCGATACAAATACCTAAGAAAATGCCAACAAAGGAAGAATTAAGTAAAACCGAACGTACAAAAATATTTACTTTGCAGTCCATGGGAATGTCTCAAATACAGATTGTAAGGCACGTGAGGCCTTTGCATTGTTCTGTATAAACCAAAATCAAAAGAAGTACTGAAACCCGGAACTTCGTTTATTTGTCAGGGACGGATGAACTCCGAGACATATATTCAAACGCCGGAGAGCAAACTCTGAAGCCTTTCATTGGAAAATTACTTGGACGGCAGAAAAATCATGTCATTTTCCAGCAGGACAATACTCAGTGTCACACTGAGATAAAGGCAAATTTTGGTCAATGCAAAATGGAGTTAAAGTCCTTGGAGTGGCCCGCTCAGAGCCCTGACCTTAATCCATTTGAGCATTCATGGGCTCGTTTGAAGAAAAATATCCGTCCAAGCAAGTAAATCCATACCGGAGTTAGAACAGACCATCCGTAGAGTATGGAGCAGTACAAATCCTTCTATATGAAAACGGTCGGTGAATAGTTTATGCCGCCGAATTCAAGAAGTTATAAAAATCAAAGGCGGAGTATTTTAAGTATAGGCTAATACTATATAATAAAAATAAAAATAAGTAAAAACTAGAAATGGTGTTCAATTATAAGTGAAATTTCAGGGTTGCTTAATAATTTTGTCCACCACGTCTGCCTCGTACAAAGCACATACTAGAGGTCCAATATTCGACCACTTTTTTGAGCAATTGGGAGGTATATCGCGTACTACTCGAATAATGTTTTACTCTAAAGCGTCAATCGTTGCTGATTTATGGGCATAAATAGAAAGTGATGCATTTTCCCACAGAGCAATTTAAGATCACTTAAAATGCTTTGGACTCATTTTACTTCATACGACGAATTAATATTTGCGATATGCATCTCAAACACAATGAAATTGATCCTTTTTTGAAACAAATCATCACTGATGGTAAAAATCGTCAATCGGAGACGATCATGCTATAAGCGTTATGAACAAGCATAAACCAAATCGAATGCTGAGCTGAATCAAAATAATGTCATGTAGTCAATTTGGTGGTATTATAAAGGTGTATCGTGTATCTCACGCTAGACCGCACACATTTTTGGTAGCTAGTGAAAAATTATATAACATTTATAGGAAAGTGATGTCACATCAACACACAGCCCCGATTGGAGATATCAATATTATATCAACTTTGACCAATAGATACTCTGCATATCTTTTTGGCATTTAGTCCTCACCTGCTATGGAAAGTTGCTCCTGCACGATAATATGAAGAGGTCAGAGGAATGTCTATCAACACAGCAATGAAATTGCCTAAAATAGAGCTTCCCAAATTTGATTGGGATTACTTTAATTGGAGACAATTACGACCTCTTCAAACAACTCATTCATGATAATCCTATTGCTCATAAAGCTATACTTTTTGAGAGCCAACGTAACAGGAGAGGCTCATAGCTTAACCAAGCATTTTCAACCAACTGAAGTTAACTTTGAGGTGGCTTGGAAAACCCTTGTTGATCGTTATAATAACAAGAGGTTGTTGTTGAATCACAAGAATCCTTACACAATCAAACACGACAGGGACAGCAAATAGTCTAAGGAAGCTGCATGAGACTACAAAGGAAGTTTTGTAGGCGATAGAGGACCTTGGCTTCGATACTCATGCTTGGGACCCTTTAATTGTCTATTTGATGCTACAGAAATTGGACAGAGAAAGCAGGACATTGTTTGAACAATCACTTACGGAAGCAGTCCAAGTATGGATGAATTTTTGAAGTTCGTGGAGGCCGGGTTCCAGACCTTGGAGGTGATCAACGGTAAGGAGAGCAAATCGAAGTCATCAGTGGGAGTTACAGAAAGCACCGAAGAGTATCAGAATTGCACTTTGTGCAATTCAAATAACCATAGAATTTTAAATTGTAATAAATCTCTTTCCTTTTCAGATGTAGCACGAGAGCACGCTGTGCGGAATCTGAAGATCTGCAGAAACTGTTTGAAGGTTGGCTACTTCTTCCGATCATGCCAGTCCAAAGGATGTCAAAAATGCGATCAAAGTTATAAAATGCTTTTGCACCCTCAAGAAAGGCCTACACTGAGGCGGAGTAAAAAGCAAGTCAAGCCATATCAGAATGCAGAAACAAGCCAGCCAGCGCACAGCAACAACTCACCACCATTGGTTCAGTCTAGTAAGTCTAACCTTCATTACAATGATTTATTAAGTGATAAAAAAGCTAGTACATATAAAAATAAGCACATATATATTTGGCAACAGCTGTTGTCAATGTCATTTCCTCGTACGGCACTAGAATTCCATGTCAGGTGTTACTAGATTCAGGTTCACAGTTGCACTTCGTAAGAAAAATATTGCTCAACAAATTGGAGCCAAAAGATCGAGATTAAATATTCCAATTAGTGGAATTGGCTCCCAAGACAGTCAAGCACAGTATAATATGAGCATAACGTTCAAATCAAGATCTTCATCATTTTACGTTTCTATTGATGCAGTAATTTTACCAAAAATAACTGACTATCAATCGAATATAGAACTTGATGCTACAACTTTAATTATACCACCAGAAGTGGAACTGGCAGACACGAATTTCCATAAGAATCGATTGATATGCTCATAGGAGCAGACATTTTCTTTGACCTGCTCCTTCAGGGAGAGATACGTTGCGGATATAAGCTACCAGTTTTGAGAAACTCTAAATTTGGCTGGATAGTTACTGGAAGCACGGAATTACCAAAATATTTTGCACTCTAATTGCAAAATTATGAAACCCACCTTATCTGCATTGGATAAATTGGTGCAAAGTTTTTGGGAGACAGAAGGCCATGATACTCCGGTAAAAACCATTAGTGAGGAAGAGTTCAGGTGTGAAGAGCATTTTAAAAATAAATGAAATCATCCGCTAAAAAGGTATCAATTAAATACTTTAACATATGGAACAGCCTCTACACCATAGTGGCAGAGTGTATGATGTTATTGTATCTATTGACAGCTATATGCACTATTTCTTTTGTTCGCAGGTCCTTATATTCCGCTTTCAGATATCAATAAATCTCTAAAACCATGGAGACTACTCTTTCTACTTGCCCATTTACCTCGCTGCGGTTAACGGGCGTTAAATATGTATTTTGTAGTTTTATAGCTAGAATTCGAACGTAGTAAAGTAAGGTCGGCTTCGCTCATTATCGTTTATCAATATCCTGGCGACCGTAAGTAGTGTAAAATGTTGGAAATTTTATCTCGTAAGTAGAGCGAAGATTTATTTTTGATGTACAAGAGCTTGGCGAATTTCGAAAACTTGTCTATGCAGCTAATGAATTTTTCATTCAGGATTTCCACAGTATCCATATGAAATACTTCACACGAATATTTATCAAGAGTAAATGAGGACAAAAAAAGTAAGCCATTGTCCTTCTTTCAAGCACTTAAAGAAAAACTAGAGACAAGGTCATCCATAAGATCGATATTTGCGTCATCATCTATGCAAGACGTCGATGGTTTACGAGCGTCTTATAATATATCTTTAAAAATAGCGAAGCGGGGAAACCCCACACAATTGTAGAGCAGCCATTGTGGAAGTCCTCAACAATGTATTTTACAAGCCCGCACATATTAAGAGAAATCCTTTGAGCAATAACACCGTTCAGAGACGAATAGACGAGATGGGTCGCGACGTGGACGAGTTGGACGAGTTGGACGAGTCTACATTATCCGGCAATTAAGCTCTGTTGTTAGGATATGTTCGATATATTAAAGATGAAAATATGTGCCAATAACTGCTTTTTCCTACTTATTTAGAGATTGGAGAATCGATTTTTCTGGTCGCGGAACGTTTTTTTATCGACGAAGCTATACCATGGAAGAACATTGCTGCTGTTGCGACTGATGGTGCACCATCTATGGTTGGTCGTCATCGTGGTTTTACAGCCCATTTAAAGCGACAACTGCCTAAGGTATTGTTCCTTAACTGCGTGATTCACAGACAGCATTTAGTAGCAAAAAAACTGAGTCATAGATTGCATCATTCTTTACAATATGTTATAAATGCTTTTAACAAGATTCGAAGCAGTTCTTTGAACTCTCGGTTATTTGTTCAGCTATGTGAGCAAAACGACGAAGTCTTTACTCGATTACTTCTGCACACTGAAGTTCGTTGGCTATCAAGAGGCTTTTGCTTAGCAAGATTTTCAGCTATTTTTGAATCTGTGTTGGAGTTTTTATAAGAAAAAGATCCGATATTGAAAGAAAATCTGAACAATAGTAAAACAGATATTTATTACTTGAATGATACCTTTGGTATGTTCAACAACGTTAATTTTCAGCTGCAGGGTGACGATTTCAACTTGATTAAAACAAAATCAATGTGGGTAAACTCATCCTTTATAAACAAAATTTAAGCAGAAAAGAATATTCACAGTTTCCGCATTAGTCAAAATTACCAGAAAAGCTTCAAGACGGTGTTATTTTATCATATGTCACTCACTTGGACGCATTACACAAGGATTTTACTAAAGGGTTTGAGGATTTCCCAAATAATAATAATAATAAATCCGTACAATACCACAGCCATGGTAATCCAAGAAGAGTTGATTACTATCAGCACAGACGAGGAGCTTAAGCAGAATTTCAATCAAGGCTATCACAAGTTCTGGTTGCAACGCAACTTTGAAACACAGTATAAGGCACTGTGGAACATTGCTGAAAAAATATCTTATCGCTTTTCCATGATCATACCTAGTCGAAAAAGGCTTCAGTGTGGTTACAAACATTTTGACAAAACAAAGAAACCGTTTGAAAATCAATAAACGCAGAGATTTAAGGCTGCAACTCGGATTTAGTTAGATTTGTAAAAAGTCACCAGGATTATCCATCACACAGAGTTTTCTATATTTTTTTAAACTATTTTTACTTAATTTGTATTGATAATTATTAATTACACTTGATACTTACTGAATTTTATGTCTATTTATTTTGTTAAATTTTGTGAAGTTTACTCACTTAACCAACGGCAAAGTTTATAAATTAATAAGTATTTTGTATCAGTAGGAAAAAAACTAGAGATAGGATTTTTAAAGTAATTTATCTATTGGGGCTGAGGTTTCAGTTTATTTTGGAAAAAGGGGTCTCTTGCCCAAAATAATTTGAGAATCCCTGCTGAAGATCATATTTTAACACATATATTTTTGATAGCATTTTTCATTTTAAAATCCCAAATAGTTTGGAAATGGCGGAGGTTAATCCAATATTCAAAAAAGACATATCTCTCTCCTTCCAATTTTGAAAATTCTTCGTTTTTTAGCTCAAATCAGTATAGGTTTAGATCCGGAAAATCGACTGAAGATGCACTGTTAAACCAATGCTCTCAAGTATATGGAAGTAAGTAATAAAGACAGTAATAAATGTACTACTGCTTTCGATACAGTGGACCACGTTACAATATTGCTAAGAAAACTAGAGATTGCCCTAGGGATTTCGTTCTTGATTGTTTTGCTTCTCTCCTTGAAGGTTGAATGCAAATATAAAGATAGGGAATATTTTTAGTGATAGCCGAGATATAAATATTGGAGTGCCCGAAGGATCAGCTCTTGGTCCTATTATATTTCCTATATATGTATATCAATCCAATATTTCCTTTTAATTTAAAAGGTAAAGAGAGTGGTTTCGCTGATTATATTATATAGCCTGGGCATATTCTAGTTCACCTGTCTTAAACCTCATTGTTGATGTAAATCCCGATTTAGAGTTACATAGACATTAGTTCGGATATCAGAAACTTGTTATGAGTGAAAAAACAAAAATAATAGTTTTCAACCTACCCGTTGATCGGATTTCAACATAGCAATAACAAAGAAATTTATCTGCCAGCAATATAACTTGTTGCGTTTCTTATTTCTCTGAAATAAATGGTTTGGATGTAGGTTGTTCTTCTAAGTGTTTCTGTGTCGAACATGTAACTTTAGTTTAAATAGTTTAAGTACACTCTAGTCCTTACAAAATATTTTCTTTCAACTACATATGTATTGTTTCACTTAAGAAATCTTTTCTGGCGCAAACTCCTTGAAACTTTTTATTATGGCCTGATTCAATCTAAGCTACAGTATAAATTAGTTTGTTGGGGAGGTACGTTTGAAAATTATTTTCAATACTTGCTAGTTACTTAAAAGCATATTCTAAGAACGAATTGAAAAAAAAATGAATTAAAAATTGCTGCTCATTATTTTCCAGCTCAGGTATACTCTCGCTGAAGCATCTTTACTTCTGTAAAGTATAAGAACTATTATTTTAGAGAAGTGAATATCTTTTGCATCGCAATATACAATCTGTTTGCATATATTGATATACATATATATTCTTATATATTTAACAGGAAGATTAAAATAGCTCTTTAACTTTTGATGCAATCAATGATATAATAAGAATATTAGTTTAAATTGCTATGATACTGAATTCTTCTGCTTACGTTCTGCTTATTGTTTACTTACTTGTCAGGTATACACAGTCTTTTAAATTTTTCCTTTAATTCATACTGTAGTAAAAAACACTCAATACGTAATAATTTCATCTTGTTAATAATGAATAGAGCTTACAGCTACGAGTATTTCTTGTTATTTTTAAGATATTTATAGTATACAAAAAACAAAAGTAAACCTACGAGTATATGAGTACATTATCGTTGCGGGTATTATTTCACAGCGTAGAAATGATCACGGAGTCAAAAGAAATAACTTTCACGATATAGATTATGTAACGCAAGTCAAAAAGTCAGCACAATGGCGGTTAAAAGTACAAAACGTATTACGGCAATAATAAATCGGTATAATATGGTATGCCTTCAGAAACGGAAACAGAGACATTATGAAACCGAAAGCTTTTAAAATGTGTTACTTCGGAAAAAATAATTGACAGTTGAACATCTAGATAAGATCGTTAACGTATCAAAAATTGGTCCACATAAGAGTCTAATCGGGCGAGTTAACTGGGTCTTCATCTCAGTGCTCTTGAAAATCACTTCATATAATCATGTATCATCTAGTATCAAGGATGCAGTAAATATTTAATGTAACTACGGGTCGAGTAACGAGGCCAAAACTATTTCATATTTTACTGGGGGTGAAACTATAATACAAAACGAAAAAGGTTAGAACAAGCAAAGCTAATTGAAGAGGAACTATCATAGTAATGGTGTTTAAAGCAGACGGCTAAGAGATGAGAGAGAATGAGATCATAAGCTAGTTTTTACGTCGTCGAAAACCAGCAAAAAGATACGTGAAGGGATTGATAGTGATTCAAAAAATATGCTTCGGACTAAGTGAAAAGCTATGTGCTAAGCATTATGTACAATATGAAGTGCCGCCATCAGCCGCAGGCTATATGTTGCCATGTACGAAATGCGATAGCGATGAAGTGTATTCGGAAGAAAAAAAAGACGAAAACCAACTTTAAGAACATAGAATACAACAATACTGTTAAAAAAAAAGATAGTTGTATTTTATTCATTTAAGAAAAATGTGTATTTTATATTACAACGCTTAAATAAATATCCTGTAACACTAAAAAGTATGTCAATATATTTCGAGAAAAATTATTATTATTATTTTTTTGACAATTAGCTGAAAAGTTCAATTGTATAATTATAGGTGGTAGCTTTAAAATATTGATATATTTGGCCCACCTTGTGATTTTTATTTCAACATTTCACATTAAGATAACAATCGTATAATTTGTGATTACTTTGAGATAAATTCGATATAAAAAGAAAATTGTTTGTTTAAAGAACACATATTTAACTCTAAATATATATATACTAATTGTATTTAATTTAGTTATACATTTTGCGCTAATTCCTTATACATACATATATATTTATGTTTTAATATTTAAAAGGTTGTGGCAAAAAAATTCATTATGGGATATTTCTGGTAGGATATATCAAAAGATTGGTTTTGAATTTGTTTGCGTTTGTGATTCTCTTAAGTTCTGGCGGGCAGTATGAACAAAATATGTGCTCTCGGATAGTAAACAGCTGAATCTAGGTTGTATTAAGACATTTGTTCTTTGAGAACTAGGAAAACTAAGCCCAATGTACAAATAGTCAGGTTGATGCGTTTGCATGATTCCATAAACAAGAATAAGCGATCTGAATGTAATTAAGTTTTCAAAACTTAAGCCAGTTATTTGTTTGGAATAAACAGATATGTGGTCGAAATACTTTTCATTGAACACAGATCGGGCTAAATTTTTAGAAATGACGTTTAGTTTTCGTTGTATGTTGCAGTCAACATTACAAAACACTTCACAACAGTGTGTAAGAATTGGTAAAAGCAAGGACTTTACCAGTATCATTTTTGTGGCAATAACAATAAGTCTTTGGGTAGACCAGAGCAATGGGATAGGTTATAAACTTTTCCCTCTGTTGTTGCTACATGATCGGTCCAAGAGAGATCGCGGTTGAAGATAAGACACACATTTATAGCGGTTACTACATACTTAATGTCTGATTGCCCTAGTTTAACCGGAGGAAATCTGGATGTGTGAAAAAGGTGTTTGTAGATGGATAGTGTCTTAGACTTCTCTGGGTTTAATGACAGGCTGTGTTTAAGCGCCCATTTTTGAATGTATAATCAATATTGGATAGATGACAATTCCGGTAAAACTGGACATCGTCAGCAAAAAGGTGAATCTAGTAATGTTTGACCATTCGAGAAAGATCGTTCACATACATGGAGAATAACAGTGGGCCAAGGACGGATCACTGCCGTACATCTGCTCTTTACTTAAGTAAAGGGGGCATTTGGTGGCCTACTACAACACATTACTGGCGATCATTTAGGCAGGAGCGCAATAATTTTACTGCAAGTTGAGATAAACCGACATTATCCAAAAGCATGTTACAGAGTATGAAATGGTCTGTGGTGTCAAACGCTGTGAAGAAGTCAAGCAATGCAAGGAAAGTAAAATGATTTTTGTCAAAGCTTTTCAAATGTCGTCGACAACACGTAACAAAACAGTTTTGCAACTTATTTTTTCGCGAAAACTGGAATGATAAAAAGATTATTTTTGAAGAGATGTGCTTGCAGTTGTTTGAATATCGCTTTTCAAAAGGCTTTCGAAAGAAATGGTAAGATATTCTGTTTGGTAGCCATTTTTTTATTGATAGTATTTTTTCTTTTATCCATGAGATAGTGTACTCGCTAGTTGTAAGTACGGTGTTAAACATGTAGGTGAGATAGTTCAAAATACATGGTAGAATATGTTTTAAGAGCCTAGGGTTAATGTCATTTAATGCTGTTGCATTTGACTTTAACGACAGAATTGCTTCGGCTAACATACGTATTCATTAGTTAGATTAATGAATATAAAGTTTTGCGGACTATCATCGCGTTCGCCCGTTCCTTGCCAGAGGAGTTCTAACTCAGTATTTGATGATGACGAAGCAAAAGGGGTTAAAATGCACCATTAAAACACAAATGTACTATTTGTACACAGCGGGGTAGAGCTAAAATTAGGGAAGAAGAAAAGAGCGATACCGTAGTACATTAGTCTTAAATGTTTGCTTTATAACGACTAGGAAATAGAGGGCTCGGCAGCGAATTCTATAAGCGAGCTGTACGGCTCACTATATCTTCACTATATCACTATATTTTAGAGCACGTTAGAAAATGGGCTGGAGGGTATACTGATGAGTATTCATAGCGAGAATGCGAAACTGAAGGCGATTTCAAAGGAGCAGTGGTGCTGAAAATAACGATAAATCAAAGTGAGACAGGAGACATTACGTCGGTGTTCGAGTGTGTCAATTAACTGTCTAGCAGAGGCAGATATGTTTTAGGCAAATCTGCCCAGACGTAGGCATTGTACTTCACATTTGTGCAAATAAAAGCCTTATATCACTATAGTCACAATAGCTTGCAAACATTTAAAACCAACTTCCTTGGTCCGCGCTATGTGCAAACATCTTAAGGGTACACAAAATCCGTTATACGCTGACCAATTATAAAAAAAAAACGCTTTAAGAAACTTAGATATTTCGCAGCATTTTTGTTGACATTAAATATGTGGTTATTCCAACGTAAGTTGCCATTGACACACATATCGAAAATGGTAATTTTTTTGGTCGACGATGCAAGTGCCATTCATGTACAATGGCTGGGTGTTTAAATTCCGCTTTAACGACAGTAGACAGCATTGTGTTTTGGAAGTATTAAATTCTACTCTGTTAGTTGTTCCCCAATTAGTTATACTGTCAATATCGGAATTTAATGAGCTTAAAATAAGCTGCGGTTCCCGTTCTACAGCAGAAGATCAGGGACGTGAGCCCGGGAACGAATATGAAAGGCAGATAGTACTGTCGCCAGATTGATTGGCTCCACTTCTTGGTGAGACATGCATCATCCGATCAGACTTGTTGGTACAAAAACCGTACTGGCGGTAATTGAGAAGTTTTCGTATTTGGAGATATTTCATGAGTTGACGGTTTATCAGCGTTTCCATGACTCTGGAAATAAGGGACGTAGGTGTAATGGGTCTGTAGGTGGATAGAGAAGAAGATCCGCCTTTTTTCGGGACTCGACAAATGCTGTTTTCCATCTGCTCGGAAAGAGCCCTAAAGAGTAGGATTGATGAAAAAGTTTACGCAATGGTTTTGCCAGGGATTAAGAACACCTCTTCAGAAGAAGGGGGGCATACACCATCTACAGCAAACAGATTGGCCTTGTATAAAGAGCTGACAGGTGAAATGTCATTATAAATGAGCGTTCGAATGGAAGATGAGGTAGTATTTTTTGCCTCAGTTGTTGATCATATTGAAATTTCACACGCTTGAGAAAGACGTTGCAGTCATTCCTGGCACGTTTGAACTTCTTTCGGTCTTCATCTGTCGGGTTGGTCTTATAGGGACGAAAAAAGATTTCTGTAACACTGACATGCCTTTTCTTTTGGTTTGGTACTCTTTATCCGATGAGGGATAAATGATCTCATTCAACAGAGGATAGTTTCTGTGATCATATCAGCAACTGCATCCACGTCGCTATCGAGGAAACATAACGACTAGTTAAAATTTCTAAGTAAACTGTTAGGTCCGCTCCAATTGGCTTTGTCATATTGCCAGACGGTTCTTTTGTGTGCTCAGTATACGAGAAATTAGCTGATATAACAGAGTGATTCGACGAGCCTAGAGAGAAGAGTACATCGACTTTGTATAATACTTATCAGGGTTATAAGTTGAAAACAAGTCCTGGGTGTTGGCTGTATGGCTATCAACATTTGATATTCTCGTGGGCTCATTTACTGAGTTAAGTTGTTTTCTGCAGCAAAGGTCTCAACATACCGTCCTTCGGGTGTTGTCTGCTCAGAATGTCGAAGCCAACCAGAATTGTGTAGTAACGTAGTAACGATTTCAGTTTAAAGATATAGGAAAACAATTCTTTGTATGGCGTCAGACAGTGCATCAAAGCCGTTAAAAGTCGAATTGCTGTCCAATTTGGGGCTTCAGTAAATAAAGCAGTAGCGGATAATTTGATTACGGAGATGGAATTTTAGCAACATGAAATTGAATTCCGGGTACGAACAGTGATTACATTGTGGTGGAGTTTGGTAAGCTACGCGCGTAAATGGCGAGACCGCGGTGAGAAAAGGATGACGGCACTAGTTCGTAGGTAGCTTCAGGTAGCTTCAAATCAGTGCGATCTGAGATGTGTGGGCGGATATCTACCTGTGTTTCACTAAATACCAAAATAGCTGGCCTATGTTTACAGACGTGGACGTACGCAGAAAATTGAATTTCAGAATACAATGTTTAATGTAGAGCGGACCACCATCAACTTATTCAATCATAATGTTGGTTGATCGATTTATATTTACGAACTTACAATGTACGATTTACGAGTGTCGCAGAACGAACGAGAGAGCTAAAATGAGTAAATTTACGATCTATCAATTCGCTGCATATTTTCCATTCACACATTCACATATTCAGCAGAAAGAATTGGCGAAAGTTTTCGATCATCAGAGGACAATATGGGCAGCCATTTGCTTGTTGAAATGTAGTCAGATACCTTGGGATCTGCCTAGATCAATATCTATATTTCAGCAAACATACGAGTATAGACGTTGCTCTGGGTAGAGCCAAGGGAGCTTTTTTTATAATTTACGCGCGCCTAAGGGGTTATGATACCCTTTTACGGTTGCCATGGCGCGGGTGGAAAGATAGAAGGAGGAGAAAGGAAAACATTGTTGTGATGTAGTGGTTTGAAACTCAGGTATATTTGGTTTCGATATTAGCTCTCCGGGTGTGGGAGTCCGAATAGGACGCAGAGTTTTTTTTTCACTCGGAATGATTCGAAAGTTATCAATTTTTACGCTTGTTTTGTGCTTGAAACTCTGCAACAGCCAAATCTAATGTCAGTGTTATGCCTTCACACACAGATTTTTCTTACTGAGTTCCAATTACACAAATGAAAAACTTGTCATGAGTAGGATTCGAACCTTGACCCTCCGAGTGGGAAGCGATTGCTAGTACCACTAAACCACGGCCACCTTTGCCATTACAAAGAAACTGTTTTATTGCAGTCAACTCGATGCGGGGGTGAAGGTAATCTGCTACATGGCCCTTATCCGGTATATGCTTGTATTTGGATTTCCCGTGTGGTTCAACGTGAGAGCAGGTTTATTGGAAACTTTCCTTAGTGCTGGTGTTCGCTTATACAGAACACCAGAGTCTGAGTACATAGTACATATCCTAATGAGGTCTTGCACAATAGGGCAAACCTAATAAGAGTGGGCAATTTCGTCATTAAGTTGACTTGAAGGAACATTGCAATAGTAATCACCTCAGCGAACAACCTTACTATCCTTACTATCCCAATTATATATGTACATGTATATAACTTTTTTCAAATATGTATCTGTTCCTTACCGGTTGGTAAGGCAGAAGCAATTATCATTTAGCATTACGTTTGCGAGAGACAACTAAATTGCGGAGTGAGCGATAAGTTTCATAAAGCTCTTGTAGCTTATAACGTTTCCACCGACGTAAGAGAGTTGTTTTTTATGATGTTCGACTTTATATGAGCGTGTTGGTCAAAAAGAGTTTTAATGGTATTTTGTAGAAATGCTACTTGTTGATCATTCGGTGGTAAGAAATACATAAATATGTGCCCAATGGATGCAAGCACTGTCTGTACATAAGCTGTCGCTGTTAATGTTTTTAAAATCCCTAAATATACCATATCAAATCATGCTTTGAAAAGAGTGAATCCCATAGTTGTTAAGGAATAAAACTTTTCTTGTATCTCATACAAAGAAAACATCTAGAAGTGTTGCAGATTCTTTTGAAAAGTTTGTGGCTACTAAGAGATTGACGGGTTCAAGACTAAGACTTCTAAAACAATTTTTTTTTGTTTTAGCTATAGAAGTAGAAAATAAACTTTTATGGACTTCGTCTAATAGGAAATTTAATTTTCAATTAAAAAACATACATATATGTAAAATGTTCATACATCCGATGGCTTAGAAGATATTTTAAAAAGAATCGGCAGTTCAGAAACAAATCCCTTGTTTTTTTAGGAAGATATCGGTTTCAATTAAAAATGCATTGTAATACTTCGTCGACCATAAAATGAAATAACTGTACTTCAAATAATTAACAATTTCATTTTATTAAATCAAATTAATCATTTTAAAGAACAAGATAGAAATTGTGTGTATAAAAGAACTCCATATACTATAATACCCGTGTTAAATTTCTAAATAATCTTCTTCTTTTTATTGGTTATCATGGTATATACTCGTACCTTTGTTAGCAGTAAAAGCGTTTTTATTATGATACATAATATAAGTAAAAGAATTCTCGATTTCATCATTCAATACATAAGGTTGTATTATAATGTCTTTAACCAGAGTAGGTAACTGATCACCATCAAACCAATTGAATTCATAATATCTTCCATTAGTTTCAAGCCGTTTTCAATTGGGGATACACTCTTTGGAGTTTTTAAATGTGCATTTCTCCAAATATTAGAAATGTAATGCGAGCATAAAAAATGTTGCCACACCTCTGATTTATATGGCGGCAAATTTCCAGCGTCAAAATTACTAAAATTAATATGGTAATATTGACGGTAATTGTGTTATATATCCTTGTAAATAATTCATATCTGGATTCATCGACATCATTTAAAACGTGGATATTATACTATACAACGGCACAGAAACTCCTCCAATATTTCAAAAGCTTTTTGCCTCGATCCTTGTACATCTAAATTACCAAGTTCAGTAAATGCGTTCTGATACTTTTCGGATTTCTGCAGTTGCTTAAATGGTCTGTGTTTTCCTTTTCTGTTAAAGGCAGCATTGTAATCGCAACCAGTTGTCGCATGAAACCCTAGTAAAGAGTTACACAAAGACTTTCCTAGAGTATTAAGCAATTTTGATACATTTACAAATTGTTGCGAATTGCCAACGCCAACCTCCATCGAATATTGGCATCTTGATTGATGTTGCAAACATGGTAGACGATTTTGGTGTTTTAATTTTTAACTTTTCCAATAACAGTTTTAAAGCGATAACATATGTCGTAATTTAAGGATACAGTCTATTCTAGCAGCAGCGGATCTTGAAGGCTTAAATTCCTCCAGTTGGTGCATCGACAGTGGAGCGACGACACATATGTGCAACGAGCGCAGTATGTTCAATATGTTTGAAGAGACAAAGGAGAACATTATTCTTGCAGGCAACAACTCTATAGAGGCAATTGGGAAAGGTAACGTCATCATCAAAACGGCTATGTGTGTCATAACCTTGAGAGACGTGCTATATGTTCCTGGATTGCAAAGTAATTTCATGTCGGTAAGCAGAGCAATGGAAAACGGGTTCTTTGTGTCATTTAATAAACGAGTTGCTGAAATAAAAGATAAAAGTGGTATTGTCGTGGTAAGAGCTCATAGAAAAAGTAATTTATTCGTATTTCAAAGAGTAGAAAATTATTAATTATACATTAAGGTGGCGCGACCGATACGGACACCTACATTTTTTAAGTTTGCATGATTTAGCAAAAAAAAAAAACTAGTGCATGGAATTAAACCTTTGAATATGTCGAGCGAAATAGCATGTAAGATATGTAAAATTTGTGTAAAATCATTTATACAAGATCAACAAATTTGTTAGAAGTAGTTCATATAGATGTGTGTGGTCCAATTAATAAACCATCTAATGGTGGATCCAAATATTTCGTCACTTTTATTGACGATATGTTTCGACACATTTCTGTCTACTTTTTAAAAACAAAGAATGAAGTTTTTGAAAAATTAAAATTATTTAAAGCAATGATAGAATGCCAAACTGGTAGAAAAGTAAGGGTTTTACGGAGTCATAATGGTACCGAGTATAATGACTTTAATGTCTTTTTAAATGAAAGGGTATCAAACGTCAACTCGCAGTACCGTATACAACACAGCAGAAAGGCGTAGCTGAACGCGCCAATCGGACACTAGTGGAAATGGCAAGGAGCATGTTACTGCATGCTGGAATGGATGAGTCTCTATGGGCAGAAGCAATCGCAACCGCAGTCTACATACGGAACAAGTCTCCGACAAAAGCATTGGTTGATAAGACGCCACATGAAATATGGACCGGGACTGAACCAATAGTACAACATTTCAATGTTTTCGGCGCAACGGCTGTAGCTTTAGATAAGACAAGTGCAAGTTACGCCCAAAAGGTAACGAATACATTATGGTTGGTTATTCTCTGGTTTGATCCGTCAACTCGGAAAGTAATCGAGAGAACAAATGTTTTGTTTGACGAAAATATTATTTCCAATTTAAGCAATGGATATTCGTTTGAACTTCTTTCTTTAGATAACACAGAGGCTTCAATTGCAAACACCGAATACAATTCCGTTGAAGAAAGAGAAGAGAAAGCCAACGAAACCACCACGACTACCAATAGCATCATCACTGAAAAGAAAAACCACGAAGACACAAATAACACCGTCAATGAGGAAGAAAACCACGAAGACATCAACAGAAATACGAGCATGAAAACTGAAACTCAAAAAGCCGGTTCAACGGATAACAATATTAGAGCAAAGCCAGACAGACTAAGGATTATTCGCACTGGAGCGCTTGGCCGTCCGCGAAAGCAGTTCAATCGTCTGAACCTGAACTTAGACTCAGACATCGAGATCCCACAAACTGTATAAGAGGCAATGGGAACCAGGAACGCCAAAGACTAGATGGAGGCCATACAAAAGGAATATGAAGCACTCACTGAAAACAACACAGGGTCATTAGTTGATCTGCCCACTGGGAAGAAAGCTATCGGCAGCATGTGGGTCTTTAGTTTAAAAAGGAATACAGATGACACGATTGAACGATTTAAATCCAAACTTGTTACCAAGGGCCGTTTCCAACAATTTCGTGTTAACTACTTCGAAACCTTTTCACCAGTGGTGCGTTACGCAACAATTAGAATGTTGTTAGCTGTAGCGAGTGAACTAAGTTTATATTTACATCAGATGGATGTTTCCACGGCCTACCCTAACAGCGATTTAAAGTACGAGGTATATATGCAGGATCTGTCGATGCACGGTTTTATAATCGAGTGTTAAGGCCTAACAAAGCTATATATGGCCTAAAGCAGTCTGGCCGCGAATGGAACTCCATGCTAGACATGGTGCTGAAGGATATAGGTTTCATTGCATGTAAAAATGAACCATGTTTATACAAAATGAATTACGAAGGTAAATTTAACCTCATTTCTGTTTACGTTGATGATATCATTTTAGCATGTTCGACGAAAGATAACCAGCATCAAAACGCAGATAGCAAATTCGTTTGAAGTAGTGGACAAAGGGCCATTGCAACATTTCTTTGGAATGGAGGTTGAGCAAGATGGAGATACGGGTGCCATTTCTTTGTGTCAGAAGCAGTATATCAGCAATCTCTTGAAGGAATATGGAATGGAAAATTGTCGTCCTGCCGCAACCCCTCTAGAAGCTAGTTACCAAGTAAAATACGATAGTGAAAGCTGCAAGAAGGTGGACCCCAAGTCATATCAATCAATTGTAGGGGCGTTAATGTATCTGGCAATCTCAACTCGTCCTGACATTTTGCATTCTGTTTGCAAATTGGAGCAGCGAAGTATGAATCCACACATTGAGTATGAAGCAGGAGCAAAACATGTCTTAAGGTACTTGGCCAAACCGATTAATTATAAATTCCACTACAGCAATCAAGGACATCAAGTTTACGGGTATGTTGACGGGGACTGGGGTGGAGATCACACGGTTCGGAAATTATACACAGGGTATGTGTTCTTCTTGGCTGGAGGCGTTTTCTCTTAGGAAAGTAAGAAGCATAATACGGTTGCCTTGAGTAGCACTGAGGCCGAGTATATGGCTCTGTCTACCGCGTCAAAAGAAGCTATAGACTTAAGGAGACTTTTGATATAGATCGACTTCCTTGGTGCCGATTGTCTCATCGTTGTCAACGGAGATAACTTAAGTGCCAATCATCTTGCAAGGAATCCAGTGTACCATGCCCGCAGCAAACATATAGAGTCCAATCAAGCGATATGCTAGCAGATATATTTACTAAAAATTTATCAAAAACAAAGCATTAAATTGTGCATTAAAATTGTGTATAAAATATAAACGATATATGTGTGTTGAGAAGGAGTTTTGGAAAATTAAACTCACAAGTGAAATACAACGCAAATGAATCGTATATTCTTCCGTCTCATTCTATCTATCATCTGTCCGATCTCATTCTTCTTACATACATTGTTAACTTGACCCTATATTATATCTAATGCTTATTACAATAATTTAGTTCTGAATAAATTATCAACTACAATAGATCGAACTCGTCGTTTTTACTCTCCTTGGTTTCATTCCTCAAACAGTATTTGTTGTGTTCGATGCAGATCTGCTGGTAGTCATACAGGCATAATTAAATGTAAGTATCTATACGAGTATGTATGCGAATGCGAAAAATACAACGAAGGCAATATATTTGCATATTTGTTAATTTTCGGAGTTTTAAGAATATGTAAATTAAATGACTTAATAACACTATATTACTCGTTTAAATAGCTTTTGCTGGACCAGGCTCAAATACAACTACTCACTCACATACATTGTTGACCTTGTGCTACCAGTTAAGCAGTATTTCCAAAGCATCTGCTTGTTTTTTCTAAATCCAGCAAGTGCAGGTGATGGAAACTTTTAGGGGTGATTCCTTGAGAGACTGGATACGCATTTCCTTCGAGATACGAGTATAGTAGTATTTTGCAAAGCTTTCATTGACCCCTCTTTTAATAGCCAAATATTTATAATCTAATATACATTTGTCAGACCAACTCAGCTGGACCCAAAATTCTGACTGTACATAACTTTTGTTTTGAAGTTTTATATTATATTAAGCTTTTATTTATATTATATTAAGCTTGGTAATATATTAAGCTTTCAAAGGGAAAGCATTGGTTGGGATGCACGCCATAGCTTGCCTTTATCCTTACATTATTCATTTCTAGCATTTCCTTTTTATTTTTGTAGCTGCTACGTCAATTGTATGGTTCAAGTTATCCAATATTGTTATTTCTGACGAGTAAAAATAGATGGATGAACCATCTCAGTTAGCAAAAATACATTGGCGTCCGGAGTCCGGAGATCTTGAAGGCCACGCAATGGGTCCATCTCGCGCTACTGTTCCTCAAAAACTATAGGTAAACATTTTGATTAAGGATTGAAAGAAATCGATATAGCCCTATCAGCTTGTTATTAAAATGCTTACCCGTACGTTGACGTAAGACTTGTGTTAAAAAAGTTACTTTCACCTAAGAGGACACTTGCGAGGATTAGTATTATTGTTTGATAATATCAGGATAAAAAAGAAAGGTTCAAATTGCTATTTTCCGGAAAAAATATCAACGATTTATCTCTTTACATTTCCGGTACAGAGCATTCTACTTAAATTCTATTAGCAAATTCAAAATGCCAAACGGTAATAAAAGCTTGGATTTTTTCTTATTCTAACACTAAACTATGTACAAGTATACTCGTAAGTCGTATACAAGTAAGTTCAATCCTTATAAACTTGGATTTTCAAGAAAATTTTAATAATTACTCGTAAGTATGATACAACATGTGATTTCATCTAAATCTTATCCTTTTTGTTCTTCAAAATATGAATATTTTTATGTACTCATACTCGTAATAGTAAACCTTTATTGAATTAAGTTTTAATTTGATCCCCCTTGAGACATTGAATATTCCTGCCCAGAGTGAACTTACTGTCATTTTGTATGCATTGGCATACAGGTTATGTATGGAGCACAATATCCGATAAATGGCCGCCTAGTGGCTAATAGCACACGTTGATGCTTTAGACGACATTTTCGAAGACATTTTGATAAAGTGTCGGCTCGATTTCATCAATGCCGCGTTGAATCCCGTCTTTCAATTCAGGAATTGTTCTTGAGTTATTGACATACACCTTTCGTTTCAAAAAACCCCAAAGAAAGAAAAGGTCTATGCACCAATTAATCTTTGTTTAAACTGCTTATAAGTTTACTTAGTTAATTTCATCCAACGATGTATTTGGTTGCACCACATGAAATATCCGATTTTCGTTCAGTCAGAAAGTTCTCGTTTCTTGCTTTACGAATTTAAAATGGGACATGATACCTCATTGGTAATGAAAAACATTAATGACGAATTTGAGGATGTAGCACTAAACGAACGCACTATATGGCGTTGGTTTGGAAAGTTCCTTTAGGGAGCCTCGAAAATGAATCACGTGGGAAGCCGGAAACGTTAGTTGACGACGATGTTTTAAGAGCAACGGAAACGAAATCGGTGCGGGAGATTGCACAAACCATGGGAGTATCCCAAATGACAATAAGTCGATACCTTTCTCTTATAGGAAACGAATCCCAAAAACTACGGCGCCTGGAAACTTGCACATCGCTTATATTAAGAAATTAAACTGAACCGATTTTGCACTGGATAGTCACTTGTGATGACAAGTAGATACTGTATGATAACCGTAAAGGATCTGGGCAGTGGTTGGATACAGATGAAAAACCAAAAAACACACCCCCAAGCCCGATCTTCAAGCAAAAAAGGTTATGGTGACAATTTGGTGGACATCGAAAGGACTAATCCACTTTTCATTTCTTCAACCAGGAGAAACGATAAACGGTATCAAATATTGTAAGGAAATCGACATATTGCATGCCAAATTGGCTGAAAAGCAACCTGCGTTGGTCAATTGGCACGGTCCTATCCATTTGCATGACAATGCTAGACCCCATACATCACAAGTAACGGGGTAGAAACTGTTGCAGTTGGGATTTGAAATTTTTCCGCATCCACCGTACTCTAATGATATTTCTCCAACGGATTACCATCTTTTCCGCAATCTGGATTCATTTTGCCGGCAGAAGGTCTTCCGGAACCGAGCAGAGGTCATAAAAGCCTTTGGAGACTTCATTGCTTGAAAAAGGAATATTTGACTTTGTATCACGTTGGAAGAATGTCATCGATGCCAACGAATCCTATTTTGATTGAATAAAAATTTATGGAAAAATAATAAGGTCTTTGGAATTTTTACTATAAAATAATTTCATGTGGTACGACCCAATAGTTATATAGGGTCAAAAGATTGGTCATGTGTTTAGTGGAAAACAATTCATTCTTTTTGCCCCATTGTAATAAATTATTGACGATTTCATTCACAGGGTGAGAAATAACTGACGTGACATCAGCAGCATCGTCTTAGTTGTTATCTGAAGCCACTTCATCACTATTGAGTTCATCCTCAGATCTGTCCTTAAAAACTTCATTGCATCGATTTGCAACGACTATACAAATGGAATTGTTGGGATTAATTTCTGTTAATGGAGTTTGATTTATTTACAGAGCTTCATGCAATCCTGATTTTGCAACAACTGTGCTAGTGGCAAGTCGTTGCTGCTGTTGTATTGTCCCAATTGCACAAGTTGGATGAAGAATTCTTTAGCACTCTTTGTGCCAACACATTTCTAGCTTGTTTCAAATATTTATATTATTGGGGTTTCAAAAGATTGTTTTGTAGATTAGCATTACGGGATTTTGATCAGTTGTACAACTGTTCCGTGGTCGCTTTCAAGTCTCTGAAGGGGTAGTCTCATGTCCGAGGTTAAATTTTGAAGGTTTATAAGGATTTTTTTTGCGGAAAATGAAATACAATCATCTTATGATAATTATATGTTATTATGTAGCTATTGAATAATACCAAAAAAAAATTTTAAATAAAAAAAAAAATATTTTAGCGTCATTTTGGTGAGTAGAAAAAAGTAGATGGCTAGCCCCCCTGATTGCTTCTTTTGTAATCATCTGAAATCAGAATTCCAAATAGATTGTTATTCAGTATGATTGTCATTCTGTCCCGTAGTTGATTTAAAAGATTTGGGTGAAAATTAACAAAATGGTGGCCTTGTATTTTTTTTCAAAAATCGACTTTTTTTTCGGTTTAAAATCGAGTTAAAAAATCCGGTACCGGACAGAACCAGTCGTGTGTAGAATATTGTGTTGAAATTTCAGCCGAATCTATTCTATAGGTTATTTTAATCATCTAGCCCGACGCCAAAAACATTAGAAATTCCGCCTCATCCTCCATCCCAACGCCCACTTACAATGACATTCCAGCTGTCAGCTCTTTGGATAAGGCAAGCAGATTGCTGCTCACTTTGCGGCCAGCTCAACACTCCCAGATTGTGCTTTGTCTCCGCCTACACTTGAGTGCGTCGAATCTTCAATAGGACGAATCTACTTTCGCACTCGTGTAGTAGCAAGAGTACTAAAAGATCTCAACATACATAAATCCGCTGGTCCAGATGGTATATCTCCCCTGGTATATGGCAAAACCACTGCGTAAGCTTTTTCATCAATCCTACTCTTTAGGACTCTTCCCGAGCAGATGGAAAACAACATTTGTCCAGCCCATCCCTAAAAAAGGCGAATTATCTTGTCTCTTCAGACCCATCGCACTTACGTCCCTTCTTCCCAATATCATGGAAACGCTGATAAATCGTCAGCTCATGAAATAGCTCAAAACACGAAAACTTTTCAATGACCGGTAATATGGTTTTCGTAGCAACAGATCCACTGGTGATTTGATGGCATGTCTCACCGAAAAGTGGAACCAAGGCTTACATCAATCTGGCGAAAGCAAGATACTCGTAGTTGCACTTGATATTTCTAACGCATTTGACAGAGTTTGGCATCAGACTCTTTTGTCGAAAATGCGTGCATTTGGGATCCACGACTCTCTTCTTCAATGGATTAGAAATTACCTTTCGTTCAACTCAAGTTGTCTTGGACGGTTTCGAGTCTGATATTCACAAAATAAATGCTGGTGTGCCCCAGGGCTCTGTTCTATCTGCGACACTCTTTTTAATTTTCATTAATGACCTCTTGTCTGCTACTTCTAATCCAATATATTCCTTTGCTGATGACAATACTCTCTGCTTTTCATATTCCTTTCCGGACTCACGACCCTGCTCTTCGGCTGTAGAACGAGAACGGCAGCGTATGCTAAGCTCATTAAATTCCGATATCAACAGCATAACCAATTGGGGAACTATCAACAGAGTGGAATTTAATGCTTCCAAAATACAATGATGTCTGCTGTCGAAACCGAAAAACTTTCCATTCTCGGTACGTGTGTCAATGACAACTTACGTTGGAATGACCACATATTTGATATCGCCAAAAATGCTGCGAAATGTCTAGGTTTCCTCAAGCGAAGCAAGAAATATTATATCCCCTCAGATCTGGCCTCAATATATAAGGCATTCATCCGCCCAAAATTGGAGTACAATGCCCACATCTGGTCAGATGCTCCTAAAACACCTCTGCACCTGCTAGATAGGATTCAAAACCGTGCGATAAAACTTATTGACGATACTACTACCAGTCAATCAATTGACACGCTCGAACACGGACGTAATATCTCCTGTCTCACTTTGTTTTATCGCTATTTCCGCCACCAGTGCTTCACTGTAGCATTCCGGCTATTCAAACTTTCAACCGTAACACCCGTCTCGCTATGAATGCTCATCAGTATACAATCAAGCCCATTTTCGGACGTACTCTAAAATATCGTGATTCATTTTTAAGCCGTACAACTCGCTTATGGAATGCCTTGCCGATCTCTGTATTTCCTGGTCGTTATAACTTGCAAACATTTAAAAACAATGTACATTGGTACCTCTCTTTTTTTCCTCCCTAATTTCCTTTGCGCGCGCTGTGAACAATCACCTTAACTTAAGGGTACACAAACCCCTTGAGCGCGCGCTTATTATAAAAGAAATAAAAAGTAGTTTTGAGAAAAACGCGTTTAAAGGTTGGAGAATAAAGAAGAAAATTTATACTTCAAGCACAAGCGTATACTGATTTTCTCGTTCGAAAAATACAAAAATTTTAAGAGCTAGATTTTAACATTTTAAAACACAAGCATATACTGACTTACATATACATATACTTAGATGTATACAGATCAACTATTTTCTGCGATTTGACCAGAACTAATAAATTTCCATCACGTAGTTGTGATATAGATTCGTATTGAGTGCTGATACCATCAATGGCTTTTTTCAGGAGGATAACACTGAATGAAGTTAGAGGTTTTTATCGTCTGCAGCGGTTATAACAATAAATTTTGTATCAGATTGGCATGATGTCCTGGGAAAGGGGCTAAAGGGATTAATAGAGGCAAATTCATTTTTCTTTTTTCTTTTGTTTGTTGTTTCTGATAGCACTTCAATATCCAGGCCATCGAACAGGCTTTTTGAGGGCACGTGACCCCGTAAAGCCATTGAAAAACTCACTGATTAGTATTAGTACTATTGGTAAAACGGGATATTGGGATAAGAAAAAAAAAGAGAAGTCTTTGTTTTTTTCACGCTCACTACGTTACACTACTTGACAATAAGCTCGCGAATTGATGATGCCGGTACCGAGGTTAGACGACGAATGTGTGTCCATTTTAACTAGACGTTAACACGTTCAAATACAAACGTATAGCGATTTTCGCTTTTCTTTAAAATACCAAAATTCTACGTGTCGT
Source organism: Volucella bombylans (assembly GCA_949129095.1). NCBI lineage: Eukaryota > Metazoa > Arthropoda > Insecta > Diptera > Syrphidae > Volucella > Volucella bombylans. The sequence continues at coordinate 20,127,585 of OX422143.1, read as the reverse complement.
ACACTATAAGCATACATTTTTCAAGGCATAGGGTCGCAAAAAATAGCGCAGGTATCAGCGCCGCAGATGCAGAGTACGCTCTCCCCTATTATTTCCTTTAACTTTAAAATGACTTAGTGTATCGGTCTAAAATTTTCACAGTATTATCAACTTATTAAACTTTGAAAATACGCAAAAAATCGATTTTTTGAAGATCGAACATGAGACTACACCCTGAATTGGTGTACGAGGAGGTATCAATTAGCAAAATAAACTTTTAAAGGCAAATTATTATCTTCAGAAAAGCACATGTTCTGTTAAAAAAAATCTTTCTAAAATCATAGACCCAAAAATCAAAATTGATTTCCCAAACTTCTTTTAAAAATATGTTGTGAAACCACTCATGAAAAATTCGCGATGTCATCCAATCATTTTTCGAAAGGTCGCTATGAAGTAGGTTATTAACTGTAGGATATGAAGCCTTTCTCAAAATTGTCAAAATACATATTAGTTCATTATCATTTATATTAGTTCTGTTATAAGATTAACATTTTGCATTAATTCAGCACTACTTAAGAAAGAAAAGTAAAGCATACAATTCAACGAAAATACTGCAAACACCCTCACAATTTGCACTTAACAAAAATGTTCGAATCGACCTAGCAAGCAAGTTAACATAGACATTCGTTTGTTTTAGGACCTTTATCATAAAAGCAAGATAAGGTCGGCGAAAGGGAATCTAAAAAAGGAATGACATATCACAAATGATATTTCCAATCGAAATTTACATCATTCACATTAAATAGTTGCAAATTGATATTTCAGATCCTAGAGCTGTGGTGACAGAATTTAGCGAGTATTTTGCTTTGGTTAGACAATCATCATCATCAAATATCCATAAATTACCTGCGACATGCAAATATTTACCCGAATTTGAATTGTTTATCAAATTCCGGAACCAGATTCTTTTTTGAACCCATAACAGTTTTAGAAGTTTTAGGGATAACTAGTTCACTTCAAAACTCGAACTCTTGTGGAATAGGTGGACACTCTAACTTTGTGCTAAAGGAAATTGCGCTAAACATTGTTAATATTTTGACCCATCTTTTTAATTTAAACGTTATATCTGAAATTCTGATTCAGAAAATTACAAACCAATCTCCTTATTGCTTTCAATATCCAAAGTTTTTGGGAAAGCTGTTAAGCCCCTAATTTTGAGTTACACTACGTACCTCTGTAGAAATAATTCTTTAAGTTCTAATTAATATGGTTTTCAAACTGGACTTTCTATTGAGGACTCTTTGTTAGATTTTTGCTTTCTATATATCTTAGATTGGCTTAAATCTTAGCTAATTGATAAATCGCAGAAATTTTATATTGGTAACAAATATTGTATTTCTAAAGTAATCGATGTAGGTGTTTTGCAAGGTTCAGCACTCGGTCTAATTTTGTTCATTATATATATAAACTTTGTACTCTCTTTGCCATTTCCGGCAGAGTTACAGCATCTACCGATGACCTGGGAATTGCATATCGCTCTGTTAGTCTATTGAACCTAATGGCCGATATAAGTTATGACATCCACGTCTATAGTTTGCGAAACATAAGCTAATTATTATCAATAAAACGAAAGTAATGTTTTTTAGCTTAAGTATTGAAATATCTCCGGATATAGATGTATTTTTTCATGAAGCTGATTGCTATAGATACAGTTTGCCATTTGTATTTTAAGTACAATGGTAAAAACAATGCTCTGATACCGCTCTAATGTGTAGTAAAACATGCTGTAAGATTGAAGTTGTGGATGACTACTAATATTTAGACATCACTATTGCTCACAATTTGAGTTAGTAAAAGCATAGGTTAAATCTGAAGCAATATTTTCTCTCATTGGTTAGTTATTTTTACCGACTTCAGAAACATTGCTCTATAGACACTTTAAAAATGGTTCATTATGGTATATTCCATTCATAACTTCGGTATGGAATTAATTGTTAGTGTGGTGTCTATCGAAATAAAATTCAACGGATAACTGCCCTGCAAAAATGTGCCATCAGAAAAATAAGCAAAAGTTATCGTTTACCTCATGCTATGGAACTTTTTAGACTTTTAAAGATTTTACCTTTATGTCTGCCCCACACAATGAATTGCATAATAAAATAAATATCTTTAACTTTCCAAGTAACAATTAATTCTGTTTATTGCTAATAAAAAGTGTCACTATCTGTCTCGTGATACACGAGTTCCATGTTTCTTTTGAATGAAACATGTATATTAAATTATATTAAGAAAATATGAAAAGGAAAAATAAAAATAAAAAGAAAACAATTATATGAAATTCTTTGAAGAACATTTTTTTCTTTTGCAATAACAGATGTTCTTAATTTGCGTTAAATTGAAATCGTTCGTTTTTGTATAGAAGGTTTTTCTGGTAGACAAGGGAAAAATAACCCACTTGCGACGGCATTATGCGAGTTTACTTTTGTGTCTCCATTAGCCTCATTTCAGTGACTTTGGATCGAAGTCTGTTCATAAACGTAGTGATCGCTTCAACATCAACAGAAAGTATCTTTCCACCAATTTTAACTTTTAAGTAACGATTACCGAGTCATCCATCACTAGGACGGAATGTCTTTTTATCTTTACCGAGGTATGCTTTACCAAAAATTGTTTTAGCTTTCACATTTAAACATTTAATATCAGTCCAGTCATTGTGAACTTCTTTTCACTCAAAAAGACGAATTTCCATTTTCTGATATTCAATTCAGCGCTGTGTATAGACTTAGTTTTTGCTTTCCGGTATGTGTAGAAAACAGCTTTAATTTTATAAAGCTGATGGTTACATTGAAATCTGTAGCTGAACGATTTTCTTGAACGCCTTCAACAAGATTTTTAAATATCTTACATTTAGCTTCCAAAGACAAAGTATATTTTAATGTTTATTTGACATTTTTTATATATTTCTTTTACTTTCCCATCGAGACTGTGTCAAATATATTAAATATTTACTAGTGTATGACCACATACATCTTTTGGTGACTTCCCTTTTAATTTTTATTTTATTAAAGCAGAATGAAAACAAAAATAGCGATTCCTTAATGTGAACAAGACTAAAAAAATAATCTCAAACTCTAAGGTTCTGGTTCTCTGGAAGGTTCGAAATAAGTGATTTTAAATTTAAAGGTCAATTTGCAGTCTTAACTACAATAATTTGAATAATATGTCCACCATTCACTGCCACAATCAAGGCTCTTAATAGCCTTGCTATTATAAACACGCACCTTTTCAGCCTTTTTTTTACAAACAAATTATAACTTTTTCGTTGACAAGTTTTAAAGTTTCTTTCTTTTTATAGTTGTAGCTTCTGGTCACAGAAACAGGAAATACAATAGCTTAATTGCGAATTAATTGTATTTGCCCGTAATAGTTGAAGAAGTTCCAGTTGATTTACTGGTTTTTCATTTGTATTAAGTAAGTTGACTATTTAATGACGGTTGAAAACTTATGCTAGGTAAATGTTTCATACTTATAATTTTTAATCTGGTCCACAAGTATCTATAGACTTTATGATTAATATTAATATGTCACCTGTTCTTCAGTATCTTCAGAAAAATATTTTTATTCCAACCAAGGACAGTAAAATAAAATAAATTTCATTCGGAAATTTTATTATTTGAACCTTCTCCCTATAGCTACGTTACCAGTTTCTCTCAGTTTCTAAGGTTACAGTTGCACCTAGTATCCCAATCTCAATATTGAGATTTTCACACGTTATAGTCGACCTTTTCCGATTTCAAAAAAAAGGGTTATTTATTAGATGCACCCCATTTTGTCAATAAAGATTCTCTGAATTAACGCACACTATCTTTTGACAAATATATCATATTTCTGTTTCAGATTGTTTACAATTAAACAATGTAAAGGTACACGCTTCAACACTATTTATAAATCATTCAATAATTCGTACTTCTTTAAAGATGGTGCCAGCAGGTCCCTATCGATTCATGTTTACCTATTTGTTTTGAAACTTGGAGGCTTTGAGGATATGTGGTTTCTACAGGACGATGCCACGGCGTAACTCGGTTGTTCACCTAAATACAAACACTGCATAATTCGGTCGTTCCACTTCAGTAGCTGGATACGGTTGATTTAGTGAAGCAACAACAAAATTGGTATTATGAAACTGCTATAGTGCAGGTCTTGTCAACAGATTTGATGGATGTTGACTTTTGATTAACTGGCGGTTCTTCTGATATTCTTTGTGGAACAGTGAAATAAAGTATAATCATAATAAAGGAATTCTTTTTTTCCTTGAATTGCAAAATCAAAAATTATCATTCGCGTGATACAATCGACTCATTGGAGATGAAGTTCGATTGTCGCCAGAAATGGCCCTTTCAATTAAACTCCCCGCTCGTGCGATTCGGGACTATAATGAAAGTCTATGCCAACATGACAAAATCTTCTACCGCGAGCATCGAACTTGTCGAGTTGTAGAGGCTGAGTAGGGTCAATGAATCTCGAGAAGAAATTCTCCAGACGAGTCCTGAAACCAAAGGATGCTCCCCCCACCCTCACCTACTCCCAAAGCACTCCATCCTTCCCCTGGGCTGGATGAAGGTGTCATACGACCCATGCTGAAGATCAACCTGGCTTAGGGCCCAGTATCTCCAAAAATAGCTCAGTCGTGAACGGAGTATCTGGATACCTGGCGACCTCCGGATTAGCTAGCATTATCTGTATACAGCGGATCTCTGTACAGATGGACACCCCTTTCTCCGCTACTCGTGGGACCATTCATGGAAAAAACCAAAAAAACAAAAACCGATGCCGGTACTCCTTCAATACCGGGCGGTGGAACGGTGACTACACCGACTACCGGCAAGGCTCCTACCTTACCGAGAGGAGGCAAGACAGGCCATGGTGCGCCATCCTCTAAAGGCAAATGGAACGAGCCAAAAAATAAGAATTCAGGAAGTGTTAAGACTGTGGCAAGCCATGGTCCTATCACTTCCTCCACCCCTATCAGCAGCAAGTTTGTGGCAGGCCACGGACTTGTCGCTGCTACCAAAACTCCTTCAGGGAGTGTTAAGACTGTGGCAAGCCATGGTCCTATCACTTCCTCCGCCCCTAGCAAGTCCGTGGCCTGCCACAAACTTGCTGCTGGTACCAAAACTCCTCCCTCCAAGGAGGAATCTGGAGCTCAGCCGCATTGGAAAGCTCCATCTAAGGCGCTCTATATAAGACGACGAAATGCTTCACGCATCATCAAAACCTTCGGATCCATTCCGGAGGTTGAGAGAAGTGCGGAAATAAAGAGCAAAGTTGAGTGGGCTAAAAACATCCTAAAAGACGAATTACCCACTGCTTCCATTGCTCCTAAAACGTCAAAAGACTCCTCTAAGCGCCAGAGATCGTTTCCAAGAGGCCCAAAACATATAGTTCTACAACCCCTGGGCCATCCAACAGAACATCTCTGAGGTCTTACAACGAAGTCCTAAAGGACGCATTGGTGATCGCGGTGATCGACAGGAGTGATACCGACGGTTCCATCACACCGGAACGGTGGCAACTGGTCAAGCTGAAGCTTTCGAGCAACTTCTTGGCCATCATGCGGGAAAACCCGGGACCGCCTCCTATCACAAGCGACGCTGGCTGGCACCAAGGCCATGTCAAGCTCATCGCTTGTTCCAACCAGAGATCTCTCGATCTCTTCACCAAGGCCATCGATGGTTTAGGAGAGATTTGGCCAGGTGCAAAACTCGAGGTCGTGTCTAAGGAAGACATTCCTAGTAGACCTCGAACTCGTACCTGGATTCCAGCCGAACCCTACTCTCCAGAAAGTATTCTGGAAATCATCCGGCTCAGTAATCCGACTCTACCGACTCACGACTGGAAAGTCGCGAAACTGGAGGAACTAAGGGGTTCTTATAGATGCGCGTTATTTGTGATCAATAAAGAATCCCTTAATCCTCTGGCGCAGACGAATGGAATGATTCGGTTCGGATTCGAGTCCATTCATTTAAGGGTGTACAAAAAGGATGAGCTGGATGCTGATAAGCAACTTCCTCCTCCTTTAATACCTGACATTACAACCTCGGATCTTGGAGCGTCGATATCCTTTCCAGAATTGGATAGCGATCACTCCAATCTGTCCGAGGTGACTATCGGTCTCCTCTTCTGACACACTGTCGGAAATGGAAACCGATGACGAAGCAATTAGAGGTTCTACACGATCAGAGATAGAAGATGAGCTCTTGGGCACATCTTCAGAATCGGAGGACCTCAATAACACCGTGGTGGAGGCGACTCTGGAAGACTGTATCAATGATACGGTTTCTCCAGATTAATCTCCACCACTCAAAAAAGGCTTCGGCCGCACTCATTCTGCGTCTTTCTAAAAACGCAGAAGACATAATCCTAATCCAGGAACCATGGATTGCAGAAGGTGTGGTTCGTGGACTTAGGACACCCACATACGCTCCGCTCTATACAAGAGACAAAGGTAAGATTAGAACTTGTATTTTAGTGATACGTAGCCTTAATGTATTTCTACTTCCCAACCTCAGTGACCCCGAATTAACCGTTGCCAGACTAGAGACTGCCAAAGGCTCCTACTGGCCGGCATCGGCTTACCTTGGCCACGACCAAGTGGGCCCTCTCCCTGGTGATAGTCTAGAAAGGGTGGTACTGGAATCTGGAAGGCAAAAAACTGGCTTCATAATCGGATGCGATGCTAACGCACATCATACGGTATGGGGCAGTACTGACATCAATGATAGAGGTGAGTCACTTTTAAACTATATTTTAAGTACTAACCTCTTAATTTGCAATATTGGCAATGAGCACACTTTTATAACAAGAAATAGACAAGAAGTGATAGATATTACTCTTGTCTCCGACAGCATCACCCAAAGGCTAACAAACTGGATGGTATCGTCTGAACACTCCTTTTCAGACCATAGATACATACAATTCAGTCTGAGTGATGCTCCCCCCAGCCAACCAGCTTTCCGGAATTACCGGAAAACTGATTGGTCAAAATACTGTCAAAAACGTTATCCTCTGAACTATCAAGTCCCCCGCGTGACACCAATGAGCTTGACATGAAAGTCAGGGAATTTACTCTGGCTCTCAATAAGGATATGGCCGCTTCCTGCCCTCTTATTCAATCAAGAGGCAAGAAAAAGCCACATTGGTGGACATCGGCACTGGGACTGCAAAGAAACGCCTTCAGAAAACCTTTCAACGCAGCAAAAAGCACAAGAAAAGTGACCGACTGGGACTCATATAAAGAATCCCTCAAATTATACGAAAAATAACTGAGGAAGGCAAAACGACAATCCTGGAGGTCATTCTGTGACAAAATTACAGAAGCCTCTGAGGCATCGCGGCTAAGAAAAATCCTCTCCACGAATCCTATGATGCCTAGCTGTTTGAAAAAAATCGATGGCTCTTGGACAACTTCAAGTGATGAATCACTCAACCTGCTTCTGGATACCCACTTTCCAGGTAGCTCCCAACTCGCGGCCAGTAGCAGCCCAAACAGGCCTACTGCAACCGTGACCATAATTCATGGTCTGATTACGAGAGACAAACTGCTCTGGGCGCTGCATAGCTTCAAACCATACAAGTCTGCTATTCCGGACGGTATTATACCTGCCGAGCTACAGAGGTCCTCAGATATTATTCTACCAGTGTTGGAAAATGTTATGAGGAGCTGGGTAGAACTTATCCATATTCCACTGTTATGGAGAGAAGTCAATGTAGTATTCATTCAAAAAGCTGGAAAATGTTCTCATGTAGTCCCAAAGGACCTCAGACCTCTCTGGAACTTAGCAGTTAACGAACTACTGATATACCTGGAATCGGGTGGTAGCAGAGTGATTGCCTATGCGGATAACGTTGCCATAGCCGTCTCAGGAAAACATCTAAATACCATTAAAGAACTCCTCCAAGTAAATCTCAACAGATTAACCCGCTGGGCAGATCGCTGTGGATTGGGAATAAACCCCCATAAAACTGATCTTGTGGTCTTTTCTAGGAAATATAAAATTCCAATCATAGACCCTCCTTCAATAAACGGTACCAGTTTAGTTTTCTCCGATACAGCAAAATATCTGGGTCTCATTTTTGATAGGAAACTAAACTGGAAACCTAACATTCAAGAAAGAGTCAATAAAGCTACAATAGCTTTATTCCATTGCAAGAAAGCCATTGGGAACAAATGGGGCCTTCAACCTCGCATAGCCCACTGGCTATACATCTCGGTCATAAGACCGATACTTACTTACGGGTTGGTTGTCTGGTGAACGGCCTTGGAAAATGCAGTCAACTGCATTAAACTAAGCCGAGTTCAAAGAACAGCATGTCTATGCACAAGCGGAGCCTTGCGGTCTACCCCCTCTGCGGCTATTCGCCTTAAAGCGACTAAACAGTGGACAAATAATTCATTTGGCCACGCCAATATTCTTAATACATTAGGAATCCTCACAGAGAACATCGTTTACACCATACCTGAACTTTGGTTTGACAAAAACTTCCATGTAAGTTTCCCCTCTAGATCATTCTGGGAGGAGGATGCTTTCATGGAGGACAAGTCAATCCATCTCTACACAGATGGATCTAAAGCCGATAGCGGAGTTGGTGGCGGTGTTTTCTCAGATAAACTAAATCTAAGCCTCTCTTTCCGCCTTCCAAATCACTGTAGCGTGCTCCAGGCGGAAATTTTGGCGATTAAAGAAGCTCTGTGCTGGCTGAAGAAAAACGTGATATCTGCAAAGGATATCCGCATATTTTCGGATAGTCAGGCCGCCATCATTATATTCTAAATCTGATTATATTCTAAAACCGCCCTTGAATGCCGATCATCTCTCATGGAGATGGCAGAGCAGTTCAACATTCACCTTTGTTGGGTGCGGGCCACAGAGACATTCCAGGGAACTGCAGAGCCGATGAAGTCGCCAAAATTGGAACCACTCTATCTATCCTACCGGACAAAGGTAGTATAGGTATACCAATCACTACGTTCAAACTAACACTAAAGCTAGATGCCAATAAAAGAATAGACCTTAGGTGGACTGCTGGACAAACATGTCTAGCGACCAAACAGATTTGGCCAAGGCTGGATCTGAGTCGCTCTAAGTGTCTGATCCTTTTAGATAGGAAATATCTCAGCGCTATAATAGATGTCATTACTGGACACTTCCTCATAGGCAAGCACGCAAGAAGGCTTGACGCTTTTACTAATGATTTCTGTAGAAGCTGCATGGACGAGGAAGAGGAGGAGACAATCCCCCACCTACTCTGCACATGCTCAGCTCTCTCCCAGAGAAGGAAGCTTCAATCTAGGAGCTTTCTTCTACAACGACCTAAATGATCTAGAAAAAATAGACGTTAACAGTCTCCTACGCTTTATTATAAGCTCAAACTGGTTCCAGTAGTAAAAAGATCATGGATCCACCTGGCATCACAATGGGCCAATAGGCCTAAGTGGGTTGGTATTTCCAACAGCCACTCTTACCTAACCTAACCTAACCATGACAAAAACTTTAGATGCCTTGAGATGAACATTCGACAAGAAGAAATTATATACATATAATAACATAATAAAACGAAAAAAGCACAAAAAACCACATGAGACAACCTCCTCCGTTGTCCACTTTATAAATTTGTGTAAAATGTGACGGGAATTCACATTGTTGACAATTCGCACATGTTCACAGCCAGAGGCAATCAGTAGAAAGCGATTTTTGGAAGAGCCAAAATCTGGAAAGTGTCATTTATGTCAGTTCATCTATGCCTAGAATGAATACAGCATGGAAAAGGCGCGAATGGAGAAAACGATAAATATGATGAACACAAAGAGCAGCAAAAGGGAAACAACGAAATTTTACGAAAAATTTCTTTTGGTTCAAAGTTTGTTGATGATGTGTCGGATGAAAATATACACCAGCAAATACTTTTGGCTCTAAGCAAGCGAATGTTGAACCTCATTTTTTATAGTGTGCATTTCAAAGCACACTTCAGAAATAAATAAAAATCATATGACAGATTGGGCACATGGCTCATCGAATCTTTAATGCGAATAACAATATCGCTTTGATAAATGTTAATAAGTGGTACTTCAGTGGTAATTTAGAGAATTAAGCCGGAAAATAAGATACAGACAACAGTGTTTTAGAAGGCTTTCTTGAATACTTGTCCTTTACTGGCCGCACTGTAATTTTTTTTTTTTAAAAAAATAGTAAAAAAATTGTAAATCTCTTGAAGTGTTTTTAAAAAATTAAAAACACAATTTCTATAGTTTAAGAAATAAAAACACAGTATTTCGAATCAATTTCGAACTTAATTTTGAAAAAGTTATTTTATCGTCCCTAATTCGTCTTCAGCAGAAGTAGTCGCAATAGACGTTCAAGTTTCGGCGAAGAGGATGGTGTTTAATAACATTCCTAAAAATACTCATATAGTACGCGTAACTATATACTGTAGTACTCGGAAAAGGCACGTCAATATGCGCGTCCTGAAGTGTCAAATGGATTTGCACTTTTGACAGTTTCCTGCTTTTTGCTGAATCTTACGCAATTTTTATCTTTATAAATTTGGCTTTGAATTGAAGAGCTTTCCCAGACCTAATGTTGCTGCGTCTTTGCTCAATAACAAGCTACAAATAAAAATAATATCTTGAAATAATTTTATTCAACGCCCTAGTTGTTCAGTTGGTGTTACTAGGTGTAAAGGAAAGTTCTATCGTTTTTTATCACATGGACTTCTATGAGTTGTTATAAAAAATGATAAAATCGGTTTGGATAAGTAGACTAGACTAGGCTAGATTTATGTAAAGTTTTGAATACGTTAGTCAACAATTGTTTTGCTTTTGAACCGTCAAGAAGAAGTATCTTGATGCATTATATGCTCTACGAGTTCCAGAAAGTCAATAATACGGTGTCTTTATTTCACTTTATGCAAGTGAAATAACGCCAAATCAATAAAATATTTATTTTTCAGAAAAAAAATAGTATCAAGGTTCGTTTTTTTACCATATTTCATTTCTTCACTTAATTTTATTTGAAGACTTTTCCAACAGTACCAAACATGCTATATTTTTTGAAACATATTGCCTTTACTAAAAAGGCAAAGTGGCTTATGTCGACTTAAGCCGAAAATGATTTTTTTACATTTTTATACTAAGTAACAAATTTTCTTTTTTTCTGTCTCATCGGTGTGTTTCTATTCCATCTAGTAGTCCATTTCTGATGCTGTCTAAACGGCTTAATACCAGAAAAGGTTCTTTTTAAATAAATTTTTGAAATTTAAAATCGCTCTCCTGAAAAATTCCTAAAATAAACTTAAGCCACTTTGCGTTTTTAGTAAAGTTAATACAAAAGTTTTCCATTACAATTACACCCGTTGTCATACCCTTAGCGAAGGGACGAAGTCGTGTGAACGGCTAAACCTTACGGAAAGAGATATGAAATCCGTATTACTCGCAGCTGCCTGAAAGTTGTTGATATGCCCTTAGAGGAGCGACGCGTAAGCGGCTAAAACCTAAATTGTTATAAAGGGTCCGCCATCTAACGTTTTTTTTTTCAACTAGTGCTTATTTCGTGAATGGTAACACTTAGCTCATGTCTGATTTGACAGATAATTAGTTTTATCCTTCCGCTGAACGAATATGGTTGTGTATACGCTTGAACAACGCTGGGAAATATTGACTGCGATCGACTTAGAGAAGATGCCGATTTTGGCAAAAAAATCATCTTTTCAGATGAAGCTCATTTTGATCTTGGCGGGTATGTAAACAAGCAAACTTGTCGCATTTGGGGTACAGAAAACCCGCACGCATACATTGAAAAGCCGATACACCCAAAACGAATTGGTCCATTTTTCTTCGAAAATGAGCAAGGAGTGGCCGTTACAGTCAATGGCGATCGTTATCGGGCCATGTTGAACGAATTTTTGTTCACAAAAATTTAAGAGGAGGATATTGGCAACATTTGGTTTCAATAGGACGGCACTACGTGCCACACAGCCAAAGCTACACTCGATGTTTTGCGCCCTGTTTTTGAAGATCGCATTATCAGCCGCAGAGCTGATGTCGTTTTGCCACCTCGGAGCTGCGATTTGACACCGTTGGACTATTATTTGTGAGGTGCCGTAAAAGATAAGTGTTACGCCGACAAGCCAGAGACAATTGACGTTTTAAAGGACAATATTCGTGAAGCCATTGGTGAAATACAGCTGCACACAATCGATAATGTGCTTAAAAATTGGACCGATCGTGTATGCTACTGCATGGCCAGCCGAGGCAATCATTTGAATGAAATTATTTTCTATTATTAACCGGAAGGATAAAACTAATTATCTGTCAAATCAGACATGAGATGAGTGTTACCATTCACGAAATAAGCACTAGTTGAAAAAAAAAACGTTAGATGGCGTACCCTTTATATATTATACATTTAAAATTCATTCAAATTGGGATTACTCGTACTTTACTTTCACAAAGCGAAATAAAGCTAAACATTAAAATTTTGCTTTATTTCACTTTCAGAAAACGAAATAAGGCCAAATGAAAAAATGTTTCCTTATTTCACGACACCTCATATTCTACTGATATTGTACTATCGGGTTACTACTGCCTACTCTGATCTCTACAAAAATTTATTGATGTAATTGAATATTCTATTTCTGAGGGTGTTCAAATTTCAGTGGAACAGTATTTTTCCGCCAAAACGAGAACTTCTTTTCTAACGGATTGGATAGCATCTCTGAACGTTTGCAGACAACAATTTGAATCATTTGTTTCTTTATATATATGCTTTCGAAATGTATGGATGAATTCCCGAATAAAGTATAAATATAAAGAAGTCATCATGCTTTTTCTATCAAATAAAATGGAGATGTCTGTTTTGAGACTCCTAAGTTTTTTTTGTAATATGAGTAAATTGATTACCGAGAAATAAAATTCACACAGTATTGCACAGTAGTCCGATTACATTCTTACGTAGGTGTAAGCCTAGTCCGATCCAGTTAGTTCAGTCTTTAGCTAACTGCCTCCAGTTGTGCACTCCAAGTCGGATGAGGTCGCCTTCTATTTATGCGCGCCACCGACTTTGATTCGAAGACTGTGCGCGAGGGAGAATTAGTGTTCATGCGCTCAGAATGTCATAGTTATCTCAGGGTACGGATGTGCAGTTGTCTGACTAGGTCGATGTGTCTGTACAGCTCGTATAATTCGTCATTGAATATTCTTTCGAAGGATTTTTCTCCCAAAACGATGGCTTCAGCGCCATACAACAGGACTGGAATGAACAAGGTCTTATATAGAGTCTCCTTAATTATTCGGAAAAGGGCATTACTACTTAATTGCCTTCTTAGCACAAAGAAACAGCGATGGCAAGAGTGATTCTTCGTTTAATTTCTTCTGAGGTGTTGTTGGCAGAATTTATAGCAGAGCTAATGTAGACAAAGTTTCTCGAAATATAGCTGTCGACTGTGACGTTCTGTTGTGTTTTCTTGATTTCTGCACTCCATCGATCCAGTAATTCAAGTATTCGTTATTGATTCTCAAGATAGTCGATGCACAAAATACCAAGCGTGTTCAAAAATATAGATGCCATAACTCTGCCAGTCGACTTTTGTGTTCTTGATCGCTTTGGTCGGCTACAACTGGCTGCTGCCCACTTAGGTGACGATCTTTTTGATTCAGGTATGTAGTAGTGGATCCAAGTTTCATGTATTGTCACATATCGATACAAGAAATCCTTTTTATTTCGCTTAAACAGCTCCAAACACCTCCAAACAACGCTCTGAAACGTCGACGCGTTGTTGTTTTCGGTCCGGTGTGAGCAAACGCGACACCCGCTTCGAAAGCAACTTACGCATGCTGAAATTTTCGCGTAAAATTGAAAACACACTACCTTCTAATATATTTAAGGTGCCAACTTTCTTACGCAAATTCACTTTACGGTCTTCTAAAATTATTTTGTGGATTTTTTCATGTTTTCTGAAACAACTGCCGATTTTGGGCATCATCGGTGTTTATGCGACCGCATTTAAATTCAGCATACCAGTCAATAATAATTGATTTCGCTGGTGCAGGGTCTCCATAACGGTTATCAAGCAACTGTTTGGCGTCAACAGTATTTTTCCCCATCAAAAAACAATGTTTAACCAACACACGAAATTCTTTTTTATCAATTGTTTCGAAAATAACAAAAATAACAAAAGTTGTTTCACTTAAACCACTGTAACTTGTAAATCAATAGTTGGAATGACATGCAATTTTGACACGTATCGCTCGAAGATTAGTAATACATAGAAATCATATGGGTTTATGGTGCCATCTACAATATGTGTCATATCGGAGATTTATTGATTGTTGTGTTAATTTCTTTTGCCCTCACTTACCGCTAAAAGCATTTTGGCAGCTTCCGTTTCAATACTAGCCAACGAACAGACTATTGAAAGATTGCGCCTCCAGTATTCGCTTGTGAGTTCCACATAATTCTTTCAAGTATTTAATATGTTAAAAAAGTCACATGTCAGCGTGTCACCTTTGTAAAACCTCTCCTCCGATTATATTCACCCAACTTTAAACGCCAATACATAATCGAGTTCCTAAGTATATCTAAGATACGAATCTTTTACAGTAATCTTATTAACCAAGACAGCTGCCTCAAATCAAACCAATTTAACTTCAAAATCAGCTTAGCCTTACCGAAAAAATTTACAAGGCAAATTTTTCGTAATCCCTCAGGTATTTTACGTATCTTTATTTTTCGGGTCCAGTGAAGTAAGTGAGTTTGGAGTTTTGATTTTCTGTTTGAACTTTTCTGGTAAATTTAGGAAAAAAATAAATTGTTGCTTATGTATTCCCTTATCCCCTATGGGAAGGTAAAAACAAGTCGATTTTAAATTGTTCACTACAAGGAAGGCATTCACTGTCGCATGTACGAGTATGCTATGTATAATCAATACCCAATTTAAGGGAACAGATTTGTTTATTCACTTTTAAAAAGAATTTTCCGATAAAATTTACGAAAGAAAACAGAAAGGAGGTGGTGCTAAGGAAAAGATTCAGAAAACTAATCAAATAAAGAAAAAAAAGAAAATGTCTTACTCGCTCAATTGAGCACTCTAATTGAATTCATACCCTGGCAATTAATTGTGTTTTGAGAACGGAGAATCCCTGCTGGAAATACTTTCGGAAATCAAATTCAGATTTCTTAGATCTTACATCAACAGCAATTCAATACGTTAATGTTTGCATGAGAACTTTATATATGTATATTTAAATATTACACTTTGATGATTAAGCACATTCTTTTACTCGTAAAACATTTGATGTAGTTATAGCCGGAGAGCTGGTGAAAGTTTTTGAAACGTCATTTGAGCAAAGAAAATTTACATATATATATTTTTGTTAGACTTGAAGAAATGGTCACGAAAATCAAATTCTGGCAGTTGTCTTCTGGTAGTGCTTCTAGTAGGGGCGAAGGGCTAAAGTCGTCAAAAATTGGTTGCGGTCAGGTCATTTGACCAAAGCTGATGTTTGACATATGATTAATTCGTGTTGTTATATATCGTGATATACCACTGCCAGACACGTTAGTGGGGTCGGCTGATATGAGGGTCGGTAACGTGATAGGAGCAAGACCATTTTTTTTAAATATATAATTTTGGTCTCCCTGAGTAATTATTCACAACTGCCAGACAAAAACCGATCACTGTCTATGACTGTATAATATTAAATTAAAGTATAACAAACCTGGGAGATAAATAAAATCGGCCTGAAGCATAAAATGTACCATACTGTATAATGTTTATACCTACATACATTGTTGAAAATGAAAGAGAAACACCTACTGTGTAGTTGCAAATTTCATATGTAAAACGGTTTGGTGACAACAAACGTCTTGTTGGTAAAAATATGTAAAATTTGATCTGCCTTCGTCCCATGCGGTCGAGAACAGATGTGAAGCTGTGGTTGTATATATAAATTGACTTATTTATCAAGTAATACTATTATTTTAGTGCATTCATATAAAATTTCATATAAATGTGATTATTAATTCGCGTTTTATCTCTAGTTAAACAGAATCATAATGGCAACTGAGACGATGATGGTGAAAATTCAGCATCGCTCTGTAATTACATTTCTCACAAGGCAAGGAAAAAGTCAAAAAACTATTCATGAAGAGATGGTGGCTGTTTACCAGGGTTCCGCTCCTTCATTATCAACTGTGCAAAAGTGGTCAAGTGAGTTCAAGAGAGGCAGAGAGAGCATTGAAGACGACCCCCGCTCCGGCGCCCCGGCTACTGCTTGTACGGGAGAAAGCATCAAAGAAGTCGAAAAACTTGTTCTTGAGGATGCCCGAATAAAGGTGAAAATGATGGCAGAGATCACCATGCTTTCAATTGGTACCATTCACCCAATCTTCATGACCATCTTAACCTTTCAAAGGTCTGTGCAAGGTGGGTGCCACGAATGCTCACAGCGCCTCAGAAAAAAGTGAGAATCGCATGCTGTAGAGAGCTTTTTGTGATGTGTAGTGAGAACGTGGACGGTGTTATGGATCGAATTGTTACTGAGGACGAAACATGGGTCCACCACTATGACCCTGAAAGCAAACAAGGGTCTGTTCCCCCGAAGAAGTTCAAAGTCACTCCGTCTGCCGGGAAGCTCATGGCCACAGTTTTTTGGGACTCAAAGGGAATCTTGCTCATTGAGTACAAAAAAAAAAGGTGAAACCATCAACGCCACATCCTACGCTTCCACTTTGCATAATTTGCGGGAGGAAATTAAAAAGAAAAGACGGGGTAAACTCGCAGCGGGTGTGTTGCTTCTTCATGACAACGCTCCTGTTCACACGGCGCGAGTTTCCAAGGCTGCTGCGCGAGATTGTGGTTTCGAAGAAATCCAACACCCACCCTATAGTCCAGACCTTGCCCCTAGTGATTATTTCCTGTTTCCGGATTTGAAAAAATGTCTTCGTGGAAAAAGATTTTCGGATGATGAAGAACTCAAGTCGGCAATAAATGGGTATTTTGCAGAGAAAGAGGAAATTTATTTTTTTGAGGGTTTAAAAAAGGTTAAAAAGGAGATGTAAAACTCAAGATGTAACAAATGCATTGATGTTAGGGGAGATTATATTGAAAAATAAAAACAACTTAAATTGAATTCGCATTTTCCTTCATATCGATACCGAGAATATATTGAACGCCGTTCGTATAACGGTCTGATCAATTATACTACGATGTTTACCAGTTGACATGCAAGCCGATTATTTTATCATCCGCTAATGATGCCAGCAATTTAATCTTATAGAAAATCAAGAAAGAAGTAGCTCTTTCTCAGTTGTTTCCAGTTCTTCCAATACTCGGAGTCCACAAGTGCATTCTGCACATCTGAAAAACATGTAACGAAAGAGGACACACATCTGTTGGAAAATGTCGAAGTGCTTAATGAGTTCGCTGTATTAAGTTCAAAGGCAAGCATATTATGATATGTTACTTCCTTATGCGATCTGTTATATTTATTGTATATCGACAATCAAAAATTTCAGCCCGTGTCTGCAAAAAGTTTGTTCGTTTCAATACTCAAATGTCTTTTCGAAGACAGCTCGGGGCATTGTCACAGACCAGAGCGACAATAATCACTATCCTATACGTTTCATCATCGACGACGGCAGCCAATTCTCTTACATACGAGATGATTTAGTTCAAAAACTACGATAGATACGAGGTCACTGGGTAAAGTCAATATTGATTTACTACTATTTGAATTCAAGCAACAATCTCCAAAATCTACAAATTGAAATAAAATTAATTCAGTGCTAAAAGTGTTTGTCTGGAAGCAGTGGTTGTACCAGAAATATGTTTTGACGTCCTGAACACTCCAGATACATCATGTCCTTCTGTTCAAAGACTACAGCTATCCAATTCCAATTATGATCTTATCGAAACTAAAGTAGGATTAAGTGTCCTTCTAAGATCCGACTTCTACAGGTATGTAGTTACTGGTAAACAATGAAGAATTGTATCAAGTTTGAGAGCTGTTGAAACAATCTTCGGCTGGACACTCCAAGGAACGTATAATTCGGGTAACAATATAACTCCATACGAACACTCACGCTGTTCTTTCGCCCTTTTACATCTAATCCTTAACACCTTACATCTAGCCCTTAATCCTTTAACAGCATTCATCTGAAGTCTTTTTGCTTATAGGCACTCGAGGTAAAGAAGCAGTAAACGAACACATATTAGAAGGATTAATCAACAAGTATCTCAGTAATTAGTCTTCCTATTAAATGGAGCAAAATAACCACTGAGCCCAAAAATCTTTCTCTCTTTTTCTATCTAATTTTCCTTGAAATTTAACACGTGCTCCGGCATTTTGAGAGTAGGAATAGCCTCTTGAGTGTTAAGTTCTTAAAAAAAAAAAAACAACTTCGATTCAAAATAAAAACAATAGACATCGAATTCTCTATAAGCTCATTGTCCTTACAAAATCGACAGAAAAAACTGCAAAGATGCGCATTTTTTTTTTATCCTTCCGCACGAACTTAATGATCTTTTGCAAGACTTGCTGTTGTGGCTGATGCAGGAAAAGCCTCTGTTCAAATTCAACTCAACAAAAAGGATCGTGATAGTCTGCGGTACACGTCATTAAAAGAAACCAACAGCAACGAGCCAAATCTTGTCGAATATCGAATGACTAGGGTACATTTTGGTTCTAAGTGCAGCTCGTGAATACAGAAAATGAAGGCAAAAGAATTAGTGAAAAAGATCTATAGATTTTGAAAAATTGCGAACCCAGCAAGCACTGCAAAACAATGCTTCTGAGGGGGTTAGAACCGTCGACTGATCCAGAGGAGCTCCTTGCACTGCAGAAAGAGAAGGAGTGTAAAGAGCTCAAAATTATGGTAGTCAAGCCATATGCCACGGCTAGAGCCAAGAGAGAGAAGCGGAAACTACCGTTTTTCTGGTCCAGCTAAGTCCCGAAAGCTAACTGTGTAGTATAAAGCAGGGATTCCACAAGAGGTCGAAATCGGTTTCTCAGGAGTCAACATAAAAAAAAACGAAAACCCTATTAATTTACACAAGTTCTTATTTGAAACATTCAAGATACTGTATAAGTTGTGTTACGTGTACCAACTTGTTATAAGAATGACTAATATTTTAGTAGGAAGCATCATCGTTGTACTTTTAAAAAATTCAACAAGTCGATAAGCGTGAACAAGTTCGTGCTAGATAATGTGTTCGAGAGTACAAGTCTTTCAGACACGTTTTGTCTTGCTCTGTATTTGACGCATATATATATCATGATCAAGTTTAAGTCCAAACATGCTCCTGATATTTTACTATATAACAAGATTGCACTTAGGTTGAAAGTTTATTTGTGTTTCGAAATTCATTGGAACTTGAATTTCAATGATAATAAGCAAAAATGTAATTATTTGAGATTTACACAGTTCACGGATATGCGTAGATCATTCCAATCAACAGCCCACCAGTGGAGGGCGCGAGTTACATAGTAACCCTATAAACCCCTCACTGATATCGATGCCAACACAATTGGAAGCATAAGAAAATCAGCTGGAGAAAGAGAGCTAGCAACACGAATCAACCAAATTCCCCCGAACTCAACTACTATCGGAGATAGTACAGCAGCCAACACAACACAACACATTGTTTGTCACAAACATCTTCACCTACCTGCTGTATCGGTTTGGCTTGGGTATGCTGATAGCGAGGGCACTACGGGGATCTTTTTGCACGGCAGTGCAAAAGTAAAAGTTGTAAAAGCATAATTAGGTTTTTTATAACAAAAAAATAAAAGGACTAAATTTGATTTGTTTAAGTGTTTAACGAAAAATAAGAACGTAATTGGCGCAGTCGTTTGGGACTCTGGATCCAACATCTATAGTGGATTTATATAGTAGCTACAAACGATAGTTCGAACCAAGCAAGTGCACCTTCGACAGTTTATCGCAGTGGTGGTTTAGCCATGGCCGGCTTACATAGTTAGGATTAAGTTAGTTTTAGGAAAAAAAATATATAAAAACAAAAAAAAAATTAATAAAAAAAAAATTAAAAAAAAAAAATATATATATATGAATATACTTATATATTAAGTATATAGGTATTATGAATATATATGTATATGTATGTATGTGTATGTATTAGATGTAAGTAGGTTAAGTAGATTAAGATTTATTTTTAGGTAGTCTATAAGTTTTTAGTTTTAAGTTTTTATAATATAAAAAAAACAGTCCATTTACTAAGTTTTTACTTAAAGTTTATTTTCTTAGTTCTAGTATTAAGTAATATAATGTAAAATATAAAATTAGACTGTAAGATCGAAAGGCATAGTTTAAGTGTTAGGTTTAGCTTAGAGCGTCCGCATGGGGCCAGTAAGTTAGAATAAGTTTATTTGTAAGTTATTTAAGCTAATTTTTAAGCATTTTTTTGTCTAGCATGTAAGAGTAAATTAAGTATATAAATAAAAATGCATTTAAACTGAAACTGAACTGATCGCAGTCGTGGATATAAATCCTTCAGCATCGAGGAGAACCACGCAGTAGGCCAGGACAATGAGGCTTTAAATATGTATGGTACCCCAATGGAATGCGAGGAAATTAAAAGCATCACTCCGTATAAGAGGAATGAAACCACTCTTATCAGAGACTTGCATCAGCTTAGACAAAATCAGTCTACAGTGGAAACATTTTATTCCAAGCTAACTGAAATTTTACCGCAATGATTAATCATTGAAGATAAAAGAACTTTATACCAAGAAATGTGTCTTAATTCTTTTTTATAAGGTCTAAGGTAGCCTTTGGCGCCAACAATAAGGGCCATGTGACCAACAAAACTTACTGATGCATTAAATTTTTGTTTAGAAGAACAGAACCACACTAACTTTTATAACACACAATATCGACCACCGATTCCACAACCTAGAAGAAACCAAAATAGAACCAATTACTACAACTCCAATCAAAATTCTAGACGAGATTTTTAGGATCAGCAGGATTTCTCATATAGATATAATAGACGCCAATTTAATAACAATTTAGAAAACACTAATGACAATAGGGCAGGCAATTATAGTAGAAAAAATTTTAAACAAAATAATTACAGACAAAACAATAGTTCAGGACAAACCCGTAATATTCCAATGAACAACAATTTCAACCAAAATAGTCAAAGACAGCACAATTCTTCTGGACAAAATCAAATGTATCCACCTCCAGAATCGATGGATACGTATAGCGGGAATATTAATAGGTGTTATCCATCCTATAGAGCAGAGCAAGTTCATAATATAGAAAGTAGGCCACCTTTAGCTTACGCTCAAAACGATGATCAACCTTCTACTTCAAATCAACATAGGGGTGGTATTGATGATGCAAATTTTCATGCACAAACCTCGGAAATCAATAGGCTACCTAGATTTAAATAATCGCAATACATGCCTGTTACCGTACATAACCATTTCGAGTTTAAACAATAGAAATCTTAAATTTCTCATTGATACTGGTTGCAATAAGTGCTTTATTAATCCAAATATAGTACAAAATGAAAACATACCAATAGAATTTATTGAACCCATTGAAATAAAAACAATATTTGAAGCTAAATTTGTCAAGAAACAGATAAGAATTAAGGGATTGTAAGAATTTAAAAGAAATAAAACTTTAACATTTTTGTTATTTAACTTGCACAAATATTTTGATGGTCTAATTGGAACAGATATAAAACAGCATCTGGCAATGACCTTAGGGATTCAATTTTAGAAACAGAGAACTTTAAGATACCCTTGAATTTTAAACTAAATTTAATGTCAAAGGTTTATACAGTTCCAGGGTTATGTAAGTTAGTTTATTGTCTTCCGGTAGATGTGAAATCAGGTAGTATTCACTTAAAACCAACAACTATAAATCAAAGTTTATCCATAACTGAGGGAATATATAAAGCCATTAATTGGTATCCAGTCGTTGAAGTTATCATAACTTCCGATTCACCGCAGACCTTTTTTATAGAACAACCAATTAAAGCACAACCTATTACGTTTGACAAATACGTAGAAATACATAACCTTTCTATAAACAATCGTCAAACTTTTCGAAATTCAAATATTTCCGATTTTTTAATAACTGATCACCTTAATACGGAAGAGAAAAAAGCAATCTTTAAGTTATGTAAAATGTATTGAGGATATCATTTTTAGGGATGGCCAAAATTAACATTTTCTAACCAAATTCAACATCAAATAAAAACTAAAGATGATATCCCTATTTATTCAAAATCTCACCGTTATCCGTATATCCATAAGGAAGAAGTTCGAAGGCAAATTTCAGAAATGCTTAACCACGGCATTATTCGGCCTAGTTTTCCCCCTTGGTTTTTCCCAATATAGATAGTTCCCAAAAAAATGGACTTGGAAGATAAAGATAAGTGGCGGTTAGTTATCGACTACCGTAAACTTAATGATAAAACTATCGAAGTCTATCAGCGAATTTTTGGACAAATTGGGGAGATGCATTTATTTTTATACGCTAGATCTCGCACCCGGTTTTCACCAGATTGAGGACATTCCAAAGACAATATTTTCGGTAGACATCGGGAATTATGAATTAATTCGTATGCCCTTCGGTCTAAAAAATGCTCCATCCACATTTCAGTGAGTGATGGATAATGTCTTACGTGATCTTCAAGGCAAAGTGTGCCTTGTATACATGGATGACATTATCGTCTATTCAACATCTCTCCAAGAACACATTCAAAGTTTAAGTGCTGTTTTTGAAAGGCTAAAAGAGGCAAATTTAAAAATTCAATTACAAAAATCAGTATTTCTTAAAAAAGAAGTTTCTTTTCTTCGGCACATTGTTTCAGCTGTAGGGATAAAACCTAATCCAGAAAAGATCAGTGCCATCAAGAATTTCCCCATACCAAAAACAGTAAGACAAATAAAATCATTCCTTGGGCTCCTCGGATATTGCCGAAAGTTTATCCAGGACTTTGCCCATTTCACATAGCCAATGACTCAATACCTTCGAACGCGCCTATAGTAAAATGCAAATTTGTAACCGCAGCACACTTCGTACAGCATATAATGTTTTTTGACACTTCTTAATAAACGGTCATTCTCTTGTCGACCATCAAACGATCACATCGTTTTCTTGCTTTTTCTGTTGGGTGCAAGCCCCATCCTTGGACGTACTCGTAGGAATCTAAATCCGCCCGCATCAACAAAATTAAAGGAGGCAAGCAGGAAGGTAATCAACGGAGAAAGCGCAATCATTGGTCCTTCGCAGCCGGATTATTTGCATTGAATTGCAAAAAGTAAAGTTGAACTTAGCTGTGGAATACAACGTGGTATACTCAACATTCGAACTCGGCGCCGGCATTCAAGCCTGGGAGAATTTGTGTGCGATGTTTGATAAGGAAAAGGTTATTGTGGAGGCCCAAATAAAGGCAATTATGAAGCAACAGGAAATAAGTTCTCAACCAACCGCTGCTGGTATACGCAAGCTTTATAATACCTCTAATGAGTCTGTAACTGCCTTAAAATCACTTGGTGTTCCAGTAGAGCATTGGGATGCTTGGCTGATTTACGTTATCTTGACAAAACTAGACCCAGAGTCAAGACAGTTACGGGAACGATCTGCGACTACGACTAAAAAACCAACCTTTTAGGCTTTGCTTGCATTTATTTCAAGCAGACAGTTCGAATTAGAGAGTGTTTCAACTGGTAGGGTGCCGCAGGGTTCAGGCAGTAAATCCAATCGCCGTTCTGTCTGTACAGCAATTTCGGATTCATGTGCTATGTGCAAGGGTGCGCATTTTATAGCATCATTTCCTCAGTTCATAAATTTGGACCTCCTTGGGAAGCGTAATGATACAGCACAAAGGCGCTTGTGCTACAATTGTCTCAACACGGGCCACTCTGTCAAGGCGTGCAAATCAGGGAGCTTGTAAGAAGTGCAGGGCCAAACACTACACACTGATTCATACCGACGTTAGGAAGGTGGCGGAACCAGCGACGAATACCAACGAAGGCAAGAGACAAGGATCATGGGACAATGGGTCGCTGGCTGCATTTTTGACGGGAGTCGATCGAAGTGGTAAGGGATACAAGCTTTTGCCCACTGCTGTGGTATTGGTACAGAACCGATGGGGAGAATTCAGGCTGTGCAGGGTTCTTTTGGACTTCGGATCTCAGGTGACATTAATTACTGAATCATGCGCGCAATTTTTGGGGCTGCCACGTAGGAGGTGTAATTTTACGATAGATGCAGATGGCGAATGCTCGGGGCTTAGTGGCTTTGAGGATTAGGTCCAGAAAAACAGACTTTACTATATCATCTCAAGGGGTAGTCTGGAGGAGCATAACTAAGCAACTACCGGCTCACAAGGTATACGGGCCAGTCCAGGTAGTCAGGGAGGATTTAGCTGATCTTTTCTTTGCGAAGCCAGGCCCAATAGACATTTTATTAAAGGCTAGCATTCTTTTCAGAGCTATAACGGGCGGCAAGATTGCTCAGAATACTGAATTCGGATGGGTTTTGGCCAGTGAGGATAAGGAATCAAGCGGTCATATGAAATGTGCGTTTCAGTCGGTAGGAGGGTTGGAGGCAATGGTAGAACGGTTCTGGGAATTAGAGGAACCTCAACCCACAGCGCGATACTTGAACGATGATCATCCCTGTGAGGTTCACTTTAGTGAACACGAAAGCCGGGATGAGCTCGGGCGGTTTGTGGTTAGGCTGCCCTTTAAGGAAGTTCCGGATCTGCAGATAAATTCAAAACTGATGGCAGAGCAGAGGTCAATGGAATGTCGATTTTTGAGGGATTTAGACCTACAGGTCACATGGTGGAAATTACAGCGGAACATGCTCATGAATCTGAAGGAGGATACTTCTTGCCCCATCATGCAGTCCTCAAACCTGATAGCTCGACGACCCGCTTGAGAGTGGTATTTGATGCATCTTGTAGTCCCCCTGGCGGAAGATCCCTGAATTCTTAATTGCTTACAGGACCGGTGATTCAAAACGATTTGGTCACTATTTTGCTCCAATTAATGCTCAACCTCATTGCCCTAAGTGCAGATATTGCAAAAATGTACAGGCAAATTTTAATTCATTTGTTGGATAGGCGATTTCAGCGTATTTTATGGAGAGAGACAGCCAGTGAGCCTACCCGGACCTTTGAACTGACGACTATTACCTACGGGACAGCTCCCTCTTCGTTTTTGGCTACTAGGTATTTAATGCAGTTGGCTGCGGACAATCGCAAGGAGTTTCCAACGGCTTCCTTGATGATAAGTAACCACTTTTACATGGACGATTTCAAAGCGAGTTGCAATAGTAAGGAGTCAGCAAGGTGTCTCGTTGAGCGCACTATTGCAAAGGGCGCCCTATTGCAGAGGAAGCTTATGCTGCTGTCGTCTATCTGCGCAGCGTGCCAGGATCCGGCGAGGTTATAACCAGTTTCGTAGCAGCGAAGGTCCAGGTGGCCCCCCTGAGTCAATTTGCAGTGATAGCACGGTTAGAACTATGTGCTGCTGGTCTATTGGCGAAACTAGTAGTTGTTAGGTAGAGGAATATCGAAACATTCCGGTTTATGGGTGGACGGATTCGAGCATAGTGTTACATTGGCTTAATAGTCATCCAAAAGTTTGCTAATTTCGTGGCGAATCAGATTTCGGCAATATCGAGCATCATTCCGGCAAACCATTAGCGGCACATAAATGGAGAAATCAACCCAGCTGATTGTGCATCAAGAGGGGTGAAGGCAGACCAATTACTTTCACACTATTTATGGTGGAACGGGCCAATTTGATTCGTAAGGAACCAGTTGCAGCGGTAGATTTACCGTCATTCGGTGGCAATAGAAAACATCTGGAAGAAAGCAAGGTAGTACTGACTGCTATAATAGCTGAAGCATGCGAACCATTCCAATTATTTGATAAATTTTCCAGCTTGACTAATCTTTTGAGGGTCACCGATTGGATCCTGCGCTTCTCCAACAACTGCCGACCTGTCGATGCAAAAAAGACCGGGTTCTTAAAAGAAGAGCTTGAAGAAGCCCTGATGACTTTAGTCAGAGTAACACAAAGTAGACATTTCAGTGATGAAGTAAACTGTCTGCTGAAGGGATTACCAATAAAATCACATCAGCTGGTCAAACTGAATCCAGTCTTGGACTCAATGGGCATTATGCGGGTTGGAGGGCGGCTCGAGTCAGCTCCTGTAGGCTATATATCTCCTCGGTATATCTCAATTCTCAAAAGTTTCCCTATGACCTAATTGCTCTTACTGAAACAAATCTAATTCCAGACATTAAAAACCATGAGCTGTTTCCTCCAAATTTCAAGGTTTTTCGAAAAGATGGATTTGAAAGAGCTGATAATCCTTATGGCCGCTGTGTTTTACTAGCAATCCGGAACTGCTTTCACGCAACTCCTGTCGATATTCCCCACACTGAAAACTTTGAGTTAGTATGCGCCAACATTACGCTCCCCAAACGATGTCTTTACGTACTTTGTTGCTACATTCACCCATCTCAACCCATTGAGTCTTATCAACCTGTAGTTCTCGCAGTTGATTTTTTGACTGAGGGTGCACAACCTGAAGATTGCATTGTTCTAGTAGGAGATTTCAACCTCCCTCACCTTATATGGGAGCCTTCCGATGATTCGTCTCATTTTGTCTGGACTGCCTAACCAACTCAAGTCTGCATCAGATTAGTAGAATACCTAACACAATGAACAGACAACTCGACCTTGTCTTCACATCCGATTCAGATAACTGTGTCGTTTATAGGAGTGATCATCTTCTTTCTAACCTAGACCGCCTTCATCTCCCCTTGCCAATTATATATTCATATGAAAATGGCAACACATGTGTCGATTCGGAAAATTCATTCTCATTTGACTTCCGTAGAACCGACTTTAACAAACTTAAAAACCTCATCAGCAACATTAACTTTGACTTTATTGGTGAGACAACTAACATTGATCTTGCCCTATCAACGTTATATTCGTTAATTTTCTCCTGCTTTGCTAAATCGATTCCGTATACCTTCCGAAAGGACTGCATATCTGCTCCTCCCTGGTACAACAATGAGTTGCACTCTCTCCGTAATAACAGAAACAAGTTGTGGCACAAATTCTTAAGAACTCGATCTGATTCCGACTACAGTAATTATCGATCGGTATATAATCGTTTTTCTGAACTTTGTGAGTCTCTTTACCTTGAGTACCTTTACCGCATGCAATTTAGCTTAGTCTCGGACCCTAAACGCTTCTACCAGTTTATTAATACCAAAAGAAAGTCAGACGGCTACCCATCTACTCTTAAATTTCTTAGTGAATCTTCTGCCGACCCAAAAACCATTGCAAATTTCTTTGCCTCTCATTTTAACAAATCCTTTTCTAAGAAAACAGCTGAACCCGATCCTAGGTACTTTAGCTATATGAGAAACTATCCTGAGACGTCAGCCATTTCACTAAATATAACAACAACTTTGGTATCTGAAAACATTACCAAACTTAAGGATGATTTCTCGTCCGGCCCTGATGGAATTCCGGCTATTGTAATAAAAGAGTGTGTTACCCATCTCGGTCCTCCTCTTGCTGCCCTATTTAACTTGTCTGTCTCAACAGGTACTTTCCCTTTCCTATGGAAGGAATCTTACATCATCCCCATTCATAAAAAAGGAAGTAAGGCCGAAGTCGATAATTATAGGCCCATAGCAAAACTCTCTTGCATACCCAAACTTTTTGAAAGCATAGTCTATCAACAACTGCTTCCGTACTGTAGGCCAGCTATCTGCACAAATCAGCACGGCTTCATGAAAGGTAAATCAACGACCAATAACCTAACAGAGTTCGTCTCTAGGACGCTTCATGCTTTAGAAGACGGTGATGAAGTCGATTCAATTTCCACAGATTTAAGCAAGGCATTCGATAAAATTTCTCACCAACTTATCATCTTTAAACTAAGAAAACTTGGCTTTCCCCCTCATTTTGTGACATGGACCAAATCCTATTTAGAAGACCGAGAATACAGGGTCATCTTCAGATCTTCAATATCCGAACCCATTAAAGCAATATCTGGTGTCCCTCAGGGTAGTCACCTTGGTCCAATTATCTTTATCCTCACAATTAATGATATAAGTCTCATTTTAACGAACTCTAATCTTTCTATTTTCGCTGATGACATGAGAATTTCCAAAGTCATCTCATTGCCTTCTGACTCCCATTGCCTGCAAGATGACTTGAATAAGTTTTCGGTATGGTGCAAACAAAACTTTTTGGAGCTTAATGTCAGCAAATGCCAAGCGATAACCTATTCCCGTAAACGTCTACCTCCCCCTCCAAGAAACTACTTCATCTGCGATGTGCCTATTCCTTCCACTACCCAAATACGGGATCTAGGTATAATTTGTGATAGAGAATTGAATTTCGACTCACATATTGACAGCATTATAAATAAAGCTAACTCTGCACTTGGCTTTATCAAACGCTGGTCAAAAGAATTTTCCAACCCTTATGTTACAAAATCCCTGTACATTACTTTTGTAAGGCAGAATATTGCAGCCAAGTTTGGTCACCCTATAAACTAACCCACATTCAAAGAATAGAAGCAGTCCAACGCAGGTTTATCCGTTTTGCACTTCGTGGTCTACCTTGGGCCGATCCATATCGATTACCCCCCTATGAAAATAGGCTAAAACTAATTAGCATGCATACCCTAAAAAAACGTAATCTAAGATCTGTCCCACTCTTCCTGATCCGAACTCACCGCACCAACTACGGTCACTTTGAACCATATCCAGAATGTTGCGTATAACGAACAAGTACGCCGAAGTCTTTGACCTAAATAGCAGCAAACAAGAAATAAAAACAGCGCTGCTCAATATGCCACTCCCTTAACATCTCCCCCATCCACCATTTCTCCTCGCCCCATTAGGTTAAGTATATCTTTGTTAGTTTTTAAGTCTAGTTTTAAGTTTGGCTTGTTAATAAGCTTAATAAAGTTGTCCGGGATAGACCCGGGCCAATACATACAATACATATAATCAAAGGCATCCTATCATCATACCTCGGAGTTCAAAGCTAACACAACTAGTTATTTGGAGCAATCATAATAAATATTTACATGCTGGTTCGCAATTATTGCTTGCAATACTAAGGAAAGAGTTCTGGATTTTGGGAGCAGGGAATGCAGTGAGAAAGATAACTCGACGTTGTATTACCTGTCAAAGATATCGGGCGAAACCAATAAATCAATTAATGGGAGATCTTCCAGTATCTAGAGTCCAAGGAGAAGCGTTGACTTCGCGGGACCACTGAACGCAACGCCATAGAGAAGGAGGGGTTACAGAGGACAGAAGGTATATGTTGCAGTATTTGTTTGCTTTTGCACTAAGGCGATCCATTTAGAGCTGGTGACAAGCTTGTCTACGGAGGCATTTATGCTGGCATTAACGCGTTTCATTGCGAGAAGGGGAAGTTGCTCTGAGTTGTATAGCGACAATGGTACAAACTTCGTGGGGCAAAAGGTCTACTGGATGAGTTGAATAGTTACTTGTGATCAAGGGATACTCGAAACCGATCACAAAGGGAAGCTTCTAAGGAATCCATAAATTGGCATTTAATACCTCCAGCGGCCCCAAACTTTGGTGGACTCTGGGAGGCGGCTGTAAAATCGACTAAATTTCATTTAAAGAGAGTTACCGGTCTATTCTACTATCGTTTGAGGAACTTCAAACTTTATTATGTCAAATTGAATCTTGTTTAAACTCTAGGCCTTTGGGAGCACTTTCGGATTCACCGGAAGATTTTGAACCTTTAACTCCAGCACACTTTTTAGTAGGAAGCTCACCTTAGTTTTTACTTGAGCCAAACTATCTATCAGCAAATATTAACCGCCTTTCCAGATTTCAGATTATCCTACAACTTGAGCAGGTTTTTTGGAAACGGTGCAGCTTGAGTATGTCGCGACTCTCCAAGAGCGCAATAAATGGAAGAAGAAGACCAGAAACTTAGCCGTGAACGATCTAGTTGTGGTACGAGATGATAACCAACCCCCAGGCAAATGGGCCTTAGCCCGAGTAAGAGAACTTCACCTAGGAGCGGACGGCTTAGCACGAGTAGCTACACTTATTACTCAGAATGGGCTGATAAAGCGTCCTATTTCCAAATTATGTTTGCTTGATTTAAGCTAAGTTGTAACATTAACGTAACTTTGTTTAGCTGAACTTGGTTAGAATTCATTTGATAAGATTGGATTGAATTAAATGTAATGAATTGTAAGATTAAATTTTATTCTATTGAGGTAGACTTAGACTTAATATGATTGTAATCAGAAATTAGTATTGAAATGACTGGTCAGTATTTCAAGGCGGGCGGTATGAACGCGCCTATAGTAACATGAAAATTGTAACCGCAGCACACTTCGTACTGCATATAATGTTTTTTGACACTTCCTAATAAAAGGTCAATTTCTTGTCGACCATCAAATGAACACATCGTTTTCCTTTCTTTTTCTGTTAGGCGCAAACCCCATCCTTAGACTCGTAGGAATCTAAATCCGCCCGCATCACCAAAAATAAAGGAGGCAAGCAGGAAGGTAATCAACGGAGAAAGCGCAATCAGCCTTCGTAAGAATAACAAAATTGTTTTAGACGAACATTGTATTAAGTACTTTGAAACCTGCAAAGCTATCGTATGCAACGATCCAGTACTTCAGTACCCGGATTTTACTAAGCCATTCAACGTTACTACCGATGCTAGTAATGTTGCATTAGGCGAAGTATTATACCAAGGCTCGATCGGATCGGATAAACCGATTTGTTTTGCAAGTCGTACCTTATCCAAAACCGAAGAGAGCTACAGTACGATCGAAAAGGAACTCTTGGCTGTCGTCTGGGCTACAAGATATTTTCGCCCCTACCTTTACGGCAAACGATTTCATATAATCACGGACCACAAACCCCTTACGTGGTTTTTTTCATTAAAAGACCCCAATTCCAAATTAATCCCGTGGAGGCTTCAACTAGAAGAGTTTGACTATTCCGTAATATATAAAAGAGGGAAACAAAATTTAAATGCAGATGCATTGCCCAGAGTTGAAATATGTACAAACGAAGTAAATAAAAATGATGTCGTGAATCTAGATTTGCTGTCTATTCAAAATAATTCAGATGAACACGACAATCTTTCAACTATTCACTCTGCAAATGAAATGAATTTTCCAATCAGATCATTCTTAGATTGAACAAAATCAAAAAAAAAATCAACCCCAAATTCATAATTTATTTAAAAGGAAAAAGAGATACACAATAGAACATGAACAAATCGATCAGGAATCTGTAATCATTACTATTTTTAAGGACTTTTTAAACACTAAGAAGGTAACTGCTATACTGGCAGACGACAGTACATTTAAAACAGTACAGAATGTTAATTCAAAATATTTTAATGGTAATAACCTTTTGAAAGTAGTGAGATGTAATAAGTTATTAAAAGATATTACGAAAAACGATGAACATGAAAAACTGGTAAGAGACTATCATATTAGTTCAAACCATAGGGGAATTAATGAAAGCTTGGAACATCTAAAAAGGACTTATTACTTTCCAAATATGAAGATTACTATGACACGTATCAAAAACACTTGCGATATCTGCCACAGGTATAAATATGAAAGAAATAGAGAATGCCTTAAATTTGAACTAACTGAAACGCCTTCTAGACCTTTGGATATACTCCATATTGACACGTATTCTGTTCAACAAGAGAATTTTCTGACTATTGTAGATAAATTCAGTAAATTCGCAAGTGCTTATTTACTCCCCGCAAGAAATTGTATAAGTCTGATAAAGTCTCTTAAGCACTACTTTTCACATCATGGTATACCTAAATTGATAGTTTCCGACAACGGCAGTAAATTTGTTTCCATTGTGTTTAAGGATTTCCTATACATATATAAAATAAAATTGCACACCATATGTGCTAAAAGCTCAAATGCAAATTCGGTTGTTGAACGTTTTCATTCCACCCTAGCAGAAATAATTAGAATAATAAAAAGTCAAGACAATAACAAATCGATAGGAGAAGTCGTGGATGAAGCAGTTTTATCTTATAACAACTGCATTCATTCGACAACCAAATTGACTCCATTTGAACTTCTTAAAGGCCATATAGATAAGCCGTCATATAAGTCATATAAGAGACTACGAAAAACTTATTAAATTAGTTTATGATCAAAATTATAGACAAGAGAAATCGGAATCGCGTAGACCCACCTGACTTTACACCAGACCAAGGTATATATGAATCAGACGATCAACGAAACAAACTGGCACCTAGATTTAATCAACACAAGGTTGTTAAGAATTTTAAAATAACAGTTGACACTAATAAAAGAAAAGCTCACAAGCAAAAAATAAAAAAAACTAAATTTACTTGATGAAAATGAGTTATTAAATTGATTTAATTTTTATTCATTTTAAGCACTAAACAAAATTTAGAAATTAAAATAAAACTTGTGAATTATTCATTTTCAATTTAAATAAATATCTCCTTTATTATGGTTTTTCTATTTATAAAATAAAGACAATAATTGGTTGCAATTTATATAAATATGTATATCAAAAATGAGTAAAGAGCCTACTTTTACCTTGTTTAACTATCCCAACTAACCATACTATCCCATCCCAACCCATTTAAAACCCGATAAATAGATAAAACATCAAAATACGGAAAGCCAATTTCAATCATCAGGCGACAGATCAGCAATCCATCAACCAACACCACACGATAACATCCCGTTCACGAACTTCAACAATTTCATTAATTAAGTTCGCTCTTAGGGGGGAAGAGTTACATGGCGACCCTATAAACCCCTCACTGATATCGATGCCAACACAATAAGATTCGCTGGAGAAAGAGAGTGCCTGACAGCTGCTAGCAACACGAATCAACCAGATTCCCCCGAACTCATCTACTACTGGAGATAGTACAGCAGCCAACACAACACATCACAACACATTGTTTGTCACAAACATTTTCACCTACCTGCTGCATCGGTTTGGCTCGGGTATGCTGATAGTGAGTGCACTACGGAGATCTTTTTGCACAGCAGTACGTCAGTCTGGAGTTAGTCATGGACCAATGAAGACAAGTGGAAAAATAAAAGTTGTAAAAGCATAATAAAGTTTTTTATAAAAAATAAAATAAAAGGACCAAATTTGATTTGTTTAAGTGTTTTACGAAAAATACGAACGTAATTCGCGGACACGCACATCCATTTGTTCTCTTCCCTTGCGTATATGACAGTCACAAACACACTGTTTACGTCCACCTCATTTTGAAGTTGTGACCTGATCTGTCGTGTTCTCTTCCGTATACTTGGCAGGATTTTGCCTATATATAAAGTCGAACACATATATTATTGTAATTGTAACAAGACAGCAAAGTCAATGAACCAAAAACCATACTGAGTGACCAGAGTCGAATTTGTATAGTAATACAATAATTGCTTTCAATATGATATCGACATTGCGATGACATAAAAGGGTATTTATGAGTAGTTTCCGGTCGCGAGTGTGATCAATTGGTTAGTAATTAGAATAGATAAAAAGAGTCCTGGACAAGCAGCTCCGCTGATTGAGTAAAAGGATTCATTTCACATCAGAAGTTCGAGTGCGAGTTAGTGAGTTAGTGCAAATAACAAACATTTTTCTTATACGGCAACCGGAATTTTTGTGGGGTACGAGTCTAGGGTTAAATCAAAAGTGCCTTACTCTTTATTGAATTTTTGTATTTTTTTAATTGAGTGGAAAATATTATTATTGACAACAGTGATAGTCCATTCGGTGTATGAATACACGTATCGGATATACTTTTAATTTTCTTTTGGTGTATTTTTCCTGTGAGTTTTTCATGGAGTTTTTCTACCTTACCTCGTCAATTAAATTTAATTTGAATTGCTTTCTAGTGTCGATTTTTTTGTATTTTTTCAGTTGAGTTCAATCCATTTGCCGATAAAATTCTTCAAAAAAGTTTTCTTGCATAGCATCGTAAGCAAAAGCAAGCTCACTTTCAATTGCTCTAGAATAATACAAATTTTTTGTATCGAAAACGGTGGCAATTCAGGTTGCGTCTTATACTTATAAAATATGCCTCCCAAACGAACCTCAAAATCTGACGAACAATGTGAGCAAAGACTCGAAGCTCAACGATAACGCACAGTTGAAGCCCGTTCGTCTGAAACAAGCGAGCAACGTGAGCAAAGACTCGAATCCCAACGATCATGCACAGCTCGGTCTAGACAAACACTGAATGATTCATGGATACCATTATTGGAGCTGGCTGCGTTCCATTATGATCAAAATTATGATTACAATCTTCATCCGAGTGTTGTTTTTGGGAAAATGAACAAATTATGCGTGCATTGTAAAGCAGTCGGAAGACTACATAAATTTACGCGATGCAGTCGCTAATGATGGCAACGTCAATCCCAACAAATTGGGCAAAATGGTCATACTCGTACTTCCATCTACATTCACAGGAAGTAGACGGCACATGCACGAATACGCGCAAGATGCGATGATATATGTTCGCTCATACGGTCGCCCTGACTTATTCATAACGTTCACATGCAATCCTGCATGGGGTGAAATTAAAGAACTTTTGTTTCCCGAACAGTCATGACATCACGGCCCGCGTCTTCAAACAGAAATTGAAATCTTTAATGGATTTCATGGTCAAGTATGTTGGATGTACTCAATCGAATGGCAAAAACGTGGATTGCCACATGCACATATTTTGATTTGGTTATCCGAAAAAATCACGCCAAATCAAATTGACCAAGTCATTTCAGCAGAAATACTAAATGCCGAAGTCGATTCAGGCTTATTTGAAGTCGTTACCAAAAATATGATTCACGGTCCATGTGGCTTACTGAACAATGATTCGGCATGTATAGCGCATTTTATCATTTCCAATCCATGAACAACATCCAACAGTTGTCTATTTGGCAGTGCACCTTGAAAATGGACAGCGCATCTATTTCACAATAGAAAGTGTACAAGCAAGGGCATTGCCACCGCCGCCAACAACTTTAACTGCATTTTTTGAATTATGCACGGAAGATACGTTTGCGAGAACATTACTTTACTCCGAAGTACCGACATATTTTACATGGAACGCGTCAGCGAAAATGTTTCAACGTCGCAAGCAAGCAAAGCAGTTGAAGAACATTCCAATTTGTATTCGACCGACACATTAGGCCGCCTGTACACTGTTCACCCAAACAATGCAGAATGTTTTTGCTTGCGATTACTGCTAATCAATGTACGTGGGCCCACATGCTTCCAAGAATTGAGATCAGTTAACAGTCGAGTGTGCGCCACTTATCGTGATTCTTGCCAAGAGTTAAATCTTCTTGAAAATGATGCACATTGGGACATTTCACTTGCTTATGCATCGAATACTGCTCGACCAAAGTTAATACGTAAATTATTTGCGATCATATTGACAACATGCTTTCCATCCAATCCTAAAGATTTGTGGGAAAAATATAAGGACTACATGAGTGAAGACATCTTTGACCGATTGCGTACCACAAATCAAAATCCGGACATTCAATTCACACCAGATGTTTATAATGAAGCATTGGTTTTGATTGAGGATATATGTGTGGCAATAGCTAACGAAGCATTGGTCCAGTTAGCAATTCTTGCGCCGAACCGACCTGCGAACAACTTTTTCGATCGCGATTTGCAACGAGAAACACATTTTAATGTCGGTGATTTGGATATGTTCGTTCAAACGAATCTTTCTAACTTGATTACAGAACAACGCATAGTGTACGACACGATTATGGATACAATTACAAGACAAGGCGATGGAGTGTATTTCATCGATGCGCCCGGAGGCACAGGCAAAACATTTCTGATTTCTCTTATATTATCAACCATACGATCTCGAAATGACATTGCATTGGCTATCGTTTCATCTGGAATTGCGGCAACACTTTTGGGTTGTGGTCGAACAGAGCATTCTGCACTACAATTACCGTTAAACATACACACCATTGAGGCACCAATATGCAATATCACCAAAAATTCGGGAATGGGTAAAGTACTCACACAGTGCCAAATCATCATATGGGATGAATGTACAATGGAGCACAAAAAATTATTGGAAGCGCTGCATCGCACACTAAAGGACGTAAGATGAAACGAACGACTTTTCGGTGGTGCGCTTATTTTATTGTCTGGTGACTTTCGACAAACTTTACCAGTCATTCCAATGCATGTTTAAAATCATCCGTTGTATGGCGACATGTGCAATATGCGACCAATATGCGTATAAGATTGCAACATAACGGATCCGCTAAACGTTTTGCAAAACAATTGTTGGATATTGGAAATGGTAAAATGGCCATCGATGTAGCCACACAATGTATCACATTGTCACCAGATTTCTGTATATTCACAGCACCTACTGACAAGCGAATACACCAAGTATTCCCAGATATCGCAAGAAATTACAAAAATCATCAATGGCTCAGTGAACGTGCTATATTAGCTGCCAAAAACAACGACGTTAACTCCATTAATTTCACTATTCAATGCGAAATACCAGGCGGAGCGAAAACATATAAATCCATCGACACTGTCATGAATCAAGACGAAGTTGTCAACTATCCAACTGAGTTCTTGAATTCACTTGATTTACCCCGTATGTCTCCGCACGTCTTAACACTGAAAATTGGCGTGCCTATCATTTTGGTTCGAAACATTAATTCGCCACGACTTTGCAACGGTACCAGGCTCTCAGTGAAAAAAATGATGGCCAATATCATCGAAGCTACTATTTTGAATGGAAAATTCAAAGGAGAAGATGTACTATTGCCTCGCATTCCAATGATTCCAAGAGACTTACCATTCGAATTCAAACGTTTGCAGTTTCCGGTGCGACTCGCCTATGTAATTACCATCAACAAGGCACAAGGACAATCTTTACAAGTGTGTGGCCTGAATTTAGAAAGTCCGTATTTCTCTCATGGGCAATTATATGTGACCTGTTCACGCGTCGGAAAACCTTCTGATTTATTCTTATATGCACCAGACAGAAAAACAAAAAATATTGTATATCCAACAGCTCTTCAATAAACAAAATAAAAAATAAAAGTGTTCTTATACACATGTATGCTGACTTTTTCTTAAATTTGATTTTATTAATATGCGTGGCAACGCGCGCCGGGTACAGCTAGTATGTTACAAATGATTATAACAAGATTCGAAGCCGTTCTTTGAACTCTCGGTTATTTGTTCAGTTATGTGAGCAAAACAACGAAGTCTTTACTCGGTTACTTCTGCACACTAAAGTTCGCTGGCTATCAAGAGGCTTTTGCTTAGCAAGATTTTCAGCTAATTTTGAATCTGTGTTGGAGTTTTTACAAGGAAAATATCCGAATTTGAAAGAAAATCTGAACAATAGTAAAACAGATATTTATTTCTTGACTGTTATCTTTAGTATGTTCAACAAAGTTAATTTGCAGCTGCAGGGTGACAATTTCAAATTGATTAAAACAAAATCAATAATATCGGCCTTTGTGGGTAAACTCATCCTTTATAAACAAAATTTAAGCAGAAAAGAATATTCACAGTTTCCGCATTTGTCAAATTTACCAGAAATGCTTCAAGACGATGTTATTTTATCATATGTCTCACTTGGACGCATTACACAAGGACTTTACTAAAAGGTTTGAGGATTTCCTAAATAATAATAATAATAATATCGCAGCCATGGAAGAAGCCAATGTGATAATCCAAGAAGATTTGATAACCATCAGCACAGACGAGGAGTTTAAGCAGAATTTCAACCAAGGCTATCACATGTTCTGATTGCAACGCAACATTGGAACACAGTATAAGGCATTGCGGAACATTGCTGAAAAATACCTTATCGCTTTTCCATCATCATACCTAGTCGAAAAAGGCTTCAGTGTGGTTACAAACATTTTGACAAAACAAAGAAACCGTTTGAAAATCAATAAACGCGGACATTTAAGGCTGCAACTCACCAATATTGTACTGGATTTAGCTAAATTGGTAGAAAGTCACCAGGTTCATACATCACACTACAGAAAACGGAAGTTAAACGTCCACTCGTGCAGGCCGTTACTCCCCACGTTACCCACGCTCAAATGGTGGCAGGCAGGAGAAATACGGTACAACAAGCAAAGGTAGCTTCTTAGACCCCAGCGCCACCGGAACCTGCACCTGACATCTTGCTCTCTATTCTGGGGCAGTTGGCTCAGCTTCAGTGTCAAATACAGGAACAGGCTAAGCGTGTAGATCAAATATGCGCGCTGCTGCCGAGCCTAATGCACCTCTAGTCGTAATGGGTACGTACATGGCAGAGCAAACCCTGAAGGTCCTTGCCTTCAATGTTAGTGAATGTTA
Source organism: Volucella bombylans (assembly GCA_949129095.1). Taxonomy (NCBI): domain Eukaryota; kingdom Metazoa; phylum Arthropoda; class Insecta; order Diptera; family Syrphidae; genus Volucella; species Volucella bombylans. The sequence continues at coordinate 20,089,104 of OX422143.1, read as the reverse complement.
ATTCACTGAATAGCCTCGAACGACGAGGCACACTGTTTAAGTTGCTTAAAGACCAAGCACCTGATGTGCTTTTGGTTAGGGAAACTAAGCTTACCATTGCGGTCTCAGTACCGAAATAACCGTTCCGAATGAAACTGCGGAATGGGATGAGTTTGTTCAAAGGCATTCCTACAACTATAGTAGGGTGCATAGGACGCACGAGAACGCTCTCCACGAATTCTTTCTACCCACCGTCCAATAGAAATCGGTCAAAAGAGGTGATTGACAGGTATCTAAAACTAATGGACGAGACAACTAAACGAACAGTGGACAAAACGATACGTCGGTGTCAACACACTGACGACGAAGACTTATTCCGCAACGCAACCATTGAAGCATTGCACCGACATGAAAACAGGTTGCTGTTAAGACTAAAAACCTTGTATAGACAGTTTATTGACAGATATAGCCCGTAGATCATGACATTGAGGTCGTCGATCAAAAGCCTCCAAACATTACAGAAATTCTGTAAGTTTGTATTAGAACAACAAAATTTGGGCTGTAAACACCAGCAACCCAAATAAGTTCCCGCAAATAAATAAAATATTTCGGAGGAAAGATTAAAAGGGCCTTTTTTGTCTTAAAATCACCCGAACGAACGTGCCAAAGAAGCCAAAACCATCAGGCGAAAAGCAGTATCGCATGGTGATAGACTACAAGCGTCTTAACCAAGTGACCGTATCCGATGCGTACCCAATTCCGGATATAAATTCCACACTAGCAAGTCTTGGTAAAGCGAAATATTTCACGACTCTCGATCTGACTTCAGGGTTTCATCAAATACCGATGAAACCATCAGACATCCCGAAAACAGCCTTCTCCACCATGAACGGGAAGTATGAATTCCTCAGGTTACCCTTCGGGCTGAAAAATGCGCCCGCAATCTTTCAAAGGATGATTGATGACGTTCTCAAAGAGTACATAGGCAAAATTTGCTATATGTACATAGATGATATTATCATCTTTGGTGACAATGAGGAAGTCCATTTAAAAAATTTAGAAATTATTCTCACCAGACTACGAGATGCCAACCTCAAAAAAACCAACTCGAAAACCAATCTCGAAAAAACCAACTTCATGAAAACCGAAGTTGATTTCCTTGGTTATGTTATAACCCCCGAAGGCATCCGACCAGACTCCAAAAAGGTTGCCGCTATTCAAAACCTTTTCCACCAGTAAATTTAAAAGAACTTAAGTCTTTCCTTGGCGTTACGTCATACTATAGGAAGTTCATTCGCGACTACGCGTTCGTCGCTAAACCCCTAACTAATCTCACAAGAGGGGAAAATGCTCAGGTAAGGGCAAACCAGTCGAGGAAAATACCGGTGAGTCTCGACGAGACAGAACTGAAGTCCTTTAGCGAACTGAAAACTTTACTAACATCATCAGAAGTCCTAGCTTTCACTGATTTCGGTAAACCCTTTAACTTCACGACCGATGCTTCAGACTACGCTATCGGAGCAGTCCTTTCACAGGGCGAAATAGGCAAAGACAGACCAGTTGCATACATTTCACGGTCATTAAACAAGACCGAGGAAAACAATGCAACCAATGAAAAAGAAGTGCTGGCAATAGTCTGGGCCTTAGATAACTTACGATCATATCTATACGGCGCAAAGAAAATTATAGTGTTCAGAGACCACCAGCCTTTGACCTTCGCACTAGGGAATCGAAACTATAATGCTAAACTTAAGCGTTGGAAGGCGCGCATAGAGGAGTATAACTGTGAATTGGTTTACAAACCTGGTAAATCAAGCTTTGTAGCAGATGCTCTCTCCAGGCTCAAAAGTCATGTAAATCACTTGTTCGGTTCAGCACAAGCTGAGGCTGCACATAGTTCGAATAAAGCAGAAAATGGCTCTGCTACTGAAACAGCCAGCGAACAAAATTCCTTAACGGAAACTGCCTTGAGCGCTGACTCCCTAACCAACTCAGCCTCCGAAGCTAAAGCATCAACAGACTCCGATAGTCAGACAGTGCATAGTGCCGAACAGGATAGCTCCGATCTAATCCCCCACGTTGAAGCACCACTAAATGTTTTCCGAAATCAAGTAATCATCAGGGCCGTAAGGGGATTAGAGATATATGAAGAACCACACCCAGGTTTCTCTCGACACTATGTCGCCGAGGACAATATGGATAAAACCAAGCTGACCAAAATACTAAAGGCCAAACTTAGACCGAATGTCATAAATGGGATGAAAATTCCAGAGTCTCTTATTGCAATGTTACAGGAGGTATTTTTAGAGCACTTTGCGAATTATAAGATCCGAATAACGCAAAGATTGGTAGAGGATGTGAAAAATCAGGACCGAGTATGCGAGTTAATTATGAACGAACATAGAAGGGCACATCGAAATCCTCGTGAGAACAAGGAACAGTTACTCGAGAAGTACTACTTCCCGCGAATGAATAGTCTGATAAAGGGATACACCAAATCATGTGAAGTCTGCAATGCTAATAAGTATAATAGACACCCAATTTATCCCGAATTTCAACCAACTCCCGTTCCTTCCTACCCCTGTGAAATCCTTCACTTGGGCATCATCGAGGTCTAGAATGAAAAATTTATCAGCTATATTGATAAATTCTCAAAATTTGGCAAACTTTTTCATATAAAAAAACAGAAGTGTCCTTCATCTTCGTGAAAAAATCCTAAAAAATATTCACTACTTCACAGCACCGAAAATATTGGTGACCGACAACGAGAGTAGCCTCCTAAGCCCAATCATAGTTAACTTTATAGAGATGTTAGGAATAAAGGTCTACCACACACCCGTTCGTCGATTTGAAGTAAACGGTCAGGTTGAGAGGTTTCATTCAACTATACTTGAAATATTTCGATGCCTCAGATTAGAACACAGAAACTTGCGACTGAAGGAACTGCTCTATATAGCGGTCGATAGGTATAATAACTCAATTTATTCGGTGACGAAGCGAAAGCCAAACGATATCTTTTTTGACCGCACGCAAAGAATTAATTACCAAAACATGATAGATTTCCGTACTAAAGTTAATAGAGAATTAAAGCACGAAATAAAAAGAAAACAAAGAGAATCAAATCTCTATAGAAATAAAAAAAGAACGCCTCCAAGGGCTTATAAAAAAGGTGATGTTATATACACAGCCTCAAAATAAGCCACTTTTCCGAAAGGAGGAAGTAGCGCGTGATAATAAAGTCACCGTTACCACTGCAACAGGCAGAAGGGTTCATAAAACCCACATAAAAAATGTATAATGCATACTTTAAAAAAAAAAATAAAAAGTATGGATTATATCCTTGAATACACAAAATTTAAGGCCTATAAACTTATAATTATTCATATCTAATATTTAAGTCTAACACACTTTTAAGATGATTTTTAACATATTTTTAAGATAATTCTGTAATACAAAAATCTAAGCAAAAATTTAGATAAATACTCGTAAATATGTCAATACCTAGCATTTAAAAGTAAAACGATTTTAAGATGATTTAATACAGATTAAAAAATTAATAAATACAGCAAAAGTAATGTCATAGACCTGAACCAATTCGAAAATCAAATTGGGAAGGTCACCGACTCCATCGGAAGGCACATCAAAGACAAAGATACGAAGGCCCTTATTAATTTCTACCTGGGTCAAATAAGCGATCGAATCAATCTTCCAAGGAACAGACCACGGAGAAGACAGAGGTCCATTGACTGGATCGGCTCGGCATGGAAGTGGGTCGCTGGGAACCCAGACGCAGCAGATTGGAACAAAATCCTAGGAAGTCAACAACACATTGTGGAGAACAACAACCACCAATACAAAGTCAACGAAGAGCTTTTTGGCGTCATCAAGGATATGACGAGGAAGATTAACTGGGTTATCAATAAATCTAACAACGATATAAAAACGACGGATATTCAAAAATTCCAGCAGGACGTTATTAATCAAATCCTGCTTATTAAAGATGAAATCGACGATATGGTACGAGCCTGTCAAATGGCGAAAGGTGGCATTATTAACACGAACTTGCTGAATCATGACGAGATCAATACTCTCGTATCCGAGTTAGAAAGTCTACCCTACGCCAATGAAATTGAAGCAGTAGAGTTCAGATCACCATCAATTTACACCAACGAATCCATGTTATTATACATCCTATCAATACCAAAGGTTAGGAAGGGGGACTACAATCAACTCCTAGTGAGGCCTACTATCGCTAATGGGAAACAAGTCGACATCGAGTTTAGCAGATTCCTTATCAACCAGGACGAAACATATGGAGTACTAAAAAACTGTCTTTCTATAAGCAATTCCACCGTGTGCAAGGAAGAAGCGTTAGTGACGATTCCGGAGAATCACTGCACGACGAGATTATTGAAAGGCGGTCACGCAGCCTGCACTTATTGTACGAACAATAACGAGGTCATTGAGCTTATTGGTAAGGATACGATCTTTATTACAAACTACAATGGAGATCTTGCGCCAGGGAATTCTACGCAAATCTTGATGGGAACCTTCGTTATACGCCTAAACAATGAGACAATACATCTAAAGAACCATACATTCACGAGCTCTAGCTTAACCAGTTTACAGGCCCTACCTCCAACGATGGCGAACGTAACAATCGAAGGACATAAGATCGACCTTCAACACGTTCATGGCCTTAGTCTGTAAAATATAGAACGTCTTCGCAACCTATCAAATAAGCTCAGAATATCCACGGCTTCGGATGCGGTAATCCTTATGCTGTTAATCCTTCTAGCATACATTATATGGCGAAAAATTACCGGCAGTTTGAAACTCCCTTCTATTAGCTTACCTCAGGATACACCGGCTAGTACAACCTGTACAGCCACTTAGTATAACTAATTTCTGACGTCATTGATCTACAGGCCGTAGATTTTCGAAGAGGGAGGAGGTAACACGATCCAGCAGACAGCAACCTGGAAACCCGACCCACTGCGAAGATCACAGTAGGAATACTTTGCATGGGAACCTATGCTGACGAAGCACACGCGCATCCGATGGATTTCATGTACTCGTACATGCATGCGCCGAATGCACTATTCGTGGGAAGCGCTGAATCAGCGTATCGCATCAGGTGGAATCAAGGTAACGAGGAGCTGTTGTGTGGATTGGGGTAGCAGTCTTACTTCGCACGTAGAAGTGTATTGTATTTAATTTATAATAAAGAACCTTCTTAATTGGAATACGTGTTTTACTCCCGAACAGTTGGAGTTCGGTTTTTTACCCGGTTACCCCGGAAAGGCAACGTTAACTTGCCCTCATGGGGCCAGTAAGTTTTAATAATAATATTTTTTAAGTTATTTAAGCTAATTTTTAAGTTATTTAAGCGTTTTTTTTTTTTTTGTCTAGCATATAAGAATTAATTAACGAACTCAAATAAAAATGCATTTAAAATGGAAAATGAAATTAATGCGAACCCAGCCAGCAATATCTTACGTTCTTTAGGTTCGAGTCCCCATGTAGGATCGCAGTTGTTTTTTTTGTATTTTTTTTCTTTTGGGGCCAGAGTTCCATCGCCATACTGTAGTATGAGGACTTACTGTTGGGAGTAGCGGATGTGGAAGTTCAGGAGATGTGGTCATATGATTCTGTTTTTAAGAAAAAAGAATGTACCGTATGGAGTTTAGCGAAAACAGGCGTGAGGCAACTGATAGTGTTGAGTGAAATTTGAACGGATTTTTGGTGAGTTAGTTGAAAAAGAAAAGGCAAGTTGGGAAGCGTTAGTCAAGGAGGTCGGTCGTAGTGCAAATTGGGAGTTCGGAAAAAGTAAAAATAGTGAGGTCGAGGAAAGTAAGCCAAACAGTTTGGTAATCCGGATGGTTTCCTTAAAAACGAAAGTATACCGATATAGGGAAAACAAAATGATTGTGAAATAAGATAGAATTAGTGCCCACTTAGTGCCCTTGTTCGTTAACCTGCGCATGAAAAAAAGAGGAAAACAAAAATTAGGAGAATATCAAACCCTTGAACGGGAAACAAGTAGCTATCGAAAACTCTAAATTATTTTCTCGGGTGTGAATATTGTAAAAGAAACAAATGGAATAGACAGAGACTGTGAAATAGTTATCCTTGATGGCTGGAGACCGCTCGACACTCCGTGTTCTTTGACTTTTTTAACTTTTTTTGTTCCGAAGTTATGAGCAGCATCATTTGGGTGCTTGGGTTTAAGCATGAAACGACTGGGACGAATCGAGTCTGGCTGGAAGCAGCAATACGTACCAGATGAGCTTACTTTGTTATATATATATTATTATAATAAATTCTTCATACGCTGGCATATACAATAGTTGGTTCGCTTAATTTGGTTATGCTGTCCCGTTTCGTGACCAATAGATAGCCTGGGTTCGTTTCCTCGATTTTAGTGTGTTCCTTTTTTTTCTCTTTCTTTTTCTACTCGTAAGTTTTTTGAATTGTTAAGGTAGAATTAAGTTAGAATTAAGGCTGGATAAATTCTGTTTTCCATCTGGTCGGAAATAGTCCTAAAGAGTAGGATTGATGAAAAAGCTTACGCAGTAGTTTTGCCAGTGTCGAAGAATACCTCTTCATAAAGGGGGGAGATAAACTACCTGGACCAGCGGTGAGGTTGAGTGTTAAGAACTCTTGCTACTACACGAATGCGAAATTGGGTTTGTTCCATTGAAGATTCGACGCACTCAAATGTAGGCGGAGTGTTGGAAGCTAAAACGAAGAACTGTGTCATTTGCAAGAAGCTAAATATGTAGAAACCCGTTTTCCGGCCATTTGGCCCACTTCCAATGGATAGGTTAAGGAAAAGAACTATCTTATGGTGTTCACGTGTGCAGCGACTAAAAGCATACATCTAAAATTACTGCCATATCAATCGAATGAGAACTGCAGTGCTTGATGACGATCAGGTACAGAGATTTTTATCGAGTAAGCGTGTGTTGTATAAATTTATAGTCGAACAAAGTCTCTGCTGGGGTGCACTTTGGGACTGTAGAAATGGTGGCGCATGGCATATATACAATAAAAGTAATAAAATTCATTCTTCAGCACAGCTCAGGCCATGTGATGTCGTCTTGGTATTTGATTCTTCACATTAGGAGTGATTGAAAATATTTTCGCTTTTGAATTACGTTACACTGATGGATATAAAATTCGAAGACCGGTATAATTACTATACAGGCTGGCTTAATCTTCCTTCGCCGACGGAGTATGTTCTATAATAAATGCAAACTGAGAACTTTAATCAAATTTGGTATTTGCAATAATGCTACATTGCTTCCTATGTTCTTTCAACTTGACAAAATCTTTTTTTAACAAATGTAGAAATTTGCTGGATTTGTCCTTTCGTTGTTGAAGAAACCAATTATAATCGGGGAGAAAGAATGACTGATTTAAACGCAGGTCAAGAGATGAATTCCATTGCTTGTACATTATAAGAATCATCTCAAAGGACGTCAACAAACAAAGTAGTTGTAGAACTTATTCCTCGGCGATGGGCTGGAAAAACTTTTTCTGCTCTGCAAATGACATAATTTAAAAATAACAGAATTTTCCTTTCCCAAACTTTATCCATAAAAAAGCGAAATATACTCGTACAGGCGCGCAACATTTTGCTTGTGTAAAATTTCAGTGTTTAAAGATTTTTCTTTCGACATGTAGTTAATGTTTTCTGTTGATTTTCTTGCAAACTGACAAGTATTTTTTTCGATTGATGTCATTACAAAACAGAGTGTGGAAAAAGAAGAACGATAACCGAAGGAAACAAAAAAGTGATTTTGCAAAGTTTTATTCCACAAATTACTTGGATTATGAGTTTGCTCAGTCGGCAAAATTGCTTTCAGTTTTTGGCTTCAATATTTTAAATAAATTTTGTTTGAATTTAAAAAAAAATAAAAAACTAATTTCGAGGAGTAGGGATGCAAAATATTTTGAGTTGACAATATTCTTATGGTAATCTAACAAAAAATGTTCCGTTATTTCTATAAATTTTTTCTAAGCAATAAATATTTGAATGTTTCTTCTGATGACCCATTTTACTTTTTGTAAATCAGAGAATTAACGGAATTTTTGATGCAAAACGAGATATGATGACAAGGAGATACGTATTGACATACGGGCTGCAAACGTATTGACATACGGGCTGCTCTGACGGTTCATCATTCAGACAATACGAATTTGCCGGACAAAAGTTCAATGAACGTTGCCGAATATAAAACAAATTCATGAGATTATAAACGTCGAGATAAGATGGAAAACACAACTATCGTTATATAAAATTAAGAAAATAAAACGGAGCAACACTATATACCCGTACATGTATATAAAGCAATCGACAGCACGGATGGATGGAAATCATAGCAATGGGTTACCATGAAAAATCGAAGACCAATAAGAAGGCCAAATGAGAAATGGATAGACGACTTACGGCAAATCAACAAAAATAGGCACAATGATGAAAAAAACTGAATATATGACCTGAGAGAGTTTCCAATAATGATAACTTTCAAACCACCCGATCGTGGGTGGCCGTGGCTGAAGTGGTAGTGTATTGGCTTAAAAATTGGACGGTTGACGTTCAAATCCTAACGGAGCCCGAAAGACATTCCTTTTTCCAGGTAACTAAAATCATGTGAGATGAGTTGTTGCCTAGAATACAGCAACAAGTCCAATTCCACTAACAATTTAGTCTCCCCGCTGTATGTTGGATGACACGGATAAAAATAACCACTGAACCCATATATCTTGTCTCTCTGTATAAAATGTTCAATAAACTTAACATATGCTCCTGCATTTTAAGAGAACACACATCCTCTTCTTTTATAACAAAAAACCCTGTTGTGATTTATTTCATTTATTTGACATTTATGTGTATTCGGTATTATTTGACAAATTCACACTAAAATAACTCTTCTGTATACTTCAAAATTAATTAGAAGATCGGTTTTCAATTCGCCAAACGTATGGATATTTACGTGACTTTGTTGTTCATAGTATTAGATCAAATGAGGTCGCTATTCGTCATGTTGTGGATCAATTTTATACCACATACGCTCACCATAAGGCAAAGTCAATAACTCGCTAATGTAATGTGTCATCGGAACAATTGCAACATTTTGTGAAAAGATCTCGGTTTATAACCGTATCAGATCCATATGACGCCGAGCTCATTTTTAGCTCAATGGGCCTATAAACAAGCTAAATTACAGTTTCTGAAGTGAGACAAGTCGAAAAAATACACCAAAGATTCGACTGCACCTTTAAGAGTTCACGCTGGCGACGTCATCAGTCCGAATTGTTTCAAAAATGAGACCGTACTTGCGTTACAGCCAAAGCAATGATCTGTGCTCTTAGCTTGACTTACTGTGGACTCTACTTAATGAACATAAAATCGCGAACTGAAACAATGGTCATCGAGATATTGCGATTTAATGCCCCTCGATTACTTGCTATGTACATTCTTTGGGGCATGCTGCTAAGCCACAAACTATTCTTTGGAAGCCAATATTCAGTTTGTTACTGGTGAGATGCTCAAAAGAGTGGCCCAACATTGGACTGAAAGATGCACTTCGTTTAAAATAGCCGAGAAAGCTATAAGTTTAAGGTTGTATTCAAAGCATAATGTCATAATGAATAATTTTGATTTAAGCTACTGTTTTACAAAAAGTAATATAGCTCTTAAAAAATATTCTTCAAATGTAAAAATGTAAATATTATTTATAATGCTTTTTGTCTTAAACGATCATACTCATATAAGCCTTTGATGGCCCGTTTCGAGTTTGAAATAATCTGTAAATTGATAAATTCTTAACTGTATATTTTGTTCAGAGCATAGAAATATGATGTAACCGAAATATTCATTATCCAAATTTCAATAAGCAATTGAATACTACAAGTCGAAGTTGAGTGTACTTATATTCAAGCGATTCCGTCTTATGCAATTATACCAGTATCTTTTCATAGAAAGTTATACATTTTCTTGCTACAAAATGACTGCCAAAAAGAAGGGGGCGAACAGAGGAAAAGGGCTGCCGTATACTAGCCCGCACCTTAGTCAACATAACAATACCAGCTCAAATACAGGGAGCTCGTTAGACGGGGCGAGAAAGATAAGTCATTCTGAATACTTCAATGTTCTGCTCAAAAGGAAATCTAACACGATCATAAAAAGGAACAGACTTTGTATACCATCTTGATATATTCCAACTTTAACCTTGAAATGTCCGGTCATTTTAGGTACTATTGTATAACTTATGAAGTTAGTTGCATAGTACCATTAATACGGTCTCTACGTACATACCTATATACAACATATTCAATGCTTTTGTTTTACATAAATCATTTGGGTCTAGAGTAACTGTACTCCAAGTACACAAAGCTGCTCTTTCGAAGATTTCCGAAATTCACTTCAGGAGTCATGTATCTTTTCTATGAGTCAAACTTTTCTATTAATCTACAAACAAAGACTCTTAACTGGAGCTATTTTCGAAGCGTGTATTTCAAGCTTTTTCTCCTTATTATAAAAGAGAGCTCCACGTTGCTCCAAGCCGGCTTAGACCTTTTTACAAGGCTCATGTTCAGTATATATATATAGGGGTGGCCGTGGTGTAGTGGTACTAGCAATCGTTTCTCATTCGGAGGGTCAAGGGTTCGAATCCTGTCCATGACAAGTCTTTCAAGTTTTTCATTTGTGTGATTGGAACTCAGACAGAAAAATGCTGCGTGTGAAGGCATAACACTGACACGTAGATTTGGCTGTAGTAGAGTTTTAAGCACAAAAAAATACTGCGAATTATAAACTTCGCATCACTCTGAGTGAAGAAAAAACTCTCCGTCCTATTCGGACTCCCACCCCAGGAGAGCGAATATCGAAACCAAATACACCACTACAAAAACAATTTTTCCTTTCTTCTCCTTCTACCTTTCCGCCCGCACCCAGGCAACAGTAAAAGGGTATCTAACCCCTTAGGCGCGCGTAAATTATAAAAAATATATATATATAAGTAGAAATTAAATGATACTTTTGATCACTTTGTCTGCAAGAGGATTTAAGCATTTTTATCTAGAATTTAATGTAATAATGAAAGAAACAATAAAAAATGAATTTAAAGGCTTTCAAGTGTAACAGTGCGTGTTGCACAAACAGCCATTGCAATAAACTTCTACCAGATTCAAATTCCACTGTTTATTTTTTTTTGTAAAATTTGTTGTTTGTATTACTACAAGACTTTTTGCAAGAAAAGTACCAACATTTGGAACATATGGAAGACCGAATACAGAGTATTAAGACCGCCGTGGTCGGGCATAAAATACAAAATGCATACGTTAAAAGCAACTACTCCCCAAAATCTAATAAACGCTGCCGCTATTTCATCGCACTCGACTCTCATTCAGCTTCTAGTACCGACAAAACGTTAGCCTTGATGATTCAAACAAAAATATCAAAGTATCAATACGATGTTATTAAAAATGCAACTGATGATACTGGCAATTATAATACTCGTATATATTCCTACGCTACCATATAAACAAATTTTACAATCTAAAATGCAGTCTTATCCTGACAAAGTTGATATAGCAAAAATATATGCTCAAATCCCAATGCCAGACTTGAGATTACACAGTTAATAGAATTATAGACACAAAAGAGTTACGAAATAGTTTTAATCTTATATTTCTAACGCAATGCTGTTGTGATGGATGCTCGGGTCAAATTGAGTTTATGGAAAACTTTTCAGATGTTGAGTCGGATCCATCGCACTCAAATTTGTTTATGACATCGTAGTACTGCAATTGAACTTAATTGATTCAAATAATGAATTTTGAAAAAAATCCTCGCCCTTACTCAACACAATATTGTAGGTCACTAAGATCTTATTTTAAAAGAGGAAAGTCATAGAACTAATACGTGAAGAAAAAATTGGGTTGAAAGTTAAATTCAAAATTTTCAAGAAACTATTATAAATTTTGAATCGCATAGTATTAGGGATAAACAATAATTATATTTCACTATGATAGATAGAAAGGTAGCACAGGCTGTGACAAATACATCCTCCTCAATTGTTTTTCTTGTGGCAGTACCATACATATTACATTTAAGCTACAATTTGAGTTTCAAAGCTTGGAGAACAACAAAATCTACTCTTACTATTAAAAAAGACTTACTTTTAAAGAAACAATGTTCATTCAAAAAGTGGGTATAAAAGTAAATATTATTAAGCAAGGAGAGGGTACATAAAATGATGGCAACAATTCATGAAGATTTTTTGGGAACCCTACCAAAACAGATTTAAGATTAATAAAAAAATCTGAGTAATTTTGGAAACTATCTGCTGCAATTTTCCTAATTCCCCCCTATAATTGGTGCTTATACAGATTAGACAGCTATGTTGGCCCTTAAATTATATCGTTGGTATAGTAAGCCAGCAACAGTGCATAAGATTTGAATGCACGAAGCTGAAATAATACAATCGGCAGCACTTTCAGAAGAAGCCCATTAAAGTAGATGTAAAGATTACAGATACTATAGACTTCACAACACTAGGAAGTGTTCCCGTTTGGAAATCCTAATGAAGATGTTATTCATCTAATCACAAATCACAAATCAGAGGCCTGAACTCAGCATGGTGACAACCCACACTAAAACTAGCAACATTAGGTTAATGATAAAAGTATAGACGATTGCATTTATAGGCACGACTTATGCTATGAGAATTACGCCAACGGCGGGACTGGAAAATATACTTGCCCTCCTGCCCCTGGATCTACTCGTATACATGCACGAATCTGCAGCGAAAAGCGAATTAAGACTGATTCAGTTTAATGGGTGGAAACCAAACCCGAAAGACCATGCCTCGATCCTAACAAGTCAACTGGGTGTATGCTCAAATATGGACCACATAATACCCCATTACGACTTCCTGTATTTTCCCAAACAGAGAGAAGTGGCACAGCAAACAAATGGTACCAGACTCGATATCCATTTTCAGGGATTGATTAGAGATGGAGTCAGTAGTCAAGACGCCTGCCGGAATACAGCAGTGTCTTCCAGGCTGAGATATTGGCTGTAGCATACATCCCACGAAGATATTACTATAATTATTGACAGCCAGGCTGCCATCACGGCCACCACGGCAGTCGAAATCAAATTGTGAAACTTATGAAGCGCTGTCGTGAAGAGCTTAAGGCTTTTTGTGTTGAGCATAAGGTTACGCTATGCTGGGTCCCTGTCCACAAATTAGTGGCAAGAAATAATCATGCAGACGAGCTATTTCGAAAACGATTCTCCCTGGAAAAGGAACTAGCAGGACAACGTATCAAACTTCCAGTCCGCACTCTGAGATAATAAGTGGAGCAAACCATACTAACCCAGATGTGCCTGACGTCCTACATGTAGGTCGGTCAGAACAAGTACTAACAGGAAAAAACCGTTTGACACGTGCCGTTTGTTTATTAGTTTGTTGCATTGAGAAATAGTCATTCTTCACGAAAAGACGTGTTTTTAGTGCGTTCAATAAAAAAAAGTGTGATTTTAGAGTGGTCTATTATAAAGAAATTGCAACATGTTGGAATACGGTATTCGCAAGGTTCGCAAGGTATGTATTCGTTTTTTTCTAATTTTAGATTTACAAATTAGACTGATGGTGGTATGTTCAATCATATGATTACTCTTTCGATAGAAATAATCAAATCAGTTTCTAGAATTTCACTTCACCATATTGTTTGTGTATAAAATTTGGTGTACTATATGTAGGACGTCAGGAAAATACACGTCTACGACATCTTATTTTTCAGCGGATTTCCTTTGAATGAAGCACTTTCTTATCTCGACGATGATGAGGATCTTACGGCGAAGGTGGATAAAATAACAATATTTCCACCGAAAAATGTTTGTGGGGAGTTGACAGATGAAGATTCTGCTGGCGAAGAATTTATTTCTTATGGTATTCCTGATGAGTATTCGTCTGATGATGACATTCCCTTGCCGGCTACGCCAGGTACTTCAGCGCAATCTTCTAAGAACCAAATAAAGAAGAAGAAAAAGATTTACCATGGGGTAAATGAGGATTTACCGGCACTGACTTTCAACAATACCGACTTTGAAAATCCAGAAGAGTTCAACCCCTTACAAACTCCTTTGGATTTAATTTATAGATTTTTTGATGGAGAGCTATTTGAACTTATACTAACATTTTACAAAAAAAAACAGGCTACGAATCATCGAACTGAATGAACTCAAAGCTTTCGTTGGAGTTTTAGTTTTGAGCGGTTACATTCAGGTGCAACGCAGAAGAATTTACTGGGAACGAGAAAAGGATGGCCATAATGCCTTGGTTGCAGAGGCAATTACAGGGATAAGTTTGAATACATGTTTTCAAATCTTCATCTAGCAGACAACGAAAACCTTGACCAAGCCCACAAATTTTCCAAAGTTAGGCCTTTATTCAGAGACTTGAACAAAAAATTTATGGGTAATGCCCCAATTGAGGAAAACCATTCTGTTGACGGAGCAATGGTACCTTATTTCCGGCGCCATGGCTGTAAGCAATTTATCCATGGCAAGCCCATTAGGTATGGCTACAAATTGTGGGTTGGTACAACAAGGTTGGGATGTGTCAACTGGTTTGAACCTTACAAAGGCTCGTCCACCAATATTTGCACCACATATGCGGAGTACGGAGTTGGTGCTGGGATGGTCCTTGAATAAGCTTTGAGACGCTTTGAGACGAAAATGACACACAAACAAATTTCATTTTTTTTAATAATTTCTTTATATCAGTAGAACTTATAGACCTTCTCGCTCAAAAAAACTTCTTTGCTACTGGTACCATCCGCGAAAACCGAATAGCGCAGAACCCATTGGTCGACTCAAAATTATTGAAGAAAGAAAAAAAGAGGTTCTTACGACTTTAGAAAAATTCAAGGACAACATACAATCGCCGTGAAATGGAACGATAATAATATTGTATCGCTCTGCTCAAGCTTCGCAGGTATAGCACCAATCCATTCAGTGTAGCGTATTCCAAAAAAAAAAACATACAGGAACTGTTTTATTGACATTTTTTTGTAAAATAAACAAATTTTGTATGCTTTGACTTTAGGTAGAGTAGCCGCACCTGGTACATTTATACAATGCAAACATGGGAGGTGTATATACATAGGTGCGATCAGAATGTAAGCCTCTATAGAATTTCAATTCGAGGAAAGAAATGGTACTGTTCGCTTATCCCTCATTGCATCGACCTTGCAGTTCATAACGCTTAGCAAATTCACCGAATCCATGGAGGTGACTTAGACCAATTAAGTTTTAGAAGACAAATCGCCGTACAATTGCTGACACAGAACAAAAAAACATTTTTTTCCAACCGAGAACGTCCAACAGTGTCTGAAGGACGCTACGATCGCATTGATCATATGGTAGTCCCACAAGAAAAACAGACGAGATGTGCTTTTTGTCATACAAAAACGACGAAAAGATGCCTTATAGTAAGTGCGATGTTGGAATTCACGTGAAGTGCTTTGTGAATTTCCATAAACAATAAAATAATTGTGTCATCATCATACGAGTACCATATACGCCTAACGTCCTATATATAGGACTCTCGCCATTTTGGAAATATATATATGAAACTTGTCCAAATTTCGAAAAATAGTTTTATTATCAACATATTATTATAAAAAAAATAATTTTTTACGTTTCAGAAAGTTTTAGGCATATCTGGGCTAATAAAAGAAAATGAAAGGTGGAAAGACCTTCCAACCTGCAGGACCTCAAGACACTTATGACGGGAAATCAGTAAATCTGGAATAAGTAGGATTGTCTTGAAAAGCAGAACAGAGCTGAACATAATCTACTGGGGGCGCACGCAATAAAGCTGCGCCTTACTAAAGATGACCTCTGAAGAGGCTATGGGGACAAATGCTCACGGGAGGATACTCTTAACTTTTTGTACCAATGTCCCAGCTATCTGCTGCTTCACTTACGTTTTTCTTTAGATTCGTAGATGTAACAAGATGGCTTAGACTCAACCGTCAAAGCGACTACGGAAAGCGGAAATGAAAACTGAAATCAAATTTTCATCCCCTTCCAATCCATCCATCCGGGTATCACAATAAGTCTACGCAGACATAAGTGTGATGAGGTATAGAATAGGCTCGGTTCCAGGTACCTTATCCACCCGCCAGCCTAACCTAATCTAATTTAGTGAGGAAACATAAAACATATTATATTAACTTTTTAGTTCTACGAATATCTGTGATATCGTATAAAGTAGTCGCAAGACTACGATATTTGTGGTGTTATTTTATTTTTTAACACATCTTATTGGTAAAATTATTAGGTAAGAACAGGAAGAAAATTGTTAAGAACAATGCGTAAAAATTACTTTTGTTTCAAAACCGTTATATGGGAAGTACACTTAATTATTTAACTACAATACAATAGAACAATATTTTTTTTATCATGATGAGAACTTACTCGTATCTCGCTTATTTCACGTATGATGTTTCATCGGGATCGGTTTATCCGTTTCGTTTTTATAGAATTGTTTCCGCCGCTCCAAAATGTATGTACGCTTAATGTACAACTATCGGAAAAATTGTACGTGCTCTTTAAATGTGGCCATCATCATATACGAGTATGTCTCTAAAACAAAAATGACGCATTTTAAAAAGGGAAGCGATATTCACGGCGTTCACCGGAGCAAAATCCACAGTTTTCCATCTTTATTTTTTCTAGGCCAGAAGATCACATTTCCTTAATAACGGCGTTATCTAGTTTATAACAGCCCTAGGTCTGCTTTAGTTGTTTGGCTGCATGTATCTCTCAACAGGTTCTTGATTGCATCGCAAAAGTAGGTGTTCTTGTAGTTAACCCCACATACAAATTGCAATCTATTATAAAAGGCCAGACTCACGTTGGTATCCTTTAGGAAAAACGTCAATATAATTTGGAGTCGATGACCCGTTTCGTAGATATTAAAGTTGCCGCTGACCCATTTCTTTTCAGTACCCTGAGTATTGAAAAATTCTTGCTAAGGCCGGTTGAATTAAACCAATGCCCTGTAGTTGCAACGAGGAGATATACAATAATTAACATAATTGATGTGGCACTGGCGATCGCCTTATTGACGCGGCTCAGAGACTACCCTAAACCAACAGCATCCAACAATCTAATGACTATTTATGTACACTAACTCAAGTCAGTACCGTATTTATGATTTAATTTTTTTAGGATTTGTTCCAGCTGAGATTGGATTGAAATAATTACGTAAACGACATTAATCTGAGTTAATATTCTTTTTTAATTTATAGGAATTTTTTAAATTATGAAAATAGTTTCAGCTTCTATTTATGATGTTTGTTATAAAGCCAATTCTTATGTTGTTGATAAAATGAATACATACTAGTATAAGTATTTAATAGAGCCGATATGATCTTCAATCTACGTAATAAATAATTTGGCAATATCTCCGAGGACTATAAAAAGGGAAGAGTGCTTAGCTGTCATAAGTTAATACACTTTCTTACTAACTAATAGCACCGGAATGAATAAACTAAGATTAAAATAAGATAACATATATAAATGATCTATAGTATAGTGAATATCAAACAGTAAGATCTTTTGCAACCCAGAGGCATGCTCATGATCTGTTATGGATTTACAATGCATTACTCCGAGTTGAATAACGCGTCCCTACAAAATTTTAGACCAAAAACCAGACTTTTCGAAAGTTGTTGACATACTGAATTCGAATCCGCATTGCTCCACGAGAGTATACGTATGTATGTATATGGGAAAAATTTTCACCACATAATTCGTTATTGCTTTTGGTTTCTGGTTTAATTTAACTTTTTAATTAATTGCACCCTTCATGGGATGGTTATTCCCTTCGTAAAATTCACGAAGCTGTTTTTCCTTTTAGAGGTCCCAAAACATGGCTTTTATTAATAGCTTTCGGTATTATTTTTTTTAACCCAGTAGCATATACGAGTATATCTACTGATTATTAAGAGCTTTTAATTTGCATCTACGTGACATGTTCATTAACTGAGCAATTTGTTCTACATTTTTAAGTTTGCGAATTTAAAAGGCGTTTTCAAATACGAGTAAATTCAATCGATATATGTATGTATGTAAGAATAGTAATGACAAAATTATTAAATTTAAGTCATAGATAATAAACCGAAATGTCTTCTTATCAGGCTGTCTGCTGTTTTGTATCATTGCTTTTTTTCCTTTTTTATCTACGCTCATATTTTTTTCCTTCAGTTGAGGGCTTACCTCAGAAAGGTGGAATAGGTAAAAGAAGCAACAAAAGGTCGTATCCGGATTTTCCTTGAGATCCTAATGATATGAACGTGAAAAATGTACTCTTACTACATAAAACACGAACTCAAGGCTTGTTACACTTAAACGCTGAGATCCGTGGGATTAAAGGAAGCGATTGTTCTGAATGGAACGGATTCAATGTAATCGGTAAGGGTCATGATTGTCTCTTTAATCCGCTATCAAGGACAAAGTTGTTGATATTTTTAGGTCGCTGAATTCAGAAATTGTGGATTAAATAAATAACAAATTACCTGTTATGTATATCAACAAATAATTTGAAAGGAAAACAAAAAAGCCCTTCAGATAAGGACTAAAAATCCGAACCAGTGATTTACCACTTAAATGGTAAGTACCAAATAAAAATGACTAACACAAAAACATGCCAGTGTCCTGCCGATTGAATCGCGAGCCAAGGGAGGGATATAACATACTTTCAAAAAGGAAACCTATAAATTACTTTCTCAGTAAATAAAGATAAAAATTTCTATGTCATTTATTTGCCTTTACCCACCTTTTGAGCTTTTTTAAATCATGTTGATTGAAATTTTTGCGCAAAGCCGAAAGAAGACCAAACTAAATAAGGAAACGAATGTAAAGCGCTCATAGCAAAAAAACAAAATTTTTTAGTCAATTAATTGATCGAACTTTTTTATGGTGGTCACTGCGGGATCATTTCATTTATCTGGGCTAATTTTTAGTTGGCGTTGTTTTATAACGAAAACGATTTTTTTATGGTCTAAAAGAAGAGGTGTGAACAATTGTCAATATTATTTAATGGTTGAAAATACAATAAATCTATCCGATCCGATGTTAAATTTATTTTACCTTTTAAGATTAAGGTGAGTTGTTGCCACAAAATAACCAATACATATTCATTTTGGTTAACGTAATATCCATGACTGTGTAAATAAAGTTAAAGCGATATTTTTTTCGATTCACTATTGTAGCGTATAGAAAAGCAGACGACATAAATATTGCTACCTACGAAAAAAATGCAAAGTGTAAAGCTGCCATGAAGTCCAAACGAATGAAATTGATTTAAAATTTTTGTAATGTTTATGTTTATGTTTTATTAAGACTTATTTTCGAATCAATACATTCGTTTATGTCAAGCATTTGTTTCTTAAATTTTTTGTAATTAGAAAAGCATTCCAAGGACTTTTGTACAGGGGCCGTTCAATCAGAATGCGATGCATACATAGTATGAGTATTAAATATCTGAACATGTTTTTTATTTAAATAAAATTCTATCACTCATCTTATGTTGAAAAATGATCTAAAAGGGCTTTCAAAAGACGGTGAAAATGTAAGAAAGTTAATAAATGAAGCCTAAATTACTTCTTAAAACCGAGACCCTAATGATTGATTTGACTAGCTGACAATTTTTGGGGTCCAAACAATAATTTTACTCTTTTTGAAAACCAGAAATAATTTGATTAAAAAAAATATTATTTATGATTTTCATGGAGATTTACCTACATATAACCTTCTGTTAACAAGGTCTTAACTAAAAATATATATTTTCATCAGTTTTCTGAAAAATAAAATTCGGTTGTGCTATACCCTTTACTCGTGCGAAGAAATAATTGAAAGAAGAGTAAACTACAACATATATTTGTTATATGTAGGTAAACATATTTTCACAATAATGAAATTAAATTTCAGTATAACACATGTAGACGAGTATATCTTAAAAACGAGGCTTCTATTGTACATATAATATTTATTACTCAAATCCACAAGTCAGTAAAGATGTAAGCTCAACTTCCCGACAAAGACAAAGAGATGGTTTTACAGAACGCATATTTACATTTTTAGTTCTGCATTTACTGAAAATTGGAAATTTGATTGACGCACTCGGCACTCTCGGTTCAAAAACGAACCACATTCCAATGTGTGGGAAAATATCTGAAGCTTCGTGTCATTGAGAAGTTCTTTTTTTGTTCACACAATTAATGAATTTTGTTGGATAATGAGATTGGAGAACTTATCTTTAATTATGTAGAATTGAGTAGAGTTAAAATTTTCTACTGGATTTATGAAGTTACGGTTAATTCATACTAAATAGATGTCAGATACAAATGTACAGATAACGTGGGTCAATTCTTGGCGAACGGATTCTTAAATATACTTTCTCTGTGGAAATGCGACCTGGTCCTCATAGTATTTTTCTTACTGAGCCATAATTTCCGTTCGAAAACTTGAGTACATATATTTTATATTTAACTTCAGCATGAATATACATGTAAAAGTAGGTGTTCCAGAATCAGAATACGATATGTAGTTTGGGGTAGATGAATATAAAGAAGTTTATTCAGCAAAAAAATTACCGATCTTTGCCTTTTCTGGTATGTGGATTTAGGGTAGTAAATAATATACTCGTATTTGGTTGTTCAACCTCTCACGTTTTTCGTTTCTTCAGGGTAAAATTTAAAGTGATGCTTCATTGAGAGGCAATGACATAGGACCCTACCCAAGTACAATATTTCCGATACCACAGTACTTTTAAGTTAACTCTATTGTTTGTTATCATTCGTTTAAAACCAAGAATCAATTTTTAATTTAATTTAAATTAATTCAATTTTAATTTAATTTAATTTTGGAGGGGGCAAAGGGCCCTATTTATTAAGTTTATTATTAAAATTAAACTTAAACTTAAAACTAAGGTTGGTTGGAGTGGTGATGGAGAACGGATTTGAGGTAGGTAGTGGTGCGGTGGAAGTCAAAGACTACCATTTGAATTGGGTTTTCGTAGCAAATGGGAGATTGGTTCGTTCCGACCACGGGAGGTGTGGTGAGTTAGTAGATTATGAGGGTTAGTGTTGAGGAAAATAGAGTTGCGAAGTTACGTGCATTCAACGTGATCTGAAAGGAGTCGAAAAATGAAGAGAAATTCGGCTGCATCTCTGCGATAGACCGGCGTTTATCCCATTTTCCAAACATGCTGAGGCACTATAAGTGTATTCATACCCACTTGGGTGTTAAGTTCTTTAAAAAAAAGAAAAAAAAGTAATATAGAGGGACCTGGTCACGTATGGGTTGGTAAATCCTTTGGATCACCGTTTTACAAAACCTAGTCCAGAGTTGGATTTAAGGATTATCCCATCCATATGTAAACGAGCTCGCGAAGTGATTGAACGGAGGAGATAGGTTGGTTGTGGAGAAGCTAGAGTCGGGGAAGAGATTGGTGCCGCTTATGTGAAAATGTGATGGATTGGCATTTGGGGATATTAAGTTCCAAACAATTTTTGAGGCACCAGATCAAAAAACTATCAAGGTCTTGTTGAAAAATAGTTTTGAAAAATTTGGTAAAAGAGCACACATCATTTGGTATTGTCGGCGTAAAGGGATACAGACGAGTATTTGATGATCCTATCGAGATCATTTATGGTTAATATAAAAAGAAGGGGACCGAGATGGCTGCCTTGTGGAAGTCCAGAGGTGGCCAAAAATGGAGCCGAGTGGGCTGACCTAAAATGAACACTATTCGAGATAAGAGGATATCCATTTTAACAGTATGGGTTCAAAGTCGACGGCAGTCAATTCGAAGAATATAAATAGATGAGATATTTTATCGAAGGTGTTCCTAAAAGCGGTTGTAACTACATCGACTTCGTTATCGTTCTCTAGGGCAGATACGATACAAAGGATACGAATTTGACGAAATTTGTGGTGGTTGACCTACCCTTCAGGAAGCTATGTTATCTAGGGGAAATAAATGCTTTGCATTGGAAGCTTAGAGCTTCGTACAAAATACTTTCGAATAGTTTGGGTATATGGGAGAGTTTAACGATTGGACGATAGATAATATGTTATTAACAGGGTACCAGTACCCTGATCATTGCTTGCCGTCTCATATCACATAGTGTGTCCATGGTACAGAGTGCTTGACCAGCTGAATGTCTGGTCACTCTGGTTACGAAGGCGGGGTGGAGAACAGTTGCGTAAATGGCGAGGAGTTCTTTTTCATCTTTGAATGTGGTTGGTTGGCGGACGTGGAAGGTTTTGTTTTGTAATTTATTAATTTTAATTAGATTGTAATGATTGTAATTCAACAACTTGCTTATTGTAATTGAAGAATAATAAATCACGGTTCCTACAATTGAGGGCTCAACCGGGATTTACCGGATTTAAGTATATAAAGAATTGTGGTTTGATATTGCGAAGATTCTGAGCTAAGAAAGATAAGTGTAAAGTAGAGCTAAGAAAGCTAAGAAAAGTAAGTAAAGCTAAGAAAGCTGAGAAAATCAAGTATAAAACTAAGCTGAGAATGCTAAGAAAGATAAGTGTAAAGTAGAACTGGAAAACTAAGTAAATAAACGATAAGCAAGGTAAGAGGAATAAGGTAGAGTACGGGTAAGAAGAAAGGTGGGTTTTGGCTACAAGTCCTTACTGTCCGATAGTTACAAGTATTGCTTAAGAAAAGGGGCCTGCTTTATTGGTATAACGTAAAAAGGACTTGGTGGAACGAGTTTTCAGTACAATCATAAAAAGAAGCTTCAAGATTGAGGACGTATTAACCGCGACAGGAGAAGAAGAAAACTGCCAACCGACTACACGCGACGGCAACCAAGACGCAAGACTACAGCAGAAAGGGCTCGAAACGAGCGATGGAGAGGAAACGCAGAAAGAGACGAGAGAAGAAAAACAGGAAACGCGAGAAGAAGAGGCGACGATCAATTTATTAATCAATTTATTTTCCGCGGTGTCGAGGAGTCGTTGGAGAGATTTTCCGGTGAGCAGTGCAGAAACAACGACGTATGAATAAGTAGTTCGAGTAGATAGCGACCGCGTGCGCATGGAATGACGTTCAAAAAAAATCTTTATTCACAAGGATTGCTGAAAGGAGCGGCCAGGCTGGCCATGGAAGCTGCGTCAGAAGTTAGTAACTGGACAGCGCTTAAGACCACATTAGCCAAAGAATTCGGTAAGAAACCAGCGGCAATCGAAATTTATAAGATGCTGGAGAACCGGAAGAAGAATCCGAATGGGAGTCTGCTCGAGTACCTATTCAACGATATTCCAGACCCAAGTATAAACAAAACGGCCATATACGAATCCGCAACCCTGGACCATCTGAAAGTTAAGCTGCAGAGTTATAGGAGGATGCAACGGCAGGTGGCGAAGAATAAAATTGATTATGTGTGGGCCACACCAAAATCGTCGATGTCTCAGACCCGACAAGGTGTGTTCACACAATAAAAGAGGTGTTGCAGGTGCGGGTCATTGTCACATCTGGTAGTGAACTGTTCGGATAAAGAGAAGGGAGCGAAGTGTTTCAGGTGCAACCAATTTGGACACATCTCGCCCAACTGTTCAGTGAAACGGGAAGGCGAAACGAAGAATATTCACCAGGTTAAACGGATTGAGACGAAGGTCGGCGATCGCAGGGAGATTGAATAGTTTCGGAAACCACGTCCAGGAGTCGTTAGGGTCGTATTTGCTCTCAATGTCGATCAACGAAAGGAGTTCGGGGCATGTTTTCAAGTGGTGCCAGATAGATGAGTGGATGATCGATACAATCCTATTAGGGATGGATTTCCTAAGTAACGTCGAGATCTTGACGCCCAGCGAAAGGATTACAAGTATCAAAAACATTGCAATGAAGAACACCGCAAGGGAGGCTAGTGAGCATTCAATAGATTCATCAACAAGGTCTTCCGTGATTTAGTACGGCCTGGGTAAGAGTATCTACTGGTATATCAGGTCGGCATAATCATTTATGCGAAAGATGAGAAGAAAGCGCTGGAGAAGCGAAGGGTCATCCACAAGGTCGTAGAGGAGTATGGATTAAGAATTAAGTAGGGAAACTGCAACCTCCTGTTCCTAGGACACTTCATGGAGCCGTAAAACTTTCAGCAGAGAAAGTAAAGGCAGTTCAGAAGTGCCCGGTGTCGAGCAACGTAAAGCAGGAGCAGAGGTTCCTGGGTTTGACGGGATTCTTCCGGAAGTTCGTTCCACTGTATTCCGTGATTGCAAAGCCGCTCTTCGATTTGCTACAAAAGTTTCACATGGGTGAGAATGAACTCGATACACTAAAAGCATGTTTGTGTGAGGAGCCAGTGCTAACGTCGTTCAACAAAAAGTAGGTTATGGGAAGTCTTGCTGCAGTATAATGAGGACGAACACTTCCACCCCGTGTTCTATTTAAGTTTCAAGACGACGGCAGCCTAGGGAAACTGCACTAGCTATGAATTGGAAGTCCTAGCTGAAATGAAATTAATGCACAAATTAAGGGTGTACCTGTTGGGATTATAATTCACTATAGTCACTGATTGTAAAGCATTCCAGGCCACAATGATGAGGAAATAACTGTGCTCGAGGGTTGCCAGATGGACAATAATGTTGCAGGAATATAGAATGAAAATGGTGCATCGTTCAGTCAGTGCGATGAGGCACGTGGACACCCTCAGCAGATATCCGACAGTAGAAAGGATAGAGGATAGCATATTACACCGGATTAAACCAGCGCAAAAGCTAGGATTAATACTGCCATTTACTAATGAACACACTCGCAGTTACCGGAACACAGATAGATTATGTGATAAGGGGAGGTCTACTCTGCAAGTTCGAGGAGGGGACGCATTTGTTCGTGTTACCAAAGGCCATGTAGAGGAGATGATAGGGTATATTCACGAACAAGGACACATAAGTGCCGTAGATTGAAGGCGGTGTCCAAGCAGGACTGACTAGTGCGTCGAGAAGGTGCCAGCGAATTGTGTGGCGTGGATGCTAACGACCAGGAAGGGCGGTAAAGCAGAGGTGTTCCTGCACACCATAGAAAAGAGCACACACCATTGCATATCTATCATGTTGACCATCTAGGGCTACTGCCCTTAGGCCCTCAGTTCTACAATTACATTTTTGTGATCATTGGGACTACTAAAACCGAGGAAGTCGTAGAAAACTACAGCTTCAGAGCGAAGTATTTGGCAGTTCAATTCGAATAGTCTCTGATCGGCGACCGGCGTTCACACCCAACATCTTGCAAGTTCAATGTGCAAGTCTAGCGAATAAATCGAATAATCGTTGAGATGCTCAGCCGAGTGTCAGTGAACGACCCCAAGAAGTGTCACAAATATACCAGCCAAGTCCAGAGCGTGATTAACTCAACGATCTCGCGAAATACAGAAAGCAGTCCGTTCCAGCTTATGTTTGGAACCATTATGAGGAAGGAGGGGAGTCCTGAGCTGCGAACATGAGTGGAAGAGGTAACGAGAGACGACTACGAGAATAGACGTAACGAGGTGAAGATTCTAAATGTAGGTTATGTACCCCACAAATTCCGATACCCGATCCATGTTTTCATTTCCCTTTTAGAGTCAAATACAATATTTTCCCACACTTTTCACGATAACGGCAAGTCAATGGTTGCAACAAAGTTGCAAAGGAAGTGTCAAGTATCGGAAAAGTCACACGCGCAACATAAAAAATAAAGCTGAGATAGCAAAGTAAAAAGTAATTTAAGGGAGTGCCAAGTGGGCACCAGTAGTCAGTAAGTTAAAAGTGTTAGATTAGATTGGAGAAATAAAGAATACAATTTTTTTTCGACAAATCCGAAATTAAGTTTTTAAATTGTATGTTACAACTGGAGAACCGCAGGACGTACGATAAGAAAATAAAAACAGTCAAGAAATACAAAGTCGGCGACCTGGTATCCGCTATGAGAACACAGTTTGGCGTGGGCTTGAAACTATACGCAAGGTACTTCGGACACTACGAGGTGGTAAGGGTCAAAAAGAATAATCGGTATGACGCACGTGAGAAAGGTACGGACAACATTAGGGGTCAAACACAAAGCGGAGGCTACCGTCGGTGGAAAGATAGTCGATTTCCGGGATAGCCGAATGTAGAAAAGATAAGTGATAGTACATATTTTTTCCTTTTAACATGTAAATATTTCCAGACCGCCGACACAGCATTCCCGACGTCAGTTGAGTTCGTACAATGCAGTGGTATGAGCTCACATTCGCCGGCGTTGTGGTGAGCAATTACTTGCTAGCAACGTGATGCGATCGACCTACGAGTAGAAAGAAAGTACAATAAAAGCAACGATATGTGGTGATATGGGGAATTCTCCTAAATGGCAAGACGAAAGAAACTAATGTTATTAGTTGTTGGGGTACGGATTCATTTTTCGCTGGATTCATGGAACAATTTTTTGAACCGCTACATGACACTATGGTATCCATAACGCTTAATTTCAGAAACGGATTCTTCCACGTAGATATAGCGGAATAGAGCAGAAAATATAACCCATTCCTAACACCGGATGGGCAATATGAATTCTGAAAGATACTCGTACCGTTCGGGCTGTGTAACTCGCCAGCCGCGTTCAATAGATTCATCAACAAGGTCTTCCGTGATTTAGTACGGCCAGGGTAAGAGTATCTACTGGTATATATGGACGGCATAATCATTTATGCCGAGAAAGCGCTGGAGAAGCTGAGGGTCATCCACAAGGTCGTAGAGGAGTATGGATTAAGAATTAAGTAGGGAAATTGCAACCTCCTGTTCCGCTGGGTAGAATTCCTAGGACACTTCATGGAGCCGTAAAACCTTCAGCAGAGAAAGTGAAGGCAGCTCAGAAGTTCCCGGTGCAGAGCAACGTAAAGCAGGTGCAGAGGTTAAAGGCTTTGACGGGGTTATTCCGGAAGTTCGTTCCACGGTATACCGTGATTGCAAAGCCGCTCTTCGATTTGCTACAAAAGTTTCACATGGGTGAGAAGGAAGTCGATGCAGTAAACACACTAAAAGCATGTTTGTGTGAGGAGCCAGTGCTAACGTCGTTCAACAAAAAGTAGGTTATGGGGGAGTCTTGCTGCAGAAGAATGAGGACGAACACTTCCACCCCGTGTTCTATTTAAGTTTTAAGACGACGGCAGCCTAGGGAAACTGCACTAGCTATGAATTGGAAGTCCTAGCTGAAATGAAATGAATGCACAAATTAAGGGTATACCTGTTGGGATTATAATTCACTATAGTCACTGATTGTAAAGCGTTCCAGGCCACAATGATGAGGAAATACCTGTGCTCGAGGGTTGCCAGATGGACAATAATATTGCAGGAATATAGAATGAAAATGGTGCATCGTTCAGTCAGTCCGATGAGGCACGTGGACACCCTCAGCAGATATCCGACAGTAGAAAGGATAGAGGATAGCATATTACACCGGATTAAACTAGCGCAAAAGCTAGGATTAATACTGCCATTTACTAATGAACACACTCGCAGTTACCGGAACACAGATAGATTATGAGATAAGGGGAGGTCTACTCTGCAAGTTCGAGGAGGGGACGCATTTGTTCGTGTTACCAAAGGCCATGTAGAGGAGATGATAGGGTATATTCACGAACAAGGACACATAAGTGCCGTAGATTGAAGGCGGTGTTCAAGCAGGACTGACTAGTGCGTCGAGAAGGTGCCAGCGAATTGTGTGGCGTGGATGCTAACGACCAGGAAGGGCGGTAAAGCAGAGGTGTTCCTGCACACCATAGAAAAGAGCACACACCATTGCATATCTATCATGTTGACCATCTAGGGCTACTGCCCTTAGGCCCTCAGTTCTACAATTACATTTTTGTGATCATTGGGACTACTAAAACCGAGGAAGTCGTAGAAAACTACAGCTTCAGAGCGAAGTATTTGGCAGTTCAATTCGAATAGTCTCTGATCGGCGACCGGCGTTCACACCCAACATCTTGCAAGTTCAATGTGCAAGTCTAGCGAATAAATCGAATAATCGTTGAGATGCTCAGCCAAGTGTCAGTGAACGACCCCAAGAAGTGTCACAAATATACCAGCCAAGTCCAGAGCGTGATTAACTCAACGATCTCGCGAAATACAGAAAGCAGTCCGTTCCAGCTTATGTTTGGAACCATTATGAGGAAGGAGGGGAGTCCTGAGCTGCGAACATGAGTGGAAGAGGTAACGAGAGACGACTACGAGAATAGACGTAACGAGGTGAAGATTCTAAATGTAGGTTATGTACCCCACAAATTCCGATACCCGATCCATGTTTTCATTTCCCTTTTAGAGTCAAATACAATATTTTCCCACACTTTTCACGATAACGGCAAGTCAATGGTTGCAACAAAGTTGCAAAGGAAGTGTCAAGTATCGGAAAAGTCACACGCGCAACATAAAAAATAAAGCTGAGATAGCAAAGTAAAAAGTAATTTAAGGGAGTGCCAAGTGGGCACCAGTAGTCAGTAAGTTAAAAGTGTTAGATTAGATTGGAGAAATAAAGAATACAATTTTTTTTCGACAAATCCGAAATTAAGTTTTTAAATTGTATGTTACAACTGGAGAACCGCAGGACGTACGATAAGAAAATAAAAACAGTCAAGAAATACAAAGTCGGCGACCTGGTATCCGCTATGAGAACACAGTTTGGCGTGGGCTTGAAACTATACGCAAGGTACTTCGGACACTACGAGGTGGTAAGGGTCAAAAAGAATAATCGGTATGACGCACGTGAGAAAGGTACGGACAACATTAGGGGTCAAACACAAAGCGGAGGCTACCGTCGGTGGAAAGATAGTCGATTTCCGGGATAGCCGAATGTAGAAAAGATAAGTGATAGTACATATTTTTTCCTTTTAACATGTAAATATTTCCAGACCGCCGACACAGCATTCCCGACGTCAGTTGAGTTCGTACAATGCAGTGGTATGAGCTCACATTCGCCGGCGTTGTGGTGAGCAATTACTTGCTAGCAACGTGATGCGATCGACCTACGAGTAGAAAGAAAGTACAATAAAAGCAACGATATGTGGTGATATGGGGAATTCTCCTAAATGGCAAGACGAAAGAAACTAATGTTATTAGTTGTTGGGGTACGGATTCATTTTTCGCTGGATTCATGGAACAATTTTTTGAACCGCTACATGACACTATGGTATCCATAACGCTTAATTTCAGAAACGGATTCTTCCACGTAGATATAGCGGAATAGAGCAGAAAATATAACCCATTCCTAACACCGGATGGGCAATATGAATTCTGAAAGATACTCGTACCGTTCGGGCTGTGTAACTCGCCAGCCGCGTTCAATAGATTCATCAACAAGGTCTTCCGTGATTTAGTACGGCCAGGGTAAGAGTATCTACTGGTATATATGGACGGCATAATCATTTATACGATAGGTGAGGAGAAAGCGCTGGAGAAGCTGAGGGTCATCCACAAGGTCGTAGAGGAGTATGGATTAAGAATTAAGTAGGGAAATTGCAACCTCCTGTTCCGCTGGGTAGAATTCCTAGGACACTTCATGGAGCCGTAAAACCTTCAGCAGAGAAAGTGAAGGCAGCTCAGAAGTTCCCGGTGCAGAGCAACGTAAAGCAGGTGCAGAGGTTAAAGGCTTTGACGGGGTTATTCCGGAAGTTCATTCCACGGTATACCGTGATTGCAAAGCCGCTCTTCGATTTGCTACAAAAGTTTCACATGGGTGAGAAGGAAGTCGATGCAGTAAACACACTAAAAGCATGTTTGTGTGAGGAGCCAGTGCTAACGTCGTTCAACAAAAAGTAGGTTATGGGGGAGTCTTGCTGCAGAAGAATGAGGACGAACACTTCCGCCCCGTGTTCTATTTAAGTTTTAAGACGACGGCAGCCTAGGGAAACTGCACTAGCTATGAATTGGAAGTCCTAGCTGAAATGAAATGAATGCACAAATTAAGGGTATACCTGTTGGGATTATAATTCACTATAGTCACTGATTGTAAAGCGTTCCAGGCCACAATGATGAGGAAATACCTGTGCTCGAGGGTTGCCAGATGGACAATAATATTGCAGGAATATAGAATGAAAATGGTGCATCGTTCAGTCAGTCCGATGAGGCACGTGGACACCCTCAGCAGATATCCGACAGTAGAAACGATAGAGGATAGCATATTACACCGGATTAAACTAGCGCAAAAGCTAGGATTAATACTGCCATTTACTAATGAACACACTCGCAGTTACCGGAACACAGATAGATTATGAGATAAGGGGAGGTCTACTCTGCAAGTTCGAGGAGGGGACGCATTTGTTCGTGTTACCAAAGGCCATGTAGAGGAGATGATAGGGTATATTCACGAACAAGGACACATAAGTGCCGTAGATTGAAGGCGGTGTTCAAGCAGGACTGACTAGTGCGTCGAGAAGGTGCCAGCGAATTGTGTGGCGTGGATGATAACGACCAGGAAGGGCGGTAAAGCAGAGGGTTTCCTGCACACCATAGAAAAGAGCACACACCATTGCATACCTATCATGTGGACCATCTGGAGCTACTGCCTTCAGGGAGAAAGTTCTACAATTACATTTTTGTAATCGTTGATGCGTTCAGGAAATTAATTTGTATTTATCCAATAAGGACTACTAAGACAGGGGAAGTCGTAAAAATCTACAGCTTCAGAGCGAAGTATTTGGCAGTTCAATTCGAATAGTCTCTGATCGGCGACCGGCGTTCACACCCAACATCTTCAACCGCTGACTACTGGAGTGTCCAAAAGAACCATTATGAGGAAGGAGGTGAGTCCTGAGCTGCGAACATGAGTGGAAGAGGTAACGAGAGACGACTACGAGAATAGACGTAACGAGGTGAAGATTCTAAATGTATGTTACAACTGGAGAGCCGCAGGACGTACGATAAGAAAATAAAAACAGCCAAGAAATACAAAGTCGGCGACCTGGTCTTCGCTATGAGAACACAGTTTGGCGTGGGCTTGAAACTATACGCAAGGTACTTCGGACACTACGAGGTGGTAAGGGTCAAAAAGAATAACCGGTATGACGCACGTGAACAAGGTTGGGACAACATGAGGGGCCAAACACTAACTTAACCGCATCAGACTGTATGAAGTCATGGGTGTCTGATGACGGGAATCCAGAGGAAGACATGGAAGATGACAAAGCGGAGGCTACCGTCGATGGAAAGATAGTCGATTTCCGGGATAGCCGAATGTAGAAAAGATAAGTTTTAAGATACTACATATTTTTTCCTTTTAACATGTAAATACTTCCAGACCGCCGACACAGCATTCCCGACGTCAGTTGAGTTCGTACAATGCAGTGGTATGAGCTCACATTCGCCGGCGTTGTGGTGAGCAATTACTTGCTAGCAACGTGATGCGATCGACCTACGAGTAGAAAGAAAGTACAATAAAAGCAATGATATGGGGAATTCTCCTAAATGGCAAGACGAAAGAAACATTTTTCGCTGTGGATAAAAAAAGCGTGGCCATGGTACAGAGCGCTTGATCAACTGAATGTCTGTTCGCTCGGATGGGAACAGGTGGAGAACAGGTGCGTAAATGGTAAGGAGCTGGAGAGTCATAGGAGGATGCAACGGCAGGTGGCGAAGAATAAAATTGCTATGGGTGGGTCACACCAAAACCGTCGACGTCTCAGACCCGACCAGGGGCGTTCACACAATAAAAGAGGTTTTGCAGCTGCGGGTCGTTGTCACATCTGGTGGCGAACTGTTCGGATAAAGAGAAGGGAGTAAGGTGCTTCAGGTGCAACCAATTTGGACACATCTCGCCCAACTATTCAGTGAAACGGGAAGGCGAAAAGAAGAAGTTCTTCGAAGATGCAGTTGCTGTACGGCGTATTCGCTAATGATCGATGCTTGTGACAGCGCTAACAGCGCTGGTAGCTGTAGAAAGTGTCCAGTAGCAGATCGAACACCCACCAGAGCAGTGGAAGGTAATACAGGTGCTAGCGGTCCCGGTGGTATATCCTCGTTTGATAGATCTGGTGGAATAGATGTATTAGTATGAGTGTCATAAGAGCTTACCTTGCCCAATGCAGATTGCAAATCATCATGCAGCATCGTGTGATGCTTTTGTTGGCATTTGGAGCATGTATATGCTGATGTACACTGGTGAGATCGATGATCAGCTCGCAAACAATTCCAACATAACTTCGCCTTCTTGACCATCTCCATCCGCTGAGCCGGAGTTTTCTGCTTGAAATCCACGCAGAACATTAAACGGTGTTTGCCAGTGAAACTGGGACAGGTTAGAGGAACGATTGCTGGATGACTCCGCACGTGTGGTTGTTCGATGTTGTCCGACCAGGTTCCTTGGGTTTTGTCTTTCTGACAGTTGATGCCATAGCTAGGAGGCCTTGAAGGCGATTTTCAAGGAAATTGTTCAGCTCTCCGTAAGTAGGAAGGGAGTTTGGGGATTGTAATGACATTTCCCGAGTTGTGAAAGTGCCCTAACTGCTTCAGTTGCTCCATCCAACAATCTGCGTAATCCATCGGTAGACTCCTCATTCATCGACGGCGATTGTAAAATCTCCCGCAAATATGTTTTTAATAAACATCGTCTGCTGTCGTATCGGTTTATCATCATTTAACAAGCTGTAGTGAAATTGCTTTCGGTCACTGCTAGGTTTTGAATGAGGACCTTGGCTTCCCCTTGGACAGAGCTTCAAATAATGCAATCGCTGTACGTCTAGGAGAGAACGATCCCGGATTACACAGGTGGTGTACCAATCTTTGAAGGCCCGCCATTCTTGAAACATGCCGTTGAGCTTAGAGACCTCGATCGCTTGGAGAATGGATTTAGCAGCAATCGCCTCGCTCCTCACATTTTGGCTGCCAGTGGTGGTGTCTCGATTTTGACGTGATAGGTTCTCGATCTGGTCATTGAGTTTACCCAGCGCTTCCGAATATACGGTTTCAATGGATATGAAATATTCAATTGTCATACCTTTACTTGGGTCTTTCACAGCTCCGGGTGCTTGGAGTTCGTCATACTCAGCGGCGAATTTCTCCCAGTAACTGGGTCGCATATCCTTCCTGCCAATGAAATATCCCTTTGTCTGTTTTTCCTTTGCTGTTTTGTTTGTTGGTGATAAGATTCTGAATCAGCTTTGCGTTTTCCATTGCCTTGTTGGTTGACATGTTTTAAAATCAATTTTTATTTTTCTTTACTTTAAAAGGAAACTGGTTCCCCGCAAGGGATGCCAAAAATATTAAACAGAAACCACAAGAAGTAAAAAGTCAGCCAATTGACAAACGAAATCTTAATTTATTACGTTAGAAGGACATGCTTGCGCAAAGTTCAATAAAAAACAGTGTAAATGAATAGTGCGAAAAAAGGCGCCTTTCAAAATGGCGTAATAAGTATATGGTAGTGTCATACCAAATGCGACCGTAAGGGTCTGAGGCATCTTTCGAACATCTAGGAAACGGGGATGGATGCGGGGTTTGCACAAATCCAGAGCGGTTGCATTCCTTGTGGTCACAAGGAAGTAATTATTTGATGTGAATGTACAAGTAACTCCAAATCTTTTTTTCAAAATAGAGACGTATCTATTTACGAGTCACTATAATCTCTATTAGCATTGTGTACTAATACTGCTTTACGAGTATAAATGAGTCAATTCAATTCAAGCTAATTAAGTTAAGGTTTTAGTTAGTTATTAGTCAGAAGTTCTTTAGGTTAAGAAAATCCTGATATCTTCAGGATAAATGCGAGCTATGAACAATCTGACATTTGAGTGCAGCTGAGTTAATTGGCTATGGACAACATCTTCTCATTTCTGATTCTGATTCAGGCAAAGAAAGATACCGCATATTCTATTCTTCATCCGAGCATTAGCCCTTTTTAGTTATCTTATGCCCTACCTATTCGTGTACGAAGAATCTCTGCAAATGTACATATATGGACGTTAGACGTATATTCAGTTTCTCATTTAATAAAGGCAGATCGTACGTCTGCTCAGGACTAAGACAGAAATACGTGCAATCAGTTATAATCCAATCGAAAGGCTCTCTCTCCCCCTCGCTCCTCATATGAAATGAGGAGAGAACTAACTAGGGCTTCCACTAGATTTTATCATGAACTACGAAAACGGTTGCAATAATTATTCACCATCACAATTAATTTGTTTGTATTATCGTATTATGCTCGAATTCAGTTATGATCAATTAATTTCGTATATAATATAATACCGAATTTGGTTCATTTTCCAAAAGCTTTATGAGCTGATGCACTAAATATCGGCCTCTAAACCCTAAGGCATTAGCGGCATAAATGTCGTCCATATTTTAGAAGAAATAATCGCTGATCGTTGTTCGAAAAGGTACTCGTATTTGTTGACTGTAACGTAAGCTCCAGCTTCATTTTGAAAACTATGCACCAATGATGACCATGCCAAAATCTGCATTTCTATGGGTATAATTAAGTCTAATTCACCCCACTTCAGTAACAGCAAATTTGCTAGTTCACGATTTTCCAATAAAAATATGGACGGTCTTAAGAGCCCAATCCGTCGTCTCCCGCCGTCGGAAATTTGTCTACTTAGTTCAAATTGATAATTCCGGGTTTTCCGCCACATTTTCACGGTTTCTAATGAATGCACATTTTGTTTACGCGTTGGGAGCTCGGCGTCTTGTGGCGTGTATATGGTATGAAATTTGTCTATAAGACGACGAATAGCGAGCTCAGTTGGTCGATAATTCGGACTATAAAAACCGCATTATCTTCCACATAATTCGCAAATTGAAGACGGATTTTCAAAATAAGTTCTTCTAGTCAATCCATAATGATTTGCCAAATAATACCGAACAGCTTAAAAATTATCTTTATTGAAAGATCAATCAGTAAAAATTAACCTTTACATCTAAAATTTCACAAGGATTGAGTTGGGTAAGTCTCCCCTAAATAATCGGAAATATAATGCCGAACTAGCATTGAAAGAAAAAGATTCATTAAAATCGAGTATGTTTTGACGGATTTAGAAGTTTCAACGGACTCGGCTTTCTGTTTGGTTTTCAGTTTATCTCAATATGTTGTTAATGCTCGGATGAAACAAACGAAGTAAACCAAAAACAGCTCCTAAAATATAAGCCGAAATAAACCAAATACCGAATAAATTGCTGTCCTCGACAATGGTCAGAAAAAAATTAACACATGCTCGACTATTTAAGCGAGATGCTGTTCGAAAACCCCTATTGCGATTACAAAACAAGCAGAAAATGTTGGAATGGGTCAAAAAGCATGAAGTGATGAATCCGAGTTCGAGGAATTTGACATAAAATAGAGTGTTTTCGTTCGATGCAGTGCTGAACAAAAGATGATGCCAGACACTGTGAAACCTACTGCCAAGCATGGAGGCGGTTCTGTCACGGACTAGGGATGTTTTTCTTCAAGTGGAGTGGGAGATCTGGTTCTCTTGATTGGAGATGACAACGACCCAAAACACAAAAATAGTTTGTTCTTTTTAATAAATTCCATTATGTTCAGAACAAAATGAAAATAATTTTTCTTTTTATATGATTTATATGATTACTATTCTACTAAAGAGAGTGTCGATGTCATTTGGTTTCTCTGCCATTTGTTAATTCATTCATGGAGAGTCTTCGATCACAATTTATTCTGTATCGTCTAACGATAAAGATCATAAAATATTTTATTTTATTAGTTGCTCAATTTTGAATAATGGGAGAAAAAAAAGCAAAATTCAGTCGACAACCTACACTGAAAAATATTAGTGCAGTGAAACAGAGTTTCCGACTTCTCGTCGACTAAAATTGGAATAATAGAACAATATTATTTAAATGTATTTTTTTCATAACATCAACACGTTGCTGGAGTTAAATGCTATATGAAAATTGTAAAATATGAGCTCACTAATGACTGCCAAACAAAATTGGTCTGAAACATAAAAAGCTCTCCCTATACTCGTATTACTGTCATGATTCTTGTATAAAGATTTAGTGCGACTTTTTTTCTGAAGTAAAATTACGACACCTAGTGCTAAAACAACGTCGTTGTCACCATCACGATAACTAAGTTTAAGAACAGAAGGCCAACCTACTTGAGCGTATCACTGTTAACTATACTCATGCCTGCTTAAGTATGTATGTACAAATAATAGGAGTAGAAAATAGAAATACTCTCTATCATACTGACAGAGACAATCCATACCTTCATTAACACATACATACTTATTCAAATGAAGACGAACGCACAAAGTTTGAAGTAGTTCCTCCTATAATTTCGCCATGAAGTGTTACGCGGAATAATTCTAAAGAAAGTCCTTGCTCCTAGTTTCATCAGGGATTTTTGTTTACCATCATCATGAATTTGTTAAGCGCGGAATACAGAAACCCTTTGCGCAGAACGCCAACATTCGTTTCCACGTAAATCTACAATATACATGTACCTTCGTGGGGTTGCGTCAATCTTTTCTATCTTTCTTATACCATGAAGTATACAAAGGCACACACAATGTGCTGCTTGTGAAGGAAATAATTAGCTAATTAATTAAAGCTATGGATGGGTAAATTTTCAATTTTGAGAAATTTCTTCATGATAAAGAATA
Organism: Volucella bombylans; assembly: GCA_949129095.1. Taxonomy (NCBI): domain Eukaryota; kingdom Metazoa; phylum Arthropoda; class Insecta; order Diptera; family Syrphidae; genus Volucella; species Volucella bombylans. Next base: position 20,052,444 of record OX422143.1, on the reverse strand, counting down.
CTTAGGGGAAAATGAAATCTCTCAGCATAGGCAAAAGACAATATAGAAAATATAATGCATATGTATACCAAAAAGGAGTAAAAAATGTCTTTAAGCATTTAAAACAATAGATATCAAAGGATGGAAGTCATAGAATTTGTCATATACCAAAATGTAATTAAGCAAAATACCCACCAGCAGGAAGTTTGCGATAGTACTACATAAACTTTCATACAAATAAAGTGCTTGTAATTCACAATACAATTTTCGCAATTTAGTTTATCTTCCAAATATCTTCTTTTGAAAGTCACTCATTAGACTGATTTGAAAATCTTTTAAGATTGTTGTTGTTTTTGGAACAACAACACCATTTTGTTAATTGTGCTATTCAAAGAATCAGATATTTGTTTACTTTCTTTTGATACTTTTATCGCAGGATCAGACGAAAACTTTTACTTGTTAACATAGCATTTGGTATGTAAGGAATGCATATATGTAAGTGTATGTATTTAACGAAATGACAATTCAAATATTTGGCACATTTAGAACTACTAACATTAAAATAATATGCTGGGAAATGGTATTTCTGTGTAATTATTTTATTTATTTCTATAATTATTAATCATCTCTTGGTCTAGGACAGTATTCAGATCTTACTAGCGAATTAGAGAATGCTTTCATAGAAAAGCACTTTAAGATTTTCTTGTGTCCTGATCCATTTCTCAATTATCAACCATCACGAAAATTGCGATGCCGATGTCTCACATAGAGTTAGCCATGTTAGCCATCGCATAAATGGCGCGAAAATTTGTCAGTATTTTGTGATAGAAAAGTTATAATTGAACCTAAAGGTTTGCTATACGTGACAGTATTGGCATCGCATTGTTATGCACAAAAATATAGTATAAAGAAAAGTTGGCAGAGAAGGGCATAAAAATGTTATGGTAAATGGTAAAACTTGAGACTTAGTTATCGTATTTAACGAAAGTCATCGGAAAATCTAGTCCAGAAAGTTAAAGCCGGTTAAGTTCCAGTCGAAAGAAAATTAATTGAATTGCTTAGATACAAAAATTTCAGCAACTTTTATCCGTTATCCCAGGTGATCCAAAAGAGAGAGGTGATGGGACCAAAGTTCGCAAATTTAGCCACCACCACAAGGTTTTGCAAATAAAAATGTAAACAAACTTTATGTGGCATAAGACACTAATCATCGCAGTCTTGCTCTATGGCGCAGGAGCACGAATTAGCAAATTCGGATGAAAATATCCCTGATCATTTTGAACGCAAGATTTTTCGTGTGTACAGCGAAAATGACCTGGTAAAATAGAGGTAATGCTCCAACCCAAGCAGTCTTCTATGTTTACGGAGAAGGAATAGGGTAAAACCTTAGGTAACACGCGCAAGTGGTAGGGCTCTTCAGTTAACTTTCAGCGCTCAACTGAGGGCACTTGGCCAAACGGCACTGATTAGCGAGTTTTGTTAGTTGAGGCGCAGGTCCAACCGGGCTGTGGCGTAAGTAACTAAGTTCAAATTATACGCGTTACATATTCCAAAGATCATCAAAAGGTTGAAGTGTGATAAGTGTAATATTTTTATTAAGTCTAGCTTTGCAAAGTTTTAAAACCGGAAGAAGGTCGCTTTTACGTCAATGCCAAATATTTAATGTCTAAGAGCATATTTTGTCGGGCAAAATACTATACGCCAAGTATCATACACGTTTGAATATTTGAAAGAGACTTGTGAAATAGAAAATCGAGTACAGAAAATTTGTTTTGATCAAATTGATAGTTTGTTTTCTTCTTTCATTTTCTTTACCTTTTCACAACTTATCACATATTGTGGCATTGAAATAGTAGCTATTCATATTATTTTCTCTGTCAAATAGAGGAATTGATAATTGAAGCACATTAAAAAATCTCTATCAAAATCTTTAAAATCATGAGGGGGAAAAAGGAATTGATGAGACCGAGAATTTATTCAGAGCTACAGCTCCAGCAAAGTATCTTTAAGATATTAGGCAATTAAAGCTAGAAAAGTAGAAATGACGACCAAACATCGAAATCGGCTTTTTGAAATTATGATACATAAATTCACGTTGGCATAAATTCAAATATTCTTCATTTTTGAGAAGTTAATCCTTTATAAAGCAATTTACTGTCCCGAGAAATGAAGTTGTGAAATTTACTGATGTTAGCCACGGGCGTAAAGATGAAAAATTTTTTCCTCTATAGATAGTGAAAAATTGTCTCTAGAAATTGCACTTCAAATGTTCATATGAAGGTTTAAAAAACACAATTGTCCGACAGGAAAACGGATAGCCAGATTGAAAGGACACAACTATGACATCTGGCTTTAAGATCCATAAAAATTACAGTGCATATTTCTGCCTCAAATTTGCAAGAGAGATTACATTTAACATTTCAAGGGACATCTCTAGTGCGAATTCATTAAAATATCAACGTAAGTTTCGCCAAAAGTTGTATACTATTAATCGGTAGTTGCATTAAAGTATCAACTTATATATTATCAGCAAAGCTTCTAGAAATACGCTCCCGATCATTTTTGCTTTGTCTCAGAACCACCGGCCTTTGGAATCTCCTGTTTTCCAGGAACACAATTATGGAAACTACGAGTAAATAGCGAATCGTAGCTTCGAGCTGGTCTTCGGGTCTTGTTTTTCTTTAAACCTTATCTAAGACATTTTTCCGAAATTTTGATTCTAGCATTCTAGTATCTAGGACTGGGAACGAGACTATATCACGTAAAAGGCACTTCGGAATCGGACTGGAATCTTTAACTATCGAAGAATAGAATAGAATTATATAGAAAAAATAGATTTTGGTCAATGCCTAAAAGGGAGCGGAATGATCAAATTTAACTTTTGCTAGAGATTTCCTTCCTAGAAAATCAGATCACCTGCTAGTTTCCGATGAACCAAAACAACGTGCCGCATCTAGTACAAGGTGGGGCAAAGTAATGTCATAATGTGAATGTGCCATAATTTTTGCAAATTGCATGATGACATTAGTTGACTGCAAACAATGGAGCGATACACATCTGAAAAACGCGGAATCATTGATTCTGCTTATTTGACTAATTTTCGGTCTGTTCACACAATGTGAACTTCATCGTCGTTTTCGTCGTGGTCCTACACCATGCTAATTGAAATGCACGAAGAGCCATTGCATACCCTCGAAGTGATTGTTTAGTGCGGCATTTGCAGTGAAAAGGTGATTGGCCCTATTTTTTTTTGAGAACGCAGATGGCACCGCCGTGGTAACTAGTGGGCGCTACAGATGTTAAACAAGATCTTTCCGCCGAAAATTTCTGAATTCGGTCTCAAGCTTTACTGGTTTCAGCAGAAGATTTTGAATCACCAATTTATAGGCCGTGTGACCACATGTTTTGGCTATTTGAACTGGTCGGACAGATTGCCAGATCTTATGACGCCAGACTTCTCTCTTTGGGGCTTTTTGAAATCTCGCGTTTACCATAACAAACCACAAACCTTTCAAGTATTGAAAGCGTACATTGAAGAAGAAATCACCAATGCGGAGCGAGATCTTTGGGAGCAACCGTTCAAAGTGTCGTACAATGAGCACAAATATGCATCAACTGATCCCAATTTTTTTCATTTATAAAAAAATCACAGCACATTCACATTATAACATTACTTTTGCCAAACCTTGTATAATGTATGATGTGTCGAAATTTTAAGGGGAGATTCTTTGACATATTTTGAGAAGAAAATCGCATGAATTGTGGGGAAGTGGTCGGAAATACACCCCCTCCGCCATACAGAAATTTTAAGCAAAGCCTTACGTGTTCCTATTGGAAATAATGTCTTTGAAATTTATGAGTGTATGGTAACAACTGGGGTGTCGTTGTACTCGGAATTGATTCTGAAGTTCTGAATCTCTGTAGGGGTGCAATCGCCCAATACCATATCAAGATGTTCTTTGTACAAGAAGGACGAAGATTGTTGAATTCACCCAACTTGTGCTTTGTAAATTAGTTGCTTTTTAAATATAGTGCGCGGAAAAAGTAGTAACTACATATATGATGTAAGAAAATTTTAACTTCTTTGTTTGCATCGTGAGCATCGAACTTGTCGAGTTTAGGGGTTGAAGGATGCCTATCCCTTCCCCCTCCTCCCCCTTCCCTTGGGCTGAATCAAGTTTCATACGAGCCGTGCCGAACTTCAACCTGACTGAGCGCCCAGAATCTCTAAAAATAGCTCAGTCACCCACGGAGTATCCAGATACCTCGCGACCTCTGGATTAACTAGCCTTACCTGTGTGCATATGGACTTTCCTTCGCTACTCGTGGGATCTAATCTGGATACAATGTCAAAAAAATAAAACCGGAGGCCGGTACTTCTGTAATACCGGGCAGTAGAACGGTGACTGCACCGACTACCAGCAAGGCTCCTGCATTGTCGAGCGGAGGTAAAACTGGTGCACCATCCTCTAAAGGCAAACGCAATAAGCCTAAAACTAAATCTTCAAGGAGACTGTGGAAAGCCATGGTCCTATCACTTCCTCCACCTCTAGCAACAGCAAGTTTTTGGCAGGCCACGGACTTGTCGCTGCTATTAAAACTCCTCCCCATAAGGAGGAATCAGGGTCTTAGCCGCATCGACAAGCTCCATCTAAAGCGCTCTACATAAGACGCCAAAATGCTTAACGCATTAACTAAACCTTCGGTTCCATTCCGGAGGTTGAGAGAAGTGCGGATATAAAGAGCAAGATTGAGTGGGCTAACAACATCCTAAAGGACTAATTACTCACTGCTTCTACTGCTCCAAAAACGCTAAAAGACTCCTCCAAGCTCCAGAGATCATTAGAGGTCCAAAACCTACAATACAACACCAAAACTCCAGGGCAGCACATCTCTGAAGTCTTCCAGCGAAGTCCTAAATGACGCAGTAATGATCACGGTAATCGACAGGAACGACACCGATGGATCAATAACACGTGAACGGTGGCAGTTCGTCAAGTTAAAGCTTTCGAGCAACTTCTTGGCCATCATTCGGGAAAACCCCGGACCACCTCCAAACTCTTCTCTTGATCTTTTCACCAAAGTCATAGGTGGATTAGGAGAGATTTGGCCAGGTGCGAAACTCGAGGTGGTGTAGGAGCTTCCTCCCCAGAAAGCATTCTGGAGATTATCAGGCTCAGCAACCCAACCCTCATGACTGGAAAGTCGCGAAGAATTAAGGTGCTCTTATAAATGCGCGTTGGTCGTGATCATTAAGAAATACCTTAAATGTTTTGTATAAACAAAAGAAGGGTTTCAGTATTTGTCATTTAAATGTTCAAAGCTTAAAAAATAAAATAGATGAAACCGAAATGTCGATTCGTCGCCGTTCTCAACTTGTTGGCCTTTGTCCTTCGACTACGTTGAAAATTTTACGTCAGAATCTTGGCTTACGTGCCTATAAAATACAGCTCGTGCAAAAATTAAAGCCAAATGACCATCGTTCGCCATTATATCCATTAAAATTGACTGTTTGGTGCGGTTTATACGCTGGCGGCATCATCGGTCCTTATTTCTTTCGAAATGAGGAAGGAGCTGTCGTTACGGTGAACGGCGAGCGCTATCGAGCCATGCTGACTGATTTCTTGTTTCCAACAAGACGGCGCAACTTGCCATACAACGCGCTTAACCATCAATTTATAGCAAAATCAATTTGGTGTCAACAACGCTTCTCGATTACTTTTTATGGGGCTATATTAAGTCATTGGTTTATGCCGACAAACCAGCAACTCTTGAAGCATTGGAAGCCAATATTCAAGCCACTATTGGCGCCATACGGCCAGATTTATTGGAAAAAGTAGTGAAAAATTCATATTTAAAAAATAAATGCCATGAAATTGCCTAACTAGATTATAGTATAGTGATTATAATTCATTCCAATAATATCTCTGTCTTGTATTATTATTTAAGCTTCTCAATCTCTTAAAAAACACCCGTTATAAGAGTGTTGTTGGAGGAATTGTCTCCATTATATGCGAAAGTTTACTTTGCGGAGACCTTAATTTAAATATCCTAGAAGGAAAAAATAAACAATTCATTGATATAGTAGCATCTTTTAATTTACATTTTGCGAATTATGATCAACCAACTCATTTAGCCCCTAACAGACGGCCCTCGCCCTTAGATGCATTCATTGTGTCTAATCCTGACTCCATATTGCACTACGACCAAATTCTTGCACCTGCTTTTTCACATCATGATTTGATATATTTGAACGTAAATGCATTTCCAGTAAAAGTAAATCAAGGTGAAGAAAGGTCGTGTAACTTTTCAAAAATTAATTTAAATGCATTGCTTAGCGATTGTAGGAGTTTGAATTGGACATTAGTATATACAACAGGTAATGTTAACATTCAACTCGAGTATTTTTATAATTCTACATGTTTCACAAACATGTACCTATAAAAAAAAAGTTTCTAAAAAAATGAACATTGCCTGGCTAACATCAGAAGCCCTAAGTCTTATTAGTAGGCGAAATCTTCTTTAACCAAGGTGGATGAGATATATATGTTCAGCTATTTACAATGAATACGCTACTGTAAGAAACGCAGTTACTCTTCTGATTCGAAATAAGAACAAGTCTTCTTACCAGAACAAATTCAACTCCCCCGATTCTACCTCGAAATTTTGGAAGAACGTTCGGGAGATGGGATGTACAAAACAACTGCAATCCACTTGATTTTCAGCCCGTATCTTCTACCACCGATCATCAGCAAGAAGTAATATTTTCACTCTCCGGAGTTGATGATGATGAAGTGTTGCCCAAACAATTCTCAAGATCAATTCGAAAGCTGTTGGCTCGGGCGGTGTTTTCCCAGTTTTTATTAAAATTCTTCTACCTGTATTACTTTCTCACATAACCCACATATTTAACTCGGTCATAACTAGGTCAGTTTTTCTCGATAGGTGGAAAATTGCTGACATTTTTCCACTGCCAAAACCATCAACTTCTAATAATATCGAATACCGACCAATAGCGATTCTTCCTTTTTTAGGTAAGGTATTTGAAACTATTATTAGTAACCATTTTTAAATACAATAGAAAAAATCTTATCACGAAATTTCAGTCCGGTTTCCGCGCCAAATACCACAGCTATACTCAAAGTATGCGAAGATTTACGAGCCGGTTTAGCCAGCAATATGTGAGTCTTATAGTGTTTCTCGATTTTTCAAAGGCGTTTGATAGCATTAATCATTCGTTATTATGGAAAAAGCTGGAAAGGCAATTTTTCTTTGAAAGCTCCATCTGCAATTTAATGAGTTCATATTTATCAGATCGGTCCCAATATGTATACGTCGGTAATAGATGTTCTTCGCATCTACAAGTCTCCTCAGGTGTCCCTCAAGGTTCTGTCCTGGGTATGTTGATAACATAAAAAATCTTCGGATATACGAGTACTTTACTATTAACCTGAATTGGAATTTTCACGTAAACAAAGTTATATCAAAAATTTATGGTGCTCTACGTGGTCTAAGCCCCACGACAAAGTATCTTCACACAAATGTTAAACTTAAGCTTGTTAAATCGTTAATTTTACCGTTATTTCTTTATGGATGTGAAATATATTCGGACATAGACTATTTATCCAAAAGGAAACTTATCGTGGCATACAATAGCTGCACGAGATGTATTTTTAATATAAAAAGGCCGGAACACATTTCCGAATTTACCAACAAAATAACAGGATGTTCACTATTAACTCTTATGAACTACGCAACCATTAAACTATTTCACAAAATGATAACAACCAAACAACCGAATTACCTTTTTGAAAAATTTTATACATATACATACATGCGATTGATCTTTCGAATGAGTTACCCTTGCATATTAAACGAGAAAATTACACAACTACTTTTGCTAGAAAAGCACAAATTTACTGATGGAATTTCATTACTCTTGCCTATTTCTTTTTCCACCTTTCCCCTATCTTCCTTTTTCTGCTTTCTATTTTAATTTTTACTTTTATCTATCTTTCTTTGTTGGAATTAATTTTTTTTTTCTTTTGGTATCTAATTGATAAACTTTTTATAGTGTATTATAAGCCTAGCTTGTACAATTAAACTTACTTGTACAATGAATTGTTTTAATAAATAAATAAATAAAAAACCTCTAGCTCAGATTAAAGGCATGATTCGGTCTATAAAAATTATGCTGATAAACAATTAACTGAAATTTCAAATACAACCTTAGATCTTGGAGCGTCGATATCCTTTCCAGAAATGGATAGCGACGACGCAAATCTATCTGAGGCGACAATTAAACCATCGATCCTCTTCTGACATTCTGTCGGAAATGAAAACCGATGACGAAGTAAAAAGAGATCCCATACGATCAGAGGAAGAAGATAAGCTCATATTCAGAATCAGAAGACTCGAACGGCACCGTGGTGAAGGCTACTCTGGTAAATTTTAGCAATGATACGGTTTCTACAGATTAATCTTCATCAATGCTTTGGTCGCACTTAAGTCGTCGTTCGTGGACTTGGGACACCTGTACATGCTCCGCTCTATTCAAGAGACAAAGGTAAGATTAGAACTTGTATATTAGTGAAACGTAGCCTTAATACATTTTTGCTTCCTAGTGTCTGAATTTAACCACGACTTAACCGTTGCCAGACTAGAGACTGCAAAAAGGTCACGATCATGTGGGGCCTCTCCCTGGTGAAAGAAAGGGTGGTACTGGAAGCTGGAAGGCTAAAAACTGACCTCATCATCGGGTGCGACGCTAACGCTCGTCACACGGTATGGAGCAGTACCGACATCAGCAATAGAGGTGAGTCACTTTTTGATTATATTATAAGTACTAACCGCATTGTCTGCAATATTGTAAATGAGCCCACATTTATAGCAAGAAACTGACAGGAAGTGCTAGATATTGTATCACTCTTGTCTCCGACAACATCAGTCAAATGCTAACGAACTGGATGGTATAGTCTTAACACTCATTTTCAGACCACAGATACCTCCAATTCAGCCAGAGTGATGCCCCTACCAGCCAACCAGCATTCCGGAATTATTGGAAAACTTATTGGCGAAAATACAGAGGAATACTGCCAGAAACGCTCTGTCCTCTGAACTTTCAAGTCCCCCGCGAGACGTCAAACAGTTTGATACGAAAGTGAAGGAATTCACCCTGGCTCTCAATCAGGCATTTTTGCCCTTTTATTCCACCTATATGCAAGAAAAAACCGCACTGGTTGATATCAGCACTGGGACCGCATAGAAAAATTTGCAGAAAACTTTTCAACCTAGCAAAAAGCACAAGAGAAGTGTCTGACTGGGACTCATAAAAAGAATCTCTAAAAATATAGAAAAAATAACTGAGGAAGGCAAAGCGACTATTCTAGAGATTATTCTGTGACAAAATCACAGAAACATCTGAATCATCACGGCTACAAATCCTATGATGCCTGGATGTTTGAAAAATGTTTGGACAACCTCAAGTGATGAATCAGTCAACCTGTTACTGGACACCCACTTTCCAGGTAGCTTTCAATTCGCGGCCAGTAGCAGCCCAAACAGGCCGACTGCAACCGGGATCAAAATTCATGGTCTGATTACAAGAGACAAACTGCTCTGGGTGCTGCATAGCTTCAAACCATACAAGTCTCTGGTTCGGACTGTATAATACCTGCCGAGCTACAGAGGGCATCAGATATTATTCTACCTGCGCTAGGAAATATTATGAGGAGCTGAGTAGATCTTATCCATATTCCACTGTCAATGTAGTATTTATTCCCAAAGCCGGAAAATGTTCTTATGTTGTCCCAAAGGACCTCAGACCTATAAGTCTAACATCTTTCCTTCTGAAAACTCTAGAACGACTGATTGATATCCATATACGAGCTAAAATTGATCCAAGACTTCTATCAACGGCTCAACATCGAACGATCCCTACTAAAGAGTACACAATGGTTGCTTTCCTGGACATAAAGACACTTTCAACAGCGTCAACACTCTGCAGGTAGACGACTCACTTGGGTACTTGATCAGTCTTATGCTAAATAAAAAGACTATCAACTCCAAACTGAGTGAGGCTCCTGCTAAAATATGTGTCAGCAGGGGTACGCCTCAAGGCGGTGTCCTATCTCCCCTCTCTGGAACTTAGTGGTTAATGAACTGTTTTCATACCTGAAAGCGGATGATTGCCTATGCGGATGACGTTGCTATAGCCGTGTCAGGTAACCATCTTAATATAATGAAAGAACTCCTTCAGCTAAATCTTAACAGATTTGCCCCTTGGGCAGATCGCTGTAGATTGGGAATAAAATCCGATAAAACTTATCTTGTCCTCTTTTCCAGGAAATACAAGATTCCAGTTATAAACACTCCCTTAATACCAGTTTATTACTTTCCGATGCAGCAAAATATCTGGGTCTCATTTTCGACAGGAAACTAAACTGGAAACCTGACATTCAGGAAAGAGTCAAAAAAGCTACAGTAGCTTTATTCTCTTCCAAAAAAAACATTGGGGACAAATGGGACCTTCAACCTCGCATAACCCACTGGCTATGCATCTCGGTGATTAGACCGATATTCACCTACGGGGTCGTTTTCTAGTGGACGGCCTTAGACAATGCAGTCCACTGCAGCAAACTAAGCAGAGCCCAAAGAATAGTATGTCTATGTATAAGCGGAGCCCTACGTTCTTGTCCCTCCGCGGCATTAGACATTCTCTTTCACATCCCTCGATATCTTGAGCAGGCAAGTAGCTGCGACCGCAGCTATTCGCTCTTAAAGCGACTAACACAGTAGACAAATAATTTATTTGACCACTCTAATATTTTTAATATATTAGGAATTCTCACAGAGAAAATCGATTACACCTTTTTTTTGATAAAGACTTCCATGCAGACTTCCCCTCTAGGTCCTTCTAGAACGAAGATGCGTTCATGGATTACATCTCAATACACTTCTACACAAATGGATTGTACGCCTAAATTAATATTAAGGCTAGACAGTAATAAAAAAACAGACCTTAGGTGGACTGTAAGACCAACATGTATAGCGACCAAACAGATCTGGCCAAAGCTGGATCTGAATCGCTCTAAGAGTCGGATCCTTTTAAATAACATCTCAGCGACATCATAGGTGTCATCACTAGACACTGCCTTATAGGCAAGCATGCAAGAAGGCTTGGCGCTTTTACAAACGATTTCTGTAGAAGCTGCATGGACGGGGATGAAGGGGAGGCAATCCTCCACCAACTCTGTATATGTCCAGTTCTCTCCCAAAGAAGAAAACTTCACTTGTTCTACAATGACCTAAACGATCTAAAGAATATAGACGTAGACAGTCTATATCGCTTCATCATAAGCTCAAATTGGTTCCATAAGTAAGAGTATCATAGGTCCACGTGGCATCACAATAGCCCGACAGGCCTAATTGGGTCGGTTTTTCCAACAGCCACTTTTACCTACCTACCTACCTGCCTTGTTTGCGAATATTTCACCCTTCTTTTTTTTCAAAGATAAAACTTGGGAGATATAAAAAAATGGAACGAAACACAATTGCGCAACGAAAACAACGTACATACAGGAGATTTTATGGTGAAAGAACTGCTGCATCAGATCCAACTATTCTTTCATTGCTGGATAATTTATCTGAATTCAAGAACTGGTCCTAGAATTGACAGATCGCTCGAAAATATTGATGCTGTGAGATAGAGTATCGTAGAAAACGCGAAGATATAAACGAAAAGACGATCTGCAGTTGCAGCTTTCTGATCGTTCTCTTAGGCGGATCTTGAAAAAAAATTTATATCTCTTCCCGTACAAAGTTCAGCTAAACTCCCTGGGACCTCGTGTTGCGCTTGGAATAAGTCGGAGCAATTTTAAATCTCGTTGAGCAGGATGAAAACTTTTTGCCAAATTTAATGATGAAAGATGAAAATATTTATGGCCAATTTTTTTTTGAAAACGGTACAGGTAAAAGTTTAACAATAAATGGGGAACGTTATAAGATAATGCTTTTTAAATACGCAACTGCCACCAAACGCCAATATATGGTTTCAGTAAGATGGTGCAATAGCCCATGCATCATGTGCAACAATGGAGTTATTTTCCAATTTCGGCCATTTGAGTTGGCCACTACGATTGTCTGATTTAACTGCAAGATTTTTTCTTGTGGGGTTATCTCAAGGAAAAAGTGCGCGTGAATAAGCCCCAAACCTTATAGCCACGAAAGTGAAACATTCACTAACCCGTTTTTCTAGTACGGCAAGAAACACTCCACAAAGTTATCTAAAATGTTAAAGAAGGAGTAGATTTTTGCATTCGACAAAATGATTCTCATTTAACAGACATTATTTTAAACATACGAGTACATATAATTTAGGATTTCACTACAAAAGTGATTTTATACATGAATACGAGAGAACCTCAGTCAGAGCAATTTTTATATTTTGAACAGCTCTCTCTACCTTTTGTATTATTCTGAAATGTAGTTAAGGTTTAATTTCAAGCAATTTCTGGTTTCATATAACGTAACAGGCTCAAAAAGTGAACAAGTGTCGTCTCGACAGGGATGTAGTGCAAAGGCAGATATCTGCCTATTATCCACTCGTAATTGAGTTTGCAACACAAAAACGTTGAATTTTAAAGAACGGAAGAGATTTCGATGCGAACATGTAAAATCACCACAGAATGAATGTTGCGGTAGAGAATGCAACCAATTTTAATGGCTTTCAAAAATGTACAATAAACACAAATAACCAACATTTTTCCACTCTTTTTCATATTGAAGCTCCGCAATGTACTCGTATAAAATGTACAAGTAGGCAATTATTCGAATTGGAAATGTATTTTATTTCAATGTCGTGTGAGAAAGAGAAACCATTAATCATGTACAAAGGCGCTGAAGTGTAACTCTTCAACAGACTCATATCGAAGGTATATAAATACTTGCTTCGATCCTAAGCTTATCACTCTGAATATTTTTGCACATCAACCACTGTCAGCGAGTATTGATTCGTATTTTCAAATTTTCGCATATGAATATTTAAGCTGCAGATTTTCAATTTTCATGAAACATTTTTGTGTTCTGAAGCTATAAATATGAAAATCAGATTGGATTCATGACGACAGACTGCTTTAATATCTTTTTTATTTTAAATTAAAACATCATTCCAAAATTATGTGTTGTTGGTAATATTGAGCTTGATTGTTCTAAAGAATAAAAAAAATCCCATTAAAATAGTTTTGGGCTTGTGAATGTTGAGGTAGGAGTCGATAATTCATTACACTCGCGTATACACATATGTATGCATACGCCAATTATGTAAGTCCATAACAAAACGATTTCAAGCTACAAGGCTTAAATTGTAGCTATTCAGAGCAGTTGGAATTTGTATATAGGCATAACACTGCTTCAAACATATTTCTATGTTATTAGTTCTAGTTTCGCTTTCAAATACTTTTTGAATTAGTAATGGGAGCTCTCAATTGTACACAATGTAACATCACGCGTACTAACTACTACTTTTGTATGTCCTACATAAAATGGCAAAAATATTCATTTGTGATAGAAATGGGAGACAATTACAGTTTCGATTTTTAATAGATGCAATTTAATTTCTTTCACAGCAGTTGGATACAATTGATACGTTGTTATGCAAACAGTGCAAACAGTGCAAACAAATATTTAATATAAAAGATAGAATTGCATTGCCCTCATTTTTTTGGGGTATACTCGTAATATGATTCAAAACCGAAACTGAGGATTGTATGAAAAAAAGGTAAAATGAGATCAAATCACTTTATTAATACTTTCTAGTATAGGGTCATCCAAAAAGAGGTGTCATTCAATAGAAAAGCACAACATGTTTTTGAAAATGTTAGCGAATAACAGCTCTGATATTTTCTTTTAGTGAATGAATCATTTTTTAAATAGCCCAAAGGGAAAAGATATAACGGTGTTAAATCTCACGATATCGGCGGGAAATTAAAGGCTCCATTTCACACGACTAAGAGATAGTCAATGGCAATCGAGCCATTGTTTCACCAGCTGTGTGGCATGTTGAGCCATCCTATACATATTGTCCACTTCCATAGCATCAATTTCAGGCAAAAAAAAGTCTATCAACAACCTTCGGTAACGCAATCCATTCACTGAAATGGTCGCACCTGCATAATTTTTCATCATCCAATGACACCAGCAATTCAAAAACCCCATAAAAACTCACTAGTTGCGGATAGAGAGGTTGTTCCACTATTTCTCTTGAGTTTTCGGAGCGACAGATGCGACAGTTTTATTTGTTTACGTACCCTGAAAATGGAAATGAATCTCAACGCTCAGAATAATTTTGGGTAAGAAATCATGACCTTGCTCTCCCACTTCGATTCCTATGTCAACTGGGCCTTATAAACGTGTAGGCCAAGATCTTTATGCAAAATTCGTGGTTGCAGATACCTGGGTTTTCAGTCATACTCAGTCACACACTAAATTCACTATAAATATTGGCGAAGCGCTTGATGATGACCAAAAGTACGAACTTTAGGAAACGTTTCCGCGATATTTTCACTGTTTTTGTAGTGAATTTTCATTATTTCAACACGATGTGTGAGTATGTATCGATCCATATTTTAGATATACATATATATATATTAACCTCCTAGTTTTTGTTTATCTAAAGTCGTCACAATGATAGTTGAATATTGAGAGTAAAAATGGAGCGAAATTTAAAATGACACCTTTTGTTTTTTTCAAATCAGATCTTTTTATCCAAATCAGATCTCCTTCTCAATATCTTGGAGTGACCTTTTTAGTTTATTTAGAATATACATAGATGCAGATTGATTGATGTTACTATTAGGGTTTAATTTTGCGGTTATATCCCTATCTACAAAGGGGTCTTTTACAGGTTTATAGTGAGATCATAGCCTTGTTTGTAGCTTATTTCAGTTAAGTTAAAATGTTCCGTTTTTTTTGTTGTTACACGGACCAACTATTTTGTACAAACTAAAGACAAAGCTTAGTATTCTCTGGATACTTTCTGACATCTTTTCATCGATTTGCTTCTGATTGGTCTCACATTAGACATAGAAATTATAATCAATAATTATAATTTAGGGCATAAGGGTAGACGCAGTTTTATAACTACGACTAAACATTAATTATGTCTGTTTTGCAGCACACTACTAGCCATATGATATTGGTTTTCCACCCACATTTGAGTGGTTAAGCGCATAAGCTTGAGTACTGAGCAAGAGAAAAAAATAGCACCCTATGAATATATCCGAAGAGTTGCCAAGATGGAGGCAACCGTGGTGTTAAAATTTCAACAATAATTTGAAAGGTTTATTCAGAGGGACTTATCATTGAAGGTTTTCGTATTCCTGAAATTGCTCAATAAAATCAAATAATCACATAGAAGGAAGGACAGGTAACTTCAAGACTTTTCGGACAAGTGAAGGAGACTAAGTCATCGATGCGAATAGCACACATATTTAAACACCATTTGATGGATTACTGAATGGGTGTAATGTTGAGAGAAGAGTGTACCGATTTTTTGCCAATGAAATAATAATTCCTCTTGTCAGTATAGTACTTACCTATTGAAAAATGGAAAATTAATAAGACCACCGACTCTCATAGTATATTAACGTTGTTAAGAAACCCATTACACCTTACCCAACAACCTAAACAAACCACAGTCAGCATAAAGGGGACAATAGTCACGCGCTCACCCAGCTCATCTATAACATCTTTTACCAAACGCCAGCATAGCTGGGGACAACAATCGCCACCTTGCTGACTCAACGTAGCATTATGCATGTGTGGTTATTATTTTATTGTTTAAGTAGATTAGTTTAGGTAAGCATTTATTTGTAATTAATTATAAGTATAAAAGAGGCATTCGCCCCAAAAATAAATGTCATTCTCTCATTGATTGATCAAATGGAAGCGTGATTATTTCACATCAACTCAACCAGTGAACAAGTTTAAGTGCTTATCTCACTACTCATTAAGGATAACAAGTTTATGTGCTTGATATCCAATATCATTCAACAAACGTAGCTTCATAAATAAGAATCGTTCGTCCAGTAAGAACTACTAGTGCCTCTCCCTCCAAAATTTCGCGTATAGAAACTATGAAATGTAGAGATAAATCGTGGAAAATACAAACGCCAATAATAACACCTTACTGGAAATTATACGAAAACTTACCTTAGACGCAATAAATTGTCTAGCAGAGCAGATATTAATACCTTCAGGAGAAAAGTTCTTCATCGCCATCGGAGGATATATACGCGTACACATATAACTACTATGTTATCAAAAGTATGTAGTCCTATAAGCCAAAACATACTAACTCGCCCACATTGAGAGAATGGACAATTCTTCAGTCACGAGGATCTTTAAATTCCAAACCCCACTTCCTAATACTAGTTCTCAGGCAGAGACTTCACACACAATGTTAAGGAAGCGAGTACGGATTTGCAACCCGTTACGAATACCTACTTGCATCCTTGTGTTTTCTACTACTATGTTTTGGATGCATCTGTATATCTGGGTGATGTTTTTGTTGACAAAAATGCCTTTGAATTTCATGAATCAGCCAACTGTAATCTCATTGTTCCTGATAGATTTTTTTATTTTTGAGCTTAAATCTCTCATTTACCTAGGAATGATTTCACTTTAGCAAAGTGAAATAAGACCGAACATAGAAATTCGGCATTATTTCGCTTTCATAAAGTGAAATAACGCCGAATTTTGGAATTTCACTCGGCGTTATTTCACGGCACCGAAAAGTGCAACTACCAGAAATTGAGACACCACCAGAACCATTGGACGGCTTGCTCATCAGCACGGATCCAGATTCAAACCTGTTCCTGAAGTCCATTCGCAGACTCAATTCATGCTTCAAAATAACATCGTTCGGAGCAACAGAAATAGGTCACAATACTGCGGCAAATGGTCAACAATTCAATTCAACGTTCAAAATCAAAGGCCAAATGTACCACAAAATGGGCTCATTGCTGCCAATGCCAAACGAACCACATACATTTTTATAAATCTACTTCATGGGCGGTGGGGACATCAATCGTGTGGACGCCGAACGCGCACTACAACAACCTTAATTTGCCCGAAGCCAGGCGCATCGTCGACGAGCTGGACACCCTATTGAATGAGCACAATAAATTATTGAAATTCTTTAAATCACATATGCACGAATTGCAAAGTGACAATCACGATATTGTCATCAATCCTGATAAAACAGCAGCTGGAGAGCACGTAGTAGATTCAATGCGTTGATGTTGATGACGTTGCTGGAATCATGGTTGGCGACCGCACAGCGACGCGACAAATTGTGATTCGAAGAAGATACAATAATCTGGAGTTCATCGCCGATACACACCGTTCATACGACGCTCTGCAATATCTGCTAATTTTCTGGAAAGGACAAGACAGATATTGCATAAACATTAACCAGCGAGATGCCGCCACAGGTACGAGTATTTCATTCATTATGAACAGTATTACTCATTTTGAATTAATATTTATGAATATGTTGTTACAGGAGCAGAAACAAACAAGAAAGTGAGCTCTATGGATTTTTATGCGTATCGTGTGATGATTCGATGCGGTCAAGACAACGCCATTCCACGATGTCGTGAGCTGTGCCAAAATTTATTGGTCGACATGTACGCGAAGGTAGAGAACGAACGACTGCGGTTCCAACGACACAATTAACAGAAGCTGCGTGCGGAAGAATACATTCACTTACTAGACGCTATCATGAGCAACGCCGACACCGCCGACACCGTATGTGCGTAGTAAGTACGTATGCAATCCATGTCATATGCAAGAATACATACAGCATGCTATGACTTTCGTCGGCGAGTGCGGACGACGGTGTTTATTTATCAGGTTTACATGTAATGAAAAGTGGCAGGAGACTACATCTTTGCGAAACGACGACGGAGTACTACTCATACACACCGAAGTGTGAAAAACGGCAATCGATGCTGCTGAAGGGGTTGGAACCGTCTTCTGATCCTGAGGAGATCCTGGCACTGCTCAAAGAGAAGGAGTGCGAAGGACTCAAGTTTGCGGGGGTAAAGCCGTTTACCACAGCTAGAGCCAGGCGGGAGAAACGGAGTCTGCCGTTCTTCCTGGTGCAGCTCAGTCCCGAAAGCCGTCTGGATAGTCTAAGGAGTATCAATGTCTTAGACTACCAGGTGGTTCACTGGGAAAAACTAAAAAGGAGCGAAGGCGTTATACAATGCGTTCGCTGCCAGAGGTTCGGGCACGCCGTGAAGTGAACTAAGAACCACAGTTCCGAGGAGTGTGCTCTGGGTGTTGATGGAGCATCCGATAGGTCGCAGCTCTCGTGCGTGTTATGTGGAAACGTGGGACACAGCGCAAACTATCGGGGTTGTCCTAAGTTCGCTGACATTTAGAAAGCAAAACTGGCTCGGCAGCAGAAGGTGGAGGTCAAACGTTCACCTGTCAGATTTCAAACACCAGCCGTCACGTCCCAAATTTCCTTAGCCCAAATGACGTCAGGTAGGGGGGCTACGATACAGCAAGCGACTGTTGCTTCTCCGGCGCCAACGCCGAGAACAACGGAAGCTGCACCTAACATGCTGGCCATCTTGCTCGCAATCCAAGGGCAGATGGCTCAGCTGCAAAAGCAGGTGCAAGAACAGGCCAAGCGGGAGGACCAGATCTACGCGCTGCTGCCGGGCCTAACGCAACACATGTCGTAATGGGTACGCACATGGTGGAGCAAACTTTGAAGGTCCTTGCGGTGAATGTTAATTCACTGATTAGGATCGAACGAAGAACCGCGATGTTTAAATTGCTACAAGACCAAACTCCTGATGTGCTTTTCGCTAGCGAAACCAAGCTAACCGATAAGCACAAACTGGAGTACAATAATTATATTGTTAGAAGAAGAAATCGGCCCAGATCCAAACGTGGAGGCGGTGTCGCGATCTTCATTAAAGAAGGTATAAAATTTCACAGAGTGTACAAGGGCGTGTTGCGCAGGTTTCGGATGTTGGAGGCAGTCGCCGTTTACATCCCGCTCCGCAGTGGAAAGCGGCTGTATTTGGCCTCTGTTTATGCACCTGAGGCTTCACAATCCACTCTATTCATTACAGAGCTCGATACGCTTTTTCTACTTCTGAGGCTGGAATCGGGGGAGAATTATTTTATAATCGGCGGGGATTTCAACGCTAGACACAGAGATTTGGGAAATAATTTGCCAAATACTAGAGGGAACCTACTACTCGATTGGTGGGGTTAGCACGATGTCATGTACAGACTCAGTCTTCCAGTTTCCCAGATGCGGGTCTTATTTGGATCTACTGCTGTACGACGAACGTATACGACTGACAGGTACGAATTTACAAACATTAAACTGTCTGCGCACATTCGTGTATGACAGTGACCATTGCGGTTTTAGCACCGAAATTACAGTTCCCAACGAAATTGCGGAATTGGAGGAGTTTGTCCAAAGATATTCTTACAACTGCAGTAAGACTCGATGGACACGCTTCTCCGCAACCTTGACAAGAGCGCTCTCCTCGAACACGCTCCACCCACCGTAAAATAGGAATTTGTCAAACGAGGAGATCGACAATTACCTAAAATAAATGGACGAGACAATTAAACAAACTATGGACACTACAATACCGCGGTATTGACGAACGACTAACGAAGACCTGTTCCGCAATCCTACTATAGACGCACTGCACCGACAGAAAAGTAGACTTCTGACAAGACTCAAAAACTTGTACAGACAGTTAACTGACAGACAAGACCCGGAGATTAGGACACTGAAGTCGTCGATTAAAAATATTCAAACGCTAATAAAAGAGAATTACAGAATTTCTGTACATTTATATTAAAACAACAAGGTTCGGGCTGTAAACACCAGCAACCCGAATATGTTTCCGCAAATAAATAAACTATTTCGGAGAAAAAATCAGTGTCTTAAAATAGCCCGGACGACAGACAACGAACGGTTACTGATAATAGCAGGTATTGATCCAAATGAGGCCGCTGATGATGACGCCTTCTTTGTGATCGAGGATCCACAGAAGAAGCTTGAGGCCATAGGGGCGACTTTCCGGGAAGTATACAAGGCCACTGATACCATTGGCCCTAATTACGACCTGGACAGTCGCGTCTTGGTGCACGACTTCTGCATTCGAAATGAAATGGCGAACTGGCCATCCGAGGGCTCTGGTTTCACCCGGTTTAGCGACGAAAATATGGCCAATAATGTCATTGCCAGAGAGGGTGACCTACCCCCATTCATTTCGAAGGAAGAACTCCATGAGATCTTCGACACAATCAGGGCTAAGAAATCAGTGGCGACCGATGGTATTCCGAACATCGTGCTTCGATATATTCCTCTAGAAGCGGTGGACATTTACACCACCCTGTTTAATAATGCAATGAATAATGCACATTATCCAGCGCATTGGAAAACGGCGGTGGTTCAACCTATCCCCAAAAAGGGAAAGGATATATCCAATCCGTCGAATCTCCGGTCGATAAGTCTCCTTCCGGATTTCAGTAAGGTTTTTGAAAAAGTAATCAATAGAGCTCTGTCTAGGTGGGTTGAGGACATGATATCTCACATGCCGCGTCTAAGCTGGTGTCCGATATCCAATGGAATAAAGGCAAAAAACAATGTACTGGTGCTTGCCTTGTTGACTTGGAGAAGGCCTTCGACACCGTATGGTTAGAGGGTCTTTTCTATAAGCTGACTAGGCTGGGTATCAGTAAACCACTCTTGTTCATTCTTTATAATATGCTACACAACAGACAGTTCATCGTGAAAAATGGTGGTGTGACTTCTGTTGGAATATTTCAAATTAAAAATGGTGTTCAGCAAGGCGCGGTCAATTCGCCGATCCTATTCAATATTTATACAAGCGACTTGATAAGTTCACTTCCCCATATTATTGCGTACGCAGACGATTTGGTAGCGTACAGAACAGGTCCAAAAATCGAGGTCATTAATACTCTCTTGCAGCGTGACTTCGATAAGATAAGACGATTTTGATGGACGATGACTGGAAGTTGAAAATCAACTTTCAGAAGTCGGAAACCATTCTCTTTAGGACGCCGTTGTCTGGAGCCTCTAGGGATACCAGAAAAAATTGGCGAAAGTTCTCTATCATTGGACAACACGGACAGCCTCTTGCCTGTCGAAATGTAGTCAGATACCTTGGGATCTGGCTAGATCAGTTTCTGTATTTTGGCAAAAATGTGGATGCTGCTCTGGCCAGAGCTAAAGGCGCTTTTGCCCTTACAAAGAGACTGTTTTATAACAGCCAACTCGATGCGAGGGTAAAGGTAATCTGCTACATGGCCCTTATCAGGCCCATGCTGGTATTTGGGTGTCCCGTGTGGTTCAATGTACGAGCAAGCTTAATCGAAAAGATTCGGGTGTTTGAGAGGGCTTGCCTTAGGGCTTGTCTTCGCTTGTACAGAACACCAGAGTCGGAGTAGAAGAAATTTTATCCTAATGAGGTCCTTTACAACAGGGCGAACCTAATACGAGTGGACAACTTCGTAATTAATCTGACTCGAAGGCACATTCCAAGAGCAATGACCTCGACGAATAACCTGATATCTGGGGCTTACTACCCCAAATACCTTTACCACGAGAGTGTGCGCTCTGACGGCTTCGTTCCACCGGAAGCATTCCTCTACCTGAATCAGATAGGGTTGATCCAGGATAGATCAGCGGTGCCGTTAATCTTCCATGACGCTCGGACAGCTGGGGACAGGTGACTCAACTACAACAGAGACGTCGCATACGGCAGTATGGATCGCCTCAGGTTCAGTAGGGCGGTGGGGAATTGCGATAAGAGGGATGTCGTTCGGCAGCACCAGCATTTCTGGTGGTTGAATGATGGGAAGATGTTTCGTCGTCGTTTCCGTCAATTACGGACCAGCCTCACTAATGAGCTGACCAATTTATTTGCTCTGTAAATAGCGGTGGCCAGCTTACATAGGTTTAGGTTAGCATTTAAGAAACATATACATGTATCAGTGTATACAAAGGTGTATACTGATATATGTATATGATTGTGTATAATGTCTATGTGTGTTTATGTGTGTATTGTACATTTAGGTTAGGTAGGCTAAGGTTTATTTTAAATTAGATATTAAGTTTTTATAAAAAATAAAAAATTGCCCATATGCTAAGTTTTTGTAATCAAAATTTTTTTCTTAGCCCTAAGTATATAAAATAAATATTTCCAAATAAAATGTAAATGAAGTCGAAAGACATAGATACGAGTATAAGAATTTAGAGTAGCTTAGAGTGCCTGTGTGGGGCCAGTAAGTTAGTATAAGATTGTGAAGTAATTTTAAGCTAGCATTTAAGCATTTTTTGTTAGTATGTAAGAGTTAATGATTAAGAAAATAAAATGCTTTAAATCTGAAACTGAACTGATTACATCTTTGCTATTGCCAGGCCAAAACGTAATGTATCGTCATGACATTACAGCACGTGTGTTCAAACAAAAATTTAAGTTCTCAATGAGCTTCATTACAAAATTACACGTATTCGGTCTCACACGTTATTCGATGTATTCGGTTGAATGGCAAAAGTGAGGATTATCTCATGCACACATTTTGATTTGGTTAGTCGACAAAAATACACCCTTAGGAAATCGATAGTGTAATTTCCGCGGAGATTCCAGATCCGTCTACTGATGAACTTCTATTTGATATTGTTAGTACAAACATGACATCGACGGATATCCAATACATCGTCAAAGAAATAAATAATGGCGGACAATCATTCACGCTAAATATCAACAACGCAGACATTGAGAATCTTTGGGTGGTATCATAATCGTATCATATGTTTGTTTTGCAATTATAGTAGTAATTCTCCAAATATATTCTTTTACAGTTGGCATAGAACTTGTATAAGAATATTTCAAATTTCTAAAATATGATATGATAAAATATGATCTTGCGACATTCTCCATATTATTTCAGATATTTCAATTTCAAAAGTATGATCATTAAATGTAGTCAGTAACCAATATTTACATCATTGAATTAATTAATTCTAACTTTTGATTATTTCTAAATAAATTTATTTTTTATAACCTTCGAGGAAATCTGTTACAGTAGTTAATGGAACAGAATATATGAACGAATTAAGAAATTAAATATAAAATGATTGAATTTTGAAAACAACGAAAACATTTTAACTAATTTACAAATTAAGTTATACAACCTTTGAAGAGAAAATTCTATTAATATAAAGATGAAAATAATAATATTTGAAAACTAGCACATTGACGTTATATAGTAAAATAAAAGAATTCGAAAGATATCTGCCTGACTCTCATAGTGAATTATTACAGATATTAAGAAATTTCAAATTTATTAAAAAATAAGCTTATAAAAAAAAATAACTTCATATATTGGTAAATATTTAGATATATAGTTTTTGTATGTTTCCGGTTCATTTCCTCTTTGATTAACGGATGAACTGGATTTATCGAGCGAATTTTTGTTGTCATGAATACCTTTTTGAATAATTATTTTCTTGGCTTTCCATGATATCAGACAAATTAAATGTCCAATTATTTTTAATATTTTTTTAATTGATTCAATAATTTTTTTGAAATCCAGATTTAGATTTTCAATATCTTTTGTTATGCATTTTATATAATATAATTTTTTTTTCAATTTCATTTTTTCAATATACATTTATTTTATTAATCAGTATTGAATTGTTTTTCGAAATAATTTTTCAACCAAATTTGTCAATACCCATTTATATAAAGAATTAACTAACATTTTCTTCTCTTAATTCTTCAATTATATTCATGATTTCATTATATATTTGAAGACTATCTTTACTATCAACTGATAATTTTGTATATATTTTTTATTTCCTCATCCAGTCTTTTCCTTTGAAATCTTATATCTTAGTAAAATTGGTCTTATGGAATTCCTATATTTACTGCCAAGATTTGAGCTAATTCTTTTGTATATTTGTTTTGTCTTGTTATTAACTTTTGCTTCAGAATCAGTAACCCATAGATGAATACTATTTTTAAATCTGAAACCGAATATACTCGTATTATCACATCAGAAAACTTTACATTCAAATATTTCATTGTCATATTTCCAATTTTCAATTTGACAAAAATATAAATAGCTAGATACATTTTATATAGGTAATTTTGAAATCTTGCCATAAGTTTTAATGTTTATTGAAATCATTTTAATAATATAAGAATTAATTATGCTTGTGCTTAGCTGGAAATGTATTACACCATTTGAAATAAATTTTTATTTCTATAACTACCATATTATTTACTTCATTTTGTCACGCAGTGACACAGGTTAAACCTGTTAGACTGTATTATAATTAAGAGTAATTGGTAAATTATGACTATTTGGTCCATAATATGAATTCTTAAAATCTTCAAACATGTTATATAAAAGATCACGTTCATTTATATTCTCACATTATATTCATTTGCATATTTTCTCAATTACATAAATCAAATTTGCTATTATCTTTTAAAATATTATCATTTCTATTTGTTTTGAAAACAGTTAAAAAATATCTTTGTTTTGCACTTGTAGTAGTAATTCTCCAAATATATTCTTTTACAGTTGGCATAGAACTTGTATAAAAATATTTCAAATTTCTAAAATATGATATGATAAAATATGATCTTGCGACATTCTCCATATTATTTCAGATATTTATATAAAGACGAAAATATTAATATTTTAAAACTAGCACATTGACGTTATATAGTAAAATAAAAGAATTCGAAAGATATCTGCCAGACTCTCATAGTAAATTATTACAGATATTAAGAAATTTCAAATTTGTTAAAAAATAAGTTTATAAAAAAAAATAACTTCATATATTGGTAAATATTTAGATATTGTGGTATATATTTAGATATTTAGTTTTTGTATGATTCCGTTTCATTTCCTCTTTGATTAACGGATGAACTGGATTTATCGAGCGAATTTTTGTTGTCATGAATACCTTTTTGAATAATTATTTTCTTGGCTTTCCATGATATCAGACAAATTAAATGTCCAATTATTTTTAATATTTTTTTAATTGATTCAATAATTTTTTTGAAATCCAGATTTAGATTTTCAATATCTTTTGTTATGCATTTTATATAATATAATTTTTTTTTCAATTTCATTTTTTCAATATACATTTATTTTATTAATCAGTATTGAATTGTTTTTCGAAATAATTTTTCAACCAAATTTGTCAATACCCATTTATATAAAGAATTAACTAACATTTTCTTCTCTTAATTCTTCAATTATATTCATGATTTCATTATATATTTGAAGACTATCTTTACTATCAACTGATAATTTTGTATATATTTTTTATTTCCTCATCCAGTCTTTTCCTTTGAAATCTTATATCTTATTAAAATTGGTCTTATGGAATTCCTATATTTACTGTCAAGATTTGAGCTAATTCTTTTGTATATTTGTTTTGTCTTGTTATTAACTTTTGCTTCAGAATCAGTAACCCATAGATAAATACTATTTTTAAATCTGAAACCGAATATACTCGTATTATCACATCAGAAAACTTTACATTCAAATATTTCATTGTCATATTTCCAATTTTCAATTTGACAAAAATATAAATAGCTAGATACATTTTTTATAGGTAATTTTAAAATCTTGCCATAAGTTTTAATGTTTATTGAAATCATTTAATAATATAAGAATTAATTATGCTTGTGCATAGCTGGAAATGTATTACACCATTTGAAATCAATTTTTATGTCTATAACTACCTCATTATTTACTTCATTTTGTCACGCAGTGACACAGGTTAAACCTGTTAGACTGTATTATAATTAAGAGTAATTAGTAAATTATGACTATTTGGTCCATAATATGAATTCTTAAAATCTTCAAACATGTTATATAAAAGATCACATTCATTTATATTCCTATATATTCGCCTCTGCTGAGCAAAAAATTCAATGCTCATATTAATTTTGAGTTCGGTGAAGTTCATAAAATACATTTGCAAGTATGTGAATAAAGGCAGCGATATAGATGTGTTTCAAATTCAGAATACCGCCGCGAATGCTCCTCGATTGAATGACAACGACGAAATAATGCGCTACAAAATTGGCCGGTACAGCACCTTCAATGAAGCTGGCGTATCTTTGGTTTCCCAATTCATGAACGGAACCCATCAGTTAATCTTGAAAGCGGCCAGCGCCTATTTTTCACCAACGAAACAGCAATTGAGCGTGCCATGAATCTACCAAAAACTACACTCACCGAATTTTTCGAATTGTGTAATCGTGGGGATACTTTCGGTGCCTTTGCAAGAAAACTACTGTATTCCAAAGTACCACGCTATTTCACATGGAATCAAACAAAAAAATGGATGCCCCGCAACAAGGTACACCAATTGATGCGTGCCCCGGCCTATTCAAATCAAACACTTTGGGCCGAGTATATACAGTCAATCCAAGGCAGACTGAGTGCTTCTATTTGCGACGGTTGTTGGTTAATGTCACCGGCCCATTGTCTTTTCAAGATACACGTAAAGTGAACGGACAACAGTACTAACGTTTAAAGATGCATGCCTTATAATCGGCTTGCTCGAAGACGACAATCACTGGGTCGATATGCTAGCTGACGCACCACAAATTCGTCTACTATTCGCTATAGTGTTGACTACATGTTTCCCGGGAGGAACAGACTCGTTGTAGGATAAACACAAAGATTCAATGACTGACGATATATTGCATTAAATTCGTACATAGTTCAATGATTTAACGATTACATTAAGCATTGATTGGGATCGAGGATCTTCGCGTTGTCATTGCCAATTTACTACTCAGTCATTTCATTATGCGTTCGCCAAATCGAAGTGCATCTGATTTAATGGACACCGAAATGAATCTTGAAATGCAGTACAATATTGCAGAAACGGTAGCGATTGTTGCTCGCAATGTCCCACTGCTGGCTCATGAACAAAAAATCATTACGAGCGCATTATGTTGGCAGTTTCGGCAGTTTCAAGGTGGATCCTTTTTTTGGATGCACTAGGAGGAACTGGCAAAACATTTCTCATTTCGCTAATTCTCGCCGAAATACGATAAAATAATAGCATGATATTGGCCGTTGCATCTGGCGTTGCAGCAACTTTATTGGATGGATGTAGAACAGCTCATTCAGCATTTAAGCTGCTTCTGAATATTCGGAATAACCCAGACGCAGTGTGCAACATAAAAAAACAATCGTTGATGGCCACAGTGCTGAAACAATGCAAAATGATCATCTGGGTTGAATGCACTATAGCACACAAACATTCTCTTGAGGCGTTGAACAGAACACTCAAAGATATAAGAAAGCAACGACAAATTATTCGGCGGCACTCTGTTACTCCTTTCAAGTGATTTCACGTTCAACGTACGCTGATGAGATCAACACTGGCTTAAAATCATCGCCACTGTGGCGTAATGTTGAAAATTCAGCTAAAAATAAACATGCGCGTCCAAATGCTATAAGATCCATCCGCTGACAAATTCTCGAAACAACTGTTAGATATAGGCGATGGAAAAGTTGCTGCCCATGAAAATACTGGCTGTATAAAATTGCCTAACGTTTTCTACACAATCGCTTATTAGCAAAATGCTCTCATTGACCACATACTCCCCGATGTACGTACACAATACATATGTTAAATCATGCATAAGTTGGCAGAAGGAGCCATTTTGGCAGCAAAAAATGTGGACGTCGAAGATTTAAACTTCAAGATACAGCAGTCGTTGCCAGGTGGCTTGGTATCATACAAACTGGTCGATACAGTTTGTTATGCCAACGAAGCTATAAATTATGCAACAGGGTTTGAACTGACTAGATTTGCCAGGTTTGCCACCACACCTTCTACGACTGAAAGTTGGACCTCCTGCTATTTTACTTCGGAATTTGAATCCACCACGGCTGCGCAATGGCACGCTATTGGTCATTAAACAAATGATGGAAAACATTATCGAAGCCACCATTTTGAATGGCAAATTCCGAGGCGAAAATGTTTTGTTGCCACGCATTCCAATGATTCCCACAGATGTTCTAATTGAATTCAAGCGCGTTCAATTTCCTATTAGATTGGCATTCGCAATAACAATCAATAAGTCACAAGGCCAAAGATTGTCCGTTTGCGGCTTAGATGTGTGCGCACCATGTTTTTCACACGGACAATTATACGTGGCATGTTCTCGCGTGGCCAAATCATCGTTCTTATTCGTGTTGCCTAAAGACGGACTGATAAAAAAAATCGTGCACTCAATTGCTCTTCGAAATTAATATTGATGTTCTTTATTTCATTTTTCTACTTTACGATAAAAAATATATTACTTTTTTCACTTTACTATGAATATATCAGTTACGTTAATGAAATACATTGAATTGAGAAAATGAATGTTTGGTGTTTCGGCGGTCATCGTCTACAGCCCTCTATTAATCTTTCTGTCATAGATCGCATCCCCACATATCTGTTTAATCTTCATCACCCTCGGGCTCAGGAAGACACTTTCGTTCAAATAGTTTCATTCGTTCTATTTTACCGATAAACGATTGTTCTATTTTATCGATCATATTCGATCAATTTTATCGATCGTTAAAATATTCAAGCACACTTACAATACATTCGTTATTATTATTATTATTGCACACCCACACACATTTCACATCTCAAAATCTTCCCACAGATCACTTGCACATCCCAATCATGCTCCAGATTCATGTTGCCGACGTTGCAAATGAAGACAAGCGGACACCACCTGTATTCCATCACGTCCCAAAATCCCATTCATCGTCGCATTACTCGTAGTTAAGTTAGGTGTTAAGTATAACTTTGTCAGATCAGTAGTTGAGTTGTATTTTGTATTTGATTGAATAAAGAGGCTTCTCCTCCTCCTAAATGAAAAAATTTATTTTTTTATTTAAAATAAACTTTAAATAGTTTAACTGGCGCCCGAGCAGGAACCGGTGATTTTCTCTTACGCGAGTACATAAAAGTAAAAAAATACGGATTCCTTAAAAGGAAAATTGCTAGCCTAAAGTGACCTGAAGTAGCTAACGTGCTACGCAGTTGCCAGTGAATGTAAGGAGCTCCCGTGCTCCTCATTTATTAACAGTTTGCCAGTGACCTAGAAAGTTCAGTGCATCGCGTTTGAGAAGACATCGGTCCTCAAAAAAGGAAAAAGAGAGCGTGCGTGTCTCTACTAAAAGGTCCTAAGAACGCCTCTAGTGTATAATAAAAACAAAAGAGAGCGTGTGTGTCTCTACTAGAAGGTCCTAAGAATGCCTCTAGTGTAAAATAAAAAAGAGAGCTTGTGTGCCTCTGCTAGAAGGTCCTAAGAACGCCTCTAGTGGACTACGTAGTATGTGCGTATCGAGAATCCTGAGTCACCGACAACAGACGGAGAACCGGCGTGGGAAGGATGCTGCTTCTTTTGTAAGCATAGTTTTAAGAAGTAACTAACTAAAAACAAAAATAAGTAAAAAACAAAAAAAAAATAATACATTTTATAAAAACAAAAGAAAAGAAAAGGTTGACAAAAGTGAAAATAAATAAATTTTTAAAAGAAAATAAAGAAAATTTTAAAGAAAATAAAATCAATAAGAAAAGAAAGAAGAAAAATATATATGATTATAGAATTGTGAAGAAAAAATATTTAAGAAAGTGTAAAGTAGAGAACAATTATAGTTTAGCTTAAAATATTAAGAAAAATAAAAACGTACATAATGTCCGATTTACGATCAGGATCATCTACCCATTCTCAAACTCCCCATCCCTCTATTAATCCTCCAGTTTCTACCGAAAATCCAAATAGTTCATTTCTATCTAGTGCTTCTAATAACGATCACAATGTTAGAGCAACCCCCGAATTAGATTTCAAAATGGATTAAACCCATTTGCTAATAGTTTACCTGGCATAGACCACACTATTGCCCAAGAACATAGGGGCAATTTATCAGATATTGATAAGATTCCAGATGTCGTTAGATGTCTAAGAGATTTCTCTGGAAATCCAGGGGAATTTAGTTTTTGGCGGAAGAGCGTCGACCGCATCTTAAAAATCTACGAGCCACTAAAGGGTACTTCAAGATACTATGGTATCTTAAATGTAGTCAGAAATAAGATTGTAGCAAATGCTGACATCGTGTTAGAATCCTACAATACAGCACTCGATTGGAAAGCAATTTCCAAGTGTCTTACGATGCACTACGCGGACAAACGCGACCTGAGTACGCTCGAATATCAAATGACGTCGCTTATCCAAGGAAACTCATCCATCCAAGAGTTTTACCAAAGAGTTTATACTCATCTATCCTTAATTTTAAATAGAATTGCCTTTATGGAACTGGGTGCTGAATCTCTAGCACTATTCTCCCAAACTTATAGGGACAAGGCCCTCGATACCTTCATTAGAGGTCTCAAAGGGGCCTTGCCAAGATTACTTGGAATGAGAGAGCCACTTGATCTCCCTCAAGCCCTACACCTTTGTTTAAAATTAGAAAATCAAAATTTTCGATCTAATTATGCTGTGAATGCTCATAGCAACGTAAAACGAATGCAACATCCATCGACTCAACAGTCGCCCATGCGAAGACCAAACGACTGGAACCCAAATGTTAGCTGTCCACCAAATGCCTATCATCAAAAACCCATACACCAACAAAATAGATTCAATCATCAGCAAGGTCAGTCACAACCATCAGCATCGAATACTGCAACTCGACTCCTAATCAGAATCAACAGTCTACATCTCAATTCCAAAATCCACACAATTCTAACAATTTTCAAACAAACCATATACCCGTAAAATTTTAACCTCCACAGAGTTCACAAACCAGAGCTCAGTCTGGACAAAAACCACATTTTGCAAACTCTAACAACGTACAACGTAATTTCCACATTGAAGCTACACAAGACGAACCAGACTCCTCTAATCTACCAATGGAAGATGAATCAATTAATGATCAAACAATAATTGATTATGCTCAACCCGACACCGAAGAAGTACTTGAAACTTGCGATAAATTACAAGAATTCAATTTTTTAGATTAGAAAGCTCTTCGCTACCATACTACGAATTTAAGGCGAAGAGTGGAAAATTCTTAAAATTTCTTCTAGACACAGGATCAAATAAAAATTATATAAAACCATGCTATATTAGAAAACCAATAGCCAATCAAAATCCTTTTTATGCAAATTCCGTCAGTGGTAAAATTAAAGTTACACATCATGCCAATATTGAAATTCTTGGAACAGAAATTGGGAAGTTAAAATTTTTCATATTACAAAGGCTCGAAACTTTTGATGGAATAATTGGAAATGACACTCTTAAAGAACTAGGAGCCGTCATTCATACTGATAAGAATTACGTCATCCTTAAAGGAAAATACAATTTCCCTCTGAAACAATTGATAACGCAAGCAGTAAATAACGTTGACATTAGAACTTCACACCTGAATCCATATCAGGAAAATAAGATTAAACAAATTATTCGTACCTTTCCTTTATTATTTACAGAACCCAATAAAAAGCTTACCTTTATAACGTCGGTTGAGAGCGAAATCAAAACGATATCAGACTCTCCAGTTTATTCTAAACCATACCCATACCCACAAGCATTAAAAAATGAAGTGGAAAAGCACATAGCTGAACTCTTAGAAAATGGAATAATACGACCATCGAGATCCCCATACAATTCCCCCATCATTATTGTATCAAAGAAACTAGAGGCATCGGGAATAAAAAAATACCGCCTTGTAGTTGATTACAGGAAACTAAATCTAGTGACTGTACCTGATCGGTACCAAATTCCTGAAATTAGCAATAACCTAGGCAACTCCAAATTCTTCACTTTAATTGATTTAAAGAGCGGATTCCATCAAATCCCCCCCAAAAATTCGGACATCGAAAAGACTGCGTTTTCCGTTAGTAACGGTAAATATGAGTTTACCAGACTCCCGTTTGGCCTTAGAAATGCACCTTAAATTTTTCAGCTCGCAGTACATATTGGTATTAGATGTTATATATACATCGATGATATTATTATTTTCAGTCAAACTGAAGAACAACATTTCAAGGATCTTGTGACAATATTCCAAATATTAAATGAAGCTAACGTAAAAGTCCAAATGGACAAATGTGAATTCCTAAGAACGGAAGTAGAAGAGTCTCGGATTTGTTATATCTCAATCTGGAATCAAAACAAATCCTACAAAAGTCAGAGCGATAGCTGAATTTCCATTGCCAAAAACATTGAGAGATCTTAGATCTTTCCTTGGCATGTCAGGATACTATAGGCGTTTCATTCGCGATTACGCGAAAATAGCTAAGCCCCTGACATCTCTGTTAAGAGGAGAAGATGGACGAGTGTCCAAAACGCAATCGAAACTAAAACCTATTCACATGGATAAAAGTGCGTTAGAAGCTTTCGACAAAATCAAAAATTCCTTGATATCGAATGATGTCATGCTATCATACCCAGATTATAACAAAGATTTAGAATTGACCACAGACGCATCCTACTATGCTCTTGGTGTAGTGCTAAGCCAAGAAGGGAAACCAATAACATTCCTATCAAGAAGCTTGAGTAAAACCGAAGAAGCGTATGCCACAAACGAAAAAGAAATGCTTTCCATTATATGGGCTTTAGGCACCCTTCGTAATTTCCTTTACGGATCGAAAAAAATAATATTCACAGATCATCAACCGCTAACCTATGCGTTGAGCAATAGAAACACAAACGACAAAATGAAAGGATGGAAAGCCATTTTAGAAGAGTTTAACCATGAACTTAGGTGCACTCCAGGAAAGTCAAATGTAGTGGCTGACGTTTTATCCCGCATTCCACAATCAAAAATTACTTCTCTAACCCCGACACAACACAGCAGTGAAAGCTCATCCCAAAATTTAATTCCAGCAATGGATTAGAAATCAGATAATCCTCAAACTAGGGAACACAAGCAGTCACCAATTACAAGTCCCATTCACTAATATCCGTAGACATATAATAATTGAGCCAAATTATACTAAAGAAAATCTCATAGGAAGTTTTTAAACGATTCCTAGACCCTAGAAATAGTAAACGGCTTATCATCCCCTGAAAGAGTAATGGGAGTAATTCAAGAATTATATCGTTTACATTTTTCAAACTATAGAATACGTTACACTCAATCTCTGGTTGAACATATTTCATCTGAAAGCAGACAAGAGGAAATAATAGTCGAGACTCATTCTGGGGCTCATCGCGGTCCGGATGAAAATAATAAAACAAATATTAGACAAATACTATTTTCCCAGTGTGATGAAAAAAATCAAGCAATTCACAAAACAATGCTCGACTTGTAAGAAGAATAAATATGACCGACATCCGAATAATCCCTTGTTAGGTAAAACCCCGATACCAAATTACCCAGGTCACACAGTTCATATCGATATTTTTTCGACCGAAAAACAATTAGTTCTCACTGCAATAGATAAATTCACAAAATTCATAATAGCCAAAATGATTAACTCTAAATCAATAGAAGACGTTAGGCGACCACTTCGCGAAATTATTTTTCAATTTGGCGTTCCCCAATATTTAATAATTGATAACGAAAAGTCTTTGAATTCTGAAACAACACAATTCATGCTTAAGGATGAATTGAAAATTAATGTTTTTACCACACCACCTTATAAAAGTGAAGTGAACGAACAGGTAGTACGGTTCCATTCTACCTTGGCCGAAATAATGAGATGTTTAAAAAAAGAAGTCATAAAAAGAAATTTCGAAGAATTGCTTGAAAGAGCAGTTAATGAATATAATCATACTTTCCACACTTCTAAGAAAAAAAGACCAGTAGATTTATTTTTTGGCAGAACAGCACATTTTTCACCAGAAGATTACGAGAGAACAAGATTAAGCAATATTATAAAACTAATGCAGATACAAGAGAGTTAAGATAAAAGATTACACCCCAGGTGAAATAGTTTACGTTCAGCAAAACAAAAGAGTAGGTTCCAAACTGACTAACCGCTATTCTAAAGAAATAGTTCTTGAAAACTTGAAAACAACCATTAAAACAAAATCAGGAAGAATTATTCACAAAAGCCACATTCGAAATTAAAATTGTCATCATTCCTTTTTTCTTCTCTCTTTAGGTTTTTTATTGTAGGCTGCATAGCCGAAGTGCAAATTTTAGATTACTCATCAAGTGAATTATTCGCAATAGAAACAGGAACAGCAAAAATCCAAACCGGAACTTTTAAGATGGTTCATATTATAGATCTGGAACCTTCTGAGCATTTAGTAAACGACATTAGAAGCGCAATAGAAAATACCATAACCAAAAACCACCCATCCTATCCTTTCCTTTCTCACGAATTAACACAAATTAACAATATATTAGACAGATTGAAACCGAAAAATAAATATAAAAGATCACTTAACTTTATAGGGACCGCATGGAAATGGATTGCAGGCAATCCTGACCATGACGATTTCCGCATTTGTATTTTAAGAAACAAAATTAACAAATAATAACAAACAATTGCTAATCAACAGAAATATAATTAATAATATTAATCAAATAAATAATGTGACTAATGAAATAATTAGAAAAAATGAAAAACCACGATATGTATAAAAATAACATTGTTTTAATTACACAATATAAGATTAAGTTACTTAAAGAAGAACTTATTAATATAGAATATGTCATACATTGGGCAAAGCAAGGAATTATAAATTCATATATATTATCAATTGAAGAAATAAAAATTGTAAAAGAAATACTTAGAAATGAGAATATTCCC
This sequence comes from Volucella bombylans, assembly GCA_949129095.1. NCBI lineage: Eukaryota > Metazoa > Arthropoda > Insecta > Diptera > Syrphidae > Volucella > Volucella bombylans. Next base: position 20,017,580 of record OX422143.1, on the reverse strand, counting down.
TTTAACAATATAGATGAAACACTTAACCTAGCAGAAATAAAAATAGCTAGTAATTCAACCTCGATAGTTTATATTATAAGCATACCAAGTGTAACATCAGATTTTTGTAATAAAATTTTAATAAAAGCTGTTAAGAAAACTAATTTTATAAATAAACTTGAGTACGAAAATATTCTGAAATGTCAAAAATCAATATATGGCATCAAATTAGATTGTAAGTCATATAATAAATTTAGCTATATGCCCTAATCATAATATTGTAGATTTAAGCGGCACATCATGCATCCTAACCTACTCCAAAGCACAAAAGCAAATTGTCCCAAAATCAATAATCAACATGTCCCGAAAATAGACGAAATCTCCCCAGGAATTATCCTACTAAATCAGTTTAACGGAACCTTGGTACAAAACGACAACGAAACATTGGAACTAACTGGCACGTTCATCATTAAATTTCAAAATTCATCAATAAAAATCGACAATAAAACTTACACATCCAACATAGTAGTTTCCACTCTGAAGCCATTACCTGCAATCGCACAACTCTTCACAGCAGAAGACATAGAAGAGTTACTATCGCTGGAAATGCTGAAAGAACTACATAATAATAACATAGAAGACATCCAATTACTAGAAGTAGAACACCGTGCAGTAAAAATTACAAACATCGGATTAACACTAGCCATATCTATGTTTGCATTGGCCCTCATAATGAAAGTCATCTGGAATAAACGCTCAGCACAAATCCAAGTCACCAATGTACTCGAAACAGAGAGCAAAGAGATGGAAGAAGTACCCACACATATTTCTAGCTAAGAAAAGAAAAGAGATCAACAAGAAATATTGCCACCGAAGCCAGCCCGAATCCACCAAATTCCGTTCTTTTGAAAACTAGTTATCAAACGAGGACGTTTGAAACTTAGCGGAGAAGAGTTAACCACAACACAATAAATTCTTCAATTGCACCTGATACCACACTTCCGCCACGCGATTCACTTCATCATTTACATTTTGCACATGCACACCCACCACATTCCACATCTCAGAATCTTTCGTTATAGCTCTAAATGACCTGAGCCGAAGCCTGAATGACGCTGAGGGAATGCATCCAAGCATGGTTATCGGAACACCCAGATGGAGGCTAACTGCGAAACCCAATAAGCAGCCCCCCATCCGGAGGGCGGAGAAGGAGGGCTTGGCTGAAAAGGTCAAAGGAACCCCTATGAACTCTCTGTGACAAGACGAGCAAGCACCGTCTTACAAGTAAGTGCTCCCCACCCCACAATGTGGCAACGAGGGATACAGCAAGAAGCAAATGGCGAGATCCGGCGGTACCCGCCACAAGGTGAATGGTGCAGTCTCTCCACCCGGAAGTGACTGCACACGCATGTAGTTATTAAAATAAATTGAAAATTACCGTAAAACATTAAGACTGAGCCCAGTAAGGTCTTAATTATGGCATACTGGAAAAATAATTGGAATGACAGCTATGAGGGCTGACGTTTGTAGTATTCTGTTACCTGAGTAAGCAAGAGTGAAATTTTGCGGAAATGGCTTTCAGGCTAATGCTACAAGCGCCCCCGTCCCGTTAAAACCTTGGCAGGACTCAAAGAACGCTCGATGCCTCGTCGCCATTAAGTTGGTGGTGTAGGTCAAGATGTAACATTCCTTGTTAAAACCGATTTGGCTCTGGCACAACACCTCATAAGGGTCTGTGTCAACCCTTGCATGGCCTCACTGCTTGCAAAGACAACCATGGAATCCTTAGGTTACTACACACTCGGACATCGATAACGGCTTTGAGTGGGGACCCAATCGAAATGAATCCAACAAAAACCAAATCAACGGAGGGAATATTAGTGGAAGAGAAAGGTAATGAGGAAAATCCCTTTCAAAGGAGCTCAAGGATGCTAAGGTCACCAGACACCGCACCAGCACCTTTAGGGAGAAGCACTGAAAACAGTGTTCTTTCTGCGACAAGAGAGACGGCATTTGAACCAAATTCACAGCTATCTGCCTTCCACAAACTAGGTGAGCAGATACGGCAACTGGTGGAAATGTTAGAAGATGGGAAAAGGCGTTCAATACATCAACCTATGAGAGACGCAATTGAAAGCATTAGATCCCTATATGAGCTTTCTGCTATTCAACTGCAGGACGAAAAAGCAAAAGAGGTGATAAGGAAACACAACTCCTCACAAACCTCTCCCTGGCTGAGAAACGCACAAGAACCCAAGAAAAGGCAGGGTCAAAATGGCGAAACCCCAGAACCAAAGAGAAATAAAAAACCCCAGGCGGTAGAGTCGAAGCAAAAAGAAAACAATATTGGAGCCATAACTCCGAGGATCAAGGAGAAGAACACCGCCATTCCGACAAAACAGAAGTCAAACGATGGCAAACAGTTGAGAAAAACTAAGAAGGAGACTAACAAAAAGAAGCTCGAGGCGAAAAGAAGTAAGCCGGACGCGTTCGTCATCGAAGCAAGTGAAGGACTATCTTACGCGGAGATTCTTCGTAGCGTAAAAGCAGACCCCAAACTAGAAGCTATTGGAAAAGAGGTATCCAGGATAAGAAGGACCCAGAAAGGAGAGCTCCTAATACAGCTCAAGGAACATGGAAATAAGACAGAAGAGTTTAAGAGTGTCATTGGCGAGGTTTTAGGAGAGCGAGCGAGTGTAAGGACACTCACACATCGCACTACCATCGAGCTGAAAGACGTCGACGAAGTTACCGGAAAGGAGGACATTTGCGAGGCAATAAGGACTCAACTCGGGGTGGAACTACAACCAGCAGACATATTATCCTTGCGAAAAGCGTACGGTGGAACCCAAACAGCAACAATCGGACTTCCCGTCGGACTGGCAAAGAAACTGTTAGATGCAGGAAAGGTAAAAATTGGATGGGTTATTTGTCGCATTCGAGAACGAACGCTTCTCCAAAAATGCTTCAAATGTCTTGAATTTGGGCATATAGCCAAGCATTGCAAAAGCAGTGAGGACCGCTCCAAGCTATGTAGAAGGTGTGGAACGGAAGGCCACATAGCAAAGAACTGCGATAAGGAGCCATCATGCATGTTCTGTCGAAAAGAACACCCAAACGATTCGAAGCATGTAGCCGGAAGCAGCAAGTGTCTGGTTTTTAGGAAGGCCATCATCAACAAGAAAACATGAAGATAATACAGATTAACTTAAATCACTGTAGAATTGCACAGGATATCCTGACACAAACGGCTAGAGAAGAAAAAGCGGACGTTATTTTGATAAGTGAACCGTATAAAACTCTGGACAGCAATATATGGATCTGCGATAGGACAAAGCACGCTGCTATATGGATATGTGGAAAGCATGCCTTTCAAGAAACTAACGGACTTACGGAGGGCTTTGCACGGGCCAAAATAAATGGCATATATTTTTACAGCTGCTATGCACGTCCAAGCTGGACCATTAACGAGTACCAGGCAATGCTAGACAACCTATCCGCCGACGTTCGTGGTAGAACCCCTGTGGTTATCGGCGGCGACTTTAATGCATGGGCAACGGAGTGGGGTAGCAGACTTACAAACGCCAGAGGCCGTAGTCTGCTAGAAAGTTTTGCAACCCTTAACATAGGCATTGCAAACCAAGGTCGTGCAAACACATATCGTAAGGCAGGAACGGGCTCGATTATCGACATTACGCTCGTTAGCAACTCCCTCTTACGAAACATAAAATGGCGAGTCAGCGAAGAATACACGCACAGTGATCATCAAGCAATAATATTTGAAACGAAGGAGAAGAGTACCGTGCAACGCGCTAAACGAACGGGCCCAAGATGGAAGGACACACACTCCGACCTGAACGCGTTCGAAGAAATGATAAATACCGAAAACATAATTCAAAGCGGAACAGCTCAAGCCTACTCGTATATACAACAACTCGTCCGCATTCTCACTACTGCGTGCGATGCTTCAATGCCCAGAAGAACGGGTACTAGAGGAGGAACACCATGCTACTGGTGGAATGAGGAAATAAAAAAGCTTAGAGCAAAGTGCTTAAAAGCCCGACGCAAAGTCCAAAGATCTAGGGGAAGAGATCGCTTTGAAGAACACCTTATTGTCTTTAAAAAAGCAAGACGCGACTTAAAAAAGGCAATCAGGGAGAGCAAGACAAGATGTTTTAAAAAACTTTGTGAAGAAGCCGACATAAACCCTTGGGGTACAGCATACAGGATCGTCATGACAAAGATAAAGGGCAGCAGGTCGCCGCAAATAACATGTCCAGCAATCCTAAGCTCCATAGTAGAACACCTTTTCCCCCGAAGTACATCTACTATGTACCATATCGTTAGGGAGTCCAACACGGAGGACATTCCAATAGTCACAGCGGATGAACTCATGAACGCATACAGGAAGATAGGCGACAATAAAGCGCCGGGACCTGATGGCATACCAAATAAGGCACTAAAAGCAGCTATCCATAAGCGCCCAGACATGTTTATGGAAACAGTTCAAAAATGTCTTGAAGAAGGAGTTTTCCCGGATGCTTGGAAACTACAACACCTAGTCTTGCTTCCAAAGGGAAACAAGCCACCTGGGGAACCGTCCTCGTATCGTCCAATATGCCTTCTAGACACAATGGGAAAGATATTGGAACGGATAATATATGCTAGACTGCTCGCGGTAGCAGAAGAGAGAGGAGCACTATCAGACTTACAGTTTGGGTTTAGAAAATCGCGGTCTACTGTTCAAGCCATAAAAACTGTGGTCGACATTGCGGCCGAAGCGATACAAGGAGAAAGATGGCGGTATGGTACAAAGAAATATTGCTTAGTGGTGACTCTAGACATCAAAAATGCCTTTAACTCGGCAAACTGGGCGTTCATCAGAAAATCACTAGCCAGTATGAATACGCCATACTACTTACTGAGGATAATAGAAAACTACTTTACCAACAGAAAACTGAGGTATGAAACTGACGAAGGGTTGAAATACTACAGCGTTTCAGCTGGGGTTCCACAAGGATCAGTACTCGGTCCACTCCTATGGAACATTATGTATGACGGAGTGCTAAGGCTTATGCTGCCGAGAGGAGTTCAAGTAATCGGATTTGCAGACGACATTGCCGTCGTTACGGTGGCAAAAGAAATAAAGGAGATAGAGGCTGCCACAAATGTAGCGATTATTCGCATCAAAGACTGGCTAGTATCCGCCGGTCTAGAATTAGCGGACCATAAAACGGAAGCCGTCTTAATTACCAGTAGAAGAATTGTGGAATACACCAATATACGGGTGGGACATCAAATAATCCGATCGAAAGAATCAATCAAATACCTGGGAGTAATACTTGATAACAGATTACAGTTCAAAGCACATATAGAGTACTCCAGTAACAAGGCTTTACTGCTGCAAGGAGCTCTCTCTAGAATACTACCAAACATTGGTGGACCTGGATATGCCAGGAGGATTCTCCTATCTAGAGTAGTCAGCTCAGTCCTCTTATACGCTGCTCCGGTCTGGGCGGGAGCACTCGCCATAAAAGCAAACAAGAGAAATCTGTTGTCCGCATACAGGCTCAGTGCATTAAGAGCGATCTGTGGATTTCGAACAATCTCAGATGAAGCAGCCTTCGTGATAGCAGGAATGATTCCGATCGACATTCTCGCGGACGAGATGTTGAGAATTTATAATAGAAGAACCCCAGGGCGACAAGATGCAGGTGAAATTGCAAGAATAAAAGGAGAAGAGCGAGCGGTCTCAGCAGCCCTCTGGCAAGCCAGGTGGGAAAATAGTACAAAAGGCAGATGGACCTACAAGTTGATCCCGGACATCGAGACCTGGACAAAACGAGCACATGGGGATAACAACTACCACCTTACGCAGTTCCTATCTGGTCACGGCGGCTATCGTAAATACTTGCACCGATTCGGACACAATAGCTCCCCTTTGTGCCCAGAATGCTCAAACGAGGAGGAAGATACTGAGCACGCCATATTTCATTGCCGACGTTTTTCGCAGTGGAGAATTAATCTGCCCAGTCCAATACTACTCATAGACCAAATGTTGCAGTCGGAGGAAAATTGGATGGAAATCGGCACATTTGTGACAATTGTGCAAAATGAGCTAAGAAGAATTGAAAAAATTAGAAGAGCTGAAGAAGCAAATACAAGAAGAATAGCATGATCTGCTAACCAGCCCTGCGAAGTAATACCTAACGGCAGTCCCGCGGGGAGAGTGGTTGAAGGACATAGTGGTGTGGATTAGTACGTAGGCGCACTCCTGGCATCGAACATTCGGGTGTTGCGAATCGTGCATGTTGGCGGCACGGGCTACCGCATCTATGAAGATTACCACATCCATTGGCGCAACCAAGAAAAAAAAAAAAAAAAAAAAACATCTCAGAATCTTCCCACAGATCACTTGCACATCCCAATCATGCTCCAGATTCATGTTGCCGACGTTGCAAATGAAGACAAGCGGACACCACCTGCATTCCATCACGTCCAAAATCCCATTCATCGCCGCATTAGTTAAGTTAGGTGTTAAGTATAACTTTGTCAGATCAGTAATTGAGTTGTATTTTGTATTTGATTGAATAAAGAGGCTTCTCCTCCTCCTAAATGAAAAAAATTATTTTTTTATTTAAAATAAACTTTAAATTGTTTAACTGGCGCCCGAGCAGGGACCGGTGATTTTCTCTTACGCGAGTACATAAAAGTAAAAAATACGGATTCCTTAAAAGGAAAATTGCCTAAAGCTCCCGTGCTTCTCATTTATTAACAGTTTGCCAGTGACCTAAAAAGTTCAGTGCATCGCGTCCTCAAAAAAGGAAAAAGAGAGCGTGCGTGTCTCTACTAAAAGGTCCTAAGAACGCCTCTAGTGGACTACGTAGTGTGTGCGTATAGAGGATCCTGAGTCACCGACAACAGACGGAGAACCGGCGTGGGAAGGATGTTGCTTCTTTTGTAAGCATAGTTTTAAGAAGTAACTAACTAAAAACAAAAATAAAAAAAATAATAATACATTTTATAAAAACAAAAGAAAAGAAAAGGTTGACAAAAGTGAAAATAAATAAATTTTTAAAAGAAAATAAAGAAAATTTTAAAGAAAATAAAATCAATAAGAAAAGAAAGAAGAAAAATATATATGATTATAGAATTGTGAAGAAAAAATATTTAAGAAAGTGTAAAGTAGAGAACAATTATAGTTTAGCTTAAAATATTAAGAAAAATAAAAACGTACATAATGTCCGATTTACGATCAGGATCATCTACCCATTCTCAAACTCCCCATCCCTCTATTAATCCTCCAGTTTCTACCGAAAATCCAAATAGTTCATTTCTATCTAGTGCTTCTAATAACGATCACAATGTTAGAGCAATCCCCGAATTAGATTTCAAAATGGATTAAACCCATTTGCTAATAGTTTACCTGGCATAGACCACACTATTGCCCAAGAACATAGGGGCAATTTATCAGATATTGATAACATACCAGATGTCGTTAGATGTCTAAGAGATTTCTCTGGAAATCCAGGGGAATTTAGTTTTTGGCGGAAGAGCGTCGACCGCATCTTAAAAATCTACGAGCCACTAAAGGGTACTCCAAGATACTATGGTATCTTAAATGTAGTCAGAAATAAGATTTTAGCAAATGCTGACATCGTGTTAGAATCCTACAATACAGCACTCGATTGGAAAGCAATTTCCAAGTGTCTTACGATGCACTACGCGGACAAACGCGACCTGAGTACGCTCGAATATCAAATGACGTCGCTTATCCAAGGAAACTCATCCATCCAAGAGTTTTACCAAAGAGTTTATACTCATCTATCCTTAATTTTAAATAGAATTGCCTTTATGGAACTGGGTGCTGAATCTCTAGCACTATTCTCCCAAACTTATAGGGACAAGGCCCTCGATACCTCCATTAGAGGTCTCAAAGGGGACTTGCCAAGATTACTTGGAATGAGAGAGCCTCTTGATCTCCCTCAAGCCCTACACCTTTGTTTAAAATTAGAAAATCAAAATTTTCGATCTCTGGCTTTTATGCTTCTTAATATAGGTCAGCACAAAATCCATTCATGACGAATGCCACAATATTCTCTTCGTAACCCAATGCAACGACAATAAACTCTGATTGTAAACAAACTCTGATTGTAAACAAACTCTAATTGTAAACGAACTCCAATCTACTACTCACGCTGACACATTATACCGCGCAGTCGGTGGTCGTCGATCGTGAATTATTCATTTATTATTCATTGATTATTCATTGCTTACAAAGTACAAATATCATAATGACTATATAAATATACAAATGTTAGAACTCCTACATGAATACCTTTTTGAATAATTATTTTCTAGATTTAAATTTTCAATATCTTTTGTTATGCATTTTATATAATAATAATAATAATAATAATAATAATAATAATAATAATAATAATCTTCATCACCTTCGGGCTCAGGAAGACACTTTCGTTCAAATAGTTTCATTCGTTCTATTTTACCGATAAACGATTGTTCTATTTTATCGATCATATTCGATCAATTTTATCGATCGTTAAAATATTCAAGCACACTTACAATACATTCGTTATTTTTTGTTTAACAACCAAATTATTCTCTAGAAATAATTTATATAGCAGAACAACGTTTGCCGGGTGAGCTGGTAAATATATGAATATATAAGTATGTAAATATATATATACAAACACAAATCACACTCGTTTGGTTACATCAGACAGTATTAAACAATATATTCATGTTTACATTGATCTTTTCCCCAATACTACTTCAAGAAAACAGTAGAATTCAATTTGAAAAATAAACAGTACAAACATTTGCCTTGAACAAGATTTCAGTCTTATTTAAGAAATTGAATCCTCTTGAGAGCTGCAAATGAATGTATTTATTTTTACGCGTTTTCTTTTTCGAAGGGGTGTATTGTATATTTCCCTAGTATTGGATCTAGGGATTTATTTGAATTGAAAATTATGTAGGCAGTGATAACTAGCATAGATTTCTGCTGAAAACAATAAGGTTTTGGCAAATATACTCGTATATACATACACATATGGTATTTTTTTCGGAGAGAAGCGTTGAGATTCTACAATAGTAGCTTTAATGGGAAATATTATTGCAACAAGTACTTGCAAGGAATTGTTATTTTCGAGTTATGTTTAAAATATAAGAAAATAAAACAACTTAAATGTCTATTTTATTCTATTATAGTAGTAGGGTATACACGATTTTGAGCGCACTACAGGACAGATTTTTCATCAAAAAAGTGAATTATAGCTACCACGAAACCATTCATAAAGATTATCTCACCTACA